>JAZGTL010000003.1:8226785-9569642 GCA_037349345.1 Oemleria cerasiformis | reverse complement strand
ATTGAATAGGGGATTTTACACATTGAGTATTGACCCGTCCTTTACAAGAGTCAAATGAAAGATTTTCATTGCATATTGGAGTAGATAAGCCACTAGACTAATAGCACTAGTGCCAATTACTCTCTTTTTCTTTAAAGAGAAAAAAATATAATTCGATTACAAAGAGAAACCTCGTAGGAATGCTAACCAACATTTTTCGGTCTGTATTATGCTAAAAAATTGAGGGGGTTAACAATATTTATATTGCACAATTAAATTTTGGGTGCCTTTATTTACACCCAAAACTCATATTTGGTCTTAAAATAAACTTCTCATTCTTAGCTCTTTAACGTACATGCCATTTTCTAGTTGGTCGCACCACATAAACTTCTCATTACAAGGTAGGTAAGAATAGCATTAGACGAGTAGGAGAGTTAGAAAAAATATCTTCGTGGCCTTTAAATCTTTACATTATAGCCACCAGATTAATGTAAATGTCAAAAGACATTAACTATATGGGCATAAAAATTACCCATGGGTAGTAGCTATATGGGCATAAAAATTATCCATCGCCAATTAGGGCAGGGCAAGGGTTTACCTGTCGGATACCCTTACCCGTTCAACAAAACAACTTCAAACGCCACCGGGCTTCGATTCTCGATCCGCGTGATTCAAGCACCGGTGACGGTGAAGGGAGGTAGGGTTCTCTTCGCCTTATCCAGAAGAGTCAATCAATGGTAACCTCGCGGCCTGGGTCCATCGGAAACGTCGTCGGTGGCTGCGACGTTTTCTGGGTTTCTCTGTCGTGAATCTCCCTCAACGGCGAGCTTCGACTGTGATGGCTGGTAGGATTAGTCTCGCCTTGACCAGAGGAAGCCAAAGGAGGTGGTCTCGCAAGCTGGGTCGATCGGAATCGTCGACGACGGTGGGGCTACCTGGCTTCTCGACTATTGACGTAATCCAACCCATAGCCGCACTGCGGGCACTCGTAAAAATTGTCAATTGGAAACGCCACCGAAGCTATCCCCACCGAGAATTCAAGATTGTCGTCGTTCCGAGTCACCTTGACGATGTTGAGTCACAAGAACAAGACCTTGATGCTAACCCCAGTCAGACATGAGAGCTTGTTCTTGGAGATGGAGCGACTTATTGTGGACTTATACTTCAGCTGATATGACCCCTCCAACGCGAAATTGCACGAATCATTCCAATAAGCACGAAATTGACCATTGTTTTGGTTCAGTTCATACCCTGTGACGCCCTTCGGGAGCAGACCCATCGGGATGTTCAGTTCATACCTTGTTCTTGGAGATGGACCCATTGGTTGTGGATTTTTAGAAGAATAGGAAAAATAAAATAAAAATTAAATTAAAATATAAAGAATTAAATAGTGGGATTTCTAATTCTCCTAAAAATCTTCTTATGGAAAATTTCCAACCAATCCGATCTCAAATCGAATTCCGTCTTCGGCAACTTTCTATCAATTCCTTAATTTAAGTTAAAATTTTCGGAGTCTAACTCCCGAATTTTTTTTTTGCAATGTCTAACTCCCGAATGTAGGTCCTTTTGTTAACTTATAAATCTTCATAAATTTTCGATCTTTAGAATAGAAGGGCAATTTGGTAATTTAATAAACTCCGAGTTTTAATTTCCAAGGCGGATTGTAACAACGACGATGAAGATGATTAAACTTGCACAAACGTCCTCATTATTTTGTTATAATTTTATAAGATTGAACTTAAATTTGTATTGTCAACTTTTATGCATGTATTAGGACCAAAAGAGAAAGTAATGTTTTGTTTAAAAATCTTGAGATAGTATGTTATTTATTATAATGGATGAGAAAAACAAATGAAAAGCAAAATAAATTGAAGGGAAAAAAAAATTAGAAGTTAAAATCAAAATAAAATGCAAGAAAGAAAACTTGAATGGGAAAAGAAAATGTAATATTGTCATGGGTACCCATTATCCAATGGGTAGGGTTTGGATAAACCCTTAAAAATTAAGAAGGGGTGTAAATGGGTATAATACTCATTTGTATCGATGTTGAGTAAAAGTTTATCCATGCCCTTAATTTTATCCATTTGGACATCCCTAAAAGGCATCCTATTTTAACATTTATGTCTATAGGAAAATCCATATTAGTAGTATTGGTAGCGTTACTTTTGGCAAGATAGCCAATCCAACAAAAAATCGAGTGGGTCGGATTAATTTAGTTATGTCTGATTTTGAAAGTAATAAAACCTAATCACATATGATTTATGAAAAAGTGAATTTATTGGGCTAGATTGTAGCGCCTTACAATTTAGCCCTCTTTGATTGAGGATGGGCTTAGGAAGAGAAGTTCAAATCGTAAAGAAAATGTTGAATGGAGTCTAGACTCTAGGGCAGTCTTTGAGGAATGAAGATTCATCCAGCCACCCCTACTTGTATGAAAAACATTCAACGTGTGATCGGCCATCCAAAATGAAATGTGTGAAATAACAGAGAGTTGCCTTATTTGGAAATTTTTGTTTGAAGAAGTACGAAATTCATTAATTGGGAAATAACGTATAAAAGGAGGTGGTTAATGTGGTCTTATTAAAATTTTGTCGAGAATTTCAACCCAACTGAAGTAAAAGAGTACTACACGGCAGCTTTCTTTTCAAAATGAAAAGCTCTAGTTGTTCCTCTTTCGCCAACGAAAAAAAGTACTACAAGGATGGCATTATCAATTTCTCTCAAAAGAATATCTTATGCATCTTTGAAAAATCTCATTTTTGTTCAATTTTTTTTTTCATTATTCACATAATGATTGTTTTAATATTTAAAATTATCATTTATAGTTTAGACTTGAAACTTGTAGTCTCAGATTTGTTAATCACGTCAATGTTAGGTTTTTAAATATCAAATTTGAACTTAAAACCTAAAACTGAAGGTTCAAAGTACCATTATATAGCATACTTAATCAATCGTCTTAATATTTGTGATCCAGTTGAATAGTCTATTTATAAAGTTTTCACAATACGTCATTATTATTAAAAATTAGATATCATGATCTATAGAGAAAATCTTAGGGTTGGTAATAGCTAGGTTGCTCTCCTCTTTTTTTCATACCAGGATATTGGATAAGAGATTATACATATTGGCCGAATATCGTTCTTGCCCTTTATGAGAGTCGAATGAAAGACATCCCACTGTATATTGAAGTAGATAAGTCGGTAGACCAATAGCACCAATGTTAATTACTCACATTTTCTTTAAAAGAAACACAGAGTAAAATTAAATTACATAGAGAACCACAAACAAACGCTAACTAGCATTTTTTTTTTGGTATGTATTCTGATAAAAATTTGAGGACCTTAACAATATTTTGTATTGCATAATAAAATTTTGGGTGCCTTTATTTACTAGCCTAGACCATGTTTGGCTTAATAGCTTGCCCGGTCTGGTTGTTATCAATTATGATCTAAAGGGAAACCTAAGCCAAAATTTAGGACTCTAAAAATTAATTTTTTAGTAAATAGTATAAGTTTATATTTTATCATCTTCAACAATGGAGGACTATGTTATATTTGTTTAATCTTTTAATACTTTTAATATATATATTCTTTAGATTAATGAATTAATAAATAAAATTAAAGTCACATCTTAACTAATTTTCAGATATGTAATCAAATAAAATAATTTCGTATGAAAGCATTGAATCCAAATGTAAAAGAAGAGTGGACAAAATGAAGAATATATGAGAAAATATGTACGAATTATATATTTATAGTTAAAATATAAGATTTGTTTTTTCCAAAATTTTAATAATTTTTTTTTTCGGGTTAAAGGGGATATTATAGTTTCCTAGTTTCAAAGGTGATGCTAACAGAAGATTTTGGTATCTGTAAATTGCGTGGAAGGAACCAACTAAACTCATTTTAATTGGATGGTCGTTGGGCATGATGAACTACCCAAAAAAAAAAAAGCAGTTTTTGCTACAAAAAGCAACTGACAGTGGACCCCAATTGTGCAAAAAGCAGTTTAACCCTTCCTAAAGGGTCATCCAAATATAGATGTCTTTTTAGTCTGGTGGCTATAATTTGATATTTAGGGCATTTCCAACCATGGGTCAAAAACCCTAATTGTAGGAAAATTTGGCCAAAAATGGACTTCAACCACAAGGCCAAAAACCTTGAACATATTTTGGTCCAGAGCCAAGGACTAAATTTTTTCTCAAATTTGTCTAAAAGTTTAGGAATTTTCCTATTTCCTAAATAAAAAATGGGGCCCAATTTTTTATTAAATTGGTTGTCCACATGCACTACATGGTGTAAATTTTTTATAGGCTCACCAAATGTATAGTAAATAATGATAAAATATTGAAATTGTAATAGCTTAACCCCAAATTGAAGAAGATGGTAAAATATAACCCAACACTATGCATTAAAAAACTATTGTATTTTACGACTAAATTTTAGCTTGGCTCTCAAATGTAATCCAATTATTGGAAATGACCTTAGGACACGATTTATAACACTTGCTAAAGATGAATTTTGACTTAAAATTCTTAGATCTTGACCTTTAGCTCATATTTAGGTCATTGCTAAATTTGGGCTAAAGGGCAAAATTTAGGAATTTTTGGTCAAAATCTTTTCCAACAAATGTCTTAAATCTGGGCTAAAGAGCCAATATTTGGTCATTGGGCTAAAGGGCCAGCTATATTTGGCTGGCCCTTTGAGATGTCCTAAATTGTGGGGCCCATGATATTTACATGGCAACTTTTGCTGCAGCCACATTTTTATTTTATTTTTTGCCCTCTCTTGCAGCTTTGCTACTTTTCACATGTGAATGGCTTGAAAAGTACTAGGCGGGGTTTGTATCATATTTTGAAAAGTATCGGGCCGGGCCGAGTGGGCTTAGTCACATATTTAAAAACCCAAGCACTTTGTTGGGCCAAGTTTTTATAGGGCTTCACGGGTCGAGCCAAATAAGCCCACTCAGGGCGAGCTCAATTGGTCTTTTTGAAATTACTAATTCAACTAAATTTGAAGTTCGAAAAAAAAAAAGATAAATAAGAAATAAAACCCGGAAATTAAAAAAAAAAACCTTACCTTAAAAACGCTTTAGGGGAAAAATTAGGTAAGGAAAAAGAGTTTCACAAACTCTCTTCAAGTTCGAGATTATACTACCTATTAGTTTAATGGCCATATTACAAATTTGTTGGTTAAAAAAATATGTTACAACTTTATCCTCAAATTGCCTCACTTTCACTGTCAACCTCATCATCACTAGCTTCCATCCAATCTCGTCTTGATGCTTTGACATTCATTAATTCTTCTGCACATTTCTCTTGTAGAAGAGCATCTTGCATTCTTGAACTACTAGCATCCAATCCTTCAAGAAGATTATGCTATATCACAAATATTGACGATAAAAGTGGCTAACAACACAAACCCAATACTTTTTTTAACAGAAACAAACTTTTATTGAACAAAAGATTATATAATAAAACTGATAAGATGATCATGGATCCACTTAATTAAAAGAATACAAAACTCAATAAAACTAAACCAGACACACAATCCCAACACAGACAAACAAAGCCAAACAAAGCACTAATCAATTCAAGACAAACAACACATACAACCAAAACTAACAAACCCATCCACTAAGCACATATTAGAATGGGATAGATACCAAATTTTATTATTTTCAATTCGGTTGGCTTATATAATCAAGGAAATGAAAGTTATTCGTTAAAACAAAAGTGGCAAAAAATTCCATTTTAGGTTGTCTGTTTTATATCTTACTCTTTTTCTCAGCAACCAAACAGAAGAATGATAAAGGGAAAAAAGCAGAGAAGAAAGTCATACCTAAAAAGAGAAACCTAAGCAAGATCGGAATGCCACCACATTTCAACTGGGTCAATTAGGTAACGCCTGAGAATCCGAGCCCATCCATAGCCCAATACCTACAATTGCAAATCGTGAAATCCCACAAATTCAAATAATTGATCTTCCAAACTATTATTCAAAGAAAAATAGCATCAAATTGCAGCAATCACCAGATAGCCTTAGAGGCATGCGCATCAATCAATCCCGCAGCTGTCTATGGACTTGCAACCCTGCAAAGTTCAGATGGTGAGTCCAACCTAAATCCTTTTATTACAAGTGAAGTCGAATGCCAATAGATGATTACTGGGCTACGATTGGAAGCAGGCCGCCACCATCCATGGGACTCTTTCGAAAATATGAGCTAGCCCCTACTTGGGTCTTCGGGCCTTTAAAGGCCCACTAACTATGGTTGCCATCAACCGGCGTCGTTTCCCATACTTTGGACCCGCATACGTACAATTCACAAGGAATTGGAATTTAGGGTTTCCAAGCGCAAAACGAGAGCCTATAAATTGACACGTCTCCTTAACACCCTTCACCATCTCTCTGTGCCTTCTCGTTTCCGCAGCTTGGGTTTTAAATTGTGCGTCGGGAAATCGGATCCCCAGTGGTCTCTAAATCAGATTGGGCGCTGTGTGTTAGCCGGTGCCATAGCAATTTTTTTTGTTCTGGGAACCTCGATTTTGGTTCGTCTTTATGTTTTTGGATTGTGAGGTATTTAATTTTTGTTTAATTTTAGGGATTAGGGGTTTGGGATTGAAGTGATGCTACTTTCCCCATATGATCGAAGCTGGTTCAAACATGCGCTATTTTTAATTTCCAAGCCAGAACTCTGATCTTTCCCAAATCCCACAAGCTCACTGTTTTTTCTTTCAATTTTCTTCATTTTTGAATTTCGTCTGGGCATTTTTAAAATTCTTCTTTTTGCTTTCCATTGATTTGAATTGGTAAAAATGTTTTTGAATGCTGATATAAAGATGGAAGTGATGATTATTTCCCCAAATGATCGAAGCTGAACAAACTGAGCGACTTACATCTCTGTATTATACAGAGACACCAAGCCAGGTGTATCTGATTCGTCTTTAATTTTTAAATAATTTAATTTTTGAATTCAACGAATGCTCCCCATCCTTTGTTTTCTAATAACCTTTGTCTTTTTCTCCGTCTAATACACAATTCGGCCTTGACTTTTGGTATATTGGTGTGAACCTGTGAAATTAAATTGGTAGCTATTTAGGACAAATATGTGTCCAGACAAGGTTGGAATAATATTTCCCAATCTGATAAGTTCTGCGTGCCAAAGATACCCTAAGAGACTATCTTATATGATTCTTTCGACGATGAGAAGTTATTGGAGGACATTTGTTGGATATAAGTTTTTATGATTCTTTCAATAAGAAGTTATTTGGAGGACATTTGTTGGAGATAAATTTTAATAAAAAAATCTTAAATTTTGGCTTTTGAAAAATAGAGCTCCAATAATTCATATCTTACCTCTTATTTTAAAATTTCAATATTTTGAAGATTTTCAATCAAATTTTAAATGTTTAATTTGAAATAAATAATAAAATATTTAAAATTTACTAAAATAAAAAATTGGATGCCATCGTTAGTAATAATGACCAAAGAGTTTCCTGATTCAAAATTTAGGACACTAAAAACTAATTTTTGTAATAAATAGTGTATTATTATATTTTAGTATATTCAACATTTTCTTATATTTCATTTAGTTTTTTATTACTTTTAATGATATATATATATATATATATATATATATATATATTAGTAGAATGGATAAATAAATAGAACTACAGTCATTTCTGAACTAATTTTCATATATGTAATTAAGTAACAAAATTTTGTATGAAAAAATTGAATCAAAATGTAGAAGAAGAGTGGATAGAATGAAGAGTATATTAGAAATATATATATATATATATATATATATAATAAACATATTTATACTTAAAATATAATACATTTTTTCCAATTTTTTAAATCAATTTTTTGTTTTGGATTAAAGGGGATATTTTAATTCCCCAATTTCAATATTTTGAAGATTTTCAATCAAATTTTAAATGTTTAATTTGAAATAAATAATAAAATATTTAAAATTTACTAAAATAAAAAATTGGATGCCATCGTTAGTAATAATGACCAAAGAGTTTCCTGATTCAAAATTTAGGACACTAAAAACTAATTTTTGTAATAAATAGTGTATTATTATATTTTAGTATATTCAACATTTTCTTATATTTCATTTAGTTTTTTATTACTTTTAATGATATATATATATATATATATTAGTAGAATGGATAAATAAATAGAACTACAGTCATTTCTGAACTAATTTTCATATATGTAATTAAGTAACAAAATTTTGTATGAAAAAATTGAATCAAAATGTAGAAGAAGAGTGGATAGAATGAAGAGTATATTAGAAATATATATATATATATATATATATATATATATAATAAACATATTTATACTTAAAATATAATACATTTTTTCCAATTTTTTAAATCAATTTTTTGTTTTGGATTAAAGGGGATATTTTAATTCCCCAATTTCAAAGGGGATACTAACAGAAAGTTTTAGTATCTTTAAATTTGGCATGAAGGAACCAATTAAACTCATTTTAAATTGATAGCAGTTAAGCAGGAAGGAATCACCTGAAAGAAAAAATAAAATAAGTTTTTGCTGCAAAAAGCCGTTGACAGTGGGCCCCAATTGTGCTAAAAGCAAATTAGCCATTTTTAAAGGGTCATCCAAATATTGTTGTCCCTTTAATTAAGTGGTTATAATTTAGTATTTTGGACACGATTTATGGCATTTGTTGAAGATGAATTTTGACTAAAAATTCTTAAATTTTGACATTTCGTCCATATTTAGGCTATTGCTAGAGATGGTCTGAGGACATATCTAGCAATGGTGCCTTAAGGCCTACTTAAACTAAACTTTAAGACTCAAAAAATTAATTTTTAAAGATGTAAGGTTATATTTTAACATCTCCAACAATGAAAGGTATTGTTATATTTCGTTTAATATTTTATTATTTTTTAATATATTCTTTAGTTTAATTAATTAATAAATTAAATTAAAGTCACATTTTAATTAATTGAATTAAAATACGGAAGAAGAGTGAGTAGAATGAAGAATAAGAGAGAAAATATGTATGAATGATAAACATATTTGTAGGGAAAAGATTTAGTTTTATTTCGGATTATAAAAAACAAGTTGTAATGGATAACATACGTCAGGTACTACATCAGCCATTTGAAAAAATTTATTCCGCCCATTTGATTCAAACGGTCTAGAATGATAAAATATAAATAAATGGAGTAGTTTTTTCTACAAAAGCAGTAGTTAATGGGCCCTACTTGTGCAAATGGGATTTAGACCATCTCAAAAGACTAGCCTAATATAACTGACATTTTAGGAATAATTCTAAATTTTGGCATTTATAATAGGCTTTAGAACACTTGTTGAAGATGAACTTAGATACAAAATTCCTCTATTTAGATATTTAGATCATTTTTAAGACAATGCTAGAGATGGTCTAAAGGGATTACCCATGCTCATATTTAATCCCCAAGAAATTACTTGATCAATTAATATTGTAGGGATATATTAAACTATCTCTAGCAATAAACGAATATCAATATTTCGTTCAATATTTTATCAATTTTTAATATATTTTTAAGTTTAATAAATAATAAGATATAACTCGCAGAGAGATAGTTCATTATTGGCATTGATCTCATTAATTAATACATTCAGCTGGTAAATGTATTAAATTAATGTGGAGACCGAGACATGCCATCGTCGTCTATATCAACGGTAATATCGACATTGTGAGAATTTTAAATATCAAATTTGAACTTAAAACCTAAAACTGAAGGTTCAAAGTACCATTATATAGCATACTTAATCAATCGTCTTAATATTTGTGATCCAGTTGAAAAAAATAGTCTATTTATAAAGTTTTCACAATACGTCATTATTATTAAAAATTAGATATCCTGATCTATAGATAAAATCTTAGGGTTGGTAATAGCT
Source organism: Oemleria cerasiformis (assembly GCA_037349345.1). Taxonomy (NCBI): domain Eukaryota; kingdom Viridiplantae; phylum Streptophyta; class Magnoliopsida; order Rosales; family Rosaceae; genus Oemleria; species Oemleria cerasiformis. The sequence goes on along the minus strand of JAZGTL010000003.1, from coordinate 9,559,740 downwards.
AGGGTACCATTATATAGCATACTCAATCAATCGTCTTAATATTTGTGATCCAGTTGAAAAAAATAGTCTATTTATAAAGTTTTCACAATACGTCATTATTATTAAAAATTAGATATCATGATCTATAGATAAAATCTTAGGGTTGGTAATAGCTAGGTTGCTCCCCTATTTTTTTCATACCAGGATATTGGATAAGAGATTATATATATTGGCCGAATATCGTTCTTGCCCTTTATGAGAATCGAATGAAAGACATCCCACTGTATATTGGAGTAGAGAAGTCGGTAGATCAATAACACTAATGTTAATTATTCACATTTTCTTTAAAAGAAACACAGAGTAAAATTAAATTACATAGAGAAACCACAAAGAAACGCTAACTAGCATTTTTTTTGGTATGTATTCTGATAAAAATTTGAGGACCTTAACAATATTTTGTATTGCATAATAAAATTTTGGGTGCCTTTATTTACTAGCCTAGACCATGTTTGGCTTAATAGCTTGCCCGGTCTGGTTGTTAGCAATTATGATCTAAAGGGCAACCTAAGCCAAAATTTAGGACTCTAAAAATTAATTTTTTAGTAAATAGTATAAGTTTATATTTTATCATCTTCAACAATGGAGGACTATGTTATATTTCGTTTAATCTTTTAATACTTTTAATATATATATTCTTTAGATTAATGAATAAATAAATAAAATTAAAGTCACATCTTAAATAATTTTCAGATATGTAATCAAATAAAATAATTTCGTATGAAAGCATTGAATCCAAATGTAAAAGAAGAGTGGACAAAATGAAGAATATATGAGAAAATATGTACGAATTATATATTTATAGTTAAAATATAAGATTTTTTTTTCCAAAATTTTAATATTTTTTTTTTCGGGTTAAAGGGGATATTATAGTTTCCTACTTTCAAAGGTGATGCTAACAGAAGATTTTGGTATCTGCAAATTGCGTGGAAGGAACCAACTAAACTCATTTTAATTGGATGGTCGTTGGGCATGATGAACTACCCAAAAAAAAAATTGCAGTTTTTGCTACAAAAAGCAGCTGACAGTGGACCCCAATTGTGCAAAAAGCAGTTTAACCATTCCTAAAGGGTCATCCAAATATAGATGTCTTTTTAGTCTGGTGGCTATAATTTGATATTTAGGGCATTTCCAACAATGGGTCAAAAATCCTAATTGTAGGAAAATTTGGCCAAAAATGGACTTCAACCACAAGGCCAAAAGCCTTGAACATATTTTGGTCCAGAGCCAGGGACTAAATTTTTTCTCAAATTTGTCTAAAAGTTTAGGAATTTTCCTATTTCCTAAATAAAAAATGGGGCCCAATTTTTTATTAAATTGGTTGTCCACATGCACTACATGGTGTAAATTTTTTATAGGCTCACCAAATGTATAGTAAATAATGATAAAATATTGAAATTGTAATAGCTTAATCCCAAATTGTAGAAGATGGTAAAATATAACCCAACACTATGCATTAAAAAACTATTGTATTTTACGACTAAATTTTAGCTTGGCTCCCAAATTTAATCCAATTATTGGAAATGACCTTAGGACACGATTTATAACACTTGCTAAAGATGAATTTTGACTTAAAATTCTTAAATCTTGACCTTTAGCTCATATTTAGGTCATTGTTAGAGATAGAAGTGGACTAAATCTGGACTAAAGGGAAAAATTTAGGAATTTTGGGTCAAAATCTTTTCCAGCAAATGTCTTAAATATGGGCTAAAGGGCCAACATTTAGTCATTGGGCTAAAGGGCCAGCTATATTTGACTGACCCTTTGGGATGTCCTAAATTGTGGGGCCCATGGTATTTACATGGCAGCTTTTGCTGCAGCCACATTTTTATTTTATTTTTTGCCCTCTCTCTTGCAGCTTTGCTGCTTTTCACATGTAAATGGCTTGAAAAGTACCAGGCGGGGTTTGTATCATATTTTGAAAAGTACCAAGCCGGGCCGGGTGGGCTTAGTCACATATTTAAAAGCCCAAACACTTTGTCGGGCCAGGTTTTTATCGGGCTTCACGGGTCGGGCCAAATGAGCCCACTCAGGCCGGGCTCAATTGGGCTTTTTGAAATTACTAATTCAACTAAATTTGGAGTTGGAAAACAAAAAGATAAATAAGAAAAAAAACTTACCTTAAAAACCCTTTAGTGGAAAAATTAGGTAAGGAAAAAGAGTACCACAAACACTCTTCAAGTTCGAGATTATACTACCTATTAGTTAAATGGCCATATTACAAATTTGTTCGTTAAAAAAATATGTAACAACTTTATCTTCAAATTGGCTCACATTCACTCTCAACCTCATCATCACTAGCTTCCATCCAATCTCATCTTGATGCTTTGACATTCATTAATTCTTCTGCACATTTCTCTTGTAGAAGAGCATCTTGCATTCTTGAACTAGCTAGCATCCAATCCTTCAAGAAGAATATGCTATATCACAAATATTGACGATAAAAATGGCTAACAACACAAACCCAATACTTTTTTTAACAGAAAAAAACTTTTATTGAACAAAAGATTATATAACAAAACTGATAAGATGATCATGGATCCACTTAATTAAAAGAATACAAAACTCATTAAAACTAAACCAGACACACAATCCCAACACAGACAAACAAGGCCAAACAAAGCACTAATCAATGCAAGACAAACAACACATACAACCAAAACTAAGAAACCCAGCCACTAAGCACATATTAGAATGGGCACATATTAGAATGGGATAGATACCAAATTTTATCATTTTCAATTTGGTTGGCTTATATAATCAAGGAAATGAAAGTTATTCGTTCAAACAAAAGTGGCAAAAAACTCCATTTTAGGTTGTCTATTTTATATCTTACTCTTTTTCTCAGCAACCAAACAGAAGAATGATAAAGGGAAAAAAGCTGAGAAGAAAGTCATACGTAAAAGAGAAACCTAAGCAAGATTGGAAGGCCACCACATTTCAACTGGGTCAACCAGGTAACGCTTGAGAATCCGAGCCCATCCATAGCCCAATACCTACAATTGCAAATCGTGAAAACTCATAAATTCAAATAATTGATCTTCCAAACTAATATTCGAAGAAAAATAGCATCAAATTGCAGCAATCACCATATAGCCTTAGAGGCATGCGCAACAATCAATCCTGCAACTGTCTCTGGACTTGCAACCCTGCAAAGTTCAGATGGTAATGAAAATGTCAGCTTGTGATCCAAAACGATCACCAAAGAACAGAAAAAAAAAAAAAGGCTTAATAGCTAGCTAGATCGGTGAGATTTCTACAACACCTCACGAGGGAGATCACGTGTTTGTGTGTGAGTTAGTGAGTGGGCTATTCGCGTGTTTAAGAGTGTGAGATAGTGAGAGAGATAGAGAGGGAGATAGGAGAGGGTTGGTGGCTGGTGGTGCTGTCGCGCGAGGCAACGAAGCTGCGAGAAAGGAGGGGGTTCAGCGAGACTGAGAAAGGAGGGGGTTCGGCGAGACTGAGAGACGAGAAGGTTGGAGTTGGAGACTTGGAGTTGTGCGGCTGCAAAGAAAGAGAGAGAGTAGTAGGGTATAAGGTTTTTTATATTAATTATTAAAGCAGCTAAGGAGTTAGGCGTTAGGGTCAGGGTTTGGACTTTGGGTTTGGGCTGAAACAAATGGACATTTAAATGGGTTTTGGGGCTTTGGGCTGGGTTCATTAAAAAAAATAGGCTGGGTATTTAATTTTCTAATTAATAATAGGTTTTATATATTCGGACTTACGGGTCGAGCTTAAATGGACAGGTTGGGCTGGGCTTTACTGGGACGGGCATATCGAGTATATCAGGTTTAAACACCTAAGCCCAAGCCTAGCCCACTAACTTTAGGACCGGGCCGACCCACAATCGATAACGGGTCGGGTAGGGCTTTTGTCCACCGGGCCAAGCAACAAGCCCATGGGCTTCTGGGTCAAATGGTGAGGGCTAGAGAAAGTGGTCATTTGAAAACTCGGGTTCCACGTCAGATTTGCTCCGTAGTTTTGGGTTTGAGACACGAAACTGACATTTAATTTTTAGCTAGGGAGAGGCTGAAATTGAAATGCCTTTGTGAGTCTTTCCGGCCCTCGAAACAGATTAGTCATTAGTTGAAATCTTTGGGATACTGCGTGCCACTGACAAAAAAAAAAATCCACACAAAGAAAGAAATCATAATCAAAGGCAATTGCCCATATGTTTGGATACATATGGAAGATAATCATGTTAAATATGGTAAAGATCAATATGTAAAAAAGATTAAATCATGTCTCATCCATCATATCAAATCATGTCTCATCCATCATTTTGCCCCCCCAAACAGTGCAATTAATATAAATAAAATTAAAGTGAGATTTTGTGACATATTTAGACGGCATTTTGTATAAATGACTATGTAAAAATGAAAGTGTTTTATTGTCTAATTCTTTCATATCTAATTTCATCTAATAATTCTATAATGAAAATATATTCATTTTTACATTTAAGATACATTGAATATAAAATTCAACACAATATACATCTTTACTATCATTGTTAACGTGAGTCCAACCTAAATCCTTTTATTTACAAGTGAAGTCGAATGCCAATAGATGATTACCCATGGGCTACGATTGGAAGCAGGCCGCCACCACCCATGGGCCTCTTTTGAAAATATGAGCTAGCCCCTACTTGGGTCTTCGGGCCTTTGAAGGTCCACTAACTATTGGTGCCATCAACCGGTGTCGTTTCCCATACTTTGGACCCGCATACATACAATTCACAAGGAATTGGAATTTAGGGTTTCCAAGTGCAAAACGAGAGCCTATAAATTGACACGTCTCCTTAACACCCTTCACCATCTCTCTCTGCCTTCACGTTTCCGCAGCTTGGGTTTTAAATTGTGCGTCCGGAAATCGGATCCCCAGTGGTCTTTAAATCAGATTGGCCGCTGTGTATTAGCCGGCGCCGTAGCAATTTTTTTTTTCTAGCAACCTCGATTTTGGTTCGTATTTATGTTTTTGGATTATGAGGTATCTAATTTGTGTTTAATTTTAGGGATTAGGGGTTTGGGATTGAAGTGATGCTACTTTCCCCATATGATCGAAGCTGGTTCAAACATGCGCTATTTTTAATTTCCAAGCCAGAACTCTGATCTTTCCCAAATCCCACAAGCTCATTATTTTTTCTTTCAATTTTTTCATTTTTGAATTTCGTCTGGGCATTTTTAAAATTCTTCTTTTTGCTTTCCATTGATTTGAATTGGTAAAAATGTTTTGAATGCTGATATAAAGTTGGAAGTGATGATTATTTCCCCAAATGATCGAAGCTGAACAAACTGAGCGACTTACATCTCTGTATTATACAGAGACACCAAGCCAGGTGTATCTGATCCATCTTTAAATTTTAAATAATTAAAATTTTGAATTCACCGAGTGCTCCTCATCCTTTGTTTTCTAATAACCTTTGTCTTTTTCTCCGTTTAATACACAATTTGGCGTTGACTGTTGGTATCTTGGTGTGAAGCTGTGAAATTAAAGAACCTGGGAATGGTTGTGGATGTAATTTTTCCTTCATATATTAAGGACCAAATGACGAATATGTAATAAATTAGGGTATTGTGGATTTAGGTTAACAATAGGGGGTTCTGGATTAGATTAGTGAGAATGGGGCATTTTGGCCAATTTTCCTTGAATATTTCTCTACCGAGGTCGAAATTCAAAGCGTCCATGATCCTTGTGAATACTTTTAGATATCTCATTCAGCCGTCTGTGTCGAGTTTTCCAGAATTCTGGAATTCATGGATTTCTGTACTCTTTCTTATTCTAGGATCATGAGTGCTTCTATTGAGGAGGGTTTTGATGAGTTTTTATCGGAACGACATGGACTGTCGTATGGTAGCAGTGAAAATGATTTTATTTTCAATATTGGTTCCTCTTATTTTTTGAAAAAAGAAAAACAATATTTCAATCATTCATTGATAAGATAATTCCACAAAACGACCATGTAGAGTAAGTTAGACATCAATAGCTTCACAATGATCAATTTGGGGCGGGGTAATTTTAAGCAAGCCATTCACTGACGTGTTACTATAATTGCTTCTGGATTGTAATTCATTGCCTCCTTTGTTTATGGTGCTAATCAGGATGTTCTGCGGCGTGATCTCTGGGATTGTATTGTTTCTTTCAGCTATAGGGTGGGAGAGAACCCTTGGCTTGCTTTGGTAGATTTTAACATTACGAGTTTTTTTTTTTAAATTTTGTTTCGCAAGCTCTCAACTCTAATATTGTGGGATCGTTCCAGTTACAGGTTTCCAGGATGCTTAAGATGGTTAAATTTGCACTCAAGCAGTTGAATAGGCAGCCAATCTCAGACGTCTCGATTGCTGTTGTTAGGGCAAAGGAGGCTCTAGACTCCTGCCAAGCTAGGATGATTGTTGTTTCCTTGCCCCCTTGTTTGGTTGATGAAGAGAGACATCTTCTTAAGGTGATGTTGATTGTTTAATGAGGGAGGAAAGCTTTCCACTCCAAAAGTCTAGGCTGAACTGGATGGCGGATGGGGACCATAATTCAGCTTTTTTTCACAGAGATATCAAGAAGAGGGCCAGCAGGAATTTGATTAGTTCTACCACTAAACATGATGGGACTTTCATTTCGGATGAGGGTGAGATAAGAACTGAAGCTGTGGAACTTTTCAAGAACCTGCTTGGGTCCCTGGATCAGTGGTTTGAGTGTGATGTTAGCAAGTTTGTTTCTTCCCCCTAGTCTAGTGATTTAGTTGATGGGATGGTTTTGGATTTCTCAGACGATGAGATTAGGATAGTCCGTTTCAAGATGAAGCCCAATAAGGCCCCCGATCTCAACGGTTTCAATGTCCTATTCTTCCAAAAACCTTGGAACATTATTGGGCCTCATATTGTCTCAGCTGTTAAAAGATTTTTTCCGGTCATCACTTCTTTTGGGAGAGAACTTGAAGCTACCAACATCACGCTCATCCCCAAGACCCCCAATCCCACATCCATGGCGGGCCTATCTCTTCTTACAGTACCTTGTACAAGATTATCTCCAAATTTATTGCCAATATGATGAAGGGTGCTCTGAATTGTATCATCTGTTGTTCGCAGTCTGCTTTCATTAATGGTAGAAGAATTGGGGATACCATTATGTTGGTTCAGGAAATTTTGAAGGGCTATCACTTGGAGGACAATTCTCCTCGCTGCATTGCGAAAATTGATGTTATGAAGGCATATGATACTTTGGACTGGTCCTTCTTGCTGCACTCTTGCTGCTTTTATTTATACCCCCGGTCGATTTCTTCGGTTAGGAGTTGTATTTCTTCCACCCGCTTCTCTGTCGGGACTAATGGTGATTAGCGGGCTTCTTCCCCGGTGGTCGCGGTTTGAGGCAAGTGGACCATCTATCCCCTTACCTCTTTATAATTGCCATAGAGGTTCTTTAGTGGATGTTGGATACTCAAATTGAGGCCTCCCCATAGTTCGTTTACCATTGGAGGTGTGAGAGAGTTGAAGCTTTACCCATGACTTTCGTCGATGAACTATTAGTGTTTTATCATGGTGACCATCAATTGTCGCTATCATCATGAGGGCCCTGAATCTATTATCTCGTGCCTCCGGCCTTAGGCCGAGCCCCTCCAAGAGTAATGTGTATCTCTTTGGAGTTGGTGGTGTGGTTAAGCTAGCGATTTTGGAGCGCTTCAGCTTTTGGGAAGGTTCCCTGCCGTTCTGTTATCTTGGAATTTTTTATGTTACTACTAAACTCTCTTTTGCTGACTGTAAGCATTTGATTGAGAAGGGACTGCGCTATTTTTAATTTCCAAGCCAGAACTCTGATCTTTCCCAAATCCCACCAGCTCATTGTTTTTTCTTTCAATTTTTTCATTTTTGAATTTCGCCTGGGCATCTTTAAAATTCTTCTTTTTGCTTTCCATTGTTTTGAATTGGTAAAAATGTTTTGAATGCTGATATAAAGATGGAAGTGATGATTATTTCGCCAAATGATCGAAGCTGAACAAACTGAGCGACTTACATCTCTGTATTATACAGAGACACTAAGCCAGGTGTAGCTATTTAGGACAAAAATGCGTCAGACATGGTTGGAATAATATTTCCCAATCTGATAAGTTCGGCGTGCCAAAGATACCCTAAGAGACTATCTTATATGATTCTTTCGATGAGAAGTTATTGGAGGACATTTGTTGGATATCGTTTTTATGATTCTTTCAATGAGAAGCTATTTGGAGGACATTTGTTGGAGATAAGTTTTAATAAAAAAATTCTTAAATTTTGGCTTTCGAAAAATAGGACTCCAACAATTCATATTTTATTTCCTATTTTAAAATTTTGATATTTTGAAGATTGCCATTATACCTGAGGACCAAGAGAACCTTCATGTGTCCCTATGACACTTTTGTTTATAGGCGCATGTCCTTTGGTCTTTGCAATGCTCCAACCACCTTTCAAATGTGTATGATGAGTATATTTTCAGACATGGTGGAAGACATCATTGAGGTATTCATGGATGACTTTTCAATTTTGATAATTCCTTTGATTTATGTCTAACAAACTTGTCAAGAGTCCTAAAAAGATGTAGGGAATCCAATTTACTTCTAAATTGTGGAAAGTATCACTTCATGGTCCAACAAGGTATTGTGCTTGGTCATTGTTGGTAAAATTAAAGAGCAATAAATATGCAATTCAATTCTAACAGTTATAAAATCCTTGCAAGTGCACAAATCGATAAGAATAGTATAGTAACACAGCAAGAGTCGATCCCTCGAGGACTTGTATCAACGTTATGACCACTTTAGTTCAGATTTATTAACTTAGTGAAAAAACACACACACACACATACACGGGGGTTTATGATGTGAGACTGAAATTTAAAGAAAAGTAAAATAAAATGCAGAAAATAACAATGCAAGAATTAACGGTTGATTAATTATTAACTAAGGTGAATTAAAGCTTACTATCCACTCTAGCCAATTATAATTACTCATCAGATTTCCTTGACCTAATTACTATGCATTTTCTGAATTAGGTGCCCGTGCCTAGGACCTGGCGTTGGTTCACTAGACACATCTTATTCCCTCTTACTTAGCATGTTCTAAACAGGGCATATGCCTAGAACGTCTATCACATACCTTTTAAGATGATGCATGAAGTTTAAAGAGAATTTAATGACACCACATTAGCCTATCAAAGTGACATACAATCCTAGGTCGTTATGAGTTAAGATTACAAGTAAGAATACTTTCGATGCTCCAAATCACAAGATGATATGACGGTCACTCAAGCAATTACATCTATAATTATATGCAAACAAGGTAGCTAATCTTATAGGCATAAATTAAGGTCATTAAGCATAGTAATCCAACTTATTCAGCATGCATAGCAATCATAATCAAGAGCCAGAAATCCAATCAACAAGTTAACATGGCTAGGGCTTCAAGCAGCCCTAATCCTAACGACTACTCACACATAACTGAAATTGAAACAAATATAATTGAATTCATAAGTAAATTGCAATAATGAAAATAAGGGTACAGAAGATATTGTGAAGAACAGGTGCAGCAGAAGACACGGCAGAGCCTTCTTCTCCAAGCTCCACGTCCAACACACTCTACTTCGGGAAGAACCAAGCTTTAACGTAAAACTCTAAAAAACGAAAATACTATTTGCGGCTAAGGTGTCTTTGTATCTCCCAAAAACGCCTCTAGCTAATTATCTCCTCCTTTAAAACACTGAACAAAGGCTACCTTTTATACACAAAGGGAAAACCTTGTTCTATAAGGATTGGTAAAACCTTATTCTATAAGGATTGGTAAAACCATGTCCTATAAGGATAGGGAAAGTTATTGTACTTTTAATTAATTACAAAGTCCTTAAAATCTATTAGAACCAATCAGAACATAGTTGGGAGTGTGAATGCAAGCTGGCAAGTGGGAACGCAAGCTGGCAAGTGGTCCGAACTTGGCTTTTGGACTGTCTTCGTAATCAGGATCTGGGACTGCGCTTTTGAAGCACATCATGAGTATAGTAGAAGCGCATCTTCGTTCAGGCTTGGCATAAATGTTTTCGGGCTTAGCGCAGAGGGAGAACCTCTGATCTACCGCTGACGGAACATGGACCCCGGGCTTAGGCGCACATCTTGGCTCGGATGGGAGTTCTTGGGACATGTCCTCGACCTGCCTTGGCGCGACCTTGGCACTTCTAGGACCTGACCTTGATGTCATGAAACACAGGTTTGAGACCCGGAGGGCTTGATATGAGGTACTTGGCCAGTGGCCCAAAATATGCGCACTGGCGCACTCAAGACTCCGTTCAGGACCTGATATTGAAATGAGGACATCTCGTTCATCTAGACTCCGATTTGAGTCATTCTTTTTGCGTTCTTTCCAGATTTTACCTATCTTTCTAACTCTGCACAAGTCTCACAAGATTGATTATTTTCTACTATTGATGGCACGAAATCATTCAAAAGACATGTAAGAGAGGCATATAAAGACATCAAAATGATGCATAAATAACGACTGATCAGTCATGTCATATCCCGCCGATGCATTGAAGTTGAGAAGGCTAAGATTGATGTCATCAATGGCCTTCCCTATCTCACTTCAGTCAATTAGGTAAGGTCCAGTAGTTTCAGGCTTGTTTGGTGGTTTTCCACTGTTAATATGTTTCTTTTATAAAAAAAACAAAACTACTATAGATAGTTTTGATTTAAATTAATTTCTAATCATCTTAGAAAAAAATTCATTTTCAATCGAGGGTTCATATTTAATTTTATATGCCAATATTTTACGATTTTTTATTAATAGAAGAAATTTTACATTTTGACATATTGCAATAAAATGTCACTGGAATTGTAAAAAAAAAATCATTTGATATTTCAATTTCATATTTAAGGTTAAAGATGCTCTAAAAGTCATCATGCACTTCATTTTCTTTTAATTTTTTCCACTTAAAAATATGAATTATGATTTTTGGATTGCTAGCATCCAAAAGATAATTGGGAAATTGGCAAAGATGTCCCCTTATCAAAAAACATGATCACAAATATTCACTTCCCTTCTGCTCAACCACATCTAGTTTTTAAAATTGGGTATTTGCAAATTTGGCCCAACTATATAAACAAAAAAAATTAAGTTAGTTCACACTTAGTTGCTTCCCATTCTTTTCCCCCAATCTTCTCCCATCCCACCTTCATCCTCTCCCATCTCACCTTCATCCCACCTTCATCTTCAACATAGAAAAAAAAATCCAAAAAACCACCTTCATCTTCATTCCACCTTCATCCACGCCACTAAACGTGGAAGAGGAAGAAGACGAAGAGGAAAAGGATGCAGCCTCCCCTTTCATCTTCATCTTTATCTTGGTTTCTTGGTTTCGCAGTTAGTTACCGATTAGTTCCCACGTATATACCAGTTGATAAACACTTAGTTACACTGGAGATCTTCATCTTCATCTGAGATTCTGGGTTTCCCAATTAGTTACTGATTAGTTCCCACTTACATACCAGTTGATAACTACTTAGTTACATAACCAGTTCTGGGTTTTCTAGATGAACATGAACATGAAGATGAAGATGAAAATGAAGAAAGAAGAGAAAAAAGAAGATGTAGAAGAAGAGGAATAAGAGGAAGAGGACGCAGCCTCCCCCTTCATCTTCATCTGGATTTTGTAGTTAGTTACCGATTAGTTCCCACTTACATACCAATTGATAACCACTTAGTTACATAACAATTTCTGGGTTTTCTAGATGAAGATGAAGAGAGAAGAGAAAAAGAGGATGCAGAGGAAGAAGAAGATGATGCAACCTTCCCCTTCATCAGGAGATCTTCATCTTCATCTTCAGCCGGGTTTCTTGAGAGGAAAAAGAGGAGAGAAAATAGGAGAGAGGGAGAGAAATGAAAAATTGCAAATTACTCCTTGGAGTGTAAATATAGGTTGGGCAAAAAGTGTAAATAATAAAAAATAATTATCACAAGTGATAGAATATATAGAAATGGATATTTGTGGTTAAATTTTAGGATAAACTATATAAAAGTACCCAAACTATCAAAACACAACATTTAGGTACCCACCGTTAGCAATCTGTTAAAAAAATCTGTTAAGTGCCCAAGTGGCACTTGTGGGTCCCTTTTTTTATACTGACATGGACATCATGTAGATAAAAATAATAAAATTGAATATTTAAAAAAACTAAATAAAATGAATTTTACTTTCTCTCTACCCAACCCATTTCTCTCTCCCCGAAACCCTCATTCTTCCTCTTCTTGGCGACAGCAACACCGGCCACCACAACCACTCTCAATCCCGACCACGACCAACCTCACCACCGCACTTAAACGCCCCTACTCGTCGAGACGACCTCATCCCAGCCACCCATCACCGTCGAAGCTCGCCATAGAGGGAGAAGTGAGGCCGTGAATCCAGAGAAGCTTCAAATTTCGCCGGACTATGACTCTCGATCCGTGTGATTCAGGCACCAACGATGGCAAAGGAAGGCATGACTAGGCACGCCTTGTTTAGGTGAAGCTATTGGAGGTGGTCTCGCCGGCTAGGTCCATCAGAAACGTCGTCGTTGGCGACGTTCGTGCTTCCGTTTCTGCCGGTGGCTCCGCCTCGAGTGCCCAAAATCCACTGCCACTCTACTTCGAAGAGAAGTGGAAGGTCTCGAAGAAAGAAGGGTCATCGTCAAGGTCAAGCTGTTCGTCCACCAATTGCCTTCTGATGAAGAGCTCATCGTCATCGTGGTCGTAGAGGCGGGGTTCGTTTAGCAGAAAGTGTGCGAGGTTGGTGAAGGAGCAGCGAGCTCGCTTCTACATCATGAGGCAGTGTGTCACCATGCTCATATGCTGGAATGATTATAATGATTCATGAAAGTGTTTGATAAAAAAAAAAGAGGCCAACAGAGGAGGATCTTGAATTCTTGAGAGAGTGATAAAGGCGCAATCTTTTTCCTCTGTTTTTCTTTGATCTTTTTGGGTTCTTGATGTTGTTTCCACTTCTGGTATCTGAGAGAGTGATTTTTGGAGGCTCTAAATCTCCAACTAAAGGAGATGAGATGGGTTCTTGATGTTGTTTCCACTTCTGGTATCTGAGAGAGTGATTTTTGGAGGCTCTAAATCTCCAACTAAAGGAGATGAGATGGGTTCTTGATGTTGTTTCCACTAGCCGGTGTTGCTGTCGTTGAGAAGAGGAAGAAGGAGGGTTTCAGGGAGAGAGAAGAGGGTTGGGTAGAGAGAGAGTAAAAATAAAAAAAAATAAAAAAATAATGAAAATAAATGTAAATAATTATTTTAAGTCCATATCAGCATAAAAAAGGACCCCACAAATGCCACTTGGGCACTTAACAAAATTTTTAAACAGATTGCTAATGGTGGGGTACCTATATTTTGTGTTTTGCTAATGGATAAGGAAATCGCGAAGAGAGAGAGGAAAAATGAAGAAAAATCTGGAGAGGGTCTGATTTAAAATATATGCCAAGTGAAAATTACCAAATTGCCCCTGAAAATTCTAGACCCACAACTCTCTCATATGAACTCCGTTTTTTGCGTGCTGCCTGTCTACAAACTCATGAGTTCAAGACCTACGCAACGGTCCAAAAAAAATCCAAAGGTGTCTCCAAACAAAAATTGACTTTCAAGCCTCTTATAAAGCCAAGGGTAAAATTGTCATCTCCTAAATTAATTGACGAGAATTCACTAATTAAATTTATGGGTCGTTACATCAAAGTTCCATGGAACTTATACTATATACTGCTAAGATATGCACTACAAAACAAAAAATATGGAGATTTTAATTAGGTGGTTAAGCACTAAAAAATAAAATATGAGTATTGTAAGCATAATAAACCACTAAACAAGGGACTTTCCAAAGCAACACCTCCATAGGTGTAACTCACAAATCTCATTTATATGATTTTGAAGTTCATCATCCAAACGCACCCTTGAGTATAAAAGAAAATAAAAAGGAAAGAATACCTTATCTCACATCTAATCAACGAGTTTTGATCAAAATTCTAAAACACGCTTGACAATAATTGGGCAGCCAATGGGGCCTAGCACCTCAAGACTTAGAATCATTCTAGAATAATTAGTACTTCCAAAGACAAAATAATTGTATTGGAAACATAAATGTGCAAATAGGAAGTTATAGAATCATAAATATAAAAATAAATATACAAAATGGAAAAATGAAATAATGATGTCGAGGGTTTTAGTGAAATACAGGCCTAAAAAAAATTCTAATTTTGCCCCCACAAATGGAAATATAAAACATTAATAAAATAAAATAAATATATCCGGCTAACTTTCCATCCTTCATAGCCTATAGTTGGCCTCTTAGGTGATACCTAAGAAACCTAGGCGGATTTTCCAAAATCGGGGTGGCAAGGGAGGGCCTAGCTTCTAGACAGAGCCTAAGAGGCCCTAGGCGGGGACTTTTAGAATATTGATACTATAGCTAGGAAGTTATTTGACATCCATGGCGCCGCATTCAATCAACGATACAAGGGACATCACGGGGAATACGGAAACGATATTTTGCCAAGCACCAACCAATGCACTTGAAACTATAAAAACTCAACTCCAATTCCTTCTTTACATGTCCATAAATTTTGGCAAACAAATGATCTGATAATGGAGAGGGTGGAGAAAAAGACGATAGGTTGGAGGTTTAGGAACAAATATTAGCTGATGAGTGGGAAGCTCTTCTGCTTTGGTTATTGTATCAATTAAAACATAAATTATTATAATCTTCATTGCCATCTTAAATCTGTTGACTAAACAAAAGCTTGTAAAATGCTTCGATCGTTTTATTAGCAATAAGAAAAGGCTTTAAATAGCCAAACAAGAAAGACGTTACAATCTAACTGAAACAGAGCTAAAATAGGAACAGACCTAACAAATTGAAAACAACTTCTTGACTCCTAAATCTTAGGAGACTTATTCAAAACGACTAATCAAACTAAAAATGACTTATTCAAACTCCAACATTGCCTCCCCTAAACTGAAAACGATAGTTTCAGTTTAATCTTTCACACATTCCAAGCTTCTCTCTCAAACGAACATAAGTCTCCAACTTCAAAGGTTTAGTTAAAATGTCAGCTACCTGATCATTTGAACTACAATGTACTAGCTTCACAACTTCATCCTTAGTAAGATCCCTCAGAAAATGAAATCTGACATCGATGTGTTTGCTACGGCCATGCATAACTGGATTCTTTGATAGTTTTATGGTAGAACTGTTATCACACAGAATTGTAGTACAACCTGGCTGCATCAAACCGAGCTCTTCCAGAATCCTTCTCATCCACACACATTGACACGCACAATATGCTGCAGCAATGAACTCAGCTTCCGTAGTGGACAAGGTTACCACCGGTTGTTTCTTTGATGCCCAAGCAACTGCTCCCCCACTTAACAAGAATGCATAACCACTAGTACTGCGTCTAGTGTCTACATCACCAGCATAATCATTGTCTGTGTATACCGTCAATTCTTCTGTTAGGCCTCTTTTATAAAACACACCAAAACCAAGCGTACCTTTGATGTATCTCAGCACACGCTTAGCCGCCTGCATATGCTCCTCTCTAGGATCCGACATGTATCGACTCAGTAAGCACACAACAAACATTAAGTCTGGTCGTGTTGTTGTGATGTACATTAGGCTTCCAACTAGCTGCTTGTACAATGTGCCATCAACTCTATTTTCATCTCCATCCTCAGTCAACTTAACTCCTGGCACGATGGGATTCTTCACAGGATTTGCATTCTGCAGATTAAACCTCTCTAGAATCTCTTTAGCATATTTCCTTTGATTGATAAAAATCCCATCACTGTCTTGTATGACCTCAACGCCCAAGAAATACTTCATTCTTCCTAAATCAGTCATCTCAAATTCCTTTTTCATAGAAGACTTAAAACGTTTAAGCATTGCTTCATCATTTCCTGTGAAAATCAGATCATCAACATAGAGACTGACAATGAGAATTTTGTTACCTTCTTCAGCTTTGACAAACAGTGTGTATTCATACTCGCATCTTCTGAATCCTTCTCTGACAAAGTAAGCTTCAATCTTTCTGTACCAAGCCCTAGGAGCTTGTTTTAGACCATACAAGGCTTTCACCAACTTGTACACCTTATGTTCTTCACCTTCTTTCACGTATCCTTGTGGCTGCTCCACAAAAACTTCTTCAGTAAGCTCACCGTACAAGAAGGCGCTCTTGACGTCTAACTGGTAAACACACCAGCTCTTCTGAGCTGCCACAGCTAGTATCATACGAATGGTATCCCACCTTGCTACAGGAGCAAAAACTTCATTATAATCCACCCCTTCTTTTTGTGCATAGCCTTTGACCACCAACCTTGCTTTGTATTTGTCTACTTCTCCTCTCTCATTCAGCTTAGTTTTATACACCCATTTAACTCCGATTTTCTTTGCTCCTTTTGGAAGATCCGTAAGGAACCAAGTATCATTTTTCTCTATTGACTCCAGTTCTGCTTCCATAGCCTTTATCCATTTTTCTTCTTTGCTGGCTTCTTCAAAATTTACTGGATCTTCAACTGATGCAAACATTACGAGACTAGCCATCTCTTCTTCCTCTTCTCCCCCAGTCTCGTAATCCATCAAATAAGTTGGCTTTCTTCTTATTCTCTGAGTTGCAGGTGTTGAGGCTTGAACAGGAACTGTTACTACATCTTGAGCTGGTTCTGCATCTTGCACATTTTCTTCATTGTTCTGTTCTGTTTCAAGTTCTTGACCTGCTTCTTCAATGTCTTCTCCCCCTTCTGGATCTTCACAAATCAGTTGTTCTCCTTCTGTTCTCAGTCCCCAATCCCAACCTTTATCTTCTTCAAATACTACATCTCTGCTTGTTATAACCTTCTTTGTCTTTGGATTATATAGGCGATATCCCTTTGATTCACTGCTAACTCCAATGAGAACACACACATTACTTTTATCATCAAGCTTTGTTCTTCTTTGGTCTGGAACATGAGCATGTACTATACAGCCAAATACTCTGAAATAATCCACTGTAGGTTTTATCCCACTCCACATTTCTTCAGGCGTTTTTCCTTCTATCACTGTGGTTGGACTTCGATTTAGCACATGTACGGCCCATCTCGCTGCTTCAGCCCAGAACTTCCTCGGAACTTCTTTGTCATTCAGAATACATCGGACCATCTCCATAATTGTCCTATTCTTTCGCTCGGCGACTCCGTTCTGTTGTGGAGTGAACGCAGTGGTGAGTTGCCTACTGATTCCAGCTTCTTCACAATAAACATTAAATTCATTGGATGTGAACTCCCCACCTCGATCTATTCTCAAGCATACCAACGTTTCTCCACTTTCTCTTTCAACCAAACTTTTGAATTTTTTGAAGAAAACAAAAGTTTGAGACTTGAGTGACAAGAAATATATCCATATCTTCCTGCTAAAGTCATCAATGAAGGTAAGAATGTACCTTTTGCCACTGTTGGATGTTGGAGAAATGGGGCCACAAATGTCGGAGTGTACCAACTGCAGTTTACGTGATGATCGCCACATGCTCTTCTTTGGTATACTCTTGCGATGTTGCTTGCCTACCAAACAGTTTACACACTTGTCTTCTTCTTGCGTGTTAAGGTATGGAATCCCTTTCACCATGTTCTGAAACTTCAATGTTCTTAAGCCCTTATAGTTTAGATGCCCATACCTTCTATGCCAAAGTTGCAGGTCGTCCGTCGTTGAGGTTTTCAAACATTCTCCAGTTGTAATAGAGTTTCCTTTGGATGCCATGACTTTAAACAACTTGTTTGCTGTCATCTTTGATTGTATCACCAGTTCCTTTTCAGGATGATATATCTTACAAACTCCATGATGCATTAGAATTTCACATCCTTTTTGCACCAACTGTCCTAAGCTTACAAGATTGCTTGTCAGTTCTGGAACCAAATACACATCTGTGATTACATGTGATCTTCCATCAATACGTAGATTCACATCACCTTTTCCGATCACTGTCAAGAGTGAGTTGTCTCCTAGTTTCACTGAGCATCGAAAGTTTTCATCAAGCTTAGAGAACCAGGCCTTGTCTCCGCTCATATGGTTGGAACAGCCTGAATCTAGAAACCATATCTCTTCTTTTTCTTCTTGAGTTGGTGTGTATGCCATCAGCAGTACATCTTCTTCTTCATCGATCTCTGCATAGTTTGCGTTTTCCTCTATCGGACATTCGTATTGAAAATGTCCGAGTTTGTGGCATCGGTAACATTTCACTGTTGCCTTATTAAACCTTCCTCTTCCTCTACCCCGATCGTAACCTCTTCCTCTACCTCTGCTACCTCGATCCTCATACGTGACTTTCAGCACTTGCTCCTCTGCCACATTGTTCTGTTTCTTCATCTTTTGCTCATGCACTAACAATGAGCTTTGTAATGCGTCAACAGAAAAGTCGTCAATATCCTTGGACTCTTCAATTGAACACACTATGTAATTGAAGTTCTCAGTCAACGTACACAAGATCTTCTCCACTATTTTGACATCTTGCATGTCATCTCCACAGTTCCTCATATCATTTGCCACTATCATCACCCTCGTGAAGTACTCAGTGATGGATTCTCCATTTTTCATCTCCAAAAGTTCAAAGCTTCTCCTCAAAGTCTGCAACTGTGCACGTTTCACTCGTGCACTTCCTTGATACTTAGTTTTCATGGAGTCCCACAGCTGCTTTGACGTCTCCTTCAAGGTGATGGTTTTGAGAATTGATTTGTCAATCGCACTGAACAAATAATTCTTTGCCTTCAGATCCTTTAGCCTTGCTTCGGCAAGACTCTTCCGTTGCACCTCAGTCAGCACCTCCTCATTGGCTGGTTCTTCCACACCATCCTTTACCACTCCGAAGTACTCTTTCGATCTCAGAAGATTCTCCATGAGAAGACTCCAATGATCGTAATCCCCATCAAACTTCGGTATGCACGGTTGTGCAGAACTGCTAAATTCACCCATTACACTCACTGCGAATGCCTCACTCTCTCACTCTTTGCAAACTTGCTCTGATACCAGATTTGTTGACTAAACAAAAGCTTGTAAAATGCTTCGATCGTTTTATTAGCAATAAGAAAAGGCTTTAAATAGCCAAACAAGAAAGACGTTACAATCTAACTGAAACAGAGCTAAAATAGGAACAGACCTAACAAATTGAAAACAACTTCTTGACTCCTAAATCTTAGGAGACTTATTCAAAACGACTAATCAAACTAAAAATGACTTATTTAAACTCCAACAAAATCTCCCCATCAGATTCATTCCAGCCATATATGGTGAAATTAATTAATTTGGTAACCAATTTTTAGTGAAAAAACAAATAACGTTTGAAATTGAAACCTAGTGATCCAGTGATGTTTTCCGTAAAAGTAACGCTTCTTTAACCAACCAATTCTAATTATCTTTTTATTCACGCGAAAGTAAGAATACGACGACCCTTTGTATATTCTTAAGGTTATTGACTCCCCTTAATTTTAAAAGGGTGTTTTTTTTCAATTTGATGGAACCCTTGCTTCTATTTATACTCAATTTTGAACTTTTTTTACCCATAAATTTTATACACCTAACAAAATCTGAAAATTTAAGTTATTTATTTATTATACCCAACATAGTTCATCCAAAAATACCCCTCATAAAATAAATCTAATTTTTTCTTACTACAATTTCTCTTCCCACCCAATAAAAAATTTTAAAAACAAATAACCACCTCAAATGCATGTTTAATGCATGTTTATTTAATTAATCATACAATAGTAAATCTAGCCAATCTCCGATGAGATGTCTCAAGTTGAAGCTTATCATAACGTTGAGCGTACGTTGTTGGTCGCGTCTTCGGAGTGTGCCAACTTTGAAGCTTGTCGGTGCGTTGAGTGTGCTGAACCCAAAGGCGGGCACGATGGTAGTGTCGTGGCCGGTGTTGGACACTGGGGTTTGTGGCACAAGTAATTTCGTGGACCATAGGGCTAGTGGAGCTAAACGTGTGTGGCAAGGGTCGTGGGTGGTGTGCGGCATGGGTCGCAGCCAAACGAGTCAAATTTCGAGGGCGGAGCGTGTCAAGGATCGCGGGCATGTCAAGGGTCGCGGGCGGAGCATGTCAAGGATCGCGGGTGGATCAGGTCAAGGGCCACTTCATGTGCGTCATGGGTCGTGGGAAAGCCCGTCAAGGGCTGCGAGTAGAGCACGTCAAGGGCCGCGGGCTGGGCGCGTCAAGGGCCATGGGCTGGGCACGTCAAGGGCCAAGGGCTGGGCGCGTCAAGGGCCAAGGGCCAAAGGCTGGGCGATTCAAGGGCCAAGGGCTGGGTGCGTCAAGGGCCAAGGGTTGAGCGCGTTAAAGGCCACAGGCTAGGCGCTTCAAGGGTTGTGAGTTTAGCGCATCAAGGGCCACTGGTTGGGTGCGTTAAGGATCGTGTGTTGAGTACGTTAAGGTCCGCGAGTTAAGCGCGCCAAGGGCACATGCGCATCAAGTGGTCACTGTTGCACCGAATGCAATAGAGAAATTGAATCCAGAAATGGCGCCGACAATCTGTGATTCCAGCATAGTGAAGGTGTCGTACTGGTAGTCGGTATGACGATGTCGCCGAGTCCAGCGTTGGATGCAGGGTCCTGCGGCTCGCTTAGGGCTATTTGCTACTTGGCCTGCGACTCATGGAGGTGACGGCTAGGCTGCTCCTCCGGGATCTGCGTGAGCGGGCTTCTGTCTCCCGAATCGTGGTGGCAGAGGCAGTGGTCACGATGGATCGCGATGATTGTTGTGTTCTTGCTATGGAAGAACGATGAACAAAAGTGATGATTTTTGTGAAAACCTAGATAGGACGCTTTGAGTATTTCTCAAATCGGCTCTCAATGAAAGCACCAGTTGTTGATGCAGAAATCATTCGGATTGAGATTCGAGGTTCGATCCCTACACACAGGAAAAGAGACAACGACACTAAGGTTGAAGTCCCGAGATAGGCTGGTTCAAACAGAACACTCTGATGCCTAAGTCAGTTTAATCGAGGGAATTAACAGACAGAGTATCAGTATGATGGGTTGTGTCTACCTAAGAGATATTATTATTTATTATTGGGCATTAAATCTACTAATTAATTTATTTAGCTGGTAAATATGTTAATAAATGCGTAAATATTTTCATGCTGTTAATATTTTCACCAGGGGTATTATGGACATTATACGAATTATCGGCCACGTGGCAACTCCACACTTTTTAAAATTTTATGGTTCCACAAAAATCATTAGTACCGTGAGGAAGAGAGTTGTTATAACGGCCCTAAGGCAAGTGTAACAGGTCTACCACAGAGCACCAATCAAACAACATTTAATCTCTTAAATCTAAAAGAAGCATGCATGTTGAAATTAAGAAAAAATAGAAAAACCATTACGAGCATAAAGAAAAAGAAGAAAATGAACGACAAAATTAAGCCGAACAAGTGAATATAAAGGCAAAAAAAGGAACCTGACACCTTAGTAAACCAAATCTTGAGTCAAAACCTACCAATTAATGAACATCCAAGTGTAATGTGAAAATGTAAAGGATCAAAGAATACCAAAATTAGATGGGAGTGACAAAATTGCAATTGCAACAAAGAGCTTGAGGCAGAATCAAGGAACCACCCTAACAAAACCTCAGCAGAGCTGTGAAAAATCCCATGAGCAATGTAAAGAAAGTTGTAATAATTGCAAAGGGGAGGAAGTATTAGACGATTAAGACCAACTAAGCCTGCAAAGAAGGCAAAGAGAAAGCAAACCAATTAACCAGTACAATCTAAAAAACAAAAAATATAAGAGACAACAAACAAAATCTAAGTCCATCAAAAAAATTAAAATCTAAGACCAAGATTGACCAAAAAAAATTAAAATAAATAAAGAAACAAAAGCAGGAGAAAACCAAAAGAGATCGAGAACTCACGACTGAGTAAATGGTAAAGCATATAATGGAGGACTCAGGTTCTATCCAAAAGAGTGTACTAATAGGAGATGAGAGAGGTGAAGCCAATTTATAGAAAACCCAAATGGAAAAAACGAACTAAATAATATGTAGAAATTACTGCTATCACATGACCAATCGACCATCTAATTGGAACCATGAGAATCAAAAGAAAGCTACAAATAAAATTAGCCTGTTACAAATTTACAAGTAGGGCAAGCTAATATTAGATACAATATCCATTTCCACATAATCGACATAAAAAAGAAATAAACCTAAAAATAGAATAGGCTTGTCTGCAGTTGTAGTATGGAGCTTGAGAACCCTTGAGCTGTGGGTAGCTTGTGTTTTCTTACGGGTGGATTAAACGGTGTTAACCATTTGACAAGGGTGAGCCTGCCGAAGTTTTGGTAAACTAGTCTCTATTTTTTGGGCCATTCAGATTAGAAGAAGCTAGGTTTAAATTTGAGTATTTGGCGTATAGTTTTTGTCACACCCCATTTCAGGGCTTTCTCGGGTTTTGAAAGGAAACCTAGACAATCTCAGCATGCTAGTATGGTGTGTGTAGAGTGGTTGCATCCCCATAGTGGAGCGTGACTACATCGTCTTTGCCATTCCTAACTTGTCGGAGATGGTATGGCTCTAGTTGTTGATGCGGCGGATCTTATCGGAGGTTGACGCACCACTTGTGGGCATTGTGAGCACTTTGTTGGGGAAGATGTGTGGGCTTCAACTCAACCCTCGTCTCCCCCTCCCTCCTAGTTTCTCTTCGCCTCTCCGGTCGAGTTTAGGCTCCTCCACCTTTTCTCATCACAGATGTGGCACTCCTCGTACAAGATCTGTTGTTCTCTAGGGCTGCGTGTTTGTGGTTGGTACTACTAGTGCGGCTGGACTCATTCCAGCCGATGAGGCGGTGTCGTGGGGGATCGCTAAGGTTGTGAGAGTAGATTGTTTGGGCTTGTTGGGCTTATTTGTTGTGTCTGTACGTAGTCTTGTATTTGGGCTAATTCATTTAATCAGTGTCTATGTGGACTTAGTGTGTGGTGTTTGGGGGTGTACAATTTTACCCCCAACGTGATTCAGGACTTTCGTTAAGATGTCAGAGCCTTATGATGTGTTTGGATGGAGAATTTTAAGATTATTAACAATTTATCACATGACGAAATTTAAATTAATGGAAATTAATTTTTCAGAATTTATGAAGTTTCATGTTTGGGTAACATAAAAGTAAAATGAAATTTAAACATGTAATTTAATGTTCATATAAAAATGGAAGTTAAAAATATGAAATTTTGAAAATGACACATTTTTATATGAAATTTAAACTTAGAATTTTAAAATTTTATATTTATGCATCCAAACAAAAGAATTGGTGCGTAGGAAACTTGAAATTCTAGTTTTTTAACAAATCCCATGTTTTTTTCCACATCCAAACACACCCTTATCTTTTTGCCCTTTGTGGACTTTTTTATGATGTGTTTATTGTGGGATTATCTGAGCTGAGTTCTTATTTTCTCCCCGAGTCCACCTTGTAAACATGTATCTCTCGTTTAATCCATATTTACCCTAGTACATTTTACCAATAAATGACCGACACGTGGCCGAACACCCTCAAAAGAGACCTACACTATTGGGATATTCTGCCACGTTGATATCACCCATGCCACGTGTTATGTACAAAATGCTGAAAGATCTCCCAACTACTTAAAGGCGAAATGAACCAAAGCAAATTTTCAATGTCAACTTGAAAATCCCAAGGATGTGTCTTACTTCTGACCATACTCATTGCGAAATGTGTTTTGTTGATGAGTGATTCCGTTTTGACCAACTCAGGGTTCATTGGGACCAGGAGCCGCTCCTAGGTTCCAAAAACGAGGTTGACAAGACCCTCCCACATTGGATGGAAGGTTGGTTGGACAACAAGGTAAAGCATCCACGTCGCTTTAGGCCTTCCCTCACCTGGGGTACCTAAGAATGTATGTGAAGAAACTTAGGACAAAGAAGAGAAGAAGGACGAGACTCAGAAACTAAGAACAAAGAAGAGAAGAAGGATGAGACTCTGAAATCGTTGTGGTTCCTGCCGAATCACTCAACGATGCCCAAGTTAGCATACATTCTAGCTAAGTGAAGGGAAAATGAATGAGGATAATTTCAGAGAGTAATATTGCTTACTTCAAGTTGAGTTTATGGGCTGTGTAGCCTGATATTTATAGGGAAGTCTTGAGAGCATAAGGGGAGTACCCGAGGTGGGGCTCGGGTCACTATTCTAAAGGTCAGCTAGAGGGCTCATGGGCCTAGGGCACTCTATTGTATAAGTCCAACCAATGGGGGCCTCCCAACTAGCAACCTAGCCTGACATCTTGATCTTCGGGACTCGCAAGGGGGTATGCTCCACGCCTATGTTGATGGGACATGGGTGGTTTGACTCTCCAGCCAAGGGATCAGAGACGCGTGCCTCTGACTTGGGGTAATCTAGTCGGCTCTTCTTCAATGCCACGCCGGTCGGCTCTTCTTCAATGCCACGCCGGTCGGTTTCTTCTTTGTTCGGGTTGGTAGATCCTAGTCTGTGCCCCGGGTGCCTTGCTAATTAGGTTTTAGGTGGGCCTTGCCAGTGGCTCCTATAAGAATTTTTTTTTGTGGGCCCTAAAGGGGATTTGTTAGTTACTATTTGGTATATTCGGCTTGCTAAAATTGGCAAATTAACCTGTTTAACTGAAATTTAAGGCGTTTTTATTTTTATCTAATTTTCTTCGGGGTAATAATTGACCCCATTATGACGAGAGGGTGAAGCCTCCCTGCATCTTTTGTGCTACTGCTGACTAATACATATTTGATGTTTAAATTGCTGAGTCCAGAAACAAACTGAAAACTCCAATCAATGCGGAAAGCCAAAACCACCCTTTGCCTAATCACAGCCTCTGGCCTCACCTTCCATGGCTTCCATTCCAATGTTTTTTCATCTTCCTCCGATTTCTTCCCAAAACTTCCCGACAAATTACGGACATCAATCCATGGCCTCCTTCGCTCTTCTCGCGCCATCACCACCGTCCGTCTCGGCCCTTTCATTTTTCACTGTTTATTTATTTAATTTAACTTTTCTCTGGCTATCGATCCATGACATTGTTAATATTGTTCATGGAATTTGCAGATTGCTTTCACTGCTGTTGACTACAAGTTCACTTTGCATGGGCTGTCGGTGGACTCTGATGAGTATCGTCAGAAGCTATCTGAGGTTGGTGGCTTCATTCCTTCTCTTTTCTTCTCAAAATGAATCTTTGAATTTTCTCAGAAAGTAAGCTTATTTCAAAAGAAATTGGAATTAGAATTGTTTTGTATTGTTTGCTTCTAGTCTGAGAACCATAGTGAAGGAGTTTCATTTGTATGTTTATCGTATTATGATGGCATTTAGGTTCATAGTCGGTCTGCCTCGAGAATTCGGAAAATGTGTGAGGCCAATAGAGGGTTCTATGTGAAAGCTGGTCAGTTTGTTGCAGCTCTGCGACAGGTTCCAAAAGAATACTCATCAATTCTTTCCACATTGCAGGACCAGGTATGAATGAACTTTGTGTCTATGGCCATATCTATGCTGCGGGCTTTGTTTTCTATTTGATGTTTATATTTGTGTAGGTGGAAATTAATCTAGGTTTATGATATGGTTGGTAATTATCTGGTAACTATTGTCTTAGGCAGTTCCTTGTCATTTCAAAGCTATTAAAGAAGTGCTAATCCGCAATCTGGGACCTCAGCTGTCAGATATGTAAGTTTTCATCTCATTACAGTAAGCACCAATCTGTGGGTCTCCAGATAAAAATACACATCAGAAAAAAAAAAAAAAAAAGCTTGCGGCACCTCTTAAGGCTTGCTATTAGTTATGGCTGACTGTTTTGTATTGGAAGGGAAGGATGGATGTTAACTTTGGTATTATATTGAGGTTCCTTATTTTGTAAATGGTGTATGTCTTAGCCCATGGGTAGAACTTGCCCCTAAAATCTGTCTTGTAAGGGAAGGATGCCTAAGAGCTCTTAAACCATTCCAAGATATGTTGTTTTCCTTATTAGCCTTATATCTATCCTTTTTCTCAACTGCTTTAACATGTTTTTCTCTTGCCATTACTTTTCCCTTTTTTTTTTGTCTGTAGCATGTGCCTTGAACTATTGCTTCTTGGTAATGAATTTCTCCAATGACAGTCTTGACTTAAAAGTTGTAAAGGCTATTATTTTTTTGACTTTGGCATTTACCTTAGGTTTCTTTCGCTCGATGAAAATCCCATAGCTGCTGCATCTATTGCTCAAGTGCACCGGGGAGTTCTAAAGGGTCATCATGAAGTAGCAATTAAGGTTGGTGAGTAGAGTAAGGTCTGTTTTAGTAAGCTTCATTATTTTCTAGAAATATTTAATTGTAATTGGTGAATAAACTAGTAACTCTTCTTCGAAACTCTTGACTTAAATTCGAGTTCAGTGGGATTTTATGAACAAATATAGTGTGTGCAGCAGTCTTTTGATAATTCTAGGTGGAACTTGTTAGTTCTCAAGAAGTGATAAAAGCTTGGTTGGTGGTTTGACCAAATTCCTGAGGACATTCCAACTTCCTTAAAATGGGAATCAAACTGCCATCTTTAACATAGGAAATGTACAATATTTATTCGAATTACAAAAAATAGCAACCAAAATGAATTTATCTACCAAAATAAGAACAGACTTTACAACTTCCTTTTTGCATTCCCCTGGACAAAACACCGTTCCAAACTACCGAGGTTGAGATGCAAATTACAAACTAAACAAACTTATAAAGTGAAAGATTATATGACTGCAGTGATTATTAACTAGTTTTATCTTGTGGATAATAGGTGCAGTACCCGGGGTTGGAGCAGCAAATGAAAAATGACACAACAACAATGTATTTTCTTTCAAAATCCCTTACATGGGTACACATTCAATCTCATGACATTTATGTGATATAGTGTAGTTGCATGAAAGGTTTTGTCTATTGTAAAGAGTCACTGAAGTTCCTAAATGGCAATACTTGCACAGAGATGTGATTTGTGGGGTTGGTGAGCCCCCCCTAGCCAATCAAGCACCGTATGCTTGTTCATTGCTTTTTCTTCATTGACCTTCAATATTGGAGTTGACAATTGAAATTTTTTAAACAAACCTTTCCAGGCCAAGCCAAACAAATTTCAAGCTTTGAGCCCTTGTGTGAGTTTGTTTGCAGCCTTAGGTTTTATGATACTATGCTAAATGTTATGTTATGCTATCAAGTATGCTCCAAAATGTGCTCATTTACTAATTGCTGAGCTTCATCTCTGTATAACATGTATAAACGTTTACATTTATCTCATCTGTTTTTTACAAGCACAATGAACCTTTGTTGCAATTATGTATTTCTTGTCTGGTTGTACCATTATATACCTGGTTTCCACACTAGTAAGTCCCAAGATGATATTGCTCTCTGTTGTTAAGTGTTCCGAAATGACTGTCTTTCGCATATAGAATTGAAGTCACACACATTAAACTGAAGTTTAATCTCTTGTGTGCATATAAAATTATTTGTCTGAAAAGATTTACACTTGAAAGTTGAATACATATATGGTTCCAGAGTCTAAATGTTTAACATTGGGTGTCTTTGTTTGCTTTCATTTTTTTCCCTTGCTGAAGCTCTTGCATTGTTTGCTTTTTTACTGTATAATTTTCTTAATTCTTTTCAATTACTTAGAGATTTTTTTTTTCCATCCTACAGTTTTTCCCAGATTACAGATTTGAGTGGCTGGTATCAGAATTCGTACACTCTATTTCTCTCGAACTCGGTGAGTTGTTGAACATCCGTAATTAGAAACATACTGTTTCCTGCAGTAGGAACTTGAATTTTAAAAAAGTTTTCAGTACTCTTCAGTTAGCTTTTCTTCTACCAGGACATGGTAGAGAAACTAGGGGAGAGAAATTATATTTTAGGACCTCATTGAAATATTTTATGTTTATTAGTAGAATGTTCCAAAAATATCTCCTTTCAGTCCAGACTAGCTAGAAAGAGAAACTATAGCAGGACTTGAGACTTGGACCTTGGATCCGGGACGTGGACTTGTAACATGGGACCTGGAGCTAGAATCCCGGACTTGGGACACCATTTTCTGTACCCTTGCCCAGAACTCAGGATCTGGGACCTGAAAGTCAAGACTTGAACCCTGGGCCAAGGCATATAACCCAAACCCTGGAACTAGGCCCTAGAAACCTGAAGATCCCATATCCCGAATTTCTGGACTGGAACCTGGCTTCAAATACCTGTCCCTATACCAAAATGGACAATACAAACTATGGTCAACACTTTTCTGCGCCGTTCGGATAAAATACACCATATTTGTTGATAAACAATCATAGAATCTATACTTTTGTTATTGTAGAGTGTAATTTACTATGAGCCAACCAACCGTGCGAAAGTCTACTCTTCAGTCGCTACACCATTGGATTTGTCACCCATTGGATTAGACTCTGCAAAAATCTACACTTCAGTCGGGTCTTCTCTCTACAAACTGAGAACGTCACCCATTGGATTAGATTCTGTGCATGTTTCTAATGTTTGAGCACCACAATTTGTCTTGCTCAAAGGGGAAGCAGCACAACCATTTTTTGAAAATAACATTTTATTTCTTTTCAGAAAGTTATCAATTAGTCCCATTTTTTGAAAATAACATTTTATTTCTTTTCAGAAAGTTTTCAATTAGTCCTACTTCCTAACACTTACAAGACGATGATTTTACAGAATAAATGAACAAAATAGCAACAAATATTAAAAAAAAAATTTAAATGCAGCAGTGTAGTTTATATTGCACAAGAAAACTGCAATCAATATGATGATATCAAGTATGGTTTGAATTATGAGACAACTCTCCTGTCTAGCTGTTCCACAGACTTTATTCAGGAGGCTTGGAATTCTGAGACAACTGCCAATAACTTTGCAAACAACAAATGGGTCAAGGTTCCTCGTGTATTTTGGGTATTATGATTGGGATGCTCCTCTTTATTATTTTTTCAGCTATCTATGGAATATCTTTTATTTGGTAATACAACAAGCTGACCTCCATATATGTTTCTAGGACTTGACGACTAATCAAGTTCTCACAATGCAATTCTGTGCAGGACACAAGGTATACCCTTCTGAACTTGCTTTGTAGTATGCATCTATGTAGGGTTTTGTCAAATGTTGGATAATTATAAAATTTTGCTGACTCCATCTAGTACCTCTTTCTTGTCCCTGAAACTTTTCCAAAAGGAATGGTTAGCTTGATTATTTGCAGGAAAATTTGAAAAAATTTGTTTTTGGTCAATCAATATGGGGCAGTCTAGGGATGGTGGATGTTAGGACCTCGACCTAGTTGCCTAGAAATATGCCATGTAGGTCTAGGCATGGACACCTTTTATGTTGACCTGTAAGTTTATAAAATGATATATAAGAAAGGCTACACGTGTTAAAAAGTATAAAGTAGACTAAGTATGCTAATCCCATAAATTTTCCATCAACAATCTTCAGTTTGATAATTAGTTCCTAGAGTTTTGGTTGAAGCGGGCATATTGTTTATACTGCCTTGCATACATATACTTGTTATTGCCATTGACTATGTGATAATACAAAAGTATCAGATGGTTGTAGTGTAGAGAAGTGTCAGAGGTTAATTAGTATAATTTCAACTTATAGGGCCGATAAAAGGTCAATTCTAATGGAGGTGTAGTTGCTAAAACGGGTGAGGTTTTTAAGTTTCTATTTTTTATGTTGTTTAATTGATAATATTGTTGTTTTCTTAACTTTTTAGAAATGTAAAAATGTAGTTCAGGCAGATTCCATGTGAACATAGAAATGGGTTCCAAAAATGCCATGTTGGCAATCAATGATTTGGTTGACTGAAAGGGGCAATATATAGGGTATGGTTGAGTTTGTATACCGGTTTGTAAAAACCTTTTACTGTAAGAAATTGAAAAATGGTCAAAAGTTTGGGGGTTTATATGTAGTTGACCCTATTTATATGTATGAATAGAAAAATGGTCACTATCATTTTGCTGATATTATTTTTCTCATATAATGCTTTCTGGACTGTTCTGTGCTACTAATGCCAGTAACAATATATTGTTTAATACTCAGGTTGATGATGTCGAATATCTGAAGGAAAGGAGAATAAACCCAGTGAAGGTTGGTTTTCAGAGTTAGCTACTGATGTTATCTTTATATTTTAAGGCCAGGACAAACAGAAATTACGCCATTATGTGTTTTGGGGCTGAATTTGAGCTCTACCAATTTGATAATTGGCAGCTTAATCATCTGAACTGGAGCTTGGTTGGTGTCTGACTTTTTAAGGGGTACAGCAGTTTTCTGAGCTTTTATTCATGCATATGAACTATCAGATAGACCAAATAAAACAGAAACAGTGAACCAATCCTTTTGCTGTTTGATTGAATTTTTTCGGCACATGGTTAGCTTGCTAATGTTGATCACTGGTCAGGTTAGAGACTGATGAGCATTTCAGAATTTTAGGGGGGTTCAAGCATCAGTTTTCTGAATTTTTTAGGTGGCTAACTTGTTAGGATATTGAGCCTATTGAAACAAATCAAAGTTTGGCCAAGCAGGATTTCTTTGTAATCTAATTGGTGTAGAGAAAAGTTGGGAACATTGAGTAGAACCAAACCCCAGAAAGAAATGAGAATTTCAGCTCATTTAAGCCCATCTTCTTATCCGAAGTAGATATTTACCATACAAATCTTGTCTAAAGTCTCTGTGCACCTTCACTTATGGTCATACATCTCCTTGTATACACATTCATAAACCCTTTCACAGTTATGATGGTATTATTTAATTGCTTATTAATTTGTGTACTAGGTAAAATATTGAAGTGCAAGGTCGCTCTTTCCTTGTTTTTTTAATGATTTATCTGAAAGGCCATAATTGGTAATGCCAATTGCAGTTAGAATAACGCGTCTTAACATTTCAGTTTAGTTTGCATTATAGGTAGCAGAAGTTTTATTGGAAGTGTTTGCTAAAATGATTTTCATCCATGGTTTCCTGCATGGAGACCCACACCCTGGTAACATATTAGTTTCTCCAGAAGGTCAGAATGGCTTTTCTTTGGGTATGTGCTGAAAATAACACCTATACGTAATTATCTTAGTTAAAATTGCTTTAAAGATTGGGCTTATGATATAATTCACTGTTCACTAATTGGCCATGCAGTTCTTCTAGACCATGGTATATACAAACAATTGGATGAAGGATTTAGGCTGGATTACTGTCAGCTCTGGAAGGCTTTAATTCTTTTGGACTCGAAAAAGTTGCAGCAGTTGGGTGAGCGGTTTGGTGTTGGGAAGTACTCTAGATACTTTCCTGTCATTTTTACAGGAAGAACTATTGACAGGTGCTTTTATTTTATTTTATTTATGTATTTATTTTTACTTTTTTGTGAGTGACAAGCCATTCCTGCTTCCAGGATATATAAATTGCATTCATCTTAATAAGTTTACTTGATACTTGCTCTCTCCACATATTCATCCTTGCATGCAGGGACCTGGAGCTCAAATGATGTTATATAAGTATCTCTGGCACACTCTTACATGTGTTTGTATGTATGATTGTGTCTGTTGCGTGTGAGTATATGTTTTAGAAGTGAGTCAAGTGACAAAGATAGTGATTTACTTTTACAAGATGGATCTCTTTCGTGTGTTAATCCTTATACATGATATTTACATTGATATGAGGCCGGTTTTAGTACTAAGGATCTATCTTTAAGAAGCTTTTCCGCTTGATGCTGAATCTATATCTTTCCTTTTTTTTATGATTATCTGACCATGAAAGCATTTGTAGTCTTGTTAACAAATTAAAATTGTGAGCTAATTGCACTTTTACCATGTCATGCAGTAAATCAGCTCTTGGGAAGGGAATGTCAATTGAAGAAAGAAGTAATCTAAAGCAGGAGCTGAAGTCCCTAAAGATGGAGGACATATCTTCATTTATGGAATCCTTGCCACCAGACTTCCTCACAATTTTGCGGACTGAGTAAGTATAAGAATGATCTCTCACTGGGTTATATCGCTAGCAAGTTGGCATTGTCCAAATCCCTTATTTCTTTTATATACCTCCATGTCCAGTGGGCTACTGCGGCCTATCATTAGCAAGTTGGGTGCTCCACAAAGAGTCAGATTACTTGCCTATGGAAAATATGCATTATATGGTCTTTCTCCCAAGTTCAATCCTGTAACTGGTGAGTTTTAACGTATGGTACAATGTATATTGGACAAGTGCATTTTCTTGTTTACCTTTTGGGACAGCACTTTTAACTCTTTTACTGACTCGGGAGCAGCATTGGAGAAGTAAAAACTTTTTGAAGACCAACTTCATTCAAATACAAATACTCAATTCCAACTTGGGATCTTGGGACTTAAACACACGTGCATCATGTTAATTGTTTGATCTGACAGTTTAGACTCTGGTTATTGAATAAGTTATATGCTTGTGATTCCTGCTAGTGAGTGTACAATTGCCTAGTTATATAATCTTGAGAAATGGTTGAGCATTTTGTATAATAATATAAAAATAATATCGCAGCATATTTTTGCTATGCTATGCTACCTTCTTTAGTTCAGAGCTAGTTTCAAAGTTTCGGCTAGGGGCTCTTTGTGCGCTATTGCGAGTGTACTTAGCTTAGCTAGTGGAGGGCTAATATCGCGTTTTAAAGCTAGAGACGTTGAGTTCATACTTTCCTGTGATTGCTATATAATCTTGTTATGTTGTAGTTCACTATACTTATGTCCTTGATTCTGATATCTGATTATGCTTTCAGATTCTGCCATGAACATCTTGTTCTCCCGATTGAAGGCAAATTTGAGTTACCTTCGGTTAAGGCTTGTTCTCGGTAAGAATGCATTTAATCACCATCTATTAGTCTATTACTAACAATCTAGTCGAGGAATTCGAAATGACTTCAATACTGATCAATTTTCAGAGGCTCTTCAGCTACTTGCGTGGATGGCAAAGGTCAAACATCTTCTGTATACTTTGTATGAAAAGATACCTGGTTCTGTTAGGGGCATTTTGATTATTTCCTCTTGATAGTGATTTCAACCTAACGTGACGATCATTTAGGTCTCAATTTGTCTCTTCCTTCTTCCTTGCACTTGTATTTTACGTTGCGGACATGATGGGTAGAAAAAACTGATGTTACATTTCGGGTTTATGGAAATGCATTTTGCTCAATAGGCTTCATATTATGCAAGTTACAATAATTCTCTCATTGAATTTGCAAACTGATCTTTTATGATTTTATTTTTGACAAGAAAAAGAATGTAATCTTTTATGGCCACTTTAATCATGTCTTCCACTCTTCTTGAGGTTTGGTGGGATGGTCCATTAAATAGTCAAAGCCGAGATTACCCCTTTTTTTTTTTGGGTTTAGAAAAGCTAAGATTACCTAGGAATTTAGTCATGTGAAAATAAGGCAATTATGAGTTATGACATGTTTGACGATGTACACGTCGAGGAAATTGTCTATGCGCTTTACTATGGCTTCTCATGTTTATCCTAGTGCACTCTTCAGTCTTCTAATCCGAATAGACCTATGTTTAAGTGATATTCCTCTTCATTTGTAAAAAAGAGGTGTTAGATTGGACTCTCACAAATAGCGAAGATATATTTGTGTTCTAAAAGTACCTGCCTAGGGTAGCCTTGGCTCTGTTTAGGTGCTAGGCTCCCCATTGCCGGCCCCATTTTGGGAAATCTGCCTAGGTGTCTCAAGCACCACCTAAGTGGCCAACTATAGGTAGAAAGGGTGGACGGTCATACGGATATATATATATATATATATATATATATATATATATATATATATAATTTTTTTTTTGTTTTGTTTTATTTTTCTATTTTTATTTTGGCAAAATTAGAGTTTTTAGGTTTAAATTCCACTCAAACTCTCAACATCTTCATCTCATTTTTCTATTTTTTATGATTATATTTATGTTTATGATTCTAAAACTTCCATTTTGCAAATTTATGCTTCTCAATACAATTTTTTTTGTCTTTGGAGGTACTAATTATTCTAGAATTATTTGAAAACACTCATTACTACTAACTTTTTAATATTTTTAAGTGAAAAAAAAAAACTTAGGCTCCCACCTAGGGCCTGCTTAGGCCTCTAGGCGCTAGGCCCCATCAGGTTGTTCGATTATCGTCTAGCAAGTTTTAGAGTTCAATATTTAGTAGTTGATACGTTGTGTGAATTAGGCTAAATCCTCCTTAATTACGCACTTTGTAATCAAGTAAACATAAGAAAAAAATTAAAGGAGAAATGAGTGCATAATAACTTTCTTGAATTGCTCATAAAATGCTACATCAGTTAATCGTGTTGTAGTCATATACGGGAAGATGAATTTCAACAAAAATGTTAGCGTTAATCGCGTGTGAGCTATGAAACTAGCACTCGTTGAAGAGTAGGGGTAGCCACCATAGTTCTTACAACAATGCCTAAAGACACTATTCATCAACCATGACTTGAACCTCCCCTTAATACAACCCGAAAAGGTGAGATGAGGTTAGAACACTCAATTTCAATTATGATTGTATACATGCATGTAAAATATACATTAATTGTTTTCATCATTAAATAATAAATTGTTCTTTATTTTAAATTTTAATGGTAAAAATGATGAATGTATAAGCTGTTATTTATTTTAATGGTCAAGGCGATGAATGTATATTTTATCCCCATGTATACAATTACTTTTGGTTAGCTTAATACCCTATCATCAATTTATACTCACTTGCATAAAAGGTCAATGATCCAAAGCTCATCGAAACAGAAAAGCTAGGGTTTAGGTAACCCAAGGCCCATTTGATCAATGTTTGGTTTTTTGTTTCTAATTTTCACTTAGGTTCTTGAAATATGATGTAGAAAAACGGAGATGAAAAATAGTAGCTATACAAAAAGGAAGAAATAAAGAATGTAAACAAAATCTTTCATTAAGTAAAAACCACTCAAATATAGTTTGACTTAAAATCTTTCATAAGTAAAAACCACTCAAATATAATTTGACTTCTAGTTTCCGTTGTCTACTTTTCCTTTGTTACACTTATTCTTCACCTTTCCACCATATTCGTCCTTCAAAGCCAAAGTCACAAAGCCAAAGCCAAAATCAAAGCCAAAGCCAATGCCAAAGTCAAAGCCAAAGCCAAAATCAAAGCCAAAAAGTAAGTAATTAATTACGAAAACAGCTTTAGGTGCCACGGTGTATTGCCTATGGAGTAAGCGCAATGCTCGTGTGTTTGGGGCAACTGGGAAGCCTCCCGCTGTTATACTGCAAAGTATTGTTGACATGATCCGTTCTCGATTGTGTTCTATCAATTTCTCTCCTTCTCCTGCTAACCTGCAAATCGCCGACTCCTGGTCTATTCCCTGCTAGTCTGAGTTATTGCTGGGTTTGTTTGGTTTATTTTTAGTGTTTGCTGTTGCATTGTTTAGGTGCTTTGGGGATCTTTGTTTTGGCCTTTGCTGTATTTCCCTGGCTGTTGCCTGTGTTGCTGCTTTGGTTCTTTGGTCTCTTTGAGACCTCTGTTGTTTTCTTCTAATGTTTTGCCTCCTTTTTAATATAATTTAGTTTATCAAAAAAAACCTTCATGTGATTCATTGAACCTAATTCTATAAAGATCAGAGAATGTATTGGTCAAGTTGAATATTAAGTTAAAACCAGAGTTAAAGATCTTATACTTGACACCCTACGAAAAAGCTAAAACTTCGCAGCAAAGGCAGGTAAATAATGAGGAAACAGCAAATCAGTAAGAGTCGAGAAATCAAATAGTTCACTGATACACTAAAAAACAGACGATTTCATGGGAAAAGGAAAAAGAAGGAAATTAGACGATTGGTTATCTCTAACATAACACCGGAGAGGAAGAATTCGTCCGCCCATCTTTTCCTTTTCCCCCCATCAATTATTTCTTTCAAGAATATGAAAGTCCACAGTTTCTTATCCCTGAAACAAAACCCAAACTGTTTTAGCTGACACTTTACTTTGCATACGATCATGATGTTGAATTTTCAAAACAGTGACATTGAATGCAAGTCTGATTAACTTTTTTTTTGGACTGAATGCAAGTCTGAAAACTGATAACATACAATTATGCTTTCAAGCAAGCTTTGCTTTCAGTTCATTTGCTACAGCATCAATGAACTCTTCTGTATTCAAGTAGTGGTTCCTAGCAAGCCTGCGGCACACATGGGCATGTTATAAATAAAATCGCTGCTCATATATAGGCACAGAAATCGCTGCTCATAACAATCTAGTAGATACTTACTTAGGTCCATGAAGAATTAGTGCAAGATCCTTGGTCATTTTCCCCGATTCTACAGTTCCAATACAAGCTTCTTCCAGTTTTTGAGTGAAATTCAAAAGTTGTGCATTGTCATCCAACTTCGCCCTGTTAACAAGACATTTAAACTCAGATTTAATAATTACATTATGATAACACCAAGGAGCACTGACTTGGCAAATGATCCTTATAACCTACCTGTGTGCAAGCCCTCGTGTCCAAGCAAAGATGGAAGCTATGCTGTTTGTACTGGTTTCACCTCCTTTCTGGTGAACCCTGTAATGCCGGGTAACTGTACCATGGGCAGCTTCTGCTTCTATAGTCTTTCCATCAGGGCACACCTGTACCCATGAAAGATTCCATTAAGTACCGTACAAGGATTCACATAAAAGAATGTCTTGACACAGGAAGGGAGGGCAAATGGGAGAGACAGTATTAAACTCGAACAGTTATAACATACCAGTACTGATGTCATCAAACCAAGAGATCCAAACCCTATAATAGAACCATGAGTTAAAAACTGCAATCCTCTGTATGCCAAACCTTTGATGATAGACAAAATGAAAGCTAGCTAACAGTCATATATACGAACCTTGAGCTAAGAAATCACTTTGCACATCTCCATCATAATTCTTGCATGCCCAAACATACCCACCATCACTTTTAAGTGCATAAGCCACCATATCATCAATAAGACGGTGCTCATACCTTCCAATCCAATAATATGGAGTCAGTAACTCAAATTCAGAATCCAGAATTGTAAAACAAAATCACCATGCCTTTAGTCCTTACCATATGCCAGCAGCCTCATACTTAGATTTCCAGTTAGCTTCATAAACTTCTTGAAATATGTCCTTGAACCTGATCTCATAAACAAACACAAACAAGGATATAGATAGTTAGACAATGACAAATAAAATGTTACATACTTACAAACTGGGTAATTTGGAATCTACATACCTTCCATCATACTTCTTAAGAATAGTATTTTTTGTGCTAAGATAAAGAGGCCACTTCTTCTCAAAAGCAGTGTTCATGGAAGCCTCAGCAAAAGCACGGATGGACTGCATACCCAAGACAGATATAGAAAAAAAGGGAAGAACAGAGTGACTAACAGAAATCAAGAATTTGTTTTCATGGAAACACAAAAGCATTAGCAAATCAAACCTCATCGGTGTTGTACATGGCCAAAGCTACACCACCCTCGCCTGTAAAGTTGTACACCTCCAGTTCTGTCTTCTCATCCTTTCCTTCCGGAACTGCCAGAATTTATCAAGTAATAAGAGAAGAAACTCTTCTATTTTTTATAAATCAAGACATACTTTGCATGGGTAATCTTAACAAACTAAAGTGAGGTATACAAGTCTCCTATTCTCGAGCAAAGATATAAAGGTTTACCAAACACCAATTTCAATTTCCCAGGCCCTTGAATGACTGCATCAGTTGCTTTATACTGATCACCGAAAGCATGTCTTCCAATGCATATTGGCTTTGTCCAACCTGAAAACAGGAACAATCAGCATGTTTCTACTCCAATGAAACTATGGAGCCACAATGGGATATTATTATACCTGGGATAAGGCGAGGAATATTTTTGCAAAGAATTGGCTCTCTGAAAACAGTACCTGCAGAAAAAAAGATAGCAGCCATTGTAATTTACCAAGAAATTTCCAAAAGGATGGAAAATGAATAGTTACCAGCTCACTAACCATTCAAAATATTCCTAATAGTTCCATTGGGACTCCTCCACATACTCTTCAAGTTAAACTCCTTCATGCGAGCTTCATCTGTCAATTGTAACCACAATATTATGGATTTCGTCCATTTCTCAGTGCTGACTGAAAATATTAATATGGCAGTAGAAGTGCTAAAGGATCTAGAGTTCAGATAACAAACACATGGTTAATTGTTTAGTATATACCTGGAGTGATAGTCGCACATTTGATTGCTACATTGTACCTAAAATTCCAAGTTTTAGAGAATAGAGATGCAAAAAGAATACCACAATAATAAGTTCAATTAAAAAGATACTTTAGGCTCATTTTTCTGTTTTTCCCCTGGTTAAACATACACAAACATATGATGGGAATTGACTGCTCTTACCCTCCAACTTTCTTTACTGCCTATTAGACTCACCAGTCACTACCCATACCATATTACAGAAAGAATGATGAATTCAGAGATAACTATCCATTCTTAGAACTTTAAGAAGGATGAAATCGACGTACTTGAGAGTAGCCTCTGCACTTTCAACAGTAACTTTATCATCAGTGGCATCACGATGAGTAAGACCAAGGTCATAGTACTTGATGTCCAATTCCAAAAAGGGCAAAATAAGCTGAAGATACAACAAAGGGAAAGAAGCATATAAGGAACCAGCATCTTGATCATAAAAATTACATAGACAAACCACAGTATTGGTGGAGCACTTAGAGTATGATGTAGTCACCTTATCCTTAATGGATTTCCAGAACACTCTAGTCATTTCGTCTCCTGTACCACATATCCAAAGATGAAGGGAAAGTATTAGCATTCATCCATACAATTCATCCATTCTTTGAAATAATTAAACTGTTCAAGCAAATAAGATGTAAAAGACAAAAGAATTATTCTTGTGAGTTTCGACTGAATACTCTTCTCCAGACATTTTGAGCTTGAAACTACAACATAATTTCTTAATTTTTTTTATTTAAGAATAAACACCAATATCGATATACTTTAGGACGCTAGCTAAAGAAATACATATGAGACACAAGTTCTCAAAATCAATCAAATCATCGATCCAAATTCCAAAAAAGTCTTGAGGCTCAAACAATGGGTATGCATAGGGAAACATAGAGAATCCACTAGTCTCCAGTAATTCCCATACAGGTCCATTTCATTTATAACACAGATCAAATTATCATACAATCCTCGCCAATAGGGATCAAGATTTTTGCACAGATCATAGATAACAAGCCAAAGAGTCATGATCATATTAGATAGTCAAATTAATCATGTTACAATTTTTGTTTTTACTGGGTTTTCTTTATATCAACTGTTTATTGAATACAAATGGGTTAATAGGAATATGAATATAAAAGCCACAACCTTTTTGCAGGACAGAAATAAATAAATAAAAAATTAAGCTTCGAAGTGATCAAACAAAAGAAGAACATGAGGCTGCTAATAAAAGGCTAACGAATCAAACGCATTCCGTACAATCAGATACGTCAACAAGCATGAAAATGGATCGGCGAAATGATCAATCAGTTGAACGAGGCGATGGAAACAATCAGATCGGAGGAAATAGATGGAAATCTCACCGTCCATCTCGACGATGGGGTTAGCAACGTTGATCTTCTGGAAAGCCATTGCCGTTCCTCTTGGAGAGAGAGGCTGTAGGGTGGATAGGTGGATAGGTAGATAGGAATGGAATGGAATGGAATGGGATCAGCGACTCTTTAAAGGCAGAGAGTCGCTGTGAGTCGTGGGGATTTGAGTCTTTGACTGAGAGCCAGAGCAACAACAAAGCACACGACACTCTCGAACTCGCCCACCAATATAATTATTATTTTATTATTTATATATTTGGAATATTCAACAGCTACTTTGGGTTTTTTCTTTTTTCTACTTTCTAGTGATGAGTGTTTGTCTCATGATCTGATCAACCTACTTGGTTTTTTTTTTTTTTTTTTTTTTTTTTTTTTTTCTGAATACCACTAGATTTTTATTTTTTTTTGGGCAGGAAAAACCACGAGATTTTTTATTTTTTTGCAAAGAGAAACACCACGAGATTGAGAATGGGGAAAATGATAACAAAATAAGCAAAAACAATCATGTCTAATATAATAATGAAATAATAGAATCTTCCTACTTTTTTATTTATTTTCTTAAAAAAGTTATCCGTTCACAACTCAATGATTTCATATATTGTGAAAGAGAGAGATTTTGCTAGTGTGGTGGTTTAGGGTAGGGGTAGGTAAATGAAATTGAAAATCTGATTCAAATAATTGGAAATTGAATTAAACCGGTAGTTTTGGTTTGGATTTTTTGTTTTTAAAGAGCCTAATCAAACCCTAAACCAAATTGTTTTTTGTTGAAAATATATGATATTTCAATGATAGAGTAAAAATATAAAACAAAGACTAGTTATATTGCAATAATTTGACGATAAAGATAGGTAAATACCTCCAGTGATCAGACTCGACATTTGTCGAAATGATCTAGGGAGAATAACGCACAAAATAATATAACTTGAATCCCTAAGCATCATCAAGGTCATTACTGCCCAAACAACTAATCTTGGCAATCCCACAAAAGGGAAAACCTAACACGGCCAACACGATATAAGAGCCGCTAGAGTTATTTGCACAAAGCAAACCTAAAAAGAAAAGAATAAATAAATAACCCAGCAAAAGGTATAAATGGGCAATTTCCACCGTTGTCGCTACCTATCATTATCGTTATCGTCTATCTCCGCGGAATTTCCAAGGCGACTAGGAATATCATCCAACGCCATATCGCAGATGCTCCGATTCACTGTGATTGACACCGCCACCACAACCAATGGAGGACCGCGATCGCTCGATCAAAATCCGCTAGGTTGTATCATGAGTAAAAACCTTGTAAAGGCAAATTAGAATCCTAAAGACAAAGAGTTTCACCGGCAAACTAACCCGTCGGGATGCCGAAATCCATGACCATGATCAACACTATGATGATAGAGCGAGAAAATGAAACTTGAAGACGAACAAACTTCGATGAACTCAACATCAAGACCGATTGGATTATTTGGTTTATTCACTACATCTCTATGGGTATTAGGGGGCAGCCCCTTAAAGAAATCAGTAAAAGAAAAGTTTTTTAGAGAGGGTGTCTAGGGTTTTGAGGTAAAAGAAGGTAAAAGGTATAATACAAACCCTAAATCAAACTGTTGAAGATGGTTTGGTTAGGGGTTTAAAAAATTAAACAATCGTATTAATTCGACTCAAATCGGATAAACAAATATTTAATTATTTTATTATATGGCATTACTCAATTATCGGTTGCTTACATATTTATACATTACAGTCAATGATATGGTTACATAGATATGTACTTGGTGAATAATGATTTCAATGAGCATAATATGATTACACATTTAGAGACGATTGTTTTTGTCAAGCTAAATTGTGGATGATTTGATTGAGGATAAATTTAGTTTAGACCAAAAATTGGATTAAATTGACATTATTTTTTCATCCAAAATGAGTATTTGACATTCTCTGTACTGTGCTTGAAACTATTGCTTCTTCATAATAGATGGAATTGAAAATAAAGTATGTTTGGACAAGCTTAGTTAGTTCAGGATTATATGGGGCTGGGGATATGTCCTTAAATATTCTTAGGTCTGTGGACAACTCCCTTCCTTTGGGCACCCATACAAGTTGTTTGGTTGAATAAGCTAATAATAATAGGGAGATTATATTTTATAAACCACATGTGTAAATACACACTTATGCATGTCGATTCTATTTATATTAGTGGGTGCTATTTGTATTAGTGTGTTTACAAATGTGGTCGATAAAATGTAGTCTCTGTAGCATTGTCCATAAGCTAAAGGCTAATTAGCCAAATTATCCTCGAGTCCATACTCCCTTGACAGCTTTCTCCCTAAATTATTATTAATGACCAATATCCTTTCTTTAATCATCGTCTAAACTATATCGTTAAAATTTTCATATTTCAAGCAATGATACGAATCAAATAACATTAATAAAGAAAAAATGAATCATACCAAATCATATTTAATGGCCAACATGTGAGTTTTTAGGACAAAAAGTCGAATAAAATGTGAGCAAATTTGATGAGAGGGGGTAAATGGGCTATTAATATTAGTTTAAGGAAATCTCTTGTGGTTACCGCAGGGCGTAAGGGGTGCCTCTAACCTTATATTAACCTCATATAGGCACCGGGGTCCCATGTGTAAGGGGTTTTATATTACACCAATGTGTGTTGGACACCTCGTTTAATGTCTTATTCCTGAATTTTGGGTACCCTTGTCAAGTTCTCCCTAAATTATTATTGATGGCTAATCTCCCCACTATAGCCACATAGTCTAAATTTTCGTTAATTTTTTCGTACTTTTATATCAAATAATAATAATAAAGGAAAAATTAATCGTAACGAAACATTTCAATGACCACCATGTGACTTGTTTCAACAAAAAATTAGATGAAATGTGAGTAAATTAGATGAGAGGGGGTAAAAGTATTGTTTATTAATAATAGTTTAGGGGGAAATTAATTATCTGAATAAAAATTTAGGGTGGAAATTAGTAAGGGGGCACAAGTTCAATGGGCAATTTGACAAATTAGTCTAAGCTAAATTATAATATAAATTACTCACTAACTATGGAACTACATACAGATATATCTTTGACCTTTGTGGGAATTAACCTAAATAATGAAAAGAAGCTTAATAAGTTAAGAGGGAATATCGCAAATCGTAGTGCATGTGGTAAAAGTTTTTATTTTTTTTTGTTTTGATGATATTAGAGAAGGGAATTTGTGTTAAGCCGAATAATGAGTCAATCATTAAGTATCGAATTTCATAAAGGTATATGCTCGCCTCATTTTAATGAAATGAAATTGCACAAGACCATTATTGGGGAGACCCAAACCTACTCAAGGGTGGAATTAGGAACTTTTACAAGGGTGGAGTTAGGACCTTTATTTATTCTCCATCTTTTCAACCATAAAAGTAAAATGATAATCACTATACTTTCAGAACTATGAAATCCTACCATTAAGGGATTATGTGAATTTATACAAGGGTGGTACAAGGAGTGATGCAAAATATAAGGAGGTGTATTTAATTGAAATTTTCAGAATTTAAATGTTGCTAAAGATTAAGAGGTATTCAATTAGGATTTTTAAAGAGTTGATAAAAATTTGAGGATATTCAATCTATACTTTTATAGAAATTTATAAAGTCATTAAAAATTGAAGATTATTCAATAATGACATTTCATAACTCCATAAAAATTTAAGTGAATTCAAAATATCAATGAATATTGTAAATTTCATTAAATGGAAGAGTTTTATTAAGTTTGACAAACATTTTAGTGTAAATTATGCTTTACCAAAGTTTAGATTTGTCTAGCTTCCCCCCTAAGAATTCTACAGATTTATGCTTTAAAAATATAATTTGTGATTTTTATATTTTTCAATAGACTCAATAAAATTCAAATCTCTTACCGATACCTATTATGGACACACCCCGACCCAGATAATAATATATAACATTTGAGACATGCGGTCTGACACATGGACTTACGGTCCATGTGACGAAGCCTTAAAGACATAAATAGGAAGTATATCGTAACCAACTCTTGACATACAAGGTCAAAAACACCACGAATAACATCGTGAGTAGTAAGAGCATGTTTATAACAAAAACGTTCAGGATGATTCAAAATTTAACACCAAAATTGGTGTATACAACATAGGGTTAAAAACCCATACACTTAAGTAATCCGGTTGCCACTAGTAGTATCCTCCTCGAACTTTCGACTCAACGCTCCTTAATTCCTGAAGGGCAAAAAACAAAGTAAGAGAACCCAAAAATAAAGGCAGTGTAAAAACATTCTTAAATCCATATATATAACCTCTCGAGTTTAGAAAACTGAGTCTTTTGCAAGCATATTATACACACATATACTTATATATAGAGATCAAGAAACCATCAAGCGAAAAAGATTGCAGAAATATTCATAATAAAAGGTTCTGCATTGTCAAGACCGCCAAGATCTCCTCTGTACAGAATCATAGTCAATCCATATATAAATACACATATAACATAGCCTTATAACCAACTTATGACTCCACACGAGTCCATAATCCGACAATGTAATCTCACCAATGAACAATCGTTCAAATTCAGTATATATGACCCCAAATCATACTCACAAAGCACTTGGTACCCTTATGGTACCTTTAACATTCAAACTCGTCATTTATATAACCACATACTTTATTTCATATTCGACATCATAGTCAAATAACGCACTCTAACAGCATTTGTACCCTCAATGGTACTTTCTCAAATGAGTCCTCCCTTGGGACAATATAACATCAACGATATAATCAATATAACATCGGCATCATAGTCGCACGAGTCACGCTCACGTG
Organism: Oemleria cerasiformis; assembly: GCA_037349345.1. NCBI lineage: Eukaryota > Viridiplantae > Streptophyta > Magnoliopsida > Rosales > Rosaceae > Oemleria > Oemleria cerasiformis. Next base: position 9,515,293 of record JAZGTL010000003.1, on the reverse strand, counting down.
ACAGGACTGGGTATTTTCGCTCTGTACCACGACCATGTGAAGGACTGGATGCATTGCACCATCACCACATGTCCCTTTTAGGGCCCTGGGACAAGATTGGCGCTATTTAACTTGTATAGAGCGAGCGCAGGTGAACGATCACGTGAAGGACTGGTCTGTGGCCCACAGACAGGTACGATACCAGCGACTACCGAATGGTCCACATCTCATCAATCAAATCATTAGCTCGGCATACTCCTCGAGCTCACACATGACATAATTTTATACTCAACATGACTAGTGGCCACTATTTCACTTTCCAAGACTTTTCAACCAGACTCGATTCTCAATGACTCACATATTCCACATAGGACACAACTTCCAAACATCAATCCACCAATCTGTGCTCTTCTCATCATAACACTTAATCAATAAATGAGGATCAGACTCGACTGTTTCAAACTAAATTATATCATAACCAGAGCCACATAATCATAGTGTAATCATTCTAGGTTCATCAATCCAACTATTCATCACACATCCACACACATTCATGCATATATATATATATATATATAAAACAAACGGGTTCACTCACAGTACTCGGGGTCAACGTCACCCACAGTACTCGGGGTCAACGTCATCGGGGGTCAACGTCACCCGATGATCCTGAGTCATAGTAGCTCCCATGCTGTCGTATGCCTGGAACAGATAGGCAACGAGTTTAATAAGATGCTCAATAAACAAGGACATCAATAACCCCCATTTTGTAAAATATCCTACAATGGGTTTAAGGTGAAATCAACCACCCCATTACCCAAAACAGGTCTTAACGACCATAAGGAAACACCCACGCAGAAAAAAAGTGACTCCGGACGGCGGCGCATGGGCCGGAGGCGGCCAAAACTCGCCGGAAACCTAGCTTCGCCCAAACTCAGCCAAAACTAACAATTCATCCACCAAAACTTATCTACGAAAATCCAGGAGCACGAATTTAGACTTGGAGTCAAGAAATTTTACCTCAATCGAACGGAAGATAGTTGGGAGCTTCGAACCCCCATTGGGCTTCGAGCCTCGGTTCGCAAGCTACGAGTCTTGAAACTCGTGAAGGATGATGTGGTTAGCTTCGTCATGCCCAAACGAAGCGTTTGGGAGTGGTCTCACCGTCTGGGTCGGCCGGAAATGCCATCAACGACGGCTAGGTTCTCTGGCATTCTCCGCTACGATTCTCCTTCCACGATGAACCTCGATGGTGATTGACGCAGGGATGAGGTCGCCTCGACCTGGGGAAGGGTTTGCATGGATTGGTGAGGTTGGATTTAGTCGAGGACGTCGCCGGTGACGATGGCGGTTGCTGTGTTTCTCGGCCTGGCTTCTTCTCCAGCGAACGTTGATAGTGGCTAAGGGCATGGATGGCTTCGTCTCGACGAGGGGAGTTGATTGGGTTGAGGGCGAGGCTCCTGGTGGCCTGAACTGGCCACGGTGGTGGCTGGTGTGTTCGTTGCCACTGGTCGCAGATGACGAGGAAGATGAAGGGAGTCGGGGAGAGAGAATGAGAGTGTTTGGTAGATAAAATGATTGTTGTGGGATTTTAGTAAGAAAATGAAATAAAAGGAATAAAGGAAATAAATATTAAATCAATTAATTAGTACCAATATTTCCAATTCTCCCGAATAGTTTACTTCCGAAACATTATAACGAATTCGATTTCCTAGTTTTGAATTTCATATTCGGAACTATTTTACCACTTCTTAAATTAAGTAAGAAATTCGGAGTCTAACTCCCCAATCAACTCGTTTCGCTAACTTAGTAAATTTCCATGAAATTAGATGATTAATATGTAAAGGTAATTCGGTATTTTGAAATTTTGGGACGGGTTGTAACATTCCACCCTCTTTAAAGAAAATTTCGTCCTCGAAATTAAACACTTACATACTTGGTAATACTACTTCCTTAGGTATAGAAGCATATGAGGGTTCATCTCTCTCACTTGATCCTTAGATTCCCTAGTTGCCTCTCCTACGGTGTGATTTCTCCAGAGTGCCTGAACCAAGGCATCATCCAAATCCTCCACAACTTATCTTTCCGGTCCATTATCATGACTAGTAGTTCTTTATGGTCAAGGTCATCATCCACTTCAAGAGGCATCGAACGTGACAATACAAGATATGGATCCAGTACCTAGTAGCATAACGGCACATAGAGCTCATAGTGTATTCAAGACAAATGCGGTAACTTCAAATGATAGGCTACTACACCCACTTCATAAGATCGATCCCTAGAGTGTCCATCCACTACTTTTTTCTATCTGTGCTAGGCCGCCTTGCGATTAATGATGATTTCTTGTACTTGGCCTTTGGTTTGGTTAACTAACTCTAGGCCATCAATAGTTCATTCTCCAACTTCTGTTCAGCACATTGGCGTCCTGCACGTTTTCCCATACAAACTGCAAGAGGTGCCATACCTATACTAGAGAGATAACTGTTATTGTAGGAGAACTCCAAAAGAGAAAGATACGGATCCCAACTTTCCCGAAATTGTAATACTGACGCTCTGAGCATGTTTTCCAACTTCTGAATCCTCCTTTCAGTCTATCCATCTGTTTGAGGATGTAATGCAGTACTATAGGCCCAACCAAGTACCCATGGCAGTTGAAGTGCCTTCCAGGATTCGGAGGGGAATTGGGGATCCCAATCGAAAATGATCGGATCCATGTAGTCTATAAATCTCATCCATAACAGTTTCACTAATTGGCTCAAGAGCATTCATTTCCTAGTAACACGCATCTCCAGCCGTTCACCACTATTAAGCTTTTGAGTCTTTATTGAATTAACGAGCTATGAAGGTAGGATAGGAGAAACAGGTCCAACGAAGAGAATGTGAAGTAGCAAACCTGCAATTTCTTCAACTTCATGCCAAGGAAGTAGCAACTGGGCTCATGCATCCATCAAGTCCCAACGGTTCATCTTTGAAGTCACAATTATCTTCTCTATTTTGATCTTGGGTACACATTTTATTGGCTTATTTTCTACTTCAACTCCAATAAGGCCATCCTTTTCTCGACTCAATTGAATCCCGAGTTTTGAGGAACTTCTTCTACTTCATCAACATCCTTGCACAAAACATCGATATTACTCAGCTAGATTTAAAAAGCTTCTAGTTTCAGTAACAATATGGGTACGTTCCCATCTCAGTACTGTTACCACTTTTCTTGGGTCCCCAAAGAACCACGAAGATGAGATTTCATGTCCTAGAAAACTCACTTCCTACCAGTAACACTGGTACTTTTCGAATTTCGCAATTGGCTGCTCATGTCCTAATCTCTTCAAAACCGGTCTCAGGTGCTTGACATCTTCCTCCTGCCCTTTTGAATAGACCAATATGTCATTAATGAAATTATAACAACCCGACCCAAGTAAAGTCGGGACACTCGTTTCCTCGAGTCTCTGAGTGTTGTTGGGGCATTACTCAACCCAATGGCATCACCTGGAATTCATACTGATCATAATTAACAGAAACAGAAGCAACTATCTCACTATCCAAAATCATGCTACTATTTCCAAAAGTAGAAAGGTAAGTTTTTTCCTCATATTTTTTGGAACTAGGCCTTGTGCTTCCTTGTGGTGGTTCAAATTGCATCCAAATCCCCAGAGCATTCATTGTGATTTATCACATCAGGTGAAGAAACCACCTTCACCAAGGCAATAGTTCAACAAACTTAGATGTAACGGTTTCCAGAACTATCAATATCCTCGTCCTTAACATCACCGCAAAACTCTACCTAGTCATCACTCTCAACCAACCAGAACGATTCCGATATTCCACCACCTCTACCTTATTCCAATCATACTCATAAGAACACTAGCAATAAAGATCTTCATGTCAAATTCCATCCTAGACATCAAACTATTAATTTCTTTCCTCCTTTGAATTGAATCAATCAACCCACAAGCTGGGAGCAACCTAGTGATGGTGACAAGGTTAGCCTTGAATTCCTGACACTACATGAACCTGAGAAGTTTCAATGCTTCATCAACATGTTGGTTTTGGGCAAAGCCTGAAATTATTTCATTCCAAGTAACCAAATTAGAAGCCAATCCTTCTGTAGTCATTCTAGAGAGGAATACATATGCCCAATTCGAATCTCCACTCATGGAAAGACCCAACTGTCATTGCATTCCATGTGAAATCATTCGGCTCCAATTCATTCAACTTCATGCTCTCAAACCCAAGCAGAGCTTGATTACTCCTGCTGCATTCCATGTGAAATCATTCGGCTCCAATTCATTCAACTTCATGCTCTCAAACCCGAACATGTGGTGGGCATAACCCAACTTCCACATTTACAGTACAAATCTATCAATGCATTGCCAAAGAGACGTCATTTTCAAGACCCAATTTATTTATCACGGCATGAACTTATTTTCCCTTATTCAAATTTATCAACCAACACAAACTTTAAGCATCGCCGGGGAAGTAAACTTGTTGCCAACATTTCCCAACTCTTACAACCAATAAAGTACCCGATCAATCAAGTTCATAGTTTCAAAACATCAATTTCCATAAATAATCCAAACCATCAATATTAGCTCACCAAAACATCTAACATACATCAACATCATTTACTTAGCTCACATACACTTAAAGCTATCACATAACATGTTTCCATAGTCATCATGACTCCAACTCATTAACTATAAAGGCTTCCTACAACTTTCTAAAGGTTCCATCAATGGATACAACATGAGCCAAGTAACCTTGGCATCCTTTCTTCAACATCTTCTTTGCTTTAGTTGCAGAAATCAACCCAACTCGAGGTCCTCCTTCTTCACCAATGAAGGTCACTACTAGATGACCTAGTTTACTAAAAGTTACTATTTTTTTTTTGCACTACAATCAAGATTAGCATAATATTTAATATACACTCCATGCCTAATATCACATCAAAATCCATAATTTTCCGAGGTACGAAGTTGGCCATTAGCACTTCATTTTCAACTACAACCAGGCAATTCAGGTATTCTTCCCATACCCCTCAAATCTCGCCCTGGGGAAGTGCCAAGATTATCTCATACTCAAGTGGGGCAAAGGTTTAGTGTTGGATCTTCAAAGCAGAGATTCTATTGATAGTGGATTGAATCCTCGCATAATTATGGAATAAAGTCGAATCCCCCTCCTTAGGCCACTTTATATGAGACGGTTGTGTAAATTTCTGGGAACACAACTGAATAGGTAGCCCCAGAATCTATCAATATTATGGTAGAGCAACCACAATTAGGTGACATACCCTTAATACCAAGAATCCAGGTATTATCACCATATCAAATCCAATCCGACAATATCATAAGCCTGTATTCTTGATGATACTTGATCACTTAACTCCTTATCGGAAGCGGCACTTTCAGACCCCTCTTTCGCTTGAAAAACTGTATTCAACGCTTCCCAACAATTGCTGAATGTCCTAGCAATCATTATAAAAAAAGGTTCTTTCCTATTTCATTAAGGAAGTACTCCCTCGACTCTTTGTATTGTCACTAACAACTAGGAAGTAACAAGCCAGTTTCCTAAACGGTCTCATACCTCGTATCTAACCGACTTCCTTGTCTAATATGCAAGGAGTCATCCCGTATTCTACTTGCATAACTTGGAGGTATAAACTTATCCTGAAACCTCTATTAAAAGCTTCCATCTATTATAGTTTTCAGGAGATAGTACATGCTTTTCAGCTCTCCACTAAAACCTTAATAGCAATACGAAAGAAAAGGCTACTATAACCATCCACTTTTAACGTAAAGTGTCTAAAACCTCACTAGTTTCTTCTACTATAACAATTCCCTTTTGGGGCACGTCGAGGAGGCATAATATTAACACAAAAACGAGCAGCAACCAATGATCATCGTGCAACAACTCAAGACACACTGGTGTTAATACTTCCTAACTAGGTTCTGATACAAAATTGACACACCTCGACCCAAATAATACAATAAATATATAATATTCGAGGCATGTGGGTCGACACATGGACCATAAAGTCCATGTGATGAGGCCTTAAAGACATAAATAGGAAGTATACCAAAACCAACTCATGACATACAAGGTCAAAAACACCAAGAATAACATCGTGAGTACTACATAGCATGTCTATAGCAAAAACATGCATGATGATTCAAAAGTTAACACCAAAATTGGTGTATACAACATAGGGTTAAGAACCCATACACTTAAAGTAATCTGGCTGCCACTAGTAGTATCCTCCTCGAACTTTCGACTCAACGCTCCTTAATTCCTGACGGGCAAAAAAAAAGTCCCAAAAATAAGGTTAGTGTAAAAACATTCATAAATCCATATATATAACCCCTCGAGATTAGAAAATCGAGTCTTTTGCAAGCATATTATACACACATATACTTACATATAGAGATCAAGAAACCATCAAGCAAAAGAGATTGCATAAATGTTCATAATAAAAGGTTCTGCATTGTCAAGACCACCAAAATCTCCTCTGTACACAATCATAATCAATCCATACATATACACATATAACATAGCCTTATCAACAACTTATGACTCCACACGAGTCCATAATCCGACAATGTAATCTCACCAATGAACAATCGTTCAAATTCAGTATATATGACTCCAATCATACTCACAAAGCACTTGGTACCCTTACGGTACCTTAAACATTCAAACTTGTCATTTATATAACCACGTACTTTATTTCATATTCGACATCATAGTCACATAACACACTCTAACATCATCTGTACCCTCAATGGTAATTTCTCAAATGAGTCCTCCCTTGGGAAAATATAACATCAACGATATAATCAATATACCCATAGTCGCACGAGTCACGCTCACGTGACAGGACTGGGTATCTTTGCTATGTTCCATGACCACATGAAGGACTGGGTGCATTGCACCATCACCAAATGTCCCTTTTAGGGCCCACTGACAAGACTGGCACTATTTAACTAGTATAGAGCGAGCGCAGATGGACGATCACGTGGATGACTGGTCTGTGGCCTACAGACAAGTACGATACTAGCGACTACCGAATGGCCCACATCTCATCAATCAAATCATTAGCTCGACATACTCCTCGGGCTCACACATGACATAATTTTATACTCAACATGACTCAATACTCTTTCCTGACATGACAAGTGGCCACTATTTCACTTTCCAAGACTTTTCAACCAGACTCGATTCTCAATGACTCACATATTCCACATAGGACACAACTTCCAAACATCAATCCACCAATTTGTACTCTTCTCATCAATAATCAAACATAAGAGCTTTAAACTCATCATGAGATTTAATCAATAAATGAGGATCAGACTCGACTGTTTCAAACGAATTTATATCATAACCAGAGCCACATAATCATAGTGTAATCATTCTAGGTTCATCAATCCAACTATTCATCACACATCCACACACACATACATATATATATATATATATATATATATATATATATATATATATATATATATATATAAAACAAACGGGTTCACTCACAGTACTCGGGGTCAACGTCACCCGATGATCCTGAGTCATAGTAGCTCCCATGCTGTCGTATGCCTGGAACAGATAGGCAACGAGTTTAACAACATGCTCAATAAACAAGGACATCAATAACCCCCATTTTGTAAAATATCCTACAATGGGTTTAAGGTGAAATCAACCACCCCATTACCCAAAACAGGTCTTAAAGACCATAAGGAAACACCCACGCAGAAAAACAGTGACTCCGGACGGCGGCGCATGGGCCGGAGGCGGCCAAAACTCGCCGGAAACCTAGCTTCCCCCAAACTCCGCCAAAACTAACAATTCATCCACCAAAACGTATCTACGAAAATCCAGGAGCAAGAATTTAGACTTGGATTCAAGAAATTTTACCTCAATCGAACGGAAGATAGTTGGGAGCTTCGAACCCCCATTGGGCTTCGAACCTCGGTTTGCAAGCTACGAGTCTTGAAGCTCGTGAAGGATGATGTGGTTAGCTTCGTCATGCCCAAACGAAGCGTTTGGGAGTGGTCTCACCTTCTGGGTCGGCCGGAAACGCCATCAACGACGGCTAGGTTCTCTGGCATTCTCCGCTACGATTCTCCTTCCACAATGAGCCTCGATGGTGATTGAGGCAGGGATGAGGTCGCCTCAACCTGGGGAAGGGTTTGCATGGATTGGTGAGGTTGGATTTAGTCGAGGACGTCGCCGGTGACGATGGCGGTTGCTGTGTTTCTCGGCCTGGCTTCTTCTCCAGCGAACGTTGATAGTGGCTAAGGGCATGGATGGCTTCGTCTCGACGAGGGGAGTTGATTGGCTTGAGGGCGAGGCTCCTGTTGGCCTGAACTGGCCACGGTTGTGGCTGGTGTGTTTGTTGTCACTGGTCGCAGAGGAGGAGGAAGATGAAGGGAGTCGGGGAGAGAAGGAGAGCGTTTGGTGGATAAAATGATTGTTGTGGGATTTTTAGTAAGAAAATGAAATAAATGGAATAAAGGAAATAAAAAATAACTCAATTAATTTGCACCAATATTTCCAATTCTCCCGAGTAGCTTAGTTCCGAAAGATTATAACGAATTCAATTTTCTAATTTTGTATTTCATCTTCGGAACTATTTTACCACTTCTCAAATTAAGTAAGAAATTTAGAGTCTAACTTCCGAATTAACTCGTTTTGCTAGCTTAGTAAATTTCACGGAAATTCGATGTTTAACATGTAAGGGTAATTCGGTAATTTAATAATTTCGATTTTGAAATTTCAGGACGGGTTGTAACAATTATTATATATTATTCTCTATATAAATTATAAGTAATTAAATAATACAAGCTTGATATGAATTTATTTACTATTTGATGAAAAAATATAAATAAAAAAATTAAATTAATAAAATGAAAAAAAAATTCCAAAGCATGCTTATGCCTAGCGGCCCTAGCCTCTCAATCTCATTGATCATTAAAAATTTTATATTTTTGTAATTACTTTTGTAGTATAAGAAATATTATTTTATCTTAATTTTGTTATAGAATTTTTAACAAAAAAATAATTATGATTTGATTATAAAATTCTTCAAAAAAATATATATCAAATTATATAACTTAATTTCATTTTCTGCAAAACTCAAATCACATTATATAAAACTCAGTATGACTCTGCAAATCTCTGTCACGTAACTCTATATAATTTCGTTATTAACTCTGTAAAAGTATATGAAAATTAATAAATCTGTAAAACTCGATCATTTTAAAAAACTGTGCAATTATCTGTATAAATCTGAATTCAATACACCTCCTAAGTATGGATAAATCAAAAAGGTGGTACGAGGAGTTACCATTAAGGTGGGATGTAAAAAAAAAAATTAGAAGATACGAAATTTCATTGATTAAACAAATATGCAAAGTAAAGACAAGCTAGACTGAAATAGCTTGACGACAAACATAGGTAAATACCTCTAGTGATTAGGTTCGATATTTTTCGAAACGATCTAGAGGGAATAAGACACAAAATAATATAACTTGAATCCCCTAATTATCATCAAAACCATTATTTCCCGAACAATCAATCTTTGCAATCCCACAAAAGGGAAAACCAAACACAGCCAACTCGAAATAAGAGCCGCTTGACTTATTTGCACAAACCAAACTAAATAGAAAAAAAAAATTAACCCAACAAAAAGTACAAATGGATCACTTTCACCGTTGCCACTGCCTATCACTTCCATTATTACTGCCTCCACGGAATTCCGAAGACGACAGAGATACCGTCCACTACCATATCGCAGATGTTTCAATCCATCGTGATTGACACTACACCACCAATGGAGGACTGCAATGGCTCGATCAAAACCCACCAGGCCGCATCACGATTCAAAACCATGTGAAGGTAGATCAGGCACTTGAAGACAAGAGTTTCACCAGCAATCTAACCCGTCGAGATGCCGAAACCTGTGATCATGATTGACACCATGACGATAGGCTAGAAAAAGAAGCATGAAGACGAACAAACATCGGTAAAATCGACACCAAGACCTGTTGGATCATCCTGGTTAATCACTACATCCCTATGAGTACCAGGGGAAAACCCTCCTGAACCCAGTGGGAAGTAAAAATTATCCTATAAGTACGTACACAACTAAATGATTGTATTCTACATATGTAATCATTTCAATCTAAAAAATCATGTCGTTAAAATGCGCATAAATACGACTAATTAATTTTCCATTTTAAGTAGGCAAGCTTAGCTTTTTGTTCTTTTGATTAGTTTCTATTTTGTAATATTTCATTCAATGATTTTTCTTTTCTTCATCAATTTTTTCTATTTTTTAATTTTTGTAATATATTTGTTCCCCGTTCGTCTGATTTGTCAATTGCAGGTATCCAATTTTTTCTTTCCTTTTAAAAGAAATTTATATAGTAATATTATTAGAACAAGATAATTAGAAAACGGATGAATTGACAGTATTATTAGTTTTTGTCGATCCTATTACTATAAAGGCATTCTTTTATGGAGGCCTTTGATTTCCCACCTTCCCTCCAAATCTCATTCGCATGCTAATCACAAAATACGCACGCATTGAAAAAAAACTAAAGGAAAGACAAATAGTTGTTTCACATTTCAACTTTTTGTTCAATGAAATTTAACATGTTATCTTAAAAATAAATAAATAAACCTTTTAGTATAGCTAGCAATGACACACACCCCGACCCAAAAATCCACAAATGATTCCGAAATCGGAATATCACTTGGCTTCGCCACGTGGGCCCTGTCCTCACGTGTCGGCAAACATATCCCAATTACGGAATCATTTGTAGATTTTTGGGTCGGGGTGTGTCAAGGAAAGTTTCATACTCTTTCATTTTTGTCATTTTTTTTATAAATACCATGAGTGTCCCCACACCCGAAGGGTGGGTCCACTAAAACTTTTAGTATATATATAACTAGCAAAGTTTCATACTCTTTCATTAATTTATGCATATTTTTTGGGGTAAATATCACGAGGTGTTCAAACATCCGAAGGGTGGGCCTAATCCCGGTTTGGGGTGCGGCCTACCCCTAGCCACTAAATGCTCCCAGCGAGTTTCAAACTCCTATTAGTTAAGCACCAAGAACTTTGCCCTCTGAAAATTGTAGTTTGCCAACTGCACCGCACATTGTGATTATTTCTGTCATTTTTTCATCACCACACCTTGTGGTTATTTCTGTTATTTTTTCATTTAACTTGAAAATGTCAATGAACTTATAAAAAATTGTCGAACTTCTTACTAATAAAAAAGTTGATGAACTTATAAACTTGGCGATAAACTTATAAAAAGGTCGATGAACATATCATAAAGAATAATGCTACGGGTATCACTTACAATCCCACTTTTTAACTTTTTAACTAGTTAGTGGTGAACTTATAAATAAACTCAGTGTGAATAGAAGCTCTATTTCATATCCTCCGTCCTTAGAAACTCAAACATATTTGGAATCAACAATCATTTCAATCTCGCTCAAAAATCATCTGCTTCAAAAGTGCAACAATATCTTTGGATAATTTTTCCCTTTTATGTAGCCAACTTTAGGTTTCAATATTTGTTTTTTAATTTGTATTATTATTTTGATTACTTTCTATTTTGTAATATTTGATTTTACCAGTTTTCCTTTTTGGGGTGATCTTCTCCATCTTCTAATTTGTGCAATAAACCTCTTCTTCCATTCCCAGTCCAATTTGTTAACGAGTACTCAATTTTCTTTCTTTCCTTTTAGAAGAAAATTACATATAGGAAAGGAAATAAATCAAACCCCATAATTCGGTAACCAAAAGAAGAAAAAAAAATTCAATAATCTGACACTAATATTATTTAGAAATTCTTTTATAGAGAGACCTTTGACTTTCCCTCATTTCCTCCAAATCTCATTAGCATGCTTTAAATACACAAATAAATGCATTAAAGAAAAATAGAGAAGAAGAAATTCAGAAGAAATCATTTATGTTCTTCTCTCATCTTCTCCAGTCTTGTAGAATAGCTAGCAAAGCGACGGAATATTCCACCGTAAACAGTATCGGGCGCGTGGCCTGACCTTCTGTCGACGCGTGGCAGCGCGTGGGACCGGTTCTGGGGTCACTGCAACGCGTATCAGCTAGGTTTTAGAGTTCCAAATCTATTGGCGCAGGTTTCGGGTTAATTGGACGTCGTTTAAGGGTAATTTTGGGCATCCGAAGTGGCTGCGTTTTTAGGGTGACGCGAGCGGACCTTCCGGAGTTTAGGGAGTTTAAATGTAGGGTTTTTATTATTAGCCGGTAATCCCGATTGTTAATATTGACAGGCGATACTGCTCTAGGAACTTCGGAGGAGCGTACGACTCGGGATTGAGCTTGCTTGGACATGTGGTGAGTGAACTTTGGTTTATATATTGTAATGCATGCATAAAGGTATCTTTGAATTAAATTCTGCTATGTATTGTTTGTGAAAAATTTCCGGAATTTAGAAATCTTACTGGACACAGGTTTTCCATATTGCAGTGAAAATGATGTTTTGGGATGAGGCCTGGTTTTTGGACTCTATTTTTATGTCGTTTTGACGTGATGGGTATTGAGTCCATGATTTTGGGTTTAGACCCGTACTTGTGATTTTAATTGATTTGGCCATAAATCGAGTTTTCAATGAATTTGGCTTAGGCCAAGAAACAAAGATTTTAAAACATGGATTTTGATTTTCACTGAATTTCTGTCCCCGAGGGTCAAGGTTTTGCTTCGCTGGATCGTTGAGGGTTCTCCGACGCTGGTGTCAAGGGTTTTTCTCCGTCGGGTCGTTGAGGCTGTCTACGCGTAGCACATGTTTCTGCATAACTCGAGGTATATCAGGTGTGTGGAGGGTATTGTCGGAAACAGTGGGTTATGTTTTGATATATTTTGTGTCCAGGTCAATTTACATGATTTTAAACTCCTTTGAGGAGGATTTTCGAAATTGTGGACCACATATTGTTTTCATTATTCGGGCTTTCGTGGGTCCAACCAAGTGTTTTTAAAGAAAGATGGAATTTCCGGTGGTTTTCAGATTATCTTTATATCATAATTACATAAAAAGGAATGTTTATGTTATGCATGCATGATTTTACTCGTGGAGGGGGAAAAGGTAAGATTTCCTTGGAAAATGATTTCTAAATGATTATTTTTGTTCACTCACAACTTTCGTGTTTTAAATCCCCTCCATGCCGTTGGGTTGACGTGGGCATTTTCAGAGGCGGAGGCATTAGATTCTCAGCTGCGATGTTTACCTAGACTATCGAGTAAGATATTTAATTATGTAATTATTCATCCTACCTAGATGCTCTGATGACGCTTTTGAACTTACTGTAAATTTTCGATTTCATCGTTAGATGGGTGTTTGTTTGTTGGTATTGGAGTGCTATCTGATCCTTTGTCTGACAGGTGGAAGACGGTTGACTAGTCCTTAAAGGGAGGTTCTGCCAAAATTTTGGCAGAATTCTCATATTTAATTGTAAGGACTTAAGGGTGGTTTGGGGATTTCTTTAGGTTGTCAGACGGGAGCAAGGTTCTTTCCGAGTTTCGAGGAGAAATTCGGGAAGGGTCATGACAGCCGCAATCTGAGCGGTACCACCCACCCTACCCTACCACCATTCCCAGCTTTTGCCTGGTTGGCCCTTCTATTTGACTAAGTAGTATTCCACTTGTGCAGTGGGTTTACGGGCTAACCCATGGTGCGGGCAACTATGATATACTCAACTTCTTCTTTATAAAGGTTATCTAAAACATCTGGTAGTGCCCTCGTGGATCGTCCCTAGGCCAGTTTGGTATAATCAAAGTGGGGGGTAGAGCTTGACAAGCCAATATAGATGAATCAAAGGTGTCTGCTTATGGTATGGAATAGGAACAACAAGAATGAAACCACTATCGCTTGTGTCCTATCATCCTTGCCTCACTTCTTTCATTCGTCAACATGGGTAGGTAGAGTCTTTTGCTCGTCTGCTTGTACTATAGTTGCACCAATCCTATCCAAGTTCACATGTGTCGTTGTTTATCCTCTTATCCCTTAAGATTGGGTTGATGTTCAATTACTGGACCGCTTTCTATTTAATAACGACATGGGGCTCTATTGGAAGGAAATTAAAATGCCCCTAGATCAAGCTCCCTCTCAGAGAGAGTATAGCTGATTACTTGAGTTCGAGAATAGGGATCTCCATATCTGTGAGCTGAAACACTCTTGCTACTCTCTTTTTCATGATCTTTGAGGGCAACCTCTGTTTCCGCCTTGCACGATCAACAATTACGATTAAAAATTTGTTTGGAGGGTTGTGTGTTTCTTTAATATGCTGACTATAATAAACCAGGAAGGTGGAAGACTAAGTGGCTAGGACCTTAGAGCGCATATCTCTCACAAGAGAAGAGAGGGAGAGCTACCATTTGATAGCATATGAGTTGGAAGAAAATTCCAAGCACTCCTAGCTCAAAAACCACACAAAGACAAACACATGGAGGCCCAGTCCAACTCATAAATCATAGATAATAAATATACGTGACATATACAACCTATCTGAAGTTTTCTTTCATCCTAATAAATCAAAGCTGTTTGTAAAATGCTTCCTTAAATTTCTGCATTAAATATTCTATAATTATTTATATAAAAAAATCAGAGACATTTTGAGAATTCACTCCTCCAATGGGAGAACGTAAATTTCCACATTGAAATGCAAATTTCACATCCCAATATTTTGCAATTTCCCACTAGAACAAATAAGTTTTACAGTTTGAAATATTCTCAAAAGATGCTACCGGAATTGTAAAAAATACATTTACATCATCAAATTTACATCTTACCATTGAAGATGCTCTTAGACCCCAGTTAATTTAGGCATTAAATATTTGCGTTGCAACGATGTGTACAACTTTTTAGGCTTATTTGGACTAAAAATAATAAAAATAATATAACTTATGCATATGAACTTGTAAAAGCATGAGAGAAATTTGTACTTGAAAGAGTGCAAGTGACCTTTTTGTAGTACGAATAATAAAGTTCGAAGACATTAATGATATATGAGTTGGAACCCTTCATTAAATATATATATATATATATATATATATATATATAGCATTTTTATTTATCTAGTTGGAATAAAATATATATGAGATGTGTGAAGAAAATTATAGGATATGAAAAAAAAAATCATTAAATCAAAGAAATTTTATGAGCAACTTATACTTTATTACTTGTGATTTACATTGAATTTCAAAGTTATACATGACTTTTCAAATGTCGCATTTAAGTACCTTGAACTCTATAAAACATGACATCTTGACCCCATCTATAACTATTTCATTATAGAGTCTGTTCATAAGAGAATTCGTTACTAAAGGTGTTCTTCACCTTGTTCGTTAGTGACGACTAATGCATAGACGTTCAAATTTTTTCTAGATTTTTCCAGAAATTCCAAATAAATCTTTTGATTTTTTTTAAAATTTTAATCAATTATTATTGTATTTGTGGCCTCGTAAATTCTAAAATATATGTGAGTTGGTGTTTGTGGAAAGAAAGACGAAGAAGATGAGAAGAAGTTTTTTAATTTTTATTTTATTTTTTGTGTTCAATTCTTATTTTTCAATTTTAAGTTGATTTTTTTATTACTTTTTTTTAAGTTGGCAAACACACAACTTTAAAAGGTAAGTTCCACATGTGACATATCAACAATTAAGGCCCCGTTTGGATGCTTGGAATGTAAGAGGGAGGAAATGAATTGTATCTATTTCCTTTCCTATTCCAACATGGAAAGAATTTAAGAATTTCATTCTAGCATTTGGAACGAGTTGGAATAATAGTAAAGTTTCAAGCATTCCATTCCATTGTTGCGTTTGAGAAATCATGTAATGAAACAAAAATAATAATTATTTTTACTATAACACCCTTTTATAAAGCATCACCTGACTATAAATTAATAAATAAAATCAATCATTCAATATAAACTTAAATATCATGTTCTCCAATATCAAAACACATATTATTCAAATTTATTAAAATTCTTGAATCCAACAAATAAAAATAATCAAAATATGTCTAAACAAAGAGGAAGCCCTAATTTATTCAAAAAACAACAATCAAAATTGTCTTCATTAAACTAAAAAACAAAAATACTTAACCAACTAGGCTCCTGCTGGACACCAACAAGCTAGCTGCAAAATGAAGTGAACTTTTAAACTTGATTTAGAAGGTCCTGCACCCAATCGGTTTTTACTTCATCTGGAAGACTTAAAAAGCAATTTTACTTTTATCTGGTCTTTCATGATAATCTCGCTTGCCTTCAATTTTGCAGAAGAACTTAGTGACCCAATTTTTGCTACCTCATCATAAACCTTGCGCATTGGATCACCTTCTGCAATACACACTACAAGCTTATCCATGGCTTCAGCAGTCTTGGTCATTGCACCAACCATCTGTGACATTCCTAATTCATAAGCATCTGTTTTCTTCTTTCTCTTCCTACCTGATTGATTCGAGGCTTCAGCTATAGATGGTGGGGATATAGGTAGCTCATTCATTGCTTCATCAATATCATCCAAGCCATCATTATTTGGGAGCTCATTTTGATCCAGATCATCCACAAAGTCAGTAGCACCTGCAGCTTGTTTTCCAGTAGCACGATCCTTCCCAAAAACAGGTCCAAGAAATTCAAAATGTGGAAAAGATTTAACCCACAATCCTTGAGCAGTTGGGTGACTCTGCATACATGGGAAGAAATATAAAGGTTAGATTGATACAGTTACAAAAACATACACCCAAATACAAAAAAAAAAGAAAATTATTACCTTGCCCAACAACCATCATACAAATCCTTTTCACAAATAATCATTTTCTTATGGTCATCCCATGCGAAGCCACCGTCGGAGATAAGCATCTCTGATAGAGCATTATATTGTTTTTTCAAAGTCTTAACTCGGGACTCAATATGTGGACTTGCCTTGATCCCACTACCAGGTAGTTTCTCCAACAATATTTTTTCTAATTGAGCAAATGTTCCTGGTTTGAAACCATTATCACATTTCATTTTTCCAGAAACACATAACTTTGCCATAGCTTTCACCAAATTTTCATCCTGTGCTGCAGTCCACACATGTTTGTTTTTTCCTCTTCCTCTCTGTTGATCAATTGGTTGGGAATCCATCCTTCACATAAAAGAAATCATGTTTTTCATGAATATATATTAATCTTCTTACATTACCAGGCATCAAACGAATAAAAAAAATCACATAACAGACCAATTCGATCTTTGTTTGTTACTGCGTAGATACACAACAACAGAGAATCCTGCGGAGAAAAAAATTTCCACACGGTTTTGTTTGTGTGTTTAAGGCAGAAGCCGTATGCAATCTTGACACACAACAACAGAGAATCCTCATATAGCACAAACCACTCATGAATATATATTTAAAATCATAAATAAAATATTAAAACTTATTGTACTAATTCTATAAACACAAGCAAAGGCAGGTCCACCCCAACAAATCAAAGTAAGAAAAAACAACAACTAACAATCAGAACAAGAGCTCCACACACTATTACTTAACCACCATGCCTATTAGCTATCCACTCATTGAACATTTCCTTTGCTAAATTTTCCCTCCAAGCACTCCATTGATTAGATGGTTCAACAATAGTGATTGGATCACCCGGCACTTGATGCACATGCTCCTCCAATGTATGCTCTAGTGGGTCTGAAGGCATCTCCTTCCTTATGAGATTATGGAGAAGACAACAAGCAACAATGATTTTACATTGTGTTTTTATTGGGTAAAAGAAAAGGACTTCTTAGGATAGCCCAACGTAACTTGAGTAAGCCAAAACACCTCTCTATAACATTTCTAGCTGCAGAGTGCTTCATGTTAAAAAATTCACTGTAATTATCTTTATAAATCTGAATTCAATACACCCTTAAGTATGGATTAATCAAAAGAGTGGTACAAGCAGTTATCATTAAGGTGGGATGTAAAAATTATCCTATAAGTAAGTACACAACTAAATGATTGTATTCTCTGTACGTAATCATTTCAATCTAAAAAATCATGTCATTAAAATGCGCATAAATACGACTAATTAATTTTCCATTTTAAGTCAAGATTAGCTTTCAATTAATTTTAACTCCTTAAGCAACAAGAACTTTTCCCTTTGAAAGTTGCAGTTTGTCAATTGCACCGCACCTTGTGATTATTTCTGTCATTTTTTTGTTACCACACCTTGTGGTTATTTATGTTATTTTTTAATTCAGCTTGAAGAAGTCTTTATGTTATTTTTTAATTCAGCTTGAAGAAGTCAATGAACTTATGAAAAATTGGCGAACTTATTACTTATAAAAAGTTGACGAACTTATAAACTTGGCGATAAACTTATAAAAATGTCGATAAACATATCATAAAGAATAATAAACATATCATAAAGAATAATGCTACGCGTACTACTTAAAATCTCACTTTTTAACTTTTTAATTAGCTCGTGATGAACTTATAAATAAACTCAGTGTGAATAGAAGCTCCTTTTCATATCCTCCGTCCTTAATTAGAAACTCAAACATATTTGGAATCAACAATCATTTCAATCTCGCTCAAAAATCATCTACTTCAAAAGTGCAACAATATCTTTGGATAATTTTTCCCTTTTATGTAGCCAACTTTAGGTTTCAATATTTGTTTTTTAATTTGTATTATTATTTTGATTACTTTCTATTTTGTAATATTTGATTTTACCAGTTTTCCTTTTTGGGGTGATCTTCTCCATCTTCAAATTTTTGCAATAAACCTCTTCTTCCATTCCCACTCCAATTTGTTAACGAGTACTCAATTTTCTTTCTTTCCTTTTAGAAGAAAATTACACATAGGAAAGGAAATAAATCAAACCCCATAATTTGGTAACCAAAAGAAGAAAACAAAATTCAATAAATTGACACTAATATTATTTAGAAATTCTTTTATAGAGAGACCTTTGACTTTCCCTAATTCCCTCCAAATCTCATTAGCATGCTTTAAATACACACATAAAATGCATTAAAGAAAAATAGAGAAGAAGAAATCATTTCTGTTCTTCTCTCGATCATCTTCGATCTCCATAGTCTTGTAGAATAGCTAGCAAAACTTAATAAGATGTCCAATATTCTTCAATGGCGGCATGCTTGTTATTCATTTGTTGTCCTATTCTTGCTAGGGTTTGGATTATTAGGGCAATTAGCGAATGGCCAAGTGTATAGAGTGTATGGCAATAAGAAGTTTGCTTACTACAGCATCACCGTCGATCAATTGGGCCGGGGAAACTTCACCTCTATTCAATCCGCCATTGATGCTGTTCCTTCAAACAACAAGAACTGGGTTTCTATAAAGATTAGGGCCGGCACATACAGGTACATATATATATTCAACCTAATTATCAAAATTCAGCTTTTGAAAAGTTCGATACCGGTCAGATGCATTAGAGAGACTTTCCGTATTTTGATTACTCTATATGAATTTTCGTATTGCAGGGAAAAGGTTACAATACCTCGAGAGAAGCCATATATTATTCTCAAAGGAGAAAATAAACATAAAACACAGATTGCTTGGGGAGATCATGAATCAACGGCAGATAGCTATACTTTTGCTTCCTTCGCGAATAATACTGTCGTCAAATCCATTAGTTTTTTGGTAATGCATAAAAATCATTTTCAATCTCCAATTTTTGATTATTTTCTAGACAAAAAATGGTTCAATTTGTTTCTTAATTTAATTTTTCTAATTAACAGAATTCATACAACAATCCGGTTAATAGAAATCCTACCAAAGCAGCAGTAGCGGCCTTGATTGCCGGTGACAAATCTACGTTCTATCAATGCCGGTTCTTTGGGTTTCAAGACACCTTATGGGATGCTTCAGGACGCCATTACTATAAGAGCTGCACCATCCAGGGTGCCGTTGATTTTATCTTTGGCAAGGGCCAGTCCATTTTTGAGGTCCACTCCATCTCATTCCTAATTTTAACATTTATACAACACTAAAAGCATGCACCGACTCGTCTTAGGTTTGATTTCCGTTAGTGGTGAATCTTTTTATTGTCGCCAAGGTGCGCTTAAACGCGTGTGAGTTTTCACGGCCCTCGAAGAGATAGACTGCCGTGATTCACCACTAACTAGTTCCCCTTCTGAAAAAAAAAAGTATCTGTTACATTGTCGATATATTTATATTAACGCACAATAATTAAATGTTGCAATTAACAATTTGTGATGTATGTAGGGTTGTGTGATATCAGTTCTTGCGGAAACCCTAAATACGAATGCGGCGGGTTTCATCACGGCACAGGGAAGAGACAATGCAGACGATTCCAGTGGGTTTGTGTTCAAATATTGCAGAGTGTTTGGAACTGGTTCAACTTTTTTGGGAAGGCCATGGGGATCTTACTCAAGGGTTTTATTCTACAACTCATATTTGTCAAACGTCGTCGTTCCTGAGGGTTGGAGTCCATGGAATACGCCGTCGCCATCTCTGTAAGAAATCGCTCCATTTAATTATAACACATTTTCATTAAACACACTACTTTAGTTTCTTTTGCAGAGCCAGCTTGCGGTCCTTTCCGAATAATGTGACAGATTTTTATCATGTTTTTGTTTTTCTAGAAATAAAAATAAGCTAGCACGGTAAAATCAATTTTTTCTAATATTAATACTTTGATTTAAATTGATTTAGATTATCGGGAGGAGGATTTAAACCCAGGTGCATAGAGAGTGTACATTGACTCTATAGCTTGAGAGAAAATTTTCAACTTATACATACAGTGCATAGCCCTAAAACCTTAAAATTTAAATAGAAAATGAAAATAATGAAAGAATAGATTTTTCTTTCGTACTCATAATATATAGAATTCTAAACAGAAAATTAATATGAAGTGTTAAAGATAATCTGAAGTGTACGAAAACGAGAGAGATTTAATGTATAATTAATGTTTTTATATCCAGGAATCAAATAACATATGTAGAACATGGGTGCTATGGGCCAGGAGTCGATACTTCGAGGCGTGTGAGTTGGGAACAGAAGCTTAGCCCTTCTGCATTGCATCAGTTAACCAGCATGAGTTTCATTGATTCTGAGGGATGGCTCCGTGACCAGCCTCTCTAATTAAAATTCTTACTTCATTTTAATTTCACTTTTTTTTTATTCATTTCCAAGAGCGTTGTCTGCAAATCTTTGTAATTTTTTAATTTTCACTTCCTCATTGCAAAATGTGTAGAAATTCAAGGAATTGTTTATTGGATAATACTTGCACATGCATCTCACTTTAGTGATACTTATTCGTACCACCCTTTCGATATATGGAATAATTAGTATATATATATATATATATATATATCATAATAAAAAACGTTCATCTCCTAAATAATTATTTCAAGATCGTCTTTGTGAATTCAACAAATTTGGAGATCGTATAGTACTTATTTTAGATGCAATTTGTTTCATCAATGTAATGAAAATAAGATTTTTGAACATTTTTCTACGAGTCTCAAATTCAAATCCTCACCCGGCGATTGTTGATAAAAAGTTCAGTTTCTGATCAATTAAAATGTTAATTAAAATAAATCATCAGTGGGATGTATTCTAAAGTTGTCAAGCTAAAGAGATCTGAAAATATTAGTTGATTACCTACCATATATTGGAGTGTGGACCAAATTGTTAACTGAAGTTTCGTTGATAAAAGGAGAACTTAGAGATTGGATTCTTGAAGGATTTTAGGGTACACTACAAGAAATAAGGGGTTGGCCGACTAGATTTTGTCCGGCGAAAATGAAGGATCGCCGGGCAAGGTTTTTGCGGGAAGAAGAAGTTGTTGGAGCGTAAAATAGGAAGGTTTGGCTCGACGAATTCATTATATCCGTTGGGCAAAATAAGCTTTAACGACGAATATTGTTCGTCACACAAAACTTGGCGTTGACTATATTTTGCCCAACGAATGTTCATGTACCTTCATCGGGCAAAGACGTCCAATATCACGTGGTTCTCTGTTTGGTGGACAGTTGCCGAAACTGGAAAGGCATGCCCGACGAATATTCGTTTATTTTCGCCGGACCATATATACCAGATTCAATTTACATTTAATTATTAAACAATATTTTTAAATTACTTACGAAATGAAATGGATCGATCTAACAGTCCACATTTATTGCACGTGCTCATAGATCGTCTACGCGAAAAATTACCCAATTTGGAAATTCAGGGATTAGGTAATGATGTGCGACGTTTCAACGGTTAAACAATGTTTCTTCATGATAACTTGTTAATAGGAATGTATATGCTAAGTTAACTATCTTTGCTTTACTAAGAGTCATGTCATGGTCAAGTAGTTCATAATCTGCACTTCACAATGCAATTTTTAAGTGATTAAGTGAACGAAATAACTGAATTTGAGTGAACCTTAGAAAATTAGTGGAGACTACCCTGTGAGATATTTGAGCCTAATTGCCATTCTTTCTGAGGGATATACTTGTTTCTACTCTTAAATACTCATCACTTTTGTTCTTAATTGTTGATCTCATTACATCATATTTGCATTGAATTTTAAAGAACTAACATCATTTAGATACTCTTGATTTAATGTGTGCTTTGCCATAAGAAGTGATGTAGGCTATGTGTGCTTTAACCTCTAAAGGCCTTATCCTACCCAATTGCATGCTCCATAAGCCAATTTTGAAGCCAAACACTGAACCCTTTCTTTCATCACCCAAAGTATAACCTAACCCAAAATACTTAGCCATTCATCACAGCCATACCCTATAACCTTAGTTTGTGCTAAGGTTGCCGTAAATGAGATTCATGGTGAAAACGAGAGGTGAAAGAAGATGCTGCCCAATTCAAAGGACATTCGCGTCAATTCAAAGTTCAAAAGTAAAGAAAAGCTTTACAAGTTGCAAGCTGCACAAAAATTTTGAGGAAATCATTGCATGATCTTGGTTCAATTCAATTCAAAAGAAAGTATAGAAAAAAAAAGTTCAAATCAAAAGAAAGAAAGAAACATTGAGAAAAAGTGAAAAACAAAGTGAATTGAGCCAAGTGAGACAAGAGCCTCAAAATAAGCCACAAGAGCCTGAAAATAAGTCATAAAGAAAGCACAATGCCGTGGGCCTTAAGAAAGGATTCAGTTCAGAAATTCCAAATTCAAGTCATGACTTCTCATGCCTTGGCACAGCTCAGGTTCTTTGAATCCCATCCTTCCTTGCTAAACCCCAAAGCTTAGCCCCATTACAACCTAAAAAGGAAGACCTAATTGATCTTATGGACAATCATGCTGAGGATTAAGGTACGCATCTATGTTCTTAAAGTTCAATTCCTTTCATGAGATCTTTATTTCCATAAAGTGCTATTCTTCATTGTTACTCATATGTGATTAAATTTGAATTTCATAACATAAAATCATCACATATGCTTGAAAAGAGTGAAAGCCTAGGATTCTTGTGCGAATTGAGAGTTGCCTAGTGAGGATTAGAGTCGATTATGAGTTCAATTATATTTGTTTCAATTTCAGTAATGTGTGAGTAGTCGTTATGATTAGGGCTGCTTGAAGCCCTAACCATGTTAGCTTGTTGATTGGATTTCTGGTTTTTGATTATGATTGCTATGCATGCTGAATAAGTTGGATTACTGTGGTTAATGACCTTAATTTATGCCTATAAGATTAGCTACCTTGTTTGCATATAATTATTGATGTAATTGCTTGAGTGACCGTCATATCATCTTGTGATTTGGTGCATCAAAAGTATTCTTACCTGTAATCTTAACTCATAACGACCTAGGATTGCATGTCACTTTGCTAGGCTAATGTGGTGTCATTAAATTCTCTTTAAACTTCATGCATCATCTTAAAAGGTAGGTGATAGACGTTCTATGCATATGCCCTGTTTAGAACATGCTAAGTAAGAGGGAATAAGATGTGTCTAGTGAACCAATGCCAGGTCCTAGGCACGGGCACCTAATTCAGAAAATTCATAGTAATTAGGTCAAGGAAATCTGATTAGTAACTATAATTGGTTAGAGTGGATAGTAAGCCTTAATTCGCCTTAGTTAATAATCAATCAACCGTTAATTCTTGCATTGTTATTTTCTGCATTTTATTTTACTTGTCTTTAAATTTCAGTTCTCACATCATAAACCCCCCCTGCGTGTATGTGTGTGTGTGTTTTCACTAAGTTAATAAATCTGAACTAAAGTGGTCATAACGTTGATACAAGTCCTCGAGGGATCGACTCTTGCTGTGCTACTATACTATTCTTATCGATTTGTGCACTTGCAAGGATTTTGTAACTGTTAGAATTGAATTGCATATTTCTTGCTCTTTAATTCCACCAACAAGTTTTTGGCGCCATTGCTGGGGACTTGTCCCTCAACAGTGCCCATTCAAGTTTAGGTTTGTAACTTAGTTTTTCTTTTTGTTAGGTACCCGTGTATGTCATTCCAAGGTTCAATGCACGGGTCATCAAGTGGACCATCATCGCAAGCATCTTCAGTCCACGGCCCCCCGCCACCAAGCCCAAGGAGGATGGCGGACCACAGAGAAGAGCAGGGACAGGGACGTCGCCTAGTACCGCATGCCCCACGACGCCTTAAGGATTTTGCCATGCCCCATGTCTCGGAGGATCAATTTCCAATTATTTTTCCCGAGTCAACAGTGGCAAACTTCGAATTGAAGTCGGGGACAATTCACATGCTGCCCACATTCGACAACCTTGCTGGTGAGGACCCGCACTTTCATATCAAAGAATTTCTTGAGGTTTGTTCAACACTGAGCATCAATGGTATGACAAAATCTGAAATCCTCCTGCGGCTCTTTTATTTCAGTCTCAAGGATCGCGCCAAGACATGGTTTCATTCACTGGCGTTGGCTTCCATTCACTCTTAGAGGGACTTGACGTCCAAATTCTTAACACAGTACTTTCCCGTGGAAAAGACAAATGAGTTAAAGTCCAAGATCATGAGCCCACGGCAAGACATGGAGGAGTCTTTCTACGAGTTTTGGGAGTGGTTCAATCAGATGCTACGGGCATGCCCCCACCACCATATTGATGCCCATCATCTTATGCTATACTTCTATGGAGGCTTGAAGACTAGCGATCGGACAATGGTGGACTCTCAATACCAAGGGATTCTAGAAGGCACAGCCGAGGAAGCATGGACCGCCTTTGAGACATTGCTCAAAGGGAAAAACAGTTCAGCTATAGGGGTCCCTCCTCTAGAGCTACGGCTGATGCATCCGCCAAATACAAAGATGACGCCATTGCTCAGCTCACGGCAATGGTGAAACAGTTGTGTAGCGAGAAAGCCAAAGAAGTTCACATCTGCGAGGTATGTTCAATTCAGGGCCACAAATCCCAGGACTGCCCAGTTGTGGAAGATGCCAACTTTGCTGGAGGGTTCAATAGCAATTCTCGACCCCGGAATGACCCATATTCCAACACTTACAATCCGGGGTGGAAAAATCATCCAAATTTCCGTTGGAGCAACAATCAAGCAGCCGAAAATCCCTTTCCACCCCCTGGATTTGAGCAGCAAGCCGCATGCCCTCAGGGGAACTACCACGGTCCTTCCTCAAACCAGAATAGCGGAAGCAAGTCTGTCGAGGACTCCCTCCATATCATAACTCAACAACATGCTCAATTCATAAAATTCATGCAAGACAGCCAGAGTCAGACGGGAGACATGAAAAATGCAATTGCAAACTTGGATCGTCAAATGGGACAAGTGGCGAACCAACTAAATCAGCGAGAGCAGGGCAAGCTACCGAGTCAAGTCCTGGTAAATCCGAAAGGATTTCACAATCCTACGGCTAATGCCATCATGCTGCAGAGGGAAACACCACTTCTAGACCCCACATATGCCACTCTCAGAGGACCTGAAATTGAGCCTCAACCTACTCTGCCAAGGATTGCCGACCAGGGCGCGCCGAAAAACATGCCACAGCCAACACCTCTGGCACAGAACCGGCCCAACGAGTCACCAAGTGCCCTACCACAAGGAGGACCTGACACTGCGCCTACTTCGGCCACGGCTGGCATGCAACCTGCTCCTAAGCCCAAGTCACAGCACTCGAATACTTCTAACTCTAAACCTCAGAATTCCAATTCTAAAAAAGTCACTTTTGAGTTAGCTAATAATGTTGATTATCCATTTCCTCGCAGGTTCCAAAACAGGAATAAGCATGTTGCAGAAGCTTCAGATCACACTACCTTTCCATAAAATTGTCAAGCACATGCCTATCTTTACGAAGATGATCAAGGACTTAGTTGCAGGAAAGTGGTTTTAGCTCCACGGACACCATTGACATCCCTAAGGCCTGCTCGACTGCCCTTTTGCGCATGCCCCTTAAGGCCAATGATCCTGGGCCTCCATCCCTTCCATGTGTCATTTAGTCAAAAAGATTCGAACATTGCCTTTGCGACACGGGAGCATCAGTGAACATCATGCCATTCCACATTTACAGGTCACTCAACCTAGGCGCACTCAAACCCACGCACCTATGTGTCAGATTGGCTAACGCTTCTGTAACCAACCTAATGGGGGTTCTTGAGGACGTACTGGTACAAATCGGAGACACATGCATCCCTGCAGACTTCTACGTACTAAGAATGGATAGAATTGACAAAAGTGAGGAACCTCCCCTCATCTTCAGAAGGCCTTTACTAGCCACAGCCGAGTGCCTCATCGACCAGCTTCGGACATTCTCCATCCATGACACCATCCAGTCTCCGTTAAGGTCCTGGACCAGCTTCGGACATTCTCCATCCATGACACCATCCAGTACCCTGCCGAGCCTATTGTAGATTTTCCGTTAAACACAATGGACTTACTGCTACGGGAGACAATTGCTCAGTCTTGCATGGCGGATGACCTTGAGAAGGCCGTTACTAGTAACCCACACACTTTAGATTCACTTGCAGATAGCATGATCGAAGAGGTACAAGCCCTTGACATCATGCCAACCCTCCCATTCCACAGGCCTCCCTTCGAAGCATTACCACTCACAAGTCAGAAAACCCTGCCGTCCATCATAAAGGCTCCTGAACTCGAGCTGAAGCCCTTGCCCGAGCACTTAAAGTATGCATATTTGGGCGACAATCAAACCCTTCCAGTCATCAGTGCGTCTACCCTAAGTACGAAAGAGGAAGAGGCATTGGTTCACGTCCTTAAGGTCAATCAAACGGCAATTGGATGGACAATTGCTGACATGAAAGGCATAAGTCCAACAAAATGCATGCATCGGATACTGCTGGAGGAAGACTCCAAACCATCATGGGAGGCGCAGAGGCAATTGCATCCACCTATGAAGGATGTCGTGAAGAAAGAAGTCCTAAAACTTCTAGACGTTGGAATCATCTATCCAATTAGTGACTCCAAGTGGGTGAGCCCAGTCCAGGTCTTGCCAAAGAAAAGTGGGATCACAGTGGTTAAAAACGAGCATGATGAGCTTGTACCTCAACGGATTCAAACAGGATGGAGAGTGTGCATTGACTATCGAAAGCTAAATATAACCACAAGCAAGGACCACTTTCCTTTGCCCTTCATTGATCAAATGCTCGAGCGCTTGGCTGGACACTCCCACTATTGCTTCTTGGATGGCTACTCAGGATACAATCAGATTGCTATTGCACCCGAAGATCAAGAAAAAACAACAATCACATGCCCATATGGCACTTTTGCATACAGAAGAATGTCATTTGGATTGTGCAATGCCCCAACTACCTTTCAGCGTTGCATGATGAGCATCTTCTCTGATATGGTGGAAGATATAATTGAAGTATTCATGGACGACTTCTCGGTGTTTGGACATTCATTTGAACTGTGCTTAGTTAACCTAACCCGAGTACTGGAACGGTGCAGAGAAAGCAACTTAGTGTTGAACTGGGAAAAGTGCCATTTCATGGTACAACAGGGAATTGTCTTGGGTCATGTGACCTCTAGCCGAGGCATAGAAGTGGACAAAGCAAAGTTAGACATAGTGGAGAGGCTGCCGTACCCCACTACAATCAAATAGGTTCGATCATTCTTAGGGCATGTTGGCATTTACCGCAGATTCATCAAAGATTTCTCTAAAATCACAAGACCGTTGTGTGATCTTCTAGCAAAGGACGCCACATTTGAGTTCACTAAGGGATGCCGTGAGGCATTCAACACACTCAAGGAAAAGCTCACGATATCACCCATCATCATGCCACCGAATTGGGACTTACCATTCGAACTAATGTGTGATGCCTCGGACTTCGCCATAGAAGCTGGTTTGGGACAGCGTATCGACAAGCTCCCTCATGTCATTTACTACGCAAGTCGAACCCTGAATGATGCCCAACTGAACTACTCCACCACCGAGAAGGAGCTCCTTGCTGTTATCTTTGCCCTTGAGAAGTTCCGCTCATAACTAATTCAAACCAAGGTCATAGTATACACGGATCATACTGCCTTGAAGTATTTGCTCACTAAAAAGGACGCTAAGCCAAGGTTGCTACGTTGGATGCTACTACTCCAGGAATTCGACCTTGAAATCAGAGACATGAAGGGCAGCGAAAACGTGGTCGCTGACCCTATGAGCCGATTACTTCACAGTTCCAATGAAGAGGCCAATCAGTTGCCCCTCCTCGAGACCTTTCCTGACGAACAGCTCTTCGCACTCCAAGCTATTGATCCATGGTACGCCGATCTCATTAATTACCTTGTCACTAAGCAAATTCCTTCATCTTTAAACAGGTACCAAAAGGACAAGCTGGCTAAACAAGCTAAGTACTTCATATGGGATGAGGCGTACCTATGGAAGCATTGTCCAGACCAAATCATTCGGCGCTGCATCCCCGAAGACAAGATGGAATCCGTTTTGACATTTTTCCATAGCTTGGCATGTGGGGGCCATTTTGGAGCTAAGAAGACAGCCCTCAAGGTACTACAAAGTGGACTCTACTGGCCCACACTTTTCAAGGATGCACACGAATTTGTACTCACCTGTGACCGCTGCCAACGCCTAGGTAACATCGGCCCTCGAAATCAAATGCCATTACACCCTATTCTTGTGGTCGAAATCTTCGACGTATGGGGCATTGATTTTATGGGGCCTTTTCCGAATTCCTTTGGCAATCTTTATATTCTACTTGCAGTTGATTATGTCTCCAAATGGGTGGAAGCAATTCCCACCAAAACTAACGACGCCAAAGTAGTGGTGCACTTTTTGCAGAGTCACATCTTAGCCAGATTCGGCGCACCTAGGGCAATCATCAGTGGGGGGGGGGGGGGGGGGGGGGGGGGGGGGGGGGGGGGGAACATTTCTGCAATCATTCATTTGCAGCCCTAATGAAGAAGTATGACGTCACCCACAAGGTCTCAACACCGTATCACCCTCAAACGAGTGGCCAAGCGGAAGTGTCCAATCGGGAAGTAAAGGCCATATTGGAAAAAATGGTAAATTCTAACCGCAAAGATTGGTCCAGCAAATTGAATGATGCGCTGCGGGCCTATCGGACCGCATACAAGACCCCGATTGACATGTCTCCCTTCCGGCTTGTTTTTGGAAAAGGCTGCCACCTACCAGTTGAATTGGAGCATAAAGCATTCTGGGCTATTAAGCAGATGAACATGAACATCGATGATGCTGGAATACATAGGAAGCTTCAGCTAAGTGAATTAGAGGAGTTGCGAAACGAGGCCTTCAACAGTGCTCGTATCTACAAGGAAAATACCAAAACATTCCACGACAAGCGCATTCAGCCCAAGGACTTTCACATCGGACATGAAGTCCTCCTATTTGATTCCCGGCTCAGACTAATGCCAGGTAAGTTGCGTTCAAGATGGACTGGACCATTTATTATTACTAACGTTTTTCCTCACGGTGCAGTTGAAATCCAGCACCAGGAACGGCAGGATCCGTTCAAGGTAAATGGCCATCGCCTCAAACACTACTTCAAGGACCTCTCTAATCGAAGCGCAGTCAACCCTACAACTCCGCATGCGCCCAGCTCCTAGCATGCCAACCCCGTCTTGCCTAGACGTTAAATAAAGCGCTCCTAGGAAGCAGCCTAGCCCTGGTTTGTATTTCTCACTTCCTTTTCTGTTTCTGTCCGTTATATCTTTCAAACCTTTCTACTGTTGTCATGCTTACTGCTTATCACATTGAGGACAATATTCAGTTTAGGTTTGGGGGTGTGGATTTAAAATTTTGCATATAGAAACAAGCAGGTTTGGGGGTGATACACGGCAAGGACATTTAAATTTCTGCTTGTGATTAGTATGATAACTTGTTAATAGGAATGTATATGCTAAGTTAACTATCTTTGCTTTACTAAGAGTCATGCCATGGTCAAGTAGTTCATAATCTGCACTTCACAATGCCATTTTTAAGTGATTAAGTGAACGAAATAACTGAATTTGAGTGAACCTTAGAAAATTAGTGGAGACTACCTTGTAAGATATTTGAGCCTAATTGCCATTCTTTCTGAGGGATATACTTGTCTCTACTCTTAAACACTCATCACTTTTGTTCTTAATTGTTGATCTCATTACATCATATTTGCATTGAATTTTAAAGAACTAACAACATTTAGATACTCTTGATTTAATGTGTGCTTTGCCATAAGAAGTGATGTAGGCTATGTGGGCTTTAACCTCTAAAGGCCTTATCCTACCCAATTGCATGCTCCCTAAGCCAATTTTGAAGCCAAACACTGAACCTTTTCTTTCATCACCCAAAGTATAACCTAACCCAAAATACTTAGCCATTCATCACAGCCATACCCTATAACCTTAATTTGTGCTAAGGTTGCCGTAAATGAGATTCATGGTGAGAATGAGAGGTGAAAGAAGATGCTGCTCAATTCAAAGGATATTGGCGTCAATTCAAAGTTCAAAAGTAAAGAAAAGCTTTACAAGTTGCAAGCTGCACAAAAATTTGAGGAAATCATTGCATGATCTTGGTTCAATTCAATTCAAAAGAAAGGACAGAAAAAAAAACGTTCAAATCAAAAGAAAGAAAGAAACATTGAGAAAAGGTGAAAAACAAAGTGAATTGAGCCAAGTGAGCCAAGAGCCTCAAAATAAGCCACAAGAGCCTGAAAATAAGTCATCAAGAAAGCACAATGGTGTGGGCCTTAAGAAAGGATTCAGTTCAGAAATTCCAAATTCAAGTCATGACTTCTCATGCCTTGGCACAGCTCAGGTTATTTGAATCCCATCATTCCTTGCTAAAACCCAAAGCTTAGCCCCATTACAACCTAAAAAGGAAGACCTAATTGATCTTATGGACAATCATGCTGAGGATTAAGGTACGTATCTATGTTCTTAAAGTTCAATTCCTTTCATGAGATCTTTATTTCCATAGAGTGCTATTCTTCATTGTTACTCATATGTGATTAAATTTGAATTTCATAACATAAACTCATCACATATGCTTGAAAAGAGTGAAAGCCTAGTATTCTTGTGCGAATTGAGAGTTGCCTAGTGAGGATTAGAGTCGAGGAGAAATCTTTCTAGGGCACTTAGATGAAGTTGTTTTCAAACTTGATCACCTGAAAATATTGGCACTTATACACGAACACCTTCACATGACACTCACGGCTATGGCATTCCTTTTAGTTCTGCAAGCATGTCTACTTACTTTGATTCTTATTAGCTTGTTAAAAGTACTATCTCTAGCATCTTATTTGTCTAAGTAAAACGTTTGTGGGTTTCGTGCTGCTATAACCGTCAGGAGACAAAACTCCTCCTACTAGGTGAACCTAGGGGTTTAAATGTTCTATCTTAACTAAAATTGAGTCTTTTCATTTTTTTTAGTGTTTGTTTTGCTCAGGGACTAGCAAAAGATAGGTTTGGGGGTATTTGATCAGTCGTTGTTTTTGCATCATTTGGATGTCTTTATATGCCTCTCTTACATGTCTTTTGAATGATTTCGTGTCATCAACAATAGAAAATGATCAATCTTGTGAGACTTGTGCAGAGTTACAAAGATAGGTAAAATCTGGAAAGAACGCAAAAAGAATGACTCAAATCGGAGTCCAGATGAAGGAGATGTCCTCATTTCAATATCAGGTCCTGAACGGAGTCCTGAGTGCGCCAGTGCGTCGGTGCGCCTATTTTGGGCCACTGGCCAAGTACCTCATATCAGTCCCTCCGGGTCTCAAACCTGTGTTTCATGACATCAAGGTCAAGTCCTAGAAGTGCCAAGGGCGCACCAAGGCAGGTCGAGGACATGTCCCAAGAACTCCCATCCGAGCCCAGATGTGCGCCTAAGCCCGGGGTCCCTGTTCCGCCAGCGGTGGACCAGAGGTTCTCCCTCTGCGCTAAACCTGACAACATTTGCGCCAAGCCTGAATGAAGATGCGCTTCTACTATACTCATGATGTTCTTCAAAAGCGCAGACCCAGATCCTGATTACGAAGACAGTCCAAAAACCAGCTTGCGTTCCCACTTGCCAGCTTGCATTCACACTCCCAACTATGCTCTGATTGGTTCTAATAGATTTTAAGGACTTTGTAATTAATTAGAAGTACAATAACTATTCTAGAACATTCTAGGATAAGGTTTTACCAATCCTTATAGAACAAGGTTTAATCAATCCTTATAGAACAAGGTTTTCCCTTTGTCTATAAAAGCGAGCCTTTGTTAAGTGTTTTATTGGAGCGAGAGCACCGCCGTAGGCGACGGACGGAGGAGGGAGGTGAACCGAATCTTCTCGGTCATTTTCCGGCCAAACCAGGTACGATCTCGGAACTTTGACCTCATATTTGGACTCCTGGTGAAAAGTAGATGAATTTCCATGTGTAGATCGTGAAAAACGGTCAAGAAATGAAGAAGTTATAAAACCTTGAAAATCGACTGGAAATGGCAATTTCCGGCGAACCAGACGGCGGCGGAGGGGGTGGTCCGGTCATCTTCTCCGGCCAGCCTTCGGCGACGGTGATGGCCGTCCGGTCGTCTTCTCCGGCGAGTCACCGGTAACCGGTCGGGTTGAGTGAACCGATCGGGTTGAGTGAACCGGTCGGGTTGAGTGAACCGGTCGGGTCGAGTTGAGTGAACCGGTCAGGTTGAATGAACCGATCAGGTTGAGTGAACCGATTGGGTTGAGTGAACCGGTTAGGTCGAGTTAGACCGGGTCAGGTTGTCAGGACCCGTCCCGAATTTCCCCTCGAAACCCGGGAAGAACCCTGATCCCGTCTGACAACCTAAGAAAAGGTTCCCAAAATACCCTTCAATCCATACAAATTATAATAACCATGATAAATACTTCCTCTTGTCAGACTAGGGACTTAAGCACTCAATAATTCCCGTAATTAACGACCAAACAAATACAACATAATATCAGAGCGTCTAAGTAGGATCAAGAGTAAAATTTAGATATCCTACTCAAATATACAACACAGCGCAGTCGAAATCCTAATGCCTCAGCCTCGAGATCAATGTTCGCGTCAACTCTACTCAACTGCCTGAAGGGGGATTTAAACACAAAAGTTGTGAGTGGACAAAAATAATCATTTATAAATTCCTTTTCGAAGAATTACCTTTCTTCCCCTCCATTTATAAAATCATGCATGCATAACATAAAACAATTTATCATATAAAAGCATCATATGTAAATCATCCAAAATTCACATTTATCTTTAAAATCATGAATTGGACTCACATAAAATCTGTATAATAAAAATACCTCGTAATCCACAATTTGGTTTGAAAACTCTCTTCAAAGGAGGTTAAAATCATATAATTCAATCTGGACACAAATTATCTCAAATCCAAATCGTTTGGTTCAATCGGACACATAATATCTCAAATTCAAATCATTTGGTTCAAACTCACGAATATCTCAATTTCAAATCATTTGGTTCCATTTGGCAAATATCTCAAAATCAAGAATTCACTGTTCCCGACATATTCATAACACATCAGGGTATCCCTTGAGATGTGTTCAAATCTGTACAACTCTGTGTACCATATGTACTGTCTGTAATATCTGTACTATGCATAGACAGTTTCGCGACCCGGCGGAGACATACTCCTCAACACCTAAGGTCCGAACCCTCAACAACTGGTAGAGTCATACTCCTCAACACCAGTCATAGCAACAACAATAATCGGGACGGGAATCAGTGAATCAAATCCATACTTCAAAATCTTTGTTTCGCGGCCTTAGCCAAATTCTTTGCAAATATCATTTTATGGCCAAAATCGGTAAAATCACAATTATGAGTCAAAATCCAAATCACATACTCAAATAGTCACCACGTCAAAACGATATCAAAATCGAGTACAAAATCAGGCCATTTCTCAAAACATACTTTCACAGAAATATTGTAAAATATGTGTCCAGCATCATTTCTAAAATCCAGAAATTCATTGCACTCATACTCAACAGTATTTAAAGCAAAGATACGTTTATGCATGCATTACAGTTTATAAATCAAAGTCCACTCACAAACCTGTTCAAGCACGCTCAATCCCGAACTGTACGCTCCCCTGAGGTTCCTGGAGCAGTATCGCCTGTGCTAGCCGGAAAATCGATCGGAAAGTCCGAAACTTCCTATTCTCGGTTCGGCTTCCTCCGTGGTCCTCTCCTTCGATGGTTGGTACGGTTGTGATCACGGGAAGGAGTAGAACATGATTAGTGGATCAAAACTGGAAGATGAGGCCTTGAAATCAATGTTGACTTTTGTGGGTGTTTGGGTGAATTTCGCACGGGTTCAATGGTTTCGGTTGGGTTTGAGTTTGTCACAGAGAGAGAGAGAAGGAGATGAAGATGAAATGAAGATGAGGATGAGGTGGATCAGAGAATATCTGATTTGGGGGTTAAAAAATATCTACCCCAAGTCAAAAATTACCAAAATGCCCTTGCACATCTAGACCCATAACTCTCGTCTACGAACTCCGTTTTCCGCGTGCCGCCTGTCTACGAACTCGTGAGTTCGAGACCTACGCAACGGTACCCAATACACCACCGAAAAGGTTTCGAAACAAAACTTGATCTCCATGCCCTTTAACAAGCAAGGGTAAAATCGTCATTTTACATAATTAATTTAATTAAATCCAATAATTGAAATTCCGGGTTGTTACAATCTACCCCCCTTAAGAAATTTCGTCCTCGAAATTCAACTCTATCCTTGGAACAAATAAGGATACTGCGTCCGCATTAGTTCCTCGGTTTCCCACGTGGCTTCCTCCACGTTATGCTTTCTCCACAACACTTTAACTACGAATTACGAGATTCACCCCTAATATATTCCCAGTAGGAGTACTAATACCATGTCCCAACCAATCAGAGACACTTCTCTATCAGCAAACAATGTAAAACCCCGAGATCTATTAAACCATAAACATCACGATAAAAACAAAATAAATAAATAAACAAATAACGTACCCGTGACCCTCTCAGGGGTTGCTCGGCCCTCCTGTCGTGACATAGCAAAAACTCGGGGCGATGTACCCGAAGATCGACCACGACCCTACTGTCTGCCTCTGCTCCTATTGGACCCACTAGCCCCGCTGGCCCCACTGTATTGGGCCTGGTTCCCTATTGAAGTACCAGAAGTCTGTCCTGTCCTCTGACTCTGCTCAGTCGCACGACGACCCAAGAAATTTCTATCTTGAAGATGTTGTGGACAGAATCTCCTGATATGACCAGTCTCTCCACAGGTGTAACATCTGGGGTTACCATATCCGCCACTCTATCTACCCGTTGACTGTATTGAAGCCCCACTAAACTCAGTGGATGACTGCGGTGCATGTCCGGCTCCGCCACTGCCCGCTCCGGATCTTGCACCACCAGAAGATCCAGAACTGATACTGCCTCTCTTGGACGGTCCCTGGCTAGAGGTTCCAACATCCCAGCGATCCCTGTGTCGCCTGGAACCCCTAAACTGCTGCTGGACTGGCACACCCATGCTCAACTCTACACGAGCTGCAGCGTCAGACGCATCTCTCAATGAAGTATGGGCTGCAGCCGTTACCGCTGACCGAAGTTCGCCCCTCAGCCCATTTTCAAATCTGCGGCGTCTGTCCCTCTCGGTTACCACTAGAGCTGGTGCAAAACGAGCCAACTCTAAAAATCTCTGCTCATACTGAGCCACTGTCAAATCTCCCTGCTGTAGGTGTATGAACTCAGCCTCCCTGGCATCTCGGTACGAGCAAGGATAAAATTGCTCGAGGAACTTCTCCCGAAAGGTCGCCCAGGTAATGGTACTGACTTCCCAACCTGATACCTCTAATGCACTCCACCAATCATAAGCAGAACCACCCAGCAGAAAAGTGGCTAACAACACCCTGTCCCCCTGAGGACATCTCATAACCGAGAACACTCGCTCTAAACGAGTAATCCACTCTCTTGCATCATCTGGGCTAGAGTCGCCCATAAATACGGTAGCCCCTAATCTCTGGGCTCTCTCAATGTCTGAACCTTCAGTAGCAGTCCTACTCTGAAGTACAGAAGTCAACGCATGACCCAATTGTTCCAGTGTCTGCCTCATATCAGGCTCCAATATAGGTTCAGGTGTGTCCCCAATATTTTCCGACTGTTGACGGAACTCGCGTCTCGGAGGCATTACGCTGTTAGGAACTATAACTCATCAATACCAAGATAATTGTACACGTAGTGTACAGTCTACAGGAATTTAACCTAGTGCTCTGATACCAATTGTCAGGACCCGTCCCGAATTTCCCCTCGAAACCCGGGAAGAACCCTGATCCCGTCTGACAACCTAAGAAAAGGTTCCCAAAATACCCTTCAATCCATACAAATTATAATAACCATGATAAATACTTCCTCTTGTCAGACTAGGGACTTAAGCACTCAATAATTCCCGTAATTAACGACCAAACAAATACAACATAATATCAGAGCGTCTAAGTAGGATCAAGAGTAAAATTTAGATATCCTACTCAAATATACAACACAGCGCAGTCGAAATCCTAATGCCTCAGCCTCGAGATCAATGTTCGCGTCAACTCTACTCAACTGCCTGAAGGGGGATTTAAACACAAAAGTTGTGAGTGGACAAAAATAATCATTTATAAATTCCTTTTCGAAGAATTACCTTTCTTCCCCTCCATTTATAAAATCATGCATGCATAACATAAAACAATTTATCATATAAAAGCATCATATGTAAATCATCCAAAATTCACATTTATCTTTAAAATCATGAATTGGACTCACATAAAATCTGTATAATAAAAATACCTCGTAATCCACAATTTGGTTTGAAAACTCTCTTCAAAGGAGGTTAAAATCATATAATTCAATCTGGACACAAATTATCTCAAATCCAAATCGTTTGGTTCAATCGGACACATAATATCTCAAATTCAAATCATTTGGTTCAAACTCACGAATATCTCAATTTCAAATCATTTGGTTCCATTTGGCAAATATCTCAAAATCAAGAATTCACTGTTCCCGACATATTCATAACACATCAGGGTATCCCTTGAGATGTGTTCAAATCTGTACAACTCTGTGTACCATATGTACTGTCTGTAATATCTGTACTATGCATAGACAGTTTCGCGACCCGGCGGAGACATACTCCTCAACACCTAAGGTCCGAACCCTCAACAACTGGTAGAGTCATACTCCTCAACACCAGTCATAGCAACAACAATAATCGGGACGGGAATCAGTGAATCAAATCCATACTTCAAAATCTTTGTTTCGCGGCCTTAGCCAAATTCTTTGCAAATATCATTTTATGGCCAAAATCGGTAAAATCACAATTATGAGTCAAAATCCAAATCACATACTCAAATAGTCACCACGTCAAAACGATATCAAAATCGAGTACAAAATCAGGCCATTTCTCAAAACATACTTTCACAGAAATATTGTAAAATATGTGTCCAGCATCATTTCTAAAATCCAGAAATTCATTGCACTCATACTCAACAGTATTTAAAGCAAAGATACGTTTATGCATGCATTACAGTTTATAAATCAAAGTCCACTCACAAACCTGTTCAAGCACGCTCAATCCCGAACTGTACGCTCCCCTGAGGTTCCTGGAGCAGTATCGCCTGTGCTAGCCGGAAAATCGATCGGAAAGTCCGAAACTTCCTATTCTCGGTTCGGCTTCCTCCGTGGTCCTCTCCTTCGATGGTTGGTACGGTTGTGATCACGGGAAGGAGTAGAACATGATTAGTGGATCAAAACTGGAAGATGAGGCCTTGAAATCAATGTTGACTTTTGTGGGTGTTTGGGTGAATTTCGCACGGGTTCAATGGTTTCGGTTGGGTTTGAGTTTGTCACAGAGAGAGAGAGAAGGAGATGAAGATGAAATGAAGATGAGGATGAGGTGGATCAGAGAATATCTGATTTGGGGGTTAAAAAATATCTACCCCAAGTCAAAAATTACCAAAATGCCCTTGCACATCTAGACCCATAACTCTCGTCTACGAACTCCGTTTTCCGCGTGCCGCCTGTCTACGAACTCGTGAGTTCGAGACCTACGCAACGGTACCCAATACACCACCGAAAAGGTTTCGAAACAAAACTTGATCTCCATGCCCTTTAACAAGCAAGGGTAAAATCGTCATTTTACATAATTAATTTAATTAAATCCAATAATTGAAATTCCGGGTTGTTACACAGGTTGAGCCGGACCGGGTTGCACTGGTCCAGACGCGTGAACACTGTAGCAGGCGCGTGACCGGCGCGTGTGCCGACCTTCCGGCGGCGGGTGGGGCCGAGTCTGAGGTCACGGCGGCTCATGGTAACTAGTTTTCGTCATTCCGAATCTGTTGGTACATGTTTCAGGTTGATCGGACGTCGTTTAGGGGTCGTTTTTGGCAATCCCAACGGTAATGGTTGACCTTATTAGCAGGTTTCGAGCTCGGAAAATCAAGATAGTTGGGTCATTATTGTGCATGTGTTCCTTGGGCTAGGTTGGATGATGTATGTGAGTGGACTTTTGTTTTATAAACTGAAATGCATGCATCAAAATATCTTTGTGTAAATACTGTTATGTATTGTGGCATTGAATTTCTGAATTTTAGAAATGATTACTAGACACATGTTTTCCACTATTTCCGTTAAAGTGTGATTTGAGAAATAGCATGGTTTTAGACTCGGTTTTGCTATCGTTTTGACGTGGAAACTATTGAGTCAATGGTTTGGGTTTTGACCCAGTTGTATGAGTTTATCGGATTTGGTCAGATTTGAGGGAGGCCAGGACCCAGGACTAGGATCTGTTATTAGCGGTGAACCCGGTGAACCTCCAATATAATTGATTAATGATATGCTAGTCGAGAGATATGCCGACTGATACGATATGATAGCCGAAGGTTATACTGGCTAATGATATGATATGCCAGTCGAGAGATATGCCGACTGATGCGATATGATAGCCGAAGGTTATACCGGCTAATGATATGATATGCCAGTCGAGGGATATGCCTACTAATATGATATGATAGCCGAAGGTTATACCGGCTGATGATATGATATGATAGTCGAGGATACTTGCCGACTGATAAGATATCATAGTACAGAGAGTTGTGATACAGGACTAACACACCCCAAGGGATACCCTGGTGGCTAGGGATATGATAGTCGAGGGATATGCCGACTAATATGATATGATAGCTGAAGGTTATACCGGCTGATGATATGATATGATAGTCGAGGATACTTGCCGACTGATAAGATATCATAGTACATAGAGTTGTGATACAGGACTAGCACACCCCAAGGGATACCCTGGTGGCTAGGGATATGATAGTCGAGGGATATTCCGACTAATATGATATGATAGCCGAAGGTTATACCGGCTGATGATATGATATGATAGTCGAGAATACTTGCCGACTGATAAGATATCATAGTACAGAGAGTTGTGATACAGGACTAGCACACCCCAAGGCATACCCTGGTGGCTAGGGATATGATAGTCGAGGGATATGCCGACTAATATGATATGATAGACGAAGGTTATACCGGCTGATGATATGATATGATAGTCGAGGATACTTGCCGACTGATAAGATATCATAGTACAGAGAGTTGTGATACAAGACTAGCACACCCCAAGGGATACCCTGGTGGCTAGGGATATGATAGTCGAGGGATATGCCGACTAATATGATATGATAGCCGAAGGTTATACCGGCTGAT
Source organism: Oemleria cerasiformis (assembly GCA_037349345.1). Lineage (NCBI taxonomy): Eukaryota > Viridiplantae > Streptophyta > Magnoliopsida > Rosales > Rosaceae > Oemleria > Oemleria cerasiformis. The sequence continues at coordinate 9,475,190 of JAZGTL010000003.1, read as the reverse complement.
GATATGATATGATAGTCGAGGATACTTGCCGACTGATGTGATATGATAGCCGAAGGTTATTCCGGCTCTAATATGATTTGACGACAATTGTTATGGGCTTGATCAGCCTATGAGCTTAATCAGCCTATGAAAATACTTCGTCATACGGGTCAGTGGGTTCGTGTGGGCGGTGACCCAGAGTGACGAATTATTTTTTGGTTCACAAGTATCTGACTGATATGTTGTCTTGTGGTATTCCAGTAGAGATGTCAGCAGTGTCTGACCTACTGACATTTGGTGTCAGAGGGTATTCCTATTTGAACCACCACTATTCCGAGGTCTTGGCTTTGACCTGTATACTATCCTGCGTCTGACATGTAAGAGTGATCAGTAAGTACAGAGGTTCTGTCGGGAACCCTGTAAGGTTTAATAAAAATTATTCAAGAACAAAGGGTATTTCTAGTATTTAAATTTTGAGGTAAAAGAGCTGTCAGACGGGATAAGGGTTCTTTCCGGGTTTCGAGGGAAAATTCGGGAAGGGTCCTTACAGTTAGAGTGGATAGTAAGCCTTAATTCGCCTTAGTTAATAATCAATCAACCGTTAATTCTTGCATTGTTATTTTCTGCATTTTATTTTACTTGTCTTTAAATTTCAGTTCTCACATCATAAACCCCCTGCGTGTATGTGTGTGTGTGTTTTCACTAAGTTAATAAATCTGAACTAAAGTGGTCATAACGTTGATACAAGTCCTCGAGGGATCGACTCTTGTTGTGCTACTATACTATTCTTATCGATTTATGCACTTGCAAGGATTTTATAACTGTTAGAATTGAATTGCATATTTCTTGCTCTTTAATTCCACCAACACCATTACCATCATCACCACCATTGTCGCCACCGCCACCGCCATCACCACCACCTCCACCACTGCCGCCACAATCACTTCCAATAGCACCACCACTTCCACCACCCCAACACCACCTCTACCACCACCACCACCCCCTTGCCATAACCCCACCACCACTACCACTGGCGGAGGGAGGGGGGGCCCACTAGGGCCTTGGGCCCCCTCTCACATATATTTAAGCAATTTATTATATATAATATTATAAAATATATATTTTCAAATAAATATTAAATTAATCATATTTTAAGAAAGTATTTCTACTTTTCTTATAATTTTATTTTTATTAGATAGATCAATTAATTAATTATTGCACATTTGTACTCTTTGTTTATAATTTCTTATTTTTATTACATTCCCTATTTCGATTTTTATTAGCCAATATATCTTTATGTAATGATTGTTTAGATATTTATTTAGTTTGATATTATTACAATGATTTGAACTATTTGAATACCACTTTGACCGAAAAAAAATTATTCAAATTCTATTATGAGTTAAATTATATTAAAATTTTAATTTTTTTTCTTTTAAGTATTTTGTGAAAGGCCTCCACACAATTCTAATTCTGGCTACGCCACTGACCACCGCCACTACCATCAAATAAGATTCGATAACGAGAATTTATGTGTTCTAAAGAGGGGTTTCAAAGAGATGAAGGCATTCTTAAACCAAGAAAAGACAAGAACCATTTGCGATGCTATTTTTATATGTTGTAGATGGAAATTGGACAATTTCTCAAATTATTTCTGATAATATCCATGACTTACTATGCGCAAAGAAAGGAAATTTCTAAGATCGGGTCAAAAAATATCCAATGCTCAAGGGGATGTCATTAATTCTATGGTTGGTGCAATTATAAGACTAGTAGAATCACATTTTACTGGGAAAATGAAATGGGTGGTGCTAAGAATCTTGGGTTTACTAAGAAAGATGTTCACAACTACTTGGAAAGGAAGAAAGGTAAAATGATGGAAGCAGTGGATGCCCAAATTGTGTTGAGTCCTTTTAAACGCAAACAAGGTGAGGATCCTAACTTTTTCTACTCAATGCTATTGGATCAAGATAGTCGGACAAATGTTTTTTGGAGAGATAAGAGATCAAAGTTGGATTATGATTTCTTTGATGATGCTATGTGCTTTGATACCACATTTCTGACCTATAAGTACAACTTGATTTGTCCTCCATTTGTGGGAGTCAATCATGATTGGAAGAACGAATTATTTGGGTGCACTTTTTTATTGGATGAGAGTACCAAATCATTTATTTGGTTGTTTGAAACTGTTTTGGAATCAATGGAAAATAAGAAACCAAAAACTATGGTCACTGATGAAGATAAAGCCATAGCAAATGCAATGGGACAAGTGTTTTCAGATGTTATTCATAGGTTATGCACTTGGCATATTCTTCAAAATTCCAACCATTATATTTCAAGGCTTTATGGTATAAGTGGGTTCAAGAAGGACTTCAATGTTTGTTTTCATGATTGTCGATTTGTCGAAGTGAGATTGAATTGAAGACTGGTGGGATAAAATGATTAATAAATTCAACTTTAGAGATCATTCTTGGCTGAAGAAGTATTCAATTTGAGAGAAGTGGAGCCCGGCTTTTAGGTTGGACACTTTTTCAGCAAATATGCTATCAACTCAAAGGAGTGAAAGCACATATAGTGTGTACCATCAAATTTCAAAGAGAACAATGGGCATTTGTCTACTATTTTGAAACTAAATTGGAAGAGATGTGTTTAGCGGAGTTGGAAGATGACTATTGTTGTAAGAATGGTGCTCCTCATGTTTGAGTAAAAAGTAAAATGTTGGCTCATGCGGCTAAGGTATACATTATTGTAATCTTTAAAATTTTTGATAATGAGTTTTTGGGTTGTATGGGAGTGCTGAAAGTTCAATACAACTCTCTTAACTTGAATATATCTTGTTCTATAGTAAGTTTTTTGAGTCACTTGGGATCTTGTGTTGCCATGCTTTAAAGGTCACTGATCTACATAACTTCATTAGTTTTCTGGGCCACTATATGTTGAAGAGGTGAATTAAGAGAGTAAAGAAATGTACACCCATGAGTGACAATTAATGCATGTGCAAGTACTTGTAATAGTGGAAAGTCTTCCACATCATTGCGCCTTAGTGAATTGATGCATCAAGGAAACAATGTTTACAATGAGGCTTCACTGAATGATTGCGGGTATCAAATTTTTTAAAAGAGATGTTAGTAGAAGCGATGTAGCGTCTTGAAACGGACGTAGAAACTATGTAAATGTTGGAGTGCAATTTTGAAAATGTTGTTAATGTTTGAGCTGCCCATTCTTGTTTAATGAATCACCTATTCTTGCTAATGATTCACCCATTTTGAATCCACCGGTTGTGAAAGCTAAAGGAGAAATAAATGCAAGGTTGAAAAGCAAACAAGATATCAAGGAAAACAAATACACCAGTCATTGCGAATGTTTAGGGATGGCCAAATAGGTAGAATTAAGGGCATGGATAGATCCATACCCATTTAGACTCATTCTCAATTTTTAATGGTTTACCTAAACCCTATTCATTGAATAATGGGTACTCATGACAATTTTACATTTTATTTTCCCTTTCAATTTTTTTTCTTGCTTTTCATTTTGTTTTAACTTCTAATTTTTTTTCCTTTGAATTTCTTTTGCTTTTCATTTTTTTATTTTCTATTCATTTTTTTTCTCCTCCATTGTTTATACCATTCCGACTGACCACCAGGAAGAAGACCAACGTCACAGAACACACGGTTACCCTTACCGACCTTACCAGCTTGCCGACCAGATCATCTCTGGTCGGCCGTCCAGCGCCAGCTGCCAACCACCGCCCATACCGCTTTGGTCGGCACCCTTGGTCGGCATACCTGCCCACACAAATGCCCAAACGAATCACCACCACGGGTTTAACACCATGGGACACGTGTCAATATCCTGGAGATAACTTGGGCATCACAACATTAGGGTTCCAACCACCACATTCATTGCTACTATAAATACGGGGCACACTCCCCCAGAAAAAGTAAACTACTATTCACTTACCCTTATGCTGCCTAGTTCATATCTGGTCTCCCACTCGCTCACTGACTTAAGCATCGGAGTCCACTAGGCTGGCACCCCACCGGTGTCAAGTGCTCTTCTTATTGTCCCGCAGTTCTCCCGCGGACGAGAAGAAGACCCCCCAGCGTCAAACAAGACCACATCTCATTAGATCCATTTCCAGATTAAACATCCATTATAATAAATAACAAACCATCTCAAGATTTTTAAATACCACATTAGTTTATCTTTTGGTCCTAGTACATGCATAAAAGTTCACAATATTACAAATTTAAGTTCAATTTTATAAAATCATGACAAAATAATGAGGACGTTTGTGTAAGTTTAATTATCTTCATCGTCGTCATCATCATCAACAACCTCAACATCGACGTCATCGTCAAATGTATCAGATTAAGTATTTATAGAAATCAAATATGAAGTCAAATCAGATTCAGTATTTAGTGACTTATGACAATGGTTACAAACTGCTCTCCATCTCCCTCTAAAAGTTTGCCTTTTAAAATCGTTCTACACATTTGATGTTAATCTACTATTGGTTTGAGCACTTAGATCGATTGTTCTTCGTCTTGTATGTTGCTTGCAGTTTGTATATCAAGTTGAGTACCACTTGAAGACATTTAAAAATCTGTACAATAACAAGTTTACTGAATAAACCCAGCAAGGCAGCAAATGATATCAAGTACCAAAATGGTAGAAATAAATCGAAGACAGTAAAGAGGCCAAAAACACCAATACATTACACTAACATGCTACAAAATTACAGCAAATGATATCATGAAAGTAGAATGCATAACAAAGTCACAGAAACCAAACAAAGTGCAATTGATCGAGTAGCCAAACAAAGATGCATATGCCCTGCAACAACCCCATATGCCCTGCAACAACCCCATATGCAAAAGTTTTGCATCTAGCCCTGGCTAATAAGTTCATAACCACAAGTCCACAACAATATATTAAATCCACAATCTGGCGCACACAACTAAAGTGAGGTAACAAGTATGCAATTAACAGACCAGACCAAAAGCAACACAATTAAAGTGTAAATGCTTAGTCTGTGTCCTCAACTTCCTTCACCCCCTTCTTCTATGTGTCTTCAGCTGCAGGTAAATTTCCACCCACCAATCGCAATTACACATATACAATCGCAATTATTGACTAAGCATAAGTTTATACAATCCACATCTTTCCTAATTTTACCCAAGTAAATCCAAGTTAACAAATACCCTAACAACAACACACTTCGAGCATCCATTCATGGTTTTAAGAAAGCAACATGCATAATGCACATACGGCAAATACAAAAGTACAAAGCTCTCAAAAGCCTATCGAAAGACTAAAGGGAAAAAGCTCCTCCCCTTCAATGAAAAAGCTCTCTAAAGCAATATACATACATATATATATATATATATATATATATATATATATATATATATATATGCTCTCTGATTTGGGAATAACCAACTCACTACCAACTGATGTAGTGGGCGATGAATTGAAATTGTTTTTCTGCAGAGTGATAACTCCATGATAGGATTTTTCCCACCTGCAAAACAAGGGTTAAAATCACACAAATAATACCTGCAAGAGTACAGAGCTGTTGTAGTATAGCACTGGAAGCAGGGTCGATTTCCTCAGGGACTGATATTGATAATTCTTATTTTAGTATTTACTCTTAATTAATAATAAAGTAAATTGCTTGAAGTTTGGTAACGGAATAAAAATTAAGTAAACAATGTAAACAAGTACTAGGGTTCAACCTTTACCATTAACAATCAGATGTGACTTAGAAAAGAATCTATGAATCAATACATGCAACTTTGAAGGTTAGATTTTTGGAAAGCATATTTTCCTCGTGGGCATTCAAGTGAAAACGTATACCTAACATGCGATTAGTCTAATTCTACATGCAAGATTCATTAAGTTCATGAAAATCTTTTATAACCATGCAATATCTTAGTTATGACATTTAACCTAGATGTATTACAATCCTTAATCACAAGAAGCTAATCCCAATTTTTAGGTGGGCATTCCTATAAAATTGCATCAAATTACTTGTCTAAATATCCTAAGGGTGATCAAGCATTAAGACATAAAGATAGTTTTAAACAGTGATTAAAGATTCAAAGCATGCATATATGACAACATAGGAAAAGGATAAATCACATAATCATGTTAAGGCTCAAGTCTAAACCTAGTGAGAAAATTAGCTACTCATGCTCATAATGAATAGAAATAATTTCATTAAAATTGAAGTTAAGAGAACAAACAGTTTGTAGAACAAAGGTAGCCGAAAATCCCAGCTTGCCGTGCTCTTAGATGAAGAATTGTATTCTGAATTCTGGTGTCCTTAAATCTAAGCCAAGCTTGGGTATTTATAAGGAAATATTCCTAATCCTATTCTGAAAAGGAGTAAAATAAAAATAATCAAATCTAATTCCTAGTTTGAACATAAATAGGAGAGCATATGCCTTCTCCTTCTTGAATTGGGATTTTATTGATATACTTCATTCTTTTGCTCCAAACACTCCTTCTAGAATAAACCTGTCAATATAATTAATTCAAGTATCAATTCTTCCCAAAATAATAATAATAACTAATTAAATATATGGGAAAATACAAGTATATAATTGACTCATCAAATACCCCCAAACTTGAATTGTTACTTGTCCTCAAGTAAATAAAACAAAACTAAGAAAACATTGAGAAAAATAAGATGCCACTTTCGCAGGGAACTCGATAGTGCTGAGCAAACACTACACGCCTTTAAACCCCTAGGTGTCCCTAGTAGGAGGAGTTGTGTCTCCTGAGGGTTTACCAGTTATGAAACCCACAAACACTTTCAAAATTTGTTAAACTTAATTTAACCTTCCTTCCATTGAATATAAAGCAACACTCATAAAAGCAAAATCAAAATTCTCAAGTCATAAGCAAGTCTAAAAGAGAGAGCAAATCCACACTTTCAAAACAGAAGATTACCAGATTCTGGTGAGCAATCCATAAACCATATTCGTGTAATGTGAATCTCAACAAAATTGTAAGAGTTAAACCAGTCCCTCACTTGCATTACATCTGTACCCACCAACTGTAAAATCACTTAACTTATCACCATCCAAAGCATTCTTGCCTGAAATTTTTATTTTTATTTATTTATTTATGTTTTGTTATTTATTATTATTATAATATATACATATATATATATATATATATATATTTTTTTTTTTTTTACAATGGATGGAATTTTATTTAACATTAAGCAAGCTTTCTATCCAACCCATGTAACGAGCTTTAGATCGATGACTCCCAAATCAGATGACTTTAGGGCACCAGACAACAAATGTCCCAAAAGATTTATTTACTCGAATTGGAAAGGCTAGCATGTAATTGATGGGTAAATGCACACCCTTATTTTAGGGCTCGGACTCACCTCCGATTTACTTATGGCTTTCACTTTTTCGAACCTTGGACGGTAACAAATTAAATAACCCACAATCTTAGGATAAGAAAAATTAGCATGCTTGAACAAATTTAATTTCCACAAATAAGTTGATGTGCATGTGCGAAATTGAATATGGTACGAATTGTGTGCAAAAATCAACTATATGTTCTTGGTGGTCATGCTCTAATATTTAATCTCACTTATGAAGTTTCAAATTTCGATCATAGCAAATAGAGTGCATTAAAAATAATTTAGGAAGGAAAAATCAAATTAAATCTAAACAAAAATCTTTGTTATTATTATTGTTTATTTATTTTTGTTTAAAATGTTTATTTTATATATATATATTTTTTTGTATTTAATTTTTTTATTAGACACAAACAAAATAATAGTTTTCTACCCCCAAACTTATCATGCAACATGTCCCCATGGTGCAAAAGAGGAAAGGACAAAGAAAAACTAAAGAAAAGAAAAAAGAAAAAAAAACAAAACAAAATAAAGATTTAAGCAGAAAATTAAAAAGGACAAGAAAAAAAAAAAGGAAAGAAGAGCACCTGGGGTCGAACCCGAGACCTGAGCTGTGCTCCCAGCCAGTAAAACGGCGTCGTTGTGTGTGAGTTGAAGGTGGACCGAAAACGCCACCGTTTTGAGCAGATATAAAGCCCCCTTCTTCAGACTGAGGGCTTCATTTCTCACCCTAGCCGTCCAGGAGCAAGAGAGCAGAGAGTCTGAAATCAACAGCTCCGAAATTACCCACCACTCGGTCACGCCGTGATGCGCCCCCGATGACTGCCAGCGACGATCCACCACCGTTGTGCAAGCGAGAGACACCACGAACCTCCCCATCGCCGATACCCAACGAAGTCCGAGAGAAATGGGCTCCAAAAGCGTGGAAATCCGAGCACCCGTCGGAGCCCAGGACAGCGGAAAGGAGAAGGCTGGGACACTGTCCATCACCACACGGCTCCAGCGGCCGGGAGGGAACCAGCAGCAGCGACCGGTAGTGGGCACGAGGTAAGGATTCCGTGCTTGCTCCGATTTGGTGTCAATTTTTTTTTTTTTTTTATTGAATATTGTTCGTGGCGTCTGATGTGGAATCTGGTACCGGTGTGTAGGTGGGAGAAATGGAGGTGGGATGGCAGAGAGAGACCTGGAGCGGGCAGGGGCAGGGGACGCGGACAGAAACCCATGCAAGGGAATGGACCCTCATGTCTGCAAAAACCGGTAGGCATATGTGTGCAGATGTGTGCATCTGAAATGTTTGTGTGAATGCTAACCGTGATCCCTGAGCTGTGTTTGTTGAGAAGCGGTTATTTGAAATGTCTGTGTGGGCCATCACCGGCCGTCGGAGGCGATGTTGGTGATGGTGGGTGTGCAGGGACTGACCGGAGATTGGGGGATCCGGGTAACTGGGCCAGGATCTAGTGCGGTCGTGGCGTGGAGGCCGAAAGTGGGCCAACCGGTCGATCGTGAGCTCACTCCAATGGCGGGAACACTCAGGGCATACGGCTAGGGGTACCCGGCTTGGAAAGTGGGCCCGATTGGCTCATGAGTACGGGAAGGGAGGACCAGGTTGTAAGCATCGGGCTAGTACGGTCGATTGGCGTGGGCCCACGAGGAAACAGGCCATCGGAGGCGGAGGTGGAGTGGGGTGGAGCCACCATAGGCCCGGTCCAGTAACGACTGAGGTCCTCGAAATTGGGCCTGAGTTGACAGCAGGCCTAAGAGTAAGGCCCGAGTTTACCGCGGGTCGGGCCTCGGTCGTGGTTGGGCCGGTAGTCTGTGTGGGTCCAAGTCTAATCAGGCGGGGATGTATCGTGGGCGACCCGGCTAGTGTGGACCTGCCCGGAACCTGGGCCCAAGATGTGATTGGTCCTAGTAGTAAGGCGCATGAGGGCCAGGTTGGGTACCCACGTGACCGTCGCTTGAGTGGGCTTGGACGGCTTCGGCTGCTTGACTCGAGCCTGGATGCAGCTCACGTGCTTGGGTGGGCCGGCAGGTAAACTCACTACGATTCTGTCCGTAGTTTTTTTTTATTATTTTTTTTTTGTTTTGTTTTTTTTTATTTTTTTTATTATTATTTTATTATTATTATTATTATTATTATTTTTTTTTTTTTTTCAATTGAAAATGATACTGACCCAGACTGGTGTGTGTGCAGGTACTACCCCCAAACTTAGAGTAGGGTGTAGATTCCTAGGTTATTCAATTCATTTGATGTAAAAGTGTTGTAAGAATAGACCTACGATCACGATCATCATCAGCCCAGGTATGACTCCTCTATCCTTGGTATTTAGATTTTGAAGCATGTCTACATTTTGTTGTATGATTATACCCGACTGCTAGTGGATAGGGCGCGCCAATCAAATCAACCATGTATGCCTGGAATCACACTTAGTGCTAGGTAACAACAGAAAACGGTCATTGCATGTTAGTTAAGTAAAACAAAAACAAATACGCTATTGTAAAGGATATAGGTGGGTTGCCTCCCATTAAGCGCTTAAGTTAACGTCTAGAGCTCGGCGTAGGGATGGTAGGATCATGGAGTAGGCGGTTGTAGAGCCACGACATCCTTAGCTAGGTCGTAGGGTGACTCCAAATAAGGTTTCAGACGATGTCCATTAACTGTGAATTCCTTTCCGGTTTGGACGTTCTTTATACCCACTGCTCCATGTGGATGTATATGGACAACTTCAAATGGTCCATACCAGCGGGACTTAAGCTTCCCTGGAAAGAGTCTGAGTCTGGAGTTAAATAAGAGTACCTTTTGTCCGGGATGAAAGTCCTTTCTTAAAATCTGGCGATCATGAAAAAGCTTGGTCTTCTCTTTATAGATCCTTGCATTGTCGTAGGCATCATTCCGAATTTCTTCCAGCTCACTGAGCTCCAGTTTACGCTGCTCTCCTGCCTCATCATAAGCAAGATTGAGTTGCTTGATTGCCCAGAATGCCTTGTGTTCTAACTCCATTGGTAAATGACAAGCTTTGCCATAAACCAGTCGAAATGGGGACATTCCAATTGGGGTTTTATAAGCTGTTCGGTACGCCCATAGTGCATCGTTCAGCTTTGTACTCCAATCCTTCCTTGTAGAAGACACTGTTTTCTCTAGAATTCGCTTAAGCTCGCGATTAGAAACTTCAACTTGCCCAGATGTTTGGGGGTGGTACGGTGTTGCCACCCGATGAGTGATGCCATGTTTGCAAGTAATGAGGCAAAAGGCTTATTCAAGAAGTGCTTGCCTCCGTCACTTATGATAGCTCTGGGGACTCCAAATCTAGGAAAAATTGTACCTTGTAGAAATTTGAGAACCACCGATCCTTGATTTGTTGGACTGGCGATGGCCTCCACCCATTTAGAGACGTAGTCCACAGCCACTAAGATGTAGAGATTGCCGTGAGATGAGGGAAACGGACCCATAAAGTCAATTCCCCAAACGTCAAAAATTTCAACAACCAAAATGCTCTGCTGGGGCATCTCATTGCATTTGGACTGGTTTCCAACACGCTGGCAGCGATCGCATGCTTTACACCATGTGTAAGCATCTTTGAATAAAGTAGGCCAATAGAAACCGCTCTGTAAAAGTTTGGTTGCGGTTCGTTTGGGACCGAAATGACCTCCACACGCAGATTGATGTGCAAATTGTAGGATACTTTCCTGCTCTTCACTTGGCACACACCGTCGAATAAGTTGGTCTGCACAGTGCTTGAATAGGTAGGGTTCATCCCAGAAATAATATTTGACAGTGGATAGGAACTTTTTCCGCTGTTGGGATGCAATATCGATTGGAAGTTTGCCACTAACCAGAAAATTCACAATATCTGCATACCAGGGTGTGTGCTGCATGAGGGCGAAGAGCTGCTCGTCAGGAAAAGTTTCTTGGAGTGGCAATGACTCAGACTCTGCTGTAGTGGTGTTCACCAGCCGAGATAAGTGGTCTGCCACTACATTCTCACTCCCCTTTTTGTCACGAATTTCGATGTCAAACTCTTGTAGTAGGAGAATCCATCGTATGAGTCTAGGTTTTGAATCTTTCTTGGCAAAAAGGTATTTCAATGCTGCGTGGTCAGTGAAAATAATTACCTTAGCACCGATTAGATATGATCGGAACTTTTCCAATGCGAAAATCACTGCTAAGAGCTCCTTCTCTGTTGTTGAATAATTGAGTTGTGCATCGTTTAAGGTTCGGCTGGCGTAGTATATCACGCTTGGTAGCTTGTCTTGTCGCTGACCTAGAACAGCTCCAACTGCATAATCTGATGCATCGCACATGACTTCAAAAGGTAGGTTCCAATCTGGTGCGGTGATAATTGGGGCTGTGGTTAAAAGTGTCTTCAGAGTTGTGAATGATTCGAGGCACTTGTCATCGAATATGAAGTCTGAGTCCTTGGCCAATAGATTGCACAGTGGTCGACTAACCTTAGAAAAATCTTTGATAAATCTTCTGTAGAACCCAGCATGGCCAAGAAAGGATCTGATATCCTTGACTGATGTGGGGTGTGGCAGGTTGCTGATGACGTCAATCTTGGCTTTGTCCACCTCGATTCCACGGTCTGAAATTAGGTGCCCTAACACGATTCCGTGCTTCACCATAAAGTGGCACTTTTCCCAGTTCAATACCAAATGTGTCTCTTTGCATCTTTCTAAAACAGTGGCCAAGTTGTCTAAACAGTTGTCAAATGAATCTCCATATACGGAGAAGTCATCCATAAACACTTCAATTATTCGTTCCACCATGTCTGAGAATATGCTCATCATGCATCGCTGAAATGTGGCAGGTGCATTACACAGTCCGAAAGGCATACGTCGGTAGGCAAAAGTGCCAAATGGGCACGTGAATGTAGTTTTGTCCTGATCCTCAGGTGCTATAGGAATCTGATTGTACCCTGAATAACCATCTAGAAAACAATAAAATGCCTTACCCGCTAATCGCTCCACCATCTGATCGATGAATGGGAGTGGGAAGTGATCCTTTCGTGTGGCTGAATTCAGCTTGCGATAATCAATACAAACCCTCCACCCCGTAGTTAACCTTGTAGGGACTTGCTCCCCTTTTTCGTTAGTACTAACGGTGATTCCTGATTTTTTAGGAACAACTTGTGTTGGGCTTATCCATGGGCTGTCTGAAATTGGGTAGATAATGCCTGCGTCTAGAAGTTTTAGGACCTCACTTCGAACAACGTCTTTCATGATTGGGTTCAGTCGCCTTTGAGCATCAACAGTAGGCTTGCTGTCCTCTTCCAGTAGGATACGATGCATGCAGATTGATGGACTGAGGCCTTTGATGTCGGCTATTGTCCACCCAATCGCCTCTTTGTACTTGCGTAGGATTCTGAGTAGCTTGTCTTCCTCTAGGTCGGTGAGGTCTGCTGTAATGATCACGGGCAGAGTTTCGTGGTCACTAAGGTGTGCATATTTGAGATGGGCTGGAAGGGGCTTCTTTTCCAGCTGAGGGGCTATCTTAATGGAAGGCGGTTGTGGCGTCTTTGGGGGCCCAAGCGCTTCAATCTGAGGTCGCCATCTTGGATAGGGTGGTCGGTTGCTATCTAGTGCCGCCATAATTTCTGCAATATCTTCCTCGTTTTGGCAGAGGATGGGGTCCATGAGTGCTGCCTCTAGAGGGTCGGTAAAGAGCAATTGTCTCTGTGCCATGCAGGTTACCTCCTCCAAAACTTCAATTCTGCTACACTCTGAAATTTCAGGGGGTCTTTTAGCCATGTCAAATAGGTTTAATACCACAGTTTCATCTTGCACACGGAATGTAAGAGTGCCAGCTTCTACGTCTATCAGTGTGCGGGCTGTGGCCATGAAGGGTCGGCCAAGGATTAGGGGTGTCTCTTTGTCTTCCACCATATCGAGTACCACAAAATCGATGGGTAGATAGACTTTATCCACCTTGATGATGAGATCTTCAATGATCCCCTTAGGGTAAGTGAGGGATCGGTCAGCCAATTGGAGAACCATTGGTGTAGGCCTGAGCTGTCCTGCTCCTAATCGCTTAAATATTGAGTAGGGCATAAGGTTGATGCTGGATCCGAGATCTATTAGGGATTGCTGAAATTCAGAATTCCCTACTGTGCAGGAAATAGTAAAGCTGCCTGGATCTTTTTTCTTTGGTGGCAGTTTGTGTAGAAGAGCTGCACTACACTGTTCTGTCAAAACCACTTTTTCCAAGTCTGAAATTTTTTTCTTATTGGCGCATACCTCCTTCAAAAATTTTGCATAGGAAGGGATGTGCTTTATAGCATCTAGTAGAGGTAGATTGATATGGACCTTGGCTAATGTCTGCATGAAGTCAATGGTCTGTTGGTCTTTGTTTGAGCGGCGCTGCTGTCTTTCTGGGAATGGCAGTGGCGGAGTGTAAGCAGGGACGTTGGATGGAGCAAATTTAATTTGTGGGGTGAATAGTTCAACCTGAGGTTCAGGTTCAATATGTGATTCGGTGGTATTATTTTCTGATTGGGATGACTTTGATGCCTCCCGATTGTCATAACTTTTTCCCCCTCGTAAAGTCCTTACCATCTTACAGTGCTCGGCTCCTCTCGGGTTTGGTATAGGTTGACTGGGAAAAACCCCTTTATCCCTTTCAGAAATTTCTTGGGCCAGTTGGCTAACTTGCTGCTCCAAGTTTTTAATTGATGCTTGAGTATTTTGTTGATTCTGGGTAGAGATCTCAATAAACCTAGTAAGCTGCTCTTCTACACTGAATTGGCGTGGTGCGGCCGGTTGGGTCTGATGGTTGAGTGGCTGTTGATAATTCTGCTGGTAATTGGGCCGGACCTGGTGTTGTCCATTCCACCCAAAATTTGTATTATTTTTCCATCCAGAATTATATGTATTGGGGTAGGCATCATTACGGGGTCTTGGGAAGGAATTCATGCCATTTACTTGTTCTTGGACAAGGTCGGGATACCCATCCTTCTGAGGACATTGGAGGACATTATGTGTAGGGTCCTCACATATGGCGCAAACCTGTGTTGTATTTAGGGCAGCAGTGGTGAGCATCAAACTGTTGACCTTCTTTTCCAATTGGGTGATTTGTGCTGCAATATTAGGGGTACCATGTCCTTGCACTACATCATAGATGTGTCCCCTCGTATGAGAGCCATCATCCGTCCATTGTTGAGATTCGTTAGCCATTAGCTCAAATATTTCAAATGCTTCACGAGCTGTTTTGGATATGAGAGAACCACCTGCGGATGCGTTGACGTAACTTTTGGTGATGTGGTTGAGTCCATCATAAAAGATGTTCATCTGCATGTCTGAATCCAATCCATGGTGGGGGCAACGCATATACAGGTCATTGCACCTCTCCCAAGTATCATGAAACGACTCATTAGATTTCTGGGCGAAGGCCAGTATTTCTTTTTTTTAAAGCAAGAGTCTTGGATGATGGGTAGAATTTGTTTAGAAACCTTGTTTGTAAATTGTTCCCACGCTGTTATGCTCCCTGGAGGTAATGAATGTAGCCAAGCCCGAGCTTTATCCTTCAAGGTGTAAGGAAAAAGCCGTAACTTAATTGCCTCATTTGAAATCCCCCGAACAATGATGTTGTCACAACCTGACAAGAATTCAGATATGTGCATGTTTGGATCACTATTTGGGAGTCCATGAAAAGTGGGTAGAAGCTCAAGCATGTGATGCCTGATCTCAAAAGTGACTCCGTCCTGTACCTCGGGGTACACGATGCATTGTGGGGTTCCATTACCACGTGCTGCAAGGCTTTTGCTAAGCGGTGCGCCGACTTCAGGTATTGTTAATGCCATTGGTGCTGGCAGTATGTTGTCTATCTCTATGAACAAAACTGCAAGGAAAGTTCCTTTGAGTGTGAACCTTGCGTTAGTTGCTTGTAGTTGTCTTCTTCTTCTTGCTGTTCTTTCAGGTTCAAGATTGAATTGTGCTAGAATCGGGTTCGTAGATCGTGTAGCAATAACCATGCACAATTAGATAGTCCTGCAAGAGTAGAGACCTGTGCGTAAATGTTGATTTGGTGAAGTATAGAAAAAAATGAAAATAAATAATTAACTAAAAGTAAATTAAAATAAGAGTAATCTGCACAGTCCCCGGCAGCGGCGCCAATTTCTTGATAGGATTTTTCCCACCTGCAAAACAAGGGTTAAAATCACACAAATAATACCTGCAAGAGTACATGGCTGTTGTAGTATAGCACTGGAAGCAGGGTCGATTTCCTCAGGGACTGATATTGATAATTCTTATTTTAGTATTTACTCTTAATTAATAATAAAGTAAATTGCTTGAAGTTTGGTAACGGAATAAAAATTAAGTAAACAATGTAAACAAGTACTAGGGTTCAACCTTTACCATTAACAATCAGATGTGACTTAGAAAAGAATCTATGAATCAATACATGCAACTTTGAAGGTTAGATTTTTCGAAAGCATATTTTCCTCGTGGGCATTCAAGTGAAAACATATACCTAACATGCGATTAGTCTAATTCTACATGCAAGATTCATTAAGTTCATGAAAATCTTTTATAACCATGCAATATCTTAGTTATGGCATTTAACCTAGATGTATTACAATCCTTAATCACAAGAAGCTAATCCCAATTTTTAGGTGGGCATTCCTATAAAATTGCATCAAATTACTTGTCTAAATATCCTAAGGGTGATCAAGCATTAAGACATAAAGATAATTTTAAACAGTGATTAAAGATTCAAAGCATGCATATATGACAACATAGGAAAAGGATAAATCACATAATCATGTTAAGGCTCAAGTCTAAACCTAGTGAGAAAATTAGCTACTCATGCTCATAATGAATAGAAATAATTTCATTAAAATTGAAGTTAAGAGAACAAACAGTTTGTAGAACAAAGGTAGCCGAAAATCCCAGCTTGCCGTGCTCTTAGATGAAGAATTGTATTCTGAATTCTGGTGTCCTTAAATCTAAGCCAAGCTTGGGTATTTATAAGGAAATATTCCTAATCCTATTCTGAAAATGAGTAAAATAAAAATAATCAAATCTAATTCCTAGTTTGAACATAAATAGGAGAGCATATGCCTTCTCCTTCTTGAATTGGGATTTTATTGATATACTTCCTTCTTTTGCTTCAAACACTCCTTCTAGAATAAACCTGTCAATATAATTAATTCAAGTATTAATTCAAGTATCAATTCTTCCCAAAATAATAATAATAACTAATTAAATATATGGGAAAATACAAGTATATAATTGACTCATCACTCCACTAGTGGTATGGTTGTGTTATGAAACCAAACATCTAGTTAGGTTGTAAAGATTTAGGCTCCCCTGAAACAGACATTGGAATAGTAATTTCCCAAACCATTTTATACTACCGGCCAGAAAGATAACTATTTAATACAGAAATAGTATATTGAATTGGGTTTACTTCCCAAATTGGCCAAAGCAATGGCTCCATTTATGCTAAAAATGAAATAAA
The DNA here is from genome assembly GCA_037349345.1 of Oemleria cerasiformis. Taxonomy (NCBI): domain Eukaryota; kingdom Viridiplantae; phylum Streptophyta; class Magnoliopsida; order Rosales; family Rosaceae; genus Oemleria; species Oemleria cerasiformis. The sequence continues at coordinate 9,458,370 of JAZGTL010000003.1, read as the reverse complement.
ATCTTTTTTTTGCGCCTTGTTTTCCCCTCTCCTTTTGTTTTGGCCTAATTTATGCAATGATTAGGCAACTAGTTTACTACTTCTTATCATTCTCTCCTTGTTCCCTTACTTGGTTTCTTACCTAAGATACTTTTCTCTACCACATGTTTCTGGAATGAAGACACTTGTTAGTTTCCTTTGCAATCAAATGACAGCAACTACAAAATAAATTTTAAAAGCATTCACCATTCACTTGGTTGGTTTAGATTGCTTTTTGACAACATGATAATCACAAATATAAAAGCAAATGATTATAGAGATGGTATGAAAACCCAACAACTTCCAATCAGCAATGCAGAACATAAACTAAAAGAGCGCCAATTTCAGCAATTATCAATATGTGAATCATCTATTCCCTGTTAAAACAAAAAACACCCATTATTCAAAAATTCATCACTAAGTTACTAACACCATCTCTATAATGATGATGCAATTACAAAATTTACCCTAAGCTTCCTAGTTTCATCAAGGAAAAAGGTCAAATATTAGCAACAAAGGTAGATGATCAAACAAGTAACAAGCAATAAATTGAGGCAAAGGAACAACATAGGCAGCATAGCCCATCAGATCAAATATACAGCTTTATCTAAAACACAAGCGAAAAGAACCAGAACCCATTAAATTGTCTACAAAACCATGAAAGCCCAGATTACAAAAATGAAAATTGCAAACAAAATGACGATCATGTTAGAATTTTGAGTACAATTTATGTGCATATTTTACATGTGGACCATGACTTGGAAATAATAGAATCGTTGTAATTAAATTTTATTGTTGGACTCCTTGCTGCAAATGGATATGTTTCATTAATACAATGGACTTGTTATCAATTAGGCCATTAGAGTTTTAATGTGACTATAATAGGAAGTCTTTTAGAACAAAGGTCCTATATAAGTTGATCTCTGCCCTCACCATAAGTCTGACCATATTTTTGTGCTAAAACCTATTCGTTAGCTAAGGACAATCTGTTTTTGGAAGAGAGGAGAAGACGAGCTTCTGATTAAGGAATTCATTATGGCATCATTTGGTATGTGATTCATTGTGATGATTTCTTCAATACTTGATTTATTGTTTGTTCTTTTTGTGGTCTTTGAGATTAAGTTGATTTGGTATGTAAGATTGTATTGTTTGTTTTGATTACTTCTTACATGTGGTAGCAGAGCATCAACATACTCAAATAACCCTTAGATCAATTTTTGTTTCTTGATTGTTATTAAAAAAATTATAATAATTATTGTTATATATGTATATATAATTTTAATGGTTTAATTGTTTGGGATCACATAGCATGGCTTTTCTAATAAAAGCAACATTGCCGTTTTATTATTTCATGGAAAACGAGTTTGGGATTAAATGGAAAATGACTAAAAGCCCTAAACCCTAAAAGACTTGCCGGTTTATCATTGAACGGAAAACGACAAGTTGTTTTCATTTTGTTTTGAATCGTTGGCTTTTCACAGAAAATGTATTTGACGTTTTCATTCGATGCCTCTCTCTCTCGTTTTGGTTTTGTTGGTGTTTTTCTTTTCTTCCAAAATTTTGTGCGAATCTTGCTCTCTATTGTTGTATATGGAATTCAAGTTGTCCACTTTTGACTTAGCTGAAGATTGTTGTTGCAAATTACTTAGAACATCAGGTACCTTTGTCTCCTTTATTATGACTTGTCTTTCAATTGGCCGAGATAACTTTCGGTGTTCTAAGTTCTATTTCATCGTTGTAGTTGTAACTGATCCTATAAGATTCTGAAATTGTTCTTACATTCAAGACATCGTGTTATATTTTTCAATTTCAATTTTTATTCCGCTGCTGCGTGATGAGATAATTTTGTTTTTAGGAATTGTTATGCCTGATCGTTTATCTTATCTATTAAAATTGAAATTTTGATGTTTCTTGAATGGTTGCTGAGCTTAATTGTTTGCTGGTGGTGGTTGGACCTTTTGAGATGACTCGATGCTGATATGAATATTTTCTTATGAATTATTCATTTATGTTCTTCTATAAATTCTTGTTTTGGTTATTGAATTATCTGTTACTAACAAAATTCATTGTTTTGAGTTATCGTCTGGCTCTACACCTGAATACTATTGTGCTCTCAATTCTACTCCACTGCTCTGTTGAGATATTGTTCTTAATGATTGCAATATCTAAGGTTTTTACCTCTGTCTTGATTAAAAATTTCTATTTTATGAATGTCAATTTGCATTTTGATTTTGGTCTTATTAACGATGCTTGGGCTAGTTTAATGACTCTCTGACGTTGACATGAACGATATTATGATGTTTTTCTTTTAATTTTCATGTTAATCTGTAATATTTTTCTAATGAATCTTGATATAATTTATTGCTAATGAAGTTACTGACTTTTTTGATGTTTGGGTTGTTGTATAGGCCTAGCATCTGTTGAATCAAAAGCTAATTGATTGGTCAAATCCTTATGACTCTGAATTGATCAATGTAACTCTCAATTACAGGAGAACCGGCCATAATTTCACCGAAGTGTCATCCGTGTTGTGTTGTTATGTAATTCTTTAGGAGTTGCCTTCTGTGTTTTATATACTGTGACAGATGAAGTTTCTCCAGAGAGAAACTTCACTCTGGTCTAATATAAACTTTGAAAGTGATGGTTGTCTGGACAGTGCAAGTTCATCTGCACAAATGTGATGATTTTGTGCTTGTTGAGACATCCACACCTAACTTATATGTGATGCATTTTCTGCTCAAAAGTGTTATGTGATCACATACTCATGACGAATGAATCAGAAACCTTTTGGCATGTTTTTGATTCATTTAACCTTCTGTATTATGAAACTCACGTTTGAAATTGCAAATGAGTTTTGCAGGAAACCATATTGCTGATTGCTTCTGCTGATGTTGATTGACTGAAGATCTGAAAGTTATGTCTTCATTCAAATTTTGTGCTAAACTTTATCTCTTTACAGATCTATTCCTCTGCTTGTTGTTTGGTTCTTGACTAAAGAGTTTAAGACAATATCCTCGTTGCTTTTGTGTTGCTGTAATACTTATCTGCATAACCTTGAACTAATAACCATGATTAGTTTACCGTTATTACAGTAATATTATGTTTGACTTATGATTGTCTATTGAATAGGATTCTTGAAATCTCGCTTTCATACAAACATCATGTTTTGAGCCTTAAGTCAAATCCATTTTGCTTATTCTTGATTGCTCAGTAAATGTGAAAATCAAGTATCTGTTGCACTAATATGCTTGTTTAATCAATTTTGGCACCAGAAACTTGGATTTTCCTTTAATTCAAACGTTGGAATTAATCCAAAGGCAGCTATTGACTACTGCTTATTTTGATGGATTGTGATTTGGTCTTTTGACCACTTAGTTGATTCTAAAATCAGTTTTATGTAGAAATTAATTTGACTATTAATGAGAATGATTTTCGTATTTTGAAACAAGTATCAATTTTGTGAATGATACTTATTCTATTGCATTTTGTTTAATCGATAGATTGACCCAATCACTTGAGCATTACTTGTTGTCTGCTGAAGTGGTAGTCAATTGATGTTTGTTTGATTGCTTGAATCTATTTTGATTTGCTCCTTTTAATTGTTTTCGAGCATGAAATTTGAGTTCCCAGTTTAATTACAATATGATACAGAATTTGTGATTTTTGCAACTCACCTTGAAGGGCTAAAGAAAAATTATCAGTTGTATTGATCAAATTGAGAAATAGCACTTGAGTAGTGTTGTGACTCTTGTGACTCATCCTTTTATGTTTGATGAGTCGTGTCAATGAATTTGATCTGGGTGTTTTGTCGACGTTTTCTTCTCACAAATAACGTTTGCTTTCTTCTCCTAGCCGTTTCAATTTGGGTAAACATCAACAAATGTTTTCTGCAAATTCTTTTGTTGGTGTACTCTTTCTTTATTGACAGTTTTTTTTATGCCTCCGCTTATTGATCGATTATATGAACAAGATTGATTCTCCTTCTTCAGGTTATGATTTTCATGACAAATCGTTTATGGGTTTTCTGATTTTATTTGAAATTATTGATGTTCTTTGATGTATAATCTTTGATTTCGTATATTCGGAATCCTATATTTTCAAACTGCTAAACTCGAACAGGGATTTATGGTGTTATGCACGTGACTCATTTTGAATAAAACCTACAATTTTGTCTACTTGAGCCTTGTTTACAGGAACCTTTTTGTCTCGCAATTGTATTTTTAAACTGAGATTCTGTTGTTAAAATGGGATTCTGTGGTTAAACTAGGATTCTGTTGTTAAACTGAGATTCTATTGTTGACAGCTCTTGTTACTTGAGTATTGACATGTTTTTTCTTCTCTAAAACCTCAACCTATTCTTGATTTCTGCAATTGTTTCTTTGATTCTTGCTTGTACGTTTCAATAAATCTGAGTTATATTATTCTTTGATTGCTAAACTCAAGCATGAAGCTTGAAGCTTGTAACTGTCAATACTTCTTTTTTGCGGAAACAAGAAAAACCATTCCAATTCTATTGTTTAAATTGGGAACTATTGGAAACATTACTAATTACTTGAGTTTTGAATTAGTGATTTTGACTCATCCTTACGTGTTTGATGAGTCGTATCATTTTCATTGAAATTGATAAACCTCTTTGATGCTTTTAGTCGAATTTTAATCTATATGCTATGATAAATTACTAATCTTTCCAGGAAGGTTGTTGATTTGATCTATTGTAGATAAATGTTCGTAAGAACTGGACTCTTTAGATAAATATAAGTTGATCTACTCAAAATTGTTGAACTTGTGCTTGTTTAAAGGATTAACTTTTGCTATAATGGTATAATGGTGAATCTGCCCAAAGGCGATTCATTCATTATACACTTGTGATGATTTATCAGAGACTTTTGTCTATGTTCTGATTAATTGAAGTTCACAATTGAATTTCCTTATGAAATTAAATTGACGTTTCTGTTTATGAAAATCACATTCTATTCAAATAAGAAAATTCTTGGTTACAATTTCTAATGATCAAATGCATCCATGACATATTTTCGAATGTTTATCACTTCTTTCTTTTATTTTCGACCCTATTAGTGTGAACTGAAAATCTATGGTTCTTTTTCAGCTTTCGCAAAATTGGCTAGCTAGATTGTGAAATTACTATTGTCCATTTGAAGCCTTTTTTTGAATATGAGCTTTGAACTAATATTTTTCGTACAAATTTATTGGAAGAATCACTTTGAAATAAATTTGAAATAGGGGGAAGAGTTTATATATATATATATATATATATATATATATATATATATATATATATATATATATATGTTTCTCTTGAATAAGATATGTCGCCATAGTTTTGAAATTAGTGCCTTAATGTAAGTTTGATATCAGGCCTACATGCACAAAGACGTCACTCATACAATCAACAGTCGCATATTGCGACTAGTCATGCCAAGAAACAACAAGCAAAACACAAGCAGTGCACACACAACTAACACAATATCACAAGCAACCTGCAATAACACACACAGTAGTGACACCTTATGCACTCAGAAGTTCCGTTAATGTAGGCAGCCTTGTGCTAGTTCTAAGTAAGGCAGTGTGCAAAATCAACAAGCGTTCTCAATCATTTCATATCAGGTGAATTATGCAATATATGAATAACATGGCTAGTCACACAGAGCACTTAGAACAAATTCAAAGCATAATAAACCAGCAAAGCAAAAACTAAAGGAACACTCAAAGCTTGATACCCAGAAACCTTCCTTAAGGTGAAAACTAGGGGTCGATTCGCTGACTAGGCAATCCACTAAATTCAATATTCAATATAAGGTAAAACTTAGCTCAATCTCTAAGAACTAAATCTAGAGGTAGCCATACCTTGTGCAATATCAAACTCCTTCAATGGCAGCGTTCCAACTGCAACCCACAACTTGCAACACAACTCTTCACTGATGATTCTCACGAAATCAACAAATCAATGGAAGCGACCTTGCTCTTCATTGACTTAGCACCCAAATGACCCATACGTATGAATGAAAATCTTAATGATAAATCTCAATCCAAGTTCAAGTCATGATACTTGATAAACCCAGAAGAGTGGCTTCAATGAAAAATAATAATTTGGAGATGAAATCAAAATATGATTCAATCTAAATTCATCTAGCCATGAACCTTGAAGAACACAGATGAATTCAAAATCCAAGAAATGTATCCAAAAATAGATTTTAAAACCAAGTTTGAGAAATCAAAATCAGAGTTTGAGAAAACCATTTTACACAGAGATATTCTCAGAGAAATCAGTTTTCGAAAACCATTGTCAAAACTCAGAAATAACAGCAACCCCTATTGAGAGCTCAGTCCCTTCTGCTTCAAACTCTCCGTTGGATTTCACGCTCTCATCGTGAATGAACCAATCTGCTGCCCTATATTCCCAAAGCTGTTAAAAGCACTCAAAACGCACACTTTGACAGCTAATGTCAAAGTGTGACAAAAATACCCTTGAGAAAAACGAAACAATTCTCAGTTAAAAACGTTTTAACAACTGATGGTAAGAACTGAAAAACGACGACTAGTCATCCAGCGTTTTTCACAACTGATAGTAAGAATTTAAAAATGACGACTAGTCATATGACGTTTTTAGAAAACAATTTCAACTGGTGCAAAAATATGCTTATGCAATGCAGTATACCTTCATTCTCATATCTTCAACCATCTTCAAGATAAAAATACCAACATGACTTACATATGTTAACTTGCTAGATTGAGCTAAGGTACATAGTAAGAAAGTTTACAATGACAAGCAAAGCCAATTACAATGACATGCCTAAATAAAGAACTAACAATCTCCCCCTTTGGCTTTGCCTAGTCAAAACTCATCACTAAAACTAAGAAAAACCTATCTCACACCCCATAACTAATCATGATCAACCTGTGATTTGGAAAGACAAAATCATGCAAAGAGGAACTTAAGACCAAGAGCAAGTGATCAATCCATGTTAAGAGCTTAAGCACAATGAGATAGAAATCAAGGTCAATTTTAAAACTTTCTCCCCCTTTTTGACAGGGAAAGACAAAGAACATATCCCTGCAAGATCCAATCAGGATTACTGTGAAGCAAGTAGAAATAATCAAACCTCGAAATCAGTTGTACAAATAGGGATGAGAACAATCCAAATGCTAAGAACAAGCACCAATCAAAGAGACAACAAATAATGACAAATCATGTGAATGCCAAGAGATGGATAGAAATTGACGCACATCAAGTCAGATTGAAGTGAACACGAGACAATAAGGCATAAAAGAACAAACCACAAATGTGAAACATCAATCAGATGCTCACCAATTAGATAGGAGGGTACTCCCCCTCAATGAAACACAGAAGATACCCAATAACACAATAAACAAGAACATGAGAAGCTCCCCCTACATAACCAACCTTACACACAAATCTGAAGCATAAAAGCAAGTTCCATTGTGTAATATAAGCAATTGGACCCTCTATATCACACATGATATAGTGAGCATAGGAGCATGTGCACAACAACCATGTAATTGATGAAACGACCATAATTCGCTTAGTAACCAGAAAGTTTAGAGGACCAAGAAAGCAGAATGACTAACAACATGAAATCAAGTGGTGGAAAGAATAGCTTGATCAAGGGAGAATCTCAAAACAATCTTAAATCCATAAGGTAGTTCAGTGAAATAAATAAACTCCCCCTCAACATATGCTTGAACTTAATTAGGTAAAAAAAAATAAGACTTTCGAGAGGAGAACTTAAGAAAAAGGTGACAAAAATATGATCCACTCTTTCGCAAATGTTGATGCCGCAAGCAACATAATGCCCAAATTTCATGAAGTAAGAATTGAGAATTTTGTATAAGGAATGTGTGTATGGCTCAAAGTATGTATCAAAAGAATCAGAGTTCACAAGATACCATCCAAATATCAATGAAAAACATTAGACGCAAGTACTCCACTTGACTAACAAAAGTATCAAAGGGATTGAAGTGATCAGATTTCATTTGAGCACATGCACAAGTGTTCCTTTTTTTTTTTGATATTTGAATTGGCCAAATTTTGTGGCTCTTTGTCCTAAATCACCTGAACCACCCTTGTAACACCTTAGGACTGTGACTTTTTCGGTCACACTTCAATAGCACCCTTTTTACCCTAGACCACTAGATTTCCCCTTATATCACCCTAGGGTTGTGACTACATTGGTCTCACTTCAAAACAAACATTGTTTTTTTCATACTATAGTTTCACCTCCATATATTTTTTTTTTAAAGAAACAAACACTCAATCACCATGATAATTAAGTTAGAACAATGAAGTAAATGCAGCAATGCTAAGAGAAATGGAGTATTATTAGGTGAGCATAAATTTTCAAAAGCATGAAAACTTAATGGAAAATTTGATAAGAAATACTCACACACATATAATCATAGTCAAAGTTTTGCTTAGGGGCTCAAATTCTGTGAAAGAGTAGATCAAAGGTTAACATGTCCTTTTTTGTTTTTAATTTAACACAGAACATGAGTAAGAACTAATTGTAGTCAAACACATTTGGGGAGAGAGACAAACTTAGTTCACTTGACACACAATATGGAGCATTCAAGATGATTAAGATATTTTATTTTTCTGAGTGAAACACTCCCAACAACTTACTTTCTTCAACAAAAATAAAAACATCCTTCCAAAAACCAGTCAATATATTCCACTACACAAATCACAGACCGAAGCAGATGACTAGTTAGTTAACTGCTTTGCACAAACTCGGAGAAGGACATTAAAAATCAGATGCAAAACAGTATTGAAACACATGATTAGTAAGAGGTAAAAATAATGTATGCAAAACGTCGAATAATTAAACAAACAAAAACATGCATGACATGATGTCTAGGCTACATGAAGTACATGCAAACCAATTTAGCTTAGACACAAATGATGAGCAAACTACTCAGCAACAAGAGGAAGAACATAGTCTTCCTTTTTGACCCACACTTTCTTCAGTTTTGACCCACCAGGAGTCAAAGAGATCAATTTAGAAATTTTGGCAAGTTCACTAAGAAGATCATTCACTTGAGCTTGAAGTGAGTTGACATTTGTTTTAATATGATATGGAAAGGATGGCCTTCAAACTCTCTGAGCTTAGGAAACCTAGGCCTTATGTGTCCTAATGAGCCACAGTGATGACATGTAGGATTGAACCCTTTTGACTTCGGTGAAACAAATGGAGCAAGTGATGGAAAATCATCTATTTTTGCACTTATACCATATTTTTCAATCTTGGATCCTTTAGAACATGAGACATGATTCTCGAGATCATTTTCTTTGAAATTTAAAGACTCATTCCTAAGAATATTACACCTAGGCCGAATGTGACCAAGTGCCCCACAATGATGACATGTAGGAATGAATTTCTGAGCTCTAGAAAATGATGCAGCTTTGAAAAGCAATGTCTCGGCAGATTGAGATTGAATTCCACACACCTCAAGAGAGTTTACAACTTATTGACGTTGAGATAAGGATTTAGACTCATTGAAAAATTTAGTGACAAATTTAGTACTAGTGTTTAAACTTGTACTAGCAAACCCAAGTCCCCTCTTATCCCCATGCAACTTCCCCATTCCAAGCATTTTATCAATTTTTTCTACTCTTATGGTCAGTTGGATTATCTTCTCATTTGCTACATACAATTGACACAACAAACTTTTGTTGGACTCGTGGACAGTGTGAGTAGTAGAAGTTAAGACATTTACTTGACTTTCAAGATCATTTTTCAAAAGAATCAAACTATTCAACTCAACTTCTAATGACTCAATTGTGTCACTCAAATCCTTTTCAGTTTTCTTTAAAGTTTTATTTTCCTTTTCAAGATATGTGACTTTCCTTTGAAACAACATATTACTCTCTTTAATCTTACATGTCTCATTGAAAAACAAGTCATATTTTTCACACAAACCATTGTATGACAGAGCATCATATGACTGGTCATCTTCATCATACAACTGATCATCATCACAAGACTCTGTTTTTCCTTCATTTGATGCTTAAAAATCATCAGGAATGGAGTCACAAACTGACACAGCAAGAGCAACAAGACCTGTTTCATCATCAGAGGAAGATAAGAACACAAATGATTCATCACTACCACTCTCACTTGAACATTCCATTTGGGCTTTGCCCGGATTATTATAGCCTTTGTTGTAGTTTTTTGCACACTTAGCAGCTATATGACCAATCCCACCACAAGTAAAACACTTTATTGATTTTCTATTCCCCTTATTATCCTTGAAACCTGAAAATCTATCATTGTTTCTATCATTTTGTGCTTCAAACTTCCCTTTGTTCCCAAAGTTCCTAGACTCAGACTTCCCTTTATTCCCGAAGTCCCTAGACTGACTCCCACTTGCCTGTGCCTCTCTACCTTTTTCTTTTAGTATCCACCTGAATTTTTTAGCAAAGAGAGCCATTTGTTCCTCCATACTTTAGGAAGAATCAGATAACAAATCAGATTCAGTATGAGCAGATTGTAAAGCAATGTTTTTTCCCTTTTTAGAATCCAAAATTTCCATGTCCATTTCCATTTCAAAAGTCATTAGTTTACCGACCAACTTTTCCAACCTAATATCTTTTAAGTTTTGAACTTCCATTATTGAAATTTTCTTAGGTCTGAATTTGTTGGGTAAGACTCTAAGGATCTTTTGGACAATGGTCAGTTCAGCAATCGGTCCTCCAAGACTAACACATTCATTAGTTATAGACTCAAGCATTTCATAAAATTCTGAAAAAGTTTCAAACTTATTCATCCTAATTTTTTCAAACTTTGCTAAAGCCATTTGAAGTTTGAGATCTCGGACTTGAGCATCTCCTTCACGTACAATTCTTAGCTTATCCCAAGCTTGTTTTGCTGTGGTGCAATTCCTAATGTGTGAAAACTGTGACATGGACAAGGCAGTGACAATTGCATTTATAGCCTTCTTGTTGGAGGATGAAGCAAGAGCTTCTCCTTGAGTGCAATCTGACCATGGTTTATTTACCACCTCACCATCTACAATTTTCCTAGGACACTTCCACTCAATGTTAAGATAATCATATGCATCAAGAAAAATTTCAAAATTTTCTTTACAAGAAGCATAATTTGTACCATCAAAGAAAATAGGAGCATTACAAGAGATTCTGTCATGCTCCATCACTTACTCTGGCCGGATACCAACAATTAACCCTAGGACCAACTCTATGTGTATCTAGAGTTAGCTCTGATACCAAATGTAAGTTTGATATCAGACCTACAAGCACAAAGACGTCACTCACACAATCAACAGTCGCAGATTGCGACTAGTCACGCCAAGAAACATCAAGCAAAACACAAGCAGCGCACACATAGTCAACACAATATCACAACCTCCCTGCAATAACACACTCACAACAGTGACACCCTATGCACTCAGAAGCTCCGTCAATGTAGGCAGCCTTGTGGTAGTTTTAAGAAAGGCAGTGTGTGCAAAATCAACAAGCATTCTCAATCATTTCATATCAGATGAATTATGCAATATATGAGTAAAATGGATAGTCACACAGAGCATTTAGAACAGATTCAAAGCATCATAAACCAGCACAGCAAAAACTAAAGGAACACTCAAAGCTTGATACCCAGAAACCTTCCTCAAGGTGAAAACTGGGGGTCGATCCGCTGACCAGGCAATCCACTAAATTCAATATTCAATACAAGGTAAAACCTAGATCAATCTCTAAGAACTAAATCTAGAGGCAGCCATACCTTGTGCAATATCAAACTCCTTCAATGGCATCGTTCCAACTGCAACCCACAACTTGCAGCAACACAGCTCTTGACTGATGATTCTCATAAACTCAACAAATCAATGGCAGCGACCTTGCTCTTCATTGACTTGGCACCCAAATGACCCAAATGTATGAATGGAAATCTTGATGATAAATCTCAATCCAAGTTCACCAAGTAATGATACTTGATAAACCCAGAAGAGTGGCTTCAAGGAAAAATAATAATTTGGGGATGAAATCAAAATATGATTCAATATGAGTTCATCAAGCCATAAACCTTGAAGAACACAAATGAATTCAAGAACCCAGAAATTTATCCAAAAATAGATTTTAAAACCAAGTTTGAGAAATCAAAATTAGATTTTCAAGAATGAAATATTAAAGTAAAACAGATTTCTGGAAAAACAATTTTACATAGAGATATTCTCAGAGAAATCAGTTTTCGAAAACCATTGTCAAAACCCAGAAATCATAGCAGCCCCCATTGAGAGCTCAGCCCCTTATGCTTCAAACTCTCCGCTGGATTTCACGCTCTCATCGTGAATGAACCAATCTACTGCCCTATATTCCCAAAGCTGTTAAAAGAACTCAAAACGCACACTTTGACAGTTAATGTCAAAGTGCGACAAAAATACCTTTGCGAAAAACGAAAAAATTCTCAGTTAAAAACGTTTTAACAGCTGATGGTAAGAACTAAAAAACGACGACTAGACATCCATCGTCTTTCACAGTTGATAGTAAGAATTTAAAAATGACGACTAGTCATATGACGTTTTTAGAAAACAACTTCAACTGGTGCAGAAATATGCTTATGCAATGCAGTATACCTTCATTTTCACAGCTTCAACCATCTTCAAGATAAAAACACCAACATGACCTAGAGATGCTAACTTGCTAGATTGAGCTAAGGTACATAGTAAGAAAGTTTACAATGACAAGCAAATCCAATTACAATGACATGCCTAAACAAAGAACTAACACTTAGAAATCTCAATCCTAATGTTTTAAAGAGGTCTTTGTGGTTGATACTTAATGTTTATTTTTCACAATTAAGTATTGAGTTTTCTAAGTCACTGTGGGAAGACCAAATGTTTTCACCCAAAACAATTTGAATTTCAACTTTATTTATATGGATTAATAGCTCCTAAGAATGCTTGCTGAATAAATGGTTGAAAAATATCGTTTCTGTAAGAACGGAGTTATTTTCATCTTTTCATAGATTATGTCTAATAAGTGGGAGTGAAGTTATTTTGTTCTCTATTTTGTTCCTTTTGTTTTCTGTTACTTTTTATTAACAAACACCTTTTAATCCATTATTTGAATAATTAATAGTAGTTGTCGTTTTGGCTATTTCTTGCTATTCAATTAATGGAGATTGTCTAAAGAACAAGATAATATTTACATTCACTTGCAAATGATCATTTTTAGTTTAACTGCTTCTTTTGATTGAGAAATTAATCTTGTTATTGGTTTTCTTTTGGATCCAAATTCCTTTTGAGTTTGGTTTGGATTGTTAAAACTGAGTTGAATCAATAAACGGTTAGCTTTTGATTCTACTGTTTCTTATGAATCAACTAAAGTTTTAGCCTATTGATGAGATTCAAGTTTTGATCATGCTGATGTTTCATGATAAAACTTGCTTATGTCAGAATGTAATTGAATGGATGAATAGCTGGCTAGTTTGTTTTTGTTTAAGCTGTTCCTTATTATTCAAGTTATTTTTTTGCCTTTTGTTAGATTTCAAGTTCGAGATCATGCTATTGTTTTACATGATGGACTTGTTCTTGTTATGCTTTAACAAGCATGTTGTTTATGTTTTAACAATTTTGGTTTTACTACCCAGTATATGTTGTGATATGCTAGTTGAAATAGCATAACTATTGAAGATGGGTATGGTACCAAATTTTGATAAGTGGAAGTGATGTTTCCTTTTGATAATTTTGTTAATTTTATACTTGTCATGTTTTGTTTTCATTTGGTTCTTGAAAACTTCTTTGCCGAAACCTTATTGTGATTGAACAATTATGTTTGGTTGATTGGAAACTTGTTGAAACCATTGCCATTGTTCTGTTTATTTTTCTGCACTATGGAATTTTCTATTAGCTGTCAAAATTCTGCAGAATTGTGTGTTGATGTTATACGGCAAGCTGTGTTGTTGATCACCTTGTGTGTTTGTGATCTTTTTGGAAACTTGTGATGTTGATCACCTTGTGTGTTTGTGATCTTTTCGGAAACTTGTGATGTTAATCACCTTGTGTGTTTGTGATCTTTTGAATTGGTACCTTAGGTTCTTTGAACCTTACAAGTCTGGACCAAAACTACATGGAAATTTTCCATACTGTGTTGATGCACCAACAAACTTGTGTGGCTGTTTTGGTGAAATTGGTGGCTACAGTGCAACAATACATATTAGTGTCCAAGTGTTGGAGTTCCATTTTTCCAAGGCAGTCATGACTGCTGTGTTATGGAGTTAATTTGATTACATTTTGGACTCAGTGTACACTATTAGTTTTAGTGATGAGTAACAATTTTGCAAAAGGATCATATAGTACTCAAGTGGGAGAATGTTAGAATTTTGAGTACAATATAATCACTTATGTGCATATGTTAAATGTGGGCCTTGACTTGGAAATAATAGAGTCCTTGTAATTAAATTATATTAATGGACTCCTTGTTGTAAATGGATATGTTTCATTAATACATTAGACTTGTTACCAATTGGCCCATTAGGGTTCTAATGTGACTATAATAGGAAGTCTTTTAGAACAAGGGTCATATATAAGTTGGTCTCTGCTCTCACCATAAGTCTGACCTTACTTTTGTGCTAAGACTTATTCGTTAGCTAAGGTCAATCAACTTTTGGAAGAGAGGAGAAGACGAGCTTCTGATTAAGGAATTCATTATGGCATCATCTGGTATGTGATTCATTGTGATGATTTCTTCAATACTTGATTTATTGTTTGTTCTTATTGTGGTCTTTGAGATTAAGATGATTTGGTATACAAGATTGTATTGTTTGTTTTGATTACTTCTTACAGATCATAGAAATAGCTGGGAAAAGCAGAGAGATCTAGAAGATATACATCATAATTGGTATTGATGGAGTTGAAAAGAGTGGAACAAAACAAAAGTAGAAGTAAGGTGTTCTCGTCACTAGCTGGAGCATTCTCGAAGACGGTTTCAGATTTTAAGTCAGGGTTGTTGAATCAAGAACGCCGAGTCGCCGTAGCAAGGACACCGAGTCGTCGCGTCGCCGAGAAGGAAAGTCGAAGACTCGAAGTCTCAAAGCGAGGAGGCTGTTTAGTTGAACGGGTAAGGGTACCCGGCGGGCAAACCCTTGCCCTACCCTAATAGGTGATGGGTAATTTTGAACAGTCAAGGGATTCGTTAATTAAAGAGCAAATTACACTTTATTATCCTGTGTTTTACACTAAATTTCAGAGTTATACCTGACTTTTCAAATCTTGTATTTACGTACCCTGAATTCTTAAAAATATAACATCTTGACTCCACCGTTAACTATTCCGTTAAATATTCTGTTAAATGCTGACGTGTCCCATGTAGGACCCACCACTTAATTGAATTTAAATAATTTTGTTCTTTTCTATTCTTTTCTTTTTTCTCTTTTCTTTTTTTTTTCTTTTTTCTTTTTTTTTTCTTTTTTCTCTTTTCTTTGTTCTTTTTTTTTTCTTTTCTTCTTCCTTGTCATTCTCTGCTGCTTCTGCTTCTTCTTCTTCTTCTTCTTTTCTTGTCAAAATAGCATTTCTTACTTTGCTGAGGTCTCTTCCTTTGAGTGTTCTTCCAATCCATTCACACACAGATAAAGATGAAATCTGACTTCTTGCAAGCTTTCTAGCAACCCATTCATGTGGTCGGACCATCTCATCATCAACATCATCATCCTCATCAACATCACCATACCCATGATCATCATCATGATTATCATGAACCCAAGAACCAATTTTGGCACTCTGCTTGCCATAAATTTTGGACGAATCAGGGATGTCCACAGGAGAAGGAGGAAAAGAAGAAGAATATGAAGAAAGAAGAACAAAGAAATAAAAAAGAAGAAGAAAGAAAACTAAAGGAGGAAGAAGAAAAATTGAAACCAGGAATAGAGGAAGAAAGAAAGAGAAAAGGAAAAAAAAATAAAAATAAAATTTTAATTTAAAAAAAAAAATTAATTTTAAAATTAAATAGTGAATCTTATACGTGACATATCAGTATTTAACATATTATTTAACTGAATAGTTAACCGTAGTGTCAAATTGTTATATTTTTAAGAATTTAGGATACGTAAATATAAAATTTAAAAAGTTAGATATAATTCTGAAACTTAGTGTAAAATACAAAATATTAAAGTATAATTTATTCTTCATTAAATTAAGTAATAGTTCAAATTATAATATATCTATTATTTACATTATATAAATTTAATTTTTTTAAACTAAATTAGGTTGCGCAGACAGAAAGTAAGTATCTTATGAAACATGGGGTGGAGCGAGAAGCTGACATCAGCTAAGTGATACGCGATAAGGACCGTACAGCCTTCGGGGATCCCATGGCCGGTAATTATGTCCGCGCCGGAAGAAGCGGTGTGAGGTATACGTCATCAGGGACGCAACCTAGGGTACGAGCCTTGAGAATCTCGTAGTCTGAAGGAGCTCTGCCATACTTAGGCCAAAAGTCAGATATAGGAAGTATGAAGAAAAAACAAAGAGGAAAATAAAAAACACATAAAAGAATATGAGTCAAAGATACACAAAATGAAAGTGTGACCTGAGATTAAGTTCAGCCAAGCCATGAATCCCACCGTGCGAAGAGACTTGGAAATGAAACACGATCAATTTACCTCCTCCTCACTTTTCTCTCTTATATTTCAGCCAACCTAAGAGTTATGACATCCTTTGGTTGCAAACTTATTTAAAGGCGAGAGGGGATGATAGTCGATCTACTATTACCTCACGGGTAGTATTATAGAACCACAGGGTTGAAGGGCAAAGTCCCATCAATATTTTGTTGTAGAGTCACATTTATGCAGAGCAAAGTCCCATCAAAATTTCCAAATCAAGAAAGAAAATGTATAGCAAATTATGAAAATATCGTTTTTTACAGAAATATTGACAGTTAAATTTATGAAAATATTGACGGATATTTCGATATCGATATCAATATCGTTCACGCTCAATAAAAAAATGTTGGAAATTTAGTTCAAAACTTGAAAATTTTGAATAAAAATTTGGGAAAAACTTAAGCACCAAATAATATTTATGTAAAACTATTACCTATATCGTGAAAATAGAGGGGAACATTATCTTCTCCTCCGCCGACCCCCAACCCCCCCCCCCCCCCCCCCCCCCCCCCCCCCCCCCCCCCCCCCCCCCCCCCCCCCCCCCCCCCCCCCCCCCCCCCCCCCCCCCCCCCCCCCCCCCCCCCCTTATTTTTATGCCAAAACCCTTCAATATGGGTATATTCACGGAAATATCGCAGATATTTCTTCACCCTAATTTTAATATCAAGACTTCAAAATACGGATATATCGACGGAAATTTCACGGATATTACAGATATTTTCATCTATGAGTGTAACATAGTGCAAGAAGCCACGTGAAGAGTTGATGATTGGGTTTGAAAGTTGGGTAAAGAGAAATTTAGTGAAATGATTGAACAAAAAAATGACAGGAAGGGACTTGTTAAGGAAAAAATTTGAAGTGTTTTTCAACGAAAGTGATGGGCTGAAAAACTAGTTTTTTCCTTCACCAAGATTTAGAGAAGGTCTTGTGTCCGACCGCCTCACTTCTCCAATGGTCCGACCGCCCAATCACAAGCTGCCAGCTAGACCTAGTCAGTGCCTAGTCAGCAAAAAAGAAGAAGAAGAGAGTTGAACACAAGAGTCCAACATTGCGGAAAGAAGAAAAGACGATTGATGAAAAAGAAGGAGGGTCCCATATGTTCGAAAAATAATCCAACCTCTCATCCTATAAAGCGGTGGAAGCAGAAAGCAGAAAGGATACTCTTCTCCGCAACTCTTCTTCAGCGAACTCCATCAACCCTTTTTCTCAGCTCCTCTCTTCCTCTTCCTCTTCCTCTTCTTCTTCTGGGAGACTCATACTCCAACTCTAAGTCAGAGAAAACCTCTGCCTTTCTTCATTCATCTCTACTACTCGTAAATTATTTTCTTTCTTTAGTATCTTTAGGAGCTCATGTGTTGATCAACTTGTAAAATATAGTAGTAAGTTTGTTTGTAAGATCAAGGTCTTGTTTGTGTAAGTGGTATCAGAGCTAGAACAACTAGCTTGTAGATTGTAACTAGAGCTTGAAGAAACAAGTCTCCACTGTAAGTCCTTATGTTTCTATGAAATATGTTTTTTATTTATGGCTTATTATAAATCTCATTCTTAACTTTCTTGGCTAGATCATATAGATGATATTGTTTATTATAAAGAAAAAATCAAAAAATGGAAAAAACAACTAAGAGGTATTAGTAACTTATTAAAAAATTTCAAATTTATACGGTATGATATAAAGCAGTTAGAAGAAATAAAAGAAGATTGTGAAGGTGGTATAGAAGCTACTAAGGATAGTATTCAATTTAGACAAAAGTATTTAGATCTTCTCTCTCGTTCTTAAATAAGTAGCTTACTTTCTATTTTATTATGTGTACTTTCTTTTGTTGGGAAAGAAAACCCATAGCTATCCAGATTTCGAAGCCCATAAGTGTCCATGTTAAACCTCATAGCCACTGTGGTGCGTAGAGGTAATTGTGGAAACAATTGATTTTAGGCACCGGAAATCTTGATATATGGTCTTAGGTACCGCTAAACCAACAAATAAATGAAACACATAGTAAAATAGAATGTGTAGCTAATTCATTAGGCAAGAGTGTGGATAATTATAATCATAAATTACATATTGATAAAAATTCTGAAAATAGTTTAAGTACAATAAGTGGTAGTATTAATTCAACAATAGATATGTTAGGAACTTGGCTAAAAAGGCTAGAAAAAATACAAATTGCTTATGAAAATTATATCGAGAAAAAACTCGAAGGTATGGAATTTAGTTTTGAACACTTGACTGACCAAGTAACAAAACTTGGAAAAATTAATAACTTAGATCTAACACAAGAATATTCTAAGGATCAATTGACAATTCTAGTTCAAAAAATTGAAAACATAGAAATGCAAAATATGAAGGAATGAATCATCCTGGAGATAACAAAGTCCCTAGGTTGTTTTATGGATATGAAGATATCATGACTTTTAACATAGAAAATTTTGAGTCTTCCTTTAATTATGAAGAGTATAAAAACATACTTGACATACTTGATTATTAGAAAATTCTGTACGAAGATCCTGAATTAACGGTTGAGGAAAGAAATAAAATTCTAGAAAATATTCGAGTAACTTCCCTCCAATATGAGCCACTTTTATCTCATTTTAATCATGAGGTAAATGTTGTGTCTGAAGAAGAAACTTCAGATCTAGAAGAATAAAACTTCAATGACAAAGGTAAAAGAACAGCAGAACAACTATTAAAAGAATTTCAAAATATTGAAGAAATTGAAGAATACTTGAGAAATCCTCAAGATGAAGAATTTATAAAAGACAAGGATGAAGATCCATCCACATCAAATCCATCTCCATCCTATATCAGGAGAGATGACATGAATAAACAAACAATAGCTCAAAATGGAATCTATCTAATTCTAACAAATGTATCCTTTAAAGATCAAGAAAAGGTAATTGATGATTGGGCACAATCCCTGTCCATCGTAGTTTTAAATTACAAAGATAGTTGGACTAAAGAAAAATTCCTAAATTATGTTGCAGCTACAGTCCAAGGAGATATATTGCAATGGTTAAAACAATGGGAAAAGTCTGACGAAGGTAAAAACCAAAAAGATGGAGAACAATCCATGAATTAACAAAATTCCCTAAAACTTCTACAAAAGAAATAAATAAAAATTTTATAGAAGTTTTTGAGCCAAAACCTTATGAAGCTGAAATCCAGCCAAGGTTGATAAATTGGAGAGATTTAGAAATACCTAAACCATGGTTATTTACAAATCTTGTAGCAGAAACTAAGAAAAAACCTAGTTTACTTGAAATGCAAGTTTCCGGCAATAACGTATACTTTAGAGACAAAAGATCTTAGAGTAAAAAAGAACATAGTTTTGATTGGGAAAAATTCTCTCAACAGATAGACGAACCAAGTTCATCTGCAAAATCAAGTTCAAACCTCGGTAATATTAAAGGAAAAGCTATAGCACTAAAAAATGTGCAAGTTCCTATTCTCCCAGGAACAAATTATTCAAAGGATGAGATAAATCCAGTTTATCTCTACCATCTTAAAGTTGGACAAGAAGAAATTATCTTCTCACCACATCATGGTAAAAAACAATTTACCTATGTGTTAGGTACTTTTAACTTTGCGTGACAGGACCCTTCCCGAATTTCTCTTCGAAACTCGGGAAGAACCCTGCTCCCGTCTGACAACCTAAAGAAATTCCTAGAATACCCCCAAGTACTTGCCATTTAAAAGTGAGAATTCTCCCAAAAATCAGGCAGAATCTCCCCTTATGGACTGGCTAACCGTCTTCCACTAGCCAGACTAAGGATCAAATAACACTCCAAATTCCAATAAGGTCAACCATCCAACGATGTAACCACAATTTTACAATTAGTCCAACAAACTTATCAGAGCATCTAGGTAGGATAAATAAAATACAGAATTAAATATCCTACTCAAGAGTCTAGGTAAACGCGCAACTGAAAATCTAATGTCTTCGCCTCTGGATTATGCCCACGTCAACTCAACAGCCTGTAGGGGATTTAAAACACGAAAGTTGTGAGTGGACAAAATAATCATTTGAAAATCATTTCCGAGGAAAATATACCCTTTCCCCCTTCCACAAGTAAAACCATGCATGCATAACATAAAATCCCTTTGTATATAAATGTAATATATAGATAATCCAAAAACCCACCGGAAAATCCATCTTTTGTTTAAAACACTTGGTGGGACCCACGAAAACCAGAATAATAAAAACATTCCGTGGTCCACAACCCTGCTTTGAAAACCCTCCTCAAAGGAGTTTGAAATCATGTAAACATACATGGATACAAAATATACATCAAAACATATCCCACTGCTTCTCGAATGAAATCCCAAGCGAGCTATAGCTTGATACCCTCCACACACCCGATATACCTCAAGTTGTGCAGAAACATGTACTACTCGTAGACAGCCTCAACGACCTGGTGGAGAAAATACCCCTCGACACCAGCGTCGGAGAACCCTCAACGATCTGACGGATAAAGACCCTCGACGCCAGTCGGAGAAAACCTTGACCATCGGGAACAAAAATCCAGTGAAACCAAAATCCATGTTTTGAAATCCTTGTTTCCTAGCCTAAGCCAAATTCATTGCAAAACTGATTTATGGCCAAATCCACTAAAATCACAAATACGGGTCGAAACCCAAAATCATGGACCCAAAATTTATCATGTCAAAACGACTTAAAAACTGAGTCCAAAAATCCAGGCCACACCCTAAAACATTAGTTTCAATGTAACATTGAAAACCCGTGTCCAGTAACAATTTCTCAATTACGGAAATTTGCCAAAAGCAATACATAACAAAGTTTCAATGCAATATAACTTTATGCATGCATTATAATTTATAAACCAAAGTCCACTCACCACACGTCCAAATCAGCTCAATACCGAGCCGTACGCTCCTCCGAAGTTCCTGGAGCAGTATCGCCTGTCAAAAGCAATAATCGGGATTACCAACTACAATTAAAACCCTACATTTAGACTCCCTAAACCCCAGGTGGTTCGCTCGCATCACATTAAAAATACAGCCACTTCAGACGCCCAAAACTACCCCCAAACGACGTCCAATTAACCCGAAACCAGCGCCAACAGGTCCGGAACGTCGAAACCATGTTGACATGCGTCGCCGTGACCCAAGGACCGGTCCCACGCGCCGCCACGCGTCGGTGGAAGGCCGGAAAATGCGCCACACGCCGGCTACAGTACCTCACGCACCAACTACAGTACCTCACGCACTGCTACAGTACCTCACGCACTGCTATAGTACCTCACGCGCCCGACTCGGCGCTGACTTAGCCGCCAGGTGGCACCACGTGGCTGCCATGTGGCCTCCAAGTGGCTGCCAGGTAGCATGCCACATCAGCCCCCCCCCCCCCCCCCCCCCCCCCCCCCCCCCCACCCTCTATGATCGAACCAGTTGCCGGAATGTCGCCGAAGAGTCACCGGAGAAGACGACCGCTCCGCTGTGCGCCGCCGTCCGCCATCGTCAGAAAACTCCATTGCCGGCCAACCTTGAATTTTTCCTAACTTCCTCAAATCTTAACCGTTTTCCACAAATTTTTAATCTAAATCCATCTACTCGAATCCAGGAACTCAAAAAAGAAGTCTAAATATGAAACCCATACATGTGTTGGCCGAAAAATCACAGGAAAGAGAAGAGCCAGATGAGTGGAACCAAAACGGACGATCTTGCCTCGAATTGAAGTTCGAAATTTTGGGTTCAATGTCACGGGTTTGGGTGAGTCACGAAGAGAGAGAGTGAAATGAGGAGGATCTGATCTGCTTGGGGTTAAAAATATCTACCCATGCCAAATTACCAAAATGCCCCTGAACATTCTAGACCCACAACTCTCTCACACGAACTCTGTTTTCCACGTGCCGCCTGTCTACAAACTCGTGAGTTCGAGACCTACGCAACGGTCCCCGAAACATAGCCAAAAATGTCTCGAAACAAAAATTGACTTTCAAGCCCCTTAAACAACCAAGACTAATTCGTCCTTTTGCAAATTAATTTACAAAAATTCACTAATTAAATTTTCGGGTTGTTACATTGCGGGCCATAAACCATATAGTCTTTGCACATTGATTGACATAGGAGCAACAACATGCTCATGTCAACCAAATGCCATTCCGGCAAAAAAAATGGATTCCAATGAAAAACCCAATTCAGGTTATTGGAATTCATGGAAACAGTTCATTAATTCAATATAAAGCTATAAAAGTAGTAATCTGGTTATATGATAACAAATTCATCGTACCTAAAATACTATGTTTCCCCAATATGCATGGAGATTTTATTATTGGAAATAATTTTCTCTCTACTTATTTTCCTATGATTGTTAACCATAATTCTGTTTCTTTAACTCAAAACAAACAGTTTATTGAAATTCCACTGCTCCAGCAACACACGTATCGATGCAGTTTAGGATTCACGCCAGTACAGTGTGGTGACCCAACACCTATAATACAACAAATTGAAGAAAATTTCCAGTTAGAAACAAATCACTAGATTTATAAAATACTTGAAGATAACTTTAGTGAAGACCTATTAAAGTTATGGTCTAGAAGCCCAATGGTTTACACTAGAATGGACATTGATGAATTCGATGTTCAGATAAAAGAACTTCTAGAGAAAAAACTTAAAAAAGAGACACTTAGTCCTCATTCTAGTCATGCATTTATGATAAGAAACCACACAGAAATAAAAAGAGCAAAAGCTAGAATGGTCATTAATTATAAAAGATTCAACGAACAACTTGAATTTGATGGCTATTTTATACCAAGAAAAGATGTCTTGGTTAACCAAACTAAGGGAGAAATTTTATTTAGTAAATTTGATTGTAAATCAGGCTTTTGGCAAATAAACCTAACATAAAAATCAAAAGCTTTAACTGCCTTCAGCACACCAAGCGGCCATTACCAATGGACTGTTATGCCTTTGGCCTAAACATAGCACCACAAGTATATCAAAGATGGATGGACAAAATCTTAAAAGATTATAAAGATTTTTGTGTTGTCAGCATAGATGATATCCTTGTGTTCTCAAAAACTAGAGAAGAAGAACATAAGCATCATCTACAAATTCTTTGTAGAACTTTCCAAAACCATGGAATAATTATATCCCCTAAAAAGATAGAGGTAGAAAAAGAATCAATAGATTTTTTATGAATAACCCTAGATTATTCAGGGATAAAACTTCAAGAACATATAATCTCTAAAATAAGATATTTTCTAGAAGAATTAAAAGATAAAAAACAATTACAAAGTTTTTTAGGCGTCCTAAACTATGGCAAAAGTTTTATTCAAAATTTGTCCCAAAAAGAAGTTCATCTTTTAGAAAAACTAAAAAAAGATCAAAGATTTAGTTTGCTCGAAGAAGATTATGAAATAATAAAAAGTGTTAAAAATGATCTAAAAAAGATTCCACGGGTTTATTTTCCCAAAACATGAGATAAGCTAATTATAGAAACAGATGCCTTAGATTTATGTTGGGGTTGTGTTCTAAAAGCCATTCCCAAAGAACATTGGAATGAGAGAGATACACCATTAACATTTTTTTTTAAGATAAACTACATAAAAGTACCAGAATAGTCTCTCGCAAGGAGAGTTTTTGTAAGGTCTGCTAGGGTTTGTGGGCGCCAGAAAACAACTTAAAATTTTTTTTGGGCAGCCGTCGAGTTTCAGTTAGGCGGTGATCGTGGTGTGTTGTTGCGGGACTAGCGATTGTGGATTGCTATGGATATGGCGGAGTTGGAAAAGCATTTTGGGTCTCACCTAAGGCTCTAGGAGAGGGAGCGACTGGGTGTTTGGGTGCTACAAGAAGAGGTTGAAGATCTTCCTTTAGGGTTTCAGTTTTGTCTTGTGGCTGAAGTTTACACTTACAAAGGAATCAATGGTGATGCCTTCGTGAGTTTCTTTTCGGGGCTTTGGAAGGGGAGGGCTGGTGTCTCTATTCGTGTGATTGGAGACAAAACATTCATGGCTTGCTTCGTTATGCAGCAGGATATGCAGAGGGTTTTGACTATGGAACCATGGAGCTTTATGGAGGTGCTGGTAATTCTAGAAGAAGGGTCACGCACCAGAAACCCTAAGCGACTGAGGATGAATCATTCCTCTTTTTGGGGTGCAATTACATGGTATTCCACCACTCAGTATGACTGTTGTCGTGGCCAAGAAGATTGGTGGCCTTGTCGGGGCTGTCTTGGAGGTTGATACGTCTTGGGGCAAAGAGTATCTTGGAAGGTTTGTCCGTGTTCGTGTCCGAATGAGGGTGGATGACCCTTTGATGCGAGGGACAGTTGTGGAGTTTCCGTTGGAGGGTCAGCAATGGATTGGTTTTAAGAATGAGATGTTGCCCGTGTACTGTTTGGTGTGTGGTTGTTTAGGGCACACCCCCCGGCGTTGTGAAGTATATGCGCAGTCGGCTGGTGGAGAGGCCTGGGGCTATGCTTTTGGTGGCTTGGATGCTGAGATTGACCTAAGGGCAAGGCCTCTGCGTAGCGTCGTTCGCCGCCATGGCATTGGCAGAGATTCAATGGGTTTGGGAGGTCGTGGGAGAGGACGGGGGGATGGGTTTGCTTCCGATCTGGAAGCGAGCATTCGTGCATAGAAAGAGGATGAGGCGAGGCGTACACGGGTTTTGGAGGCCGTCTTTGATGCTGGATTGATTGGTAGAGGAGGCACGGATGCAAGAGGTGGATACGGGGGGCTCTCTAGTGGATTGTGAGGTGGGTGGTCTATTTTCCCGGGAGCATGATTTTGTTGAGTAGCCTGAGAGGGGTGGTGTAACTGTCCAGGTACCCCATGCGTAGGGAACTAATGGGCCTAATGGTGTGGTGGGGACTTTGGGTTTGGCGGTAGTAGCCGATGGGGAGTCGAGTCGTGGACAGGGTGATGTGCTGGATTTGGTTAGGGAGGATGGGGACCGTACCAGGCAGGTTGTCCCTTTGTCTCAACAATCAGATCCTTTTCAGCTTATGCCCATTATTGTGGGTGCAAGGGTTGGTGGTGTTGGTCAAGGTAAACGTCGATGGCTTGTGGGAGTTTTACCAATGCTGAGAGATGGTGTGGCTCGGCGAAGACGTTTGGAATGTGGTGTGGAAGTGGGCGCTTCTTAGGTGGTCGGGACCGACCTTAATGGGTCTCTTGAGCGAAGGAGTGCATGTTCCACTTCTTCCCTGTCGCCATGAGTTTTCTATGCTGGAACTGTCAGGGTATCGGAGGTACGCTAACCGTTGATAACCTAGTGGAGCAAACCTTGGTTCATCGGCCTGATATTGTTGTGTTGCTTGAGACGAAGAATAATAGTAGGTGTTTTTGTTATTTGAAAAATAAGTTGGGGATGCCCTTCATGCATGTTGTAGAGCCACAAGGTTTGAGTGATGGCCTATGTATTTTTTGGAGGGATGAACAACAAATAGTGTTAGTAAAGTCCGGTGAATTTCTTATTGAAGTCATAATAAAAGATTATGTTATTGGTTATTGTTGGAGATTATTTTCTATATATGCAAGCACGAATTGTAGGATACGTGCTGACCAATGGAGGTTGTTGGGGTCTCCTATTGCCAATTGTGGAGATCCTTGCCTTTTGTTGGGTGATTTCAATGATGTGTTGTCGGTTGCCGAAAAAGATGGGGGCCTCATTCGTTCTAAAAATTCAATGCTTTCCTTTAGAGAATTTGTGGCTGATAACCGTTTGCTCGATTTAGGGTACCAAGGTCACCCGTATACTTGGAGAAAAAAGAGGGACTCGAGGTTCATTCAGGGTCGTTTGGACCGTGGTTTGGCCACATCAGAGTGGGTGGACTTGTACCCAGCTGCGACTCTGCATCATCTCCTTGTGGAAGGGTCCGATCACTTGATGCTCTTGCTACGTTTATCGCCGCTGCTGCGCCGTCCAAAGAAGAGGTTTGTTTTTTACTCAAGATAGGGGAATGAGCAGGAGTGTAGGCAGGTGATTAAGGAGTGTTGGCATCATGAGATTCGAGGTTTGAAGGCTTATCAAGTGTGTGAAAAATTGAAGGGGTGTGGTTTGGTCTTCCTGAATGGAGGAAGGTCAACCATTGAAATAGTAAGGTCCTTATTGATGATTTAAAGCATCAATTGCGTAGTGCTTATGTGCAACCTAGCTTTGATGGGGCTTGGGTGAGACAAAAAGAATTGGAGTTGAAGCGAGTGATCCGAGATGAGGAGTTTTATTGGAAACAAAAGGCCAGAGTTCAATGGCTACAAGAGGGGGATAAAAGCACAAAAAATTTTCATTCCTCCACTGTCAAACGACGGTGATTTAATAGACTGAGGGGACTACAAAATAAGGATGGTGTGTGGGTAGAGGAGGGCATTCAGATGCAGTAGGTGGTGGTGGACTATTTTGAGTAGTTGTTCACCCTACTCATCCTCAAACTTGTCTGGCCATACTGTCTTGTCTACAGCGGCGTGTTACGCTAGAGGAGAATTAGGGATTATTGTCGCCCATTTCCCGGGATGAAGTGAAGGCTGTAGTGTTCCAGATTAATCCCTCAAAGGCCCTAGGGCCGAATGGTTTTACCAGTGGTTTTTTCCAGAGGAATTGGGAGGTGGTGGGGTGTGATATTTGTGATATGGTGATAAATTTTTGGCGTACGGGGAGGCTGCTCTGGAAAATTAATCATACCCATCTTTGTCTGATTCCCAAGGTACCTAGTCCAGTGAAGATGTCCCAGTTGCACCTTATTGCGTTATGTAATGTCCTCTATAAGGTAATTTCGAAAATCCTTACTAATCGGTTAAAACGGGTGATGGCTCAGATTATTAGTAACAATCAGTCAGCATTTGTGTCGGGACGGCATATACAGGATAATATTCTTGTAGTCCATAAGCTTCTCCATTCCATGAAGCATCGAGGTAAATTGTAGGATAAGGAATTGGCATTGAAGCTTGATATGGCCAAGGCCTATGACCAGGTGGAGTGGAGTTTTGTGTCTGATATGCTCAAAGGCCTTGGGGTGGCATATCGTTTTTGTGGTTAGATTTTGGAATGCATGGCTTCAGTCTCCTACAGTGTCCTAGTCAATGGGGAGGAAACAAGATACTTTATGCCTAGTAGGGGGATCCGGCAAGGTGACCCCATGTCGCCTTTTCTATTCTTGGTGTGTGCTGAAGGGCTTTCTGCTCTTTTTCGCCGGCGGGAGGAGGAGGGAGCTATTCATGGGTTTCGTTTGGTGGAGTCCAGTGATCTTAGGATCTCACATCTTTTCTTTGTTGATGATGCGGTTATTTTTTGCCATGCCAATAGTAATGAGATCATTACAGTTAAGAATGTTCTAGATTGTTATGCAGCGGTATCAGGCCAGCTTATCAATCTCGAGAAAAGTTCCCTGTTCTTTGGGGGGAATTGCTCAAAGCGCCTACGTAGAAGTTTGACTAGGAGATGTCAGATCGTAGCCCGGGATGGTTTTGGGAAGTATCTTGGTCTCCAGGTAGATTTTGGTATGTCCAAGAGGGTAATATTTGATGAAGTTCGAAACAGAATAGCCAGTAAAGTGCAAGGTTGGGCGGAGTAATTTCTCTCCCCTGCTGGTAAAGGCGGTGGCCATGGCTATGCCAAACTATTCTATGTCGTGTTTTAAGCTCCCGATTGGTGTGTGTCGGGATATTGAGCGGTTGGTTGCTAATTATTGGTGGGGGAAGCAAAATGGTCAGCCTGGTGTGCATTGGGTGGCTTGGAAGAAGGTGTCCCGGGTGAAGAAGGTGGGGGGGCTGGGTTTCAGAGACTTGGAATGTTTTAATTTGGAAATGCTTGGGAAGATTGGCTGGCGTATTGTTTAGGATCCTTCATTGCTAATTTTTCAGGTGCTGAGAGACAAATACTACCCTAATGGGACGTTCCGTCAAGCTTTGGTGGGACGCCGGTCCTCTTGGGGTTGGTAGGGTCTTATCCAAGGTTGGAAAATTCAAGTTGCAGGTTTGAGGTGGAGGATTGGAGATGGTGCCCATGTCCGGTCCCAGTTTGATCCTTGGTTGCCTACTCCATATACATTTAAGGTGACTTCTTCCCATCCTGATATTCCTCTATATGTGAAAGATTTGATTGATCAGGGCACTCATACTTGGAGGGAAGAGGTAATAGCTTGATGTTTTCATAAGGAGGAAGCCCAAGTGATCCTACGGCTGCCCCTCAGCTGGTGGGGCATGGGTCATCTTTTGATGTGGCATTTTACCATGAATGGTTGTTATTCGGTGAAATCGGCTTATGGTGTTGCTCTGTTTCTGCATCGGAATGGTGAGTTGGGCAGGCGAGGGGAGGGGGAATCCAGTTCTTCTTCCACTCAGGGTCTAAAATGGAGTCAAATCTGGTCTATGAAGGTCCCGCCGAAGCTTAAACAGTTTGTTTGGAGAGGTTACAACAACACCCTTGCAGTTAGGTCCAATTTGGTACGACGTAGACTGCATTTGGATCTAGTTTGCCCTATTTGTGGTCCACCTGAGGAAACTGAGCTCCATTTATTTTTCCACTGTCAGTTTGCTAGGTTCTTCTGGTATGGTAGCCCTCTTATGCTTGATGTCAGTGCAATAGCAGGGGAGGATTTTTCTGGTATTTGGCAAAGCTTGATTGCTAAATTTCACCACTTACCGCATAGAGAGGAGTTCAGACGCTTACTTTTGGCCTCTGGAGGATCTGGAAGAGCCGCAATCAGATGGTGTTTGATGGTATTGATGTGAGGTCGGAGGAGGCCATTGTCAATCTCACCAAATGTGTGGCTGAATTCCACGAGTTAGGGATCCCGGCCTTGCGGGGGCATTTCTCGCAGCCCAGACCGCCGGAGATGGTAGGCCATGAGGTGGAGGTTCGATGGAGAAAACCGGATGTGGGGATCCTGAAAGTTAATTGTGATGGTGCCTAGAGTAATCTGACTGCGTGTGGTGGAGTGGGTTGGGTGATTCGTGACTGTTATGGGTTGCTTGTGTCTTCAGGTGGCCAAGGGGACCTTCGCCTGAAGTCAAGTTTGTTGGCTGAAGCCGAAGCGGTTAGGAGTGCTCTTACACATTGTTTGCTGGCTGGGCATGATCGTGTGGTGATCGAGTCAGATACAATGGGAGTTATTAACACTCTTAATGGTCAGGGTCCAGGTGATGCTGATTTGGTTTGTATTCTCTTTGTTATCCATGCACTTATTCAGCAGCTGCGAAGTGTCCAATTTGTGTTTGCATCTAGGCATGCTAACAAAGATGCGAATCTTGTTGCCGCTTATGTTACTAGGGAAGGTGGGCATCATTGTTGGGATGAACTGGGGACTTATTGGTTGTTTGATACCTTAGCTTTTGATGCTGGTGTTTTTGTTCGTTATTAATAAACCATTTGATATTTTGGAAAAGAAAAAAAAAGAGATACTCCATTAAGAGAAAATGGTATTAAACCTTTAAAAGCCACATTACCTAAAAAACTTCAAAAAGAAGAATTAATTTTTGGTTATAATTCTGGTAAATTTAAACCTAATGAGGTAAAATATATTACCTTTGAAAAAGAACTTTTGGCTATCAAACTTGCCATTAAAAGATTTCATATCTATTTGGCACTAGAAGTTTTTATTCTTAGAACTAATAACCAAGCGTTTCGAGATTTTCTAATTAATAAAAGAGCCATAGTAGATGGTAGAAGATGTATCATGTTATTTCTCAATATACATTTGAAGTTGAACATTTGAAGGGAACTAACAATATTCTTGCAGATTACCTTAGAAGAGAAGATCACTAAAACAAGTGAATTATTTTGCAGGACATCGATAAGGGAAAAACCCCTTGGAATACCGTTGTAAGGAAAAAACCTTCCCCACAACAAAAGGTATATGTTGTTTACCAGGGATTTCAACTAGGAATCTATAACAACTGGTCAGCTTGTCACGCTCAAGTAAACAAATACTGGGGAGCATATTATGAAAGTTTTGAAAGCTATGAGGAGGAAACAAAAGCCTTCAACAATCATCTATATGCCAAACAAATGGCGGGAGAATCCAGCTAGGAAGTAAAAGACTTCTTAAATCCTGGATTAGAAGAATATTTATATGAGAAAATCAATAGAATATGGAAGGGTCTCTCGAAAGGAGAGTAATGGTTGCGAGGGGCTCTGCTAGGGTTTCATGTGTGTGCCATCTTCTTGGCCCGCCGTGTTAGGGTTTGGTTTGTGTTTTGGGTGAGTCTTGCGGTGTCGGTTTTGATATTGATTCATACAAGTTTAGGTATACAACGACGCGAGGAGAGCTTTGGTTCCGCGAGGCTCTGGTTGGGTTCATGTGCGCCGCCTTTCTTGTGTGATATTTTAGGGTTTGGTTTGGGCTTTGTGGTGAAGCTACTACTATGGATATGGAGGAACTACAACAAAGGTTTGGATCCCATCTTTGTCTCTCTGAAAGGGAGAGAGTGGGAGTACGAGTTTTGAAAGAGGAGGTGGAGGACTTGCCCTTGGGTTTTTGCCTTGTGGCCAAAGTCTACACAGACAAGGCCATGAACGGTGAAGCCTTTGTGAATCTTTTTTCTAGGCTTTGGAAGGGGAGGGCAAGAGTTTCTCTGCGTGTGATTGGTGATAAAAAAATTTTGGCCTGCTTTGTTGAAAGGAAGGATTTACAGCGGATTCTGGATATGGAGCCATGGAGAATCATGGAAGCACTGGTGGTTTTGGAAGAGGGGTCACGGACTCGAAACCTTAGATGATTGAGAATGAGTCACTACTCCTTTTGGGTGCAATTGCATGGAATTCCAGTGCTGAATATGACTCTGGTTGTTGCTAAGAAGATTAGGGGGCTGATTGGTGCTATCTTGGACGTTGATACATATTGGGGTAGGGATTGCATTGGTTGGTTCGCATGTGTTCGTGTTCATATGCGGGTGGATGACCCTTTGATGCGGGGGACTGTGTGGAGTTTCCGATGGAAGGACTGCAGTGGATTGCTTTCAAATATGAGTGTCTCTAAGCGTATTGCTTAGTGTGTGGTTCCTTGGGACACACCACACAGCGTTGTGTTTCCATAGGACAACCTGGAAGCGGTGAGGGCAATAGTTCTACTTTTACAGAGTTGGACGCAACAATGGATTTGAGGGGCAGAGCTTTACGTACTGGGTTGAGGCGCTAGGCAAATGGTCGGGACTCCAAATTGCATGGGGGTCAGGGGCGAGGCCGGGGTGATGGTGTGGCGTCCGACTTGGCGGCGAACATCCAAAGTTATATTGAGGAGGAGGATAGCCGTACGCAGGTGTTGGAAGTCGCTTTTGATGCTGGTTTGATTGGTAGAGGAGGGCAATTTCGTGGTGTTGGTGGAGCTGTGTAGACCATGGGTGATGGAGTTAATATTCAGGCCTAGGGGAGCGAGATGCATACGGTGGATGTGGGAAGGCAGCCGCCGGTTGAATCTGGGCAGGGAATTCGCTCCGGTGGTGGTGGAACTTGTGCTACCTTGTTTAGAGGTGGAACCTATGCGTGAGCAGGGGCTTGGTCAGGGGAGGGGGAGTGAGGTGGAGGGTCTTCCTTTTTCCCAGCAATTTGATCCATTTCAACTCATGCCCATCATTGAGAGAGCCTGGGAGGGGCAGACAGGTCAACAAAAGCGGCGATGGTCTTTAACGGAAGCTGAGAGTGGCTTACTATGTTCAAGGGGTGGTGTTGGCCAAGCGGCTGGAGTGTGGTGTGGAGGTAGGATTGTCTCAGGTGGTCGGGGACGACCTTAATGGGCCTCTTGAGTGAAGGGGTGCATGATCCACCTCTTCCCTATCGCCATGAATGCTTTATGTTGGAATTTTCAAGGTATCGGAGGTACTTTGACAGTGCACAACCTGGTGGAGCACACCTTGTTTCATCGGCCTGATTTCGTAATTTTACTTGAGACAAAGAATATTACTAGACACTTTGGTTATTTGAAAAAATAAGTTGGGAATGCCCTTTATGCATGTTGTTGAACCACGTGGATTGAGTGGTGGTCTTTGTATTTTTTGGAGTGATGCTCAACAAGTTGTTTTAGTTAAGTATGCTGAATTTCTTATTGAAGTCGTAATAAAAGATTCCACTTTTGAATTATTGTTGGAGATTATTTACTATTTATGCAAGTACGGATGATAGGAAACGTGCTGACCAATGGCGAGTGTTGGGTTCTAGAATTTGTAATAGTGGAGATCCTTGTCTACTATTGGGTGATTTGAATGATATTTTGTCGATTGAAGATAAAGATGGAGGACTTACTCGTTCTGAGAACTCTATGCTTTGTTTTAGGGAGTTTGTTGCCGAAAATAAATTACTTGACCTTGGGTACCAAGGTCATCCTTACACTGGGAGGAATAAGAGGGATTCGGGATTCATCCAAGCCCGGTTAGACAGGGGGTTCGCTACTGCTGATTGGGTGGATATGTATCCCATAGCTACTCTCCATCATCTCCTTGTGGAAGGGTCTGATCACTTGATGTTACTACTACACTTTTCGCCGCCACACCGGTGCCATAAAAAGCGATTTGTTTTTTATTCTAGATGGGTGAATGAGCAAGAATGTAGGGCTGTTATTAGAGAGCAGTGGGGTCAGGAGATTCGTGGTTCAAAGGCATTCAAAGTGTGTGGAAATTTTAATTGGGTACGGCGTGGCCTCTTGGAGTGGAGGAAGGTCAATCAACGTAACAGTAAGGTTGTGATCGATTACCTTAAACAGCAGCTGCGGGCTGCTTATGTGAGCACTAAGTTTGATGGGAATTGGTTGAGAACAAAGGAATTGGAGCTGAAACAAGCGGTCTGGAATGAGCAGACATTTTGGAAACAAAAGGCTAGAATTCAATGGCTACAGGAGGGGGATAAAAACTCTAAAATTTTCCACTCTTCTACAGTGAGAAGGCGCAAATTTAATAGGCTTCGGGGCTTGGAGAAAACTGATGGCAGATGGGTGGAGGAGGGCCCTGAGATGAACCTTGTGGTGACTGATTATTTCGAACTTTTGTTTACTTCCTCTCAGCCCCAAGCCTGTTCTACTATTTTGTCTTGTGTGGACAGCCGAATCACATCTGAGGAGAATGAGTTGGTCTTGGTGCCACTCAGCCATGAGGAAATTAAAGCTGTTGTCTTTCAAATTAAACCTTCAAAGGCTCCGGGACCAGATGGTTTTACTAGTGGTTTTTTCCATCTGAATTGGGAGACTGTGGATGGTGATATATGTGCTATGGTGACATCTTTTTGGCATTCGGGAAGACTTCTACGGCAGCTCAACTATACCCACCTATGCTTGATTCCAAAAGTTTATAGTCCAATGAAGATGACAGACTTGCATCCCATTGCCCTTTGTAATGTTATTTATATGGTAATCTCTAAAAGCCTTACTAATCGGTTAAAAACAGTGATGTCTGAATTATTAGTATCAATCAGTCAGCCTTTGTAGCTGTTCGGAAAATACAAGATAATATTCTGGTGGTCCATAAGATTCTTCATTCCATGAAACATCGGAGTACACATGAGGTGAATGAATTGGCATTGAAAGTCGACATGGCTAAGGCCAATGATCGGGTGGAGTGGAGTTTTGTACTTGATATGCTGAGAGCCCTTGGATTGGTAGAGAGATTCAGTGGATTGATTTTTGAATGTATGGCTACTGTATCCTATAGTGTTATGGTTAACAGTGAGGACACTGGTTATATTAAACCAAGTAGGGGTCTTCGGCAGGGAGACCCCATGTCACCTTTTCTATTCCTGGTGTGTGCTGAAGGGCTCTCGGCCCTCTT
This sequence comes from Oemleria cerasiformis, assembly GCA_037349345.1. Taxonomy (NCBI): domain Eukaryota; kingdom Viridiplantae; phylum Streptophyta; class Magnoliopsida; order Rosales; family Rosaceae; genus Oemleria; species Oemleria cerasiformis. The sequence goes on along the minus strand of JAZGTL010000003.1, from coordinate 9,423,997 downwards.
TAGACGAAGGGAGGAGGAGGGGGCAATTCATGGGTTCCGTTTTGTGGAGAATAGTACTTTGAAGATCTCTCACTTGTTCTTTGCTGATGATGCGGTCATTTTTTGTCATGCCAATCGAATGAGATTGAATCTATTATGGGAGTCCTTGATTTTTTATGAAGCAGCTTCAGGCCAACTTGTTAACTTGGAAAACATCTCCTTATATTTTGGTGTGAACTGCCCTAAAAGGTTAAGGAGATGTCTGGCTAGGAGATGCCACATTACGGCAAGGGATGGATTTGGTAAGTATCTTGGTCTGCAGGCAGATTTTGGTATTTCCAAGCGGGTTATTTTTTATTAAGTGCGGAACCGAATTGCTGGTAAGGTGCAAGGATGGGCTGAGCAGTTTCTTTCGGCTGCTGGTAAAGAGATAATGATTAAATTAGTGGCCATTGCAATGCCAATTTATTCCATGTCGTGTTTTAAGCTTCCTATTGGAGTGTGATGGGACATTGAGCGTCTGATTGCTAATCATTGGTGGGGAAAACCAAAGGGTCAGCGTGGAGTACATTGGGTGGCTTGGAAGAAGTGGTCTAAGGTGAAGAAAGTGGGAGGCCTAGGGTTCCGTGACCTGAAGTGTTTCAATCTGGCCATGCTTGGGAAGATAGGCTAGCGGATTATTCATGACCCTTCTCTATTACTTGTTCAGGTGCTTCGGGACAAGTACTATCATGTCGAGTCATTCCTAGACGCTTCTATGGGCTGTAAGTTATCCTGGGGGTGGAAGGGTCTAATCCATGGGCGTAAGGTGCTGACTGCAAGTTTGAGGTGGCAGATTGGAAACGGTTTTCAGGTGCGCTCAAGGGGAGATCCTTGGCTTCGAACCCCTTATACTTTCAAGGTAACTTCCTCCCATCCTAAAATCCCTGCGTATGTGTGTGACTTAATGAGCAGGGTACTTATTCATGGCGGGAGGATGTGGTTACACGCTATTTTAGTGCAGAGGAAGCCCAGGAGATTCTCAAGATTCCTCTTAGCCGTTGTGGTTTGGGTGATCAGCTGATTTGGCATTTTACGGGGAATGGTAGCTACTCTGTTAAGTTAGCTTATGGTGTTGCATTGTACCTACACTGAAATGGTGAATTGGGGAGAAGAGGAGAGGGGGAAGCCAGTTCTTCGGCGATGCAGGGGCTTAAATAGAGTCAAATCTGGTCAACGAAAGTCCCTCCGAAGCTGAAATTGTTTGTGTGGAGAGGGTGCCGTAATTCCCTTGCTGTTAGAAGTAATTTAGTTTGAAGAAGACTCAATGTGGAGTCAGTTTGCCCGGTTTGTGGCCTAGATGAGGAGATTGAGCTTCATCTCTTTTTTCAATGTCAGTTTGCTCGATTTTTCTGGTGTGGTAGTCCTCTTATGATTGATGTTCATACGTTGGTTGGTGTGGAGTTCGCTAGTGTGTGGCAGGGGTTGACTGAAAAGTTTCAAAAACTCCCTCATAAGGAGGAATTGATACAGACACTTACCTTTGGCCTTTGGAGAATATGGAAAAGCAGGAACCAAATGGTGTTTGAGGGTACTGCGGTCTGTCCTGAGGAGGCCATTACACTCTTAACTAACTGGTGAGTGAATTTATTGAGTTGGGATTCTTCCCTTTTCAAGGATACTTTATGCAACCTAGCCCACTAGATGAAGGAATACTAAGGGCGGTCATCCGATGGAAAAAACCAAAAATGGGGATGTTGAAAATCAACTGTGATGGAGCATGGGATTCACAAGATGGGCGTGGAGGTGTGGATTGGGTTCTTAGAGACTGCTATGGCTTCTTGGTTTTTAATGGTGGTCGTGGGAAACTGCCATTCAAGTCAAGTCAAATCGTTGTGGCCGAAGCAATCCGTGTTGCTCTATTGTATTGCCTCATGGCTGGGCATTTTTGTGTGGAGGTAGAGACGGATGCTCAGTTTATTATTAATGTGTTCTTGGGTAAGTGTTCAGAAGTGTCTGACTTAGCTTCCATAGTGTTTGATATTTTTGAAATTGTAAAGACAATGCGACGAGTCCAGTTTGTGTATGCTCCCAGGCATGCTAACAAGGTTGCGCATCTTGTTGATGCATATGTCAGTAGAGTAAGAGGGTACTATTGTTGGGATGAACTAGGGACGAAGTGGTTGTTTGATACTTTAGCCTCAGATGCAGGTGTTTGAATTCGCTATTAATAAAACTCTTGACTTTTTGGTAAAATGGAATATGGAAAACCCATTTCCAAAAGGAAAATAAGGGGTTTAGAAAACAAGAAAAGGAAAAAGAAATTTCTTTGGTAAAATAAGAAAATGTTTTGCTTAAAAATATTTGTTTCCAAATCATAAAAGAAATGAATTGGGATGAAGATTTTAATTTTGAAAAGATAAACAATTTTCTTCAAATGACGGATATTCTCAAAAACGATTATTTAGATTATGCCATTGAAAAAATTAAAAGAATTTGTCTTTTCTAAAAAGCAAACAAAGTTTTGCCACTCGATGTCTTTAATAACATTCGAGGAAAAGTTTTGGATCATTAGGAGAAAATTCTAGATATGTATTTTCGAAATTACGAAAATATAAATCTGGCTGATACTTCCTTTGTTCTAACAAATGAACACTGGGAGATTGAAACTGTCGATTGGGGAATTACTAACAAAGTAGTTTTCCATAGTTTTAATTTTGATAATCTCAAAGATTTCCCGGCATTTATCAAAGCAATGGTTTATGACATTGTAAAAAATTTTAAATGGAACACATATTTGACTTTCTCCATATCCAACACACTCGAATGGAGAGAAAGAGAGAGATTCTTTCAGCCTTATCAAATTTGGTTATTAACTGAAACAATTGATAGGGAAGTTCCGGATGAAACCCTTCTAGGAACTAAACAGTTGGCACTATGCATCAATCCCATAACACAATGGATTGAGATTATAATTCACACATCAGATGTTGCAAAACATTTTGTGGACTCCATCAATTTGGTTAATCCAACCGATGGACGAAGAATATTTTTGACAAACCTACCTACCAGCAGACATGGAGTTAATAAGAAAACTCGCCAACAGTAGAAACTCATTAGACTTCCCAATGGACCTAGAAATTGCAGCAAAAGAAAGGGAAGTACATAGACAAAATTCCAGCATAATGACATTAAGTTCAGATATTGAAGATGAAATTGAATATGCTAATCTGAACAATATGATGGAAGCGTAGTTGGCCCAAATCTTATCAAAAAATATAAGATTCACATCAAAATAAAAGAGTCTCAATAATTGAAAACCAACAAAACCAAAAAGCAGATGTTGAAAGGTGATAAAAAAAGTCACTGATGTTGAAAGATGATAGAAACGTTTGTGGTAGGGAAGAAAGAAGAAAAAGGTGATCAGAGAAGGTTGTAGAACAGAAGAAAAAAGAAAATGTTGACAATTTTTTTTTTTTTGATGATTTGGAACGATGATATGGAAACCAGCTTAAGCTAGTGTGTAAGGACCCTTCCTGAATTTCCCCTCGAAACCTGGGAAGAACCCTACTCCGTTTGACAACCTAAGGAATTTCCCAAAACACCCTTAAGTCCTAACAATGTAGTTATGAGGACACTTCCAAAAGTTCGGCAGAGTGTCCCCTTCAGGACTGGTTAACCGTCTTCCACTTGTCAGACAAGAGATCATATAGCACTCCAAATTCCAACAGACAACAACAATCCAACGATGAAATCGAAAATTTTACAGTAAGTCCAAAAGTATTATCAGAGCATCTAGGTAGGATAATAATTACATAATTAAATATCCTACTTGAGTATAGGTAATAGCTCAACTGATATTCTAATGCCTCTGCCTCTGAAAGTGCCCATGTTAAGACAACATAAAAACCGAGTCCAAAAACTAGGCCATTTCTCCAAAACACATTTTCACTGAAATATGAAAAACCTGTGTCCAGTAATAATTTCTAAATTCCAAAAATTTTCACAAACAATACATAACAGAATTTAATTCAAAGATACCTTTATGCATGCACTACAATTTATAAACCAAAGTCCACTCACCACACGTCCAAGTAAGCTCAATCCAAAGTCGTACGCTCCTCTGAAGTTCCTGGATCAGTATCGCCAGTCATTATTAACAATCGGGATTACCGGCTAATAATAAAAACCCTACATTTAAACTTCCTAAACCCCGGGAGGGCTGCCTACATCTCACTAAAAATGCAGCAGCTTTGGACGCCCAAAACTACCCCTAAACGACGTCCGATCAACCTGAAACCTGCGCCAACAGATCTGGAAAGTTGAAAATAAGCTAACATGCGTTGCCATGACCACAAAACCAGTCCCCACGCGCAGCCACGCACCGGCGGAAGGTTGGACCACGCGCCCCCACGCGTCCAATACTATTCACGGGGGAATATTTCATCAAACCTGACGGAATATCCCGACGAAATCGGAATATTCCGTCCAGACTAACGGCGTTAGGGTTCCTTCCAACTCTGTTAACCTTTGACGGAATATGGCAACGCCCTCAGCATATTCCGTGAAACCCTGACGGTGTCAGTTGACCGTTAAGTAAACTGATTGCTGACTGTGTGGCTAGGTGGCACCCACGTGGCTGCCAGGTGGCACCTACGTGGCTCCACGTGGCATGCCACTTCAGCCCCGTCTGACCGACCCAGTCACCGGCGTCTCACCAAAGAAGACGATCGCACCACCGTTGTCAGAATCTCACCAGAAAAGACAACCGCGCCGCCTTGCACAGCCGTCTGCCGTCCACCGTCGTCGAAAAACCCCATTTCCGACCGACCTTGAGTTTTTTCTAACTTCTTCAAATCTCAACCATTTTTCACGAATTTTATGTCTAAATCTATCTACTCGAACCCAAAAAGTCAAAAATTATCTCAAAACACTAAACCCGTACCTGTGCTGGCCGAATAATTGATCGGAACTTTCGATTTTTCTTTTCCTCGGTCTGGCGTCTCCTGCAGGTGCCTCCTCCGATGGTTGGTACGTTCTAGATCGTGGGAAGGAGGAGATTTTGATTAGTGGAACTAGAATGGGAGACTTGGCCTTGAATCAAAGTTCAATTTTATGGGTTTTGAGTTTTGGGTCGCACGGGTTCGGGGTGTGTCTAAGAGAGAGAGTGTGAAATGATGAAGATCATATCAAATTGGGGGTTAAAAATATCTACCCCTGCCAAATTACCAAAATGCCCCTAACATTCTAGACTCGCATCTTTCGCACACGAACTCTATTTTTCACGTTCCATCTGTCTACGAACTCGTGAGTTCGAGACCTCTGCAACGGTACTCAAAATACAGCCTAAAGTGTCTCGAAATAAAATTTGACTTACACGCCCCTAAACAACCAAGGGTAAATTCGCCTTTTTGCAAAATAATTTACGAAAATTCAATAATTACATTTCCGGGTTGTTACAATTTGCCCCCCTTAAAGAAATTTCATCCACGAAATTCACATCTGTCAGTGGAACAAATGTGGATGTTGCGCCCGCATCAGTGCCTCGGTTTCCCACGAGGCCTCCTCCACATAATGATTCCCCCACAACACTTTAACCAGAGGAATAGTCTTTATGCGCAATAATTTTTCCTTCCATTGGTTGATCCTCCATCACATGAGACTCATCATATAGGTACTTCCGGAGCATGGACACATGTAAGACATCATGACCTCTTGACAGTTCCGGAGGTAATGCAAGTATGTACGTCAGTGGTCCTATCCTCTCCACAATCTCATACCGCTCAATGTAGTGAGGACTCAGTTTTCTTCGTCTACCAAAACGGACCACTCCTTTCCAGAGGGATAATTTCAAGAACACGCTGTCTCCGACCTCAAATTCAAGGTCTCTGGTCCGTCAGTCTACATAGCTTTTCTAGCGTTCCTGGGCTACCTTTAACCTTTCTCTGATGATTCTAATATTTTCCTCAGTCATATCCACTATCCCTGGTGTCAACAATCTCCTTTCACCTACCTCATTCTAGCATATCGTTGTCCTGCACTGTCTCCCATACAGTGCCTCGAAAGGAGACATCCCAATACTCGACTGATAGTTGTTGTTATATGAAAATTCCATCAAAGACAGTCGTGAATCCTAATTTCCTTTAAACTGCAGTACACAAGCTCTCATCATATCCTCCAAAATCTGAATTGTCCTATCAGACTGACCATCAGTCTGAGGATGAAAAGCTGTACTGAAATGCAATGTAGTTCCAAAGGCTTTCTATAAACTCCGCCAAAACCTAGAGGTAAACCTAGGGTCCCTGTCTGACACAATCGACTATAGAGTTCCATGCAACCGTATGAGCTCATCCACAAACAATTTGGCATACTAGCCCATCCGGTAATCTTCCCGTACTGGCAAAAAATGTGTTGACTTCGTGAGTCTATCAACAATTACACAGATTCCATCATGTCATTTTTGAGTCCTTGGAAGTTTATACACAAAATCCATTGTAATGTGATCCCACTTCCATTCCGGAATAGGTAATGGTTTTAGTGCCTCGTATGGTTTCTGCCTCTCTACTTTCACTTGCTGACACGTCAGGCATCTACTCACAAACTTTGCTATTTCTTTTCATCCCAGTCCACCAGTTGTGTTTCTTTAGATTACGATACATCTTAGTACCTCCTGGATGCATAGCATAAGCAGAACTACGAACCTCCTCAAGAATTTCTCTCTTCAACTCTAGCTCATTTGGTACGCATAACCGGCCATCCTTAACCAAGGCCCCATCATCCCTAATTGCATAATCCTGCCTGTTCTCAGCCTCCAACTCCATCATAATAACACACAAAGTAGGATCTTGGAGTTGAGCCTCAATAATCCGGTCAATCATGACATGCCTCACATGGAAGCTAGCCAACAAGGCCCCATGGCTATCCATGTCAAGTATAATTCCCGCTCTACGGAATTCCACCAGCAACGGTAGGTAAACCGTATGCAAATAGGCCAAGGAACCCATGGACTTCCTGCTCAAGGAATCCGCCACAACATTGGCTTTTCCTGGGTGATACTCTATGGTACAATCATAATTTTATTAGCTCAAGCCACCTTCTCTGCCTCAAATTCAGATCTTTCTGGGTGAAGAAGTATTTCAAACTTTGATGGTCAGTAAAGATCCGACATATCTCCCCATACAAATAATGTCTCCCCATACAAATAATGTCTTCAGATCTTCAGTGCATGCACCAACGCAGCTAACTCCAAATCATGCGTGGGGTAATTCAACTCATGGGGTTTCAGTTGCCTGGAAGCATAAGCTATCACCTTCCCATGCTGCATCAGCACGCAGCCTATACCCCACAATGATGCATCACTATACACCTTGAAGCCGTAGCGTGTCCTAAAAGCCGTTTTAGGAACATCCCCTTCCCTGATCCTCAACTGATGGTACCCCAATCGAAGGTCAATCTTTGAGAAATACCTTGCCCTTTTAATTGGTCAAACAGATCATCAATTCTTAGCAAAGGAAACTTATTTCACACCGTTACCGTGTTTAGCTACCGGTAGTCGATACATAACCTCATACCACCATCTTTCTTCCTTACAAATAACACCGGCGCACCCTAAGGTGATACACTTGGTCGGATAAATCTCATATCCACCAAGTCCTGCAATTGAGTCTTCAACTCTCTTAATTCTACCGGTGCCATTTTGTACGGTGCCTACGATATAGATTGGGTACTCGGAAGAAGCTCTATGGTGAACTCAATCTCCCGGTGAGGTGGCAATCCTAGAAGATCCTCTGGAAATACATCAAAAAACTCACTCACCATCGGAATATCCTCTACTCTCACCGGAGTATCCCGAGAATCAAACATGTGAGCCAAATAGCTAGAAGATCCTCTGGAAATACATCAAAAAACTCACTCACCATCGGAATATCCTCTACTCTCACCGGAGTATCCCGAGAATCAAACATGTGAGCCAAATAGCCCTCACAACCTTTCCTCAACAATTTCTCAGCAGTCAAAGCCGATATTACTCCCGAGGGAAGTACCCTACGATCTCCCCGAAACATAAGTTCAGGCAAACTTGGACTCGGGAAAACCACCCCCTTGTTATAAAAATCTATGGAGGCATGGTGCATGGTTAACCAATCCATCCCCAGAATCACATCAAAATCATAAATATCTAAGGGGATTAAATCTACCTCCAACGCATGACCTTCCACTATCACCGGACAACTGCGAATCACGAGGTTCGCCACTAACATATCTCCAGTAGGAGTACTAATACCCATGTCCCAACCAATCGGGGACAATTCTATATTAGCAAACAATGTGAAACCCCGAGAAATAAAAGAATCTGTCTCCCCCGGATCTATCAAAACATGAGCATTATGATTAAAAATAGAACGTACTAGTGACCACCTCTGGTGCTACTCGGGCCTCCTGTTGATTCATTGCAAAAACTCGGGCATGTGTACCCGAAGATCGACCACGACCCCCATGTCTCCATCTGGCCCTATTGCCCCCACTGACCCTATTGGCCCCACTGGCCCTGTTGGCCCCGCTGGCCCTATTGGCCCCACTGGCCCTGTTGGCCCCACTGGATTGGGTCTAGCTCCCTGTTGCAGTACCAGACGTATGCACTATCCTCTGACTTGGTTCAGTAGCATAACGACCCAAGGAACTACTACTTGGACGACGATGGGAACAATCTCTCTGGAAATGACCAGTCTCCCCACAAAAGAAACAACCAGTGCCACCAGATCTGCCACTCTGTCTTCCGGTCGACTGTACTGAAGCACCACTAGACTGAGCGGATGACTGATGTGCCTGGCAAGCTCCGCCACTGCCCGACTCCGATCTCGCACTCCCAGAAGATCCAGAACTATACCCGCCTCTCTTGGATGGTCCTTGACTAGAGGCTCCGAAATTCCAGCGATCCCGGCGTCGCCTAGAACCACTGAACTGCTGCTAAACTGGCAAATTCAACTTTACCCTAGCTGCAACATCAGCCAAGTCCCTAAAAGAAGTATGAGTCACCGTCGATATTACTGATCGAATCTCACCTCTCAGCCCATACTCGAATCTGTGGCAGTTATCCCTCTTTGTTGCCACCATAACCGGTACAAAGCGGGCCAACTCAAGAAATTCCCGCTCATGTTGGGCCACTGTCATCTCTCCCTATTGAAGCTGCAAGAACTAAGCCTCACTGGCATCCCGGTACGAGCGAGGGTAAAATTGCTCAAGGAAGCCCTCCTGGAAGGTTTCCCAGGTAAATGCATGGACATCCCTGCCTGACAGCTCCAAAGCATGCCACCAATGGTACGCATGACCACCTAGAAGGAATGTGGCTAACCGCACCCTGTCCTCCGGAGGGCACCTCATAACCGAGAACGCTCGCTCCAAACGAGTAATTGTTTTACAAATAGCAACACAAAAATTACGCAACTATATGCACGTTTTAACTCGCAAGTGCACAAGATAAGACAAATAGTATAGAAAGCAAATACAAGATCATTCCCACGAGGACTGGATTAATATGTGTTTAAAATTGATTTTAAGATGATTTTGAAAACTGAAAATTTAGAAACAAAATATTAAAAAAAAAAACAGCGTTTGATTAAAAATAGAATTGGATTGAGGTTAAAACAATGAGAAAACTAGTTAGGGATTCGATGTTCACCGCTAATCTTCTTCCTTCAGCAAAGGAATGAGATGGTGTGGCTGAGTCCTTGTGTGAGAGCTTCCAACGTTTCTGCAGTTTTCTTTTTGGGAGAAAAAGAGACGTTCCAAAGTATGAGATAGAGAGAGACGTTTCTGACTTTTTGTGTGGGAGAATGACTCTTTGATGCCTGCCTTTTTGTCTTCCTTGTGCGTTTCCCCCTTGTCCCATGTATGTGTATGCCCCTTTGCTGCCCAGAATTGATGTGGGTGTTAATTTCCTTAATGAGGGAGAGAGAGTTTCCGTTTGCATTCGCTGCTCAATCAATCATCACGTTGTGGCTGCTCCTCTCCCTTTATTATTTGTTTATCTTCCTTTTTCTGATTAAAACGTTTCCCCCCATAACCTTAATAAACTAGGCCTCTAGTCGTCCAAGCCCGATAAGGATTAGAAAACTTGAAATAGAAGGAATGCTGAATTCCAGCTCAGCCTGACCTTGCTGTACTAAAACGACCATAACTCATTCTAGACAACTCCAATTCACAAACCGTAAAATACTCTAGAAACTAGACTTCCGTATCTTGCCAACGATATATGGCCCATCAGCTAGTTCTTCCCGAGCAGGTGCAGTTAATTTCGAGAAGTTGACACATCTGCTGAAGTCTGTTTCAAAGTTTCCTCCTTAGATTTCCAAAACAACACTCATTAACTCATTTTGTAACTTTGCTTCCAAAAACCCTACAAAACACAAAAACAAGCTAAGTATTAAGAAAACATAGGAAACATGCTAAGAAAAGCATAAGAAAACAAGATAAAACGTCGCATAAATATGCTCCTATCAGTAATCCACTCATCTGCATCATCCGGGCCAGACTCGGCCGTAAATACTGTCGCCCCCAATCTCTGGGCTCTCTCGATTTCTAAAACTTCAGTAGCAGCCCTACCCTGAAGTACTGAAGTCAACGCCCGACCCAATTGCTCTAGGGTCTGCCTCAAATCAGGCTCTACTGCGGGTTCATGTGTGTCCCCACCATTTCCAGACAGCTGACAGGGCTCGCGTCTCGGAGGCATTACGATGAAAAGAACTGTAAATCGTCAATACCATAATCAGTTGTACACTAAGTGTACGGTCTACAGGAATTTAAACCTAGTGCTCTGATACCAAATTGTAAGGACCTTTCCGAATTTCTCTTTGAAACCCGGGAAGAACCCTGCTCCCGTCTGACAACCTAAGGAATTTCCCAAAACACCCTTAAGTCCTAACAATGTAATTATGAGGTCTCTGCCAAAAGTTCGGCAGAGTCTCCCCTTAGGGACTGGTTAACTGTCTTCCACATGTTAGACAAGAGATCAGATAGCACTCCAAATTCCAACAGACAACAACCATCCAACGATGAAATCGAAAATTTTACAGTAAGTCCAAAAGTGTTATTAAAGCATCTAGGTAGGATAATAATTACAGAATTAAATGTCTTACTCAAGTATAGGTAATAGCGCAGTTGATATTCTAATGCCTCCGCCTCAGAAAGTGCCCATGTCAAGACAACATAAAAAACGAGTTCAAAAACCAGGTCATTTCCCCAAAACACATTTTCACTGAAATGTGGAAAACCTGTGTCCATTAATAATTTCTAAATTTCAGAAATTTTCACATACAATACATAACAGAATTTAATTCAAAGATACCTTTATGCATGCATTACAATTTATAAACTAAAGTCCACTCACCACACGTCCAAATAAGCTCAATCCCGAGTCGTACACTCCTCCGAAGTTCCTGGAGCAGTTTTACCTATCAATATTAACAACCGGGATTACCGTCTAATAATAAAAACTCTACATTTAAACTCCCTAAACCCCAGGAGGTCCGCCTACGTCTCACTAAAAATGCAGTAGCTTCGGTCACCCAAAACTACCCCTAAACGACGTCCGATCAACCAGAAACCGGCGCCAACAGATATGGAATGTCAGAAACTAGCTGACACATGTCACCATGACCCCAGAACCAGTCCCACGCGCCGCCACGTGCCGACGGAAGGCCGGACCACGTACCACACGCCGGCCACGCGCCCTCACGCACCCGGTACTGTTCACGGTGGAATATTTCGTCGCTATGACGGAATATTCTGTCAAACCTGACGGAATATCCTGACATAATCAAAATATTCCATCCAGACTAACGGCATTAGGGTTCTGTCCAACTCCATTAACTTTTGACGGAATATGCCAACGCCGTCAGCATATTCTGTCAAACCCTGACGGCGTCAGTTGACCGTTAAGTCAACTGACTGCTGACTGTGTGGCCATGTGGCATCCACGTCAGCCCCGTCTAACCGACCCAGTCACCGGCCTCTCACCGGAGAAGATAGCCGCACTATCGTCGCCGAAGTCTCGCTAAAATCTCACCGGAGAAGACGACTGCGCCGCTGTCCGCGGTTGCCGGAAAACCCCATTTCCGGCCGACCTTTAGTTTTTTCTTACTTCTTCAAATCTCAACCATTTTTCACGAATTTTATGTCTAAATCTATCTACTCGAACCCAGGAACTAAAATATGACCTCAAAACACTAAACCCGTATATGTGCTAGTCGAAAAATCGATCGAAACTTTCGGTTTTTCTTTTCCTCGGTCCGGCGTCTCCTGCGGGTGCCTCCTCCGATGGTTGGTACGTCCGTGATCGTGGGAAGAAGGAGATTTCGATTAGTGGAACTATAATGGGAGACTTGGCCTTGAATCAAAGTTCAATTTTATGGGTTTTGAGTTTTGGGTCGCACGGGTTCGGGGTGTGTCTAAGAGAGAGAGAGTGAAATGATGAAGATCAAATCAAATTGGGGGTTAAAAATATCTACCCATACCAAATTACCAAAATGCCTTTGACATTCTAGACCCGCATCTTTCGCACACAAACTCCATTTTTCGCGTGTCGCCTGTCTATGTACTCGTGAGTTCGAGACCTCCGTAACGATACTCAAAACACAGCCTAAAGTGTCTCGAAACAAAATTTGACTTTCACGCCCCTAAACAATCAAGGGTAAATTCATCTTTTTGCAAAATAATTTACGAAAATTCAATAATTACATTTCTGGGTTGTTACATGGTGTCGTCCCAAGACCTTCCTAGTGAGAGGAAAAAAGGGGGAAGGTGGGGACTGTGAAAATACGTGTTGGTGGGGGCAAGGAATGTAGGAACTGTGAAAATACGTATTGGTGGGGCAAAGGAATGCATGAACAAAGGGTGATGTTAGGGCTATTAATCGATTTTTTTGATTCGGTATTTTGCCAAAACTGAAACCGGACCGAAGCTTTCTTTCGATATCAGTACCGATTCGGTACTGGCATTTTCCACCGTTTAGGCCGGAACCGGACTAGACCGATCGGTTCGGTTCATAAATGGTTTTTTCTGGTTTTGCACTGATGAAGCCATCAAGTGGGAGAGTGGTTGCGATGAAGCCTTCGAGTTGGAGAGTGGCTGAGACTTGAGAGCGATTGAGCGAAAGGAACTGCTGAAGCCTTTGACTGGATCTAGAGAGACCGCGATGGAGGCGTGGACTCGTGATGGAGGCGTCCTCAACGACTTCAATATTATCGAAGAAGGCGACGGATCATGGAGGCGTCCTCGCGACGGGAGTCATGGAGGCGTCCTCACGATGGAAGCATCCTCACTCCTCGTGATTGAGGCGGCCGCGTGACTGCGATGGGAGTGAGAGTGATTAGTGAGGCGGTGAAGATGGTGAAGGGTTTGGAACTTTGGATCGAGGGTGAGAGTGAGAGTGATTAGTGAGAGATGAGGGTGAAAGTGAGTGAAAGTGAAGCGGCGTGAAGGTGAACTCGTGATGAAGTAGATTTAGACTAGGGTTGAAGAATGAAGATCGATCAATTCATCGATAATATCAAAGTGAAAATGAAATGGCCAAAAACGGTGCGTTTTACTCAGTGTAGTGCTTGCTTCGGTTCAGTACCTGTTTTTCGGTACTGTATTTCCGAAAATTGAAACCGAACTGTTTTCACTTCGGTTCGGTTCGATTTTTTTGTTTCATTTCGGTTTTTTTTTTTCGGTTCAATTATTTTTCGGTACGGTTCAGTACGATTCGATTTTTCGGTCGGTTTTTCTGGCCCAATTAATAGCCCTAGGCCATGTGATGGTGTGTGAGGTTGGGTTTAGTAAGGAGTGAGGGTGTGTTAGGTTTGTAGAAAGGGTAAGGCCATGACAAGTGGGACCATTGGTTTGTAGTGAAGGGTAAGGGTATGATAAGTGGGCAATGTTCAAATTGGCGGCTTAGGAGGTGGCCTAGGCGCTGCTCAACCGCCCTGATTTGGAGCAAATCGGAGGAGGAGGAATGCGAACAGGTATTAACCAGCTGCTTAGCCGCTCCTGGGCGGGCACTAGGCGGCTAGGCGGGCGAGGCGGGCAGGTCGAACTGGCTAATTTCATTAGCAATAACATAGACGGAGGAAGGAAGATGAAGGCGTAATTACTGGGAATGGGTTTGTAGTTAAAGGCGGCGCTGTTTCCGTTTAGTGCGCGAGGAAGAAGATCTACTCGTGGTCTTTTTTCTTTTGTTATGTTTTATTATGCAAACGACGTCGTCCCTATTTCACTGAAACCATGCGCTACAACTTTGGAACTACTCTTCTGGTTGTTTCCCAACCTAATACTAACAGCAAACTTTTTATAATTATAATATTCTATTCTTCAATATTTTTTCTACATTTGTGTATTTAATATTTAAATAGAGACCGTTGAAAAATTGGTTATATGGTTAATTTAATTAAAGACTTGATGGTATATTGCTAATATGTTAGTATTTAGTATTTAATTTAATTAGAGATTTTAAAATTATTTAAAAGTACTCATCATATTATTAAATTTTTTATTTTTTATTTAAAAAAAAACAACCTAGGCGCTAGGCCACTTCCTACCACTTGATTTTCGCCAAGCGATATTTAGAACATTTGTTTTAATCTAGTTAGGAGCATTTAGGTTTGTTGGTCTTACGCTTACTTATATATAGTATTTGAGTTTTGCATTCTAAAATTTTGGTATTTAATATAATTGTAGGCTTGAAATTAGATTTAAATGTGTTGGATACAATTTATTTATAGTTTTTTATGTTCTTTTAATAAAATTATAATAATAAAAAAATCGCCTAGGCCGCACCTAATTGGCTAGGCGCTGGTTCCCCACCTACCGCTTTAGTAGCGCCTAACGCTCTTTCAAACATTGCTAGTTGGACCCTTGGTTTGTAGTGAAAGGTGATTTTGTGTTGAGTTTATAGTGAAGGGTGTGGGGTATGACAAGTGAGACCCTTGTTTTGTAGTATAGGGTGAGCGTGTCAGGTTTGTAGTGAAGTGTGAGGGTAGGGAAAGTGGAACCCTTGATTTATAGTGAAGGGTGAGGGGTATGACAAGGGGAGGGGAGACCATTGTGTTGTATGTAGACTTGTAGTGAAGGGTGAGTGAGTGTTGGGTTCTAGTAGTGAAGTTCGGGGGGGGGGGGGGGGGGGGGGGGGGGGGGTGGGGTATGACAAGTGGGACCCTTAGGTTGGGTGTGTGAGCGGCTAAGTATATATGCATGTTTATATATGTATATGTATATGTGTATGTTTATGTGTCTACATTATTGTATTAGGGGCACCAATATGTCATATGTATTAGTACAAGGGTTACGCCACAGGCATGTAGCAAAAGACCAAAGGTCTTAAGCTACATTTCTCAGGGAAAGAAAAAATTGGCCCTACATCTTGAGATACAAAAGGCAATGAATCACGTCATGGGACTAGGAGTTGAGCGTGGGGCTGGAAACAGTGCTACACGAAGTACGCATGTCCATGGTGTGAAACCAACATTTTGGCCATTATCACCTATTTAAAGAAGGTTAAAAAGAAGGTTACAAGAAGATATATGTACGCAATGCTAGAGACTTGAAAAGGAAATCCACTAAAAAAACATTTAACTTGAGGATCAAATTGTCTTTTGCAAGTGCATCCCCCGCCTGAAGTTGGGAGATTTTTTTTCTCTGTGATTTTGAGAAGCGTGCAGACTTTGGTCAAGAACTTGTGGAAGCATTTCTTCTTGTAAGAAATCCTGCTTCAACAATTTGCTACTCCAAAATATAAGATTGAGAAATCCATATTCTTTGAAAATATCGTTATGTAAATTCCACAAATTGATTTCTATTGTACGTTTTAGCTTGAAATAAATACACCATCGTAATTTACATGAAACATAATTCGATTTAACTTTTCGAATCACTTAAAAAGATGTTGTAACACCTTTGTGCAAGAGGTGATGTCTTGGTTTCAAAGGTTACATCGCGTTTTGTGTGTTTGAGCTCATTGAGTTAGGCCCCAAAATTTTCCATATATATAAATATCTAGGAACACAAAGGTTTATCCCTCAATGGCTTAAAGTAGCATGGTAGGAATAACTCATAAATGATGAGCTAGGTTTGAGTAGCTTGTAACATGAGAGCCATAAATTCAGAGTATAGGGAGAAGCAATAGGTAGGTCATTGTTTGGGTTGAAAAACTAAGGTCTCTTGAAGTCTTAAAAGCAGACAGCATGAGGATTGTAGTACACTGTAGAAGAGAAAGACATAGATGGACGGTTTAATGTGCAGGGTAGGTTGATTTCTTGAACTTACATCAGCTAGTAAAGGAGAAGCTTGCCTTTTCTAGCACTGAAACTTATATGCCTCTCGACTATGGTGACTTAGTTATGTGTTAATTTTTATCTAGCCTTTCTTTTATAGAGGGTCAAAGGCTCTCCTATCCCTAGACTTAGAGAACTAGTCCTTGTCTCTGCGTTCATCTTTTCCTACAGGCTCTAAGTCATCTCTCCTCCTAGCTTCTCTAGCCTTTGTCGTTTGAATGATTTTTTTGGCTTAATTAAGCAGGCGTGGGAAGGGTTAAGCTGCAGGTTCTCTGCAGCCTTACCATGTGACACACAATTCTTAGTTATAGGTTACCCTCATTTCTTCATTAGCCTTTTGATTTTAACTAAAAGGGAAAGATCATATAGCTGTTTAGTAGAGATTTTCTAGGCTTTGGTTTAGCCCCAATGACATCATTGTTTTGATGGTCCTAGTTCACGTGATACCTAGGGTTTAGGTGTTGGTAAGCCATTTGATCCCTTTCAGGGCTGTATGTGTGAATTTGGGCCAGTAAGCATGGGTTTAAGTGAGGATAGATTATTTAGGTTGATTGCTAGAAAAATAAGAAAAATTTGGGGCTGAAAGGCCATGAGCTTGCTTCTATTCTACCTTTTTAATTGGGCCAAAGATTGGGCTTCGATTTTGGGTCCCCAAGTAGCTCAAAATCTCCGTCCCTTATCCTATTAATTAGGCCTTGTGAATTTCCGTTATCATCAATACTACAATCTACTTAGTAAGCCCTAGGGTTTTGTGTGACTTGGGCCCACTTAAGCATTTCAGGTAATTTGACACGAAAGGAGATTGATTAGCATGAACTTGATTTGATTTTAGATAGAATTCGCGTGGTGTGCTTGGGCCTTGATAAGCATTGGCACGCATTACTTTGATAAGATCATAGATTGGTGATTATAAGAGTTAATAAATTGCATAAGTTTGGCATGGTCTCCTTTTACTGGGTTGCTTGGACTTACTTTCCATAAGGATAGAATTAGACTTTTTACTTCAAATGCCCTTTGAAATTGCACATAAATTTCACTTTACCCTCTTAAACTCATTTTGTTACAATAATCCTCTTTCGAGCAAAATGTCATCTTGAGACGAAAAAATGGACAAGGATTGACCATCCATCAAAATCTGATTTGAAACTATAGTAACTGGACTTATTTACTGTATTGGACATTTTATATATTGGACTCTACTAAATGGACCTATATATAAGCACATCAATAAAATATATAGGCACACTTAGGGGCATTTTGGTATTGCTGTGTTTTTTTGAAAAGTTGATTATGTTGTGCTTTCTTAACAAGCAGCTGTATACTAAAGCAGTTAAACGTTTGATAATTTTTTTTTAAAGTGTTATGAGTATGAAAAGTAATATAAAAGTGTTTGACAAATTTTAGTAAAAAACTGTGGCAGACATGGATAATGACTAAAATGGACATGATATTGAAAAATGTAAGAGGTTTATGTGGTGGTGGTGACGGCAAAGTAGACTTGGGCATGAAGTGGTAGTTTGTTCCTTTAAGAACAAAAAATGCGTGAGAAATATAAACGGTGAATAAACAATAAATTATTTAGAAATTAATTTGGATATTACAAGAAATAAAAATTTTCATTAACTTTTTGTGAAAGTAGTTTTCAAAAGCAACCTATATTCTGCTTTTAAAAATTCCTGTCAAAAGTACATTGCTTTAAAAAAAAATTAAGATTTTCAGTTTTACTAAACACTTTTAAATAAAGTAGCTTTTTAAGAAAAAAACAATACCAAACGAGCCTTACAATTCTAAATTATTTCAAACTCATTTTTTTTTTGAAGAAATTTCAAATTTGAAACTCATTAAAATGGCAATCTAAACTACAAGGATATAATTGTAATTTTGTGCCTAGATTTTCATAAAATCATTTTCTCTCAAAAGCAAGAAAAAAAGGGGTAACAGGTTGTTGTCTCAGGGTGTTCCCATGGTTACATTCGGGCAGAGGCTTTCCCATCCCTTCATATGTCTCTCACTTTTCGTTTGGGCACTGCGGTTCCTTTAATTTCAATTTTGTTAGGGTTTTAGCCATGGGTTTAGTGTTCAGAGGTAACACCAGAAGCATGACTTGCTTGCCCACAACTCACTCAAACTCATGCTCGCAGTGCTTGCCTTCTCCTTTGTTATTCCACTCTTCTCTGCAGCAGCGCTTCAACGTACGATCAACGGCGGCGAAGCCCATCAAAAGGGTTCGTTGTGAGCTCCAAGCCAAAGTCAATGGTGCTCTTTCCGCCGACTCCGACCCTCGCTTCATGGACCGAGTATGCTTTCAAAACACCTTTGCGCATTTTCCCTCTAATGTTCTTTTTGTTTCCCAAAAGCTGAAAATAATGCATTTGAAGAAGGCATAAGTGATACCTACAAGCACAAAAAATTATAGCTTGCACAATTGGTTTTCGAAAAGCAATTAAAATGTGGGTTACAACTTGCAAGTAGATAAATTCTGGTGTCATGGGTTTTCTTTCAGCAAAAAGCACTGGAAGCAGCAATGAATGATATAAATAGCTCCTTTGGAAAGGGAAGTGTTACAAGATTAGGCAGTGCTGGTGGAGCTTTGGTGTATGTTTGGCCTTTTTCCCTTATTTTTTGGTTTGGTTTTGTTTTATAATTGGAAGCAGCATGATGGAGCTTAATACCACCTTGTCTGGATGATGATTTAGAGTAGAAACTAGACTATTTAAAACTTTGTTTATTGCAGTGAAACTTTTCCCAGTGGGTGCTTGACACTAGACCTAGCTTTAGGTGGTGGCCTTCCTAAGGGGAGAATTGTAGAGGTATGTGCATATTGTATGTTGCTCTTCAAATTTCGACCCAGAATTCCCTTTCACTTCACCTGTTCTGAATATGGAGACGTTGTTTTAGTCCCAAATTTCAATTTTTGCTTCTCCTGTGATTTTCTTTGATTATTTCCTACACTTATCATGGTCAAAGATGTGCTTTTTCATTGGAAAACTTGTTTGCTAAAATGCTAAGTTGCGTACAAGATGCTTATTTGATAAGTTGTTAGAATAACTGATAATATTCCTTTCAAACTGGTATCCTGTTGCAGTTACTTGATACACATAAATGTAGTCAATTAACATATGTAAATCAGAGCAAGCAAACCTGAAAAGTCAGGATCTTGTGCGAGGACCCAAAAAATAAACGAAAGGAAAAAACCAAAAATGGAAAAGAACTAAAAAGGAGCTGCTATTTGCACTAAAAAATAGTCATCATGTCGTCCACCAATATGAAAAGAATAAAGGAGGGAGGCGTGCATAGTGACTATTTTGGAGAACTAACAACAATTCCCAAGAAAAATAAATGGACTGACGAAAGAATTACTGCATTTATGAAAGGAAAAATCATTTATTTGTAGTCTTGTAGATCCTATCCTATATTTATGATATTAGCACTATAAATTCAATCAAAGAGAAGTAGAATAGCTCCCTTCCCAGAGTTCATTCTCCAGGGAACTCCATTTAAATTCCACTTAGACTTACGGAATTTTGTTTTGTATAGAATATCAAAACGAAAAGTGATTAAAGATTACAATTACTGATTGAAGTTCTCAATCATTTGGAGTCAAGGAACTAGGAACTTAAAAACTGAACCAAATGATAATCAAGTCCAACTAGATTAAAAAGGATGTACCAAAAATATATCTTTGTTCTTTTAGATGGGGTCCTATACCTTTAGACTGGTTCTTGGTTTGTAAATTGTTTGGGCCTTCCATTGGGGGTAATCCTTTTTCTTTGATTATCTGGGAGCTAGTAGTGGAAAATTGAAGGATCATTTAGATGACTGGAGAAAAAGGGCATCTCTCCATGGGGATATTGACTTTCACCCAATTGGAATTCAGCATTCTTCTTACCTACTTCATTCCTATCTTTAAATTCCCAAAATGAGTGGCCTAAATTCTCGAGAAATTAATGAAGAATTTTGTGGGATGGGAGGAAAAATTACCAACTTTAGGTCGGACATTGATTCAGAAACAAAAACAAAAAGAGGGTCTGGCCATTGGGAATTAATTGATGAGTAGAACATTATTAGTTAAATGGTTGTAGGCCCTTGTGGTAATGATCCTTTCTGGTGTTCCGTGATTATAAGAAAATATGAATTAACAGTCTAATGGTTTATATTCCTAGATTGTGAAATGAGTTTCTTTTAGTTTGTCTTAGAAATACATCTTTTGCAAGCTTTTTTTTGGTTGTCTAATTTGTTAGTAAGATTGTGGGAAATCATTTGGGTTTTCATGCTTTCCCTCCCTGTTTCCTATTTTATGTCTTGTATCCATGGCTCATAATGCTTGTTCTTTTTTTCTATGTTTTTATTTCCAGTTAAAAGCTATGTCTTGGTATTTGACTTATAGTTTTAGGTGGAATTTAAACGGTAGAGAAAGGTCAGATTTTTCATATCTTTTGCCTGGTTTAACCGTTTAAGTAATGTTTCATCAAGGCTAGGTTGGCTGGATAAATGTATTTGGAATAAATTGAAGAAGGTTCTCTTGGAAATAATCAAATTCACTCTTTGTTAAAAAATCTTGATGACTTGTCTTTTGAGCTTTGTGAGATAATTTGGGAAACTGTTTTTCCAACTATGAGCAAATTTTTGTTTGGCTGTTGATCCATTGGAAAATTGATTCTTTTGTTATGCTACAAAACAGAAGACCATGTGCTATATTATAACCATATTGGTGTTCATTTGTGTGAAGGTGAGGGTGAGTGTATTGGTCACATTTTTCTTTTTTGTGCATTTCTCTTTCACATATTTGGAATAAGTTGCTGCCATACTTGTATGGTATGGTGGCTTGTGGACTGTTTTATAGTGTGAGTAAGAGCCAAAAAGATGATTAACTTTTCGACATCTGCAATTATGATGGCTACTTGTAGGCTTTGATAAAGATACAATCACCCGATTCACTGCTCGGCTTGATTCAGATTAGTTTATTTTTACTATTCAAACTGCAGCCCAATGGCAGGATATGGAGTGGATAAGTTTAACTTAAGCTTTAAGCATTATAGTGCTGTGGAAATTTCTCTTAATGAATTCAACCCTTAGTGGACTTCATGTTGTCCCAAAGAAGCATTTAGCAGTTTTCTTATTTGATTAGGTAGTCCTAGCACAAATTCTGATTTATCCGTGTATTTATTTCCAGATCTTTGGACCTGAAAGTAGTGGAAAGACCACTCTAGCACTCCATGCAATTGCAGAGGTGCAGGTATAATTGTCTCAGCTTTCATTCGGAATCCTTAGTTTTGGGTAACTGAATAGTGGCCTGTTAAAACATTTTAAATCTGTACTGGGATAACATTTAGTTTTCCATGGTAATTTGCAGAAGCTTGGAGGAAATGCAATGCTTGTTGATGCAGAACATGCTTTTGATCCAGCATATTCAAAAGCACTGGGAGTAGATGTAGAAAATCTGATTGTCTGCCAGCCTGATCATGGCGAAATGGCACTTGAGAGTAATATATCTTTTTCTTCTCTGCGTGTTAGTGGCAATGTGTCCCTTCTTCTGACAAGTGTGTTTGTGGAAACTGATGCAATTGTTCTGGGAGTACTCAGCATGGCAATAGCACAATGCCTAAGTAATACTTTTGGTATATGCTCGATATATTGATTGATTTTCCATCATCTCAGTTGCAGACCGTATGTGCAGATCTGGTGCCATCGATCTTATCTGTGTCGATTCTGTCTCGGCCCTCACTCCACGTGCAGAGATTGAAGTAAACCTTATATTTTTCTGGGCTAATTTTAAGTTTCAGATATGCAATTGCTCATATCTGACTTTCTGATCTTGCTATATATAGGGTGAGATTGGTATGCAGCAAATGGGTTTGCAAGCACGCCTTATGAGCCAAGCTTTGCGCAAAATGTCAGGAAATGCGTCTAAAGCTGGATGTACTCTAATATTTTTAAATCAAATAAGATATAAGGTAGTTTCAATTAATTTTGTTGCATTTTCTTTTTTCGTATGTTGCATCTTGGATGCATTAAAACAATTGAGATTGTGTGCCTATGTCTAAGAAGCTGAATTTGAGCCTTACAGTTATCGGCTATTTCTGATGAAAACATACTTGAGGTCGTTGTAATTGCTCCTCCAGTTTTCTTTATTACTAATTTTTCTCCTGATTACAGTTATTTCACTTCTAGAAACTAATAGCATCATTCATTCATTTTGCAAGATTGGTGTATATTATGGTAATCCAGAAGTGACATCTGGAGGAATTGCATTAAAATTCTTTGCCTCAGTGCGGCTTGAAATACGTTCTACGGGGAAGATAAAGTCTGTAAGCACAATAGCCACTTTTTTCTCATTTCATAATAGCTATTTGGTAAATGAATATATTTATCTCTGCAGGTAGGTCAACTAATAGAATTTTATCTTTATTGTTTGCTCATATAACATACTTCTATAATGATTAGGTAAAGGGAGATGAAGAAATTGGGGTTCGGGTGCGTGTAAGAGTGCAAAAGAGTAAGGTAATTTTGAATACACAAGAATGATTTCTGCATCTGTTATTTCTTAGCTGAACTTTCACTAGAAATCCCATAGAGGGTATTTATGACAAGTTGTCATGCTGTGCTAGAAATGCAGTCTGCAGACCATGAAAACTGATGTAACAGTCAACAAACTGTTATTTTTGCCTTTTGATTTTTCAGATAATGTGGAAACTTCTTCCACCTTTTTGTAGGCTAAATGCTATTTTTATAACATAGGCTAAATGCTATTTTTATAACATAGGCTAAATGCTTATGTTTTTGGAAGAAAGTTGTTCCAAATGTAATTGCCTGATTTTCAATTTTTTTCTGGAACTTCAGCAAATATTCATGATTGCACTTTATCATACCCATCATTTAATTTGTTTAATGCACTACCTTGTTATGTTTCTAATGAATTTGGCTCATTCTTAAATTTAAAAAGATCCTTATTTGAAGTAGTTGTTGTAGGTTTCGAGACCATACAAACAAGCTGAATTTGAAATTGTTTTTGGAGAGGGAGTTAGTAAGCTGGTCAGTATCCCTGCACATTTGATCTTCTCTCACATAAAAGGTGGAAACCACACTCTGTTATGACTTTCTTTCTTTCAGGGTTGCATTTTGGATTGTGCTGAAACAATGGATGTAGTAGTGAGAAAGGGCTCTTGGTATAGCTATGGGGACCACAGGTTTGTACTTGAAGATATATGCATCGTTTAGTTCTTAAATTGCTTGTTATCTGTAGAGCGTCCAGAAAGACTGATGCTTAAGGCTTCTACTTGTTGTTGCGAGAATAGTTTAGATATTGGGTCAAATTGAAGTATCATTCAGAGCACTATTCATATTAGGAAAGAAGAGTCTGCAAACTTATGGACTAGTAGAGATTGATTAATGAACATTGTTGTAGGTCTTCTTCTTCTTGACCTTTATTCTTTCTATCAATGTTCGTCTTCGCTGTTCATCCTTCTCCACAGAATCATCAACAGCACCAGTATGCTTAATTTTCTCAATTCCTTGCTACCCAAATAAAACCCCCTTTTTTGACCAACTGTAAGGCTGCCTTAGAGTTGTGTCCCACTCAATAGGTTTGACACAACTCTAAGGTTGCCTGTCTAGCATTTGGGTGGGTCCACTCTAAATCTGTTTAGAAAAAAATCTATTCAATCTTTAACACGGCACAATTGGATCAAGTGAACTGAGTATTGTGTAATCTAGTATGTATGAATTCTGTTTCCTTTCTTTGAAATTCCCAAGTCACTACCCCCCATTTGACGTTTTTGAGTTGAATCTAACCACACCAATATCCCCATGGACATACCACTTGGTGCTCCACCACAACACAAACAACTGAACAAATTGTTCCCAGGAATTATCCCACTTAGGAGCCTGGCACGAACCATACAACCCCACAAACCCCCACTCCCACCGACTTAGAACTTAATATGTACAAATGATGAGCACTACTTTTGTTAACATGCTTATGAGCACTACTTTTGTTAACATGCTTATGAGCACTACTTTTGTTAACATGCTTATGAGCACAACCCCACAACCCCACAAAGCGAACAAGAGATTGCTTCCTACCGTGTGCTAACATGCTTATGCCTAAACCATAAGTTGTGACTTGTGAGTATAACTTTTGACTTTTCCTCCCAACAACAACAAAAATACCTACTCTTTTATTTTTGTTATGAACTTTATTTTCTTGCAAATAACTCAAGAATTCTCTTGTCTGTAATTGTTATGTTCTTGCATTCTGTCCTAACTTCTGTTCTACCTCATTTGTAAACTGTTGCAGCTAACGAATGACATTTGTGTGTGATTAAAAAAGGTTAGGACAAGGAAGAGATAAAGCATTGCAGTACTTGAGAGAGAACCCTCTTCTTCTTGATGAAATAGAGAAGGTGACCTCTCTCATCCGTTCTTAAAATTCACGGTCTTGATATTTCCACAAATTTTCTCATCCTTTGGAGGTGGGTTTTGAAATGGAATTTGCTCTTATTTGGGAGGAAACTGAATGATTCTTGGATGCACATGCAGATAGTTCGATCGATGATGATAGATGGAACCGGACAAGTAGGCTCATTGCTGACAAGTAACTTACTAATTCCCCAACAGGATGAAGATGTTTTTGAGGATATCCAGTGAGAAGCAAGGGATCAAGGTGAAATCAGTGTCGGAATTGCAAAGAAATAGCAGAAGTTTCCACCACTGACTAACTATGTGCATCAAACAGAAAACATGCCAGGGAAATTGGACAAGTTGACATCGCTATCTGCCGGATTCACTTCCAGACTAAAACTGCTGGTAGAAATATAAAGCAGAATGTATTTCTTTCGCAATTTTGTAAGCACATGAAATTACAGGGATTTATATGATATCAATTCATCAAATATGAATTTCAAGTTGAGTTAAAAAATGCAGTTGATTTCTGTCTTGTAGAATACCTTCCTAACTGAGCTTTCAGAAGCAATGGAAATAGAATACTGGAAAGATTCCAAACCGTTAAAACATCGAGGTGTTATCAATTAAGTAGATGAAAGATAGGACACAGCAGCTGAGTTGTGTTGGATTGGATTGGATCGTATAAGTTATGAGATTCAATGTATTTTAAAAGTAAAAATGGATGTTTTTATCTTTGTAAGGAGACCAAAAGTGATTAGATATTCAAGAAAACTTATTAAATACAGTTTCTCAAAATAGTAGGATTATAAGAGGCAAGTTTTCTTTTATGTTTAATATCCTTTGGACTTGTTTTGTGGGTAGGAATGGAATGGATTGGATTTGATTGGATAACTTATTAAATTCAATGTATTTTGAATTTAAAAATAGATATTTCATTGTAAGGGGATTAGAGGGGAGTAGATATAGAAGAAAAACTTATTTATCCCCTCAAAATAGTAGTATTAAAAGAGAGAGATGTCCTTCTATGTTTAATCTCATCAAATCGCTTACAATAAAGACAAATCCATTTTTAAATTCAAGATACATTAAATTTGATGAGCTACAAATCCAATCCATACTCTCCCACCGAATGTGACCTTTAATTCCCTCAACCACACCAAGCTCTCTATATTTGGTTATCGGACAAATTTGTTTCAAAATTTGCCTAAAAATTTCTCTAGTAGACTCTCAATCTTTAAGGTCAAATTTGACCAAATACAAATGACTAACTATTTGTAGTTAGCCAAGAGAATTTTTAGGCAAATCTTTGCAGTTAGTTTTTTTTTTCTCCTCGAAGTTGAAATATAAAGAGCATTGACTTGATCAAATATAAAGAGCATTGACTTGATCAAATAGCTATTAATAATTTTGGGGTAATTTAAAGTCAAATTTGATCACATATATAGAGAGACTAGTGCAAATGCTCTTCCAACAAAAAACATTCACTTTATTTTGAAAATATCGAATCTCATGAGCTTTTCAATTCAATCTAATACAACCCGCCATAGGTGATTTCTAATTCAATCACTAATCACTATTCAGTCAAATGCTTAAATGGTTGCTCATTTGGCTGATGTTTTTAACACATGGGTTAGCACATGTCAAAAGCAAATCAAATTGGAACGTATTTGAATTTGTGAAGTTCACCCAACTATTATATACTTGATCTATTAGTTTATCGTATTGTTTTTTTTATTCTATTATCATAGTTTATATATATATATATACATTTGATACAATGATATTGAGGGAGGACATTATATTATACACATTCAATATCGATCTCATGCTTTGTTCGTACCTAATTTGACCGACCTGCAACAACCGACCAGACAACCCTCTGAAGACCAGATCATCCTCGACCACACACATTAAAGGCCTTCCTTTACAAACAGACAACATCACAAGGTCCCTCTGCCGATCAATATCCAAGGTCGGCCGACAACCTACTCGGATGATCACCATTTTGACAACACGTCATCCGGGATAACCAGGACACGTGTCAACACCAGAGCAAAATGATTCATCCCACATTGAAATGCTTCACCTAAAACATTCATTACCACTATAAATACAATGACACCCCCCTTTAAAATGATAATGACTACTTTGCCCTTATGCTGCTAAAATTACCATTAAGCCCTCTCTACCTACTAACTTAGGCATTAGAGGCTGTTACGCTGACATCCCACCGATACTCCTTTATTCTTCCTTCTTCCTCGCTGTCATCAATCACTGAGGAGTGCGAGAGGAATGAGCTCAACGAGAAAAATCTAAGTTGATTTATTTTTGGAATCAATTGTTTGGCGCCGTCTGTGAGAATTCTGTACAAACCTCCCACTGAGCTCACATACCACATTTCCCGTCCCAACAAGTTCCTTTTCAGTACCATGTTCGACGATCAAGACGATGGAGAGATAAAAAATACCCCTCTTCTCATAGAGAGAGTTTCGAGAGACACTATCCCTGATTCGCTAAGGAAAACACTAGACAACCTCTAGCGTGAAGTTGCGGATCTTAGGTGCACGGTGCTAAGATGGAGGGAAAAAACCAAGTCCTATAAGAGCAATACAAAAAAATGGGTTCCTTTCTAAAAACAACGCATGAGGAGCTCGAGAGTTAGCGTAGGACGACCGAGTGAACCTCGACCGACCTGGTTATGGCTAACCCAACAGTGGCCTACCGCACCACGGTCAAGCATCGGGGAAGAACTGACCGACACAATAAGCACCAACCTACCAATGGGGATGGCCCATCACAGACCAAGATATACCGTGATCCTCACCACTTATGGGAAGACTGACACATGCCACTCGAGCCCGTTCGGCTCACCTACCCTGCTATGGACCCAAAAATCGAGGGACAACCTCCCTTGCCTACCTTGACACCCGCGGGATGAAAAAAATGCAAGGCACAACCTTGGCATGGTCGAAAATTAGGAGAACCAAGTTACTCAAGGTCCTTAGCCGACGCTTAGGGCAATCACACAACAAATACATGATGTTTCAGACTCCACATCTTGGATTAACTGTTGGAGCCTAGGTAGGAGGCACGATCAACATTAGATGAGCGATGGTCGGACTAGACCACCACATCCCCACCACTACCAACCAATTATGTGGTTAAAGGGTTACTACGGTGGGTGCACAACCTTGAGGCAGAGAAAGACAAATACAAGTTGCCAACATTGGGGAAGACCAGCTCAGGTCCCTTCACCTCCTGGATCCTTCGATCAAGGTACAACACAGATGTAAAACCCCTCAAGATTGCTCTCCATACAGGCAAAGGTGATCCCATCACCCACCTGAATAATTACATCTCCGCCTTAACTTACAAGAACTTGATCAACAAGGTACAATGCCTCATCTTCAACTAGCTGCTAGGATATGCTACGCTTCGTCACTCACAAAAACCAACAATGGAGGCCATAAAGGAACACTGGCGGTGACATAGATGGCACTTGGGAATGACCCAGTAAACCCCAAATTGTACAAGGAGTTCTGGGACAATTCTCTAGAAGACCCATGTGATATATCCAACATGCCACATGCACAACTCGTGGAAGAAACAGAGGCAATACCTCTATGTGACTAGCACATGGATCGAATGGTCCAGATAGGATCAAAGCTTAAGCCTTCAATACTAGCAGCCCTCGTAAAATTTTGAAGGGAGAACGATGTGAAGATCCGTTTTAAAACAAAAATTTTTGTACCTTGTTGTTTTGTTTAAGCATGAGGTGTTTTGTTTAAGCATGAGGTGTTTTGTTTAAAGCATGAGCTGTTTTATTTAAAGCATGAGGTGGTTTTATTTAAGCATGAGGTGGAGACTTACTATTAGTTGCATGGCTAAAGCAAGATGCGGCGAAATGGTAGAAAGACGCCTAAGTAGGCTATTAGTTTGGTAGACTACATGTGGATGATTTTAATCCATTGTTATCTAAATAAATCATTATGAAGATAAGTAGATTGAAGTTAGCCACTTTTCTTAACCAACTGACCACCCTATACATATGCCTATTCTTCACTTCATACAAGAACAAGAAAACCATATTCTTTTTCTTCCTTTCATCTTGGTAGAATTTTAGTGAGAAAGAAAAAGAGAGAAAATTAGAGAGATTTTGGTGGAGATTAAGGTGGTTTCTTAAAGTGGAATTTTTAGCTTAACCACGGACTCAAGGTAGGGATTCTTGGGATAATCATTATGGGATTTGATTTAACTAAGTTTTGTGTGTTACACTGTGTATAATTGATTGAGGTTACTTAATTGCTATAGTGTGAATTTGTTGGAATCTATTTTTCCCATTAAGTATGTGTATTGTTTATATCTGGAAATATTTTTATGCATGAGGGTTAATGTTGGTGTTGAGATAGAAATTTTGGATATGAGGGTAATACAATGGATCTTTTGTGTAGTTGAGTTTAACTCTTGGTAGGTACTAGGCCTCAGGTCAACCTAAGTGCCATCGTTCTTATCGGGTAATTCGGGGCATGTGACAAGGAGTTAAACAAGATGACTAACAAAATGGGAATTATGGGTTGCTTATGGGTGTTAATTCATGTAGATGAGAATTTGGGACTAGAGTGGTAAATGCATGGTATGGGACGTTCAGGTCTACTTACTCATATATATGAATTAACGGGACTGGATGAAGTGTTTGCATTGCACCATTATTTGGTTTGTTAGACACTTAATATAATTCCATGTGGCAAGGTTAATGCCCTATTGAGCTATTGATGCTCACCCCTTAATAGATTTTGCAGGAACTGAACCAGAAACATAGGATTTGTGATGGAATTTGAGAGACTGTTAATGTTTAATTAAGTGTGCTACTGTTTTGAGCTTAAATAATGAACTACTCCAATGTGTACCTTTGAGTAGTCTCTTACTTGTAATAGACGTTGTGAGACCCAAAATCGTTGTTGTTTCCACTGAAAGGTTTTTATGAGAAATATTCATTTACTTTTCTTCACATCTTACTTTTTTTTCCTTTTCTCTAAATTTCTTTAAGTAAGGTGTGAATCACGTTCTAATTCATGTTTAGAGTAAATTCTTAGGTTGGGCGTGACAAGTTGGTATCAGAGCTATATGTTTCATTTTAATAGTGTTGTTACTTACTAACGTAATATTTTAATGTCAAGGATGGAACCAGCTCACAGTGATGACTCATAGGGAGGGTTTTAGATGGGACCCGATGGCTTGATACCTTGGAATGAGGAGGTGTATAACGCACGACCATGGCAACAAGCATATAATGAGTTGGTAGAAGAAGTTATTGATGTTGGATTTAGGAGAATTTTTTATACACCAGCAATGCAGAAGCTTGTAGTTGAATATCGTAATCAGACAATGACTATCATGGAGCACATTAAGGATGCGATTCAGGCCGATGAACATTTCTTTGCTCAAGCACATCAAGATGCAGTGGCAGCGGTTGGAGATCTTTGGCCACCACCTGGAGAAAATTTACCCCAGGTTGTAGTTCCTGAGCCAAATCCAAATGAGAATGATCCACTTCTAAATCCTCTATATGATGATGTCGAGTCATCTATTTCTTGTATTATCACTGGTTCAGCACCAACAAGGGAGGTTTCACCTTCCAATGTTTTTAAGACTAGTTTTGATGAAGAAGAGGATCCCAGTGAGCCTGGAACTCCTCCTGCTGAACCTGTTATTCCTCCCATCCCTATCATAGATATTAGCTCTGATGAGGAATAGGTTCCTTGTGTTAAATCTTAACTAATGTTGTGTTTTGTGTATCTAACAGGCTGTTTTTTTTTTTGGGGTTGACTTATGTAGTATAGTGGCAGCCTTATGGGAATCTTTAGGAGAGCAAGTAGTCTTTTGTAACTTAAGTTGGTTTGTGGTTTGGTTTGAACTCTGTAAATTAGTGTGTTTGTTATGTTTAATATGCATGTTTAGTTTCTTGACCTTTAAGCTCTCATTTATTTTATAGATTTTATTTGATCAAGTCCATTTGTGTATCTTTCAAGATGACCTTTCTGCTATTTGAGATACAAATCAACATAATCAGGATCCTCGTATGGAAAATGAAAGCGATCAGATCATGAGGATTCAAGGAGAATTTCTTAAGACTCGACCACCAATATTTAAAGGTGATCCAAATCCAATGGCAGCAGAAGAATGGTTACGACAAATCAGGAGGAAGATACATGATCAAATGGTTCCCGAACATCTGAAAGTGAGCATTTCTTGTATGTACTTGGAAGGACAAGCTTATCATGGGTGGGAATCTGTTTTGACTATGCCTGACCTTGAAATTTAAACTTGGAGCTTTCGAAACCATATTCTTGGAGAAGTATTTTCCTGAGACTATGAGAACAATGAAGACATGTGAGTTTGTGAATCTGTGTCAGAATGAGCTGACAATGGGGAAATATGTAGCTAAGTTTGAAGAGCTGATGCGTTTTTCACCTTACCTAATTCCTGATGAGACAGCTAAAGCAAATAAACTGGAAGAAGGATTGCGATCAGAGTTGGAGGAGAAGGTGGAACTTTTCAAGTTGAAAAAGTATGCTGAGGTTATTGACCACGCTTTAATGGTAGAACAAAGAACACTTGATTCTAAGAGAGCTTTGGAATTTAAGAACCCTGGTAGAGGAGAAAGTAGTAAGCGCTCAAGATTTTTTCCTTCTCACTTCCAAAATCAAAGACAATTTAGAGCAACCCAGGATTCAAGGCACTATTTCCAATGTGGGAAAGTGGGACATTGCTTGAGAGATTGTCCACGGATGCTTCCACACCAGACATCTCAAATCGAACAACCGCAGTTTCGTCCATCCGAACAGCAATTTCATGTTCCCTAACAATAGTATTGAGCTCCACACCAACCTCAACAAACTCAACTTGGAGGCCCAATCAGCCAACATGCACCACGTCTATGAGGACAATTTGCACAAGGGAGACTGAGTGCACCAATAGGTGCTCGGAGGCCAGGACAACTGGCTCAGGGTCGAGCATATGCAATGGGTCAAGTAGTTGAAGAAAATGATCCTGCAGTGGTGGAAGGTACATTTCTAGTCTTCAATTCTTGAGCTAGGATATTATTTGACCCTAGTGCTACACATTCATTTATATCCACATCATTTGCATCCATTCTTGGATTGAAATATGTATTTATGAAAACTTCGTTAATGATTGAATCCCCTTTGGGTGGATGTGTGGAAGTTAATCGAGTATGTAGATCCTGCAAAATAGAAATATCTGGTCACAAGCTTGATTTTTATTTGATGGTTTTGGAATTGTTAGAGTATGATATAATATTAGGGATGGATTTACTTACCCAATTTAAGGATATTTTTTTATTGTGGTAAGAAGATGGTTACTATGACTATTTCTGAGGGTGAAACATTTAGTTTTTTTGGAGATAGGAGCATTTCCTCACCTGACTCAATCTTGGATAAGAGAAAATGTAGTTATTTGAGGTTGATTTCTCACTTAGCCACATAAGAACTGAGTGATCCACAAAAGAACTGAGTGATCCACAAATCGAGTTAATTCCCATAGTGAAGGATTATATTGATGTTTTTCCAAATGACATATATGGTTTACCCCCAAACCGCAAAGTTGAATTTTCCATAGAGATATATCCTGGCACATCACCTATATCTATACCTCTACATTGGATGGCACCAGCAGAATTGAAGGAATTGAAAATACAACTTCAAGAACTTCAACATAAGGGTTTTATTTGTCCTAGTACGTCACCACGGGGTGCTCCTGCACTCTTTGTGAAAAAAAGTGATGGTACTTTTAGGATGTGTATTGACTATCGACAATTGAACATAGTCACAGTAAGGAACAAGTACCCATTACCCAGGATTGATGACCTATTCGATCAACTACAAGATTCACGATACGTCTCGAAGATTGATCTTCATTCTGGTTATCACCAACTTCGAGTCAAGGAAGAAGCTGTTCCAAAAATTGCTTTTAGAACTAGTTATGAACATTATGAGTTTTTGGTAATGCCTTTTGGATTAAAAAATGCCCCGACAACATTCATGGACTTGACGAATCAAATTTTTTGACCTTATTTAGATCAGTTTGTGATTGTATTTATTGACGATATTCTTATCTATTCTGCATCTGAAGAGGAACATGAAAAACACTTGTCAATCGTTTTACAGACTTTAAGAGAGCATAAGTTGTTTGCAAAGTTAAGTAAGTGTGAATTTTGGTTGACTAAAGTGAAATTCAAAGGACATGTTATTTCAAGTGAAGGCATTGCAGTAGATCCTTCGTAGGTGGAAGCAGTGTTGAATTGGAGTCAACCGCGAAATGTTCATGAGATACGAAGCTTTCTAGGTTTGGTTGGCTATTATAGAAAATTTATCAAGGATTTTTCTCGAATAGCCATCCCAATGACCAAATTGACACAAAAGGGAGTAAAGTTTGCTTGGAATGATGAGTGTGAGGAATCGTTTCAAGAGTTAAAGGTTCGATTAACCACTTATCCTGTATCAATTATTCCTGAAAGAGGTGTAGGTTATATAGTATACACTGATGCTTCATTGCATGGGGTAGGTTTTGTACTAATGCAATTTGATAAAGCTATTGCTTATGCTTCTCGTCAATTAAAGTCGCATGAAAAAAGTTATCCGACACATGATTTGGAGCTAGCAGCGATTGTTCATGCATTGAAGATGTGGAAACATTACCTGTATGGGGAAAGGTTTGAACTCTACTCGGATCAAAAGAGTTTAAAGTACACAGAAAGAGTTGAATCTAAGGCAAAGGCGCTGGATAGAATATTTAGAAGATTTCAATTTTGGTTTACACTATCATCCGAGAAAGGCTAATGTGGTTGTTGAGGCCCTAAGTAGAAAACCCCAAGGAACCGTAGCAAAGCTGCAACATTAGAAATGGAAAATGGTGGAGCCTCTTTGTGAATTTGACTTACACGTGTGTGTCCGATAGGATTGCGCATATCTATGTAATTTAGTTACTCACCCCACTTTGATTGGAAGAATCATTGAAGCACAACAATCTGATTCTATGTTTAAGGATATAAAAACTAGGATCAACCTAGGAGAGCAACTTGAAGGATGGAAGATGCATGCAGATGGTGGATTAAGATATTTGGATAGATTGTCTGTACCAGAAATATTTGTTTTGAAAAATAAAATTCTTCAAGAAGTTCATCACTCATCATATACAATTCATCCTGGAGGGACAAAAATGTATCATGATCTTCGACGACAGTTTTGGTGGAGTGGGATGAAGAAAGATGTAGTGAATTTTGTTAGGAAATGCCTCACCTACGAACAAGTGAAAGCTAAACATCAGAAACCATCAGGTTTATTATAACCATTACCAGTAGCAAAATGGAAATGGGATCATATTACTATGGATTTCGTTACTGGCTTGGCGAGATCTTCAAGGGGGCGAGATGCGATTTGGGTCATTGTAGATCGTTTGACCAAATCATCACATTTCTTACCTGTTAAAACTACAGACCCAACTGAAACACATGGAAACTTTATGTTCGAGAGATAGTTAGGTTGCATGGAATTCCTATCTCAATTGTGGCTAATAGAGATTCCAAGTTTACATCGAAACTATGGGGAAGCTTACAAAAAAGTTTGGGTACACAACTCAATTTTAGTAGCGCTTTTCATCCTCAAACTGATGGCCAATGAGAAAGGACTATTCAAATTTTGGAGGATATGTTGAGAGCATGTGTTTTAGATTTTGGAGGAAGTTGGGAAGATCATTTACCATTGGTAGAATTTGCCTGCAACAATAGTTATCAATCTAGCATTCAGATGGCGCCCTATGAAGAATTGTATGGAAGACCATTTCGATCACCAATGTGTTGGGCAGAAGTAGGAGAAGCAGTGACGTAAGGACCTGATTTGTTTCAAATGACTACAAAAAAGATCAAGGTTATCAAGCAACGCCTCCTAATTATTCAAAGTTGACAGAAGAACTAAGCAGATCGAAGAAGGAAACCATTAAAGTTTGAAGTGGGTGACTACATGTTTCTCAAAGTATCACCACGTAGAGGAGCCAAAGATTTGGAAAAGCTGCAAAATTAGCACCAAGATTCATTGGTCCTTTTGAGATTTTGGAAAGAATTGTTGAAGTAGCTTACAAGTTAGCATTTCCTCCTCAATTTTCTGGCATACATAATGTTTTTCATATCTCTATGCTTAGAAAGTACGAAGCCATCACATAGAACTTAGTTTGGACGAACACTTGTCTTTTGAGGATAGACCAATCCAAATACCAGATCTTAAACAACAAGTGTTACGAACTAAGGCAATTCCATTGGTCAAAGTCTTATGGCTACATGGAGATGTTGAGGAATCCACATGGGAGTTAGAAACTAAAATACGTAAGAAGTATCCAGAACTGTTCTATGATTCTGGTAAGTTTTAAATTTCAAGGACGAAATTTCTTTTTAGGAAGGTAGATTGTGAAGATCCGTTTTAAAACAAAAATTTTTGTATCTTGTTGTTTTGTTTAAGCATGAGGTATTTTGTTTAAGCATGAGGTGTTTTGTTTAAAGCATGAGGTGTTTTGTTTAAAGCATGAGGTGGAGACTTACTATTAGTTGCATTGCTAAAGCAAGATGTGGCGAAATGGTAGAAAGCCACCTAAGTAGGCTATTAGTTTGGTAGACTACATGTGGATGATTTTAATCCATTGCTATCTAAATTAATCATTATGATTCTTCACTTCATACAAGAACAAGAAAACCATATTCTTTTTCTTCCTTTCATCTCGGCAGAATTTTAGTGAGAAAGAAAAAGAGAGAAAAGTAGAGAGATTTTGGTGGCGATTAAGGTGGTTTCTTAAAGTGGAATTTTTAGCTTAACCTCGGACTCAAGGTAGGGATTCTTGGGATAACCTTTATGGTTTGATTTAACTAATTTTTGTGTGTTACACCGTACGTAATTGATTGAGGTTACTTAATTGCTATAATGTGATTTTGTTGGAATCTATTTTTCCCATTAAGTGATTATATATGTGTATTGTTTATATCTGGAAATCTTTTTGTGCATGGGGGTTAATGTTGGTGTAGAGATAGAAATTTTGGATATGAGGGTAATACAATGGATCTTCTATGTAGTTGAGTTTAACTCTTGGTAGGTACCAGGCCTCAGGTCAGCCAAAGTGCACATGGTTCTTATCGGGTAATTCGGGCCAGGTGACATGGAGTTAAACAATATGACTAACAAAAGGGGAATTATGGGTTGCTTATGGGTGTTAATTCATGTAGATGAGCATTTGGGACCACAGTGGTAAATGCATGGTATGGGACGTGCATGTCTGCTTACTCATATATATGAATTAATGTGACTGGATGAAGTGTTTGCTTTGCACAATGCTTATTAACATTATTTTATTTTTTAGACACTTAACATAATTCACTGTGGTAAGGTTAATGCCCTACTGAGTTGTTGATGATCACCCCTTAATAGATTTTGCAGGAACTGAACCTGAAACTTAAGACTTGTGATGGAAGTTGAGAGACTGTTAATGTTTAATTAAGTGTGCTAAGTTGAGCTTGAATAATGAACTACTCCAATGTGTACTTTTGAGTAGTCTCTTACTTGTAATAGACGTTGTGAGACCCAAAATCGTTGTTGTTTCCGCTGAAAGGTTTTTATGAGAAATATTCATTTACTTTTCTTCACAGCTTACCTTTTTTTTATTTTCTCTATATTTCTTTAAGTAAGTTGTGAATCACGTTCTAATTCAAGTTTAGAGTAAATTCTTGGGTTGAGGTGTGACAAACGCTGAGGTCTTTGCCTGGTCTGACGCAGACATGCTCCGAATCTCCAAAGACATAATCGGCCACAAGCTCATCACCAACGACCCATCTTAAAGGCCAGTCACTCAAAAGAGGCGTAGCTATGATGCTGAACTCCAGATGGCGATGCAAGCTCAAGAACCCACATGATATCTAAAGCCCAAAGGGCCGAGTGGCATCCCTTACTCATTTCATATCCAAGGAAACGGATAGGTGTGTCCCATTCTTCAAAGCCATCTAGGGAAAGAGCAACATATTGATTGGACAACCGAATGTAACAAAGCATTTGCAGAGCTCAAGGATTACCTGAGCAAGGTGCCCCTTTTAGCAATACCTAAAGCGGGAGAACAACTCCTGGTATACCTCTCCGTCTCTACCTCCACAATTATCTCGATACTCATCAAGCAAAAGGATGGGGAAGAACACCCCGTCTATTATGTCAGCAAAGCTTTCCAAGACTCTGAGACGTGGTATCCAGACCTCAAGAAACTAGCTCTAGCACTAGTGGTCTATGCAAGAAGGCTTAGGCCATATTTCCAAGCTCACGCAATGAAGGTTGTCACTAACAAACCTTTAAGACAAGTATTGCAAAAGTCGAACACCTCTGGTTGACTCACCAATTGGGCAATTGAGTTGTGTGAGTTTGATATCTCATACACCCCCAAAATTGCATAAAAAGGCCAAGTTGTGGTCATATTCATCGCTGAATACACATATTAGTCAACATAATATATCCGACCAGAAACACCACCTCTTACTGGGACAAACACCAAGCACGCTCAAAGCACCACCAAGGCATCCAACATCGATCGTAGACAACCATGATGGACACTCTACTTGGATGGATCAGCATGCCTGTAACGAGCCACCTCGACCCTCCAAGCCGATGGACGGACATCGTTAGTGGTATCCTCCCACTACCCGGCCAACACCGGCACAAAGGTATTGTTAGCTTGTCCCCGTCCAAAAATCCCCTAGCTGCAACATCTTTGAGAATTTGAACCCTGGACCAAACCCTTTTATTCATCTCAAAGATGACACCTTTCACCAACTGAGCTGCAGCTGGGTGGTGGGAGGATACCACTAACAATGTCCATCCATCGGCTTGGAAGGTCGAGGTGGGTCGTTACATAAAAGGCGCCTTTTTCTTGGTTGTTGAAAATACTATTTTTCTGGACTTTTCCATTTATCCATGTGAGATCTTGACCAAAGAAAATCCATTCATTTATCAGAATATTAAATAATCGATAAATTAATAATTGATTAATTTATCTGTTATTTAATAAATTATTATATCAAGGTTACTTGCTTGTATTGAACATGATTTGGTTGTTTGTTTATGATGTTTGGTTTGATTAGTTTTATGGGTAGAGGTACTCTTTTTCCTCACTTGATTTTTTCTGGGTTACGGTGTTTTCAAGGTGAGACTTTAATGAGACCCCATAACAAGTTGTCCTCGAACATTCTATATTTAATTTTCTTCAATCAAATTCAATTGATCAAAAAAAAAAATTATTGTACATTCTATTTAGCTTTTCGTTTTACTAACTAACAATTCTATGTATTTGTTTAACTAAGTAAAATTTATGAATCTACTTATTTTTTGTAAAAGTAGATTCTACCTTGTTCATTCCATTATATGAACATGTAACCAAGCAAAAACTCCATTTAAATAAACATGCCACAATAACACAACACATCATATTTACAACAGTGACTTCTCATTTCAAATTAATGTTAAGAAAAGTTAGAAATGAGATCTAAGGTGACATCAATTTCAAGAAGCAGAAACAAACATTAATGGTTGAGTCATATTTTAGGAAAGCTTCATAGTCGAATCATAAGCACTATATATCATGAAATTATTAAATTATTTATTACGTGGGACCTATGTGATTTTTATAATGTATTATCTTCTAAATTTAGCAAATTATTAATTTAGCACGTTATCCGCAAGTCGGGACCGGCCAAAAATGTTATTTAATCAAGAATATTAATTCTTTGAATATTAAATTATCGAGATTCTATTCTATATGATTTACAAATTTGGGAAATTAATGTGTATTATCAGAGAATTCTAAATTATGTGTATTATATTTCATTTGGACATTTTTTCCATTGGAATCGGAAGTGCATCCCAATTTGATCCAAGCAAAAATCAACCATACATTACTTCACTTAGATAAGTAGTAGGGCAATGAATATATATTTCTCATCATCTCAAAGCATTAATCCTATAATGGAATTAAGGGCTTCAAATTAAGTGTCATCGTCAAAGCATGCTCGTGGTTCGGCCAATGATTAGTGGACATGATTTTTATTTTGAGAAGCTATTATTTTTTAACCTTGAAAATGTTATTTAGATAAAATCAAACAAATAAATAGGCTAGAGTGGAGTGTGTTTCTACTAGCTGTATTTATTAGGGTTCCTGAATGATTATCCAATTGCATGAATAAACTAATCCGTAACCCTACTTTGATTTCATTGTTCATCAATACACATGAACACGTTTTCAAAATATATAGCTATACACCAATTAAGTTCTTTTTAATTTAGCACTGAAATTATATCGTTAACTATAACTCATTTTGTCAACTGACAAAATGCTCACGTCCCGTCGCTAAAATCAGATACGGGCCGATGATTTAAATTTTAACTACAGTTAATAACGTATAGTTTGTGAGGCTACTTCGATCAGCTCAAACCAGCCCAGTTTATCTTTACAATTACGTTACAATTATGTGTCTATCTTTCTCATTATCCCATTTCCCATAGCAAAAGCTATAGGCATTTTGGCTTACCTATATTCGGCCTTTCTGGCAAAAAAAACAGAAAAACCAAAAATTTCAAAAAACCATTTTCCATATGTGTACACTAGTAATTATAATTGGATAAACATTCATAAATTGTGACATTTATAGAGTAAAAGTTTTCTTTAATTTGAAGTGACTTTTATCCTTAGGACGAAGAAGAATTGATTAAGCAGTGGGAAAAGGGTGTTTTGTTCATAGCGTACGTTGGTGCAGAGCATCTGGGCATGCAAGCAAGAATTGAACTGGCCTTTGCCATTTGTCATTGCCGTTAAGAAAGTCCTCTCTGTCTACCATGAATGTTTGGAAACAAATATTACATATTTGGTAGTTTTTTTTTCACACACCACACCCCCATAATCATATTTCTTACTCCTAATACTTGCGTAAGGTTCATTGCTGAAATCTGAACCCAGAAAAAAATTTAAAAAAATTCTATAAAACCTGGATTGAATTCATCAAGAACGTATCTAAGAAGACGCGAAACCATAAGAAATCGGATTATCCCAGATTTTGTTTTGTCTTAATTTGGTTATTTTTTTGTGTTAATATGTGTGTCCATTTTTGGAATTGACCAGCCTCAGACATTGATAGCTGTTTGGATACAAGTGTGAACCAATTCCTTGCTGGCTTACAAATGTACCTATAAAACAGTGTGTCTGTGTCTGTGTCTATGTCTCACATATCTTCTCAGAACCAAAATCTTTCGTTTTCGTGTAGTTTTAAGATTTCTTAATCTTTCGTTTTCGTGTCGTTTTAAGATTTCTTAGTGTAGTCGAGAGTGGAGGGATGGAGGCGCCCCAAGGAGGAGGAGATGAGCCAGAAGGCTCAAATCCTCGTCAGGGCAGGAAGTATCATCGTCATACTCCTCAGCAGATAACAAGACTTGAAGAGTAAGAATCATACCCCAATTCATTTTTAATGTGGTCTTGTTCACATATAATTAAAGGCCCATCTTCACTTGAGCTGAATGTTGAAGGACCAAAACATGCATGATTTTTTCCCTTCAAAATTAAATAATGACCTTTTTTTCTTAGATCTTTTTTCAGAGATGTGTTTCTTCTATATCTGCATATATATATATATATATATATATATATATATATATATATGGTGTTTAATGTTTTTATTGTTTCTTGACTGAAGATTATTTGTTTTTGTGGGATGATTTTTAAGTTTCTTATCAACTTTGCTGAATGTTGGATTTGTATGTGGTATACATGTCTTCCAAGTCTTCCTTCTTTACCTTATGTTATAGATCTGTTTCTCCAATGAGAGAAAGAGAATAAAATGCCAGATCAATTCTTGTGTGAAGATTTCACCCAAGTTATGATCTGTTCTTGCTTGATCTGCACCCGAAATCGTGTTTTTGATTGAATTGTTTGGCTTGCAAGGTTGACACATATACAACCTTGGCCTCTAGCTTTCTACAATTTTCTTTTCTTTCTCTTGTTTGTCTGACTTCCTCAATGAGGAATTGATAATTGATTTGTGTTGGTGTGAAGAGTTTACAAGGACTGCCCTCACCCGGACGACAACCAACGAAACCAACTGAGCAGAGAGTTGGGGCTTGAGACAAGACAGATCAAGTTCTGGTTTCAAAACAAAAGAACACAAACAAAGGTAATTCTCCATTTAATTTCCTCAATTTGTTTTTTTTTTTCTTTTCTTAAATTTCATTCTATCTTGCATTTCTAACATGAATTGTTGAATGTTGTATGCTCATACATCCACATTTCAGACTCATGGGGAGAGAGCAGACAACTCTTTTCTTCGTACGGAGAACGAAAAGATCCATTGTGAAAACCATGCAATCAGAGAGTCATTAAAGGATGTGATTTGTCCAAATTGTGGAGGTCCACCCTTTGGAGAAGAAGAGAGGCAGCTCAATCTGCAGAGACTTCAGCTGGAGAATGCTCGATTGAAAGAAGAGGCAATTAAATAACATAGTTTTTATATGAACTTAAATAGTATCTACCTTTGGACAATCAGATCGATCGCTTTACTAATAACAATCTCTTGGTTTCTTTTCCGCAGCATCATAAGGTAGCTTGTCTTCTTTCCCAGTTCATCGGGAAACCATTATCACACGTGGAAGCGTTGCTAGCATCATCGGCAGCTGGAACCTCAATGGAGAAAGGGATAGCTGGCCCTTCCCATAATCCCAATCTTATCATTCCTTCATTTAATCCAAATATCATCACTCCTCCACTTACTAATAGTGCTTTGTTAGCTTACCAACTCAAAGAAATACCAGCAATGGAAAAGAAGCTCATAAAGGACACAGCTGCCTCTGCAATGGATGAACTGATCAAGATATTTCAGATTGATGAGCCCTTGTGGATCAAATCCCCAGTTGACGGGAGAAATCTCCTCAACCGTGACAGCTATGACAAGATATTTCCAAAGTCAAGCCACTTCAGAACATCCAGTGCCCGCTTCGAGTCTTCGAAAGATTCAGGAGTAGTTGCCATGACTCCATTGCAGCTGGTTGACGCGTTTCTAGACGCGGTTCATCCACTAAACTCTTGCTTTAATTTCGATTACATATATAACCTCGATCACTATAATTACTTATAATGTAAATTTCTATATTTTGTAGAGTAAATGGGAGGATCTCTTTCCTACAATTGTGACAAAAGCTAACACACTTGAAGTAATTGAAACTGGAATGCTAGGAAGTAGAAGTGGATGCTTGCAGCTGGTATGTTTTCGTTACCTAATTATTTATTTTTCGTTTAATGATCAGTCACCCTAAACTAATTTTATTAAACGCAGATGTATGAACAAATGCATATTCTCTCACCTTTGGTGCTGCCACGGGACTTCTACTTCCTCAGATATTGTCAGCAGGTCGATCTAGGGACATGGGTAATCGTGGATGTGTCTGTCGACAACTTCCCCAAAGACTGCTCAGCCAATCAAATGCGATCCTGGAGGCTTCCTTCAGGATGCATGATTGAAGACATCCTAAATGGATGTTCTAAAGTGAGTTGCTAGCTTTGTCGATCTCCTTAACCTCATAAGTAGATCTTCATGTAGTATTAGTATAGAAAATGCTTGTCAAATTAAAAGGAAGAAAGCCAAGAAAATACCTCACAATTTTATGTTCCTAGTTTCAGACCATTTTCTACAATCAAGCACATCTAATAATGCAGCACAAGTTAAACTTTTTCCATCAAATTTATCAAATGTTTGTTGTGAATCTGCTGGAACCATAAGTAACTGCACAAAATCATTATTTCCACGACATTATATGCTTCATTCAATAGAATTCTGTTACAATGTTCCTAATATGTTCTTATTTGGAAGAATATATTGTCTCATAAATATTGACTGCAAAACAACAGATCACTTGGATTGAGCACGTCGAAGTTGACGACAAGACACAAACACACCGTCTGTATAGAGATCTGATATGCAGCGGGGTGGCCTACGGAGCTGAAAGATGGATTCTTACTCTTCAGAGGATGTGCGAAAGATTCGACTGCTTAATGGTAGAAATCGCACCTACCATTGAGATCGCGGGAGGTAAATATAATTATTCAACTTAGATCCATCACGAATCACTTTTTTCTAGCTTAATGATTATTATTCTGAGGTTCGTTATTAAATCTTGGTTGTCAGTGATTAATTCTACCGAAGGCAAGAGGAGTGTAATGAAGCTGTCCCAAAGAATGATGAAGAATTTCTGTGGAATACTTGGCATGTCTGGCAAACTTGATTTTCCTCAGCTGTCAGAAGTTCACAACAGCGGGGTTCGAGTGTCTGTTCGGAAAAGCACAGACCCAGGACAGCCTAATGGCACGGTGGTCAGTGTGGCTACTTCTCTATGGCTCCCTCTCCCATGTCACAGCGTCTTCAACTTCTTCAAAGATGAGAAAACCAGACTTCAGGTTCGTTTCTAATTTTCTACCTAACACAATTACATAAATACCCTCGTTTGGTCACTAACTAGTGTTTTTAATGTGACATTCATTTGTGTCTCAGTGGGATGTTCTCTGTAATGGAAATCCAGTCCATGAGATTGCTCACATTTCGACCGGTGTTCATCCAGGAAATGTTATATCAATCATTCGGGTAATTTCAATAATTTGATGTGAGACTGTTGTATTTTTAAATATAATTATCGACTTCATTTCAATATATTGATATTATGTGAGATTGTTGTATTTTTTAAACACAATTATGGGGATTCTAACTCATTTCAATATATACTGAATTTCTTTGGAGCAGCCTTTCGTGGCGACGGAGAACAACATGCTGCTGCTTCAAGAGAGCTACATAGACCCTCTGGGATGTCTAGTTATATATGCACCGGTTGACTTGACGTCTCTCAACGTAGC
Organism: Oemleria cerasiformis; assembly: GCA_037349345.1. Taxonomy (NCBI): domain Eukaryota; kingdom Viridiplantae; phylum Streptophyta; class Magnoliopsida; order Rosales; family Rosaceae; genus Oemleria; species Oemleria cerasiformis. The sequence continues at coordinate 9,380,357 of JAZGTL010000003.1, read as the reverse complement.
AGTATGCGGCGACGACGCATCGGAGGTCGCTATACTTCCATCCGGGTTTGTTATCTCCGGTGATGGCCATCCTGAAGCAGGGCCATCATCAAGCCATGGAAGGATCGGCGGTTCGCTGCTTACGGTGGCTTTCCAGATATTGGTTGCCAGCCCAACATCTTCAAAGCAGCTGAATATGGAGTCAGTTGCAACCGTCAATACGCTCATCAGCTCCACAGTTCAAAAGATCAAAGCTGCTCTCAACTGCTCGGGCTTGGATTAACCTATGGCTTCAAATTTTCTGATCTTTTCCTAATTAAGACTTGGTTTAAAATTTCTGGGTATTTTTATGAGGGAAGATTTGTTTTTTTCTTTTTTGGTTTTTTTTAATCCATGGTATGATGCTCAGTTTGAGCAGAAGTTTTTGTTCGTGTAGATCAGGAACCTAATTTTTTGGATAATTGGGTTTTTTAACTCTAGTATCTTATTTTCATTTTTCACTGTAAACTAGAATTTCGGTCTTAAAATTTTAGAATCGGTCTAATGGTTCATTATTAGTACTAAAAGCTATGTTGATATTGTTCTCAACTTTACCATACCTATTAGTATACAATTTACCCCTGCATTGTCGGTTGGCTAGGTTACATCCCACCGGAGATAATTTCTACCATTAAGCAGCCGAACATTTCACAGATGCTGAGCTCACAATGAATTTTAGTTACTCGTACCATCGACTATTTCAAAATTTAATATACAAGTGTATATAGCTCCCTTAAATTTAATGTTAAGAACTGTCACTGCCTTGATAGGGTCGATGAGTTTGTGCTTGTCGTCAACTGTTCGACGTGCTCGACTCAAGTAATCCTCAATTTTATACTCCATATTTATCACATGATTTTTCCAATTAAAAACAATTTAAAGAACAACATACAAGAATGCTATAAGATGAAGCATGCAATGTGATGGAAGTTTTGATCCTATGCAACTACTTGTGATGCCGGTAGAGGCACAACAACCATTGATAAATCGATGAGAAAAAGTATAAATTATGATGCATATATGAGATGTGCAAGGATGTTGAAAATTTCTCAAACCAAGAACATAGGGGAAATGTGATGCATTGTCTAGGCTTTTTTTCTTTAGGTTGACAAGCATGTTCATATACTAATACTCCATGTACATCTACTTATATGGTGAAAGAGAGAAAGCTTACTCACCTCCAAGCATCCATTAGCCATGTCTTCAATCATGCGTCCAAAAGACAACCCCCTCATATATATGGTGCTTCGAGTTACCAAAACGTGTTTTTATATGGAAATAGTCGTACGAGGAACGTTGCCTGAACACGATGAAATGTATCATCAGATCATACTCCTTTGAGGATTGACTATTGACTATGTTGAATCACAATAAACAACTAGCTATTATGTATGATGCATTTATTTTAACAATAGCAATAATAACAACTATAGTAGTCAATCGAGCCACATAAAACTAACAATTAATATATATGGAAATTCATAAACCGGAAATTCGGGATCTAAGAAATTTCATAAAAGGAAAAAATAAAACTTAATAGCCATACGAAAATATAATTCCTATGATTTAATAAATTCAAATCAAAAGCTAAGATGTATAAGCGAAAAAACATGAAAGTTTTGCTCTTATGCCACATGTATAAAGAGAAAATCCAAAATTTATAAAACTTTCATGAAATTTTATGTCACATATATATGAAGCGGAAATTCAAGATCTAAAGAAATTCATAAAAACTTATGACACATAAAAAGCGAAAATTCCAGATCTAAAGAGATTCATATATAAAAGTAAAATCGAAACGTAATAACCACAAAAAACATAATAGGTATGATTTAATCAAGTTAAATCAAAAGCTAAAATATATAAAGGAAAAAGCATGAAACTTTTAACCAAGACTTTTATGCCACACATATAAAGTAGAAATTCAAGATTTTAAGAAAGTCATAAAAACTTAAACCCCATATTAAAGTGGAAATTACACATCTAAAGAAATCATAAAAGCTTATATCACATATACATAAAGTGGAAATTCCAGATCTAAGGAGATTCATAAAGAAAAAAGTCAAAATTAATAACCTTAAAAAATATAACAGGTATGATTTAATCAAATCAAATCGAACACCAACATCATAAAAGAAAAATCCTGAAAGTTTTATACATAACTCTTATATCACATATAAAGTTAAAGTTCAAGATCTAGAGAAATTAATAAAAGAAAACATGTCAAACTTAATCACCATAAAAATATAAAAGTTATGATTAAATCAATTCAAATCAAACACCCAAAATCATAAAGGAAAAATCATGAAAGATACCACATGTAAAGTGAAGATTGAAGATCTAGAAAATTTCATTATAGATCTGGAAATTTAATGACCCAATATATACCTTGATTCGTGATAGAAAGCTTCAAAGAGAAGCATATATGAGTTTGGCTTGTTTGTGTGTGAGCGGCCGCCATAGAGGAAATAGGTTTAATCATATTTTCTTATGTTCTAGTCTTATATATAGGCATAGAGAGAACCGGTTTCCTAGGAACCCTAATGCCACCGCAGCTAGGACTATCGGAACCCAACGTTTTCATAAGTTCACCCAATTTTTAACGAATTAAATACTACCAACTTTACCCTCAAGTAACATGACCATAAAGGACATATTTGAATTTTAATTTTTCATACATGGATATTGAAAGATGAGTATTGTATACACTCAGTATCGACTTTTCCCTTTACGCGAGCCAAATCTGAAGCCTCTCACTATAGAGTGAAGAGGAATACCACTAAATCGTAATTCCAATTAGGTACATATTCCAATTTTGCACTTGTGTTTGAGTTTTCTGAGAGGGTGTAGACGAGAGTAGGAACATCGGGTTGTGTTACCATTACAAATTTGTATTTTGTGCGTATATAAATGGTGTAAATACATTTTTATTGTTGTTTTCATTAAAACTGAGGAAATATTACTTTTATGAGTTCTTTTACACTAAATTTATGTTTTTGGCCCACCTACTATTCTGTTTTTGGCCTACCTACCAAACTATTTTGTGCCCCTCAGGACCTAGTGAAGCTTTAAGCAATTTACAAGGAGGATTCAGCTAGCCGTTGTTCTGACACCACTTCTTCTTGTATGGGTTGAGCCCCAATTTTACTCATTTGTTTTCTTCTAGTTGTTAATTTTGGATCATCATACAATTTTGTAATAACTATGATCTATACCTCGGTTGTTGCACTTTCAAACTGTTACCTTTTCCTTGTTAGTGGTAATTTACTTTTCACGACTTACACTTCCTAAATGAAGGGTCACTTTTAGCTTATAGAGTTATTAATCTAAGTTGAAACAAAAGAGCAAGCATGTTGTTAACGATTATTCCAAGTAATATGAAATGGAACGAAAACAATCTAAACATTTAGATTTAGGAGGCCTTTCGATCTTAACTTAATATCTTATACGATTTCCAGTCACAGTAATGTCGATTAGGCATCACTTCTAGAAAAGTGTTCCTATAGCCACTGATCAATTAGTGGCTTATACTCCCAAAAGCCACAAATATGTTGTGGCCAAATGGCCAATAATGTATAGCCACGAATCCTTCATATGTAGTGCCTACATGGTGTTGCCAATGCCCTTTGCCAAGATAAAGGTTGTCCGTGCCAAAATTTATGGTGGTTCCTACTCAATCCCATTTGGCATTGGAACAATCGGTGGTCCTACTCAATCTGTGACCAATGTTCTTTAAACACTGAACTCAATATGTGGCTACTATTCTTTAGACACTGAACTCAATATGTGGCTAATCTTATTTGGACACTAACCTCTATGGCTATTTGAAAGGAAGGCACATTGGTTATTTGCCACTGTTCAACAATGGCTTTTGTTATATAAATTTCTAATAAAAAGTAAATTTTTTATTTTTTATTTTTGAAACCCAAGTCAATCCTAACATAATTATATTTTTAATTTTAAAATAATAAGAAATTTAATAGAATACTATAAGATATATTATAAGACTAAATGAACTATTAATCATTTTCTGATGGTAGAATATCTAATACAAATTTAAATTGTATAATTAAATGAAATTTTGTGTAAATTCTACAAAAAAAAAAAGCGTGTGCAAACAATAGAATTTGTCCATAGTAACCACCAAAATTAAAGTATATAAATATACATATATATATATGAACCTTATAAGTTCATTATTTTATGCAATTACAAAATGGTTGACCTCCTAAGCAATACATCCCAAATCTAAAATCTCAACTAGACTACAAACAATGTACAAGTTTTGATATTTAGATTTTTGAAAGTTTGATCCCATAAACACTACGCCATAAATCAACATGCATAGCATTGCAAAAATTCTATAATAGGATTAGTAGCGTCATATAATACTATGTGTTAGCCGATGCTATAATAGGCTTACATCAACTATAGTGTTTGTGAAGTGTTATAAATAGTTGTATATTTATAGTTTTTCTGGACTATTTAATATGTAGAATATGCAGCTTTGTCAAACTGTCTCAGTGAGTGATTTTAACTCCGTTCTAGCAGATAAAACGCATGGGGTGGTTGCAGGAACACAGTACATTAAACCGATCAAATAATTTAATACTTCCAATGCTTGCCGAAAGGATCTGCACACACCTTGCTCCTCCAAACACTACGGCTGGTGATCTTCTAAGAAAGACTTTGATGGGGTACTTCCTTAAATACACCAAGATATCTCCTAGAACAGCTAGCGGCGATGCCGTCAACGTAATTGGGTAGGCCTAAGGTTCAAATTGGGTTTTGAATCAAAGGGTTTTCTCAAGAAGCTTGAGAGAGTATTTGGGTACGCTTGATCGTGGATTTGTATATTTGGTGTTGTACCCCTATCTTAGTTCCAAAACTTTCTATTAAGGTTCACCTTAGTAGGGGATCACCACCTATTTCCTTGCCTTGCATACCAAGCACCAAATCCCTAAGATCATGGGATATTATCGCTTTTGGCTTCCTATTCAGACAAGGATTTTGACCAACCAACTTCGGTAGTTTATGGGTCGCTTTCAGCCACACCTTTCAGACATTATGGAGCACAAGCACCATCTTCGGTCTACACTATGACCGCCCCTTAGTAACTCACTCGGTCCACTGAGGTACCGACCCACGTTGGGCCTCAGACAACCAATTCGAGTTGTTCCACTCTTGGTGAAAATAGGCCCAAACAAGAATGACATATTAATGATCCTATTTGCCGTTGTGTGTTTATCAAGAAATCAAAAATTGGACTTGCAATAGTGGCAACAGATGTTGATGATATGAATTTAGTTGGAATTTATGAAGAACTCGAAAAGACTGCTAAGTATTTAAAAAGTGAATTAGGAATTAAAGACCTAGGAAAAACAAATTAAGTACTATTTCGGTCCGTAGATCAAGCGTAGTGCTAGAGGGATCTAGTTCATCTGTCAACTTATACTAAAATGGTTTTAAGGTGATTTAGCATGGATAAGGCTTATCCACTTAGCACAAAATGGTCGCTCAATCTTTTACTAAGAAATATCAATTTCGCCCAAAAGAACAGAAGAAATGGTCCTTGGTCCAGAATTACTATATTTTAATACAATAGGTGCTTTGTTGTATCTAGCACAATGTGCTAGACCATACATAGCATTTTATGTGAACTTTTTAGAAAGATATAGTCTCCTACAATTCGATATTGGAACGGTATAAAAAATATCTTGCGTTATTTTCGTGGGACAACTTACATGATTCTGTTTTATTCCAATGTACCTATCAATGACCGTAGTCTTGTTGGATATGTTGATGTTGTGTATCTATCTGATCCACATTGGTCGCACAAACTGGCTATGTATCTACTTGTAGAGATACAAGATCTCGTGACACTCAACCAAACAAACATTGGTTGCCACCTCAACCAATCACTCACAAATACTAGCTCTTCATGAAGCCATTTGCAAATGTATTTGGCTATGATCAATAATCCATCATAGTCGGAGCACGTGCGACATACCTTTGGTAGCAAACATCCAAACCGTCATGTGTGAACATAATGTCGCTTGTATTCCTCAAATCAAGGGAGGATTCATCTAGTGTAACGAAAATAAACACATTTTACCAAAAAATTTCTTTACGCATGAACTCCAAAAGGCTAAAGAAATCAAAGCAAGAAAATTCATTCTAACGATAATTTGGTTGGATTCTTCACCAAAATCTTTCCCAAAGTGTACATTCCAAAAGTTTGTGTATGGTATTGGATTATGCCAACTTTGTAAACAATTAAATTGAGGCATGCTACTGTATATGGTAGGATCAAGCGGGAGATCATCGTTAGGGGGCACGTAGAGATACTCATTAAGGGAGTACTTGCTCATCCAACACTATCTAAGGCCATCTCCAACCCTATGGATTCAAAATCTAAAAAATTCCCAGCCACAAAATATAACTATTCATCTATACAGCAAGTTTTTTCTCCAACCATCCAGACTCATTTAAGATTGATCATCTTTCCAACCCCAAACTTAAAACTTGTTCTTCTTGTAAATAGTTTAGTTATGGTGGCTATTCATGTAAGGGTTTTTATGTCATTTCACTACAAGAATTTAAAGCTTGCCCGGCGGATCCATTTGTCGCATATGAGTTGTCGAGCAATCCAAAAGTCAACATCTTTTGCCCGACGAATACGTTTAGCCGGACGAAATTATTACTTTGCCCAACGAAATGATTGTGCGTCGGGCAAAAGCTTAATATTTAAAAAAAAATTAATAATTTATTTAATTAAAAAAATATATATATTTAAAAAAAAATACAATTAAAAGAATAAAACGAATCAAATGAAAATAAAAAAAATATTTATAAAAATTAATGTTATGTTTTTACATAATTAAAACTAAAGCAATGTTTTACATATTAAGTTTTAACTACTCAGCAACGGATCTGGGTGGTTGGGGTCTTGGGCGGGCTGTTGGCCCGGGGGCTGAGGCTATGACAGAAGCTCATCCAGCCCACGCTCACCCAAGCGGTCAAGCACCTTGGCGAGGGCGGTCTTGATTTGATTGTTTTGGGCCTGGGATATGCTCGTTTTGGGCCTTGATCTCAGCATTTTCGTCCTGGAGGATCTAGAAGTTTCTCTTGAGCTCCGACATCTCCTCGAGATTGGCTCATCGAGAAGAACTCGAAGAGCGGCTAGAGACATCTCGAACTATCCCGTCGCCCGCCCCCCGGACGATCTTCCTTGGACGCCTACCAGGTCGTCGCTCCAGGATGGCGATCGACCTCTAGGGAGCCAGTAGCTGCTGCTCTAACGGCACGTCGGGATGCTATTGGGAACATCGACCCGGCGATGCGCCGATCCTCTTGTCGGGCCTAAAAGGATCTCGGCCCCCCGTGGTGGTTGAATTTCTTCGCTCCCCGGTTTGATGTGTTGGCAACCAATTTTCGGTGTTAATTAGTAACAACAAAAATTATATTTTCAAATGGAGAATAACATAAAAAATAAATAAATAAGTTAACTAGGTGGATAGTACGTACCACATAGGTGGGGGACGCGAAATGGTCGCACAACCACAACCACCCTTCCATTTTCGGCCCGTCCAACTCCTCTGGAGGATTTGCTCGAGCTTCCTCTAGGGAAAGCCAACTCTTGTAGTACTTGTGGAGCTCGTACTTCCAGTCGGCGTACCGTAACTGCTAGTGATTTCTCAAGTATTTACTGACGTCGGTGTCCTCCAAGTTGAATTCAAAATTGATCTGCAATAAATTATTAAAGTTAGTAATATAATTAAAAATAATGAAAATAATGTAAAAAAAGGGAGAAACACGTACCGATAACTCTCCCCAACAGCGCATGATCTCCTCTGGGGGTTGGTTCCTAAAAGTATCCCTCATCTTCAGGGACTTGGTGCGAAGAATCGCGCCCATGTCATGCACCACCAGGCTGTGGATTTTTACTGCCACTGTTCGGAGGCGAGGCAAGTACACCATCGGGATCTTTGCATTCGTTGTCCTACAAATCTGTTGGGATGTCAAACCCGGGTTGATCCCGCGCACGTTCACCGACTTCCCTGCAAATTCGATGAACTGTCCCTTAGGGAGTGCTCCGACAACTGTCTCCGGTTCGTCTGCTCCGGTGTCGTCTTGTGGGGGCTAGGGGTCGATACGGGGTTCCCCCATTTCTTGCTGTGTTGTCGACAAACCGATTGCGCACCGGGTCGCTGATGATCCAAGATTGGTGCCTGAACGGACGCTGTTATGGAGGCTACCGAGGCAGGGGTTGCCTCCTCCGTCGCATGATCATCGGGATCAAGGTGGGGGTGAGTCCTAGATGTGATCAAGGTGCGATGCGACATCTACAATAAGAAATTTAAAATAATTAATATAAAATTTACCAACATATTTTTAATTTACTAAAAAAAACCAAACATTTTTAATAGGAAATATTAAATTCAGAAAATAAAAACAAAACCACATATAAAATTAACCAACATTTTTTAATTCGAATAATAAATAAATAAATAAAAAAATATTTTTTTATTGAAAATTATTAAATTTGTATCTAAAAACTAAAACCACCAAATTCTAATTTTTTAAAATAAAACCAACACAAACCAAAATTGAACCTAAAATGCTAATTAATCCAAACAAACTTAAACCTAAATTACTAAACTCAAAATTCACAACATTATACCTAAATTTCTAAATCCAAATTTTGGGAATAAAATCAAACTTACAAATTAATCCAAACATACAATAATAATATCCAAAATAATAAAATTCACATATCCAAAATTTATAAAACTCACATATCCAAAATTCACATATCCTAAACCATATAATAAATTCACATAAATTTTTTTAAATTCAAATATCCAAAATTCATAAAATTCGCGTACCCAAAATTCACATAAAATTCATATCCAAAATCATATGCAAAATTCATAACATTATACCAATTTCAACATTATACCAAACATCAAAGTTTCAACAAATCATCAACATTAACCCTAAATTACTAAATCCAAACAAACTTAGTAAACCAAATATCACTACAGGAAATTTGAGGTTGCCAGACAAAGTATTTTTCGCTGCGTAAATATATGCTGCCCGACGAACACGAAGAACAAGTTGTTGGCGGGAAGGTGTTTTTCGCCGCGTAAATATTTTCGCAGAGTAAGGTGTTGGCGGGAATAACAAGTTGTTGGCGCGTAAAATAGGAAGGGGTTGCCTGACGAGTTTTTCTTCCCGTCGGGTAAGATGATATATGACGACGAATATCGGTCGTCGGATAACACTTGGCGTTGACAAATATTTACTGGACAAATCATTAAACTGTGCCCTTCGAATATACTTCATCGGGCAAAAGTCTAAACACACTAAATAACCCAGCTGCTGCTTTCTTCTTCTTACTCTCTGCTTCACAATCTCAATCCCGCCTCTCTCTCTTGAAGGAAGTTGAGGTTCCTCCCCAAAACCAATTGGAAATTGGGGGAAATGCCCAACTCCTTATAAGCCTTTGCAAAGTTGTGCAACTTTCCAATGTGGGACTTTTGTACCTTCACATTCTCATTCTCACACGCCCCCTCACGTGTGGCGAATTTTCAAGCCTAACACGTGGACAACTCATATTGGGTGATGTGGAGCACATGTGGCGGTTAAGCCTTACACGTGGGATAACCCGCTCTGATACCATGAAGGAAGTTGAGGTTCCACCCCAAAACCAATTGGCAATGGGGGGAGAGGCCCAACTCCTTATAAGCCCTTGCAAGGTTGTGCAACTTTCGAATATGGGACTTTTGCATATTCACATTCTCACACGCCCCGTCACGTGCGGCGAATTTTCAAGCCTAACATGAGGACAACTCATATTGGGTGACGTGGAGCACGTGTGGCTGTTAAGCCTTACACGTGGGATAACTCGCTCTGATACCATGAGAGAAGTTGAGATTCCACCCCAAAACCAATTTGCAATGGGGAGAGAGGCCCAACTCCTTATAAGCCTTTGGAAGGTTATGCAACTTTCCAATGTGGGACTTTTATACCTTCACATTCTCACACCTCTCTCTCTCTCTCTCTCTCTCTAGCTTCATCATCTCATCACCATTTTCACTATCAATCAAATATCTTTCTCTGTCAATCAACAATATCAATTTTTAAGGTTTGAGAAATTTAATTTTTTACATTTGAAATTTTGGTTTTTGATTGGAAATTATTTATGTTTTGTATTTTAGGAATTTTGTGCTTGATTTGAAGGAATACTTATAAAAATGTATGTGTGTTTGCCTCTCAATTTAATTTTGTTAAGAATTTTGGATATAAATATGTTAGGAAATTGTGTATTTATTGTTTAAAATGGGAAGAAATTGTTTAGAATTTGTGGAAATTAGAAATTAGAAAATTTGTTAGGAAAATATGAAAATAGAAAATATGTTAGGGAAATAGAAAATATGTTAGGAAATTAGAAAATATTTTAGGAAAATTAAAAATATGTAATGAAATTAGAAAATATGTTAGGAAAATAGGGAAATAGAATATATGTTAGGAAATTAGGAAATTAGAAAATATTTTAGAAAAATAGGAAAATAAAAAATATGTAAAGAAATTATTGAAATTAGAAAATATGTTAGGAAATTAGAAAATATGTTAGGAAAATAGGAAAATAGAAAATATGTACGGAAATTAGAAATTGTTTAGAATGTTTAGGAAATTAGAAAATTTGTTAGGAAAATATGAAAATAGAAAATATGTTATGAAATTAGGGAAATAGAAAATATGTTAGGAAATTAGAAAATATTTTAGGAAAATAGGAAAATAAAAAATATGTAATGAAATTATTGAAATTAGAAAAAATGTTAGGAAATTACAAAATATGTTAGGAAAATAGGGAAATAGAAAATATGTTAGGAAATTAGAAAATTTTAAACTCTATTTTATGCATAATTAATATATGTTTGTATTTGTGAATTTGTTGTGATATTTTATGTAGAACGCTTTATGTTGTTCTAACGGAGTGAATTATGTTCATATTTCATAACTGTTTATGCGAAGTTAATCGAGTTGATTAACTTCGTATAATGAAATTCAATGAAAAACCTGAGACCCGTTTGAGAGTCAGTGAATCCGGTTGATTGACTGACTCTTGAATTGTCTATTTATTCGGATAGTTTGGGGGTGCAAAACTATGTGTTGTGTAGTTGGCGGTCTACGAGGTTAGGTTTCGATTGTGGGAAATTCGGTTTGTATCCCCTCAATGTTCTCCGAATGCATACTAGATATTTGTTTATAATATCCACATCGTGCATTTGGGGAACTGTAGGGAGATGTTGCTGAAATTTCCCTCGATCGAAACTTAGCCTCGTAGGTCGCAAACTACACAGCATAGAACGTGCACTCTCGAATGGGATAGGGATAAATCACCAGAGGCATAAGGAGACGAGCTGCTTTTGGTTTTAACTTGTTCTAATTACGGAACGATGTTAACTCAATTACTTACGTTGACTCTATGTTGTGAAAACAGACACAATGGACAGAGGCTGGATGCAAATGTTGGATAGATCTTCTTATCAGTATTTGGATGGGATGGACAGCTTCATTGCCTTTGCACGTAGTCATTGCAGTGATGAAAGACGTATCAGGTGTCCGTGCCGTAAATGTAACAACTGCAGTCGAATGCCGTTGAATGAGGTCCAAACTCATCTTGAATGGAATGTGATTGTACACAACTACACTAATTGGATCGATCATGGTGAAGAAATATCTTCCGCATCGATATCTTCGGTTCCCGGGACCCGTCGAGATGGAAATGCTTTGGATGGGCGATGTGATAATGATCAAGTCGTTGAGTTATTAACCGATGTTTTCCTCCCACATCGGATGATATGGACGATGAGGCACCCAGGTTGCAACCCGAAGACTCTGAGCTCCATTACGAGAGATTGTTGAAAGAAGTTCAGCGCGAATTGTACGCCGGTTGTAAATCATTTTCGATTCTAGGGGCAGTTGTGGAGTTGATGCACATGAAAGTTGAGTATAATCACACGAACAAGCATGTTGATCACATGATGGATATCATCATCCAAATGCTCCCTGAAGACAATCGTCTGCCTAAAGATAATTATAGCTCGAAGAAGCTGTTGAAGGGCCTTGATTTAGGGTATATCAAGATCCATGCATGCAAGAACAACTGTGCATTATTTTACGATGAATTCGAGCAGCTTGACAAATGTCCCATGTGCAATGAGCCTAGGTTTCAAAAGAACAAGATTCCGAACAAGGGGTTGCGTTATTTTCCACTGAAGCCAACGTTACAAAGATTCTACATGTCGTCCTGCACAGCCCGTGATATGAGGTCGCACAAGGATGAACGCATTGATGATGATGTGCTGAGGCATCCGACCGATGGAGATGCTTGGAAGGAATTTGATAAGATGTATCACGAATTTGCCATGGAGCCAAGAAATGTCAGATTTGGGCTCGGTACTGATGAGTTTAATCCGTTTGGGAGTTTTGCAAAGCCCCACTTGGCCTGTGGTTATGGTTCTGTATAACTTGCCTCCTTAGAGATGCATGAAGAAAGAATTCACAATCCTCAGTACTTTGATAACAGGGCCCAAATCTCCGAGTAATTCCATCGATATTTATTCGCGACCGTTGATTGACGAGCTTGTGGATCTGTGGGAAAATGGTGTCCGAACATACGACAAGTGCAGTGGAGAAATGTTCACTCTACGAGCGGCCGTAATGTGGACAATTAATGATTTTCCTGCTTATGGTATGTCGTCGGGATGGAGCACCAAGGGCTATCTTGCTTGCCCGACATGTGGACCAGACACAACGTCCTTTTGGCACACATCGAAGGTATGCTACTTGGGAGCGAGAAGGTTTCTACCGTGGGATCGCCGATGGCGAATGCAATCTAACTCATTTGATGGCAAATCAGAGTTACGAGCTCGACCAAGGGAAAGGTCCGGTGATGAGATATTTTCCAAACTGAACAGTATACATGACTTCGTCACATGGGGACCGAAACCAGCTGAATAGTGAAATTGGACGAAAAAGAGCATATTCTTCCGATTGTCGTATTTGTCGAAATTGAAAATCAGACACATTGCGGATCCTATGCACAGCGAGAAGAATGTTGTGGGAACGATTTTACCCATTGAAGGCAAGTCAAAGGAAACAAAATAGACACGTCTGGGTATGCAAGAATGGGGATTCGGCCTAATTTGTGGCCAAAAGTCATCAATGAAATATACATCATGGCGCATCCAAGTTAAACATTTATGTCGGAGAATAAGAAAAAATTCCTGAAGTGGTTGTATGGTGTGAAATTTCCCGACGGGTACGCCGGGAACATATCCCGAAACGTTAGCACCGACAGAATGAGACGACAAATTGTCTACGCAAAACAGCGGGTCTTCGTGTCGGGGGATGGGGAAAATGCTGATACGGGATTCTACGACAGATTGTTATCTGTGGTTAAGGTATTATACGCAGACCGCAAGGAAGTCGTCTTGTTCAAGTGTCATTGGTTTGATATGAACCCAAGTATCCCGGGAAGTGTCATTAAAGATTAGTTATGCACCTCTGTCAACACAAACACCCGATGGTTTGAGAGTGATCCCTATATCCTCGCTAGTACGGCGAAACAAGTATTCTATGTGGAGAAGCCCTGAAAAGCGGGTGTTGGTTGGAGAGTAGCTGAGATGGTGAATCATAGAAATAGTTGGGGCTTGGATGATCGATACCACGAAGAAGATGGGGAAACAGATGATGAAAAAATCGTTTTCCAGGTGGATTCCTCGGCATCTAGCCTAAACGTGGATGGAGTACGGACCAACGACATCATCCCACGAATCACGATTGATGACATTTTTATTGATCTAGGGGAATTAGGACAAATTGAAAGTGATTATGAGGAATCAAGTACTGTGCACATCTCGGATGACGAGTGTGATTGGGAGAGGGAGAGCGAATCCGACACCGAATGAAAATTGTAAATTAGAAATTTCATTTATATATGTAATATATATCTTCAAATCAATAAATGTGATTTATATGTATCTTTTATAATTTCATTCACAAAAGTTTCAATTAATCTTTTATGTACTAAAGTTACAAACTTTGCTGTCCTCATCCTTAATTCAGCTTCCCAACATTTCATTGTACTGGATAAAATAATGTACAAAATTTTGGGGAAAATGGGAATAACATTTGCCCGACGAATATACTTGTACATCCGTCGGGCAAAGGGAGCCAATATCATCATGTGTTTCTCTATTCGGCCGGCGGTTGCCGAAACTTTAAGTATTTACCCGACGAATATACATGTAAATCCGTTTGGCTAAGTCTGCCAATATCATCATCTGTTACTCTGTTCGGCTGGCGGTTGCCGAAACTTTATGTATTTGCCCGACGAATATTCATTTATCTTCGTCGGGTCACATATACCAGATTCAATTTACATTTATTTATTAAACACCTTTTTGAAATTACTTACGAAATACAATTGACCGATCTAACCGTCTAAATTTATTGTAGGTACTCTTAGATCGCCTACAAGAAAAATTACCAAATTTTGAAATCCCGGGATTAGGTAACGGTGCGCGACGATTCAACGGTTACACAGCGTTTCTTCACGATCGAACGGCTTGAAATCCTAAAAACATCAAGATTTTTGACGGGCAAGATCTAGGAACGTAAAACCACAAAGTGAACGGTTAGATTGGTCAAATTCAGTCGTTTGAATATCCATAGAACCAAAACTTCACAAAATGTATTGAAGCTTCCTTCAAGTGTTTAAACTCCTTGATGAAAATGCTTGTTTTACGATTTTCATTAATTTAAAAATTGAAATGGACCGATCTAACCATCCACATATATTGTAGGTACTCATATATCGCCTACGTGAAAAATTACCCAATTTCGAAATCCCAGGATTAGGTAGCGGTGCGCAAAGATTCAACGGTTACACAACGTTTGTTCGCGATCGGACGACTTGAAATCCTCAAAACATCAAGATTTTCGACGGGTGATTTCAACAGACTGAAAAGTAACCATTGAACGGTCAATTTTTTGATATTCCATCATATGAATATTAATTGAACCAAAACTACGAAAATCCGAATGAAATTCACAAACTTAACATTCGAGGCACATCGATCAACTCTGAAAAACATGACGATAACGATCGATGGGACTTTAGGCAAGTAAAAACAAAAATTGAACGGTCCCGATCTTGAAAATTCTTTCGTCGGACCTGGTTTTTAGATCAGTCATAAATTCAACAACATAGGAACTTAGCCCGACGAAGGTAAATATTCGGCGGACAATATGTAATGAGGCGTCGGGCAACCTTACACACGTCGTCGGGCAACGAAAACAAAACTCGCACTTTATTTTTCACAAAATTTTCAAAAATTCGGCCAAAATTCTCTGAAAAACTCTAACTTACCGCGTATATTTGCCCGACGGAATTTAAAATTGTTACCCGATGAATATTCACCACTTGTTGTTACCCGACGAATTCATTAAAAGTTGACCCGACACACCTTTCTTCGGGTAAGGTTATTCAGACAGATAAATCAGACCGACTCTTCTTCTTCTTCCTTCTTCTTCTTTTTCCTAGTTTTCTCCCTATCGACCGCCAGGTCTCGGAAACACAATCTAGCCGTCTCTGTGGAGGTCGCCGGCGTCCAATACCACCACTCCCTCCATTTCTCGCTCTTTCTCACTCGGACTCCGCCACTCACTCCTCCGCCGCAGCACTCTCTCACACCTCCTATCTCTCGCCGCAGTTAGGTCGGGCCGCCGCACCTCTCTCTCGCCGGCGAAATTCTCAAGGTCGAACTCGTTCTCCCTCTCTCTTGATTGTTAATGTGGACTGGTTATTGTTAATTTGAATTGTTTATATTTTAATTTTAGTTAGGATTGAAATTTCAACTGAAATTTCGTTTGGATATTGTGAAATTGTATTAAAATTGGAATTGAAATTTGGATTGGATTTTGGCAGATTGTGCATTTTTCTCAGATTTGCAAATTGGGAATTTTTACTTGAATATTGTGAATTTGGATTGGATTGGAATATAAATATTTGGTTTACTAAGTTTGTTTGGAATTAGGAATTTAGGGTTAATTTTGAAGAGTTGTTGAAATTTTGATGAGTTGTTGAAATTTTGATGTTTGGTGTAATGTTGAAATTGGTTATGAATTTTTCATATGATTTTTGTTATGAATTTTGCATATGATTTTTGTTATGAATTTTGCATATGATTTTTGTTATGATTTTGGATATGAATTTTATGTGAATTTTGGATATGTGAATTTTATGAATTTTGGATATTTGAATTTAAAATAATTTATGTGAATTTTTGATATGGTGTAGGATATGTGAATTTTGGATCTGTGAGTTTTAAAAAAAATTAAATGTGAATTTCATGACATTGGATTAATTTGTAAGCATGATTTTATTCCCGAAATTTGGATTTAGAAATTTAGGTATAATGTTGTGAATTTTTAGTTTAGGAATTTAGGTTTAAGTTTGTTTGGATTAATTAGTATTTTAGTTTAATTTTGGTTTGTGTTGGTTTTATTTTAAAAAATTAGAATTTGGTGATTTTAGTTTTTAGATACCAATTTACTAATTTTCAATAAAAAAAATTTGTTTTTATTTATTTATTTATTATACGAATTAAAAACATTTGTTATTTTATTTTATTTATTATTTATTTATTTATTACTAATGTTAGTTAATTTTATATGTGGTTTTATTTTTATTATGTGAATTTAATATTTAATATAAAAAATGTTTGGTTTTTTTTTTTTTAAATTAAAAATATGTTGGCTAATTTTATATTAATTATTTTAAATTTCTTATTGTAGATGTCGCATCACACCTTGATCACATATAGGACTCGCCCCCACCCTGATCCCGTTGATCTTGCAGCGGAAGAGGCAGCCCCTACCTCGGTTGACTCAACAACGGCATCCGTTCAAGCACCGATCTCGGATCACCAGCAACCCGGTGTGCGATTGGCTCGTCGACAGCACAGCAAGAAACGGGGGGAACCCCGTACCGACCCCCAGCCCTCACAGGATGACACCGGAGCAGACGATCCGGTGACTGTTGTCGAAGCACTCCCTAAGGGTAAGTTGATTATTTTGTTTATTTAAACAATTGTTTTTATTTGTTACTCATATTATGTATAAATGTTGATCGAATTTGCATGGAAGTCGATGAACGTGCGTGAGATCAACCAGAGTTTGACATCCCAGCGGATTTGCAGGACAACGAATGCAAAGATCCCGGTGGTGTACGTGCCTCACCTCCGGTCAGCGCCCGAAAAAATCCACAGCCTAGTGGTGCATGACATTGGCGCTATTCTTCGTGCCAAGTCCCTGATGATGGGGGATACTTTTAGGAACCAACCCTTGGAGGAGATTGATCAGTCGTTATTTATGCATCATTTTGATGTCTTTATATGCCTCTCTTACATGTCTTTTGAATGATTTCGTGCCATCAATAGTAGAAAATGATCAATCTTGTGAGACTTGTGCAGAGTTAGAAAGATAGGTAAAATCTGGAAAGAACGCAAAAAGAATGACTCAAATCGGAGTCCAGATGAAGGAGATATCCTCATTTCAATATCAGGTCCTGAACGGAGTCCTGAGTGCGCCAGTGCGCCAGTGCGCCAGTGCGCCTATTTTGGGCCACTGGCCAAGTACCTCATATCAGGCCCTCCGGGTCCCGAACTTGTGTTTCATGACATCAAGGTCAAGTCCTAGAAGTGCCAAGGTCGCGCCAAGGCAGATCGAGGACATGTCCCAAGAACTCCCATCCGAGCCCAGAAGTGCACCCAAGCCGGGGTCCCTGTTCCGCCAGCGGTGGATCCGAGGTTCTCTCTCTGCGCCAAGCATGACAACATTTGCGCCAAGCCTGAACGACGATGCGCTTCTATTATACCCCTAACGTACTTCAAAAGCGCGGTCCCAGATCCTGATTACGAAGACAGTCAAAAATCCAAGTTTGGCCAGCTTGCGTTCCCACTTACCAGCTTGCATTCACACTTCCGGCCATGCTCTGATTGGTTCGAATAGATTTTAAAGACTTTATAATTAATTAAAAGTAAAATAACTTTCCCTATTCCTATAGGACATGGTTTTACCAATCTGTATAGAACAAGGTTATACCAATCCTTATAGAACAAGGTTTTCCCTTTGTCTATAAAAGGGAGCCTTTGTTCAGTGTTTTGGGGGGAGATAATTAGCTAAGGACGTTTTTGGTTTCTGGGAAAACAGAGACCTGAGCCACAGAGTTCCGTTTTGGTTTTCTAGAGAATTAGGGACCATATATTTTCGGAGATAATCTTTCACTTAGATTATTGGACGTGGAGCTTGGAGAAGAAGGCCCTGCCGTGTCTTCTGCTGCATCTGTTCTTAACAATCTCTTCTGTACCCTTATTTTCATTATTGCAATTTACTTATGGATTCAATTATACTTGTGTTTATTTCAGTTATGTGTGAGTAGTCATTAGGATTAGGGCTGCTTGAAGCCCTAGCCATGTTAGCTTATTGATTGGATTTCTGGCTCTTGATTATGATTGCTATGCATGCTGAATAAGTTGGATTACCATGCTTAATGAACTTAATTTATGCCTATAAGATTAGCTACCTTGTTTGCATATAATTATAGATGTAATTGCTTGAGTGACCGTCATATCATCTGGTGATTTGGAGCATCGAAAGTATTCGTACTTGTAATCTTAACTCATGACGACCTAGGATTGCATGCCACTTTGCTAGGCTAATGTGGTGTCATTAAATTCTCTTTAAACTTCATGCATCATCTTAAAAGGTAGGTGATAGACGTTCTAGGCATATGCCCTGTTTAGAACATGCTAAGTAAGAGGGAATAAGATGTGTCTAGTGAACCAACGCCAGGTCCTAGGCACGGGCACCTAATTCAGAAAATGCATAGTAATTTGATCAAGGAAATCTGGTTAAAAGCTATAATTGGTTAGAGTGGATAGTAAGCCTTAATTCGCCTTAGTTAACAACCTTTCATTCTTGCATTGTTATTTTCTGCACTTTGATTTACTTGTCTTTAAATTTCAGTTATCACATCATAAACCCCCCCCTGTGTGTGTGTGTGTGTTTTTATTTAAGTTAACAAATCTGAACTAAATTGGTCATAACGTTGATACAAGTCCTCGAGGGATCGACTCTTGCTGTGCTACTATACTATACTTATCGATTTGTGCACTTGCAAGGATTTTATAACTGTTCGTCTTTGAATTGAATTGAACCAAGATCATGCAATGATTTCCTCAAATTTTCGTGCAGCTTGCAACTTGTAAAACTTTTCTTTACTTTTGAACTTTCAATTGACGCCAATGTCCTTTGAATTGGGCAGCATCTTCTTTCACCTCTTATTCTCACCATGAATCTCATTTATGGCAACCTTAGCACAAACTGAGGTTATAGGGTATGGCTGTGATGAATGGCTAAGTATTTTGGGTTAGGTTATACTTTGGGTGATGAAAGAAAAGGTTGAGTGTTTGGCTTCAAAATTGGCTTAGGGAGCATGCAATAGGGTAGGATAAGGCTTTTAGAGGTTAAAGCACACATAGCCTACATCATTTCTTATGGCAAAGCATACATTAAATAAAGAGTATCTAAACGATGTTAGTTCTTTAAAATTCAATGCAAATATGATGTAATGAGATCAACAATTAAGAACAAAGTGATGAGTATTTAAGAGTAGAAACAAGTATCAACGGTGCCCATTCAAGTTTAGATTTGTAACTTAGTTTTTCTTTTTGTTAGGTACCCGCGTATGTCATTCCAAGGTTCAGTGCACGGGTCATCAAGTGGACCATCATCGCAAGCATCTTCAGTCCACGGCTCCCCGCCACCAAGCCCAAGGAGGATGGCGAACCACAGAGAAGAGCAGGGCCTGGAACGTGGCCTAGTACCGCAAGCCCCATGGCGCCTTAAGGATTTTGCCATGCCCCATGTCTCGGAGGATCAATTTCCAATTGTTTTTCCCGAGTCAACAGTGGCAAACTTCGAATTAAAGTCAGGGACAATTCACATGCTGCCTACATTCCACGGCCTTGCTGGCGAGGACCCGCACTTTCATATCAAGGAATTTGTTGAGGTTTGTTCAACACTGCGCATCAATGGTATGACGGAATCGGAAATCCGCCTGCGGCTCTTTCACTTCAGTCTCAAGGATCGCGCCAAGACATGGTTTCATTCATTGGCGCCGGCTTCCATTCACTCTTGGAGGGACTTGACGTCCAAATTCTTAACACAGTACTTTCCCGTGGAAAAGACAAATGAGTTAAAGTCCAAGATCATGAACCCACGGCAAGACATGGAGGAGTCTTTCTACGAGTTTTGGGAGCGGTTCAATCAGATGCTACGGGCGTGCCCCCACCACCATATTGATGCCCATCATCTTATGCTATACTTCTATGGAGGCTTGAAAACTAGTGATCGGACAATGGTGGATTCTCAATCCCAAGGGATTCTAGAAGGCACAGCCGAGGAAGCAAGGACCGCCTTTGAGAACATTGCTCAAAGGGAAAAACAGTTCAGCTACAGGGGTCCCTCCTCTAGAGCTACGGGTGATGCATCTGCCAAATACAAAGATGACGCCATTGCTCAGCTCACGGCAATGGTAAAACAATTGTGTAGCGAGAAAGCCAAAGGAGTTCACATCTGCGAGGTTTGTTAAATTCAGGGCCACACATCCCAGGACTGCCCGGTTGTGGAAGAGGCCAACTTTGCTGGAGGGTTCAATAGCAATTCTCGACCCCGGAATGACCCATATTCCAACACTTACAATCCGGGGTGGAGAAATCATCCTAATTTCCGTTGGAGCAACAATCAAGCAACCGCGAATCCCTTGCCACCCCCTGGATTTGAGCAGCAAGCCGCAGGCCCTCAGGGGAACTACCACGGTCCTTCCTCAAACCAGAATGGCGGAAGCAAGTCTGTTGAGGACTCCATCCATATCCTGACTCAACAGCAGGCTCAACTCATAAAATTCATGCACGATAGCCAGAGTCAGACGAGAGACTTCAAAAATGCAATTGCAAACTTGGAGCGTCAAATGGGACAAGTGGCGAACCAACTAAATCAGCGAGAGCAGGGCAAGCTACCGAGTCAAGTCCTGGTAAATCCGAAAGGATTTCACAATCCTACGGCTAATGCCATCACACTGGAGAAGGAAACACCACTTCAAGACCCCACATATGCCACCCTCACAGGACCTGATACTGAGCCTCAACCTACTCTGCCAAGGATCACCGACCAGGGCGCGCCGCAAAACATGCCACGGCCAACACCTCTGGCGCAGAACCAGTCCAATGAATCACCAAGTGCCCTACCGCAAAGAGGACCTGACACTGCGCCTACTTCGGCCACGTCTGGCATGCAACCTGCTCCTAAGCCCAAGTCGCAGCACTCGATTACTTCTAACTCTACACCTCAGAATTCCAATTCTAAAAAAGTCACTTTTGAGTTAGCTAATAATGTTGATTATCCATTTCCTCGCAGGTTCCAAAACAAGAATAAGCAAAAGGAGGACTTTGAGGAAGAAATCATCAGCATGTTGCAGAAGCTTCAGATCACACTGCCTTTCCATAAAATTGTCAAGCACATGCCTATCTTTGCAAAGCTGATCAAGGACTTAGTTGCAGGAAAGCGTGGTTTTAGCTCCACGGACACCATTGACATCCCTATGGCCTGCTCGGCTGCCCTTTTGCGCATGCCCCTTAAGGCCAATGATCCTGGGCCGCCATCCCTTCCATGTGTCATTCAGTCAAAAAGATTCGAACATTGCCTTTGCGACACGGGAGCATCAGTGAACATCATGCCATTCCACATTTACAGGTCACTCAACCTAGGCGCACTCAAGCCCACGCACCTATGTGTCAGGTTGGCTAACGCTTCTGTAACCAACCTAATGGGGGTTCTTGAAGACGTACTGGTACAAATCGGAGATACATGCATCCCTGCCGACTTCTACGTACTAAGAATGGACAGAATTGACAAAAGTGAGGAACCTCCCCTCATCTTTGGAAGGCCCTTACTAGCCACAGCCGAGTGCCTCATCGACGTCAGAAAGGGCCAGGTCTCCATCAAGGTCCTGGACCAGCTTCAGACATTCTCCATCCATGACACCATCCAGTACCCTGCCGAGCCTATTGTAGATTTTCCGTTAAACACAATGGACTTACTGCTACGGGAGACAATTGCTCATTCTTGCATGACGGATGACCTTGAGAAGGCCGTTACTAGTAACCCACACACTGTGGATTTACTTACAGATAGCGTGATCAAAGAGGTACGAGCCCTTGACATCATGCCAGCCCTCCCATTGCACTGGCCTCCCCTCGAAGCGTTACCATTCACAAGTCAGAAAACCCTGCCGTCCATCATAAAGGCTCCTGAACTCGAGCTGAAGCCCTTGCCCGAGCACTTAAAGTATGCATATTTGGGCGACAATCAAACCCTTCCAGTCATCATTGCATCTACCCTAAGTACGAAAGAGGAAAAGGCATTGGTTCACGTCCTTAAGGTCAATCAAACGGCAATTGGATGGACAATAGCTGACATCAAAGGCATAAGTCCCGCAAAATGCATGCATCGGATACTGCTGGAGGAAGACTCCAAACCATCACGGGAGGCACAGAGGCGATTGCATCCACCTATGAAGGAGGTCGTGAAGAAAGAAGTCCTAAAGCTCTTGGACGTTGGAATCATCTATCCAATTAGTGACTCCAAGTGGGTGAGCCCAGTCCAGGTCGTGCCAAAGAAAAGTGGGATCACAGTGGTTAAAAACGAGCAGGATGAGCTTGTACCTCAACGGATTCAAACAGGATGGAGAGTGTGCATTGACTATCGAAAGCTAAATATAACCACACGCAAGGACCACTTTCCTTTGCCCTTCATTGATCAAATGCTCGAGCGCCTGGCTGGACACTCCCACTATTGCTTCTTGGACGGCTACTCAGGATACAATCAGATTGCTATTGCACCCGAAGATCAAGAAAAAACAACATTCACATGCCCATATGGCACCTTTGCATACAGAAGAATGCCGTTTGGATTGTGCAATGCCCCAGCTACCTTTCAGCGTTGCATGATGAGCATCTTCTCCGATATGGTGGAAGATATAATTGAAGTATTCATGGACGACTTCTCAGTGTTTGGACATTCATTCGAACTGTGCTTAGCTAACCTAACCCGAGTACTGGAACGGTGCAGAGAAAGCAACTTAGTGCTGAACTGGGAAAAGTGCCATTTCATGGTACAACAGGGAATTGTCTTGGGTCATGTGATCTCTAGCCGAGGCATTGAAGTGGACAAAGCAAAGTTAGACATAGTAGAGAGGCTGCCGTACCCCACTACAGTCAAAGAGGTTCGATCGTTCTTAGGGCATGCTGGCTTTTACCGCAGATTCATCAAAGATTTCTCGAAAATCACAAGACCTTTGTGTGATCTTCTAGCCAAGGACGCCACATTCGAGTTCACTAAGGGATGCCGTGAGGCATTCAACACACTCAAGGCAAAGCTCACGGCATCACCCATCATCATGCCACCGAATTGGGACTTACCATTCGAACTAATGTGTGATGCCTCAGACTTCGCCATAGGAGCGGTTTTGGGACAGCGTGTTGACAAGCTCCCTCATGTCATTTACTACGCAAGCCGAACCCTGAATGATGCCCAGCTGAACTACTCCACCACCGAGAAGGAGCTCCTTGCTGTTATCTTTGCCCTGGAGAAGTTCCGTTCATATCTAATTCAAACCAAGGTCATAGTATACACGGATCATGCTGCCTTGAAGTATCTGCTCACTAAAAAGGACGCCAAGCCAAGGTTGCTACGTTGGATGCTACTGCTCCAGGAATTCGACCTTGAAATCAGAGACAAGAAGGGCAGCGAAAACGTGGTCGCTGACCATATGAGCCGATTGCTTCACAGTTCCAATGAAGAGGCCGATCAGTTGCCCCTCCTCGAGACCTTTCCTGACGAACAGCTCTTCGCAATCCAAGCTATTGATCCATGGTATGCCGATCTCATTAATTACCTTGTCACTAAGCAAATTCCTTCATCTTTAAACAGGTACCAAAAGGACAAGCTGGCTAAACAAGCTAAGTACTTCATATGGGATGAGCCGTACCTATGGAAGCATTGTCCAGACCAAATCATTCGGCGCTGCATCCCAGAAGACGAGATGAAATCCGTCTTGACTTTTTGCCATAGTTTGGCATGTGGGGGCCATTTTGGAGCTAAGAAGACAGCCCTCAAGGTACTCCAAAGTGGACTCTACTGGCCCACACTTTTCAAGGATGCACACGAATTTGTACTCACCTGTGACCGCTGCCAACGCCTAGGTAACATCGGCCCTCGAAATCAAATGCCATTACACCCTATTCTTGTGGTCGAAATCTTCGACGTATGGGGCATTGATTTTATGGGGCCTTTTCCGAATTCCTTTGGCAATCTTTATATTCTGCTTGCAGTTGATTATGTCTCCAAATGGGTGGAAGCAATTCCCACCAAAACTAACGACGCCAAGTGAATTAGAGGAGTTGCGAAACGAGGCCTTTGACAGTGCTCGTATCTACAAGGAAAAGACCAAAGCTTTCCACGACAAGCGCATTCAGCCCAAGGACTTTCACATCGGACAGGAAGTCCTCCTCTTTGACTCCCGGCTCAGACTAATGCCAGGTAAGTTGCGTTCAAGATGGACGGGACCATTTATTATTACTAACGTTTTTCCTCATGGTGCAGTTGAAATCCAGCACCCGGAACGGCAGGATCCGTTCAAGGTAAATGGCCACCGCCTCAAACACTACTTGAAGGACGTTTCTAATCCAAGCGCAGTCAACCTTGCAACTCCGCATGCGCCCAGCTCCTAGCATGTCAGCCCCGTCTTGCCTAGACGTTAAATAAAGCGCTCCTAGGAGGCAGCCTAGCCCTGGTTTGTATTTCTCACTTCCTTTTCTGTTGCTGCCCGTTATATCTCTCAAACCTTTCTACTGTTGTCAAGCTTATTGCTTATCACATTGAGGACAATGTTCAGTTTAGGTTTGGGGGTGTGGATTTAAAATTTTACATATAGAAACAAGTAGGTTTGGGGGTGATACACGGCCAGGACATTTAAATTTCTGCTTGTGATTAGTATGATAACTTGTTAATAGGAATGTATATGCTAAGTTAACTATCTTTGCTTTACTAAGAGTCATGCCATGGTCAAGTAGTTCATAATTTGCACTTCATAATGCCATGTTTAAAGTGATTAAGTGAACGAAATAACTGAATTTGAGTGAACCTTAGAAAATTAGTGGAGACTACCCTGTGAGATCTTTGAGCCTAATTGCCATTCTTTCTGAGGGATATACTTGTTTCTACTCTTAAATACTCATCACTTTGTTCTTAATTGTTGATCTCATTACATCATATTTGCATTGAATTTTAAAGAACTAACATCGTTTAGATACTCTTTATTTAATGTATGCTTTGCCATAAGAAATGATGTAGGCTATGTGTGCTTTAACCTCTAAAAGCCTTATCCTACCCTATTGCATGCTCCCTAAGCCAATTTTGAAGCCAAACACTCAACCTTTTCTTTCATCACCCAAAGTATAACCTAACCCAAAATACTTAGCCATTCATCACAGCCATACCCTATAACCTCAGTTTGTGCTAAGGTTGCCATAAATGAGATTCATGGTGAGAATAAGAGGTGAAAGAAGATGCTGCCCAATTCAAAGGACATTGGCGTCAATTGAAAGTTCAAAAGTAAAGAAAAGTTTTACAAGTTGCAAGCTGCACGAAAATTTGAGGAAATCATTGCATGATCTTGGTTCAATTCAATTCAAAGACGAACATAAACAAAAAAAAAAAAAAAAAACGTTCAAATCAATAGAAAGAAAGAAACGTTGAGAAAAAGAAGGAGAAAAATAAGTGAAAACCAAAGTGAATTGAGCCAAGTGAGCCAAGAGCCTCAAAATAAGCCACAAGAGCCTCAAAATAAGCCACAAGAGCCACAAAATAAGTCATCAGGAAAGCACAATGTCGTGGGCCTTAAGAAAGGATTCAGTTCAGAAATTCCAAGTTCAATTCATGACTTCTCATACCTTGGCACAACTCAGGTTCTTTGAATCCCATCCTTCCTTGCTAAACCCCAAAGCTTAGCCCCAATACAACCTAAAAAGGAAGACCTAACTGATCTTATGGACAATCATGCTGAGGATTAAGGTACGTATCTATGTTCTTAAAGTTCAATTCCTTTCATGAGATCTTTATTTCCATAAAGTGCTATTCTTCATTGTTACTCATATGTGATTAAATTTGAATTTCATAACATAAACTCATCACATATGCTTGAAAAGAGTGTAAGCCTAGGATTCTTGTGTGAATTGAGAGTTGCCTAGTGAGGATTAGAGTCGAGGCGAAATCTTTCTAGGGCACTTAGATGAAGTTGTTTTCAAACTTGAACACCTGAAAATATTGGCATTTATACACGTACCCCTTCACATGACACTCACGGCTATGGCATTCCTTTTAGTTCTGCAAAGCATGTCTACTTACTTTGATTCTTATTAGCTTGTTAAGAGTACTATATCTAGCATCTTTTTGTTTAAGTAAAACGTTTGAGGGTTTCGTACTGTTATAAACCTCAGGAGACAAAACTCCTCCTACTAGGTGAACCTAGGGGTTTAAATGTTCTATCTTAACTAAAATCGAGTCTTTTCATTTTGTTAGCATTTGTTTTGCTAAGGGACTAGCAAAAGATAGGTTTGGGGGTATTTGATCAGTCGTTATTTATGCATCATTTTGATGTCTTTATATGCCTCTCTTACATGTCTTTTGAATGATTTCGTGCCATCAATAGTAGAAAATGATCAATCTTGTGAGACTTGTGCAGAGTTAGAAAGATAGGTAAAATCTGGAAAGAACGCAAAAAGAATGACTCAAATCGGAGTCCAGATGAAGGAGATATCCTCATTTCAATATCAGGTCCTGAACGGAGTCCTGAGTGCGCCAGTGCGCCAGTGCGCCAGTGCGCCTATTTTGGGCCACTGGCCAAGTACCTCATATCAGGCCCTCCGGGTCCCGAACTTGTGTTTCATGACATCAAGGTCAAGTCCTAGAAGTGCCAAGGTCGCGCCAAGGCAGATCGAGGACATGTCCCAAGAACTCCCATCCGAGCCCAGAAGTGCACCCAAGCCGGGGTCCCTGTTCCGCCAGCGGTGGATCCGAGGTTCTCTCTCTGCGCCAAGCATGACAACATTTGCGCCAAGCCTGAACGACGATGCGCTTCTATTATACTCCTAACGTACTTCAAAAGCGCGGTCCCAGATCCTGATTACGAAGACAGTCAAAAATCCAAGTTTGGCCAGCTTGCGTTCCCACTTACCAGCTTGCATTCACACTTCCGGCCATGCTCTGATTGGTTCGAATAGATTTTAAAGACTTTATAATTAATTAAAAGTAAAATAACTTTCCCTATTCCTATAGGACATGGTTTTACCAATCTGTATAGAACAAGGTTATACCAATCCTTATAGAACAAGGTTTTCCCTTTGTCTATAAAAGGGAGCCTTTGTTCAGTGTTTTGGGGGGAGATAATTAGCTAAGGACGTTTTTGGTTTCTGGGAAAACTGAGACCTGAGCCACAGAGTTCCGTTTTGGTTTTCTAGAGAATTAGGGACCATATATTTTCGGAGATAATCTTTCACTTAGATTATTGGACGTGGAGCTTGGAGAAGAAGGCCCTGCCGTGTCTTCTGCTGCATCTGTTCTTAACAATCTCTTCTGTACCCTTATTTTCATTATTGCAATTTACTTATGGATTCAATTATACTTGTGTTTATTTCAGTTATGTGTGAGTAGTCATTAGGATTAGGGCTGCTTGAAGCCCTAGCCATGTTAGCTTATTGATTGGATTTCTGGCTCTTGATTATGATTGCTATGCATGCTGAATAAGTTGGATTACCATGCTTAATGAACTTAATTTATGCCTATAAGATTAGCTACCTTGTTTGCATATAATTATAGATGTAATTGCTTGAGTGACCGTCATATCATCTGGTGATTTGGAGCATCGAAAGTATTCGTACTTGTAATCTTAACTCATGACGACCTAGGATTGCATGCCACTTTGCTAGGCTAATGTGGTGTCATTAAATTCTCTTTAAACTTCATGCATCATCTTAAAAGGTAGGTGATAGACGTTCTAGGCATATGCCCTGTTTAGAACATGCTAAGTAAGAGGGAATAAGATGTGTCTAGTGAACCAACGCCAGGTCCTAGGCACGGGCACCTAATTCAGAAAATGCATAGTAATTTGATCAAGGAAATCTGGTTAAAAGCTATAATTGGTTAGAGTGGATAGTAAGCCTTAATTCGCCTTAGTTAACAACCTTTCATTCTTGCATTGTTATTTTCTGCACTTTGATTTACTTGTCTTTAAATTTCAGTTATCACATCATAAACCCCCCCCTGTGTGTGTGTGTGTGTTTTTATTTAAGTTAACAAATCTGAACTAAATTGGTCATAACGTTGATACAAGTCCTCGAGGGATCGACTCTTGCTGTGCTACTATACTATACTTATCGATTTGTGCACTTGCAAGGATTTTATAACTGTTAGAATTGAATTGCATATTTCTTGCTCTTTAAATCTACCAACAGAGATCACGCGCTATTGGGGATAGTTATTGGTGCGTGTTTCTCCCTTTTTAACATTAATTTCATTTTTTTTAATTATTATAATAACTTTAATAATTTATTGCAGATCAATTTTCAGTTCAACCTGGATGACACCGAGGTCAGTAAATACTTGATAAAGCACTAGCAGTTACGGTACGCCGACTGGAAGTACGAGCTCCACAAGTACTACAAGAGCTGGCCTTCTTTAGAGGAAGCTCGGGTAAATCCTCCAGAGGAGTTGGACGGGTCGAAACTCGTAGGATGGCTGCGGTTGTGCAACCATTTCGTGCCCCCTACCTATGTGGTACATACTATCCACCTAGTGAAATTATTTATTTATTTTTTATGTTATTTTTCATTTGAAAATATAATTTTTGTTTTTACTAATGAATAGCGAAAATCAGTTGCCAACACATCAAATCGAGGAGCAAAAAAATTCAACCTCGACGGAGGGTCGAGATCCTTATTGGCCCGGCATGAGGATCGACATATCGCCATGTCGATGTTACCGGAGGTGGATGCTTGGGGGCAAGTGTACGTTAGCGGGGGCAACCAAGTGGCTGATACTATTCACGTAAGTTTATTTTTTGTAGATTAAACATTAGTTTTTAATTTGATAATTATATTCCTAATTAATATTTATTCGAATTTGTAGGCAGAGATGGAGCAAGACGTCCAGCAGACACAAGCTGAGCTCACGCAACAACATCCCGATGTGCCATTGTAGCAGCAGCTACTGGATCCCAAGAGGTCGATTGTCCTACTAGAACGACGACTTGGTAGGCGTCCAGGTAAGATCGTCCGAGGGGCAGGCGACGGGATAGTTCGAGATGTCTCCAGTCACTCTTCGAGTTCTTCTTGGTGAGCCAATCCTGAGGAGATGTTGGAACTCAAGAGAAACTTCGAGACCCTCCAGTTCGAAAAGGATGAGATCAAAGCTCAAAACGCGTAGATCCATACCCAAAACGATCAAATCAAGACCGCCATTGCCGAGGTGCTTGACCGTTTGGGTGAGCTTGGGCTGGATGAGCTTATGTCATAGCCTTAGCCCCCGTCACAACAGCCCGCCCAGGATCCCGACCACCCCAACCCGTCGCCGAGTTGCTAGAATTTAATATGTAAAATATTTATTTAGTTTTAATTATGTAAAATCATAACATTAAATTTTATAAATATTTTATTTATTTTCAAGCCGTCCGATTGTGAAGAAATGTGAGGTTTTGAGGATTTCAAACCGTCCGATTGTGAAGAAACGTTGTGAAACCGTTGAAACGTCGCGCATCGTTACCTAATCCCGGGATTTTCAAATCGGGTAATTTTTCGCGTAGGCGATCTATGAGTATGTGCAATAAAGGTGGACGGTTAGATCGGTCCATTTCCGGCAATCACCCACCGAATAAATTTCCAGTTTGCCCGACGAAGAATATTCGCAAGGCCAAGTTTAATGATTCGTCGGGTAAAGTTAAGTCAACGCCAAGTGTTACCCGATGACAAATATTCGTCGTAGGATCTAATCTTGCCCGACGAATAGAACAAAACGTCGGCTAACCCTTTCTATTTTACACGCCAACAACTTGTTCTTCTTTTCGTCGGGCAAAAGGTATTTAGGCAGCGAAAACTACTTCGTCGGGCAACCTCGATTTTCTTGTAGTGTTTGTATTGAACCTTAAACCCTATCTATATAAGTGGGTTATTTGATTAATGAGAATAGACACTCTCTGCCTCCAAAAACTTTCTTCTCTCTGTTTATACGTATTTTCATTCCCAACACGTTGTCAGTACGAATTGCTCCAGAATTGAGATTGTTCAAGAGGAGGATTACTGCTCTTCAAACAAAGTAGGTCTCCCGAATCTAAATTCATTTTCAATTTTATGTTTAATTTTATTGTTGATCCACTGGAAGCATGAAACCTAGAAATATGAACTCTAGGATTATTTGATTAATTGAAATTGAAAATAAATAATTTTGCACTTTACCGTACCTTTGATTATTAGGAACCTTCTCGAATTTCGTCTTGAAATCCACGAAAAGCCCTGCTCCCGTCTTACAGCTTTTAACACACAAGTTTAATACTTGAAATTCCCTTAACCTTTAGAAACAATAAATAAACTTTACAGGGGTTCCAACAGAACCTCCTCTGTACTTGACTGACTCCACCTACCTGTCAGGCGCAGGATAGCCTAGTAGTTCACAAACTACCTCGGAGGACCTCCTCCGCAATTTAACAAAAGAATTGACGTGTTACCCTCTTGTGAACCGTCAATAACTCGTCAATCTGGGTCACTGCCCACACCAACCCACTGACTCGAATGACGAAGGAACAAGACTTGGTTGAATTGAGTCTCACTGACTTACCACAAGTCGTACTCGATATCCCGACTGGTCTTGAGCACCCCTAGTGGTAACTCGATATCTGGCTTGTCCTGAGCACCCCGAGTGGTAACTCGATATCTGGCTCCTCCTGAGCACCCCGAGTGGTAACTCAATATCCGGCTCTTCCTGAGCACCCCGAGTGGTAACTCGATATCTGGCTCCTCCTGAGCACCCCGAGTGGTAACTCGATATCCCAGCTCATCCCCAGCGGTAGCTCAATATCCCGGTTCATCCTGAGAGTATGATGGAATCCTCCATGACATACCTCAAATCATCCTGAGAGTATGATGGAATCCTCCATGACATACCTCAGATCATCCTGAGAGTATGATGGAATCCTCTCTGACATACCTCATACCTCAACGATATGGCGGAGAAAGATCCCTTGAACGCCAATATCGGAGAACCCCTCAACGATCTGGCGGAGACGTACCCTCAATGCCAGTCGGAGAACCCTCAACAATGTGGAGGAGAAAGACCCCTCGAACGCCAACATCGAAGAACCCATAAATGATCTAGCAGAGACGTACCCTCAACGCCAGTCGGAGAACCCTCAACAATGTGGCGGAGAAAGACCCCTCAAACGCCAACATCGGAGAATCCCTCAACGATCTGGCGCAGATGTACCCTCAACTCCAGTCAGAGAACCCTTATCAATGTGGCAGAGAATGACCCCTCGAACGCCAACATCAGAGATCCCCTCAATGATCTGGCAGAGACATACCCTCAACGCCAGTCGGAGAACCTCAACAATGTGGCGGAGAAAGACCCCTCGAACGCCAACATCGGAGAGCCCCTTAACGATCTGGCGGAGACGTACCCTCAACGCCAGTCAGAGAACCCTCAACAATATGGCGGAGAAAGACCCCTTGAACGCCAACATCAGAGAACCCCTCAAAGATTTGGCAGAGAGTTATCCTCAATGCCAATCGGAGAACCTTTTGGTATAACATAATACATAAAAGTACACATGCCACGCAATCCCGGAAACCTAGTCCATTCTCAATACATCCAAAATACCAAATCAAGGAAGCCCTAGCCTCAAGGAACTCTTTGATACATTAATAACCCAACTCCCTTGACCTCCCGAGACAAAATCACTCCATGGTCAACCATTACCACTGGGATTACTCAAACGGGGCTCTAAACGAACTCCAATGGCCTGAAAACCGCCAAAATTTGATCCGGAATGTCCCAAAACACTAGCCACGTGCCGCCGTGGGCCGGGGGTGTGAGGGTGAAGCGAATAGAAGCCTGATGTCGTATGTCTCGCAGAAGGCGCATAATCGGTTGCAATCAAATTGTTTCCCATTATCAATGACGATTGTGTGAGGGATCCCAAAGCGACATATGATGTTTTGGTATACGAACTGCTCTATCTGTGCTGCCGTAATGGTTGCCAACAATTTCGCCTTGGCCCATTTTGTGAAGTAGTCTACCGCGACGACGGCGTAGTGGACCTTACCCCTCCCCTCGAGCATCTGACCAATTAGATTGAGTCCCCATTGGGAGAATGGCCATGGACTGAGCATAGAAGTGAGGGGTTCGGCTAGGAGGTGAGGGATCTGTGCGTGTCGCTGGCACTTGTCACACCTTTGTGTGAGGTCAACTGCATCGGATAGCATGGTGGGCCAATAGTAGCCCTACCTGACGGCTTTCTGTGCCAAGGTGCGTGCCCCAGAGTGATCTTCGCAAATGCCTTAGTGCATTTCCCTGAGGACGTAATCGCCCATGTCTGGTGTTAGGCATTTCAATAGGGGGGTTGTGAAGCCGGGCTTGTAGATATGACCGTGCTGGATGGTGTACCTAGCGGATTATCTTCTGATTTTCTTGGCTTGTATCCTGTCGTCAGGGAGAGTATCGGCTCGGAGGTAGGCCGTGATGGGATCCATCCAGGTAGGGCTGGTGTTGATTGTGTATACTGGGCGTTTCCTCGTGCTAGGTACGTGTTGGACTTCCACGAGTACCTGTCGCCGTTCCTTCTCGTCTAGGGAGGATGCGAGTCTAGCCAAGGTGTCGGCATGGCTGTTCTCTGATCTTGGGATTTTGTGTATTTCTTAAGCCGAGAAGTTTTGAAGGAGCTGTTTGGCCAGGGCCAAGTATAGTGACATGGATAGGTCCTTGGCCTCAAAGTCGTTCTTGATTTGGCTTACCACCAATTGTAAATTGCTATAGATTCTCAACTGGTTGGCCTCGAGATCTTTGGCTAAGCGCACGCCGGCCAACAGTTCCTCGTACTCGGCCTCGTTATTGGAAGCCTTGAAGCTGAAGCGTAGGGCGTACTCTAACTTGACCAGTTCTGGGGAAGTGAGAACTAATCCTGCCCCGGACCCACTGTGGCAAGCTGATCCATCCACATATAGTGCCCAGCATGGGCGTTGAGGGTCGATTGGTGGTGCCTTGGTGGTATTCTGGGGTTCGCTGGTGGTGGGTGCTTGTGGAGGGGTTGCCTCTGGTGGTATGCACTATGTAGGTTGGTACGAGTAATCGACTATGAAGTCTGCCACTGCTTGGCCTTTTTCGGCTGTCCTTGCTACGTAGGATATATCGAACTCGGTTAGCTCGATTGCCCTTTTGGTGAGTCGGCCAAAGGTGTCCGGCTTCTGCAAAACTTGGCTCAAAGGTCGGTTGGTGATGATCTTGATCTCATGGGCCTGTAAGTATGGTCGGAGCCTCCGTGCTGTGACAACAAGAGCCAAGGAAAGCTTTTCAAGGTCGGGGTACTGCATCTCTGCATCCTGAAATGCTTTGCTGACATAATATAAGGGGTGTTCGGCCCCGTCCCGTCGTGTGATGAGAACAAAACTGACAGTCGAAATGGATACCGATAAGTAGACAAAGAGTGGCTGACTGGTTTCGGGTATAGGCAGCAATGGTGCTCGATCCATGTATTTCTTCAACTCCTCGAATACCCTGGTGCACTACTCTGTCCAGTCGATGAATCTGCCCTTGCCTTTGAGGGCCTTGAAGAATGGGGCGCATTTGTCTGTTGCCTTGGAAATGAAGCGTGTTAAAGCTGCCACTCGTTCTGTGAGGTGCTAGATTTCCTTGTGAGTTTAAGGAGCCTGCATGTCGAGGATCGCCTTGATCTTTTCTGGGTTTACTTCAATCCCCCTCTAGCTGATCATATAGCCCAAAAATTTGTCCGCTCCTACCCCGAAGACTCATTTTGTGGGATTGAGGCGCATTTTGTATGTCTTGAGGATGCCGAACATTTTTTCCAGGTTGGAGATGTGTTCCTCGTCCGTCTTGCTCTTGACAAGCATGTCATCAAGGTAGACCTCCATTGTTTTGCCGATTTGATCGGCAAACATGAAGTTAACCAGTCGCTAGTATGTAGCCCCTGCATTCTTCAGCCCGATGGGCATAACATTGTAGCAGTAGATACCAAGGGTAGTTCTAAAGCTTGTATGTATTTGATCACTTGGGTTCATGAGGATCTGGTTGTAGCCCGAATAGGCGTCCATGAAGCTGAGCAGTTCATGTCCTACGGTGGCATCTACGAGCAAGTCAATCTTGGGCAGGGGGAAACTGTCCTTGGAACATGCCTTATTGAGATCGGTGTAGTCGATGCACATGCGCCAAGATCCGACCGGTTTCTTGACAAGGACCACATTGGCCACCCAAGCGGCGTAAATGGCCTTCCTTATGAAATGTATGGTGCTGAGCTTGGTAATTTTGGCCTGCATGGCCAATTGCCTTTCCGTGTCGTGGCAACGCTGCTTCTGGTTGATCGATCGGAATGACGGGTCAATGGCGAGCCTATGGCAGATGACATCCGTGGAGATGCCTGGCATGTCTGCGTAAAACCATGCGAAGACTTCAGCATTTGCTTGTAGAAATTCCACGAGGGCTGCTCGTATTGAAGGTTTGAGCTTAGAGCCTATCTGAACTGTGCGCTTTAAGTGTATGTCAGATAGAGGTATTGCCTCTATTTCCACCACATGTTCTGTCTGCAGCATATTCGCGATGTCCCGTGGGTCTTCCGGAGGGTTGTCTTGGAATTCCTGCATGAGCCCAGGGTTGACGGGATCGTCCTCCAGGGCCGTTTCGGCGACAGATAGGGTCTCCGTTTGGTCTGGCGTAGTCGGTATGCTTGTCTTGGTTAGGGCCATGGCATAACAAGTGCGACCAGAGAGTTGGTATCCTCTTACATGTCCCGTTCCCGCAGGAGTTGGGAACTTCATCAAAAGTAGGTGTGTTGCCACTATGGCCTTTTCCTGATTGAGCAACCCTCTTCCTAGTATGGCGTTGTAAGCCGTGGGGCAGTCGACCACATGGAAGGTTGTGATGACCGTGGTCACCGCAGGGGTGGTGCTCATAGAAACCGGTAGAGAGATGACGCCCTTAGGCAAGACCGAGTCACCAAAGAAACCGAGAAGCGGATTAACCTTTCGGTCAAGCTCCTTTTCGTTGATGCCCATTTGTTTGAAGGCGTCCCAGAAGAGTACATTGACCAAGCTTCCGGTGTCGATGAGTATTCTCCCCATGTCATAATCAAAGATCTAGGCTAAGATGATGAATGGGTCATCGTGGGGGAATACGATGCCTTTTGCTTCCTCTTCTGAAAAGGCGATGGGTTGCCAACCATTCTTGGCCGACTTTGTCGTTCAACTAGAGTCGATGCTGAGGACTTGATGGCTACCGCGAGTTGCACGGAGGAAGCCCTTTTTTGCTCAGTTTGAGGTCATAGGGGCAGATAAGGGGGTCCGCCGCTGATGGTGTTAATATGCATGGTTGTTTTTGATGAGGTGGGATGCTGTAACAACTGATTGAGTGTGCCGTCGCAGACCATTTGCTCGATAATGTCTTTGAAAGCAATGCACTCTTCGATTGTATAGCCATTGTATTTGTGGTATTGGCAGAAGGCTCATTTGTTGTGGGTGGGCCGATAACTGGGGTTTCTTGGCTTGGCTTTAGGGATCATGCCTTCCACGTTGAGGAGAACATGGTCCAAGGGAGTGTTCAAGATAGTGTACGTCTCAAATCAGCTTCGCAGTCCGGAATTTTCACCTACCAAATTTCTTGGCTCCTAGCGATGGTTGTCGGTCTGCTTGAATCCTCCATTATTGTAGTTTGATCTGCCCCTCTTGCCCTGATGTCCATCATAGGTGAGCTTCTGCTTTCCCTGCTACGATTGGTGTGAGTCATGGTGGTAGTTGCCACTAGTATGACCGGTTCTGCCCTGGCTATTGTTTCCCGGGGAAGCCGAGTACGAGGGCTTCCTGGCTTCCTTGGTAGGAGTGTGGAAGAATTCTACCTTGGCATGGTTTGCCACTCTACGCATGATCTCATTATAATCCTTCCAGTCCTCGGTGTGGGCAACATATTTGAAAGGCGATTCCTTAAGGCCGCTTCGGAAAGCGTTGAATGCAGCCTTGTCGTCGGTGTCCCGACAACGAGAGTACTCGAGGCTGAACCTGGCATCATATTTTTGGAGAGTCTCCTCTTCCTCCTGTCTAAGGGAAAAGAGATCTTCCGTGGAGACCAACCTATCCGTTTGGATCATGAATTGGATCAGAAAAGTTGTCTGTAGTTCGTAAAACGAGTCGATGGTGTTGGGAGCCAAGCGGTAGAACCAGTTGAGGGCTGCGTCGGTAAGAGTGGAGCTGAAGATAAGGCATTGGACTTCGTCCGTCACATTCTTGTATCCTAAGGCGAAGACATAGTTATTTATGTGGGTGACGGGGTCCCCCTTTCCCGTGTAGGGAGTTATCTTTAAAGGTTTTACCTCGGTTCTCCGCCTTGACCGAAGGATTCGGTTGGTAAAGGGGCCAGTGCTGGCTTTACCCCAACTCGGGGCCTTGCCCTTCACCTTTTCGGCCTCAAGGTTGTTTACCCATCGTAGGAGGCTTTCTACTAGAGCATTACCCTGTTGGGGTGGGTTCGGCTGGTGCTCATCTCCACCATCACCCCTCTCGCGACGATCCCAATTTCTTCGTCAGCCGTGGGAGTAACTCCCTGCGGTTGAGCCGGTCTCTTTTTGAGTTTCTTGGTCGCTAGCCCTTGGTTGTTCAGGAGCTCTGGTTCCGTGGTCTTCTTGATCGCGAGCCATACCAGAGGTGTGTCCCGTGGTTTGGCGGCCTCCCATGGTCAAGATGGGCAGGGGGGGTTGCCCCGTTGTCCTGGGGTCCGATGTAGCGTAAGTCATGCGGAGGGGCTCTAACTCAATTTTCTGATCGCCTAATAGTTGGCGAGCATCCCGGTAGATTCTCGGTTGAGAGGGTCCGTCGCCGTTTTGTGGCTGGATGATTAGTCGACTTCCGGATGTGCTAGGGCGAACCCTAGCCTGTAGCCTCTTGCTTTTGTCCGAGGGGATTAGCTCGAGCACGGGTCACTCGGCTGAGATGCGTTCGGCTGTGACCATGTCGGCATGCACCAGGTCAGCTGGCCCTTTGTCTCGTGACTCTCTTCGCTAGGACATTCTCACAAGGGCGAGTGTGCTCTCATACTGCTCCGATATGACCTGATTCTTGGCCTCAATCTTGGTGTTGTGAGCCCTGAGCTCTGCCAATTCTCGTTGGAGATCGTCCAACATCTGTCTCAGCCTGTCCGGGATGTTGTTCCAAGGACTTCTCTGTGTGATGGGGGTGTTGTTAAGTACTCCTTCGTCTTGAGAGTCCAACATGGTTTTGGAGGATGTTGGGACGGCTTTTGTGGAAAGTGAGCTCATAGGAGTTTGTGTCAGATTCCCACAGACGGCGCCAAACTGTTGATGCCAAATATGGACCAACTTAGAATTGTCATTTCAAGCTCGCTTTACCCACTTCCTAGGTGTAGGGAGACATGCATCAAGTGAAGGTAGGATAAAAGGAGCACCGGTGGGGTGCCGGCCAAATAGTCTCCAATGCTTAAGTTAGTTAAGTGTTTGGAGGGATTTGATAGTGTAAGGGAAAATATGTCATTACCTTTTCTGAGGGGAGGCACCCTTGTATTTAAAGTGGCATTGAATGTTGTTGGTGGAGTATTTCGATGTGGGATAAATGTCCCCATTCCAGGAGCATACACGTGTCCCGGTGTTTTGACATGGTCGGCCAAGGGGTAGGCCGACCAGATACGGTCGGCCTAGTGGGTTCTTGTCCTTGTCTTAGGCTGTGCGTTTTGTTGAGCTAAGGCTAAGTATGGTTCTGGAGGGCTTTGGTCGACCTTGATTAGGTTGATCAAATTATGTGCAAACAAATACATTGATATTAATTATGTGAGATTGTTGTATTTTTTAAGCACAATTATGGGGATTCTAACTCATTTCAATATATACTGAATTTCTTTGGAGCAGCCTTTCGTGGCGACGGAGAACAACATGCTGCTGCGGAAAGAGAGCTACATAGACCCTCTGGGATGTCTAGTTATGTATGCACCGGTTGACTTCACGTCTCTCAACGTAGCAGTAAGCGGCAACGACTCATCGGAGGTCGCTATACTTCCATCCGGGTTTGTTATCTCCGGTGATGGCCGTCCTGAAGCGGGGCCATCATCATGCCATGGAAGGATCGGCGGTTCGCTGCTTACGGTGGCTTTCCAGATATTGGTTGCCAGCCCAAAATCTTCAAAGCAACTGAATATAGTCAGTTGCAACCGTCAATACGCTCATCAGCTCCACAGTTCAAAAGATCAAAGCTGCTCTCAACTGCTCTTGCTTGGTTTAACCTATGGCTTCAAATTTTCAGATCTTTTCCTAATTAAGACTTGGTTTCAAATTTCAGGGTAGTTTTATGAGGGAAGATTTGTTTTTTTTTTTTTGGTTTTTTTAATCCATGGTATGATGTTCAGTTTGAGCAGAAGTTTTTGTTCGTGTAGAGGAACCTAATTTTTTGGATAATTGGGTTTTTTAACCCTGGCATCTTATTTTCATTTTTCACCGTAAACTAGAATTTCGGTCTTAAAATTTTAGAATCAGTCTAATAGTTCATTATTAGTACTAAAAGCTACATTGATATTGTTCTCAACTTTACCATACCTATTAGTATACAATTTACCCATGTATTGTTGGTTGGCTGGGTTACATCCCACTGGAGATAATTTCAACCACTAAGCAGCCGAACTTTTCACAGATGCTGAGCTCACAATGAATTTTTGTCACTCATACCATCGACTATTTCTGAATTTAATATACAAGTGTATATAGCTCCCTCAAATTTAACGTTAGGAACTGTCACTGCCTTGATAGGGTCGATGAGTTTGTGCTTGTCGTCAACTGTTTGACGTGCTCGACTCAAGTAATCTTCAATTTTATACTCGATATTTATCACATGATTTTTCCAATTTAAAACAATTTAAAGAACAACATACAAGAATGCTATAAGATGAAGCATGCAATGTGATGTAAGTTTTGATCCTGTGTAACTACTTGTGATGCCGGTATAGGCACAACAACCATTGATAAATCGATGAGAAAAAGTATAAATTATGATGCATATATGAGATGTGCAAGGATGTTGAAAATTTCTCAAACCAAGAACATAGGGGAAATGTGATGCATTGTCTAGGCTTTTTTTCTTTAGGTTGACAAGCATGTTCATATACTAATACTCCATGTACATCTACTTATATGGTGAAAGAGAGAAAGCTTACTCACCTCCAAGCATCCATTAGCCATGTCTTCAATCATGCGTCCAAAAATCAACCCCCTCATATATATGGTGCTTCGAGTTACCAAAACGTGTTTTTATATGGAAATAGTCGTACGAGGAACGTTGCCTGAACACGATGAAATGTATCATCAGATCATACTCCATTGAGGATTGACTATTGACTATGTTGAATCACAATAAACAACTAGCTATTATGTATGATGCATTTATTTTAACAATAGCAATAATAACAACTATAGTAGTCAATCGAGCCACATAAAACTAACAATTAATATATATTGAAATTCATAAACCGGAAATTCGGGATCTAAGAAATTTCATAAAAGGAAAAAATAAAACTTAATAGCCATACGAAAATATAATTCGTATGATTTAATAAATTCAAATCAAAAGCTAAGATGTATAAGTGAAAAAACATGAAAGTTTTACTCTTATGCCACATGTATAAAGAGGAAATCCAAAATTTATAAAACTTTCATGAAATTTTATGTCACATATATATGAAGCGGAAATTCAAAATCTAAAGAAATTCATAAAACTTATGACACATATGAAAATCGAAAATTCCAAATCTAAAGAGATTTATATATAAAAGCAAAAATCGAAACGTAATAACCACAAAAAACATAATAGGTATGATTTAATCAAGTCAAATCAAAAGCTAAATGTATAAAGGAAAAAGCATGAAACTTTTAACCATGACTTTTATGCCACATATATAAAGCGGAAATTCAAGATTTTAAGGAATTTATAAAAGCTTAAACCACATATTTAAACGGAAATTGCATATCTAAAGAAATCATAAAAGCTTCTACCACATATACATAAAGCGGAAATTCCATATCTAAGGAGATTCATAAAGAAAAATGTGAAAATTAATAACCTTAAAAAATATAACAGGTATGATTTAATCAAATCAAATTGAACACCAACATCATAAAAAAAATCCCGAAAATTTTATACATAACTCTTATATCACATATAAAGTTAAAGTTCAAGATCTAGAGAAATTAATGAAAGAAAACATGTCAAACTTAATCACCATAAAAATATAAAAGTTATGATTAAATCAATTCAAATCAAACACCCAAAATCATAAAGGAAAAATCATGAAAGTTGTATCTATGACTCGGATACCACATGTAAAGTGAAAATTCAAGATCTAGAAAATTTCATTATAGATCTGGAAATTTAATGACCCAATATATACCTTGATTCGTGATAGAAAGCTTCAAAGAGAAGCAGATATGAGTTTGGCTTGTTTGTGTGTGAGCGGCCGCCATAGAGGAAATAGGTTTAATCATATTTTCTTTTGTTCTAGTCTTATATATAGGCATAGAAAGGACCTGTTTCCTAGGAACCCTAATACCACCGCAGCTAGGACTAT
This sequence comes from Oemleria cerasiformis, assembly GCA_037349345.1. NCBI lineage: Eukaryota > Viridiplantae > Streptophyta > Magnoliopsida > Rosales > Rosaceae > Oemleria > Oemleria cerasiformis. The sequence goes on along the minus strand of JAZGTL010000003.1, from coordinate 9,339,260 downwards.
CGGAACCCAACTTTTTCATAAGTTCACCCAATTTTTAACGAATTATATACTACCAAATTTACCCTCAAGTAACATGACCATAAAGGACATATTTGAATTTTAATTTTTCATACATGAATATTGAAAGATGAGTATTGTATACATTGAATATCGACTTTTCCCTTTACGCGAGCCGAATTTGAAACCTCCCACTATAGAGTGAAGAGGAATACCACTAAATGGTAATTCCAATTAGGTACATATTCCTATTTTGCACTTGTGTTTGGGTTTTCTAAGAGGGTGTAGACGAGAGTAGGAACCACGGGTTGTGTTACCATTACAAATTTTTACTTTGAGCGTATATAAATGGTGTAAATACATTTTTATTCTTGTTTTCATTCAAACTGAGGAAATATTACTTTTATAAGTTCTTTTACACTAAATTTATGTTTTTGGCCCACCTACCAATCTGTTTTGTTCCCCTCAGTACCTAGTGAAGCTTTATGCAATTTACGAGGAGGATTCAGCTAACCGTTGTTCTGACACCACTTCTTCTAGTATGGGTTGAGCCCCAATTTTACTCATTTGTTTTCTTCTAGTTGTTAATTTTGGATCATCATACAATTTTGTAATAACTATGATCTATACTTCGGTTGTTGCACTTTCAAACTTTTACGTTTTCCTTGTTAGTGGTAATTTACTTTTCACGACCTACACTTCCGAAATGCATGGTTTCATTTTTAGCTTATAGAGTTATTAATCTAAGTCAAAACAAAAGAGCAAGCATGTTGTTAACGATTATTCCAAGTAATATGAAATGGAACGAAAACAATCTAAACATTTAGATTTAGGAGACCTTTCGATCTAACTTAATATCTTATACGGTTTCTAGTCACAGTAAAGTCGATTAGGCATCACTACTAGAAAAGAGTTCTTCCTATAACCACTGATCAATTAGTGGATTATACTCCCAAAAGCCACAAATATGTTGTGGCCAAATGGCTAATAATGTATAGCCACGAATCCTTCATATGTAGTGCCTACATGGTGTTGCCAATGCCCTTTGCCAAGATAAAGGTTGTCCGTGCCAAAATTTATGGTGCTTCCAACTCAATCTCATTTGACATTGGAACAATCGGATGTGCTACTCAATCTGTGACCAATGTTCTTTAAACACCGAACTCAATATGTGGCTACTATTCTTTAGACACTGAACTCAATATGTGGCTAATCTTGTTTGGACACTAACCTCTATGGCTATTTGAAAGGAAGGCACATATATTGGTTATTTGCCACTGTTCAACAATGGCTTTTGTTATATAAATTTCTAATAAAAAGTAAATTTTTTATTTTTTATTTTTTAAACCCAAGTCAACCCTAACATAATTATATTTTTAATTTAAAAATAATATGAAATTTAATAGAAAACTATAAGATATATTATATGACTAAATGAACTATTAATCATTTTCTGATGGTAGAATATCTAATACAAATTTAAATTGTATAATTAAATGAAATTTTGTGTAAATTCTAAAAAACAAAATCCGCGTGTGCAAACAATAGAATTTGTCCATAGTAACCACCAAAATTAAAGAATATAAATATATATATATATATATATATATATATATATATATATGAACCTTATAAGTTCATTATTTTATGCAATTACAAAATGGTTGACCTCCTAAGCAATACATCCCAAATCTAAAATCTCAACTAGACTACAAACAATGTTTAAGTTTTGATATTTAGATTTTTGAAAGTTTGATCCCATAAACACTACGCCACAAATCAACATGCATAGCATTGCAAAAATTCTATAATAGGATTAATAGCGTCATATAAAACGATGTGTTAGCCGATGCTATAATAGGTTTATGTCTACTATAGTGTTTGTGAAGTGCTATAAATAGTTGTATATTTATAGATTTTCTGGACTAATATGTAGAATATGCAGCTTTGTCAAGCTATCTCAGTGAGTGATTTCAACTATGTTCTAGCAGATAAAACGCATGGGGTGGTTGGTACCATGCACACACGAGTCCTGCCGAACACAGTTAGTTAAACCGATCAAATAATTTAATACTTACAATGCTTGCCGAAAGGATCAGCACACACCTGGCTCCTCCAAATACTACGGCTAGTGATCTTCTAAGAAAGACTTTGATGGGGTACTTCCTCAAATACACCATGATATCTCCTAGAACAGCTAGCGGCGATGCCGTCAACGTAATTGGGAAGGCCTAAGGTTCAAATTGGGTTTTGAATCAAAAGAGTTTTCTCAAGAAGCTTTAGAGAGTATTTGGGTATGCTTGATCGTGGATTTGTATATTTGGTGTTCTACCCCTATCTTAGTTCCAAAACTTTCTATTAAGGTTCACCTTAGTAGGGGATCACCACCTTTTTCCTTGCCTTGCGTACCAAGCACCTAATCCCTAATATCATGGGATATTATCGGTTTTAACTTCCTTTTCAGACAAGGATTTTAACCAACTTCCTTCGGTAGTTTATGGGTCGCTTTCAGCCACACCTTTTGACATTATGGGGCACAAGTACAATCTTCGGTCTACACTGTAACCCCGCCTTGGTAACTCACTCGGTCCACTGATCTATCCGACCCACGTTGGGCCGAAGACAACCAAGTTGAGTTGATCCACTCTTCGTAAGGAGAGTTTAGGGTTCTGCTAGGGTTTAGGCGCCGACACCATTTAACCTTGCCGTGCAAGCCGCTGGTTTCTTTGCATTGGTGGCGATCAAGTTGGAGAGCAGCGACTAAAGACCTGAGTTATTTCGGACCGTGTGGGACAGGTGCTGGGAGCGATCGACTATTTGTGGGAGTTCGACTGCGGCGCTAGGGTATGGTTTCTGGATCCCGACTGATTTTCTGAGGTTGTCTTGTGTGCGACTAGTGTGTGGGTGATCGAGGGAATCTAGGGCCTGTGATTTGGTGGTAGGACTGCGATGGTGGTGGTTGGCTAAGGCAAGCGACGGGTGTGGTGAGTTGGCAGTGGCACCAGGCTTAGGGAGTACTGGTTCGAAACCTGTCTCTTTGTGACTGAGGACGGCGACTGCTAGTAGTGATGGATATGGCTGACTTGGAAAAACGTTTTGGTTCTCATCTCCGCCTCTCGGAGAAAGAAAGGATGGGGGTACGGGTGCTGCAAGAGGAAGTTGAGGACCTTCCCTTAGGGTTCCGATTCCATCTTGTGGCCGAAGTCTTCATTGACAAGGGTATCTGCTGTGACGCCTTTGTGAGGTTATTTTCGGGCCTATGGAAAGGGAGGGAGGGAGTCTCCATACGGGTGATTGGGGAGAAAAAAATTTTTGCATGCTTTGTTGTTCAGCAAGACTTGCAAAGGGTTCTGGATATGGAACCGTGGAACTTCATGGAGGCCTTGGTGGTTCTAGCCGAAGGTTCTGGTACTAGGAACCCTAGGAGTCTACGGTTGAATCACTCCTCTTTCTGGGTCCAACTTCATGGTATTCCACCTGTTAGCATGACGATTGCAATAGCAAGAAGATTGGAGGACTTGTGGGGGCTGTGATGGAGGTCGACACGTCTTGGGGTAAGGAATGTATCGGCCGGTTTGTCCGTATCCATATCCGAATGCGAGTGGATGATCCGCTGATGCGTGGCACTTGTGTGGAGTTCCCTGTAGAGGGCCAGCAGTGGATAGACTTCAAATAAGAGTTGTTGCCGACATATTGCTTGGTGTGTGGCTCGTTGGGCCATAATACTTGACGTTGTGGTGGCTCGGACCAGGCGGGGATGGGGGCAACCTGTGGCCTGACATTTGGGAGTCTGGAGGTGGAGACTGATCTGAGGGGTCGACCGCTCCGTAGGGTGGTCCGCAAGCAGGGAAGTGGGGAGGAGACTAGCGGTCAGGGTAATGGCCGAGGAGAAGGGATCGCCTCTGGACTTGCTGCGCGCATACGGGCACATAAAGAGGAGGAAGTACGGTACACTAGGGTATTGGAGGCAGCCTTTGATGCTGGTATGATCGGTAGAGGAGGTGAGTTGAATGGCGGGGGGAGGGGGAGGCCTAGGGCTGCTCGGATGGAATATGAGGAAGCAGGTTTGAGAGGCCGAGCACAGGGCCCTTTGGTGCCAAATGAGGGTGGGGATACTTCAGGTCCGGCGCCTCTTCTCCAGACCCATATGGGGCAGAACACTGCTGAGAGGGAAGTAGTGAATTTAGGGGAGTTTGGTGAGGTGGAATCTACTCAGGATCGGGGGATTGTGCGGAGTATGGTGAGTAGGGAGAGGGTTTGCACCGAGATGGACGTTCCTATGTCCCAGCAGTCTGACCATTTTCAACTCATGCCCATCATTCTGGGTGGGAGAGCCGGGAGTGCGGGGCTGGGTAAACGGCGGCGGCTAGTAATGGAGGGTGAGGGCGTATCCCCTATGAAGCGCAAAGGTGTCGCTAGGCGGCAAAGGGTGGAGTGTGGAGTGGAGGTATATGTTTCTCAGGTGGTCGGGACTGACCTTAATGGGTCCCTTGTGCAAAGGGGTGTGGGTTCCACCCCTTCCTAGTCGCCATGAGTCTTCTTTGCTGGAACTGTTAGGGTATCGGAAGTACGCTGACCGTTCATAACTTGGTGGAGCAAACCTTGCTTCATCAACCTAATTTTTTTCTTTTATTGGAGACGAAGAATAATAGTAGAAGGTTTAAGTATCTAAAAGCTAAGTTGAGAATGCCCTTCATGCATGCGGTTGAGCCATGGGTTTGAGTGGTGGCCTATGTATTTTCTGGAAGGATGTTCAACAAGTACTGTTAGTTAAATATGGTGATTTTCTTATTGAAGTTTTAATAAAGGATGTTATTTCTGGTTATACTTGGCGTTTTTTTCTCTATTTATGCGAGTACAGATGATAGGATCTGAGCGGATCAATGGAAGAGTCTGGGAGCTCGTCTTGCTAGTTGTGGGGACCTGTGCCTGTTCCTAGGCGATTTTAATGATATGCTGTCAGTTACTTAAAAGGAAGGGGGTCTGATTCGGCCCGAAAATTCGATGATTACCTTTCGGGAATTTGTGGCTGATAATCGATTGCTTGATCTGGGATATCAAGGGCATCCGCTTACTTGGAGGAATAAAAGGGACCCAGGATTTATTCAGGCTCGCCTGGATCATTGTTTGGCCACAGCATAGTGGGTGGAGTTGTACCCAGCAGCGACCCTGCCCCACATTCTTGTGGAAGGATCAGACCATTTGATGTTGCTTCTCTGTCTTGCGCCGCCTATGTTCCGGCCAAAGAGAAGGTTTGTTTTTTTATCCTAGATGGGGAAATGATTAGGATTGCCGAAGGGTGATTAAAGAGTGTTGGCATCAAGAGTCCCGGGGATCAAAGGCTTTCCAAGTCTGTGAGAAACCGAAGGGGGTGCGATCGGGTCTTCTTGGGTGGCGGAAGAGAAACCAGCGGAATATTAAGGTTCTTATTGAGGAGGTACAACATCAACTACGTAATGCTTATACCCTCTCCTCTTTTGATGGAGTGTGGGTACGACGCAAGGAGGTAGAGCTTAAGCGCCTGATTCGTGAAGATGAGTGTTACTAGAAACAAAAGGCTCGGGTTCAGTGGTTACAAGAGGGGGATAAAAACATAAAATTTTTTCACTCTTCCACAGTCAAACGCCGGCGGTTTAATAGGATGTGGGGGATTGAAAACCGGGAAGGGGAGTGGATAGAGGAGGGCCCTCAGATGAATCAGGTGGTGGTGGACTATTTTGAACAACTGTTCACTACCACTAATCCTTCTTCATGTCTGGCCATTTTGGAGTGTTTTGGGAGGCTAGTTACGTGGGAGGAAAATCAGGTACTCCTGGCTCCGTTAACTCATGATAAAGTACGGGCAGTGATGTTTCAGATTAATCCGTCTAAGGCCCCAGGGCCAGATGGGGATATTTTGTAACAACCCAGAATTTTAATTATTGGGTTTACGTAATTATTTATGTAAAATGACGATTTTACCCTTGGTCGGTAAAGGGCATGGAAGTCAAATTATGTTTCGAGACACTTTTGGTGGTGTTTTGGATACCGTTGCGTAGGTCTCAAACTCACGAGTTCGTAGGCAGGCGGCACGCGGAAAATGGAGTTCGTGGACGGAAGTTATGGGTCTAGATGTGCAAGGGCATTTTGGTAATTTTGTTTTGGGAGAAGATATTTTAACCCAATCATTGTCTCATCTTCATTTCACTTTCATCTTCATCTCATTATCATCTCATTCTCATCTTTCTCTCTGAACCACCCATTTTATCCAAAAACCATCGAACTCGTGTGCGACTTTCACACCTAAAACCCATAAATTCCAAGTTTGATTCAAGGCTCCAACTTCCAGTTTTGATCAACTAATCGTATTCTACTCCTTCCCACGATCACAACCGTACCAACCATCGAAGGAGAGGACCACGGAGGAAGCCGAACCGAGGATAGGAAGTTTCGGACCTTCCGATCGATTTTCTGGCTAGCACAGGTACGTGTTTGTGGTTTTGAGGTCATATTTCGATTCTTGGGTTCGAGTAGATAGATTTAGACATAAAATTTGTGAAAAATGATTGAGTTTTGAGGAAGTTAGGAAAGCTTGAAATTCGACCGGAAATGGAGGATTCCGGCGGAAACCAGACGGCGGCGCCGGCAGCCGGTCGTCTTCTCCGGCGCGTGACGGCGCGTGGCGGCGCGTGGGCGCGTGTTCTGACCTTCGTCTGCGCGTGAGGCCGAGTTTGATGTCACGGTGGCGCGTGACAAGTAGTTTTTGATGTTTCAAACCTGTTGGCGCAGGTTTTGAGTCGATCGGACGTCGTTTAGGGGTTATTTCGGACGTTTTAAAGTTGCTCCGTTTTCTAGGACAGCATAGTTAGACTCCCGGGGTTTTGGAGGTTTATATTTAAGGTTCTTATTATTAGCTGGTAATCCCGATTATTAATTTGGACAGGCGAAACTGCTCCAGGTGTCAGGACCTGTCCCGAATTTCCCCTCGAAACCCGGGAAGAACCCTGATCTCGTCTGACAACCTAAGAAAAGGTTCCCAAAATACCCTTCAATCCTTACAAAATATAATAACAATAAATACTTCCACTTGTCAGACAAGGGATTCAAGCACTCAATAATTCCCGTAATTAATGACCAATCAAATACAATATAATATCAGAGCGTCTAAGTAGGATCAAGAGTAAAATTTAGATATCCTACTCAAATATAATTACACAGCGCAGTCGAAGTACTAATGCCTCTGCCTCGAGATCAGTGTTCGCGTCAACTCTACTCAACTGCCTGAAGGGGGTTTAAACACAAAAGTTGTGAGTGGACAAAAATAATCATTTATAAATTCCTTTTCGAGAAAATACATTTCTTCCCCTCCATTTATAAAATCATGCATGCATAACATAAAACAATTTATCATACTAAAACATCATATGTAAATCACCAAAAAATCTCATTTCTCTTTAAAACCACTTAGTTGGACTCACATAAAATATGTATAATGAAAATACATCGTGATCCACAATTTAGTTTGAAAACTCTCTTCAAAGGAGTTTAAAATCATTTAATTTAATCTGGACACAAAATATCTCAAATTCAAATAATTTCGTTCAATTCGACACATAATATCTCAAATTCACTGTTCCCGACATATCCACAACACACCAGGGTATCCCTTGAGATGTGTTAAAATCTGTACAACTCTGTGTGCCATCTGTACACGTGCCCATGCGCCGCCAAGCGCCCTCACGCGCCGGTCACGCGCCTGCTACAGTACCCACGCGCCTAGACCCGGTCCAACTCGTCCCGACCGGTTCAACTCGACCCGATCGATCACCCGACCCGACCGGTTTACTCGACCCGACCGGTCACCGGCGACTCGCCGGAGAAGACGACCGGCTGCCGGCGCCGCCGTCTGGTTTCCGCCGGAATCCTCTATTTCCAGCCGAAACTTCAAGCTTTCCTAACTTCCTCAAAACTCAACCATTGTTCACAAATTTTATGTCTAAATCTATCTACTCGAACCCAGGAATCCAAATATGACCTCAAAACCACAAACACGTACCTGTGCTAGCCGAAAAATCGATCAGAAGGTCCGAAACTTCCTATCCTCGGTTCGGCTTCCTCCGTGGTCCTCTCCTTCGATGGTTGGTACGGTTGTGATCGTGGGAAGGAGTAGAATACGATTAGTTAATCAAAACTGGAAGTTGGAGCCTTGAATCAAAAGTTGACATTGTGGGTGTTTGGGTGAATTTTCGCACACGGGTTCAATGTTTTGTGTTTATGTTTGTCACAGAGAGAGAGTGAGATGAGTGATAATGAAGATAAAGATGAAAATGAAATGAAGATGAGACAATGATTGGGTTAAAATATCTACCCCAAGTCAAAAATTACCAAAATGCCCTTGCACATCTAGACCCATAACTTCCGTCCACGAACTCCGTTTTCCGCGTGCCGCATGTCTACGAACTCGTGAGTTCGAGACCTACGTAATGGTATCCAAAACACCACCAAAAGTGTTTCAAAACAAAATTTGACTTCCATGCCCTTTAACGACCAAGGGTAAAATCGTCATTTTACATAAATAATTTACTTAAATCCAATAATTGAAATTCCGGGTTGTTACAATCTATCCTCCTTAAGAAATTTCGTCCTCGAAATTCAACTCTACCCCTAGAACAAATGAGGATACTACGTCCGCATTAGTTCCTCGGTTTCCCACGTGGCTTCCTCCACGTTATGATTCCTCCACAACACTTTAACTAGAGAACGATGAGGTGGCAATACCGGAAGATCATCTGGGAACACATCAGAGAACTCACTCACCACTGGAATATCCTCCACTCTCATCGGAGTATCCCGAGAATCAAACACATGAGCCAAATAACCCTCACAACCTTTCCTCAGCAATTTTTCAGCGGTTAAAGCTGATATCACTCCACAGAGTAGTACCCTACGATCTCCCCTGAATGTAAGTTCCGGTAAACCTGGACTCCGGAAATCCACTCTCTTGTCATAACAATCAATAGAGGCATGGTGCATAGTCAACCAATCCATCCCCAGATTCACATCAAAATCAAAAATATCTAAGGGGATTAAATCTGCCTCTAATGCATGACCTTCCACTAACACTGGACAACTACGAATCACGAGATTCGCCACTAACATATTCCCAGTAGGAGTACTAATACCCATGTCCCAATCAATCAGAGACAATTCTCTATAAGCAAATAATGTAAAACCCCGAGAAATGAAAGAATGAGTCGCCCCATATATATTGTAGCCCCTAATCTCTAGGCTCTCTCAATGTCTGAACCTTCAGTAGTAGTCCTACTCTGAAGTACAGAAGTCAAAGTGTGACCCAATTGTTCCAGTGTTTGCCTCATATCAGGCTCCACTGCTGGTTCAGGTGTGTCCCCAATATTTTCCGACTGTTAACGGAACTCGCGTCTCGGAGGCATTACGTTGAAAAGAACTATAACTCATCAATACCAAAATAATTGTACACGTAGTGTACAGTCTACAGGAATTTAACCTAGTGCTTTGCTACCAATTGTAAGGACCCATCTGACAACCTAAGAAAAGGTTACCAAAGAAAAGGTTACCAAAATACCCTTCAATCCTTACAAAATATAATAACAATAAATACTTCCACTTGTCAGACAAGGGATTCAAGCACTCAATAATTCCCGTAATTAATGACCAATCAAATACAATATAATATCAGAGCGTCTAAGTAGGATCAAGAGTAAAATTTAGATATCCTACTCAAATATAATTACACAGCGCAGTCGAAGTACTAATGCCTCTGCCTCGAGATCAGTGTTCGCGTCAACTTTACTCAACTGCCTGAAGGGGGTTTAAACACAAAAGTTGTGAGTGGACAAAAATAATCATTTATAAATTCCTTTTCGAGAAAATACGTTTCTTCCCCTCCATTTATAAAATCATGCATGCATAACATAAAACAATTTATCATACTAAAACATCATATGTAAATCACCAAAAATTCTCATTTCTCTTTAAAACCACTTAGTTGGACTCACATAAAATCTCTATAATGAAAATACTTCGTGATCCACAATTTAGTTTGAAAACTCTCTTCAAAGGAGTGTAAAATCATTTAATTTAATCTGGGCACTAAATATCTCAAATTCAAATCATTTCGTTCAATTCGACACATAATATCTCAAATTCACTGTTCCCGACATATCCACAACACACCAGGGTATCCCTTGAGATGTGTTAAAATCTGTACAACTCTGTGTACCATCTGTACTGTCTGTACTATCTGTACTATGCATAGACAGTCTCGCGACCCGGCGGAGCAAATCCCCTCAACACCTAAGGTCCGAACCCTCAACAACCGGTAGAGCAAGGCCCCTCAACACCAGTCAGAGCAACAATAACCATCGGGACGGGAACCAGTGAATCAAATCCATACTTCGAAATCTTTGTTTCGCGGCCTAAGCCAAATTCTTTGAAATACCATTTTATGGCCAAAATCGGTAAAATCACAATTAAGAGTCTAAACCCAAATCACATACTCAAATAGTTACCACGTCAAAACGATATCAAAATCGAGTACAAAAAACCAGGCCATTTCTCAAAACATACTTTCACTGAAATATTGTAAAACATGTGTCAAGCATCATTTCTAAAATCCAAAAATTCATTGCACCCATACATAACAGTATTTAAATCAAAGATACATTTATGAATGCATTACAATTTATAAATCAAAGTCCACTCACAAACCTGTTCAAGCAAGCTCAATCCCGAACTGTACGCTCCCCTGAAGTTCCTGGAGCAGTATCGCCTGTCCAAATTAATAATCGGGATTACCAGCTAATAATAAGAACCTTAAATATAAACCCCCTAAACCCTGAGAGTCTAACTATGCTAGCCTAGAAAACGGAGCAACTTTAAAATGTCCGAAACAACCCCTAAACGACGTCCGATCGACTCAAAACCTTCGCCAACAGGTCTGAAACGTCAAAAACTACTTGTCACGCGCCACCGTGACCTCAGACTCGGCCCCACACGCCGCCACGTGCTGACGGAAGGTCGGAACACGCGCCGGTCACGCGCCTGCTACAGTACCCACACGCTTGGACCAGTCCAACCCGGTCCGGCTCAACCTGACCCGGTCCAACTCGACCCGACCAGTTCAACTCGACCCGACCGGTCACCGGTGACTCGCCGGAGAAGACGGATGGCTGCCGGCGCCGCCGTCTGGTTTCCGCCGGAATCCTCCATTTCCGGCCGAAACTTCAAGCTTTCCTAACTTCCTCAAAACTCAACCATTTTCACAAATTTTATGTCTAAATCTATCTACTCGAACCCAGGAATCCAAATATGACTTCAAAACCACAAACACGTACCTGTGCTAGCCGAAAATAAAGAGAAAGAGTGAGATGAGTGATAATGAAGATAAAGATGAAAATGAAATGAAGATGAGACAATGATTGGGTTAAAATATCTACCCCAAGTCAAAAATTACAAAAATGCCCTTGCACATCTAGACCCATAACTTCCGTCCACGAACTCCGTTTTCCGTGTGCCGCCTGTCTACGAACTCGTGAGTTCGAGACCTACGCAACGGTATCCAAAACACCACCAAAAGTGTTTCGAAACAAAATTTGACTTCCATGCCCTTTACCGACCAAGGGTAAAATCGTTATTTTACATAAATAATTTACTTAAATCCAATAATTGAAATTCCGGGTTGTTACACCAGGAACTTTAGGGGAGCGTACAGTTCGGGATTGAGCTTGCTTGAACAGGTTTGTGAGTGGACTTTTGGTTTATAAACTATAATGCATGCATAAATGTATCTTTGATTTTAATACTGTTATGTATGGGTGCAATGAATATCTGGATTTTAGAAATGATGCTGGACACATGTTTTCCAATATTTTAGTGAAAGTGTGTTTTGAGAAATGGCCTGGTTTTTGTATTCAATTTTGATTTCGTTTTGACGTGGTAACTATTTGAATATGTGATTTGGGGTTTAGACCCATAATTATGATTTATTGATTTTGGCCATAAAAATGATATTGCAAAGAATTTGGCTTAGGCCGAGAAACAAATATTTCAAAGTATGGATTTGGTTCACTGGTTCCTGTCCCGATGGTTACTGTTGCTCTGATCGGTGTTGAGGGGTTTTGCTCCGCTGGTTGTTGAGGGTTCGGACCTTGGTGTTGAGGGGCCTTGTACAGATTGTACATATTGTACAGAGAATTGTTGTACAGATTTTAACACATCTCAAGGGATACCCTGGTGTGTTGTTGTGGATATGTCGGGAACAGTGAATTTGAGATATTATGCTTCCAGATGGAATTAAATGAATTTGAGATATGATGCGTTCAGATGGAATTAAATGAATTTGAGATATTATGTGTCCAGATTGATTTAAATGATTTTAAACTCTTTTGAAGAGAGTTTTCAAACCAAACTTTGGATCACGAGGTATTTTCATTATACAGATTTCATGTGAGTCCAACTAAGTGGTTTTAAAGAGAAATGGAAATTTTGGTGATTTACATATAATGTTTTAGTATCATAAATTGTTTTATGTTATGCATGCATGATTTTATAAATGGAGGGGAAGAAAGTTATTTTCTCGAAAAGGAATTTATAAATGATTATTTTTGTCCACTCACAACTTTTGTGTTTAAACCCCCTTCAGGCAGTTGAGTAGAGTTGACGCGAACACTGATCTCGAGGCAGAGGCATTAGTACTTCGACTCCTACTTAGACGCTCTGATATTATATTGTATTTGATTGGTCATTAATTACGGGAATTATTGAGTTTTGAATTCCTTGTCTGACAAGTTGAAGTATTTATTATTATATTTGGTAAGGATTGAAGGGTATTTTGGGAACCTTTTCTTAGGTTGTTAGACGGGATCAGGGTTCTTCTCGGGTTTCGAGGGGAAATTCGGGACGGGACCTGACAATTGGTATCAGAGCACTAGGTTAAATTCATGTAGACTGTACACTACGTGTACAATTATTTTGGTATTGATGAGTTATAGTTCTTTTCAGCGTAATGCCTCCGAGACGCGAGTTCCGTCAACAGTCGGAAAATATTGGGGACACACCTGAACCTGCAATGGAGCCTGATATGAGGCAAACACTGGAACAATTGGGTCACACTTTGACTTCTGTACTTCAGAGTAGGACTGCTACTGAAGGTTCAGACATTGAGAGAGCCCAGAGATTAGGGGCTACAATATTTATGGGCGACTCTAGCCCAGATGATGCAATAGAGTGGATTACTCATTTAGAGCGAGTGTTCTCGGTTATGAGATGTCCTCAGGGGGACAGGGTGCTGTTAGCCACTTTTCTGCTGGGTGGTTCCGCTTATCATTGGTGGAACGCATTAGAGGTATCAGGTTGGGAAGTCAGTACAATTACCTGGGTGACCTTTCGGGAGAAGTTCCTTGAGCAATTTTATCCTTGCTCGTACCGAGATTCCAGGGACGCTGAGTTCTTGCACCTACAGCAGGGAGATATGACAGTGGCTCAGTATGAGCAGAAATTCATAGAGTTGGCTCGTTTTGCACCAGCTCTAGTGGCAACCGAGAGGGACAGACGCCGCAGATTTGAAAATGGGCTGAGGGGCGAACTTCGGTCAGCGGTAACGGCTGCAGCCCATACTTCATTGAGAGAAGCGTATGACGCTGCAGCTCCTGTAGAGTTGAGCATGGGTGTGCCAGTCCAGTAGCAGTTTAGGGGTTCCAGGCGACACCGGGATCGCTGGGATATTGGAGCCTCTAGTCAGGGACCGTCCAAGAGAGGCAGTTTTAGCTCTGGATCTACTGGGGGTGAGGGATCCAGATCAGGCAGTGGCGGAGCCAGACAGGCACCCCATTCTTCCACCCGTTCTAGTGGTGCTTCAGTGCAGTCAACTAGAAGACTGAGTGGCAGCTCTGGTGGCACCAGATGTTTCTTCTATGGGGAGATTGGTCACATAAAGAGATTTTACCCACATATTTATCCGGCCAGTAGTTCCTGGGGGCGGGGTGCTACTGAACAGAGGTAGAGGATAGTTCAGACGTCCGGTTTTGCAGCAGGAAGTCAGAGTCAATCCAGTGGGGCTAACCGGGCCAATTGGACAAACAGGGCCCTTGGGTCCAATAGGGCCAGAGGCAGACAGTGGGGTCGTGGTCGATCTTTGGATACACAAGCTCGAGTGTTTGCTATGTCGCAACAGGAGGCCCGAGCAACACCAGGTGTGGTCACGGGTACGTTATCTATTTTTAACCGTGATGCTTATGTTTTAATAGATCCTGGGGCGACTCATTCTTTCATTTCTCGGGGTTTTACATTGTTTGATGATAGAGAATTGTCTTCGATTGGTTGGGACATGGGTATTAGTACTCCTACTGGGAATATGTTAGTGGCGAATCTCGTGATTCGTAGTTGTCTAGTGTTAGTGGAAGGTCATGCATTAGAGGCATATTTAATCCCCTTAGATATTTTTGATTTTGATGTGATTCTGGGGATGGATTGGTTGACTATGCACCATTCCTCTATTGATTGTTATGACAAGAGAGTGGATTTCCGGAGTCCAGGTTTACCGGAACTTACATTCAGGGGAGATCGTAGGGTACTACTCTGTGGAGTGATATCAGCTTTGACCGCTGAGAAATTGCTGAGGAAAGGTTGTGAGGGTTATTTGGCTAATGTGTTTGATTCTCGGGATACTCCGATGAGAGTGGAGGATATTCCAGTGGTGAGTGAGTTCTCTGATGTGTTTCCAGATGATCTTCCGGGATTGCCACCTCACCGGGAGATTGAGTTCACCATAGAGCTTTTACCAGGTACTCAACCTATCTCACAGGCACCGTATAGAATGGTACTGGCAGAATTGCGAGAGTTGAAGACTCAGTTGCAGGATTTGGTAAATATGGGATTTATTCGCCCAAGTGTTTCACCTTGGGGTGCACCAGTGTTATTTGTGAGGAAAAAGGATGGTGGTCTGAGATTGTGTATCGACTACCGGAAGCTAAACAGGGCTACGGTGCGGAATAAGTATCCTTTTCCAAGGATAGATGATTTGTTTGATCAACTTAAGGGGGCAAGATATTTTTCAAAAATTGACCTTCGATCCAGGTACCATTAGTTGAGGATCAGAGAAGGGGATGTTGAGAAAACAGCTTTCAGGACTCGTTATGGTCATTATGAGTTCCTGGTGATGCCTTTCGGGTTGACTAATGCCCCAGCAGCATTTATGGATTTGATGAACAGGGTGTTCCAAAAGTATTTGGATCGGTTTGTGATTGTGTTCATCGATGACATCTTGGTGTATTCGAGGAGTGCTAAGGCACATGAGAAACGCTTAAGGTTGGTGCTGAATATGCTTAGGAAAAAGCATTTGTTTGCCAAGTTCAGTAAATGCCAGTTTTGGTTGACCGAAGTTGGATTCTTGGGTCATGTGATTTCGGCTGAGGGTATCAGCGTAGATCCCCAAAAGGTTTAGGCAGTGGCAAACTGGGAGCAACCGAGGACAGTGACAGAGGTGAGGAGTTTTCTGGGTTTGGCAGGATATTATCGACGGTTTGTAGAAGGATTTTCTACGATAGCAGGGCCGTTGACTCGGTTGACTAGGAAAGGAGTCAAGTTTGACTGGGGAGCTGATTGTGAACAGGGATTTCAGGAGCTGAAGAAGAGGTTGACTTCTGCTCCAGTATTGACCCTTCCTGATGATACTAAGGGATTCGAGGTGTATAGTGATGCCTCATTGCGGGGTATAGGCTATGTGTTGATACAGCATGGAAAGGTGATAGCGTATGCTTCTAGACAACTTAAACCCCATGAGTTGAATTACCCCACACATGATTTGGAGTTAGCTGCAGTGGTGCATGCATTGAAAATCTGGCGACATTATTTGTACGGGGAGACATGTCGGATCTTCACCGGCCATAAGAGTTTAAAGTACTTGTTCACCCAAAAGGACCTGAATCTGAGGCAGAGAAGATGGCTTGAGCTAATAAAGGATTATGATTGCACTATAGAGTACCATCCAGGGAAAGCCAATGTTGTGGCGGATGCATTGAGCAGGAAATCCATGGGTTCTTTGGCCCATTTGCATACAGTCTACCTACTGTTACTGGTAGAGTTCCGTAGAGCAGGGATAGTAATGGACATGGATAGCCAGGGGGCTTTATTGGCTAGTTTCCATGTGAGGCCTGTTCTGATTGATCGGATTATTGAGGCTCAACTCCAGGATCCTACATTGTGCATTATCAGGATGGAGTTGGAGGCTGGAAATAAGCAGGACTATGCGCATAGGGATGATGGAGCCTTGGTTAGGGATGGCCGATTATGCGTACCGAATGAGCTGGAACTAAAAAGGGAAATTCTTGATGAGGCTCATAGTTCGGCTTACGCTATGCATCCAGGAGGTACCAAGATGTATCATACCCTAAGGAAATACTATTGGTGGACTGGGATGAAAAGGGAAATTGCTGAGTTTGTGAGTAGATGCCTGACGTGTCAGCAAGTGAAAGCAGAGAGGCAGAAACGATATGGGGCACTTCAACCATTACCTATTCCGGAATGGAAGTGGGATCACATTACGATGGATTTTGTGTATAAACTTCCAAGGACACAGAAGGGACATGATGGGATATGCGTAATTGTTGATAGACTCACGAAGTCTGCACATTTCTTGCCAGTGCGGGAAGATTTTCGGATGAGTCGGTATGCCAAATTGTTCATTGATGAGATCATACGACTACATGGGACTCCAGAGTCAATTGTTTCGGACAGGGATCCTAGATTTACCTCCAGGTTTTGGCGGAGTTTGCAGAAGGCTTTTGGCCTTACCTTGCATTTTAGTACAGCTTTTCATCCTCAGACGGATGGTCAGTCTTAGAGGACAATCCAGGTTTTGGAGGATATGATGAGAGCTTGTGTACTACAGTTTAAAGGGAACTGGGATTCACACCTGGCTCTGATGGAATTTGCTTATAATAATAGTTATCAGTCGAGTATTGCGATGTCTCCTTTCGAGGCACTGTATGGGAGGCAGTGCAGGACACCATTATGCTGGAACGAAGTGGGTGAAAGGAAACTGTTAACACCAGAGTTGGTTGATACGACTGAGGAAAAAATAAGGATCATCAGAGAAAGGTTGAAGACAGCTCAGGATCGCCAGAAGAGCTATGCAGACCGTAGAACCAGAGACCTTGAGTTTGAGGTAGGTGACTGGGTGTTCTTGAAACTATCTCCTTGGAAGGGAGTGGTACGTTTTGGTAGACGAGGAAAACTGAGTCCTCGCTACATTGGTCCGTATGAGATTTTGGAGAGGATAGGACCAGTGGCATATCGTCTTGCTTTACCATCGGAATTATCCAGAGTTCATAATGTTTTTCATGAATCCTTGCTCCGGAAATATCTGTTTGATGAATCTCACGTATTGGGAGAGCAGCCACTTGAGCTGAAGGATGATTTGACCTTTGAGGAGCAACCAGTGCAAATTTTGGATTGGAAAGAGAAGGTATTGCGCAGAAAGAGTATTCCTCTAGTTAAAGTGTTGTGGAGGAATCATAACGTGGAGGAAGCCACTTGGGAAACCGAGGAACTAATGCGGGCGCAGTATCCTCATTTGTTCCAGAGGTAGAGTTGAATTTCGAGGACGAAATTTCTTAAGGAGGATAGATTGTAACAACCCGGAATTTTAATTATTGGGTTTACGTAATTAGTTATGTAAAATGACGATTTTACCCTTGGTCGGTAAAGGGCATGGAAGTCAAATTTTGTTTCGAGACACTTTTGGTGGTGTTTTGGATACCGTTGCGTAGGTCTCGAACTCACGAGTTCGTAGATAGGCGGCACACGGAAAACGGAGTTCGTGGACGGAAGTTATGGGTCTAGATGTGCAAGGGCATTTTGGTAATTTTGTTTTGGGAGAAGATATTTTAACCCAATCATTGTCTCATCTTCATTTCACTTTCATCTTCATCTCATTATCATCTCATTCTCATCTTTGTCTCTGAACCACCCATTTTATCCCAAAACCATCGAACCCGTGTGCGACTTTCACACCTAAAACCCATAAATTCCAAGTTTGATTCAAGGCTCCAACTTCCAGTTTTGATCAACTAATCGTATTCTACTCCTTCCCACAATCACAACCGTACCAACCATCGAAGGAGAGGACCAAGGAGGAAGCCGAACCGAGGATAGGAAGTTTCGGACCTTCTGATCGATTTTTCGGCTAGCACAGGTACGTGTTTGTGGTTTTGAGGTCATATTTGGAGTCCTGGGTTCGAGTAGATAGATTTAGACAGAAAATTTGTGAAAAATGATTGAGTTTTGAGGAAGTTAGGAAAGCTTGAAGTTTCGGCCGGAAATGGAGGATTCCGGCGGAAACCAGACGGCGGCGCCGGCAGCCGGTCGTCTTCTCCGACGAGTCGCCGGTGACCGGTCGGGTCGAGTAAACCGGTCGAGTCGGGTGACCGATCAGGTCGAGTTGAACCGGTCGGGTCGAGTTGGACCGTGTCAGGCCGAGTTGGACCGGGTTGGACCGATCCAGGCGCGTGGGTACTGTAGCAGGCGCGTGACCGGCGCGTGAGGGCGCTTGGCGGCGCGTGGGCACGTGTTCTGACCTTCGTCGGCGCGTGGCGGCGCGTGGGGCCGAGTCTGAGGTCACGGTGGCGCGTGACAAGTAGTTTTTGACGTTTCGGACCTGTTGGCGCAGGTTTTAAGTCTATCGGACGTCGTTTAGGGGTTGTTTCGGACGTTTTAAAGTTGCTGCGTTTTCTATGCCAGCATAGTTAGACTCCCGGGGTTTAGGAGGTTTATATTTAAGGTTCTTATTATTAGCTGGTATCCCGATTATTAATTTGGACAGGCGATACTGCTCTAGAAACTTCAGGGGAGCGTACAGTTCGGGATT
This sequence comes from Oemleria cerasiformis, assembly GCA_037349345.1. Taxonomy (NCBI): domain Eukaryota; kingdom Viridiplantae; phylum Streptophyta; class Magnoliopsida; order Rosales; family Rosaceae; genus Oemleria; species Oemleria cerasiformis. The sequence continues at coordinate 9,320,380 of JAZGTL010000003.1, read as the reverse complement.
GAGCTTGCTTGAATAGGTTTGTGAGTGGACTTTTGGTTTATGAACTATAATGCATGCAATGAATTTCTGGATTTTAGAAATGATGCTGGACACATGTTTTCCAATATTTCAGTGAAAGTGTGTTTTGAGAAATGGCCTGGTTTTTGTATTCGATTTTGATATCGTTTTGACGTGGTAACTATTTGAATATGTGATTTGGGGTTTAGACCCATAATTATGATGTATTGATTTTGGCCATAAAAATGATATTGCAAAGAATTTGGCTTAGGCCGAGAAACAAATATTTCAAAGTATGGATTTGGTTCACTGGTTCCTGTCCCGATGGTTACTGTTGCTCTGACCGGTGTTGAGGGGTCTTGCTCCGCTGGTTGTTGAGGGTTCGGACCTTGGTGTTGAGGGGCCTTGCTCCGCCAGGTTGCGAAGCTGTCTATGCATAGTACAGATTGTACATATTGTACAGAGAATTGTTGTACAGATTTTAACACATCTCAAGGGATACCCTGGTGTGTTGTTGTGGATATGTCGGGAACAGTGAATTTGAGATATTATGCGTCCAGATGGAATTAAATGAATTTGAGATATTATGCATCCAGATGGAATTAAATGAATTTGAGATATTATGCGTCCAGATGGAATTAAATGAATTTGAGATATTATGTGTCCAGATTGATTTAAATGATTTTAAACTCTTTTGAAGAGAGTTTTCAAACCAAACTTTGGATCACGAGGTATTTTCATTATACAAATTTCATGTGAGTCCAACTAAGTGGTTTTAAAGAGAAATGGAAATTTTGGTGATTTACATATAATGTTTTAGTATCATAAATTGTTTTATGTTATGCATGCATGATTTTATAAATGGAGGGGAAGAAATTTATTCTCTCGAAAAGGAATTTATAAATGATTATTTTTGTCCACTCATAACTTTTGTGTTTAAACCCCCTTCAGGCAGTTGAGTAGAGTTGACGCGAACACTGATCTCGAGGCAGAGGCATTAGTACTTCGACTGCGCTGTGTAATTATATTTGAGTAGGATATCTAAATTTTACTCTTGATCCTACTTAGACGCTCTGATATTATATTGTATTTGATTGGTCATTAATTACGGGAATTATTGAGTGGTTGAATTCTTTGTCTGACAAGTGGAAGTATTTATTATTATATTTGGTAAGGATTGAAGGGTATTTTGGGAACCTTTTCTTAGGTTGTCAGACGGGATCAGGGTTCTTCCCGGGTTTCGAGGGGAAATTCGGGACGGGTCCTGACATATTTTTTAAATGGTGGTGCACTTTTGGAGGACTGGGAAGTTACTTCAGAAAATCAACTACACTCATCTTTGTTTGATCCCCAAGGTCCCTAGCCCGGTTAGGATGTCTCAGCTGCGACCTATTGCACTATGCAATGTCATATATAAGGTCATCTCGAAACTCCTTACTAATCGTTTAAAGTTGATTTTGAATCGGATTATTAGTGTCAATCAGTCAGCCTTTGTATCGGGCCGGCAAATACAGGATAATATTCTTGTTGTCCATGAACTTCTTCATTCGATGAAGCTTCGTGGTAAACGGGAAGACATGGATTTGGCTCTGAAGTTGGATATGGAAAATGCCTATGATAGGGTGGAATGGAGTTTTGTTGTGGATATGCTTAAGGGCCTTGGGGTTGTTGACCGGTTTTGTGGTTTGATCCTGGAATGCATATCTTCGGTCTCATACAGTGTCCTGGTCAACGGGGAGGAAACAGGTTACTTCTCCCCTAGTAGGAGTCTCCGACAGGGTGATCCAATGTCGCCGTTTCTGTTCTTGGTCTGTGCAGAAGGGTTGTCCGCCCTCTTTCGGCGGCAGGAGGAGGAGGGGGCAATCCATCGTTTTAGGCTACTAGAGTCCAGTGCTTTGCGCATCACCAACCTTTTCTTTGCTGATGATGCAGTTGTTTTTTGCCGTGCTACGCCTAGGGAAATTGATGTAGTAAAGAGTATCCTTGATTGTTATGCTGAGGCCTCTGGACAGTTGGTTAACTTGGAGAAAAGTTCTTTGTTCTTTGGGGGGAACTGCTCCAAACGGTTACGGGGGAGATTGTCTCGAAGATGCCAGATCAAGGCACGGGACGGGTTTGGAAGTACCTTGGTCTTCAGGAGGATTTGGTATGTCGAAGAAGGTAATTTTTTATGAAGTTCGGAATAGGATTGCCAATAGGGTGCAAGGGTAGTCGGAGCAGTTTGTTTTGCAGGCTGGTAAAGACATATTGATAAAGGCAGTGGCCATGGCTATGCCTAATTATGCTATGTCGTGTTTTAAACTACCGTTGGGAGTATGCAGAGATATTGAGCGGCTAGTTGCTAATTACTAGTGGGGAAAACAGCATGGCCAACGTGGTGTGCACTGGGTTGCATGGAAGAAGGTGTCACGGGTGAAGAAGGTGGGAGGGCTAGGCTTCCGGGACTTGGAATGTTTCAACTTAGCAATTCTTGGCAAAATTGGCTGACGTATCATTCATGATCCCTTATTGCTCCTATCACAGGTGTTGCGGGACAAATACTACCCCAATGGGTCATTCCTTCAGGCTTAGGCCGACCGCAGGTCCTCCTAGGGTTGGAAAGGCCTTCTACATGGTCGAAAAATCCTTGAGGCGAGATTGAGATGGAGGATTAGGGATGGTGCACTGGTGCGAGCCCATTCGGATCCGTGGTTGCCGAACCCATACACTTTCAAGGTGACCTCTTCGCATCTTGATATTCCTCTATTTGTCAAAGATTTGATTGATCAGGATACACACAATTGGAAGGCAGAGCTGATAACTCGGTGTTTTCAAAAGGAGGAGGCTCACGCTATTCTCCGGTTGCCCCTTAGTCGATGGGGCCTGGGAGATAGGTGGATGTGGCATTTCAATACAATTGGCTATTATTCAGTGAAATCAGCTTATGGGGTTGCGTTGTACTTACACATAAATGGGGAGTTGGGAAGACGAGGGGAGGGGGAGTCCATTTCCTCTCCTGCTATGGGAATGAAATAGAGTCAACTGTGGTCTATGAATGTTCCACCGAAGCTGAAGCAATTTATTTGGAGGGGCTGTAATAACGCCCTTGCTGTCCGAGCTAATTTGGTCCGACGTCGACTGATGGTGGACCCTATTTGCCCGGTGTGTGGTCTGGCTGAGGAGACCGAGATCCATCTATTCTTCCAGTGCCAGTTTTCCAGGGTCTTCTGTTTTGGAAGTCCTCTTATGCTGGATGTTGATGCAATCGAGGGGGTTGATTTTCCTGGTATCTGGCAGAGCCTGATGGATAAATTCCGCCAATTTCCACATAGGGTGGAGCTGACTCAGACACTTACGTTTGGGCTCTGGAAGCTTTGGAAGTGCCGAAATAGGAAGGTGTTTGAAGGTACGGATATGTTGCCGGAGGAGGCCGTTGGCAACCTCATCAATTGTGTGACTGAGTTCCGAGATTTTGGGGTCCCGGCCTTAGAGGGCCAGTTCTCGCAACCTAGGCCGCCAGAGCTAGGTGATGATGAGTTGGTGCATCTTTGGAAGAAACCTACCGAGGGCATCCTGAAGGTGAATTGTGATGGCGTTTGGTGTCGGGAGACGACGTGTGGTGGTGTGGGCTGGGTCATCCAAGATTGTTTCGGGCTGCTGGTGTCAGCAGGGGGAAAAGGAGATTTATGTCTGAAATCGAGTTTGGTGGCAGAAGCGGAGGTGGTGCGCTGTGCCCTCTCCTATTGTTTGTTGGTTGGCCACGATCGGATGGTGATTGAGTAAGATGCTTTGGGGCTTATTAAGGCTCTCCTTGGTCAGAGCCAGAGTGATACCGATCTTGACTGTCTTCTTTTCGATATCCACGCACTTGCTTCGAGATTGGGGAGTGTTCAATTTGTGTATGAATCCAGGCGGGCTAATAAAACTGTGCACCTTGTTGCAAGATTTTTTTCTAGGGTTGGTGGATACCATTTTTCGGATGCATTAGGGACTGATTGGTTGTTTGATACCTTAGCTGTTGATGCAGGGGTTTCTATTCCATATTAATGAAATTTTTTGACCTTCTGATAAAAAAAAAAAATTAAAAAAAAATTGGATTTGCAATAGTGGCAGCAGATGTTGATTATATGAATTTAGTTGGAATTTATGAAGAACTCGAAAAGACTGCTAGTATTTAAAAAGTGAATTAGGAATGAAAGACCTTGAAAAAACAAATTAAGTACTATTTCGGTCTGTAGATCAAGCATAGTGCAAGAGGGATCTAGTTCATCAGTCAACTTATACTAAATTGGTTTTAAAGTGATTTAGCATGGATAAGGCTTCTCCACTTAGCACAAAATGGTCGCTCAATCTTTCACTAAGAAATATCAATTTCACCCAAAAGAAGAGAAGAAATGGTCCTTGGTCCCGAATAAATCAGGGGAGGATTCATCAAGGGTAAAGAAAATAAACACATTTTACCAAAAAATTTCCTTACGCATGAACTCCAAAAGGCTAAAGAAATCAAAGGCAGGAAAATTCATTCTAACGATAATTTGGCTGGCTTCGTCACAAAATCTTTCCTAAAGTGTACATTCCAAAAGTTTGTGTATGGTATTGGATTATGCCAATTTTGTAAACAATTAAATTGAGGAATGCTACTGTATATGCTAGGATCAAGCGGGAGATCATCATTAGGGGGCACGTAGAGATACTCATTAAGGGAGTGCTTGCTCATCCAACACTATCTAAGGCCATCTCCAACCCTATGGATTCAGACTCATCATATTTCCACCCCCAAACTTAAAAACTTGTTCTTGTTGTAAATAGTTTAGTTATTGTGGCTATTCATGTAAGGGTTTTTATGTCATTTCACTACAAGAAAAGCATGCTTGCCCGACAAAACGTATTGGGTGAGCAAAGTTAAATATTCGTCGGGCAACACTAAACCGGCAATTCTTCTTCGGGTAACGTTCGTCGGGCCATTGTCGTCGGGCTTGAGGTTAGTCGACGAAAACAGTAAATTCGTCGAGTAATTTAAAGCTTATCCGACGGATCCATTCGTCGCATATGAGTTGTCGAGTAATCCAAAATTCAACATCATTTGCCCGACGAACACGTTTCGCCGGTCGAAGTTATTACTTTGCCTGACGAAATGATTGTGCGCCGGGCAAAAGCTTAATATTAATTTTTTTTAATAATTTAATTAATTAAATATATATAATTAAAATAAAATTATTTAAAAAAAATAAAATTAAAAGAATAAAACGAATCAAATGAAAATAAAAAAAAATATTTTTAAAAATTAATGTTATGTTTTTACATAATTAAAACTAAAGCAATGTTTTACATATTAAGTTCTAACTACTCGGCAATGGGTCGGGGTGGTCAGGGTCCTGAGCGGGCTGTTGGGCCCGGGTTGAGGCTGTGACAGAAACTCATCCAGCCCACGCTCACCTAAGCGGTCAAGCACCTTGGCGAGGGTGGTCTTCATTTTATCGTTTTGGGCCAGGATCTGCGCGTTTTGGGCCAGGATCTGCGCGTTTTGGACCTTGATCTCAGTATTTTCGGCCTAGAGGATCTCGAAGTTTATCTTGAGCTCCGACATCTCCTCGAGATTGGCTCCCCGAGAAGAACTTGAAGAGCGACTGGAGACATCCCGAACTATCCCGTCGTCCGCCCCCCGGAAAATAAACTTACGTGAATATTGTCATTCTCTTGGTTGCCCCAGCCAGTGTACACTTGCCCCATGCATCTACCTCCGGGAACATCGACCCGGCGATAAGGAACGCGATCCCCTTGTGGTGGTTGTATTTCTTCGCTCCCCGGTTTGATGTGTTGGCAACCAATTTTCGCTGTTAATTAGTAACAACAAAAATTATATTTTCAAATGGAAAATAACATAAAAAATAAATAAATAATTTAACTAGGTGGATAGTACGTACCACATAGGTGGGGGACACGAAATGATCGCACAATCACAGCCACCCTTCTCGTTTCGGCCCGTCTAACTCCTCTGGAGGATTTGCCCGAGCTTCCTCCGGGGAAGCCAGCTCTTGTAGTACTTATGGAGCTCGTATTTTCAGTCGGCGTACTATAACTGCTAGTGGTTTCTCAAGTATTTACTGACATCGGTGTCCTCCAGGTTGAACTCAAAATTGATCTGCAATAAATTATTAAAGTTAGTAAAATAATTAAAAATAATGAAAATAATGTAAAAAATGGAACTTGGTGCGAAGAATCACACCCATGTAATGCACCACCAGGCTGTGGATTTTTACGGCCGCTGTTCGGAGGCGAGGCATGTACACCACTGGGATATCTGCATTCGTTGTGTTGCAAATCCGTTGGGATGTCAAACCCCGGTTAATCTCGCGCACGTTCACCGACTTCCCTGCAAATTCGATGAACATTCGTACATAATATGAGTGACAAATAAAAACGGTTGTCTAAATAAACAAAATAATCAACTTACCCTTAGGGGCTCCAACAACTGTCTAAGGTTTGTCTGCTCCGGCGTCGTCCTTTGGGGGCTGGGGGTCGGTACGGGGTTCCCCCCGTTTCTTGCTATGCTGTCTACAAGCCAATCGCGCACCGGGTCCCTGATGATCAGAGATCGGTGCCTGAACGGATGTCGTTGTGGAGGCTACCGAGGCAGGGCATGCCTCCTCCGTCGCATGATCAACGGGATCATGGCGGTGGCGGGTCCTAGATGTGATTAAGGTGCGATGCGACATCTACAATAAGAAATTTAAAATAATTCATATAAAATTAACCAACATATTTTTAATTTAATAAAAAAAACCGAACATTTTTAATATTAAATATTAAATTCGCAAAATAAAAACAAAACCACATATAAAATTAACAAAACCACATATAAAAAACATTTTTTAATTCGAATAATAAATAAACAAAATTTTTTTTATTGAAAATTAGTAAATTGGTATCTAAAAACTAAAACCAACAAATTCTAATTTTTTAAAATAAAACCTACACAAACCAAAATTAAACCTAAAATACTAATTAAACAAACTTAAACCTAAATTACTAAGCTCAAAATTCACAACATTATACCTAAATTTCTAAATCCAAATTTCGGAAATAAAATCAAACTTACAAATTAATCCAAACATACAATAATAATATCCAAAATCATAAAATTTACATATCTAAAATTTATAAAACTCACATATCCAAAATTCACATATCCTACACCATATCAAAAATTCACATAAATTGTTTTAAATTCAAATATCCAAAATTCTTAAAATTCACATATCGAAAATTCACATAAAATTCATATCCAAAATTATAATAAAAATCATATGCAAAATTCATAACATTATACCAATTTAAACATTATACCAAATATCAAAATTTCAACAAATCATCAACATTAACTCTAAATTACTAAATCCAAACAAACTTAGTAAACCAAATACTTATATTCCAATCCAATCCAAATTCACAATATTCAAGTAAAAACCCTACATTCCAATTCTGCAAATTTGAGAAAAATGCACAATCTGCCAAAATCCAATCTAAATTTCAATTCCTATTTCAATACAATTTCATAATATCCAAACCAAATTTCAATTGAAATTTCAACCCCAACTAAAATTAAAATATAAACACCCAACATTGACAATAACCAATCCACATTAACAATAAAGAGAGAGGGAGACCGTGTTCGACCTTGAGATGACTGCCGGCGAGAGACAGTTGCGGCAGCGAGACAGAATTGACGAGAGAGAGGCGACGCGAGAGAGAACTGTGACGGCCAAGTGAGAGGCAGAGTCCGAGTGAGAGAGAGCGAGAAAGGGAGGGAATGGTATTGGACGCCAACGACCTTCATAGATGAGGTCTTGTCTGAGTTGCAGAGAGGTGGCGGTGGGGAGACAACGAGGAAAATGAAGAAGAAGGAAGAAGAAGAAGAGTTGGTCACGACTTATTGTCTGTCTGAAACATCTTGCCCGACGAAAACGACGTCGGGCAAACTTTTAATGAATTCGTCGGGTAACAAAACACGGTGGATATTTGTTGGGTAACATGTTTAACGTTCGTCGTGGAAATATACGAGGTAAGTTTGAGTTTTCGCGAAAACTTTGGCAGAATTTTTGAAATTTTTGCGAAAATAAAAAGTGCGTGATTTTTTCAAGTTTCCCAACGACTTTAATATAGTTGCCCGACACCTCCTTACATATTGCCCGGCGAATAATTAACTTCGTCGGACTAAATTCATATGTTGTTGAGTTTCTGACTGATCTAAAAACCAGGTCCGATGATAGAATTTTCAAGATCTCCTGTTTAATTTTTGGTTTTAAATGCCTAAAGCCCCATCGACCGTTATCGTCATGTTAATCGGAGCTTATATGCCTCGATTGTTTAGTTTGTGAATTTCAATGGATTTTTCGTAGTTTTGGTTCAATTGATATTCAAACGATGTAATTTCAAAAAATTGACCGTTCAATGGTTACTTTTAAGTCTGTAGACCTCACCCATCGAAAATCTTGATATTTTGAGGATTTCAAGCCGTCCGATCGTGAAGAAACGTTGTGTAACCATTGAATCGTTGCACACCATTACCGAATCCCGGGATTTCCAAATTGGGTAATTTTTCGCGTAGGCGATCTATGAGTTCCTACAATAAATGTGGATGGTTAGATCGGTCCATTTCATTTCGTAAATTATTGAAAATCGTAAAACAAGCATATTCATCTTGGAGTTTAAACACTTGAAGGAAACTTCAATACATTTTTTGAAGTTTTTGTGCAATTCATATTCAAACGATTGAATTGGACCGATCTAACCGTTCATTTTGTGGTTTTACGTGCCTAGATCTCGTCCATGGAAAATCGTAAGGTTTTGAGCATTTCAAGCGTCCGATCGTGAAGAAACGTTGTGTAACCGTTGAATCGTCGCGCACCGTTACCTAATCCCGGGATTTTCAAATTAGGTAATTTTTCGCGTAGGTGATCTATGAGTTCCTACAATAAATGTGGACAGTTAGATCGGTCCATTTTATTTCGTGAATTATTGAAAATCGTAAAACAAGCATATTCATCAAGGAGTTGAAACACTTGAAAGAAACTTCAATACATTTTTTTGAAGTTTTAGTTCTATTGATATTCAAACGATTGAGTTTGACTAATCTAACCATTCATTTTGTGGTTTTAAGTACCTAGATCTCACCCGTAAAAAATCGTGAGGTTTTGAGGATTTCAAGTTGTCCGATCGTGGAGAAACATTGTGTAACCGTTGAAACGTCGCGCACCATTACCTAATCCCGGGATTTCAACTCAGGTAATTTTTCGAGTAGGCAATCTATGAGTACGTGCAATAAAGGTGGACAGTTAGATCGGTCCATTTCATTTCGTAAGTAATTTAAAAATATTGTTTAATAATTACCTGTAAATTGGATCTTGTATATATTGCCCGACGAAGATAAATGAATATTCGTCAGGCATAAATTTCCAATTTCGACAATCGCCCACCGAATAAATTTCCAGTTTGGCCGACGAAAAATATTCGCAGGGCCAAGTTTAATGATTTGTCGAGCAAAGTTAAGTCAACGTCAAATGTTACCTGACAACCAATATTCGTCATTGGATCTAATCTTGCCTCACGGATAGAACAAAACATCGGGCTAATCCTTCCTATTTTACGTGCCAACAATTTGTTCTTCATGCCAACACCTTACCCGGCGAGCCTTCGTTTTCGTCGGGCAAAAGGTATTTAGGCAGCGAAAACTACTTCTTCGGGAAAAAACTTATCGGGCAACCTCGATTTTCTTGTAGTGTTTGTATTGAACCTTAAACCCTATCTATATAATTGGGTTATCTGATTAATGAGAATAGACACTCTATGCCTCCAAAAACTATCTTCTCTCTGTTTATACGTATTTTCATTCCCAACACGTTGTCAGCATGAATTGCCCCAGAATTGAGATTGTTCAAGAGGAGGATTACAGCTCTTCAAACCAAGTAGTAGGTCTCCCGAATCTAAATTCAATTTCAATTTTATGTTTTATTTTATTTTTGATCCACTGGAAGCAAGAACTAACATGAACTCTAGGATTATTTGATTAATTGATTAATTGAAATTGAAAATAAATAATTTTGCACTTTGCCGTACCTTCGATAATTGGATTCATGCATGATATGTTGATCATGTGCTTGCGGGTATGATAATTGGACAATTGGATAATTTTATAATTGAATTATTATGATGATCATGGGCAAGAGATGTTAGCAATTGGCGTGAGATGTTGGCAATTGGCCTCTCTACTTGCGGCTCCCATTTTTTCCATTGCTGCGTATTTAATATAAGTGAAAATTTTGGATTAATGCTTGCGGAATGATACTTGGAGAACTGATATATTCTATAATTGTTGATATGTTGATGTTGTTTGTCTCATTGATGTTGATGTTGCGTCCCCTGGAGCCGTGATCCTTGCTGCATGTGGCATGAAGATGAATTATGGTGATGATCATGGAGGCATGATGATGATCATGGCCAGCTGCTCAAAACATGCCCAGATGGCTTGATGCCCTAAACAAGCGGCATAACCAATTTTTTTTCCCTTGGCTACTAATGGAGCAAGGGCAAAATTTTACGTCACCTAGCTGTTGGCAACCCAAAAGGGCCAATGTAACAACCCGTCCCGGCTCCCAGTCGACGGTGTTGTTAGGGGAATCCCTTCCACCCGGACAACACTGGCATAATCGGTATTGTTAGCTTGTCACCGTTCGAAAATCCCCTAGCTGCAACATTTTTGAGGATTCGAACCCTAGACCAAGCCTTTTTATTCCCCTTGGAGGGGACACCTTTCACCAAGCTATGGGATTTTCGAACGGGGACAAGCTAACAATATCGATTGTGTCGGTGTAGTCCGGGTGGAGGGGATTCCACTAACGACACCGTCGGCTGGGACCCAGGACGGGTCGTTACAGCCAAATAGCCACATCCAAAAATTTAATTTTAATATATTTTACATACAGGCCAAAAAGGACAAGACCCTTTCTGAATTTCACCTCGAAATCCATGAAAGGCCCTGCTCCAATCTGACAGCCGTTGAAAACAGAAGTTCATACCTGAAATACCCTTATTGCCTCGGAAACATCGAATGAAAAAGTTTACTGGGAACCCAACAGAACCTTCCATGTACCTGATTGACCTTCACCCACCTGTCAGAAGAAGGATAGACTAGTAGTTCACAAACTACCCCTGAGGACTTCCCCCACAAGCAAAACAAAATAACTGACGTGTCTCCCTCGAGTGAACCATCAACAGCTAGTCAATCCAGGTCACCGCCTACACCACCTATTGACCCTAATAACGAAGGTACCATTGCCACATCTCAGGCATTCATCGTACATATACCGAAAAGTTCTTTGGCTATTTTACCGTCGATTCAGTTATCATACCATAGCTATTCTCTGAATATGCTAATATGGTCAGGCTTCCGTTTCCCTGATCCAATTCAATGTCCTCGTATCATATCATCCCCGAGAGTATGATGGAATCCCCCATAACATACATCTTATCATACATCAGGGTGAAAACCCAAACCATATTCCCAATTCGAAACCCTAAAATAAATTAGTAGCTGGGTCTACGCCCCAACCATATAACCTCGAGCCAAGTCCGATATCCATATTCCAAATCAATATCCATGTCAATACTAAACCAGAAATATAAGAAATCACTCTTAATTCGAGAGATGCATAATGACAAGACATTCAATAAATCCATTTAAGCCATAAGCTTTAGTTTCTGAAGCCTGACCATATTAGCAGTACATCCAAAATACCAACTCAAGGAAGCCTTAGTCCAAGGGAACCCTTTGACATACCAATAACCAAGCTCCCTTGACCCCCCGAGCCAAAACCCGCCCCGTGGTCTTCTATTACAGCTGAGACACTTTTTCCATCAAATTTATCAAATGTTTGTTGTGAATCTGCTGGAACCATAAGTAACTGCACAAAATCATTATTTCCACGACATTATATGCTTCATTCAATAGAATTCTGTTACAATGTTCCTAATATTTTCTTATTTGGAAGAATATATTGTCTCATAAATATTGACCGCAAAACAACAAATCACTTGAATTGAGCACGTCGAAGTTGACGACAAGGCACAAACACACCGTCTGTATAGAGATCTGATATGCAGCGGGGTGGCCTACGGAGCTGAAAGATGGATTCTTACTCTTCAGAGGATGTGCGAAAGATTCGACTGCTTAATGGTAGAAATCGCACCTACCATTGAGATCGCGGGAGGTAAATATAATTATTCAACTTAGATCCATCACGAATCACTTTTTTCAAACTTAATGGTTATTATTCTGAGGTTCGCTATTAAATCTTGGTTGTCAGTGATTAATTCTACCGAAGGCAAGAGGAGTGTATGAAGCTGTCCCAAAGAATGATGAAGAATATCTGTGGAATACTTGGCATGTCTGGCAAACTTGATTTTCCTCAACTGTCAGAAGTTCACAACAGCGGGGTTCGAGTGTCTGTTCGGAAAGCACGGACCCAGGACAGCCTAATGGCACGGTGGTCAGTGTGGCTACTTCAGGTTCGTTTCTAATTTTCTACCTAACACAATTACATAAATACCCTCGTTTGGTCACTAACTAGTGTTTTCAATGTGACATTCATTTGTGTCTCAGTGGGATGTTCTCTGTAATGGAAATCCAGTCCATGAGATTGCTCACATTTCGACCGGTGTTCATCCAGGCAATGTTATATCAATCATTCGACTGTTGTATTTTTAAGTATAATTATCGACTTCATTTCAATATATTGATATTAGGTGAGATTGTTGTAGTTTTTAAACACAATTATGGGGATTCTAACTCATTTCAATATATACTGAATTTCTTTGGAGCAGCCTTTCGTGGCGACGGAGAACAACATGCTGCTGCTTCAAGAGAGCTACATAGACCCTCTGGGATGTCTAGTTATATATGCACCGGTTGACTTGACGTCTCTCAACGTAGCAGTATGCGGCGACGACGCATCGGAGGTCGCTATACTTCCATCCGGGTTTGTTATCTCCGGTGATGGCCATCCTGAAGCAGGGCCATCATCAAGCCATGGAAGGATCGGCGGTTCGCTGCTTACGGTGGCTTTCCAGATATTGGTTGCCAGCCCAACATCTTCAAAGCAGCTGAATATGGAGTCAGTTGCAACCGTCAATACGCTCATCAGCTCCACAGTTCAAAAGATCAAAGCTGCTCTCAACTGCTCGGGCTTGGATCAACCTATGGCTTCAAATTTTCTGATCTTTTCCTAATTAAGACTTGGTTTAAAATTTCTGGGTATTTTTATGAGGGAAGATTTGTTTTTTTCTTTTTTTTTTTGGTTTTTTTAATCCATGGTATGATGCTCAGTTTGAGCAGAAGTTTTTGTTCGTGTAGATCAGGAACCTAATTTTTTGGATAATTGGGTTTTTGAACTCTAGTATCTTATTTTCATTTTTCACTGTAAACTAGAATTTCGGTCTTAAAATTTTAGAATCGGTCTAATGGTTCATTATTAGTACTAAAAGCTATGTTGATATTGTTCTCAACTTTACCATACCTATTAGTATACAATTTACCCCTGCATTGTCGGTTGGCTAGGTTACATCCCACCGGAGATAATTTCTACCATTAAGCAGCCGAACTTTTCACAGATGCTGAGCTCACAATGAATTTTAGTCACTCGTACCATCGACTATTTCTGAATTTAATATACAAGTATATATAGCTCACTCAAATTTAGCGTTAGGAACTGTCACTGTCTTGATAGGGTCGATGAGTTTGTGCTTGTCGTCAACTGTTCGACGTGCTCGACCCAGGTAATCCTCAATTTTATACTCCATATTTATGACATGATTTTTCCAATTAAAAACAGTTTAAAGAACAACATACAAGAATGCTATAAGATGAGAAAAAGTATAAATTATGATGCATATATGAGATGTGCAAGGATGTTGAAAAGTTCTCAAACCAAGAACATAGGGGAAATGTGAGGCATCGTCTTGGCTTTTTTTCTTTAGGTTGACAAGCATGTTCATATACTAATACTCCATGTACATCTACTTACATGGTGAAAGAGAGAAAGCTTACTCACCTCCAAGCATCCATTAGCCATGTCTTCAATCATGCGTCCAAAAGACAACCCCCTCATATATATGGTGCTTCGAGTTACCAAAACGTGTTTTTATATGGAAATAGTCGTACGAGGAACGTTGCCTGAACACGATGAAATGTATCATCAGATCATACTCCTTTGAGGATTGACTATTGACTATGTTGAATCACAATAAACAACTAGCTATTATGTATGATGCATTTATTTTAACAATAGCAATAATAACAACTATAGTAGTCAATCGAGCCACATAAAACTAACAATTAATATATATGGAAATTCATAAACCGGAAATTTGGGATCTAAGAAATTTCATAAAAGGAAAAAATAAAACTTAATAGCCATACGAAAATATAATTCCTATGATTTAATAAATTCAAATCAAAAGCTAAGATGTATAAGCGAAAAAACATGAAAGTTTTGCTCTTATGCCACATGTATAAAGAGAAAATCCAAAATTTATAAAACTTTCATGAAATTTTATGTCACATATATATGAAGCGGAAATTCAAGATCTAAAGAAATTCATAAAAACTTATGACACATAAAAAGCGAAAATTCCAGATCTAATGAGATTCATATATAAAAGCAAAAATCGAAACGTAATAACCACAAAAAACATAATAGGTATGATTTAATCAAGTCAAATCAAAAGCTAAAATGTATAAAGGAAAAAGCATGAAACTTTTAACCAAGACTTTTATGCCACACATATAAAGCAGAAATTCAAGATTTTAAGAAAGTCATAAAAACTTAAACCACATATTAAAGTGGAAATTACACATCTAAAGAAATCATAAAAGCTTATATCACATATACATAAAGCGGAAATTCCAGATCTAAGGAGATTCATAAAGAAAAAGGTCAAAATTAATAACCTTAAAAAATATAACAGGTATGATTTAATCAAATCAAATCGAACACCAACATCATAAAAGAAAAATCCTGAAAGTTTTATACATAACTCTTATATCACATATAAAGTTAAAGTTCAAGATCTAGAGAAATTAATAAAAGAAAACATGTCAAACTTAATCACCATAAAAATATAAAAGTTATGATTAAATCAATTCAAATCAAACACCCAAAATCATAAAGGAAAAATCATGAAAGATACCACATGTAAAGTGAAGATTGAAGATCTAGAAAATTTCATTATAGATCTGGAAATTTAATGACCCAATATATACCTTGATTCGTGATAGAAAGCTTAAAAGAGAAGCAGATATGAGTTTGGCTTGTTTGTGTGTGAGCGGCCATCATAGAGGAAATGGTTTAATCATATTTTCTTATGTTCTAGTCTTATATATAGGCATAGAGAGGACCGGTTTCCTAGGAACCCTAATGCCACCGCAGCTAGGACTATCGGAACCCAACTTTTTCATAAGTTCACCCAATTTTTAACGAATTATATACTACCAACTTTACCCTCAAGTAACATGACCATAAAGGACATATTTGAATTTTAATTTTTCATACATGGATATTGAAAGATGAGTATTGTATACACTCAGTATCCGGTTGTGTTACCATTACAAATTTGTATTTTGTGCGTATATAAATGGTGTAAATACATTTTTATTGTTGTTTTCATTAAAATTGAGGAAATATTACTTTTATGAGTTCTTTTACACTAAATTTATGTTTTTGGCCCACCTACTATTCAGTTTTTGGCCTACCTACCAAACTATTTTGTGCCCCTCAGGACCTAGTGAAGCTTTAAGCAATTTACAAGGAGGATTCAGCTAGCCGTTGTTCTGACACCACTTCTTCTTGTATGGGTTGAGCCCCAATTTTACTCATTTGTTTTCTTCTAGTTGTTAATTTTGGATCATCATACAATTTTGTAATAACTATGATCTATACCTCGGTTGTTGCACTTTCAAACTGTTACCTTTTCCTTGTTAGTGGTAATTTACTTTTCACGACTTACACTTCCTAAATGAAGGGTCACTTTTAGCTTATAGAGTTATTAATCTAAGTTGAAACAAAAGAGCAAGCATGTTGTTAACGATTATTCCAAGTAATATGAAATGGAACGAAAACAATCTAAACATTTAGATTTAGGAGGCCTTTCGATCTTAACTTAATATCTTATACGATTTCTAGTCACAGTAATGTCGATTAGGCATCACTTCTAGAAAAGTGTTCCTATAGCCACTGATCAATTAGTGGCTTATACTCCCAAAAGCCACAAATATGTTGTGGCCAAATGGCCAATAATGTATAGCCACGAATCCTTCATATGTAGTGCCTACATGGTGTTGCCAATGCCCTTTGCCAAGATAAAGGTTGTCCGTGCCAAAATTTATGGTGGTTCCTACTCAATCCCATTTGGCATTGGAACAATCGGTGGTCCTACTCAATATGTGACCAATGTTCTTTAAACACTGAACTCAATATGTGGCTACTATTCTTTAGACACTGAACTCAATATGTGGCTAAACTTATTTGGACACTAGCCTCTATGGCTATATTAAAGGAAGTCACATTGGTTATTTGCCACTGTTCAACAATGGCTTTTGTTATATAAATTTCTAATAAAAAGTAAATTTTTTATTTTTTATTTTTGAAACCCAAGTCAATCCTAACATAATTATATTTTTAATTTTAAAATAATAAGAAATTTAATAGAATACTATAAGATATATTATAAGACTAAATGAACTATTAATCATTTTCTGATGGTAGAATATCTAATACAAATTTAAATTGTATAATTAAATGAAATTTTGTGTAAATTCTACAAAAAAAAAAGCGTGTGCAAACAATAGAATTTGTCCATAGTAACCACCAAAATTAAAGTATATAAATATAAATATATATATATATATATATATATATATATATATATATATATATATGAACCTTATAAGTTCATTATTTTATGCAATTACAAAATGGTTGACCTCCTAAGCAATACATCCCAAATCTAAAATCTCAACTAGACTACAAACAATGTACAAGTTTTGATATTTAGATTTTTGAAAGTTTGATCCCATAAACACTACGCCATAAATCAACATGCATAGCATTGCAAAAATTCTATAATAGGATTAGTAGCGTCATATAAAACTATGTGTTAGCCGATGCTATAATAGGCTTACATCAACTATAGTGTTTGTGAAGTGCTATAAATAGTTGTATATTTATAGTTTTTCTGGACTATTTAATATGTAGAATATGCAGCTTTGTCAAACTGTCTCAGTGAGTGATTTTAACTCCGTTCTAGCAGATAAAACGCATGGGGTGGTTGCAGGAACACAGTACATTAAACCGATCAAATAATTTAATACTTCCAATGCTTGCCGAAAGGATCTGCACACACCTTGCTCCTCCAAACACTACGGCTGGTGATCTTCTAAGAAAGACTCAGACAACCGTCATGTATGAAACAAGAATGATATATTAATGATCCTATTTGCCTTTGTGTGTTTATCAAGAAATCAAAAATTGGACTTGCAATAGTGGCAACAGATGTTGATGATATGAATTTAGTTGGAATTTATGAAGAACTCGAAAAGACTGCTAAGTATTTAAAAAGTGAATTAGGAATTAAAGACCTAGGAAAAACAAATTAAGTACTATTTCGGTCCGTAGATCAAGCATAGTGCTAGAGGGATCTAGTTCATCTGTCAACTTATACTAAAATGGTTTTAAGGTGATTTAGCATGGATAAGGCTTATCCACTTAGCACAAAATGGTCGCTCAATCTTTTACTAAGAAATATCAATTTTCCTCAATCTTTTACTAAGAAATATCAATTTTCCCCAATATTTTAATACAATAGGTGCTTTGTTGTATCTATCACAATGTGCTAGACCAGACATAGCATTTTATGTGAACTTTTCAGAAAGATATAGTCTCCTACAATTCGATATTGGAATGGTAAAAAAAATATCTTGCGTTATCTTCGTGGAACAACTTACATGATTCTGTTTTATTCCAATGTACCTATCAATGACCGTAGTCTTGTTGGATATGTTGATGTTGTGTATCTCTCTTAACCACATTGGTCGCAGAAACTGGCTATGTATCTACTTGTAGAGATACAATATCTCGTGACACTCAACCAAACAAACATTGGTTGCCACCTCAACCAATCACTCATAAATACTAGCTCTTCATGAAGCCATTTGCAAATGTATTTGGCTATGATCAATAATCCATCATAGTCGGAGCACGTGCGACATACCTTTGGTAGCAAACATCCAAACCGTCATGTATGAACATAATGTCGCTTGTATTCCTCAAATCAAGGGAGGATTCATCAAGTGTAAAGAAAATAAACACATTTTACCAAAAAAATTCTTTACGCATGAACTCCAAAAGGCTAAAGAAATCAAAGCAAGAAAATTCATTCTAACGATAATTTGGTTGGATTCTTCACCAAAATCTTTCCCAAAGTGTACATTCCAAAAGTTTGTGTATGGTATTGGATTATGCCAACTTTGTAAACAATTAAATTGAGGCATGCTACTGTATATGGTAGGATCAAGCGGGAGATCATCGTTAGGGGGCACGTAGAGATACTCATTAAGGGAGTACTTGCTCATCCAACACTATCTAAGGCCATCTCCAACCCTATGGATTCAAAATCTAAAAAATTCCCACCCACAAAATACAACTATTCATCTATACAGCAAGTTTTTTCTCCAACCATCCAGACTCATTTAAGATTGATCATGTTTCCAACCCCAAACTTAAAACTTGTTCTTCTTGTAAATAGTTTAGTTATGGTGGCTATTCATGTAAGGGTTTTTATGTCATTTCACTATAAGAATTTAAAGCTTGCCCGGCGGATCCATTTGTCGCATATGAGTAGTCGAGCAATCCAAAAGTCAACATCTTTTGCCCGACGAACACGTTTAGCCGGACGAAATTATTACTTTGCCCGACGAAATGATTGTGCGTCGGGCAAAAGCTTAATATTTTAAAAAAATTAATAATTTATTTAATTAAAAAAATATATATATTTAAAAAAAAATACAATTAAAAGAATAAAACGAATCAAATGAAAATAAAAAAAATATTTATAAAAATTAATGTTATGTTTTTACATAATTAAAACTAAAGCAATGTTTTACATATTAAGTTTTAACTACTCGGCAACGGATCTGGGTGGTCGGGGTCTTGGGCGGGCTGTTGGCCCGGGGGCTGAGGCTATGATAGATGCTCATCCAGCCCACGCTCACCTAAGCGGTCAAGCACCTTGGCGAGGGCGGTCTTGATTTGATTGTTTTGGGCCTGGGATCTGCTCGTTTTGGGCCTTGATCTCAGCATTTTCGTCCTGGAGGATCTAGAAGTTTCTCTTGAGCTCCGACATCTCCTCGTGATTGGCTCCTCGAGAAGAACTCGAAGAGCGACTAGAGACATCCCGAACTATCCCGTCGCCCGCCCCCCGGACAATCTTCCTTGGACGCCTACCAGGTCGTCGCTCCAGGATGGCGATCGACCTCTAGGGATCCAGTAGCTGCTGCTCTAACGGCACGTCGGGATGCTATTGGGAACATCGACCCGGCGATGCGCCGATCCTCTTGTCGGGCCTAAAAGGATCTCGGTCCCCCGTGGTCGTTGAATTTCTTCGCTCCCCGGTTTGATGTGTTGGCAACCAATTTTCGGTGTTAATTAGTAACAACAAAAATTATATTTTCAAATGGAGAATAACATAAAAAATAAATAAATAAGTTAACTAGGTGGATAGTACGTACCACATAGGTGGGGGACACGAAATGGTCGCACAACCACAACCACCCTTCCATTTTCGGCCCGTCCAACTCCTCTGGAGGATTTGCTCGAGCTTCCTCTAGGGAAGGCCAGCTCTTGTAGTACTTGTGGAGCTCGTACTTCCAGTCGGCGTACCGTAACTGCTAGTGATTTCTCAGGTATTTACTGACGTCGGTGTCCTCCAAGTTGAACTCAAAATTGATCTGCAATAAATTATTGAAGTTAGTAATATAATTAAAAATAATGAAAATAATGTAAAAAAAGGGAGAAACACGTACCGATAACTCTCCCCAACAGCGCATGATCTCCTCTGGGGGTTGGTTCCTAAAAGTATCCCTCATCATCAGGGACTTGGTGCGAAGATTCGCGCCCATGTCATGCACCACCAGGCTGTGGATTTTTACTGCCACTGTTCGGAGGCGAGGCAAGTACACCATCGGGATCTTTGCATTCGTTGTCCTACAAATCTGTTGGGATGTCAAACCCGGGTTGATCCCGCGCACGTTCACCGACTTCCCTGCAAATTCGATGAACATTTGTACATAATATGAGTAACAAATAAAAACGGTTGTTTAAATAAACAAAATAATCAACTTACCCTTAGGGAGTGCTCCGACAACTGTCTCCGGTTCGTCTGCTCCGGCGTCGTCTTGTGGGGGCTAGGGGTCGATACGGGGTTCCCCCATTTCTTGCTGTGTTGTCGACAAACCGATTGCGTACCGGGTCGCTGATGATCCAAGATTGGTGCCTGAACGGACGCCGTTATGGAGGCTACCGAGGCAGGGGTTGCCTCCTCCGTCGCATGATCATCGAGATCAGGGTGGGGGCGAGTCCTAGATGTGATCAAGGTGCGATGCGACATCTACAATAAGAAATTTAAAATAATTAATATAAAATTTACCAACATATTTTTAATTTACTAAAAAAAAACCAAACTTTTTTAATAGGAAATATTAAATTCAGAAAATAAAAACAAAACCACATATAAAATTAACCAACATTTTTTAATTCGAATAATAAATAAATAAATAAACAAATATTTTTTTATTGAAAATTATTAAATTGGTATCTAAAAACTAAAACCACCAAATTCTAATTTTTTTTAAATAAAACCAACACAAACCAAAATTGAACCTAAAATGCTAATTAATCCAAACAAACTTAAACCTAAATTACTAAACTCAAAATTCACAACATTATACCTAAATTTCTAAATCCAAATTTTGGGAATAAAATCAAACTTACAAATTAATCCAAACATACAATAATAATATCCAAAATCATAAAATTCACATATCCAAAATTTATAAAACTCACATATCCAAAATTCACATATCCTACACCATATAATAAATTCACATAAATTTTTTTAAATTCAAATATCCAAAATTCATAAAATTCGCATACCCAAAATTCACATAAAATTCATATCCAAAATCATATGCAAAATTCATAACATTATACCAATTTCAACATTATACCAAACATCAAAGTTTCAACAAATCATCAACATTAACCCTAAATTACTAAATCTAAACAAACTTAGTAAACCAAATATCACTACAGGAAATTTGAGGTTGCCAGACAAAGTATTTTTCGCTGCGTAAATATATGCTGCCCGACGAACACGAAGAACAAGTTGTTGGCGGGAAGGTGTTTTTTCGCCGCGTAAATATATTCGCAGGGTAAGGTGTTGGCGGGAATAACAAGTTGTTGGCGCGTAAAATAGGAAGGGGTTGCCCGACGAGTTTTTCTTCCCGTCGGGTAAGATGATATATGACGACGAATATCGGTCGTCGGGTAACACTTGGCGTTGACTAATATTTGCCGGACGAATCATTAAACTTTGCCCTTCGAATATACTTCATCGGGCAAAAGTCTAAACACACTAAATAATCCAGCTGCTGCTTTCTTCTTCTTACTCTCTGCTTCACAATCTCAATCCCGCCTCTCTCTCTTGAAGGAAGTTGAGGTTCCACCCCAAAACCAATTGGAAATTGGGGGAAATGCCCAACTCCTTATAAGCCTTTGCAAAGTTGTGCAACTTTCCAATGTGGGACTTTTGTACCTTCACATTCTCACACGCCCCCTCACGTGTGGCGAATTTTCAAGCCTAACACGTGGACAACTCATATTGGGTGATGTGGAGCACATGTGACGGTTAAGCCTTACACGTGGGATAACCCTCTCTGATACCATGAAGGAAGTTGAGGTTCCACCCCAAAACCAATTGGCAATGGGGGGAGAGGCTCAACTCCTTATAAGCCCTTGCAAGGTTGTGCAACTTTCCAATATGGGACTTTTGCATCTTCAAATTCTCACACGCCCCCTCACGTGCGGCGAATTTTCAAGCCTAACATGAGGACAACTAATATTGGGTGATGTGGAACACGTGTGGCTGTTAAGCCTTACACGTGGGATAACTCGCTCTGATACCATGAGAGAAGTTGAGATTCCACCCCAAAACCAATTGGCAATGGGAGGAGAGGCCCAACTCCTTATAAGCCTTTGCAAGGTTGTGCAACTTTCCAATGTGGGACTTTTATACCTTCACATTCTCACACCTCTCTCTCTCTCTCTCTCTCTCTCTCTCTCTCTCTAGCTTCATCATCTCATCACCATTTTCACTATCAATCAAATATCTTTCTCTGTCAATCAACAATATCAATTTTCAAGGTTTGAGAAATTTAATTTTTTACATTTGAAATTTTGATTTTTGATTGGAAATTATTTATGTTTTGTATTTTAGGAATTTTGTGCTTGATTTGAAGGAATACTTATAAAAAGGTATGCGTGTTTGCCTCTCAATTTAATTTTGTTAAGAATTTTGGATATAAATATGTTAGGAAATTGTGTATTTATTGTTTAAAATGGGAAGAAATTGTTTAGAATTTGTGGAAATTAGAAATTAGAAAATTTGTTAGGAAAATATGAAAATAGAAAATATGTTAGGGAAATAGAAAATATGTTAGGAAATTAGAAAATATTTTAGGAAAATTAAAAATATGTAATGAAATTAGAAAATATGTTAGGAAAATAGGGAAATAGAATATATGTTAGGAAATTAGGAAATTAGAAAATATTTTAGGAAAATAGGAAAATAAAAAATATGTAAGGAAATTATTGAAATTAGAAAATATGTTAGGAAATTAGAAAATATGTTAGGAAATTAGAAATTGTTTAGAATGTTTAGGAAATTAGAAAATTTGTTAGGAAAATATGAAAATAGAAAATATGTTATGAAATTAGGGAAATAGAAAATATGTTAGGAAATTAGAAAATATTTTAGGAAAATAGGAAAATAAAAAATATGTAATGAAATTATTGAAATTAGAAAAAATGTTAGGAAATTACAAAATATGTTAGGAAAATAGGGAAATAGAAAATATGTTAGGAAATTAGAAAATTTTAAACTCTGTTTTATGCATAATTAATATATGTTTGTATTTGTGAATTTGTTGTGATATTTTATGTAGAACGCTTTATGTTGTTCTGACGGAGTGAATTATGTTCATATTTCATAACTGTTTATGCGAAGTTAATCGAGTTAATTAACTTCGTATAATGAAATTCAATGAAAAACCTGAGACCCGTTTGAGAGTCAGTGAATCGGGTTGATTGACTGACTCTTGAATTGTCTATTTATTCAGATAGTTTGGGGGTGCAAAACTATGTGTTGTGTAGTTGGCGGTCTACGAGGTTAGGTTTCGATTGTGGGAAATTCGGTTTGTATCCCCTCATTGTTCTCCGAATGCATACTAGATATTTGTTTATAATATCCACATCGTGCATTTGGGGAACTGTAGGGAGATGTTGCTGAAATTTCCCTCGATCGAAACTTAGCCTCGTAGGTCGCAAACTACACAGCATAGAACGTGCACTCTCGAATGGGATAGGGATAAATCACCAGAGGCATAAGGAGACGAGCTGCTTTTGGTTTTAACTTGTTCTAATTACGGAACGATGTTAACTCAATTACTTACGTTGACTCTATGTTGTGAAAGCAGACACAATGGACAGAGGCTGGATGCAAATGTTGGATAGATCTTCTTATCAGTATTTGGATGGGATCGACAGCTTCATTGCCTTTGCACGTAGTCATTGCAGTGATGAAAGACGTACTAGGTGTCCGTGCCGTAAATGTAACAACTGCATCGGATGCCGTTGAATGAGGTCCAAACTCATCTTGAATGGAATGTGATTGTACACAACTACACTAATTGGATCTATCATGGTGAAGAAATATCTTCCGCATCGATATCTTCGGTTCCCGGGACCCGTCGAGATGAAAGTGCTTTGGATGGGCGATGTGATAATGATCAAGTCGTTGAGTTATTAACCGATGTTTTTCCTCCCACATCAGATGATATGGACGATGAGGCACCCAGGTTGCAACCCGAAGACTCTGAGCTCCATTACGAGAGATTGTTGAAAGAAGTTCAGCGCGAATTGTACGCCGGTTGTAAATCATTTTCGATTCTAGGGGCAGTTGTGGAGTTGATGCACATGAAAGTTGAGTATAAACACACAAACAAGCATGTTGATCACATGATGGATATCATCATCCAAATGCTCCCTGAAGACAATCGTCTGCCTAAAGATCATTATAGCTCGAAGAAGCTGTTGAAGGGTCTTGATTTAGGGTATATCAAGATCCATGCATGCAAGAACAACTGTGCATTATTTTACGGTGAATTCGAGCAGCTTGACAAATGTCCCATGTGCAATGAGCCTAGGTTTCAAAAGGACAAGATTCCGAACAAGGGGTTGTGTTATTTTCCACTGAAACCAAGGTTACAAAGATTCTACATGTCGTCCTGCACAACCCGTGATATGAGGTCGCAAAAGGATGAACGCATTGATGATGATGTGCTGAGGCATCCGACCGATGGAGATGCTTGGAAGGAATTTGATAAGATGTATCACGAATTTGCTGTGGAGCCAAGAAATGTCAGATTTGGGCTCGCTATTGATGAGTTTAATCCGTTTGGGAGTTTTGCAAAGCCCCACTTGGCCTGTGGTTATGGTTCTGTATAACTTTCCTCCTTAGAGATGCATGAAGAAAGAATTCACAATCCTCAGTACTTTGATAACAGGGCCCAAATCTCCGAGTAATTCCATCGATATGTATTCGCGACCGTTGATTGACGAGCTTGTGGATCTGTGGGAAAATGGTGTCCGAACATACGACAAGTGCAGTGGAGAAATGTTCACTCTACGAGCGGCCGTAATGTGGACAATTAATGATTTTCCTGCTTATGGTATGTCGTCGGGATTGGTCAAATTCAATTGTTTGAATATCCATAGAACCAAAACTTCACAAAATGTATTGAAGCTTCCTTCAAGTGTTTAAACTCCTTGATGAAAATGCTTGTTTTACGATTTTCATTAATTTAAAAATTGAAATGGACCGATCTAACCATCCACATTTATTGTAGGTACTCATATATCGCCTACGTGAAAAATTACCCAATTTCCAAATCCCAGGATTAGGTAGCGGTGCGCGAAGATTCAACGGTTACACAACGTTTGTTCGCGATCAGACGACTTGAAATCCTCAAAACATCAAGATTTTCGACGGGTGAGTTCGAAAAACTGAAAAGTAACCATTGAACGGTCAATTTTTTTATATTCCATCGTATGAATATTAATTGAACCAAAACTACGAAAATCCGAATGAAATTCACAAACTTAACATTCGAGGCACATCGATCAACTCTGAAAAACATGACGATAACGATCGATGGGGCTTTAGGCAAGTAAAAACAAAAATTGAACGGTCCCGATCTTAAAAATTCTTTCGTCGGACCTAGTTTTTAGTTCAGTCATAAATTCAACAACATAGGAACTTAGCCCGACGAAGGTAAATATTCGGCGGACAATATGTAATGAGGCGTCGGGCAACCTTACACACGTCGTCGGGCAACGAAAACAAAACTCGCACTTTATTTTTCACAAAATTTTCAAAAATTCGGCCAAAATTCTCTGAAAAACTCTAACTTACCGCGTATATTTGCCCGACGGAATTTGAAATTGTTACCCGATGAATATTCACCGCTTGTTGTTACCCGACGAATTCATTAAAAGTTGACCCGACACACCTTTCTTCGGGTAAGGTTATTCAGACAGATAAATCAGACCGACTCTTCTTCTTCTTCCTTCTTCTTGTTTTTCCTAGTTTTCTCCCGATCGACTGCCAGGTCTCGGCAACACAATCTAGCCGTCTCTGTGGAGGTCGCCGGCGTCCAATACCACCACTCCCTCCATTTCTCGCTCTTTCTCACTCGGACTCCGCCACTCACTCCTCCGCCGCAGCACTCTCTCACACCTCCTATCTCTCACCGCGGTTAGGTCGGGCCGCCGCACCTCTCTCTCGCCGGCGAAATTCTCAAGGTCGAACTCGTTCTCCCTCTCTCTTGATTGTTAATGTGGACTGGTTATTGTTAATTTTAATTGTTTATATTTTAATTTTAGTTAGGATTGAAATTTCAACTAAAATTTCGTTTGGATATTGTGAAATTGTATTAAAATTGGAATTGAAATTTGGATTGGATTTTGGCAGATTGTGCATTTTTCTCAGATTTGCAAATTGGGAATTTTTACTTGAATATTGTGAATTTGGATTGGATTGGAATATAAATATTTGGTTTACTAAGTTTGTTTGGAATTAGGAATTTAGGGTTAATTTTGAAGAGTTGTTGAAATTTTGATGTTTGGTATAATGTTGAAATTGGTTATGAATTTTTCATATGATTTTTGTTATGAATTTTGCATATGATTTTTGTTATGAATTTTGCAAATGATTTTTGTTATGATTTTGGATCTGAATTTTATGTGAATTTTGGATATGTGAATTTTATGAATTTTGGATATTTGAATTTAAAATAATTTATGTGAATTTTTGATATGGTGTAGGATATGTGAATTTTGGATATGTGAGTTTTAAAAAAAATTAAATGTGAATTTTTTGACATTGGATTAATTTGTAAGCTTGATTTTATTCCCGAAATTTGGATTTAGAAATTTAGGTATAATGTTGTGAATTTTTAGTTTAGGAATTTAGGCTTAAGTTTGTTTGGATTAATTAGTATTTTAGTTTTAATTTTGGTTTGTGTTGGTTTTATTTTATAAAATTAGAATTTGGTGATTTTAGTTTTTAGATACCAATTTACTAAT
Organism: Oemleria cerasiformis; assembly: GCA_037349345.1. Classification (NCBI taxonomy): domain Eukaryota; kingdom Viridiplantae; phylum Streptophyta; class Magnoliopsida; order Rosales; family Rosaceae; genus Oemleria; species Oemleria cerasiformis. Next base: position 9,293,375 of record JAZGTL010000003.1, on the reverse strand, counting down.
TTTCAATAAAAAAAAAATTTGTTTTTATTTATTTATTTATTATACGAATTAAAAACATTTGTTATTTTATTTTATTTATTATTTATTTATTTATTACTAATGTTGATTAATTTTATATGTGGTTTTATTTTTATTATGTGAATTTAATATTTAATATAAAAAATATTTGGTTTTTTTTTTTTAAATTAAAAATATGTTGGCTAATTTTATATTAATTATTTTAAATTTCTTATTGTAGATGTCGCATCACACCTTGATCATATATAGGACTCGCCCCCACCCTGATCCCGTTGATCTTGCAGCGGAAGAGGCAGCCCCTACCTCGGTTGACTCAACAACGGCATCCGTTCAAGCACCGATCTCGGATCACCAGCAACCCGGTGCGCGATTGGCTCGTCGACAGCACAGCAAGAAACGGGGGGAACCCCGTACCGACCCCCAACCCTCACAGGATGACACCGGAGCAGACGATCCGGTGACTGTTGTCGAAGCACTCCCTAAGGGTAAGTTGATTATTTTGTTTATTCAAACAATTGTTTTTATTTGTTACTCATATTATGTACGAATGTTGATCGAATTTGCATGGAAGTCGATGAACGTGCGCGAGATCAACCAGAGTTTGACATCCCAGCGGATTTGCAGGACAACGAATGCAAAGATCCTGGTGGTGTACGTGCCTCACCTCCGGTCAGCGCCCGAAAAAATCCACAGCCTAGTGGTGCATGACATTGGCGCTATTCTTCGTGCCAAGTCCCTGATGATGGGGGATACTTTTAGGAACCAACCCTTGGAGGAGATCACGCGCTATTGGGGAGAGTTATTGGTACGTGTTTCTCCCTTTTTAACATTAATTTCATTTTGTTTAATTATTATAATAACTTTAATAATTTATTGCATATCAATTTTCAGTTCAACCTGGATGACACCGAGGTCAGTAAATACTTGATAAAGAACTAGCAGTTACGGTACGCCGACTGGAAGTACGAGCTCCACAAGTACTACAAGAGCTGGCCTTCTTTAGAGGAAGCTCGGGTAAATCCTCCAGAGGAGTTGGACGGGTCGAAACTCGTAGGGTGGCTGCGGTTGTGCAACCATTTCGTGCCCCCCACCTATGTGGTACATACTATCCACCTAGTGAAATTATTTATTTATTTTTTATGTTATTTTTCATTTGAAAATATAATTTTTGTTTTTACTAATGAATAGCGAAAATCAGTTGCCAACACATCAAATCGAGGAGCAAAAAAATTCAACCTCCACGGAGGGTCGAGATCCTTATTGGCCCGGCATGAGGATCGGCGTATCGCCATGTCGATGTTACCGGAGGTGGATGCTTGGGGGCAAGTGTACGTTAGCGGGGGCAACCAAGTGGCTGATACTATTCACGTAAGTTTATTTTTTGTAGATTAAACATTAGTTTTTAATTTGATAATTATATTTCTAATTAATATTTATTCGAATTTGTAGGCAGAGATGGAGCAAGACGTCCAGCAGACACAAGCTGAGCTCACGCAACAACATCCCGATTTGCCATTGGAGCAGCAGCTACTGGATCCCAAGAGGTCGATCGTCATCCTAGAACGACGACTTGGTAGGCGTCCAGGGAAGATCGTCCGAGGGGCGGGCGACGGGATAGTTCGAGATGTCTCCAGTCACTCTTCGAGTTCTTCTTGGTGAGCCAATCCTGAGGAGATGTTGGAACTCAAGAGAAACTTCGAGACCCTCCAGTTCGAAAAGGATGAGATCAAAGCTCAAAATGCGTAGATCCATACCCAAAATGATCAAATCAAGACCGCCATTGCCAAGGTGCTTGACCGTTTGGGTGAGCGTGGGCTAGATGAGCTTCTGTCATAGCCTTAGCCCCCGGCACAACAGCCCGCCCAGGATCCCGACCACCCCGACCCGTCGCCGAGTTGCTAGAATTTAATATGTAAAACATTTATTTATTTTTAATTATGTAAAAACATAACATTAAATTTTATAAATATTATATTTATTTTCAAGCCGTCCGATTGTGAAGAAACATTGTGAAACCGTTGAAACGTCGCGCATCGTTACCTAATCCCGGGATTTTCAAATCGGGTAATTTTTTGCGTAGGCGATCTATGAGTACGTGCAATAAAGGTGGACGGTTAGATCGGTCCATTTTCGGCAATCACCCACCGAATAAATTTCCAGTTTGCCCGACGAAGAATATTCGCAAGGCCAAGTTTAATGATTCGTCGGGTAAAGTTAAGTCAACGCCAAGTGTTACCCGATGACAAATATTCGTCATAGGATCTAATCTTGCCCGTCGGATAGAACAAAACGTCGGGCTAACCCTTTCTATTTTACACGCCAACAACTTGTTCTTCTTTTCGTCGGGAAAAAGGTATTTAGGCAGCGAAAACTACTTCGTCGGGCAACCTCGATTTTCTTGTAGTGTTTGTATTGAACCTTAAACCCTATCTATATAAGTGGGTTATTTGATTAATGAGAATAGACACTCTCTGCCTCCAAAAACTTTATTCTCTCTGTTTATACGTATTTTCATTCCCAACACGTTGTCAGTACGAATTGCTCCAGAATTGAGATTGTTCAAGAGGAGGATTACTGCTCTTCAAACAAAGTAGGTCTCCCGAATCTAAATTCATTTTCAAATTTATGTTTAATTTTATTGTTGATCCACTGGAAGCATGAAACCTAGAAATATGAACTCTAGGATTATTTGATTAATTGATTAATTGAAATTGAAAACAAATTATTTTGCACTTTACCGTACCTTTGATTATTAGGAACCTTCCCGAATTTCGTCTTGAAATCCACGAAAAGCTCTGCTCCCGTCTTACAGCTTTTAACACACAAGTTTAATACTTGAAATTCCCTTAACCTTTAGAAACAATAAATAAACTTTACAGGGGTTCCAACAGAACCTCCTCTGTACTTGACTGACTCCACCTACCTGTCAGGCGCAGGATAGCCTAGTAGTTCACAAACTACCTCGGAGGACCTCCTCCGCAATTTAACAAAATAATTGACGTGTCACCCTCTTGTGAACCGTCAATAACTCGTCAATCTGGGTCACCGCCCACACCAACCCACTGACTCGAATGACGAAGGAACAAGACTTGGTTGAATTGAGTCTCACTGACTTACCACAAATTGTACTCGATATCCCGACTGGTCTTGAGCACCCCGAGTGGTAACTCGATATCTGGCTCGTCCTGAGCACCCCGAGTGGTAACTCGATATCTGTCTCCTCCTGAGCACCCCGAGAGGTAACTCAATATCCGGCTCTTCCTGAGCACCCCGAGTGGTAACTCGATATCCGGCTCCTCCTGAGCACCCCGAGTGGTAACTCGATATCCCAGCTCATCCCCAACGGTAGCTCAATATCCCGGTTCATCCTGAGAGTATGATGGAATCCTCCATGACATACCTCAAATCATCCTGAGAGTATGATGGAATCCTCCATGACATACCTCAGATCATCCTGAGAGTATGATGGAATCCTCTATGACATACCTCATACCTCAAAGATATGGCGGAGAAAGATCCCTTGAACGCCAATATCGGAGAACCCCTCAACGATCTGGCGGAGACGTACCCTCAATGCCAGTCGGAGAACCCTCAACAATGTGGAGGAGAAAGACCCCTCGAACGCCAACATTGAAGAACCCATAAACGATATGGCAGAGACGTACCCTCAACGCCAGTCGAAGAACCCTCAACAATGTGGCGGAGAAAGACCCCTCAAACGCCAACATCGGAGAATCCCTCAACGATCTGGCGCAGATGTACCCTCAACTCCAGTCAGAGAACCCTCAACAATGTGGTGGAGAATGACCCCTCGAACGCCAACATCAGAGATCCCCTCAACGATCTGGCAGAGACATACCCTCAACGCCAGGCGGAGAACCTCAACAATGTGGCGGAGAAAGACCCCTCGAACGCCAACATCGGAGAGCCCCTTAACGATCTGGCGGAGACGTACCCTCAACGCTAGTCAGAGAACCCTCAACAATGTGGCGGAGAAAGACCCCTTGAACACCAACATCAGAGAACCCCTCAACGATTTGGCAGAAAGTTATCCTCAACGCCAATCGGAGAACCTTGTGGTATAACATAATACATAAAAGTACACATGCCACGCAATCCCGGAAACCTAGTCCATTCTCAATACATCCAAAATACCAAATCAAGGAAGCCCTAGCCTCAAGGAACTCTTTGATACATTAATAACCCAACTCCCTTGACCTCCCGAGACAAAATCACTCCATGGTCAACCATTACCACTGGGATTACTCAAACGGGGCTCTAAACGAACTCCAATGGCCTGAAAACCGCCAAAATTTGATCCGGAATGTCCCAAAACACTAGCCACGTGCCGCCGTGGGCCGGAAAATAGTCCCACGCGCCCCTAGAAGGCTAGATCATGCACCACGCGTCGGTCACACGACCTCACGCGCCGCCATGCGCCTTGTACTATTCACGACGGAACATTCCATCAAACCTGATGGAAAATCCTAACCGAATTGGAAAATTTCGCTCAGACTAACGGCTTTAGGGTTCCATCATAACACCGTTTTCATTTGACGGAGTATGCTAACGCCGTTAGCATATTCCGTTAAACCTTGACGGCGTCAGTTGACTCAACGGTCAATTGACTGCTGATTGGACGCTGACTGTGCTGGCACGTGGCTCCATGAGGTAGCTGAGTCAGCCACTGACGGTCGCCACGTGGCTCCCACTTGGCATGCCACGTCAGCCGTCGCCAGTCGGACTAGTCGCTGGAGTCTTGCTAGAGAAGACAACTGCCCCACCGTCCGCCGTCGCCGGAAAACACATGTTTCCTCAAATCTGAACTGTTTTTCACAAATGTTTAGTCTAAATCCATCTACTTTTCGCCAGGAACCCGAATCTGAAGTCAAAGCTTTGAAACCATACCTTATTTGGCTGTAAGACTGCCGAGAAGCTTCGGATAAATCCTCCCTTCACTCCGCCACCTACGGCGATGCTCTCGCCTAGAAAATGGCCTCCAGCAGCTTAAAATCTCAAGAGGAAGCTGCATCTGGGCTCGATTTGGCTCAAATCTGTCCCAAAATGGGACGATGAAGGTGAGAGGGATTCGGTGATCGCACGAGGACAGAGAGTCTGGGTAGGAGAAAGAGAGTTTTGGGCTGGTCTGGGCAGAGTTCGAAAAGAGAAAAAAAATCGCCCACATTTTGGACTTTTCCAAAATGACCAAACTGCCCCTGAAGCTTCTGGACCCGCAACGGTCTCCCCGGGTCTCCATTTTTCGCGTGCCGCCTGTCTACGAACTCGTGAGTTTGAGACCTACGCAACGACCCAAGAAAAATTTCCTAAAGCACTGCCAGTCAAAAAGTGACTCCCGAACTCTTCCGAAACCGAGGATAAAATCATCTTTGCCTTAATTAAATTCTCAAACTAATTAAATTTCTGGTCCGGATCGTTACATTGATAATTAGATTCATGTTTGATATGATGATCATGTGCTTGCGGGTATGATAATTGGACAATTGGATAATTTGATAATTGGACAATTGGATAATTTGATAATTGGACAATTGGATAATTTGATAATTGAATTATTATGATGATCATGGGCATGAGATGTTGGCAATTGGCCTCTCTACTTGCGGCTTCCATTTTTCCTTTGCGGCGTATTTAATATATGTGAAAATTTTGGATTCATGCTTGCGGCATGATACTTGGAGAACTGATATATTCTATAATTGTTGATATGTTGATGTTGATGTTGTTTCTCTCATTGATGTTGATGTTGCGTCCCCGGGAGCCGTGATCCTTGCTGCATGTGGCATGATGATGAATTATGGTGATGATCATGGAGGCATGATGATCATCATGGCCATCGGCTCAAAACATGCCCAGATGGCTTGATGCCCTAAACAAGCTAGGGCAAAATTTTCCCTCACCTAGCTGTTGGCAACCCAAAAGGGCCAACAACCACAGCCAAAAATTTTAATTTTAATATATTTTACATACAGGCCAGAAGTGACAAGACCTTTTCCGAATTTCACCTCGAAATATGTGAGAGGCCATACTCCCATCTGACAACCTTTGAAAACATAAGTTAATACCTAAAATACCCTTATTGCCTCAGAAACATCGAATGAAAAAATTTACCGAGAACCCAATAGAACATCTCATTTACCGATAACCCAACAGAACATCCCATGTTCACCAACTACCCCTGAGTACTTTCTCCACAAGCAAAACAAAATAACTGACGTGTCACCCTCGTGTGAACCATCAACAACTAGTCAATCCAGGTCACCGCCTACACCACCCACTGACCCTGATGATGAAGGTACCATTGCCACATCTCAGGCATTCATCGTGCATATACCGAAAAGTTCTTTGGCTATCGAATCGTCGATTCAGTTATCATACCATAGCTATTCTCTGAATATGCTAATCTACTCAGGCTTCTGTTTCCCTGATCCAATTCCATCTCCTCGTATCATATCATCCCCGAGAGTATAATGGAATCTTACATAACATACCTCGTATCATATCATCCCCGAGAGTATGATGGAATCCTCCATAACATACCTTGTATCATACATCAGGGTGAAAACCCAAACCACAATCGCAATCCGAAACCCTAAAATAAATTATTTGCTGGGTCTACGCCCCAACCATATAACCTCGAGCCAAGCCCGATATCCATATTCCAACTCAATATCCTTGTCAATACTAAACCAGAAATATAAAAAATCACTCTTAATTCGAGAGATGCATAATGATAAGACATTCAATAAATTAATCCATTTAAACCTTAAGCTTTAGTTTCCAATCCTCAAAAGGATGGTAATATACTCCTTTTAATTTCTCTCAATTCCCACTACTCACAATCTATGGTATGACATAATACATAGAAATACGCATGCCTTGCAATCCTCGAAACCCAGTCCGTTCACTGTACATCCAAAATACCAACTCAAGGAAGCCCTAGTCCAAAGGAACCCTTTGACATACCAATAACCAAGCTCCATTGACCACCCCCGCCCGCACCCCCCACCTCCCCCCCCCCCGCCCCCCCGCCCGAGCCAAAACCAGCCCCCGTGGTAATCTATTACAGCTGAGACACTTTTTCCATCAAATTTATCAAATGTTTGTTGTGAATCTGCAGGAACCATAAGTAACTGCACAAAATCATTATTTCCACGACATTATATGCTTCATTCAATAGAATTCTGTTACAATGTTCCTAATATGTTCTTATTTGGCAGAATATATTGTCTCATAAATATTGACTGCAAAACAACAGATCACTTGGATTGAGCACGTCGAAGTTGACGACAAGACACAAACTCACCGTCTGCATAGAGATCTGATATGCTGCGGGGTGGCCTACAGAGATGAAAGATGGATTCTTACTCTTCAGAGGATGTGCGAAAGATTCGACTGCTTAATGGTAGAAATCGCACCTACCATTGAGATCGGCGGGAGGTAAATATAATTATTCAACTTAAATCCATCACGAATCACTTTTTTCTAGCTTAATGATTATTATTCTGAGGTTCGTTATTAAATCTTGGTTGTCAGTGATTAATTCTACCGAAGGCAAGAGGAGTGTAATGAAGCTGTCCCAAAGAATGATGAAGAATTTCTGTGGAATACTTGGCATGTCTGGCAAACTTGATTTTCCTCAGCTGTCAGAAGTTCACAACAGCGGGGTTCGAGTGTCTGTTCGGAAAAGCACAGACCCAGGACAGCCTAATGGCACGGTGGTCAGTGTGGCTACTTCTCTATGGCTCCCTCTCCCGTGTCACAGCGTCTTCAACTTCTTCAAAGATGAGAAAACCAGACTTCAGGTTCGTTTCTAATTTTCTACCTAACACAATTACATAAATACCCTCGTTTTGTCACTCACTAGTGTTTTCAATGTGACATTCATTTGTGTCCCAGTGGGATGTTCTCTGTAATGGAAATCCAGTCCACGAGATTGCTCACATTTCGACCGGTGTTCATCCAGGAAAAGTTATATCAATCATTCGGATAATTTCAATAATTTGATGTGAGAGTGTTGTATTTGTAAGTATAATTATCGACTTCATTTCAATATATTGATATTATGTGAGATTGTTGTATTTTTTAAACACAATTATGGGGATTCTAACTCATTTCAATATATACTGAATTTCTTTGGAGCAGCCTTTCGTGGCGACGGAGAACAACATGCTGCTGCTTCAAGAGAGCTACATAGACCCTCTGGGATGTCTAGTTATATATGCACCGGTTGACTTGACGTCTCTCAACGTAGCAGTATGCGGCGACGACGCATCGGAGGTCGCTATACTTCCATCCGGGTTTGTTATCTCCGGTGATGGCCATCCTGAAGCAGGGCCATCATCAAGCCATGGAAGGATCGGCGGTTCGCTGCTTACGGTGGCTTTCCAGATATTGGTTGCCAGCCCAACATCTTCAAAGCAGCTGAATATGGAGTCAGTTGCAACCGTCAATACGCTCATCAGCTCCACAGTTCAAAAGATCAAAGCTGCTCTCAACTGCTCGGGCTTGGATTAACCTATGGCTTCAAATTTTCTGATCTTTTCCTAATTAAGACTTGGTTTAAAATTTCTGGGTATTTTTATGAGGGAAGATTTGTTTTTTTCTTTTTTTTTTTGGTTTTTTTAATCCATGGTATGATGCTCAGTTTGAGCAGAAGTTTTTGTTCGTGTAGATCAGGAACCTAATTTTTTGGATAATTGGGTTTTTGAACTCTAGTATCTTATTTTCATTTTTCACTGTAAACTAGAATTTCGGTCTTAAAATTTTAGAATCGGTCTAATGGTTCATTATTAGTACTAAAAGCTATGTTGATATTGTTCTCAACTTTACCATACCTATTAGTATACAATTTACCCCTGCATTGTCGGTTGGCTAGGTTACATCCCACCGGAGATAATTTCTACCATTAAGCAGCCGAACTTTTCACAGATGCTGAGCTCACAATGAATTTTAGTCACTCGTACCATCGACTATTTCTGAATTTAATATACAAGTATATATAGCTCACTCAAATTTAGCGTTAGGAACTGTCACTGTCTTGATAGGGTCGATGAGTTTGTGCTTGTCGTCAACTGTTCGACGTGCTCGACCCAGGTAATCCTCAATTTTATACTCCATATTTATGACATGATTTTTCCAATTAAAAACAGTTTAAAGAACAACATACAAGAATGCTATAAGATGAGAAAAAGTATAAATTATGATGCATATATGAGATGTGCAAGGATGTTGAAAAGTTCTCAAACCAAGAACATAGGGGAAATGTAAGGCATCGTCTTGGCTTTTTTTCTTTAGGTTGACAAGCATGTTCATATACTAATACTCCATGTACATCTACTTACATGGTGAAAGAGAGAAAGCTTACTCACCTCCAAGCATCCATTAGCCATGTCTTCAATCATGCGTCCAAAAGACAACCCCCTTATATATATGGTGCTTCGAGTTACCAAAACGTGTTTTTATATGGAAATAGTCGTACGAGGAACGTTACCTGAACACGATGAAATGTATCATCAGATCATACTCCTTTGAGGATTGACTATTGACTATGTTGAATCACAATAAACAACTAGCTATTATGTATGATGCATTTATTTTAACAATAGCAATAATAACAACTATAGTAGTCAATCGAGCCACATAAAACTAACAATTAATATATATGGAAATTCATAAACCGGAAATTCGGGATCTAAGAAATTTCATAAAAGGAAAAAATAAAACTTAATAGCCATACGAAAATATAATTCCTATGATTTAATAAATTCAAATCAAAAGCTAAGATGTATAAGCGAAAAAACATGAAAGTTTTGCTCTTATGCCACATGTATAAAGAGAAAATCCAAAATTTATAAAACTTTCATGAAATTTTATGTCACATATATATGAAGCGGAAATTCAAGATCTAAAGAAATTCATAAAAACTTATGACACATAAAAAGCGAAAATTCCAGATCTAATGAGATTCATATATAAAAGCAAAAATCGAAACGTAATAACCACAAAAAACATAATAGGTATGATTTAATCAAGTCAAATCAAAAGCTAAAATGTATAAAGGAAAAAGCATGAAACTTTTAACCAAGACTTTTATGCCACACATATAAAGCAGAAATACAAGATTTTAAGAAAGTCATAAAAACTTAAACCACATATTAAAGTGGAAATTACACATCTAAAGAAATCATAAAAGCTTATATCACATATACATAAAGCGGAAATTCCAGATCTAAGGAGATTCATAAAGAAAAAGGTCAAAATTAATAACCTTAAAAAATATAACAGGTATGATTTAATCAAATCAAATCGAACACCAACATCATAAAAGAAAAATCCTGAAAGTTTTATACATAACTCTTATATCACATATAAAGTTAAAGTTCAAGATCTAGAGAAATTAATAAAAGAAAACATGTCAAACTTAATCACCATAAAAATATAAAAGTTATGATTAAATCAATTCAAATAAAACACTCAAAATCATAAAGGAAAAATCATGAAAGTTTTATCTATGACTCTGATACCACATGTAAAGTGAAAATTCAAGATCTAGAAAATTTCATTATAGTTCTGGAAATTTAATGACCCAATATATACCTTGATTCGTGATAGAAAGCTTAAAAGATAAGCAGAATTGAGTTTGGCTTGTTTGTGTGTGAGCGACCGCCATAGAGGAAATAGGTTTAATCATATTTTCTTATGTTCTAGTCTTATATATAGGCATAGAGAGGACCGGTTTCCTAGGAACACTATTGCCACTGCGGCTAGGACTATCGGAACCCAACTTTTTCATAAGTTCACACAATTTTTAACGAATTATATACTACCAACTTTACCCTCAGGTTTTTGGTGTTTTTTTTTTTCGAACAGTTGTTTGATTGGCCTGCTTGGATTGAACTCTTTACGATTATGTGGCCGTTTGGCCTTGGACGGTGTCCTTGGACGAATGAGTGCCACTTCCAAGGGTGATTGTATGTCACCGTGGTCGGCCCACCTGCGTGGAAAGTCGCATGATCATGTGGCTGATCGGCCTTGGATGGTGTCCTTGGCCGAACGAGTGCCACTTCCTAGGGTGATTTGTATGTCACCTTGGTCGGCCCACTTGCGTGGACCCTCGCACGAACATGTGCCCGATCGGCATTGGATGGTGTCCTTGGCCGAATGAGTGCCACTTCCAAGGGTGATTTGTATGTCACCTTTGTCGGCCCACTTGCGTGGAACCTCGCACGATCATTTGGTCGATCGGTTAGGAATTTCCATGCCCGATCGAGTGCCACACCGAGGTGATTGTATGTCACCTTGGTCAGCCCGCTTGCGAGGAACCTTGCACTATCACGTGGCTGATCGGCTTGGAGGATGTCCATGGCCGATTGAGTGCCACTCCAAGGTGATTGTATGTCACCTTGGTTGGCCCGCTTGCGTGTAACCTCGCACGATCATGTGACCGATCGGCCTTATATGGTGTCCTTGGCCAAACGAGTGCCACTTCCAAGTGTAATTTGTATGTCACCTTGGTCGGCCCACTTGCACGGAACCTCGCACGATCACGTGGCCGATCGGCTTGGAGGATGTTTATGGCCGATCGAGTGCCACTCCAAGGTGATTGTATGTCACCTAGGTCAGCCCGCTTGCGCGGAACCACGCACGATCATGTGGCCGATCAGCTTGGAGGATGTCCATGGCTGATCGAGTGCCACTCCAAGGTAATTGTATGTCACCTTGGTCGGCCCGCTTGCACGGAACCTCGCACGATCACGTGGCCGATCGGCTTGGAGGATGTCCATGGCCGATCGAGTGCCACTCCAAGGTGATTGTATGTCACCTTGGTCATCCCGCTTGCGCGGAACCTCACACGATCTTGTGGCCAATCGGCCTTGGATGGTGTCCATGGCCGATCGAGTGCCACTTCCAAGGGTGATTTGTATGTCACCTTGGTCGGCCTACTTGCATGGAATATCGCATGATCATGTGGTCGATCGGTTAGGAATGTCCATGGCCGATCGAGTGCCACACCGAGGTGATTGTATGTCACCTTGGTCAGCCCGCTTGCGCGGAACCTCGCACGATCAGGTGGCCGATCGGCTTAGAGGATGTCCATGGCCAATCGAGTTCCACTCCAAGGTAATTGTATGTCACCTTGGTCGGCCAGCTTGCGCGGAACCTCATATGATCATGTGGCCGATCGGCTCGGAGGATGTCCTTGGCCGGCCCACTTGCGTGGACCCTCGCATGATCACGTGGCCGAATGGCTTTTAGGATGTCCTACGCCGACCGAGTGCCACTCCAAGGGTGATTGTCTGTCACCTAGGGATGGGTGCATGCCACCCGTCGAGAATCAACTACCTTGGGTTTTGTGCGAGACGTTTCGTCTAGCCGAATGGGTCTTTATAAGAGGTCGAATGCATCCCATACTAGTCACTTTTTGCTTTTGAGAGAAGTTGTCGAATTTTTGAGGCGATTTCCGGTGAGAATTTGACTCCTGTTTAGGTGATTCCCGGTGAGTGATTTGCGGCGGTGCCCACGGCGGAAATTCTATAAACAAGGTATGACCTTCTTCTTTCGCCGGTTTTTCGATTGAGATGTGTGTTTTTGTATGAACTAGGATTAACTTTATGTGTGTTTGTAGTTAGATCTTCCATTTTTCTGTAGTAGTTGTGTCAAGCATATTTCCCTTCTTAGAATTTTTGTATTGTCTGTAGATGTCAAGCTCTCGTGATGATTCAGAAGGATCCGAGGGTCGGTCCTTTAATGCATTTGACGGGGAATCGGACGCTACTTCTGCTAACTTCGATTCTCGGTTGAATGCAACTGAATCGGCCTCTGGCTCCCCTCGGTCAACCCCGAGGGTAGAGGCAGAGGTGGATCCAATCGTTACTGGACCGATCCTTGAGGAATCTCAAGTGCTTTCGGGCCAGGAATGGAAGATGAGCTCGAGAGGGCGTTCAGCTTTATCGATACCCGTTATGTTTCGGCCGTTGATGGGGCCGAGACTACTAACGTCGATGTGTCATCCTCTGGATGTGATATAATGAGGTTGCCGGTCGATGAGAGCCCGACGGTGGATTCCGTTTCGAAGAACCTAGCAACTGCTCCAATGGAGATCGATATTGAAGAAGCCATGGAGCAGGTAACAGTTGCCACCTCGGTCTATGAGATCGACCGTCAGGTAAATACAATGGATGAGGATGACCTTCTGGCATACCGAAGGGTGTTCAATATTCCTGACTCCGTAAAGATGAGGCTTCCTCGCAGAAGGGAGAGGCTGAGCAGTCCATTTCCTGGCTAGGCGACGTTCCACCCGGATAACTTCAACAATGGAGTGGTGCTGCCCCTCCACCCTTAACTGCAATGTATGTGTGTGGAGGTCGGTGTTGCACTCAGTCAACTGAATCCCAATTGTTGGATCATGTTGACCGAGGTGTACACCGCCTTTAAGCTGTGCGGGAGGTCGCTATACTTCCATCCGGGTTTGTTATCTCCGGTGATGGCCGTCCTGAAGCGGGGCCATCATCAGGCCATGGAAGGATCGGCGGTTCGCTGCTTACGGTGGCTTTCCAGATATTGGTTGCCAGCCCAAAATCTTCAAAGCAACTGAATATAGTCAGTTGCAACCGTCAATACGCTCATCAGCTCCACAGTTCAAAAGATTAAAGCTGCTCTCAACTGCTCTTGCTTGGTTTAACCTATGGCTTCAAATTTTCTGATCTTTTCCTAATTAAGACTTGGTTTCAAATTTCAGGGTAGTTTTATGAGGGAAGATTTGTTTTTTTTTTTTTGGTTTTTTTAATCCATGGTATGATGCTCAGTTTGAGCAGAAGTTTTTGTTCGTGTAGAGGAACCTAATTTTTTGGATAATTGGGTTTTTTAACCCTGGCATCTTATTTTCATTTTTCGCCGTAAACTAGAATTTCGGTCTTAAAATTTTAGAATCAGTCTAATAGTTCATTATTAGTACTAAAAGCTACGTTGATATTGTTCTCAACTTTACCATACCTATTAGTATACAATTTACCCATGTATTGTCGGTTGGCTGGGTTACATCCCACTGGAGATAATTTCAACCACTAAGCGGCCGAACTTTTCACAGATGCTGAGCTCACAATGAATTTTAGTCACTCGTACCATCGACTATTTCTGAATTTAATATACATGTGTATATAGCTCCCTCAAATTTAACGTTAGGAACTGTCACTGCCTTGATAGGGTCGATGAGTTTGTGCTTGTCGTCAACTGTTCGACGTGCTTGACTCAAGTAATCCTCAATTTTATACTCGATATTTATCACATGATTTTTCCAATTAAAAACAATTTAAAGAACAACATACAAGAATGCTATAAGATGAAGCATGCAATGTGATGAAAGTTTTGATCCTGTGTAACTACTTGTGATGCCGGTAGAGGCACAACAACCATTGATAAATCGATGAGAAAAAGTATAAATTATGATGCATATATGAGATGTGCAAGGATGTTGAAAATTTCTCAAACCAAGAACATAGGGGAAATGTGATGCATTGTCTAGGCTTTTTTCCTTTAGGTTGACAAGCATGTTCATATACTGATACTCCATGTACATCTACTTATATGGTGAAAGAGAGAAAGCTTACTCACCTCCAAGCATCCATTAGCCATGTCTTCAATCATGCGTCCAAAAGAGAACCCCCTTATATATATGGTGCTTCGAGTTACCAAAATGTGTTTTTATATGGAAATAGTCGTACGAGGAACGTTACCTAAACACGATGAAATGTATCATCAGATCATACTCCTTTGAGGATTGACTATTGACTATGTTGAATCACAATAAACAACTAGCTATTATGTATGATGCATTTATTTTAACAATAGCAATAATAACAACTATAGTAGTCAACCGAGCCACATAAAACTAACAATTAATATATATGGAAATTCATAAACTGGAAATTCGGGATCTAAGAAATTTCATAAAAGGAAAAAATAAAACTTAATAGCCATACGAAAATATAATTCGTATGATTTAATAAATTCAAATCAAAAGTTAAGATGTATAAGTGAAAAAACATGAAAGTTTTACTCTTATGCCACATGTATAAAGAGGAAATCCAAAATTTATAAAACTTTCATTAAATTTTATGTCACATATATATGAAGCGGAAATTCAAGATCTAAAGAAATTCATAAAAACTTATGACACATATGAAAATCGAAAATTCGAAATCTAAAGAGATTCATATATAAAAGCAAAAATCGAAACGTAATAACCACAAACTTCATTATAGATCTGGAAATTTAATGACCCAATATATACCTTGATTCGTGATAGAAAGCTTCAAAGAGAAGCAGATATGAGTTTGGCTTGTTTGTGTGTGAGCGGCCGCCATAGAGGCATAGAAAGGACCTGTTTCCTAGGAACCCTAATACCACCGCAGCTAGGACTATCGGAACCCAACTTTTTCATAAGTTCACCCAATTTTTAACGAATTATATACTACCAATTTTACCCTCAAGTAACATGACCATAAAGGACATATTTGAATTTTAATTTTTCATACATGAATATTGAAAGATGAGTATTGTATACATTGAATATCGACTTTTCCCTTTACGCGAGCCGAATTTGAAACCTCCCACTATAGAGTGAAGAGGAATACCACTAAATGGTAATTTCAATTAGGTACATATTCCTATTTTGCACTTGTGTTTGAGTTTTCTAAGAGGGTGTAAACGAGAGTAGGAACCACGGGTTGTGTTACCATTACAAATTTTTACTTTGTGCGTATATAAATGGTGTAAATACATTTTTATTGTTGTTTTCATTCAAACTGAGGAAATATTACTTTTATAAGTTCTTTTACACTAAATTTATGTTTTTGGCCCACCTACCAATCTGTTTTGTTCCCCTCAGTACCTAGAGAACTTTATGCAATTTACGAGGAGGATTCAGCTAGCCGTTGTTCTGACACCACTTCTTCTAGTATGGGTTGAGCCCCAATTTTACTCATTTGTTTTCTTCTAGTTGTTAATTTTGGATCATCATACAATTTTGTAATAACTATGCTCTATACTTCGGTTGTTGCACTTTCAAACTTTTACGTTTTCCTTGTTAGTGGTAATTTACTTTTCACGACCTACACTTCCGAAATGCATGGTTTCACTTTTAGCTTATAGAGTTATTAATCTAAGTCGAAACAAAAGAGCAAGCATGTTGTTAACGATTATTCCAAGTAATATGAAATGGAACGAAAACAATCTAAACATTTAGATTTAGGAGACCTTTCGATCTAACTTAATATCTTATACTGTTTCTAGTCACAGTAATGTCAATTAGGCATCACTACTAGAAAAGAGTTCTTCCTATAACCACTGATCAATTAGTGGCTTATACTCCCAAAAGCCACAAATATGTTGTGGCCAAATGGCCAATAATGTATAGCCACGAATCCTTCATATGTAGTGCCTACATGGTGTTGCCAATGCCCTTTGCCAAGATAAAGGTTGTCCGTGCCAAAATTTATGGTGCTTCCAACTCAATCTCATTTGACATTGGAACAATCGGATGTGCTACTCAATCTGTGACCAATGTTCTTTAAACACCGAACTCAATATGTGGCTACTATTCTTTAGACACTGAACTCAATATGTGGCTAATCTTGTTTGGATACTAACCTCTATGGCTATTTGAAAGGCACATATATTGGTTATTTGCCACTGTTCAACAATGGCTTTTGTTATATAAATTTCTAATAAAAAGTAAATTTTTTATTTTTTATTTTTTAAACCCAAGTCAACCCTAACATAATTATATTTTTAATTTAAAAATAATATGAAATTTAATAGAATACTATAAGATATATTATATGACTAAATGAACTATTAATCATTTTCTGATGGTAGAATATCTAATACAAATTTAAATTGTATAATTAAATGAAATTTTGTGTAAATTCTAAAAAACAAAATCCGCGTGTGCAAACAATAGAATTTGTCCATAGTAACCACCAAAATTAAAGAATATAAATATATATATATATATATGAACCTTATAAGTTCATTATTTTATGCAATTACAAAATTGTTGACCTCCTAAGCAATACATCCCAAATCTAAACTCTCAACTAGACTACAAACAATGTTTAAGTTTTGATATTTAGATTTTTGAAAGTTTGATCCCATAAACACTACGCCACAAATCAACATGCATATCATTGCAAAAATTCTATAATAGGATTAATAGCGTCATATAAAACGATGTGTTAGCCGATGCTATAATAGGTTTACGTCTACTATAGTGTTTGTGAAGTGCTATAAATAGTTGTATATTTATAGATTTTCTGGACTAATATGTAGAATATGCAGCTTTGTCAAACTATCTCAGTGAGTGATTTCAACTATGTTCTAGCAGATAAAACGCATGGGGTGGTTGGTACCATGCACACACGAGTCCTGCCGAACACAGTTAGTTAAACCGATCAAATAATTTAATACTTACAATGCTTGTTGAAAGGATCAGCACACACCTTGCTCCTCCAAATACTACGGCTAGTGATCTTCTAAGAAAGACTTTGATGGGATACTTCCTCAAATACACCAGGATATCTCCTAGAACAGCTAGCGGCGATGCCGTCAACGTAATTGGGTAGGCCTAAGGTTCAAATTGGGTTTTGAATCAAAAGGGTTTTCTAAAGAAGCTTTAGAGAGTATTTGGGTACGCTTGATCGTGGATTTCTATATTTGGTGTTCTACCCCTATCTTAGTTCCAAAACTTTCTATTAAGGTTCACCTTAGTAGGGGATCACCACCTTTTTCCTTGCCTTGCGTACCAAGCACCTAATCCCTAATATCATGGGATATTATCGGTTTTAACTTCCTTTTCAGACAAGGATTTTAACCAACTTCCTTCGGTAGTTTATGGGTCGCTTTTAGCCACACCTTTTGACATTATGGGGCACAAGTACAATCTTCGGTCTACACTGTAACCCCGCCTTGGTAACTCACTCGGTCCACTGATCTATCCGACCCACGTTGGGCCGAAGACAACCAAGTTGAGTTGATCCACTCTTCGTAAGGAGAGTTTAGGGTTCTGCTAGGCTTTAGGCGCCGACACCATTTAACCTTGCCGTGCAAGCCGCTGGTTTCTTTACATTGGTGGCGATCAAGTTGGAGAGCAGCGACTAGAGACCTGAGTTATTTCGGACCGTGTGGGACAGGTGCTGGGAGCGATCAACTATTTGTGGGAGTTCGACTGCGGCGCTAGGGTATGGTTTCTGGATCCCGACTGATTTTCTGAGGATGTCTTGTGTGCGACTAGTGTGTGGGTGATCGAGGGAATCTAGGGCCTGTGATTTGGTGGTAGGACTGCGTTGGTGGTGGTTGGCTAGGGCAAGTGACGGGTGTGGTGAGTTGGCAGTGGCACCAGGCTTAGGGAGTACTGGTTCGAAACCGGTCTCTTTGTGACTGAGGACGGTGACTGCTAGTAGTGATGGATATGGCTGATTTGGAAAAACGTTTTGGTTCTCATCTCCGCCTCTCGGAGAAAGAAAGGATGGGGGTACGGGTGCTGCAAGAGGAAGTTGAGGACCTTCCCTTAGGGTTCCGATTCCATCTTGTGGCCGAAGTCTTCATTGACAAGGGTATCTGCTGTGATGCCTTTGTGAGGTTATTTTCGGGCCTATGGAAAGGGAGGGAGGGAGTCTCCATACGGGTGATTGGGGAGAAAAAGTTTTTTGCATGCTTTGTTGTTCAGCAAGACTTGCAAAGGGTTCTGGATATGGAACCGTGGAACTTCATGGAGGCCTTGGTGGTTCTAGTCGAAGCATCTGGTACTAGGAACCCTAGGAGTCTACGGTTGAATCACTCCTCTTTCTGGGTCCAACTTCATGGTATTCCACATGTTAGAATGACAGTTGCAGTAGCCAAGAAGATTGGACGACTTGTGGGGGCTGTGATGGAGGTCAACACGTCTTGGGGTAAGGAATGTATCGGCCGATTTGTCCGTATCCATATCCGAATGCGAGTGGATGATCCGCTGATGCGTGGCACTTGTGTGGAGTTCCCTGTAGAGGGCCAGCAGTGGATAGACTTCAAATAAGAGTTGTTGCCGACATATTGCTTGGTGTGTGGCTCGTTGGGCCATAATACTTGACGTTGTGGTGGCTCGGACCAGGCGGGGATGGGGGCAACCCGTGGCCTGACATTTGGGAGTCTGGAGGTGGAGACTGATCTGAGGGGTCGACCGCTCCGTAGAGTGGTCCGCAAGTAGGGAAGTGGGGAGGAGACTAGCGGTCGGGCTAGTGGCCAAGGAGAAGGGATCGCCTCTGGACTTGCTGCGAGCATACCGGCCAGAAAGAGGAGAAGGTACGGTGCACTAGGGTATTGGAGGAAGCCTTTGATGCTGGTCTGATCGGTAGAGGAGGTGAGTTGAATGGCGGGGGGAGGGGGGCCTAGGGCTGCTCGGATGGAATATGAGGAAGCAGGTTTGAGAGGCCGAGCACAGGGCCCTTTGGTGCCAAATGAGGGTGGGGATACTTCAGGTCCGGCGCCTCCTCTCTAGACCCATATGGGGCGACCCATATGGGGCGACCCATATGGGGCAGAACACTGCTGAGACGGAAGTAGTGAATTCAGGGGAGTTTGGTGAGGTGGAATCTACTCATGATCGGGGGATTGTGCGGAGTATGGTGAGTGGGGAGGGGGTTTGCACCGAGATGGACGTTCCTATGTCCCATCAGTCTGACCATTTTCAACTCATGCCCATCATTCTGAGTGGGAGAGCCGGGAGTGCGGGGCTGGGTAAACAGCGGCGGCTAGTAATGGAGGGTGAGGGCGTATCCCCTATGAAGCGCAAAGGTGTCGCTAGGCAGCAAAGGGTGGAGTGTGGAGTGGAGGTATATGTTTCTCAGGTGGTCGGGACCAACCTTAATGGGTCCCTTGTGCGAAGGGGTGTGGGTTCCACCCCTTCCGAGTCACCATGAGTCTTCTTTGCTGGAACTGTTAGGGTATCGGAGATACGCTGACCGTTCATAACTTGGTGGAGCAAACCTTGCTTCATCAACCTAATTTTGTGCTTTTATTGGAGACGAAGAATAATAGTAGAAGGTTTAAGCATCTAAAAGCTAAGTTGAGAGTGCCCTTCATGCATGCGGTTGAGCCATGGGGTTTGAGTGGTGGCCTATGTATTTTCTGGAAGGATGTTCAACAAGTACTGTTAGTTAAATATGGTGATTTTCTTATTGTAGTTTTAATAAAGGATGTTATTTCTGGTTATACTTGGCGTTTTTTCTCTATTTATGCGAGTACAGATGATAGGATCTGAGCGGATCAATGGAAGAGTCTGGGAGCTCGTCTTGCTAGTTGTGGGGACCCGTGCCTATTCCTAGGCGATTTTAATGATGTGCTGTCAGTTACTTAAAAGGAAGGGGGTCTGATTCGGCCCGAAAATTCAATGATTACCTTTCGGGAATTTGTGGCTGATAATCGATTGCTTGATCTGGGATATCAAGGGCATCCGTTTACTTGGAGGAATAAAAGGGACCCAAGATTTATTCAAGCTCGCCTGGATCATTGTTTGGCCACAGCATAGTGGGTGGAGTTGTACCCAGCAGCGACCCTCAGATGAATCAGGTGGTGGTGGACTATTTTGAACAACTGTTCACTACCACTAATCCTTCTTCATGTCCGGCCATTTTGGAGTGTTTTGGGTGGCTAGTTACGCGGGAGGAAAATCAGGTACTCCTGGCTCCGTTAACTCAGGATAAAGTACGGGCGGTGATGTTTCAGATTAATACGTCTAAGGCCCCAGGGCCAGATGGGTTCACCAGCGGTTTCTTCCAGACAAATTGGGAGGTGGTGGAAGGGGATATTTTGTAACAACCCGGAATTTTAATTATTGGGTTTACGTAATTATTTATGTAAAATGACGATTTTACCCTTGGTCACGGGTACGTTATCTATTTTTAACCGTGATGCTTATGTTTTAATAGATCCTGGGGCGACTCATTCTTTCATTTCTCGGGGTTTTACATTATTTGCTGATAGAGAATTGTCTCCGATTGGTTGGGACATGGGTATTAGTACTCCTACTGGGAATATGTTAGTGGCGAATGTCGTGATTCGTAGTTGTCCGGTGTTAGTGGAAGGTCATGCATTAGAGGCAGATTTAATCCCCTTAGATATTTTTGATTTTGATGTGATTCTGGGGATGGATTGGTTGACTATGCACCATGCCTCTATTGATTGTTATGACAAGAGAGTGGATTTCCGGAGTCCAGGTTTACCGGAACTTACATTCAGGGGAGATCGTAGGGCACTACTCTGTGGAGTGATATCAGCTTTGACCGCTGAGAAATTGCTGAGGAAAGGTTGTGAGGGTTATTTGGCTCATGTGTTTGATTCTCGAGATACTTTGATGAGAGTGGAGGATATTCCAGTGGTGAGTGAGTTCTCTGATGTGTTTCCAGATGATCTTCCGGGATTGCCACCTCACCGGGAGATTGAGTTCACCATAGAGATTTTACCAGGTACTCAACCTATCTCACAGGCACCGTATAGAATGGCACCGGCAGAATTGCGAGAGTTGAAGACTCAGTTGCAGGATTTGGTAAATATGGGATTTATTCGCCCAAGTGTTTCACCTTGGGGTGCACCAGTGTTATTTGTGAGGAAAAAGGATGGTGGTCTGAGATTGTGTATCGACTACCGGAAGCTAAACAGGGCTACGGTGCGGAATAAGTATCCTTTGCCAAGGATAGATGATTTGTTTGATGAACTTAAGGGGGCAAGATATGTTTCGAAAATTGACCTTCGATCCGGGTACCATCATTTGAGGATCAGAGAAGGGGATGTTGAGAAAACAGCTTTCAGGACTCGTTATGGTCATTATGAGTTCCTGGTGATGCCTTTCGGGTTGACTAATGCCCCAGCAGCATTTATGGATTTGATGAACAGGGTGTTCCAAAAGTATTTGGATCGGTTTGTGATTGTGTTCATTGATGACATCTTGGTGTATTCAAGGAGTGCTAAGGCACATGAGAAACACTTAAGGTTGGTGCTAAATATGCTTAGGAAAAAGCATTTGTTTGCCAAATTCAGTAAATGCCAGTTTTGATTGACCGAAGTTGGATTCTTAGGTCATGTGATTTCGGCTGAGGGTATCAGCGTAGATCCCCAAAAGGTTGAGGCAGTGGCAAACTGGGAGCAACCGAGGACAGTGACAGAGGTGAGGAGTTTTCTGGGTTTGGCAGGATATTATCGCCGGTTTGTAGAAGGATTTTCTACGATAGCAGGGCCGTTGACTCGGTTGACTAGGAAAGGAGTCAAGTTTGACTGGGGAGCTGATTGTGAACAGGGATTTCAGGAGCTGAAGAAGAGGTTGACTTCTGCTCCAGTATTGACCCTTCCTGATGATACTGGGGGATTCGAGGTGTATAGTGATGCCTCATTGCGGGGTATAGGTTGTGTGTTGATGCAGCATGGAAAGGTGATAGCGTATGCTTCTAGACAACTTAAACCCCATGAGTTGAATTACCCCACACATGATTTGGAGTTAGCTGCAGTGGTGCATGCATTGAAAATCTGGCGACATTATTTGTACGGGGAGACGTGTCGGATCTTCACCGACCATAAGAGTTTAAAGTACTTGTTCACCCAAAAGGACCTGAATATGAGGCAGAGAAGATGACTTGAGCTAATAAAGGATTATGATTGTACTATAGAGTACCATCCAGGGAAAGCCAATGTTGTGGCGGATGCATTGAGCAGGAAATCCATGGGTTCTTTGGCCCATTTGCTTACAGTCTACCTACCGTTACTGGTAGAGTTCCGTAGAGCAGGGATAGTACTGGACATGGATAGCCAGGGGGCTTTATTGGCTAGTTTCCATGTGAGGTATATTCTGATTGATCGGATTATTGAGGCTCAACTCCAGGATCCTACATTGTGCATTATCAGGATGGAGTTGGAGGCTGGAAACAGGCAGGACTATGCACTTAGGGATGATGGAGCCTTGGTTAGGAATGGCCGATTATGCGTACCGAATGAGCTGGAACTAAAAAGGGAAATTCTTGATGAGGCTCATAGTTCGGCATACGGTATGCATCCAGGAGGTACCAAGATGTATCATACCCTAAGGAAATACTATTGGTGGACTGGGATGAAAAGGGAAATTGTTGAGTTTGTGAGTAGATGCCTGACGTGTCAGCAAGTGAAAGCAGAGAGGCAGAAACCATATGGGGCACTTCAACCATTACCTATTCCGGAATGGAAGTGGGATCACATTACGATGGATTTTGTGTATAAACTTCCAAGGACACAGAAGGGACATGATGGGATATGGGTAATTGTTGATAGACTCACGAAGTCTGCACATTTCTTGCCAATGCGGGAAGATTTTCGGATGAGTCGGTATGCCAAATTGTTCATTGATGAGATCATACGACTACATGGGACTCCAGAGTCAATTGTTTTGGACAGGGATCCTAGATTTACCTCCAGGTTTTGGCGGAGTTTGCAGAAGGCTTTTGGCACTACCTTACATTTTAGTACAGCTTTTCATCCTCAGACGGATGGTCAGTCTGAGAGGACAATCCAGGTTTTGGAGGATATGATGAGAGCTTGTGTACTATAGTTTAAAGGGAACTGGGATTCACACCTGGCTCTGATGGAATTTGCTTATAATAATAGTTATCAGTCGAGTATTGGGATGTTTCCTTTCGAGGCACTGTATGGGAGGCAGTGCAGGACACCATTATGCTGGAACGAAGTGGGTGAAAGGAAACTGTTAACACCAGAGTTGGTTGATACGACTGAGGAAAAAATAAGGATCATCAAAGAAAGGTTGAAGACAGCTCAGGATCGCCAGAAGAGCTATGCAGACCGTAGAACCAGAGACCTTGAGTTTGAGGTACGTGACTGGGTGTTCTTGAAACTATCTCCTTGGAAGGGAGTGGTACGTTTTGGTAGACGAGGAAAACTGAGTCCTCGCTACATTGGTCCGTATGAGATTTTGGAGAGGATAGGACCAATGGCATATCGTCTTGCTTTACCATCGGAATTATCCAGAGTTCATAATGTTTTTCATGTATCCTTGCTCCGAAAATATCTTTGATGAATCTCACGTATTGGGAGAGCAGCCACTTGAGCTGAAGGATGATTTGACCTTTGAGGAGCAACCAGTGCAAATTTTGGATTGGAAAGAGAAGGTATTGCGCAGAAAGAGTATTCCTCTAGTTAAAGTGTTGTGGAGGAATCATAACGTGGAGGAAGCCACGTGGGAAACCGAGGAACTAATGCGGGCGCAGTATCCTCATTTGTTCCAGGGGTAGAGTTGAATTTCGAGGACGAAATTTCTTAAGGAGGATAGATTGTAACAACCTGGAATTTTAATTATTGGGTTTACGTAATTATTTATGTAAAATGACGATTTTACCCTTGGTCAGTAAAGGGCATGGAAGTCAAATTTTGTTTCGAGACACTTTTGGTGGTGTTTTGGATACCGTTGCGTAGGTCTCGAACTCACGAGTTCGTAAACAGGCGGCACGCGAAAAACGGAGTTCGTGGACGGAAGTTATGGGTCTAGATGTGCAAGGGCATTTTGGTAATTTTGTTTTGGGAGAAGATATTTTAACCCAATCATTGTCTCATCTTCATTTCACTTTCATCTTCATCTCATTATCATCTCATTCTCATCTTTCTCTCTGAACCACCCATTTTATCCCAAAACCATCGAACCCGTGTGCGACTTTCACACCTAAAACCCATAAATTCCAAGTTTGATTCAAGGCTCCAACTTCCAGTTTTGATCAACTAATCATATTCTAATCCTTCCCACGATCACAACCGTACCAACCATCGAAGGAGAGCACCACGGAGGAAGCCGAACCGAGGATAGGAAGTTTCGGACCTTCCGAACGATTTTCCAGCTAGCACAGGTACGTGTTTGTGGTTTTGAGGTCATATTTGGATTCCTGGTTTCGAGTAGATAGATTTAGACATAAAATTTGTGAAAAATGATTGAGTTTTGAGGAAGTTAGGAAAGCTTGAAGTTTCGGCCGGAAATGGAGGATTCCGGCGGAAACCAGACGGCGGCGCCGGCAGCCGGTCGTCTTCTCCGGCGAGTCACCGGTGACTGGACGGGTCGAGTAAACCGGTCGGGTCGGGTGACCGGTCGGGTCGAGTTGAACCGGTCAGGTCGAGTTGGACAAGGTCAGGCCTAGTTGGACCGGGTTGGACCGGTCCAGGCGCGTGGGTACTGTAGAAGGCGCGTGACCAGCGCGTGAGGGCTCGTGGGTGAGTGTTCCGACCTTCCGTCGGCGCGTGGGGCCGAGTCTGAGGTCACGGTGGCACGTGACAAGTAGTTTTTGACGTTTCGGACCTGTTGCCGTGGGTTTTGAGTCGATCGGACGTCATTTAGGGGTTGTTTCGGACGTTTTAAAGTTGCTGCATTTTCTAGGCCAGCATAGTTAGACTCCCGGGGTTTAGGAGGTTTATATTTAAGGTTCTTATTATTAGCTGGTAATCCCGATTATTAATTTGGACAGGCGATACTGCTCCAGGAACTTCAGGGGAGCGTACAGTTCGGGATTGAGCTGCTTGAACAGGTTTGTGAGTGGACTTTTGGTTTATAAACTATAATGCATGCAGAAATGTATCTTTGATTTTAATACTGTTATGTATGGGTGCAATGAATTTCTGGATTTTAGAAATGATGCTGGACACATGTTTTCCAATATTTCAGTGAAAGTGTGTTTTGAGAAATGGCCTGGTTTTTGTATTCGATTTTGATATCATTTTGACGTGGTAACTATTTGAATATGTGATTTTGGGTTTAGACCCATAATTATGATTTATTGATTTTGGCCATAAAAATGATATTGCAAAGAATTTGGCTTAGGCCGAGAAACAAATATTTCAAAGTATGGATTTGGTACACTGGTTCCTGTCCCGATGGTTACTGTTGCTATGACCGGTGTTGAGGGGTCTTGCTCCGCTGGTTGTTGAGGGTTCGGACCTTGGTGTTGAGGGGCCTTGCTCCGCCAGGTTGCGAAGCTGTCTATGCATAGTACAGATTGTACATATTGTACAGAAAATTGTTGTACAGATTTTAACACATCTCAAGGGATACCCTGGTGTGTTGTTGTGGATATGTCGGGAACAGTGAATTTGAGATATTATGCGTCCAGATGGAATTAAATGAATTTGAGATATTCTGCGTCCAGATGGAATTAAATGAATTTGAGATATTATGCGTCCAGATGGAATTAAATGAATTTGAGATATTATGTGTCCAGATTGATTTAAATGATTTTAAACTCTTTTGAAGAGTGTTTTCAAACCAAACTTTGGATCACGAGGTATTTTCATTATACAGATTTCATGTGAGTCCAACTAAGTGGTTTTAAAGAGAAATGGAAATTTTGGTGATTTACATATAATGTTTTAGTATCATAAATTGTTTTATGTTATGCATGCATGATTTTATAAATGGAGGGGAAGAAAGTTATTTTCTCGAAAAGGAATTTATAAATGATTATTTTTGTCCACTCACAACTTTTGTGTTTAAACCCACTTCAGGCAGTTGAGTAGAGTTGACGCGAACACTGATCTCGAGGCAGAGGCATTAGTACTTCGACTGCGCTGTGTAATTATATTTGAGTAGGATATCTAAATTTTACTCTTGATCCTACTTAGACGCTCTGATATTATATTGTATTTGATTGGTCATTAATTACGGGAATTATTGAGTGCTTGAATCCCTTGTCTGACAAGTGGAAGTATTTATTATTATATTTGGTAAGGATTGAAGGGTATTTTGGGAACCTTTTCTTAGGTTGTCAGACGGGATCAGGGTTCTTCCCGGGTTTCGAGGGGAAATTCGGGACGGATCCTGACATATTTTTTAGATGGTGGCGCACTTTTGTAGGACTGGGCGGTTACTTCAGAAAATCAACTACACTCATCTTTGTTTGATCCCCAAGGTCCCTAGCCCGGTTAGGATGTCTCAACTGCGACCTATTGCACTATGCAATGTCATATATAAGGTCATCTCGAAACTCCTTACTAATTGTTTAAAGTTGATTTTGAATCGGATTATTAGTGTCAATCAGTCAGCCTTTGTATCGGGCCGGCAAATACAGGATAATATTCTTGTTGTCCATGAACTTCTTCATTCGATGAAGCTTCGTGGTAAACGGGAAGACAGGGATTTGGCTCTGAAGTTGGATATGGCAAATGCCTATGATAGGGTGGAATGGAGTTTTGTTGTGGATATGCTTAAGGGCCTTGGGGTTGTTGACCGGTTTTGTGGTTTGATCCTGGAATGCATATCTTCGGTCTCATACAGTGTCCTGGTCAAAGAGTATCCTTGATTGTTATGCTGAGGCCTCTGGACAGTTGGTTAACTTGGAGAAAAGTTCTCTGTTCTTTGGGGGGAACTGCTCCAAACGGTTACGGGGGAGATTGTCTCGAAGATGCCAGATCAAGGCATGGGACGGGTTTGGAAGTACCTTGGTCTTCAGGAGGATTTTGGTATGTCGAAGAAGGTAATTTTTTATGAAGTTCGGAATAGGATTGCCAATAGGGTGCAAGGGTAGTCGGAGCAGTTTGTTTCGCAGGCTAGTAAGGACATATTGATAAAGGCAGTGGCCATGGCTATGCCTAATTATGCTATGTCGTGTTTTAAACTACCGTTGGGAGTATGCAGAGATATTGAGCGGCTAGTTGCTAATTACTAGTGGGGAAAACAGCATGGCCAACGTGGTGTGCACTGGTTTGCATGGAAGAAGGTGTCATGGGTGAAGAAGGTGGGAGGGCTAGGCTTCCGGGACTTGGAATGTTTCAACTTAGCAATGCTTGGCAAAATTGGCTGACGTATCATTCATGATCCCTTATTGCTCCTATCACAGGTGTTGCGGGACAAATACTACCCCAATGGGTCATTCCTTCAGGCTTAGGCCGGCCGCAGGTCCTCCTAGGGTTGGAAAGGCCTTCTACATGGTCGAAAAATCCTTGAGGTGGGATTGAGATGGAGGATTAGGGATGGTGCACTGGTGCGAGCCCATTCGGATCCGTGGTTGCCGAACCCATACACTTTCAAGGTGACCTCTTCGCATCTTGATATTCCTCTATTTGTCAAAGATTTGATTGATCATGATACACACAATTGGAAGGCAGAGCTGATAACTCGGTGTTTTCAAAAGGAGGAGGCTCACGCTATTCTCCAGTTTCCCCTTAGTCAATGGGGCCTGGGAGATAGGTGGATGTGGCATTTCAATACAATTGGCTGTTATTCAGTGAAATCAGCTTATGGGGTTGCGTTGTACTTACACAGAAATGGGGAGTTGGGAAGACGAGGGGAGGGGGAGTCCAGTTCCTCTCCTGCTCTGGGAATGAAATAGGGTCAACTGTGGTTTATGAAGGTTCCACCGAAGCTGAAGCAATTTATTTGGAGGGGCTGTAATAATGCCCTTGCTGTCCGAGCTAATTTGGTCTGACGTCGGCTGATGGTGGACCCTATTTGCCCGGTGTGTGGTCCGGCTGAGGTGACCGAGATCCATCTATTCTTCCAGTGCCAGTTTTCCAGGGTCTTCTGGTTTGGAAGTCCTCTTATGCTGGATGTTGATGCAATCGAGGGGGTTGATTTTCCTGGTATCTGGCAGAGCCTGATGGATAAATTCCGCCAATTTCCACATTGGGTGGAGCTGACTCAGACACTTACGTTTGGGCTCTGGAAGCTTTGGAATTGCCGAAATTGGAAGGTGTTTGAAGGTACGGATATGTTGCCGGAGGAGGCCGTTGGAAACCTCATCAATTGTGTGACTAAGTTCCGAGATTTTGGGGTCCCGGCCTTAGAGGGCCAGTTCTCGCAACCTAGGCCGCCAGAGCTAGGTGATGATGAGTTGGTGCATCTTTGGAAGAAACCTGCCGAGGGCATCCTGAAGGTGAATTGTGATGGCGTTTGGTGTCGGGAGACGACGTGTAGTGGTGTGGGCTGGGTCATCCAAGATTGTTTCGGGCTGCTGGTGTCAGCAGGGGGAAAAGGAGATTTATGTCTGAAATCGAGTTTGGTGGCAGAAGCGGAGGCGGTGCGCTGTGCCCTCTCCTATTGTTTGTTGGTTGGCCACGATCGGATGGTGATTGAGTAAGATGCTTTGGGGCTTATTAAGGCTCTCCTTGGTCAGAGCCAGAGTGATACCGATCTTGACTGTCTTCTTTTCGATATCCATGCACTTGCTTCGAGATTGGGGAGTGTTCAATTTGTGTATGCATCCAGGCGGGCTAATAAAACTGTGCACCTTGATGCAAGATTTGTTTCTAGGGTTGGTGGATACCATTGTTCGGATGCATTAGGGACTGACTGGTTGTTTGATACCTTAGCTGTTGATGCAGGGGTTTCCATTCCATATTAATGAAATTTTTTGACCTTCTGATAAAAAATAAAAAAAAATAAAAAAATTGGATTTGCAATATTGGCAGCAGATGTTGATTATATGAATTTAGTTGGAATTTATGAAGAACTCGAAAAGACTGCTAGTATTTAAAAAGTGAATTAGGAATGAAAGACCTTGGAAAAACAAATTAAGTACTATTTCGGTCTGTAGATCAAGCATAGTGCAAGAGGGATCTAGTTCATCAGTCAACTTATACTAAATTGGTTTTAAAGTGATTTAGCATGGATAAGGCTTCTCCACTTAGCACAAAATGGTCGCTCAATCTTTCACTAAGAAATATCAATTTCACCCAAAAGAAGAGAAGAAATGGTCCTTGGTCCCGAATAAATCAGGGGAGGATTCATCAAGGGTAAAGAAAATAAACAAATTTTACCAAAAAATTTCCTTACGCATGAACTCCAAAAGGCTAAAGAAATCAAAGGGAGGAAAATTCATTCTAACGATAATTTGGCTGGCTTCATCACAAAAATCTATCCTAAAGTGTACATTCCAAAAGTTTGTGTATGGTATTGGATTATGCCAATTTTGTAAACAATTAAATTGAGGAATGCTACTGTATATGCTAGGATCAAGCGGGAGATCATCATTAGGGGGCACGTAGAGATACTCATTAAGGGAGTGCTTGCTCATCCAACACTATCTAAGGCCATCTCCAACCCTATGAATTCAGACTCATCATATTTCCACCCCCAAACTTAAAAACTTGTTCTTGTTGTAAATAGTTTAGTTATTGTGGCTATTCATGTAAGGGTTTTTATGTCATTTCACTACAAGAAAAGCATGCTTGCCCGGTAAAACATATTGGTTGAGCAAAGTTAAATATTCGTCGGGCAACACTAAACCGGCAATTCTTCTTCGGGTAACGTTCGTCGGGCCATTGTCATCGGGCTTGAGGTTAGTCGACGAAAACAGTAAATTCGTCGAGTAATTTAAAGCTTATCCGGCGGATCCATTCGTCGCATATGAGTTGTCGAGCAATCCAAAATTCAACATCATTTGCCCGATGAACACGTTTCGCCGGTCGAAGTTATTACTTTGCCTGACGAAATGATTGTGCGCCGGGCAAAAGCTTAATATTATTATTTTTTTTAAATTTAATTAATTAAATATATATATAATTAAAATAAAATTATTTAAAAAAAATAAAATTAAAAGAATAAAACGAATCAAATGAAAATAAAAAAAAATATTTTTAAAAATTAATGTTAGGTTTTTACATAATTAAAACTAAAGCAATGTTTTACATATTAAGTTCTAACTACTCGGCAATGGGTCGGGGTGGTCAGGGTCCTGAACGGGCTGTTGGGCCCGGGGTTGAGGCTGTGACAGAACCTCATCCAGCCCACGCTCACCTAAGCGGTCACGCACCTTGGCGAGGGTGGTCTTCATTTTATCGTCTTGGTTGCCCCAGCCAGTGTACACTTGCCCCCATGCATCCACCTCCGGGAACACCGACCCGGCGATGCGCCGATCCTCTTGCCGGGCCGATAAGGATCGCGATCCCCCTGTGGTGGTTGTATTTCTTCGCTCCCCGGTTTGATGTTTTGGCAACCAATTTTCGCTGTTAATTAGTAACAACAAAAATTATATTTTCAAATGGAAAATAACATAAAAAATAAATAAATGATTTAACTAGGTGGATAGTACGTACCACATAGGTGGGGGACACGAAATGATCGCACAATCACAGCCACCCTTCTCGTTTCGGCCCGTCTAACTCCTTTGGAGGATTTGCCCGAGCTTCCTCCTGGGAAGCCAGCTCTTGTAGTACTTGTGGAGCTCGTATTTTCAGTCGGCGTACTGTAACTGCTAGTGGTTTCTCAAGTATTTACTGACATCGGTGTCCTCCAGGTTGAACTCAAAATTGATCTGCAATAAATTATTAAAGTTAGTAAAATAATTAAAAATAATGAAAATAATGTAAAAAATGGAACTTGGTGCGAAGAATCGCACCCATGTAATGCACCACCAGGCTGTGGATTTTTACGGCCGCTGTTCGGAGGCGAGGCATGTACACCACTGGGATCTTTGCATTCGTTGTGTTGCAAATCCGTTGGGATGTCAAACCCCAGTTAATCTCGCGCACGTTCACTGACTTCCCTGCAAATTCGATGAACATTCGTACATAATATGAGTGACAAATAAAAACGGTTGTCTAAATAAACAAAATAATCAACTTACCCTTAGGGGCTCCAACAACTGTCTAAGGTTCGTCTGCTCCGGCGTCGTCCTTTGGGGGCTGGGGGTCGGTACGGGGTTCCCCCTGTTTCTTGCTATGCTGTCTACAAGCCAATCGCGCACCGGGTCCCTGATGATCAGAGATCGGTGCCTGAACGGATGTCGTTGTGGAGGCTACCGAGGCAGGGCATGCCTCCTCCGTCGCATGATCAACGGGATCATGGCGGTGGCGGGTCCTAGATGTGATTAAGGTGCGTTGCGACATCTACAATAAGAAATTTAAAATAATTCATCTAAAATTAACCAACATATTTTTAATTTAATAAAAAAAACCGAACATTTTTAATATTAAATATTAAATTCGCAAAATAAAAACAAAACCACATATAAAAACATTTTTTAATTCGAATAATAAATAAACAAAATTTTGTTTTATTGAAAATTAGTAAATTGGTATCTAAAAACTAAAACCAACAAATTCTAATTTTTTAAAATAAAACCTACACAAACCAAAATTAAACCTAAAATACTAATTAAACAAACTTAAACCTAAATTACTAAGCTCAAAATTCACAACATTATACCTAAATTTCTAAATCCAAATTTCGGGAATAAAATCAAACTTACAAATTAATCCAAACATACAATAATAATATCCAAAATCATAAAATTTACATATCTAAAATTTATAAAACTCACATATCCAAAATTCACATATCCTACACCATATCAAAAATTCACATAAATTGTTTTAAATTCAAATATCCAAAATTCATAAAATTCACATATCGAAAATTCACATAAAATTCATATCCAAAATTATAATAAAAATCATATGCAAAATTCATAACATTATACCAATTTAAACATTATACCAAATATTAAAATTTCAACAAATCATCAACATTAACTCTAAATTACTAAATCCAAACAAACTTAGTAAACCAAATACTTATATTCCAATCCAATCCAAATTCACAATATTCAAGTAAAAACCCTACATTCCAATTCTGCAAATTTGAGAAAAATGCACAATCTGCCAAAATCCAATCTAAATTTCAATTCCTATTTCAATACAATTTCATAATATCCAAACCAAATTTCAATTGAAATTTCAACCCAAACTAAAATTAAAATATAAACACCCAACATTGACAATAACCAATCCACATTAACAATAAAGAGAGAGGGAGACCGTGTTCGACCTTGAGATGACTGCCGGCGAGAGACAGTTGCGGCAGCGAGACAGAATTGACGAGAGAGAGGCGACGCGAGAGAGAACTGCGACGGCCAAGTGAGAGGCAGAGTCCGAGTGAGAGAGAGCGAGAAAGGGAGGGAGTGGTATTGGACGCCAACGACCTCCATAGATGAGGTCTTGTCTGAGTTGCAGAGAGGTGGCGGTGGGGAGACAACGAGGAAAATGAAGAAGAAGGAAGAAGAAGAAGAGTCGGTCACCACTTATTGTCTATCTGAAACATCTTGCCCGACGAAAAAGACGTCGGGCAAACTTTTAATGAATTCGTCGGGTAACAAAACACGGTGGATATTTGTTGGGTAACATGTTTAACGTTCGTCGTGGAAATATACGAGGTAAGTTTGAGTTTTCGCGAAAACTTTGGCAGAATTTTTGAAATTTTTGCGAAAATAAAAAGTGCGTGATTTTTTCAAGTTGCCCGACGACTTTAATATAGTTGCCCGACACCTCCTTACATATTGCCCGGCGAATAATTAACTTCGTCGGACTAAATTCATATGTTGTTGAGTTCTGACTGATCTAAAAACCAGGTCCAATGATAGAATTTTCAAGATCGGGACCGTTTAATTTTTGGTTTTAAATGCCTAAAGCCCCATCGACCGTTATCGTCATGTTAATCGGAGCTTATATGCCTCGATCGTTTAGTTTGTGAATTTCAATGGGTTTTTCGTAGTTTTGGTTCAATTGATATTCAAACGATTTAATTTCAAAAAATTGACCGTTCAATGGTTACTTTTAAGTCTGTAGACCTCACCCATAAAAAATCTTGATGTTTTGAGGATTTCAAGCCGTCCGATCGTGAAGAAACGTTGTGTAACCATTGAATCGTTGCACACCATTACCGAATCCCGAGATTTCCAAATTGGGTAATTTTTCGCGTAGGCGATCTATGAGTTCCTACAATAAATGTGGATGGTTAGATCAGTCCATTTCATTTCGTAAATTATTGAAAATCGTAAAACAAGCATATTCATCATGGAGTTTAAACACTTGAAGGAAACTTCAATACATTTTTTGAAGTTTTTGTTCAATTCATATTCAAACGATTGAATTGGACCGATCTACCCGTTCATTTTGTGGTTTTACGTGCCTAGATCTCGTCCGTGGAAAATCGTAAGGTTTTGAGCATTTCAAGCATCTGATCGTGAAGAAACGTTGTGTAACCGTTGAATTGTCGTGCACCGTTACCTAATCCCGGGATTTTCAAATTAGGTAATTTTTCGCGTAGGTGATCTATGAGTTCCTACAATAAATGTGGACAGTTAGATCAGTCCATTTTATTTCGTGAATTATTGAAAATCGTAAAACAAGCATATTCATCAAGGAGTTGAAACACTTGAAAGAAACTTCAATACATTTTTTTGAAGTTTTAGTTCTATTGATATTCAAACGATTGAATTTGACTGATCTAACCGTTCATTTTGTGGTTTTAAGTACCTAGATCTCGCCCGTAAAAAATCGTGAGGTTTTGAGGATTTCAAGTCGTCCAATCGTGGAGAAACATTGTGTAACCGTTGAAACGTCGCGCACCATTACCTAATCCCGGGATTTCAACTCAGGTAATTTTTCTAGTAGGCAATCTATGAGTACGTGCAATAAAGGTGGACAGTTAGATCGGTCCATTTCATTTCGTAAGTAATTTAAAAATGTTGTTTAATAATTACCTATAAATTGGATCTTGTATATATTGTCCGACGAAGATAAATGAATATTCGTCGGGCATAAATTTCCAATTTCGGCAATCGCCCACTGAATAAATTTCCAGTTTGCCCGACGAAAAATATTCGCAGGGCCAAGTTTAATGATTCGTCGGGCAAAGTTAAGTCAACGTCAAATGTTACCTGACAACCAATATTCGTCATTGGATCTAATCTTGCCCCACGGATAGAACAAAACATCGGGCTAATCCTTCCTATTTTACGTGCCAACAATTTGTTCTTCACGCCAACACCTTACCCGGCGAGCCTTCGTTTTCGTCGGGCAAAAGGTATTTAGGCAGCGAAACCATAAGTAACTGCACAAAATCATTATTTCCACGACATTATATGCTTCATTCAATAGAATTCTGTTACAATGTTCCTAATATTTTCTTATTTGGAAGAATATATTGTCTCATAAATATTGACCGCAAAACAACAAATCACTTGAATTGAGCACGTCGAAGTTGACGACAAGGCACAAACACACCGTCTGTATAGAGATCTGATATGCAGCGGGGTGGCCTACGGAGCTGAAAGATGGATTCTTACTCTTCAGAGGATGTGCGAAAGATTCGACTGCTTAATGGTAGAAATCGCACCTACCATTGAGATCGCGGGAGGTAAATATAATTATTCAACTTAGATCCATCACGAATCACTTTTTTCAAACTTAATGGTTATTATTCTGAGGTTCGCTATTAAATCTTGGTTGTCAGTGATTAATTCTACCGAAGGCAAGAGGAGTGTATGAAGCTGTCCCAAAGAATGATGAAGAATATCTGTGGAATACTTGGCATGTCTGGCAAACTTGATTTTCCTCAACTGTCAGAAGTTCACAACAGCGGGGTTCGAGTGTCTGTTCGGAAAGCACGGACCCAGGACAGCCTAATGGCACGGTGGTCAGTGTGGCTACTTCAGGTTCGTTTCTAATTTTCTACCTAACACAATTACATAAATACCCTCGTTTGGTCACTAACTAGTGTTTTCAATGTGACATTCATTTGTGTCTCAGTGGGATGTTCTCTGTAATGGAAATCCAGTCCATGAGATTGCTCACATTTCGACCGGTGTTCATCCAGGCAATGTTATATCAATCATTCGACTGTTGTATTTTTAAGTATAATTATCGACTTCATTTCAATATATTGATATTAGGTGAGATTGTTGTAGTTTTTAAACACAATTATGGGGATTCTAACTCATTTCAATATATACTGAATTTCTTTGGAGCAGCCTTTCGTGGCGACGGAGAACAACATGCTGCTGCTTCAAGAGAGCTACATAGACCCTCTGGGATGTCTAGTTATATATGCACCGGTTGACTTGACGTCTCTCAACGTAGCAGTATGCGGCGACGACGCATCGGAGGTCGCTATACTTCCATCCGGGTTTGTTATCTCCGGTGATGGCCATCCTGAAGCAGGGCCATCATCAAGCCATGGAAGGATCGGCGGTTCGCTGCTTACGGTGGCTTTCCAGATATTGGTTGCCAGCCCAACATCTTCAAAGCAGCTGAATATGGAGTCAGTTGCAACCGTCAATACGCTCATCAGCTCCACAGTTCAAAAGATCAAAGCTGCTCTCAACTGCTCGGGCTTGGATTAACCTATGGCTTCAAATTTTCTGATCTTTTCCTAATTAAGACTTGGTTTAAAATTTCTGGGTATTTTTATGAGGGAAGATTTGTTTTTTTCTTTTTTTTTTTGGTTTTTTTAATCCATGGTATGATGCTCAGTTTGAGCAGAAGTTTTTGTTCGTGTAGATCAGGAACCTAATTTTTTGGATAATTGGGTTTTTGAACTCTAGTATCTTATTTTCATTTTTCACTGTAAACTAGAATTTCGGTCTTAAAATTTTAGAATCGGTCTAATGGTTCATTATTAGTACTAAAAGCTATGTTGATATTGTTCTCAACTTTACCATACCTATTAGTATACAATTTACCCCTGCATTGTCGGTTGGCTAGGTTACATCCCACCGGAGATAATTTCTACCATTAAGCAGCCGAACTTTTCACAGATGCTGAGCTCACAATGAATTTTAGTCACTCGTACCATCGACTATTTCTGAATTTAATATACAAGTATATATAGCTCACTCAAATTTAGCGTTAGGAACTGTCACTGTCTTGATAGGGTCGATGAGTTTGTGCTTGTCGTCAACTGTTCGACGTGCTCGACCCAGGTAATCCTCAATTTTATACTCCATATTTATGACATGATTTTTCCAATTAAAAACAGTTTAAAGAACAACATACAAGAATGCTATAAGATGAGAAAAAGTATAAATTATGATGCATATATGAGATGTGCAAGGATGTTGAAAATTTCTCAAACCAAGAACATAGGGGAAATGTGAGGCATCGTCTTGGCTTTTTTTCTTTAGGTTGACAAGCATGTTCATATACTAATACTCCATGTACATCTACTTATATGGTGAAAGAGAGAAAGCTTACTCACCTTCAAGCATCCATTAGCCTGTCTTCAATAATGCGTCCAAAAGACAACCCCCTTTGAGGATTGACTGAACACAGAGAGAAAGCTTACTCACCTTCAAGCATCCATTAGACTGTCTTCAATAATGCGTCCAAAAGACAACCCCCTTTGAGGATTGACTATGTTGAATCACAATAAACAACTAGCTATTATGTATGATGCATTTATTTTAACAATAGCAATAATAACAATTATAGTAGTCGATCGAGCCACATAAAACTAACAATTAATATATATGGAAATTCATAAACCGGAAATTCGAGATCTAAGAAATTTCATAAAAGGAAAAAATAAAACTTAATAGCCATACGAAAATATAATTCGTATGATTTAATAAATTCAAATCAAAAGCTAAGATGTATAAGCAAAAAAACATGAAAGTTTTACTCTTATGCCACATGTATAAAGCGGAAACCCAAAATTTATAAAACTTTCATGAAATTTTATGTCACATATATAAGAAGCGGAAATTCAAGATTTTAAGAAAGTCATAAAAGCTTAAACCACATATTAAAACGGAAATTACATATCTAAAGAAATCATAAAAGCTTATATCACATATACAGAAAGCGGAAATTCCAGATCTAAGGAGATTCATAAAGAAAAGGTGAAAATTAATAACCTTAAAAAATATAACAGGTATGATTTAATCAAATCAAATCGAACACCAATATCATAAAAGAAAAATCCTGAAAGTTTTATACATAACTCTTATATCACATATAAAGTTAAAGTTCAAGATCTAGAGAAATTAATAAAAGAAAACATGTCAAACTTAATCACCATAAAAATATAAAAGTTATGATTAAATCAATTCAAATCAAACAACCAAAATCATAAAGGAAAAATCATGAAAGTTTTATCTATGACTCTAATAACACATGTAAAGTGAAAATTCAAGATCTAGAAAATTTCATTATAGATCTAGAAATTTAATTCGTGATAGAAAGCTTAAAAGAGAAGCATATTTGAGTTTGGCTTGTTTGTGTGTGAGCGGCCGCCATAGAAGAAATAGGTTTAATCATATTTTCTTATGTTCTAGTCTTATATATAGGCATCGAGAGGACCAGTTTCCTAGGAACACTAATGCAACCGCGGCTAGGACTATCGGAACCCAACTTTTATATAAGTTCACCCAATTTTTAACGAATTATATACTACCAACTTTACCCTCAAGTAACATGACCATAAAGGACATATTTGAATTTTAATTTTTCATACATGAATATTGAAAGATGAGTATTGTATACACTAAGTATCGACTTTTCCCTTTACGCGAGCCGAATCTGAAGCCTCCCACTATAGAGTGAAGAGGAATACCACTAAATCGTAATTCCAATTAGGTACATATTCCAATTTTGCACTTGTGTTTGAGTTTTCTGAGAGGGTGTAGACGAGAGTATGAACATCGGGTTGTGTTTTCATTACAAATTTGTATTTTGTGCGTATATAAATGGTGTAAATACATTTTTATTGTTGT
The DNA here is from genome assembly GCA_037349345.1 of Oemleria cerasiformis. Classification (NCBI taxonomy): domain Eukaryota; kingdom Viridiplantae; phylum Streptophyta; class Magnoliopsida; order Rosales; family Rosaceae; genus Oemleria; species Oemleria cerasiformis. Next base: position 9,254,805 of record JAZGTL010000003.1, on the reverse strand, counting down.
TTTCATTAAAACTGAGGAAATATTACTTTTATGAGTTCTTTTACACTAAATTTATGTTTTTGGCCCACCTACTATTCTGTTTTTGGCCTACCTACCAAACTATTTTGTGGCCCTCTGGACCTAGTGAAGCTTTAAGCAATTTACAAGGAGGATTCAGCTAGCCGTAGTTCTGACACCACTTCTTTTTGTATGGGTTGAGCCCCAATTTTACTCATTTGTTTTCTTCTAGTTGTTAATTTTGGATCATCATACAATTTTGTAATAACTATGATCTATACCTCGGTTGTTGCACTTTCAAACTGTTACCTTTTCCTTGTTAGTGGTAATTTACTTTTCACGACTTACACTTCCTAAATGAAGGGTTTCACTTTTAGCTTATAGAGTTATTAATCTAAGTTGAAACAAAAGAGCAAGCATGTTGTTAACGATTATTCCAAGTAATATGAAATGGAACGAAAACAATCTAAACATTTAGATTTAGGAGGCCTTTCGATCTTAACTTAATATCTTATACGATTTCTAGTCACAGTAATGTCGATTAGGCATCACTTCTAGAAAAGTGTTCCTATAGCCACTGGTCAATTAGTGGCTTATACTCCCAAAAGCCACAAATATGTTGTGGCCAAATGGCCAATAATGTATAGCCACGAATCCTTCATATGTAGTGCCTACATAGTGTTGCCAATGCCCTTTGCCAAGATAAAGGTTGTCCGTGCCAAAATTTATGGTGGTTCGTACTCAATCCCATTTGGAATTGGAACAATCGGTGGTCCTACTCAATATGTGACCAATGTTCTTTAAACACTGAACTCAATATGTGGTTACTATTCTTTAGACACTGAACTCAATATGTGGCTAAACTTATTTGGACACTAGCCTCTATGGCTATATTAAAGGAAGTCACATTGGTTATTTGCCACTGTTCAACAATGGCTTTTGTTATATAAATTTCTAATAAAAAGTAAATTTTTTTTTTTTCAACCCAAGTCAACCCTAACATAATTATATTTTTAATTTAAAAATAATATGAAATTTAATAGAATACTATAAGATATATTATATGACTAAATGAACTATTAATCATTTTCTGATGGTAGAATATCTAATACAAAATTAAATTGTATAATTAAATGAAATTTTGTGTAAATTCTAAAAAAACAAAATCCGCGTGTGCAAACAATAGAATTTGTCCATAGTAACCACCAAAATTAAAGAATATAAATAAATATAAATATATACATATGAACCTTATAAGTTCATTATTTATGCAATTACAAAATAGTTGACCTCCTCAGCAATACATCCCAAATCTAAAATCTCAACTAGACTACAAACAATGTACAAGTTTTGATATTTAGATTTTTGAAAGTTTGATCCCATAAACACTACGCCATAAATCAACATGCATAGCATTGCAAAAATTCCCTAATAGGATTAATAGCGTCATATAAAACAATGTGTTAGCCGATGCTATAATAGGCTTACATCAATTATAGTGTTTGTGAAGTGCTATAAATAGTTGTATATTTGTAGTTTTTCTGGACTAATTAATATGTCGAATATGAAGCTTTGTCAAACTGTCACTGTGAGTGATTTCAACTCCGTTCTAAATAGTTGGTACCATGCACACACGAGTCCTGCCGAACATAGTAAGTTAAACCGATCAAATAATTTAATACTTACAATGCTTGCCGAAAGGATCTGCACACACCTTGCTCCTACAAATACTACGGTTGGTGATCTTCTAAGAAAGACTTTGATGGGGTACTTCCTCAAATACACCAGGATATCTCCTAGAACAGCTAGCGGCGATGCCGTCAACGTAATTGGGTAGGCCTAAGGTTCAAATTGGGTTTTGAATCAAAAGGGTTTTCTCTAGAAGCTTGAGAGAGTATTTGGGTACGCTTGATCGTAGATTTGTATATTTGGTGTTCTACCCCTATCAACCAATTTGAGTTGTTCCACTCTTGGTGAAAATAGGCCCAAACAAGAATGATATATTAATGATCCTATTTTCCTTTGTGTGTTTATCAAGAAATCAAAAATTGGATTTGCAATAGTGGCAGCAGATGTTGATTATATGAATTTAGTTGGAATTTATGAAGAACTCGAAAAGACTGCTAGTATTTAAAAATTGAATTAGGAATGAAAGACCTTGGAAAAACAAATTTCGGTCTGTAGATCAAGCATAGTGCTAGAGGGATCTAGTTCATCTGTCAACTTATACGAAAATGGGTTTAAGGTGATTTAGCATGGATAAGGCTTATCCACTTAGCACAAAATGGTCGCTCAATCTTTTACTAAGAAATATCAATTTTCCCCAAAAGAAGAGAAGAAATGGTCCTTGGTCCAGAATTACTATATTTTAATACAATAGGTGCTTTGTTGTATCTATCACAATGTGCTAGACCAGACATAGCATTTTATGTGAACTTTTCAGAAAGATATAGTCTCCTACAATTCGATATTGGAATGGTAAAAAAAATATCTTGCGTTATCTTCGTGGAAAAACTTACATGATTCTGTTTTATTCCAATGTACCTATCAATGACCGTAGTCTTGTTGGATATGTTGATGTTGTGTATCTCTCTTAACCACATTGGTCGCAGAAACTGGCTATGTATCTACTTGTAGAGATACAATATCTCGTGACACTCAACCAAACAAACATTGGTTGCCACCTCAACCAATCACTCATAAATACTAGCTCTTCATGAAGCCATTTGCAAATGTATTTGGCTATGATCAATAATCCATCATAGTCGGAGCACGTGCGACATACCTTTGGTAGCAAACATCCAAACCGTCATGTATGAACATAATGTCGCTTGTATTCCTCAAATCAAGGGAGGATTCATCAAGTGTAAAGAAAATAAACACATTTTACCAAAAAAATTCTTTACGCATGAACTCCAAAAGGCTAAAGAAATCAAAGCAAGAAAATTCATTCTAACGATAATTTGGTTGGATTCTTCACCAAAATCTTTCCCAAAGTGTACATTCCAAAAGTTTGTGTATGGTATTGGATTATGCCAACTTTGTAAACAATTAAATTGAGGCATGCTACTGTATATGGTAGGATCAAGCGGGAGATCACCGTTAGGGGGCACGTAGAGATACTCATTAAGGGAGTACTTGCTCATCCAACACTATCTAAGGCCATCTCCTACCCTATGGATTGAAAATCTAAAAAATTCCCACCCACAAAATACAACTATTCATCTATACAGCAAGTTTTTTCTCCAACCATCTAGACTCATTTAAGACTGATCATATTTCCAGCCCCAAACTTAAAATTTGTTCTTCTTATAAATAGTTTAGTTATTGTGGCTATTCATGTATGGGTTTTTATGTCATTTCACTACAAGAAAAGCATGCTTGACCGGCGAAACATATTGGTCGAGCAAAGTTAACTATTCGTCAAGCAACACTAAAATCGGCGATTCTTCGTCGGGCAACGTTCGTCGGGCCACCGCGGTCGGGCTTGAGGTTAGTTGATGAAAACATTAAATTCGTCGAATAATTTAAAGCTTGCCCGACGGATCCATTCGTCGCATATGAGTTGTCAAGCAATCCAAAAGTCAACATCTTTTGCCCGACGAACACGTTTCGCCGGACGAAGTTATTACTTTGCTCGACGAAATGATTGTGCATAGGGCAAAAGCTTAATATTTAAAAAAAATTTAATAATTTTTTTAATTAAATAAATATATATAATTAAAATAAAAATATTTAAAAAAATATACAATTAAAAGAATAAAACGAATCAAATGAAAATAAAAAAATATTTATAAAAATTAATGTTATGTTTTTACAAAATTAAAATTAAAGCAATGTTTTACATATTAAGTTCTAACTACTCGCTCCCCTAAGCGGTCAAGCACCTTGGCGAGGGCAGTCTTGATTTGATCATTTTGGGCCTAGATCTGTGCGTTTTGGGCCTTGATCTGAGCATTTTTGGCCTGGAGGATCTCGAAGTTTCTCTTGAACTCCGACATCTCTTCGGGATTGGCTCCCCGAGAAGAACTCGAAGAGCGACTAGAGACAACTTGAACTATCCCATCGCCCGCCCCCCGGACGATCATCCCTGGACGCCTACCAAGTCCTCGCTCTAGGATGGCGATCGACCTCTCGGGATCCGGTACCTGCTGCTCCAACGGCACATCTGGATGCTATTGCGTTAGCTCAGCCTGCTGCTTACATGAATATTGTCAGCCTCTTGGTTGCCTCGGCTAGCATACACTTGCCCTCAGGCATCCACCTCTAGGAACATCGACCCAACGATGCGCCGATCCGCCTGTAGGGCCGATAAGGATCGCGACCACCTGTGGTGGTTGAATTTCTTCGCTCATCGGTTTGATAAGTTGGCAACCGATTTTCGCTGTTAATTATTAACAACAAAAATTATATTTTCAAATGGAAAATAACATAAAAAATAAATAAATAATTTAACTAGGTGGATAGTACGTACCACATAGGTGGGGGACACGAAATGGTCGCACAACCATTGCCACCCTTCCAGTTTCGGCCCATCCAACTCCTCTGGAGGATTTGCCCAAGCTTCCTCCGGGGAAGGCCAGCTCTTGAAGTACTTGTGGAGCTCGTACTTCCAGTTGGCGTACCGTAACTGCCAGTGGTTTCTCAGGTATTTTCTGACGTCGATGTCCTCCAGGTTGAACTCAAAATTGATCTGCAATACATTATTAAAGTTAGTAAAAAAATTAAAAATAATGAAAATAATGTAAAAAAGAGAGAAACAAGTACCGACAACTTTTCCCAACAACGCGTGATCTCCTCCGGGGGTTGGTTCCTAATAGTATCCCCCATCATCAGGGACTTGGTGCGAAGAATCGTGCCCATGTCATGCACCACCAGGCTGTGGATTTTGACGGCTGTTGTCCGGAGGTGAGGCACGTACACCCCCGAGATCTTTGCATTCGTTGTCCTGCATATCCACTGGGATGTCAAACCCCGGTTGATCCCGCACACGTTCACCGACTTCCCCGAAAATTCGATGAACATTCGTACATAATATGTGTAACAAATAAAAACGGTTGCTTAAATAAACAAAATAATCAACTTACCCTTAGGTGCTCCGATAACTGTCTCTGGTTCTTCTGCTCCGGCGTCGTCCTGTGAGGGCTGGGGGTCGGTACGGGGTTCTCCTCGTTTCTTGCTGTGCTGACGACGAGCCGATTGCGCACCAGATCGTTGATGATCCGCGATCGGTGCCTGAACGAACGCCGCTGTGGAGGCTACCAAGGCAGGGGCTGCCTCCTCCGGCGTATGATCAACGGGATCAGGGCGGGGGCGGGTCCTAGATATGATCAAGGTGCGATGCCACATCTACAATAAGAAATTTAAAATAATTAACATAAAATTAACCAATACATTTTTAATTTAATAAAAAAAAACCAAACATTTTTAATATTAAATATTAAAATCACAAAATAAAAACAAAACCACATATAAAATTAACCAACATTTTTTAATTCGAATAATAAATAAATAAATAAAATAATTTTTTTTTTATTGAAAATTAGTAAATTGGTATCTAAAAACTAAAACCACCAAATTCTAATTTTTTAAAATAAAACCAACACGAAGAAAAATTAAACCTAAAGTACTAATTAATCCAAACAAACTTAAACCAAAATTACTAAACTCAAAATTAACAATATTATTCTATAAGGTAATCTCAAAAATCCTTACTAATCGTTTGAAACTGGTGATGGATCAGATTATTAGTTTCAATCAGTCAGCGTTCGTGTCGGGGAGGCAGATACAAGATAATATTCTTGTAGTCCATGAGCTTCTCCATTCTATGAAGCATCATGGTAAAGTGGAGGACAAGGAATTGGCATTGAAGCTTGATATGGTCAAGGCCTATGATCGGGTCGAGTGGAGTTTTGTGGTTGATATGCTTAAAGGCCTTGGGGAGGCTGATCGGTTTTGTGGGTTGATCTTTGAATGCAAGGCTTTAGTCTCTTACAGTGTCCTGGTCAATGGTGAGGAAACAGGCTATTTTTAGTCTAGTAGGGGGACCCGGCAAGGTGATCCTATATCTCCTTTTCTATTCCTGGTGTGCGCTGAAGGGTTTTCTGCTCTCTTTCGCCGGCGGGAGAAGGAGGGAGCAATTCATGGTTTTCGATTGGTGGAGTCCAGTGCTCTTCGGACCTCCCATCTTTTCTTTGCTGATGATGCAGTTATCTTTTGCCATGCTACTAGTAGCGAAATTGATATAGTGAAGAGTGTCCTCAATTGTTATGCAGCGGCGTCAGGCCAGCTTGTTAATCTTGAGAAAAGTTCCATGTTCTTTGGGGGGAATTGTTCCAAGTGCCTACGGCGACGTTTGTCTCGGAGATGCTAGATCACGATTTGGGACGGTTTTGGGAAGTATCTTGGTCTCCAGGCCGATTTTGGTATGTCCAAGAGGATAATATTTGATGAAGTTCGGAACAGAATTTCCAGTAAGGTGCAAGGGTGGGCGGCGCAGTTTCTCTCTCCTGCTGGTAAGGAGATATTGATAAAGGCAGTCGCCATGGCTATGCCAAACTATGCTATGTCGTGCTTTAAACTTCTGATTGGTGTGTACCGGGATATTGAGCAACTGGTTGCCAATTATTGGTGGGGGAAACAGCATGGTCAGCGTGGTGTGCATTGGGTGGCGTGGAAGAAGGTGTCGCGGGTGAAGAAGGTGGGAAGGCTGGGTTTCCGTGACTTGCAATGTTTCAATTTGGTAATGCTTGGGAAGATTGGATGGCGTATCATTCAGGATCCTTTGTTGCTACTCTCCCAGGTGCTGCGAGACAAGTACTACCCCAATGGTTCGTTCCTCCAGGCACTTATGGGTCGCCGGTCCTCTTGGGGGTGGAAGGGTCTTATCCATGGTCGGAAAATCCTAGTTGTTGGTTTGAGGTGGAGGATTGGTGATGGTGTCCAGGTCCGGTCTCGGTCCGATCCTTGGCTGCCTACTCCACATACATTTAAGGTGACTTCTCCCCATCCTGATATTCCTCTATATGTGAAAGATTTGATTGATCAGGACACCCACACTTGGAGGGCAGAGTTCATCACTCGGTGCTATCGTCAGGAGGAGGCCCAAGTGATACTTCGGCTGCCCCTCAGCCGGTGGGGCATGGGGGAACGGTTGATGTGGCATTTTAGCAAAGATGGTTGTTATTCGGTGAAATCAGCTTATGGTGTTCCTTTGTATTTGCATCGAAACGGTGAGTTAGGCAGACGGGGGGAGGGAGAGCCCAGTTCCTCTCCCGCTCAGGGCCCAATATGGAGTCACATCTAGTCTATGAAGGTTCCACCGAAGCTTAAACAGTTTGTTTGGAGGGGTTGTAATAACACCCTTACAGTTCGGTCAAATTTGCTGCGCCGACGTTTGTTTGTGGATCATGTTTGCCCTATTTGTGGTCTTGCTGTGGAAACCGAGCTCCATTTAATTTTCCACTGTCAGTTTGCCAGGGTCTTCTGGTTTGGAAGCCCTCTTATGCTTGATGTCAGTGTTTTAGCATGGTAGGATTTTCCTGGTATCTGGCAGTGCTTGGTTGCTCAATTTCACCTCTTACCTCATAGCGAGGAGCTGATTCAGACGCTTACTTTTGGGCTCTGGAGGATTTGAAAGTGTCGAAATCAGATGGTGTTTGAGGGTATTCATGTGCCACCAGAGGAGGCCATTGTCAATCTTACCACTTGTGTGGCTGAATTCCATGAGCTTGGGGTCCCGGTCTTGGGGGGATAGTTCTCGCAGCCCAGGCCGCCTGACTTGGTTGGTCGTGAGGTAGAGCTTCGATGGAAGAAACCAATTATGGGCATCCAGAAAGTTAATTGTGATGGTGCCTGGAGTAGCCTGACTGTGTGTGGTGGCGTGGGTTGGGTCATTCAGGACTGTTATGGGCTGCTGGTGTCTGCTAGGGGTAAAGGTGACCTTTGCCTGAAGTTGAGTTTGTTGGCTGAAGCAGATGTGGTGAGGTGTGCTCTTTCACATTGTTTGTTGGCTGGACATGAGCGTGTGGTGATTGAGTCAGATGCTTTGGGGCTTATTAACACTCTTCTTGGCCAGAGCCCAGGTGATGCTGATTTGGGTTGTATTCTATTTGATATCCATGCACTTACTTTGCAGTTGCGTAGTGTTTAGTTTGTGTATGCATCTCGGCAAGCTAACAAAGATGCGCATCTTGTAGCTGCCTATGTTACTAGGGTAGATGGGTATCATTGTTGGGATGAACTGGGGACGGATTGGTCATTGTTGGGATTGCCTATGTTGTTGGTGTTTCTGTTCGTTATTAATAAAGTTCTTGATCTTTTGGGAAGAAAAAAAAATAAAAAACTTAACAACATTAACCTAAATTTCTAAATCCAAATTTCGAGAATAAAATTAAACTTACAAATTAATCCAAACATACAATAATAAAATCTAAAATCATAAAATTCACATATCCAAAATTTATAAAACTCACATATCCAAAATTCACATATCCTACACCATATAAAATATTCACATAAATTTTGTAAAATTCAAATATCCAAAATTCATAAAATTCCCATATCAAAAATCATAACAAAAATCATATGCAAAATTCATAACATTATACCAATTTCAACATTATACCAAACATCAAAATTTCAACAAATCATCAACATTAACCTTAAATTACTAAATCCAAACAAACTTAGTAAACCAAATATTTATATTCCAATCCAATCCAAATTCACAATATTCAAGTAAAAACCCTAAATTCCAATTCTGCAAATTTGAGAAAAATGCACAATCTGCCAAAATCCAATCCAAATTTCAATTCCAATTTCAATACAATTTCATAATATCCAAACCAAAATTCAATTGAAATTTCAATCCAAACTAAAATTAAAATATAAACAATCAACATTGACAATAACCAATCCACATTAACAATAGAGAGAGAGGGAGACCGAGTTCGACCTTGAGATGACTGCCGGCGAGAGATAGTTGCGGTGGCGAGACAGACTCGATGAGAGAGAGGCGGCGGGAGAGAGAGATGCGGCGGCCGAGTGAGAGGCGGAATCCGTGTGAGAGACAGTGAGAAAGGGAGGGAGTGGTATTGGACGCCGGCGACCTCCATAGACGAGGTCTTGTCTGAGTTGCAGAGAGGTGGCGGTGGGGAGACAACGAGGAAAATGAAGAAGAAGGAAGAAGAAGAAGAATCGGTCGTGACTTATTATCTATCTAAATCTCCTTGCCAGACGAAAACTATGTCAGACAAACTTTTAATGAATTCGTCGGGTAACAAAATGCGGTGGATATTCATTGGGTAACATGTTTAATGTTCGTCGGGAAAAAATACGTGGCAAATTTGAGTTTTGGCGGAATTTTTGAAATTTTCGCGGAAATAAAAAGTGCGCTATTTTTTCAAGTTGCCTGACGAGTTTAATATAGTTGCGCGACGCCTCCTTACATATTGCCCGGCGAATAATTATCTTCGTCGGGCTAAATTCTTATGTTGTCGAGTTTATGACTGATCTAAAAACTAGGTCCGACAATAGAATTTTCAAGATCGGGACCGTTCAATTTTTTGTTATAAATACCAAAAGTCCCATCGATCGTTATCGTCATGTTTTTCGGAGCTTATGTGCCTCGATCATTAAGTTTGTGAATTTCAATGGATTTTTCGTAGTGTTGGTTCAATTGATATTCAAACTATGGAATTTCAAAAAATTGACCATTCAATGGTTACTTTTGAGTCTATAGACCTCACTGTCGAAAATCTTGATGTTTTGAGGATTTCAAGCAGTTCGATCGTGAAGAAACATTGTGTAACCATTTAATTGTCGCGCACCGTTACCTAATCCCGTGATTTCCAAATTGGGTAATTTTTCTCATAGGTGATCTATGATTTCCTCCAATAAATGTAGATGGTTAGATCGGTCCATTTCATTTCGTAAATTATTGAAAAACGTAAAACAAGCATATTCATCAAGGAGTTTAAACACTTGAAGGAAACTTCAATACATTTCTCGAAGTTTTGGTTCAATTGATATTCAAACGATTGAGTTTAACCAATCTAACCGTTCATTTTGTGGTTTTACGTGCCTAGATCTTGCCCATCGAAAATCTTTAGGATTTGATGATTCAAACCTGCCGATCGTAAAGAAACGTTGTGTAACCGTTGAATCGTCACGCACTGTTACCTAATCCCGAGATTTCCAAATTAGGTAATTTTTAGCATAAGCGATCTATAAGTTCCTACAATAAATATTGACAGTTAGATCGGTCCATTTCATTTCGTAAATTATTCAAAATTGTAAAACAAGCTTATTCATCAAGGAGTTTAAACACTTGAAGTAAACTTCAATACATTTTTCGAAGTTTTGTTCTAACCTTTCATTTTGTGGTTTTACGTGCCTAGATCTCGACCGTCAAAAATCGTGAGGTTTTGAGGATTTCAAGCCATCCGATCGTGAAGAAACGTTGTGTAACCGTTGAAACGTCGCACACCATTTTCTAATCCCGGAATTTCCAAATCGGATAATTTTCGGGTAGGCGATCTATGAGTACGTGCAATAAGTGGACGGTTAGATCGGTCCATTTCATTTCGTAAGTGTTTTAAAAATGTTGTTTAATAATTGACTGTAAATTGGATCTTGTATATATTGCCCGACGAAGATAAATGAATATTCATTGGGCATAAATTTCCAGTTTCAGCAATCGCCCATCGAATAAATTTCCAATTTGGCCGACGAAGAATATTCGCAAGGCCAAATTTAATTATTCGTCGGGCAAAGTTAAGTCAACGCCAAGTGTTACCCAACGACCAATATTCATCGTTAAATCTAATCTTGCCTGACAGATAGAACAAAACGTCAGGCTAACCCTTCCTATTTTACGCGCCAACAATTTGCTCTTCACGCCGACACCTTACCCGGCGATCCTTCGTTTTCGTCTGGCAAAAGGCAATTAGGCGGTGAAAACTACTTCATCGGGCAAAATATTATCGGGCAACCTCGATTTTCTTGTAGTGTTTGTATTGAACCTTAAACCCTATCTATATAAGTGGGTTATCTGATTAATGAGAATAGACACTCTCTACCTCCAAAAACTTTGTTCCCTCTGTTTATACGTATTTTCATTCCTAACACGTTATCATCACAAATTGCTCTAGAATTGAGATTGTTCAAGAGGAGAATTACTGCTCTTCAAACCAAGTAGGTCTCCCGAATCTAAATTCAATTTCAATTTTATGTTTTATTTTATGGTTGATCCACTGGAAGCATGGACCCTAAAAACATGAACTCTGGGATTATTTGATTAATTGAAATTGAAAATAAATAATTTTGCACTTTGCCGTACCTTTGATAATTGGATTCATGTTTGATAAGATGATCATGTGCTTGCGGGTATGATAATTGGATAATTTTATAATTGAATTATTATGATGGTCATGGGCATGAGATGTTGGCAATTGGCCTCTCTACTTGCGGCTCCCATTTTTTCCATTGCGGCGCATTTAATATTTGTGAAAATTTTGGATTCACGCTTGCGGTATGATACTTGGAGAACTGATATATTTTATAATTGTTGATATGTTGATGTTGATGTTGTTTCTCAAATGATAGACCAGTTGTTCACAAACTACCCCTGAGGACTTCCTCCGCAAGCAAAACAAAATAACTGACGTGTCACCCTCGTGTGAACCATCGACAACTCGTCAATCCGGGTCACCGACTACACCACCCACTGATCCTGATCACGAAGGTACCCCTGCCACATCTCAGGCATTCATCGTACAAATACCGAAAATTTCTTTGGCTATCGTATTGTCGATTCAGTTATCATACCATAGCTATTCTTTGAATATGCTAATCTGGTCAGGCTTCTGTTTCCTTGATCCAATTCAATGTCCTCGTATCATATCATCCTCGAGAGTATGATGGAATCCTACATAACATACCTCGTATCATATCATCCCTAAGAGTAAGATGGAATCCTCCATAACATACCTCGTATCAAACATCAGGTTCAAAACCCAAACCACAATCCCGGACCGAAACCCTAAAATCAATTACTATCTAGGTCTACACCCCAACCATATAACCTCGAGCCAAGCCCGATATCCATATTCCAAATCAATAACCTTGTCAATACTAAACCAAAAATCTAAGAAATCACTCTTAATTCGAGAGATGCATAATGATAAGACATTCAATAAATCCATTTAAACCTTACGCTTTAGTTTCCTAGCCTCAAAAGGATGGTAATATACTCACAATCCCTTGACCACCACCCCCCCAATAAGGGACACCGTTAACCTTAAATTGAATATGCTGACGCCGTCAGCATATTCCGTCAAATTTTGACGACGTCAGTTGACTTAACCATTGAGTAACGACTGACTGTGATGCTGACGACGCTGCCACGTGGCTGCCAAGTGGCACCACATGTCATCTGAGTCAGCTGCTGACTAGACTGCCACGTCAGCCCCTGCATCGAACCAGCTCGCTGGAGAAGACGACCTGACCACTGCGGTCACTGCCGCTATAATGGCTGGATTCTGGAAAATCTCGTCGAAAATGGCGATTACCTGCGAGCTTCGAACTCATCCATTTCTTCATCATTTTTCACGATCTACATACCTAAATTCATCTACTCACCTCTAGGACTCCAATTCTGAGCTCAAAAAATGGGAAAAATAACCTCCCTTGGCCCTGAAATCCAACGAGAAGGCTCGACCCACTTCCGTCCTTTCGATCCCTCGCATCTGGGAGTGTTCTAGTCTCGAAATCACCATCAACTAGCTCGTGGAGTCGAGGGGAGCCGATCTACGACCTCAGTTTGGTTCGAAAAGGCCTCCAACGAATTCACCCCCTTTTGGGGTTTGTTTGCTTTCATGGGAAAAAGAGATAGAGGAGTTCGCGAGAGAGAGAGAGAGAGAGAGAGAGAGAGAGAGAGAGAGAGAGAGAGAGAGAGAGAGAGGGAGAGGAAGAGAGACTCCGGGAAAGATCTGGAGAAAGTAAGAAATAATCTTCGCAAAATATCTACCCACCCCAAATTACCAAAATATCCCTCAAACTTCTAGACCAAGAACTCACTCATACGGACTCTGATTCCCACAAGCCGCCTGTCTACGAACTCGTAAGCTCGAGACCTACACAACGGTTCAAGAAAAACTTCCAAAAGTCTTCCCAAACAAAAAGTAACCTTCGAACCCCTTCTAAACTTGCGGTAAAATCGTCATTTCCCTAATTAGATTCTCAAATTACATTAATTTCTGGTTCGGGTCTTTACAAGAAGACTACTAGGGGAAGATAAGGCCCACGCACAAAGATGGCTAGAAGCCCTCAGAAAATTAATTGGGTTGCCAGCAACAGCCCAGAAAGCCAAACCCACACCAGCCCACATCAGCCCAAACCCGTACCAGCCCAAACGCAAATCAGAAATTTAGGGTACAAGCCCAAGCCCAGAAGGAGGTCCAAACCCAAACTAGTTAAATGAGCTAATGGGTCAACAAGTCAACCCAACCCGATCAACCAAAAAAAAAAAAAAAAAGGGAAGACAGCAAGCATTCTTTTTGCACCTTTGGGATTTTGAACCATGAACTTCATGGTCATGGAACAAGTGCCTTAACCATAAGGCCACACGTATTTATATGATATAAATCATCACATCTCATACTTAAACTTTTAGTGACAGAAGCATTTATTTAACATATTAAATTATCTAAAGCCATAAGCATTTATTTAAATTATTCCTACATGTTATTTAGTGTTTATTTACATTGTTTAGCTGTTTATATTTCCTTATATGATTTACTAGGGAATGTATTTATGTATTTATTTGAACTAGAAGTTCATAAACAAACTTGAAGATCATAAATGGACCTGTAGTTCATACTGAATACCGAACCCGTAGTTTCGTAATGCCATAAAAGAAAAAGGAACTCAAAGTTTCCTTCATAAATTCACCACACAAGATAAAACCAGTAGATTTTACATGTTTAAATTATTTATCATACTATGTTATAGAACCTGGAGTTCTTATTAGTTGCTTATGGATGAGTTTGCCCAAAGCACTAAATGCGATTATTTGTTCCCTATAGACTCTAGAAGAGCAGTTTAATCATCATAGAGGCATCTTCTTGCTTGAAGCAAGAAATGACTAGCACAACATCTGTTTTTCAGGATTTTAAATCCATGAATGAATATAATTCGGAGATATGCCGGACCCGGTCACTTCTCAAATTTTAGGAGCTCACCAAAGCTAACCTCCTTGAGAAGATTTTCTCCATTTTCCTGCCGTTTGTTTGATCCTACAGAATCAATACATGGATAGGAAATTTACCAAATTCTCGAAATTGATCACTACCCTGTTACTTGCCGAAACGAACTACAGTTTGTTACTGCAAAATGATCAATCCCAACCAGCTGGTACTAGAGCAATATCATTGCCTGAAGCAAACATCATTTCCTGTACCAAACACAATTGCCTAGAACAAATGCAACTTCCTGAAGAAAATTTTGTTGCTCATCGCGAGTCAAATAGCGAAAAGAGAAACTTAGGTCGTGGTAGAGGCAAAAGGCCCAACCTCCCGAGACTTGGAAGGGAACCCCTATGACCGACATCAGCGCAACCATGGTGCATGCGACCAAAGGCACCGTGAACCAAGTACCCGTGATCGAGGTACATGTGGGGGGTACGCGCTCTCTTAGCTCCCAAGGCCTGAAATGAGAGAAACATTGGTCCGACTCGTCGCCACTAGAACTAGAATCAGGAAGATTTGTGTTATAGATGTGGAGGAATATATCTCTGGTACCGCACCTACCGTGCACCAGCGCAAGTTGCAAACGAGTATCACGCTAGTTGCGGAACTCGAGGGACCAACTTAGTAGAATCATCAGTTCCAACATCCGGATTAATTTGGTGATTTATGTTTTTCGATTTGAAAATGTGGTTTTTTCCCGAATATGATTTAATTTAATACAAATATTTATTCTAATGCATGTGATTCATTGAATTAAATTTATGAATAGGCATGTCTTGTGGGGAAGTTTGTTGTCTGGCTAATAGTGCTATTACACACACTATACTCCGAGATCGGAATTTTTTTACAAACTTGTTGCCTACTCATACCTTTGTGACAACCATATCAGGCCAATCCAACCTGATTGAGGGCCATGGCAAAGCCCACTTGATGTTGTCCAATGGTATTGAATTTACCATTAATGAGGCCTTATATTCTCCATGTTCCAGAAGAACGTTATTGAGTTTTAAGGATATTTGTGCCAACGGTTATCACGTTGAAACCACAAAGGAAAAGGAAGTGGAATACCATTGCATAACCTCCAACATGTTCAACTAGAAGCGTACATTGGAGAAGCTAGCCAGAAGCTAGACAATAGCTAGCTAGTAGCTACCTAACCCGAGCAACAACTTATCATGGAATGACTGGTTGGGATACCCAAGGCCAGGTATGATGTGTCGTATGCTCAATTCATCATACGGGCATCCCTTTAGTAGTAAGGACCTTGTGTTTAGTGAAACACTATGCAAATCTTATTCGATGGGAAGTTAAATACTAAACCATCATATGCAAAGATAAGTAAAGAATCCACCCTTTTCTTGCAAAGAATACAAGGGGATATTTGTGGACCTACTCAACCACCATGCAGACCATTTAAATATTTCATGGTTTTGGTTGATGCATCTACAAAGTGGTCACATGTTACACTACTTTCCACATGAAATGATGTGTTTGCTAAACTCCTCGCCCATATCATTAAATTGGGGGCCCCACCAACCGGATTATCTTCTACAGTCCATAAGACTCGATAACGCCGGAGAGTTTACATCGAAATCATTCGATGATTATTGCATGTCCCATGGGATTGATGTTGAACATCCGGTTCCCCATGTTCACACCCAGAATGGTCTAGCAGAAGCATTCATTAACAAATTACAAATTATTGCACAGGCCTTGGTTATGCGCACCAAGCTCCCAATTTCTGCATGGGGCTATGCAATTTTGCATGCAGCCATGTTGGTCCGGTTGAGGCCCACTGCCACCGAATCCTATTTTATGTTATAGCTGGTGACTAGGTACGAACCTGATGTTTCACACTTATGCGTTTTCGAATGTGCAGTTTACGTGCAAATTGCGCCGCCACAACATACAAAAATGGGACCTCAACGCAAGAGGGGCATAGATGTCGGTTTTGAATCCCCCTCCATTATATGCTATTTAGAACCCTTGACATGCAATCTCTTTACCGCTAGATTCACGGATAGTCACTTTGATGAGACAGTCTTCCTGCCGTTAGAGGGAGATAAGAACGTCAACGTTCCTGAAGAACGACGTGAATTGATGTGGAATGTCCCCACTGTGTCTCATCTTGATCTCCGAACCGCACAATGTGATAATGAAGTGCGGAGAATTCTAGATCTACAAAGTGTAGCTAATAATATGCCAGACGTTTTCTCTGATCTACCTAAAGTGACGAGATCACATATACCTGCTGCAAATGTGCCTGCAAGGATAGACGTCCCTGTAGAATGCATCGTCCCAGACGGACGACGTACGGCCATGGCGGTTAACCAGTTGTGTCCCTGCCCAGAAAGGAGGTAGACCACTAGGTTCTAAGGATTCTCACCCCCAAAAGAGGATAAATTTGACACAATCGATTCCCTTAGACATCTTAATATCAACTAATCCATCTCATGAGATAATTCTGGATTATGGGTCTGTCCTAGAAGAGGCAAAGTTGGGGAACGCTCCAACGTCTTAACCCACTCCCAAGAAAAGAGAGATCTTGGTAAATTATGAATGCTTAAGTGAGATATGGAGTCATAATGATATTATCATCGATGACATAGTTGTATTCCCGGTAGCTACCGAAATAATAATTAGTGATGAAATCGAACCTCACTTTGTTGATGAATGAATGCCAACGTAGAGAAGACTGGCCAAAATGGAAATATGCATTCCAGGTCGAATTAGATTCCTTGACAAAAAGGAAGGTGTTTGGGCGCGTCGTTCCTTCACCTCCCCATGTTAAACCTGTAGAATTTAAATGGGTATTTGTAAGGAAGCGTAATTAGAAGAATGAGATTGTGAGATACAAAGCTCGTTTAGTGGCGCAAGGATTTTCTCAACGCCATGGGATTGATTATGAGGAGACGTATTCTCCCGTAATCGACGTCATAACGTTCCGCTACATTATCAGTTTGGTAGTTTCCGAAAAACTGAGTATGCAGCTTATGGATGTGGTCACAGCTTATCTCTATGGGGATCTGGATATATATATATATATATATATATATATATATATATATATATATATATATATGAAAGTTCCCGAGGGACTTAAGATACATGATGCAAATAGTTCCAGACCACGGAACACGCTCTCCATTAAAATAATCCGGACGGATGTGGTATAACCGTTTAAGTGAATATTTGATTAGAGTGGGATATGTGAATAATGAACTATGCCCATGTGTCTTTATTAAGAAAACAAGTTCCAGGTTCACTATAGTGGCAGTTTATGTTCATGACATGAATCTGATTGGTACTCCTGAAGAGATCAAAGAAATTGTTAAGCACCTAAAGTTAGAATTTGAAATGAAGGATCTTGGGAGAACGAACTTCTGTCTTGGCCTGGAGCTCGAGCACCGTGCATATTAGATTTTAGTCCATCAATCGAACTACATCTAGAAGATGTTGAGACGCTTTAATAAGGATAAAGCAAAACCTTCAAGCACGCCCATGATCGTCCGTAGTCTAGATCCTAAGAAGGACTCGTTTTGTCCCACAGACGATAACGAAGAGATATTGACACCAGAAATTCCATATCTAAGTGCAATAAGCGCATTATTTTAGTTGGCTCAATGCACTAGACTAGACAGACTTGCTAGCTAGATTTAGCTCTGCGCCAACACGCCACCACTAGAATGGCATCAAAGACATTTTCCAGTACCTCAGAGGTACGACGAATATGGGTTTATTCTATCCCTATGCATAGAGGAATGGATCAAACCCTTTTGATCCTCCGAATGATGCACACCTTGTTGGATATGCTATCGCCGGTTACCTATTAGACCCCCACAAGGCGCATTCCCAAGTTGGTTATGTCTTTACCATTGGGAATACATCAATATCTTGGAGGTCTACGAAACAAACCCTTGTTGCCACCTCTTCAAATCATGCAGAGATTCTAGTTCTTCACGAAGCATTTCGTGAATGTATATGGCTAAGAGCCATTATGGGGCATATTCGAAGTACTTGTGGACTGCATTCCACCAAT
The DNA here is from genome assembly GCA_037349345.1 of Oemleria cerasiformis. Taxonomy (NCBI): domain Eukaryota; kingdom Viridiplantae; phylum Streptophyta; class Magnoliopsida; order Rosales; family Rosaceae; genus Oemleria; species Oemleria cerasiformis. The sequence continues at coordinate 9,236,520 of JAZGTL010000003.1, read as the reverse complement.
AATAAACCGACGATTATCTACGAAGATAATGCTGCCTACATCGAGCAGATGAAGACCGGTTTAATTAAAGGTGACAACACCAAGCATATTACACCGAAGTTTTTCTTCAACCAACAACAACAAGAGCATCAGAAGATTGAAATCAAGTCAATCCGATCTCAAGACAACCATGCAGACCTTTTTACCAAGTCATTACCGAAGGCTATATTCCAGCAACATGTTCGAGGTATTGGCTTACGTAGACTGAATGATCTACCTAGTTTGTAGTTTTTAGGGGGAGTTGATATCAGGGGGAGTATCCTGAAGCATACCAAGTATCCCGAAGTATATAGAGTATCCCGAAGCATACTCAATTGACCATCATGTACTCTTTTGTCCTATGACTAGGGTTATTTTTTCCCATTGGGTTTTGTTACCTGGCTAGGTTTTAACGAGGCACACTTTTGGTATGGTCACCCTATTAACACTGCATTCTGAAGATGCCACGATTTTACTCATATGCATTTGCTCATCTTTTCCCTTCGACAACGGGTTTTTCCCGCTGGGTTTATCGGGCAAGGTTTTGGTGTAGCAACTCTAATGCATCATATCCCATAGATGTATTATCTACTCAATATCTAGAAGAGACGACTTCATCTACCTCCGGAGGTTTTCCGATGCGACTACTCCGTATCCACGCGCGTTGCACTCTTTTTCCTTCGACCAGGGTTGTTTTTGTCCCATCGGGTTTTATTACCTGGCAAGGTTTTAACGAGGCAACACATAGGCACGCAGCCAAGCAGCACTATTACATGGAATATCCAAGGGGGAGTGTTGTAAATAGTTTAGTTATTGTGGCTATTCATGTAATGGTTTTTATGTCATTTTTATTGAACCTTAAACACAATCTATATAAGTGGGTTATCTGATTAATGAGAATAGACACTCTCTGCCTCCAAAAGCTTTCTTCTCTCTGTTTATACGTACTTTCATTCCCAACAGTTCTTAGTTTAATTTCATCGATTTTTCTTTTCTTCTATTCTCTTTGTAAGTGTCGTTTGGCTCTTCGTTATGAATGAATCAACTTCCCCAAAAAAAAAATAATAAAAAAAATCTTAAAACTTATGTAAAATTCTTTTAACCCGTACGCTGGCAGAAACTGTTGGTTATTTAAGCGTAAGAATAGTAGACAAAATAACGTTGTTTTTATTTGATAGAGGAGGTTGATTACAAAAGGGTTTTACATATAATGTTTTATCTGACTTAACTTTACCTGAAGACATAAGGACTATTTCTTATACTAGTAGTAGAACTCTCTAGAGACATTAATTAAATGCCACTACAACTTCTAACTACTATCCAACTCTCTTGAAAATTTAACAAGAATTAACTCAGAGATTAATCTAGAAAACATATTTTATTTTCAAAATTAATTCTCAAAAATCCCCCTTAATTTTGAAAATCTTGGACTCATTTTGCCTTTTGGTGTCTTCAATGCATTAATTATTTTTTTTTCTTGGTTGCCCTTTGGTCTTCATAGAAAAACTTTCATCTTTCTTGTTCACCTGCATTCAAAAAAAAGAATAGTTGTTCTTCTTCTGGTTCTTTTTCTTCAGTAAAGTGAGCATATTCTTTCTTTCTTTTTGGGCAATTGATGAAATTATGATTAGAGTTTTTGCAGTGATCACATGGTCTGAACCAATAGTTATTGATGTCATAATTGTTCTTCTTGCAAATAAGGCAGCGAGGTGTTTGGTTGTGATCTTTGGACTGCCATTCTAGCATGTTTCTTCCTTTTCCATGGCCATGATTTGAGTTTCCTGCATGACCTCTGAACTTTCGGAATCCAACATCTATGATCTTCACCTTCGCTTGAAGATCTTGTTCTATTGGCTGCACCAAATTTTTCTTCATAATTATTTCCTCATGAGCTTTCAGTGAACCAGACAATTCAACAATGGTCATGACATCCAAATCTTTTGATTCTTCAATTGCAACATCAATATGTTCAAGTTTTGAATTTAATGACCGGAGGATTTTTTCAATGATGCGTGTATCATTTAGATCTTCACCATCTCTCCTTAGTTGATTAACAGTAGGTTAAACTTTTGAAATATAATCCAAAACATATTCAAATTCATTTTGATGTAGACTTTCAAACTCACGCCTAAGAGTCTGAAGTCGTACCTTTTTTGCTTTGTTGATGCCACATAAAGATTTTTTTAGTATCTACCACGCTTGCTTTGAAGTTTTTGCACTTGAAATTTTTTTCAAATGTGCTTTCATCCACTGCTTGATAGCTGAGGGTTAGAGCTTTGTTGTCTCTTTGTCTTGAGTCTCTTAAAAAATTTCTTTGGCCTGCTAATAAGGTTGCTTCATCTTCAGGTTCTGCATGTCCTTTTTGTACTATCTTCCAGGCATCTTGTGAGCCGAGCAGTGCCTTCATCTTTATGCTCCAATTGTTTTAGTTGTCTTTGGTGAGTTGGGGAACTTGGAAGGGAACGACACTGGCCATTTGAAGAAGCTCTGATACCACTGTTGGTTATTTAAGCGAAAGAATAGTAGACAAAATAACATTGTTTTTATTTGATAGAGAACGTTGATTACAAAAGGGTTTTACATATAATGTTTTATTTGACTTAACTTTACTTGAAGACATAAGGACTATTTCTTATACTAGTAGTAGAACTCTCTAGAGACATTAATTAAATGCCACTACAACTTCTAACTACTATCCAACTCTCTTGAAAATTGAACAAGCATTAACTCAGAGATTAATCTAGAAACCATATTTTATTTTCAAAATTAATTCTCAACGCTCCCCCTTAATTTTGAAAATCTTGGACTTATTTAGCCTTTTGGTGTCTTCGATGCATTCATCATTTTTTTTTTGGTTGCCCTTTGGTCTTCATAGCCAAACTTTCATCTTTCTTGTTCACCTGCATTCAAACAAAAGAATAGTTGTTCTTCTTCAGACAAAAGAATAGTTGTTCTTCTTTAGACAAAAGAATAGTTGTTCTTCTTTTCAATAGTTGTTCTTCTTCTAGTTCTTTTTCTTCAGTAAAGTGAGCATATTCTTTCTTTCTTTTTGGGCAATTGATGACATTATGATTAGATTTCTTGCAGTGATCACATGGTCTGAACCAACAGTTATTGCTGTCATGATTGTTCTTCTTGCAAATAAGGCAGCGAGGTGTTTGGTTGTGATCTTTGGACTGCCATTCTAGCATGTTTCTTCCTTTTCCATGGCCATGATTTGAGTTTCCTGCATGACCTCTGAATTTTCAGAATTCATCATCTGTGATCTTCACCTTCACTTGAAGAGCTTGTTCTATTGGCTTCACCAAATTTTTTTTCATAAATGTTTCCTCATGAGCTTTTAGTGAACCGGACAATTCATCAATGATCCTAACATCCAAATCTTTTGATTCTTCAATTGCAACAACAACATGTTCAAATTTTGAATTTAATGACCGGAGGATTTTTTCAATGATGCGTCCATCATTTAGATCTTCACCATCTCTCCTAAGCTGATTAACAGTAGCTTGAACTCTTGAAATATAATCCAAAACATATTCAAATTCATTTTGATGTAAACTTTCAAACTCACGCCTAAGAGTCTGAAGTCGTACCTTTTTGCTTTGTCGATGCCACTGAAAGATTTCTTTAGTATCTCCCACGCTTGCTTTGAAGTTTCTGCACTTTAAATTATTTCAAATGTGCTTTCATCAACTGCTTGATGGATAAGGGTTAGAGCTTTGTTGTCTCTTTATCTTGAGTCTCTTAAAGAATTTCTTTGGCCTGCTAAAATTGGTTGCTTCATCTTTAAGTTCTGCATGTCCTTTTTGTACTATCTCCCAGGCATCTTGTCAGCCGAGCAGTGCCTTCATCTTTATGCTCCAATTGTTTTAGTTCTCTTTGGTGAGTTGGGGAACTTGGAAGGGAACGACACTGGCCATTTGAAGAAGCTCTGATACCACTGTTGGTTATTTAAGCGGAAGAATAGTAGTCAAAATAATGTTGTTTTTATTTCATAGAGGAGGTTGATTACAAAAGGGTTTTACATATAATGTTTTATCTGACTTAACTTTACTTGAAGACATAAGGACTCTTTCTTATACTAGTAGTAGAACTCTCTAGAGACATTAATTAAATGCCACTAGCTACAACTTCTAACTACTATCCAACTCTCCAGAAAATTTAACAAGCATTAACTCATAGATTAATCAAGAAAACATATTTTATTTTCAAAGTTAATTCTCAATAGAAACCTCCTCCGGCAGCGATGAAACTAAACTGCGATGGCGCAGTGGCAAGGGAGGGGCTACACAGGGCTGTGGGAGGAGTCCTGCGGGATGATAATGGCGACATGCTTCTCTGTTTTGCAGGGCCTGGCTCTCGGGGTGCTGAGGTAGCTTTGGTGGAACTAGAGGCAATCAAAGAGGGGCTAGCTGTTGCTATTGATGGATAGAGACATTCAGAATCTGGTGGTGGAAAATGATTCGAAGAGGGCTATATCGCTGGTGCAGGGAGCTGAAGATGACTAGACTATGGCAGGGTTGCTGGCCTGTGAGGTAAGGGAATTGATGGTGCAATACCATGAATAGCCAATACCACGGCCCATGTGCTAGCACAGGCGGAGCTGCAAACTCAAATTTGGCAGTCCTAGATATTGTTGGTACTTAAGCTATACACTAGGCATCCAGGTGGCTAAGTCTGAGACAAGTAAGAAAAGGAGGTGTGCACAGCTGTGAAGAATCAGTTACAACAGAAAGCAGTGTGTGTGTGTTGTGTGAGCCTAACTTGGCGTCCAAGTCTAGAGGAGCCGTGTGGAATGTGTGTGGATGACATCATAGTGTCATCACACTAACAGATTGTAATAGAGAATGTAATAGGTGTGTGAAAGTGTAACCTGTAAGTAATTCAATCATTATTGAATAAACTCTCTCTGTCACAGCAGAAAGATCAAACACACCCAACAGAAATTCATAGAAACCATCTATCAAACAGTTGGTGTGCAACATACAATATCATCCTATTCTCTACAGAAATTAAATCAAGTTTTCATCACCCGAAGGATTCATTCCTACATCTAAACACAATCAATTGAATTTTGTAATCAAAACCAAAATCAAATTAGAGTTTAGTTAGAGAACTTACCCGAATTTGAAGAATCCTCTTCCGACTGCATCCGAGCTGCTGAAATCAACATGGTATCAGACCTATCTGATCCGTGACCATCGGCGTAGGGGACGTTCAACTGTGTAGAAGAAGGAACAGCTGTGTCTAACATGGCTGGAGCTGGTGGAGGAGAGCTACGAGCTCCGATCTTTGATGGAACTAACTATGAGTTCTGGAGCATCAAGATGTGCACCATACTTCGAGCACATGATCTCTGTGAGTACGTGTATGTTGGCCTCCATGAAGAAGCAGGGAATGCTGCTGGCGATGTGGTTAATCAACCAACCCGAGCAGACTACATCAAGGATGCAAGAGCTTTGGGAATGCTTCAAACATCTGTAGCTGATACAATCTTTTCAAAGATTTCAAACGAGGAGAGTGCCAAAGCAACCTGGGATCTGCTGAAAAGAGAGTACATAGGTGATCAGAAGGTAAAAGCAGTAAAGTTACAGTCCTTGAGACGTGATTTTGAATACACAAGGATGAAAGAAACTGAATCATTATCTAACTATCTGTCTAGACTATATGGAATTGTGAATCAAATGAGAACCTATGGTGAAGATGTCACTGAAAAGAGGCTAGCACAGAAAGTATTGATGAGCTTAACTAAATCCTATGATTCTATAGTATCTATTATAGAAGAAACTAGAGATATGGACACTGTGAATGTTGAGAATGTAGTAGCATCCATTAGAGCTTTTGATCAAAGACTAGAAATGCATGAGAGTATTGTAGATAAGGCATTTTCTAGTTTATCTATACATCATAAGGGACAGCAAGGGAATGTACATGGAAAATTCAAGAAGCAGTTTAAAGGAAACAAAAATTGGAATCAGAAGTTCAATTCTGGAAAGCCTAACTACAACCAAAATGTGAATTCTAGTAAAGCTTAAAGCAGTGGTACTAAATGCAAGATCTGTGACAAGCTACACTATGGGGAATGTTGGTTCAAAGGGAAAACCAAGTGTTATCAATGCAAAACAAGCATATGAGGAAGGTGCAATGTTCTATGCATGTCACTCTGCTACAACTAAACCTGACACTGATATCTGGTACCTAAACAGTGGTTGCAATAATCACATGACCTCAAATGAAGCCTCATTGATTGATCTAGATAGGTCTCTAAAGTCCAAAGTGAAAATGGGGACTGGTGAACTTGTGGATGCAAGTGGTAAAGGTACCCTTGTGATCAAGACACATAATTGAGACAGGTTGATAAAGCAAGTGATGCTTGTGCCAGGCTTGGATGAGAATCTGCTCAGTGTAGGACAGATGGTGGAGCATGGTTACAATCTTATGTTTGAGGACAAGATTGCTAAGATCTATGATCAAGGAAATGAGGTTGCATCTGTTCCAATGACTAGGAATAGATGTTTCCCACTCTTATTCAACCAAGTCATTCCAGTAGCAAGAATTGCCACTGAAGAGGGATGTTCCTGGCTATGGCATAGGAGGTTTGGTCATTTGAACTATTCTAGCCTAGCTGTTTTGTACACAGAGGACATGATTGTGGGAATGCCTAAGCTATCCAAGAAGAGCGAAGTGTGTGAAGGCTGCATTGTTAGAAAGCAGCATGTTGAGAGTTTTGACAAGGATAAAGCTTGGAGAGCATCAAACCTACTAGAACTGATTCACTCTGATGTCTGTGGTCCAATGCAGACTGAGACAATGGGAGGAAACAAATATTTCCTAACATTCATTATTGACTACTCTAGGATGTGTTGGTCTACTTTCTCAAGAACAAGTCTGGGGTGTTCAATGCATTCAAGAAGTTCAAGGAAATGGTTGAACTGCAGACTGAGAACAAGATCAAGAGGTTGGGAAGTGACAGAAGAGGTGAGGTCACATCACAAGAGTTTCTGACCTATTGTGAACAAATAGGAATAGAAAGGCAGCTTATTGTGGCATACTCACCACAGTAGAATGGGGTGGCAGAAAGGAAGAACATAACTATTGTGGAAATGGCAAAGTCTATGCTGCATGACAAGAAGATGCCATATCAGTTTTGGGCTGAAGCTGTTAATACAGCAGTTTATCTGCTTAACAGGTGTCCTACAAAGGCTGTTCTAAAGAAGACACCATTTGAGGTGTACAGTGGGAGGAAACCAGGTGTAAAACACTTAAGAGTGTTTGGTTCTGTGTGTTACACTCATGTGCATTCACAGCTTAGACAGAAGCTGGATGAAACTGCTACAAAAGGTGTGTTTGTAGGCTATGGGAGCTGTGAGAAAGGATATCGTATTCACAACCTGGAAACCAAGAAAATTGTGATTTCCAGAACTGTGACCTTCAATGAAAAAGCAAGGTGGAGTTGGGAAACAAATGAAGAGATCAGAGTCCAAGTTCCAAGTGGAATGGACACTGAGATGGAAGCTGAAGTTCCTATGGTTCAAGAACCATACCTACAAGCTCAGGACTCAGAAACAAATCCTAGCAACCAGTTCATCCTCAGAATCATCATCTGAGTCAGGAAACATTCCAGTAAAGATGAGAAGTATAGGAGACATCTATGCTAGATGTAACCTAACTATTGTTGAGCTTGAGAATTTTGAAGAAGCAGTGAAGGACAATGTAAGGAAGAAAGCAATGGAGAGTGAGATTGAGATGATTGAGAAGAACTCCACCTGGGAGTTGGTTTACATGCCATCTAATAAACCAGTGATTGGAGTTAAATGGGTGTACAAAACCAAGTTGAACCTAGATGGCTCTATTCTGAAACACAAGGCAAGGCTTGTAGCTAAAGGTTATGCACAGAAGCCTGGAATTGACTTCAATGAAACATTTGCTCCTGTTGCAAGGCTAGATATAATCAAAACCTTGATTGCACTAGCTACACAGAAGAAATGGAGTCTATATCAGCTCGATGTCAAATCAGCCTTCCTAAATGGTGTGCTAGAAGAGGATGTCTATGTGGATCAGCCTGCTAGTTTTGAAGTACAAAGAGAATGAGGGAAGGTGTACAAGCTTAAAAAGGCCTTGTATGGTTTGAAACAAGCCCCTAGAGCTTGGTATGGTGAGATAGATTCTCACTTACTCAGATGTGATTATCTAAGGAGTCCTAGTGAAGCTACATTGTACATGAAAGCAACTAAGGATGGCAAGACCCTAATTGTTTCAATATATGTGGATGACATTGTCTGTACTGGCAATTGTGACAGATTGATGAAGGAGTTCAAGGATGACATGATGAACAAGTTTGAGATGACTGATTTGGGGCTTCTACATCATTTTCTTGGCATGGGAGTTATTCAAACAGAAAAATGCATCTTCATTCATCAGAAGAAATATGCACAGGCTTTACTTGACAAGTTTGGGATGAAAGAATGCAAGCCTGTGAGCACACCACTTGTTACTGATGACAAGCTCAGTAGAAGTGATGGTTCAGAAGCTACAGATGAAGGTACTTATAGGCAGATTGTTGGTAGTCTATTATACTTAACTGCCACTAGACCAGACATCATGTTTGCATCTAGCTTATTGTCTAGGTACATGCATAATCCTTCAAAGAAACACTATGGTACAACTAAAAGGGTGTTGAGATATATTCAAGGAACTATCTCTTATGGGATTGAATATCAAAATGGAAAGCAAGCTACTGTAGTGGGCTATTGTGATAGTGATTGAAGTGGAAGCTTGGATGATATGAGAAGCACCTCTGGTTATGCTTTCTCATTTGGCAGTGGGGTATTCTCTTGGGCTTCTGTGAAACAGCATACTATGGCCCTATCTACTGCTGAGGCAGAGTATGTTAGTGCATCTGAGGCTACTGCTCAAGCCAAATGGCTGAGATTCAGGTTGGAGGATTTTGGGGAAGAAAAAGTTGGAGCTACACCTATCCTATGTGATAATACTTCAGCTATAGCCATGTCAAAGAACTCAGTCTTTCATCAAAAGACTAAGCACATCAACAGGAGGTTTCACTTCATAAGAGAAGCTATGCAAGCTGGTGCGATTGACCTAATCTACCGCAAGTCAGAGGAGTAGCTTGTAGATGTGTTCACTAAAGCACTACCTAAAGGCAGATTCCATTACTTGAGAAGTATGCTAGGGGTAATGCCAGTGAACAGCTTAGGAAGGGATGTTGGTACTTAAGCTGTACACTAGGCATCCAGGTGGCTAAGTCTGAGACAAGTAAGCAAAGGAGGTGTGCACAACTGTGAAGAATCAATTACAACAGAAAGCAGTGTGTGTGTGTGTGTGTGTGTTGTGTGAGCCTAACTTGTCGTCCAAGTTTAGAGGAGCCGTGTGGGATGTGTGTGGATGACATCATAGTGTCATCACACTAATAGATTGTAATAGAGAATGTAATAGGTGTGTGAAAGTGTAATCTGTAAGTAATTCAATCATTATTGAATAAACTCTATCTGTCACAGCAGAGAGATCAAACAAACCCAGCAGAAATTCATAGAAACCATCTATCAAACAGTTGGTGTGCAACATACAATATCATCCTATTCTCTATAGAAATTAAATCAAGTTTTCATCACCCGAAGGATTCATTCCTACATCTAAACACAATCAATTGAATTCAGTAATCAAAACCAAAATCAAATCAGAGGTTAGTTAGAGAACTTACCCGAATTTGAAGAATCCTCTTCCGACTGCATCCGAGCTACTGAAATCAACAGATACCACTAGCTCCCCCGTGGTTGGTCTCTGCGTTGGAACATAACTTGGAGAACTAGACTAGTGTTTGTTCATTTTGTTTGATTGTATTGATGGGGTTCGGCACTCTTTTTCCTCATCTGATTTTTCCCTTTGGGTTTTTTATGCGATTTTTAGTGTAGTCAAATTTAACCCAAATAAGTTTCAAATTTCAATGCTCGCAAGTGTACGAATCGTCAAATAATATAGTAGCATGCAAAGTTCGTTCCGCAGAGATCAATTCAACTCTAATTCTCTAACTTAATTTAAATTGCGCATATGATGAATGAAGATTGATTACTAAGTAGGAACTCTGAAAAATTAAATCGAAACTACATAGCAAAGTAAAATGTGAATGATGGCAAAATAGCAATAGTCACGTTAGTAAGTGATGAATCAAACGTGAGAGACACTAGTGCTTCCGACTCAGCATAATCAATCCCACTTAATTCCCACAGCGAATTATTAATAAGGTTTCCCCTCATTGATGGTCAATTTCCCTATTTCACATAACATCCATGGCATCTAGACTGCTATGCATATTCTAATATACTAACCATCTATGACATCTAAATGAGCTAAGCATACAAAAACTCATGAAGATCTTAGGAAATTGATAGACATACCACACAAATCCTAGAGCATGACATCTACTACTAGAGATTCATGGCAACATTTGCACGAAGCTAACATCGAATTAAACATGGCATCTATTATAATTCGCATCCGATAATCTCAATAATAATCCAGATGGTAGCTAATCACCTAGCTTAGAACTAAGATAAACACATAGCAAATGGTACCCAATGGGAAAAATACTTGAAAATAATCAAACTGAGGTTTAAGCGTTCATGATCACGGCTACATCGTAGCTCTAGCTATGATGAATTTAGTTCCAAAACATAATCGAAAATAACAATAAATTATTCATAGAAATAAATTGAGTATTAGAAAAATCCTCTTTGTTGTCTTCCTTGCACCTCCGTTCTCCTCTGCTTTCTGCACCTCCCAAAATCCTCTCTCTCCTTTGGTTTTTCTCTCCTTTTTATCAAAATCGCAGCAAGCCTCCTAAGTTTCCGCGAAACCCTTCGCTGTCACAGCTCCCTAAATGGCAAGAAACTTGAATCCAAGTTCAGTTAAGGTCTGCTTTCCTTTCTTTCCATTCCCATCCTATGCTCAATCCAAATCTGCAATTGAAGTCTCCAAGTCCCTTAACGGAAGCAAATCTCCACCACAATCAATTAAATCAAGAGACCCAATAGGGGTAGTCTGCCCGATCCCCAAGATGCCCATTAATTGACTCAAACCAAGCTTCGAATAACCACCATTCAAGCTTCCAATTTGAACCCATGGAGCAGAAATTAAGCTGAGATAATGGGTGTTCACCTTTGATGCAAGCTTGAGATAAAAAATTTTGAATCTTTCTGCTGAAATCTTTCTGCTGAAATCTTTCTGCACTCTCTGGGATTTTTTGGAGAGAACGGCGCACAAGGTTGCTGCTTCCTTTTTCTCCTCTCTGATGCAAATGGCGAGGCCTTCTTCATTGTAATGGAGAGGTCACGTGAAGGGTCTTCCTTCTTTTTGCTTTCTATAACCAAATGGTACCTACAAAAAAATCAAATGAGAAAGTGAGAAAGTGAGTTTGTTTTGGCCAAGTCTGTGCACCTATTTTGCATATGCCAAATATGTACGAGGCCAATTTGTAATATTAAAAGAGTATCATTCTCACTCATGTAATTGAATGGGAAGACAAGAAAAATAATGCAAATCTTCTTAATCTTGTCAATTTGGCTTAAAGATGAAAACAAATAATTTTTTCTGGACTTTTATCACAAATAATGTTGATAAATACAACTCTTAGGGATAAAATATATAGTATATTATGTGATCATCAAATACCCCCAAACTTGTATCTTGCTAGTCCCTTAGCAAATAACATCAAACCACAAGTACTAACACAGAAAATGCTAGTGTCCCCTTGGGCGACCCTCAGAGAATCTCATTCAAGAACACTGTAATTTTGAAGTTAATAAGCATCATAATAGCACATTTGGAAAAATCAAGTGTTAGTAAGAACTATCCAACCATCATTGAAGTGTAGTGTGTGGAATAGCCATAATAATGCATGCCTAAGCTCCTTTAAATCATCATATGCCAACAAGTAAGCTTCTCACAGGGCATACACTCAATCACTCAATGTGTTTAAGGTGGCTATTCTACACTCAAAATATCATTACATGAATGTTCTACCAAAGCTTGCACCTTGATCTCATTGACTGAAAAACTACCACCCTTGGATCAAATAGGCCTTTGATTACAGGTTGTAATGGGGCTAAGGTGATTGGCTAAACAAATGAAGGATGTGAAATTCAATGATTATGAGAAAGTATACATTTAGAGCTCTTCCCAATGAAAAAGGAAAAAAAATACAGCGAGGGTCACAATACTGGGTACATCAAACCAAACAAGGAGTTTGGTACTCTCCTCATCCATTTCTCCCCATCCTATTTCTTTCTTTCTCAACGACATATCAGTCTTGTCTAGTGCCACACTAAATATCAGACACACAACACCAGTGAGTTAGAGTGCAACATCAAGGTCTTCTCTAATTTCTCTTTCTTTCTTTTTTCTTTTCTCAAATATAGTTTTTTTTCTTCTTTTGGTACTTTCACAGATGAAAGAAACAACAAGCCACTTCCACTCCACAAGCTCTCCATGTGATATACAGTCCTCATATCAGTGACCAACAAATTCAATCCCAATACTCACATGTTCCCACCCAATAAGCTTTTACACAACCAGACTCAAGTAACCATTTTCTCTAAACACCTTCTCAAAATTAAGGATGGAGATAATATATTGAGTTTAAACTCCAAATTGGAGCATGGTAGGAAGATATGGCTACAAAAAAGAAAAAGGTTTATTGCAAAGCTCAAAGGGTTAACTAGGGGGTAATTATATAAGGCACAAGCTTTTATGGAGTTGGTGGCAAAGCCTAATGCCGACCATCATTTCCAAGTCATAATAATTCTCAATGAGGTCTCAAGAAAGCTCTAGAGATACACAACATATAAGATTGCACACATAAAATAACTAAGAATGTATGAAAGATGCATACATTATAATTAGGCACAACAGCTCAAAAGGGCGCATAGTGTTACAAAATCTGCATATTAATCTTTAAATCATGCTATAGTCTCACATTAATATGGCTATGTGCATTGCGTTCCCAAGGATTTCTTAGACAAGTACAACCTTAACACTTATTTGAGGGTTTTAGAAAGACATGCTTACTACTTTTGCAATTAGCATGACCCAAACTAGACCCAATACAATCATTGAGTCGAGAAACTAACAAAAATCTGCTTAAGAAATAAATAAAAACAAGCTTTTTTTTTTCTTTTTTTTTTATTTAATTTTTTTTTTTTTGGAACAAAAAGACCGAAAAACACCATAGCACCTGTAGATGACGCATTGCAGACTAATACAGAAAAGAGCTACTTATTCAAGTAAGACTACCTTTAGGACTAGCACTTAAAACATAAACATTTTGGGAATTATTGAGTACACAGCCAAGTAAATCACCATAGAATGTTTTTGAAGTCTCACCCCCAAACTTAAATCTAACGTTGTCCTCAATGTTATAATCAGAAATAGATAGCATATAAGTAAAGGGAGAGAATGTAAAAGACTAGCAGAAAAGAAAGGGACTGCCCTATATGCTTACCGAAGCTTTGGGACATGAGAGCTCAACTTTGGGACATGAGAGCTCAACTTTGGGGCAATCAGCATTCTCCCATTTCAGCCATGAACTGATCATCAAAATGGGTGTACACTGTGCACTTTCTCTTGTAAATAGAAGTGAGAACTTCAGTTTCCAACCTAAAATTTCTGCAAGCTCCTCAAGTCAACCTTCAATAAAGTCCCAAACAGATATTAGTGCAGGAAAAACACATAAACAAGAGATTGGGAAAATGCAAAACAAAACTAAAATTACAGAAAGGGAAAGAGAGTGGGTTGCCTCCCAAAAGCACTAAGTTTAACGTCTTCAGCTGGACTGCAGAACTTCTTTCTATGCTGGATCAGAAAAAAGAAATGATGGTCTTCATGGCATCGAACTGGACATCAATGTATGGCTTCAAACGCTGACCATTGACCTTGAATGTATTTCCCTTCTCCAGATTTTGTACTTCTACCGCACCATGAGGAAAAACTTGCAATACCAGAAACAGACCATACCACCGGGATCGAAGTTTCCCAGGGAATAATTTGAGTCTTGAATTAAAGAGAAGAACCTTCTGACTCGCATGAAACTCCTTCCTCAGAATGTTCTTATCATGTCACTTCTTAGTTTTTTCTTTGAAAAGCTTGGCACTATCGTACGCGTCATTTTTGAATTCCTCCAGCTCATTGAGTTGCAACAATCTCTTTTCCCCATATGCTTCCATGCTGAAATTCAGTTTCTTTATTGCCCAAAAAGCCTTGTGTTCGAGCTCAACCGGCAAGTGACAAGCCTTCTCAAAAACTAACCTATACGGAGACATTCCAAGATGTATTTTGAAGGCCGTGCGGTATGCCCATAAAGGATCATCTAACTTCTTTGACCAATCTTTTTTGGAAGTAATCACAGTCTTCTCTAAAATCCTCTTGATTTCTTTTGTTGGAAGTTCATATTTGGTGGAATCACTCCACCAGAAAAATAATTCACAAAATCTTCAAACCATGGGACTTCACCATGGTGGACAGCGAATAAATGTTCATCTATAAAGCTTTCATTGACCGGTACCTCAACATTTTCATCCTCTTCTTGGACCAACCTTGATAAGTGATCTGCGACAACATTCTCTGACCCTTTTTTATCTCGAATCTTAAGATCAATTTTTTGTAGGAGAAGAACCCATCTGATTAATCGAGGTTTGGCATCTTTCTTCGAAAGCAAATACTTTAAGGTAGCATGACCAGTGTAAATAATTACCTTGGATCCAATCAAGTAGGAGCGGAACTTATCAAGAGCAAACACTACAGCTAGCAGCTCCTTTTCCATAGTTGAATAATTCAATTGCGCATCATTAAGGGTCCGGCTTGCATAATAAATAACATGGGGCAGCTTCCGTATTCTCTGTTCCAAAACAACTCCAACGGCATAGTCACTTGCATCGCACATCAATTCGAATGTAAGAGACCAATCTGGTGCAGTAATAATAGGGGCTGATGTAAGTGACTTCTACAAAGTGTTGAAAGCATACAAGCACTCCGAATCAAATTGGAATGAGACATCTTTTTGGAGAAGATTGCATAGAGGCTTGGCGATTTTTGAGAAATCCTTGATGAACCTCCTATAAAAGCCTACGTGACCGAGAAAACTTCTTACGCCCTTCACTGATATTGGTGCAGGAAGCTTTTCAATAAGCTCAATCTTTGCCTTGTCAACTTCGATGCTAGTACTTGAAATTCTATGCCCCAAAACAATACCTTCTTGCACCATAAAGTGACATTTTTCCAGTTCAACACTAAATTTGATTTTTGACATCTTCTAAGCACTAGAGACAAATTGTGGAGGCAATTATCAAATGAAGATCCAAATACCAAAAAGTCGTCCATGAAAACCTCAATAAACCTCTCAACCATGTCCGAGAAAATACTCATCATACACCGTTAAAAAGTCACAGGTGCATTGCAGAGTCCAAATGGTATTCGCCGGTATGCAAATGTCCCAAATGGACAGGTGAACGTCGTTTTCTCCTGATCTTCTGGAGCAATAGGGAGCTGATTATACCCAGAATAACTATCTAGGAAGCAGTAGTGAGAATGCCCGGATAGTCTCTCCAACATTTGATCAATGAATGGTAAGGGAAAATGATCCTTACGTGTGGTGAGGTTGAGCTTCCGATAATCAATGCAAACCGCCAACCTGTAGTCAATCTCACTAGAGCCAGTTCGTTATTAGCATTAGTTATCAAAGTAGTGCCGCCTTTCTTCGGAACAACTTGAATGGGACCAACGCATTTACTGTCAGATATTGGGTAAATAATCCCAGCATCCAAAAGTTTGAGAATTTCAGCTCAGACAACTTCTTTCATTGGTGGGTTCAATCTTCTCTGAGCTTCAATTAATGGTCTGCTGCCCTCCTCAAGAAGAATTTTATGCATACACATAATTGGACTAATGCCCTTAATATCGACAATTGTCCATCCAAGGGATGTCTTATATTCCCGTAACACCCGCAAGAGCTTCTCTTCTTCAACTGGACTTAGATAGGCAGAAATGATGACTTGTAAAGTTTCAGCAGCTCCTATTTAAGCGTATTTCATATGCGTCGGCAATTGTTTTAACTCTAATTTTGGTGCAAATTCAATAGATGGCTGAATTTTCACCGGGGCTGCTCCTAACTCCTCATGGTGATGTCTCCATCGCTGATTGTGTATAGGGGCAGAATTAAGAATTGTAGAGACAGAAACAACATCTTCCAACGCATCAGCATTAAACTCAGGTTGAACTAAGCATGCTTCCAATGGATCTTCTGGATGTTGTGCTTGAAAATTCTGATTCACTACTTCCTCCAACACATCAGCTCGAAAGCATTCTTCAAAATCCCTTGGCTTCTTCATTGCCTCAAACACCTTGAACACCACTTCCTTGTCTTGCACCCTCAAAGTGAGAAGACCTTTTTGTACATCAATCCTAGTTCCAGCAGTAGCCATAAATGGCCGACCAAGTATGATTGGAATCTCTCTGTCCTCTTCCATATCAAGTATCAAGAAATCGGCTGGTAGAATAAATTGTTCAACCCGTACCAACACATCTTCAATTATTCCTTGTGGATAACTGACTGATCGATCTGCAAGTTGAAAAGAAACAAATGTCGGTCCCCCAAACCAAGTTGTTTAAATATAGTAAAAGGCATCAAATTAATACTAGCACCTAAATCAATCAAAACTTTTTCAAAAGAAAAGTTTCCAATTGTACAAGGTATAGTAAAACTCCCTGGATCCTTTAATTTAGGTGGTAGTTTATGCTGTAAAACAGCACTACATTCCTCTATTAACATCACTTTCTCATGCTTCATGAATCTCTTCTTGTTGGTACAGACATCCTTCAAGAATTTCGCGTAACTTGGGATTTGTTTCACCGCATCAAGCAAAGGGATGTTAATATGAACTTTTTTAAACAACTCAAGAATTTCATAAAGATGTTGATTCTACTTAGCCTTTTTTAACCACTGAGAATATGGAACCGGTGGCACATAAGGTTGAATTAGATCTGTTTGTTCCTGCACAAGGTCAGTTGTAGAAGTAGCTTCCAAATTCTCTGAATTTTCAGCAATTTCATCAAGCTTTCTTTTCGATGCTAATTCAACCTCCTTCCCATTTCGAAGTGTAACTACTTGGGCCTGTTCTTGGTTCCTAGGATTTGCTATAGGCTGACTTGGCAATTTCCCAATTGCTCTCTCGTTCAACGCATTAGCAATCTGACCAACTTGAACCTCTAGTTTACCAATTGAAACTTGCTGGTTTTGGAGGGTAGTTTGAGTTGCTTGCATGAAATTGTTGGTATTCTGAGTCATTTGTGCCAGCATCTCTTCCAGGGAATTTTTCTTTGCTTCATTGCCCTGGAATTTGAGTGTTGCTCCATGAGAAATTTGGATGTCTTCGCCACCCCGCATTGTATTTGATGTCTGGGAGGGGATTAATCTACTGGCGGTTGAAATTGGTAACTTGATTGGCTTGTTCCTGAATAAATTTTGGGAAAGAGCTTCTCATGTTACACTCCATGCTAGAATGTGTACCTACACAAACTGTACACACATAAGAAACACGCATTGACTGATTTGGAGACATTAAAGAATCAAATTTTTTGCTAAGGTTAGAAATTTGTGTAGCCATAGCAGTGTATGAGTCGATCTCATGGATTCCAGCCTTCTTTGGTAGTTCTCTTTCTACACCCCAATTTTGAGAATTGGCAGCTGTTCGGTCATTATTTATGCATCATTTTGATGTCTTTATATGCCTCTCTTACATGTCTTTTGAATGATTTTGTGCCTTCAATAGTAGAAAATGATCAATCTTGTGAGACTTGTGCACATTTGGAAAGATGGGTAAATTCTGAGAAGAACGCAAAAAGAATGACTCAAATCGGAGTTTCAGATGAAGGTGATGTCCTCAGTTCAATATCAGGACCTGAATTGGGTCCTGAGTGCGCCAGTGCGCCCTATTTTGGGTCCTTCGCCAAGTACCTCAGATCATGCCATCCAGGACCCAGACCTGTGTCTCATGACATCAAGTTCAGGGCCTAGAAGTGCCAAGGTCAAACCAGGTTGTGTCCCGCGACATGCCCCAAGGATACCCTCTCGAGTCCCAGGCGTGTTCCTACCAAGTCCCTGCCGTCTTCCTACCAAGTCCCTGCCGAGCCCAGCACATGTGCCTAAACCCTGGTTCCTGTTCCGCCAGTTGTGGGACAAAGTTCCTCCTCTGTACTAAGCCTGACAACCTATGCACCTAGCTTGAGCAATGACGCGCTTCTACTACGCCCATGGTGCGCCTCAAAAGCGGAGTCCCCGTTTGTGCTGAAAATGCTTTCCTGGTCCCTTGTCCTAAAGAGATCCTTTGCGCCTTATTTTAGGGCCGGAAGGTTCAGAAGAGGCCCTGACCTTCAATTCAACGGAACAAAGCGAGGCAAAGCCCATAACTATACTAGATACATCATTTGGAAGTGCTTAGAGTGGTTTGTCTCGAGTGGATTGATCAATGACATTTGAAGTTCTCAAAAGTCCAAGTTTGAAGGTTTTGAGTCCAGAATCTGGCCCAGCTATGTTCGAAGTGCTTAGGCTTGGCTCAGCCTAGTTCTTGACGTCCAAGTAACATCCAGAAGATTCCAGAAGTTGTCTTGGCGTGCAAGAAAGCTCAGAAGACTTATTGTACAGCATTGTCGCA
This sequence comes from Oemleria cerasiformis, assembly GCA_037349345.1. Classification (NCBI taxonomy): domain Eukaryota; kingdom Viridiplantae; phylum Streptophyta; class Magnoliopsida; order Rosales; family Rosaceae; genus Oemleria; species Oemleria cerasiformis. Next base: position 9,217,786 of record JAZGTL010000003.1, on the reverse strand, counting down.
AATCCTAGTACAAGTCCAAGAAGGATTTCTCTTTTAAGTCCTTTTTGATATCTAATTAGAATAGGAGTTTTGAGTCAGTTTCTGATTAGGATTTTATCCAAAACTATCTCCTACATTGTAATGGTTTAGAGGCCTATTTAAAGGACCTTAGGGTTTGCGGGTATATATCTCTAGGCACCCTAGCCGCAATTTACATTGTAATACAGCTTTTAAATTTAAACAGTTTTTAGTTTCTGCGTGTGAGAGAGTTGGACATGAGCATTGGAGGACAAGCTCTGGCGTAGTCTTCTGCTGTGTCTCATCGTCAATAATCTCCTCTGTATCTTTACTTTCATTTCTTTTACTTTAATGAATTCAATTATGTTTGTTTCAATTTCAATTATGTGTGAGTAGTCTTTTAAGGATTAGGGTTGCTTGAAGCCCTAGCCATGTTAGTTCGTTAATTAGATTTTGGCTGTTGATTTTGATTTCTATGTATGCTGAATTATTCTGATTACTGCTTAAACTACCATTCCTTTATGCCTATGAGATTAGCTACCTTGTTTGCATAAATTATTGATGGAATTGCTTGACGGACCACTATATCATCTTGTAATTCATTAGCATCAAGACGTTGAGGTTAAGAAACAATCATGTAGTCGGGATTCATGACAACCTAGGAATGCGCATCACTTTTCTAGGCTAGTGTAGTGTCATTAAATTCTCTTTGTACTTCATGCATCATCTTAAACGGTAGGTGATAGACGTTTTAGAGTACACATCATGCTTAGAACATGCCAAGTAAGAGAGGATAATATATGTGGAGTAGCCCAACCATCGGGACCTTTGCATGGGCACTTAATTCAGAAGTTACATAGTAATTAGGTCAAGAAAATCTTATTAAGGACTATAATTAGTTAGAGTGGATAGTAAGCCTTAATTCGCCTTAGTTAATAAGTAATCAATCAACTTTTCTTGCATTTTAATTTACTATTTTACTTTCTTGCGTGATAATCCAAAAGCATCAAACCCATCACCAACACCACCCCTCCCCGCCCCACTCCCCCCCCCCCCCCCCCCCCCCCCCCCCCCCCTGTTTTCGGTGTGTGTGTGTTTGACTTTATTTATTTGCTGTTTTTATCTAAGTTAATTGAATCAGAACTGAATTGGAACATAATCGTTGAAACAAGTCCTCGAGGGATCAACTCTTGCTGTGCTACTATATTATTCTTATCGATTTGTGAACTTGCAAGGATTTTATAACTGTTAGAATTAGTTTGTATATTTCTTGTTCTCAAATTTTACCAACAAGTTTTTGGCGCCGTTACCGGGCACTTGTCCCTTAACGGTGCCCATTAATTAAGGTTTAGTTAACTCAATTTTGTATATTAACTATTTAGATTTCATTTAGATTCTTTATTAACTTAGTTTGTCATATTTCTCATGTACATATGAACAACTCATACATGGATATGGGACCATGGAATTATCCATACATGGAGACGGGAGCTTGGAACGATCCATACCCAACTTCATTCAATCAAGGGAGGAGCAATCAGCCGGAATTCTATTATCAAGAACACCCAGAACCATACAACCCAGGATGGTGCAAGCAGCCTAATTTCACATGGAACTCCCCTTAAATAGTTCCTCACTACGAACCAACTCCTGACCTCCAACCTTCGCTGTGGACTTTGATACAATGCATGAAGGCTTGTAATCAAAGCATTGAAGCCACTGCTGAAGAAGTCCGAGAGCTAAACCAACGCATGGAAGAGAGACTTGAACAAAGCATGCAGCAGTTTTCATTCTACATGGGTCCATGCGAAGAGATGTCCCTATCCCCACCAAGTGAAGTTGTAGTTGCTGATCATGATGACGCTATCGTAACACTAACCCTTCGACAAGTGCTTGCCATGGAGTCCACCCAAACTTCGCTTTGGACGATGATCCAAAGCATGGAGGCTTGTAATCAAAGCATTGAAGTCGCTATTGAATAAATCCGAGAGTTGAACCATCACATGGATGATGAGCATAATGAGGACACCATCACGCCAGAACTTCAACAGCCTACCATTGAGGCCATGGCTCCCAGCCAAGCCCATGACGTGACAGTGTCTCCCGATTCTGCTCAGATTGAGCAGTGGGACGCACCTAATTCATACCCTCCAATATACTCTTCCTTTTATAATGTTTCTGATTCTAATTTCATGTCTAACTATACCTCTTTACCTTGCACTCACATATTGGACAGTGAAATGGAAGAAAACTAGGAGGAAGAGAATAGGACGAATGATGGTGACGAGGACATCCAGGCCAAACCCATGCCCCTGCCCTATGTGCTGCCCAGCAGCAATGTACTACCCCAAGCCGTGTCCCACAGCCATGCCCACGTTCTGCCTCATGACGCGCTTAAGTCACTACCCCAAATCCAGCCTCAAGCTGCACAGACCCTGCCGCAGGCACCTCAGCAGACCCTTCCAAATGCATTACCGCAGCCCCATCCCAGCGCCATAGAACCTAGACACGTCCAGGGCACGCCTTCAACGCACCAAACTGTACCAACTGATTCACTGCAGGGCAAGTCCTTAGCCGATGCACCAGAACCTTCCCAGCGCGCATCTGAGACGCGCAGTGCTGTGGCCAAGCTCCAAGACCCGTCCACAGTAGAACCCAAGGACTAGCACATGCCTCCCCATCTGCAGCCAACTGTGTCTCGGCTCATGCCCATGGACAAGGTCCCGGTTTTGAAATTCAATGCACCTTCTCAACTTAATCCGGAAACACTTGACTTTAATTTTAAGAAGGGGCATTTGGATGTGAATTCTGATTCAGTTCCTAAATATGTTACACCTATCCTTTGCAGGTCCCACAATGAAAAAAAAAGGAAGGTGTTGGCGGCCCTCAACTTGGTCCCCCTCTTCAAGTTCAAAAGGAAAAAATAACAGAAGGGACCAAGGAAGACTTCTAGGGCATACAAGGCACAACCAAAGATGTTCCCCCACGAGCATTTTCAAAGGAAGACAATTGAGAATGGACAAACACTGCACTCATTCAAATCCCTTCTCAATCTTTTTCCCAATAAGTTACGTTCTCATCGGTGGATTTCTTTATGTGTTTCTAACTTTTTTTCTCCATAATGCAGCGCAGATTCTACAGCAAGAGGCTCATAATCGGTTCCATGTTGACGCTGAAATCCTGGGCACACCACCAAATGCCTAGCAAGCCATGCCACGTCTTGCCTAGACGTTAAATAAAGCGCTCCTAGGAGGCAGCCTAGCCCTGGTTTGTATTTCTCTCTTCCTTTGTTGTTTCTGCCCGTTATATCTCTCAAACATTTCTACTGTTGTCATGCATATTACTTATCATAATGAGGACAATGTTCAGTTTAGGATTGGGGTTGTGGATTGAATTTTTGCATATAGAAACAAGTAGATTTGGGGGTGATACACGGCCAAAACTTTTGAATTTTCAGTTAGTTTTTTTAGTTACTTAATTTTTTTGCTACAATAGTATTATAACTTGTTAATAGGGATGTATATGCTAAGTTAACTATCTTTGCCTTACTAAGAGACATGCCATGGTCAAGTAGTTCATACTCTGCACTTCACAATGCCATGTTTTAAGTGATTAAGTGAACAAAACAACTGAATTTGAGTGAACTTAAGAAAATTAGTGGAGACTTCCCTGTGAGATCTTTGAGCCTAATTACCATTATTTCCGAGGGATATACTTATTTCTACTCTTAAACACTCATTGCTTTTGTTCTTAATTGCTGATCTCATTACATCATTTTGCATTGAATTTTAAAGAATTAACATCATATAAATGCTCTTGATTTAATATGGGGTTTGCCATAAGAAGTGATGTAGGCTATGTGTGATTAACCTCTAAAGGCCTTATCCTACCCTATTGCATGCTCCCTAAGCCAATTTTGAAGCCAAACACTCAGCCTTTTCTTGCATCACCTAAAGTATAACCTAACCCAAAATACTTAGTCATTCATTAAAGACATACCCTATAACCTCAGTTTGTGTTAAGGTTGCCCTAAATGAGATTCATGGTGAGAATGAGAAGTGAAAGAAGATGTTGCCCAATTCCAAAGACATTGGCGTTTTGAAAAGTTCAAAGTTGCATGAAAGAATGAGGAAATCATTGCATGATCTTGGTTCAATTCAATTCAAAAGAAAAAAAGAAAAAAAATAAAGAGAAAAAATCAAGAACAGAAAAAACGTTGAAAAGAAAAAGAAAGAAGAATGAGACAAGCTGCATGAAAGATTGAAGCTGCAACCATTCTGGTAGACCATGATGTGGCCATTTCAATAACAAGTCTCTAAACCACTCTCAACTCTCATAAAAAGGCTCAGAATGAAATTGGGCAAAGGTCATAATATCATTCCGTAACTTAGAAGTCTAGGAAGGAGGAAAAAAGTTTTGCAAAAACAAATTGGCAAAGTCATCCCAATTTCTTATGGAATTTGGTATAAGGGAGTGCAGCCAACTCTTCGCCTTGTCCTTTAGGGAAAATGGGAACATCCGCAGCCTTATTACTTCATCAATTGCACCATTCAGCTTCAGAGTATCGCATATTTCTAGAAAATCATTTATGTGCAGATTGGGGTCTTCGGTTGACAAGCCATAGAAGGAAGGCATCATCTGGATCAGCAATGGCTTCAACTCGAAGTTGTTGGCTGTAATTTGTGGTCGAACAATGCAGGACAGTGAGGAGGACACCGTAAGAGCTGAATAATCCATCAGTGCCCGATTTTCATTTGGATTTGGAACAGCCATCCCTTTCTTTGAATCTCCCTTCTATGGTTCTCCCCTTAGCAATTGCCAGAAGGTTCTCTCGATCTCTGGATCGTATAGCACAACTTCTAAACTTCTAGCACGGCGACCGTGCATATAAGCTTTGGAAGAACCTGCAAACAAAAGAAGATAACGATTAGGAGACACAAAAATGAAAAACAAGTGTCAACAAAACAAAGAAAAAAGATAGAATTAATTTCGATCCCCGTCGACGGCGCCAGAAACTTGATGTGATTTTTAGTGTAGTCAAATTTAACCCAAACAAGTTTCAAATTTCAATGCTCGCAAGTGTACGAATCGTCAAATAATATAGTAGCAAGCAAAGTTCGTTCCGCAGAGATCAATTCAACTCTAATCCTCTAACTTAATTTAAATTGCGCTTATGATGAATGAAGATTGATTAATAAGTAGGAACTCTGAAAAATTAAATCGAAACTAAACAACAAAGTAAAATGTGAATGATGGCAAAATAGCAATAGTCACGTTAGTAAGTGATGAATCAAATGTGAGAGACACTAGAGCTTCAGACTCACCATAATCAATCCCACTTAATTCCCACAGTGAATTATTAACAAGGTTTCCCCTCATTGATGGTCAATTTCCCTAATTCACATAACATCCACGGCATCTAGATTGCTATGCATATTCTAATATACTAACTATCTATGACATCTAGATGAGCTAAGCATACAAAAACTCATGAAGATCTTAGGAAATTGATAGACATGCCACACAAATCCTAGAGCATGACATCTACTACTAGAGATTCATGGCAACATTTGCACGAAGCTAACATCGAATTAAACATGGCATCGATTATAATTTGCATCCGATAATCTCAGTGATAATCCAGATGGTAGCTAATCACCTAGCTTAGAACTAAGATAAACACACAGCAAATGATACTCAATGGGAAAAATACTTGAAAATAATCAAACTGAGGTTTAAGCGTCTACATCGTAGCTCTAGCTATGATGAATTTAGTTCCGAAACATAATCGAAAATAATAACGAATTATTCATACAAATAAATTGAGTATTAGAAAAACCCTCTTTGTTGTCTTCCTTGCACCTCCGTTCTCCTCTGCTTTCTGCACCTCCCGAAATCCTCTCTCTCCTTTGGTTTTTCTCTGCTTTTATCAAAATCCCAGCAAGCCTCCTAAGTTTCCGCCAAACCCTTCCCTGTCCCAGATCCCTAAATGGCAAGAAACTTGAATCCAAGTTCAGTTAAGCTCTGCTTTCTTTTCTTTCCTTTCCCATCCTATGCTCAATCCAAATCAGCAATTGAAGTCTCCAAGTCCCTTAACAGAAGCAAATCTCCACCACAATCAATTAAATCAAGATGCCCATTAATTGACTCACACCCAGCTCCGAATAACCACCATTCAAGCTTCCAATTTGAATCCATGGAGCAGAAATTAAGCTGAGATCATGGGTGTTCACCTTTGATGCAAGCTTTGGAGAAATCTTTTTTAATCTTTCTGCTGAAATCTTTTTGAATCTTTCTGCACTCTCTAGGATTTATTGGAGAGAACAGCGCACAGGGTTGCTGCTTCCTTTTTCTCATCTCTGGTGCAAATGGCGAGGCCTTCTTCATTGTAATGGAGACCTACATAAAAATCAAATGAGAAAGTGAGAAAGTGAGTTTGTTTTGGTCCAGTCTGTGCACCTATTTTGCATATGCCAAATATGTACAAGGTCAAGTCTGTGCACTTATTTTGCATAATTGAATGGGAAGACAAGAAAACTAATGCAAAATCTTCTTAATCTTGTCAATTTGGCTTAAAGATGAAAATATGTAATTTTTTTTCGACTTTTATCACAGATAACGTTGACAAATACAACTCTTAATGGTAAAATATATAGTATATTATGTAGTCATCAATTTTCATGATGAGGTTTGAACGAGACCTCCTAATGCATTATGCCCCAAACTGTTGGTTCGAATTTTTTCTCATCCATCAATGAAATCCTTTTGATAAAAAAAAAAAACACTTTCAACCCAAATTCTTAGTCAACCCAACAAAAAAATCTAACACTAGTACAACCCAACAAATAAAACCAATCATAATATATGTGGTGGACCAGGAATACAGTCTCCAGAATTTCCTCCTCCCGACTTGCATTTGCTCCTCAATGAGTTTAAACTTATACTTCATATCCTCCTCCTTTTCTTGCCCTTCCTCCATATATTCATTATTTTTTGTAATGGCAGACGTATGGTCATCACCCATCTCTCCTTTTTTCTTCTTTTTCTCCTGTCGCTTATCTCGCCTTCTGGCCTTGAAGTGGGCATTGACACACATCTTGATCATCATCCAAATTGACGGCTTCTTCATTGTGTTGAGATGTTGTGCTCATATTTAGAAATTGCTGGTCACTCCATTTTGGACAATCTTTGATTTGATGTTCCAAGCATGATACAACTTAAAAGCTTTATGTGCAGCTTATTATCAGTCATCAATAGGGTTATTGCATTATAATCCTATACTAATTAACTATGCAAAATTAAATGAGAAAATAAATTAGATGACAAGGCTAATTAACTTTGCAAAATTAAATGAGAAGGTCCGAACTCTCACCACATCTTTTTGACTCCATCTACTTTTTGGCCGGCTGTTGGCTTGTGTTAAACATTGCTTCCATAGGCCACATATTGTTCGCTGATCACCTTGAATCGATAGCAAATGGCTTGAGGAGTTCGAGGTGGAATTGATATGCCGGGATCGGTCTCCACAAACCCAACCTTTGCATAGAGCTTCGTCTTCTTCTGGCCTCCAATTCACACCTCTTGGTATTTTTGGAAGCATCTTTGAGTAAAAACAAATGAAAATAAAAATATTGAGCCAACTTTGTATGGGTATGATTGTATTTGAGAGGAGGAAATTGATTTTGGGTATTTGATATGAAGAAATTCATTTTGGGTGGGTTATTCAACAAAGTGATGGTATTTATATAATTTTAGGATAAGTTCTGAGGATAGATCTGAAATAAATAATTTATTTTAATTATTTTGACCGTTGGATTTAAATTTGGGTCGTTGGATCTTTTTTTCTACCGTTAGATATACTGAAAAAATTCTGGACCGTCCGATTTGAGTTTTTTTCTTAAGTTTCCATCCTGACCGTTGGATTTCCGACGGTCAGTTCATCGTGGGCTTTGATTTTTCGCTTGCATGGGCTTGCAATGTAAGGGATTACAGCCCCCAAAAAAGTCAAAAAATTTGAGACAAAAGCCTACGTGATGGGCTCTCTTCATCATCTTTGTGGGTCAAATTTCCAATCCGTTTGTTAAGTAGGTGGAAATACCAAACCATTTTTCCACCCCCACTCAAAATTCATCCCCTCCCTATACATGCATTGAGAGCAATATGGGCAAAAAAATGTAGAACTTTGGGTTTCCAAACCATGGGTTGGAGATGGCCTAAGGACCCAGATAAAATTGTACTCTTTTTACTTAGTTTTGGTTTTTTCCGATTGGATTTTTTGGAGTAAGATTTTAATGAGGTAACTTGCTATTAACTTGTTCACATTCAAAGGGGAGTGTTCTAATTGTGGGTGCCAACTTGTTGGCAAATTAAATCCAAAAGTAGGTGTAATAGTAAGTTTTTTCTTTGGGTGAGAGTCTAGTTGTGGCTTTCACACTGAAGACGAAGCACTTACTCTCCCTGTTTAGTGTAAGTTCTAGTTTGCTTTACTGAATTCTAAAGCAAGAGCCCGCAAGAAATCACTTCATATATTCCATTTATTTTATAATAAGATTCTTATTTTTTTTCTTTCAGAAATTTCAATTTTTTTTTTAAGACAATTTTCAATTATTTGAGTTTTCTCTATTATTTAAGTCCTAAAGCACTATTTGGTGCATGTTGAAATACCAAAACTTTCCCTGTGAGTTTAGTTAGGCATTTTCAATGGGCCTATCCAGTTCGAGATTTTTTTTATTTTGTCAAAATTGAATCGGACAGGCTTGATGAAAAATAAAGAAAGCCCAAACTCACGAACAAGCCAGGCTTTTTTGGGCTTCACGAGCCGAACCGAGTTAGCCCATTTGGACCGAGCTTAAATGGACTTTTTATGACATAAAATAGAGGCTTTTTAGTCAAAATGCCTGGAACCGTGCGACGAGTCTCGCTTTACCCCCATGAACTCACATTCCTGTATTGAATTGTCTCACTTTACCTTAAAATTGTCAACTCTAATTGTTTTATGTTAAATTGGAGTAAAAATGTGATGAATTTCATCACAATTCTTGGGTTTAAGTTAGATTCACCCACCCCTTAAAAAAGTTCTCCAAAATTCCAGACATAACCATCATGTTTAAAGCCACCTCCCTACCTTTATCTCCAAAAACTAAAAAACCATAGTCCCAAGTGCCCACCTACTCTCTATCAACCTGGCTATCAACCGCCATTTATTTTCCTTTATGTATCCACCCTTCGTCTCTTCCATTCTAATTATCTCTCTCTTTACCTCATAATTAAGCCCATATTCTCTCATAAATTCGAAGAGACCTTCCTTGACCTTTCACCCTCATAGTCCTCTAATTCACCGGCAACAAAGTCGGGTATACCTTCCTTGACCTCAAGTCTGCACTCCCCGACATAGCACGTGTCATTGTACACCGAGCCATCACTCACATTCTCCCAAACAAGCGTTGTGGTACAGCCTCAGCGCTCACATGTATCGAGGTCCAAGGAGGAGGCCGAAAACCTACATGTAGAAGAAAACGGGTCAAGCTCGCCAAGGGACGACTCGAACTCCGCTCCATCTCGATTGAGGAGTCGTCTTCGGACCCAAACCCCGAGATCGGACTTTTAAAATTAATCGCAAGGAGAAAAGACTCACGATATCGACGGCGGTGGCGAGCACGACATACAACACAATCGTCGTGAGGAGTTCCATCAACGAGTTCGAGAAGCCAAAGATGAAAGATTTCATTGTGGAAATGAAGAGGTGGGATTTGGACTCAAATGAGAAGACCATTTTTCTGATGAGGGGAGTGGCAGACAATTTGAGGTTTTCGAGTCGGAATATTGAGACCTTGAAGATATTGACTCTGATGACGTTGAATTTATTTGATATTTTGATTGCGGATAAGTTGATTCTGACGCCGAAGATTCTAGATTATTTAAATGCGATATATAGGCTTAATTATGAGGTAAAGAGAAAGATAGTGAGGATAGAAGAGACGAAAGGTGGCTACCAAAGGAAAGTGGACGAAAGTGGATAACCGTGTTGATCGAGAATGGGTTGAGGCTTGGGACTATGTGGGTATTTTTGTTGTTGGAGGCAGAAATGGGGGGTGGCTTCAAACATGATGAGTAAAGCTGAAATTTTGCAAAACTTCTTTAAGGGGCGGGTGGATCGCAATTAACCTCAAGAACCGTAATAAATTGTCTTACTTTGCTCCCAATTTAATATAGCACAATTAGAGTTAACGGATTTGAAGCATAGTGAGACAATTCAGTGTACGAAATGTGAGTTCATAGGGCAAAGTGAGGCGATTCACAGCTCCTAGAGTTAAGCAAGACTTATTGCACAAGTTCAGAAGCATTTGAACTAAAAAGCCTACAAAACATGTCCACTTAAACTTCAAGGAAAAAAAAAAGGAGAAACATTCTCTATTTTGATTTTTTTAATACAATGATATTTTGATTACTTTATACACATTGGGTATCGACTTCGCCTTTCACGAGAGTCGAACCTTAGACCTCCCACATAACTTATAAAGAGGAATGTCACCCTCCCACATAACGTATAGAGAGGAATACTATTAGGCCATAGACAATATCCTAGATATTGATTAAATATACTAAAACTTCAAACTAATCCTACAAAAGTTGGTGGTCTAGTGGCAAAGGTGCAATGCAACCAAGCCCTTAGTATTTGTTTCGAGCCAGACTGGGCTTTTCTTCAATGGTCCAAACAGATCCCCATGAGCCCATGGGCTTACGGCCGAATGTTGAGGCCTAAGTTTAGGGACCAGCAGATGACCTCACTGATATTAACAATTTGCAGACGGTTAGTTGCCTAAAGGCCCCATGTCTCATACTCATATTCCAGTTTGGGGCACTGCCTTCAATTAAGTTTTGTCAATTGAGTTATGCACAAAAGTAAACAAGATGGACCATATAATACATGTACACTTGGTCTAGTGGCAAAGGTGCAATGCAACCAAGCCCTTGGTCTTTGTTTCGACCCAGACTGGGCTTTTCTTCAATGGTCCAAGCGGATCCCCATGAGCCCATGGGCTTACGGCCGAATGCTGAGGCCTAAGTTTAGGGACCAGCAGATGACCTCGCTGATATTAACAATTTGCAGATGGTTAGTTTCCTAAAGGCCCCATGTCTCATACTCATATTCCAGTTTGGGGCACCGCCTTCAACTAAGTTTTGTCAATTGAGTTATGCTCAAAAGTAAAGAAGATGGACCATATAATACATGTACACTTGCATTTTCTCTAGTTGTTAATGCGAAGTATTTCAAATTTGCTAAAAACATAAAGCGGATTCTACGATCCGTTAGCAGATGTTCCTATAGAACATTCACTTCCAATAACCGATTGTTTCCCACACACAAAAAAGGCATTTCCTTGTAGTCTGCCAAAGTTTATCAAAAACCTTTTTGGTTCGATCATTGGGTCGCTCATACAGGCTTTGTTGGTACATATTGCACATGCGCATCTTCACATGTGATCTGCAAAAAAGATGAACCAGAAAAAGGAATCAGCTGGCACTTAATGTAACTGATAAAGAAAAAATAATGGGCAAAGAACGGAAACACCCAACAATAACTAGCGTGGGAACTTCAACCCTCCCAATACAAGCAATCTCTACAGATTTGGAACGTGTAATCAAGTAAGCAAAGCACATAGAAATTGTCATGAATATCTTAATACACATCCGTTATTAAGCTGAAATGCCAACAATATGAAAATGATATTATACATCCTACTATAGTAATCCTATAATGTGTTATACAAGCCTTTGAATGTCCCATTTTGTTTTCATGGTACAGCGATCGCGAATGGGGTCCTTACAGAATTGATCCTCATGAATGGTACAATTATACCTAGGAGATTTTCACAATATTCTGGAAACCACCAAATACCAAGAGTTTTGACTCTCGATTAAGGCACCAATTTACAACTCACAAAAAGGAAAAGGAGACAGAGAGCCTAAAGCATTAGAGACTCTGCAAACTCAAGGTTGACAAATAAAGGAGCAATGTCTCCTGGCTATAATTACTTCTAAGATGGCCTACGGGTCGTGAACGTCTTTTCCTGGAGAAGAAGCAATGATGGTATCTGGTGGTAACTATATGCTTAACTACTTCAACCATGCATAAATAGCATACATTAGAAAAGACGGTCATATCTGAGTGCACTGTGAAACCCAGTTCCTGATGTCATGTACAGCAGACTTTACGGGTTACTTTTTAACAGTGTGGTAGTTAACTAGCTATTCAACAAGAATCATAACCAAAAAGCCATAATAGATAAATTGGTATAATTAAACAAACCGATCATAAAAACAACATACAAAAGGTTTTACAAAATTGATTGGAAACTACAATTTGTTAGAAACTCGTATTGCGTTACCTGCAAATCCTCTGAAAGAACCTCAGAAACAGCAAGAGTGTAACAACCAGGGACATATTTTCCTGCAAAACAATTAAAATCCAGAGCCAATTCCAGATATGTGAATCAATTGGTAGTTTGTACATATAATCTAGAGCATTGTGAAGTTTTAAGAGCAAACAATTCAAGCCGATTGGCACTTAGAAACCCGAGGGTCAGCCATTACCATATAAAGTGTCTATAGAAAGGCATAAGAGACTCAACAATCAGTTTCAATAGGACATATTTCAAATCAAATCAAATCTCTTATTTCTGTATTTGCAAAATCTATAAATAAATAAAGTTAATGTAACAAGACTTACCAGTTCGGAGCCACTTTGCAGCCCAACTCCTACTTGGATCCATCACTGCAATGACCCTGAAATCCAAGCAATGCAGTTGCAGATGACCCAAAAAATAATCGTCAAAGAAGAAGAAGAAGAGTGCAAAAGACTAACCCGTTAAAATTAGGAGTGGTGTAATCGGCGGGATTCTCTTCCTTGAAGAAAGGACAGTTCTCGCATCCCGAATCTCTAAACTGCATTTGAATTTGCATTTGTTTTTTGTTTGTGTTAGTAATTGTAGAACTCAACCAAAAACCCTAAATTCTCTGGAATAGCAAAAAATTAAAAGTAGGAAAAGTAAAACCCTTGACCTGATCGAAGGTCTTGACGAGGCGGCAGCGAAGGCAAGCCCTAAGCTCGTGGCCGAAGCTCGTCGGAATCTGAGCGGGTTGCACCGGTTCTGGGTTTCTCATCTTCTTTCAACAAAAACAACGACGGGGACAATGCACAATGCAGTATAACAGGGAACAGGGAAGAGACGCTTGCACACTACACTTTTCCAGGCTTGCAGCCTCCTCACTCCTCTCTAATCTCTATAATAAAGCCAGGTCGGTCAAAAAACTCTACCAAAATATTTTGGATAAAAATACATTTTATGATTTAAAAAATATGAACAAAATAATAAAATCATATATTTTAGGAACATTGATGGAAATAAAATATTCTCCACAAATTTATTAAAACATATAACACTTAAAAATGTGTTTACAAAAATAAAACCTACAAAGTGGATGGTAACCTCATAGTAACCATCCGGTGAAATCTCTCTCATCTTCATGGTCTTCCTCTCATCTTCATGGTCTTCCTCTCATCTTCCTAGTCTTCCTCTCATCTTCTCTCATCTTCCTCTCATCTTCCTCATCTTCCTCTCATCTTCTCTCATATTCTCTCATCTCCCTCTCATCTTCTCTTTCGAACCCTCCGTCCCTCCCACGAAATTGAACCTCCATCCCTCCCTCCCTCCCTCCCTCCCACGAGATTGAACCTCCCTCCCTCCCACGAAATCGAACCATCCACGCCTCCCTCCCAAGAAATCAAACCCTCTCTATGGCGACTCAGGACTATTCAGGCAGTGGTGGTGACTACTCATCTCGAACAGGTGAGATAGAAACAAAGGTGGATAATAGCAACATAGATCTAGTCTTATAGTGCCCCACTGGTTTAGATCTAGTCTTGTAGTCCGGTAGTGTCCTCATAGTCAGGATAATGAGAATTGCTTTTTTTGGGCAGTGAGAATTGGATGTACTGGTCTGAAATTCTCATCAACATATGCTTGTTTTTTGTCTTTATAGTCAGGTAGTGTCCTCATAGTCCGGTAATGTCTTCATAGTCAAGGTAATGAGAATTGTTTTTTGTGGGCAGTGAGAATTAGATGTTTTGGTCTAAAATTTTCATCAACCTATGCTCATTTCTGTCCTCATAGTCAAGTAGTGTCCTCATAGTCCGGTAGTGTCCTCATAGTCAGTGCAGTGAGAATTGCTTTTTGTGGGCAGTGAGAATTGGATGTTTTGGTCTGAAATTTTCATCAACCTATGCTCGTTTATGTCCTCATAGTTAGGTAGTGTCCTCATAGTCAGTGCAGTGAGAATTGTTTTTTTTGGCAGTGAGAATTGGATGTTTTGGTATGAAATTTTCATCAACCGATGCTCATTTTTGTCCTCATAGTCAGGTAGTGTCGTCATAGTCCGGTAGTATCCTCATAGTCAGTGCAGTGAGAATTGCTTTCTTTGGGCAGTGAGAATTGAATGTTTTGGTCTGAAATTCTCATTACCCTGACTATGAGGACACTACCGGACTATAAGACTATATCTAAACCAATGGGCCTCTATAAGACTAGATCTAAATATTCGCCCTAGTTTCTATGGCCTTATACCCAATCATCTTCCCGACCTCACACCTCCAAATTCATCTTCCTCACTCCCCAATTGGTTATTTGCTTTAATTTCTTGAATGCCCAACACTTTTGCTTCATCCACCTTAACAAAAATCAAACATAGGCAAGATGAAATGAAGATTAGAGAAGATGAGAGGAAGATGAGAGAAGATGAGAGAAGATGAGAGAAGATGAGAGGAAGATGAGAGAAGATGAGAGGAAGATGAGAGAGATTTCACCAGCTCCCTTGCCCTCTATTCTAATTTCAAACCAAATTTAAGTCTCGGTTACTACAAGGTTATTATTCCCTTTATATAAATTTTATTTTTGTAAACACATTTTTGAGTGTTCAATTTTTGAATAAATTTGTAGTGAGTGTTCTATTTCCATCAATTTCCCTATATTTTAATTAAAATTTTACATAATAAACACTTAAATTGAGGAAGTAGGTAGTTTTTTTTTTTGAGGTAGAAGAAGTGGATAGTTACTCCCTCTTTCTTATTCCTTTTTAATTATTTTTTATCTTTTTGGATTTATTTTTCATTTAACCTTATTTTTAAAAAAAAAAAAAAAAATCACACGATTAAGCGTGTGCAGTAGGCCAGTATACAGTATTGTAGGCTGCTTTTAAATTGTAATTTTAGCACTACAAACTTATAAATCGAATATATATTTTATATTCTTGGAAAGAAAAAAGAATATATATTTTATAATAAACCCAAATTTTGTTAGCGATTTCAATTTAGTCCAATCTTTTAAACATTTTAAACAAGTACTCAACTTGTTTTAAAGTTTACATATGTTAGAGCATCTCCAATGAAATATGCAAATTTGCCGCAACGAAAGTTTTACAACTTCAATTAGTCGGAAAAACGAGATGTACATTTTCCTTCTCTCCGAAAATTGTAAAAAAAAAATTGTAATTTACAAATACTTTTACATCTCCATTGTGGGTGATGCATTAAATCTTAGTATTATTTAATAACAAACAGTAGATTATTAAATACACATGTACGCATTTATTGTAACAAATATATATATATATATATATCTAACGATCCAAATTTGAATTCTTTTGGAATCAAGGATTGAGATCAAACTAATAGCTATATTTGATCCAATAGTCATATTTAAAATAAAATTAATCCAATGGGGCTAAGAAAAATCCTACAAAAAATCAAATTAAGTTCAAAAGTTTAAGTTTCTCTCTATATATACGTACATATATATTGAGATCAAATCCAATTTGCAACATCCATATTTGAATCCCATTCACAAATTATGGAGAAAGACAATTCAAGATCAACAAATTTCACGGTTGCAAAAGATGAATAGATGCTGTGCTTAGGCTAGTATAAATGATGATCCTATTGTCGGAATCTCACACACAAATGTTCAACTTTAAAGTCGCATATACGAAGCTTATAATGAAATTTTCGCAGAATAGCATCAAAGCTCAATGGGCAATGATCAAGCCATGTTGCAACTACATATAAAGAATGTCTTGTAGAAGTAGACCAATCAAGAAAATATGACGTCAATGAAGAGGACAATGTGAGATTCTTAGTATTTTAGTCTAATCTTACAAAATTCACTATTTGTGAAATAATTGTCGATCCAAGAAGCCAAAATGATGATGTATCATGTTGAAACGAAAAAACCATTTCTCATGTATGATTGTTGGGCAATTCTTAAATATGTCCCAAAGTTTATGGCTCCATCAGAAAAAGCTCTGAAGTCCACTAGGATCCGAAATGTGTCGAAGCCCATGATGTCTGAAAGCATACCCATTTATTTTCAATTGTTACAAAATAGTTTGCTTGTTGTCCTTCTTTCAACCGATCCTAACTTCCTTCTATTCGGTTTAATCCTATGATTCGGTAATTGGATCGGTAACAGGTAACATGATTTATCTAGGTTCAATTCCTTGATTCCTACCCATTGGATTAATTCCTTCGATGCTTGCTCGGAGTTGGGTCGAATCAATTTCAAGAGACTCATCCACCGAGGACTTTATCGCACCTTTATGTCTCCATCTCTTGAGTCGAGCTCAATCTCTAACGGGTATTGTTTGGTCTGGAGTGCCGTGTATCGTTTTGGATAATGAGGGCTAACCAACCAACCTGGACTTTTATTCTTACTATTCCTAACGAATACCAAAACCATAAGGATTGTTTCCATACATGAGTTCTCATATCACTTGACATAAGCGCTCTTATGTGGGCTGGACCGTTCCAAGTGGGCAGCTATGTGAAAACGCTCCAGAGAAAGCAGTGCTTTAGTGTAATATGCTATGGTTTCAACACCCTTACGAGGTATTGTCGAGTTTCACACGCTCTAAGCCCGGTGATAAATCATGTTTTATTTATGTTTTTATACTCTTTTTAATCTATGATTTAGCTTAATTTTTGTGATTAAATAGGAGAAAATGATATCTTTATTGAGAAACGTGCAGAAATATTACGAGAATTTGGGCGAAAGAATCACCTTAATCGGAGTTATAACGAAGAAGTTATGAAGAAAACAAGATCATTCACCGAGTTATCAAAACGAATTCAGCAGATAGCTGCTGAAGTGCATCCACACCCAAGCTGAGTATGTCGGTACGGTCCTACCGAATAGGTAATGATACCAGATGCAAGCGGCTGCTGCCCTTATCGTCCTTGCTCGGTAGAACTCCACCGACGCCTCTGATGAAGTATTCCAGCAGCTGTTTTCCATGTTTTTGGAGGAAAACTTCTTCAAATTAGACTTGGTTTTGTATTCCTTTCACTTTAAGGATACCATTTTTCATTAGGACTTCAATTTATATTTATTTTGTTTAATGAAAAGGTTTTCTAAACCTTTTCCTTCTAGGATTTCATTTGTGAACTCCTTATTATTTGATGATTAATTTTCTTTCATAAAAGGGAGGCATAGACCATTGTAAAATTTACCCATCAACACACCACATTTCTACAACTCTAAGAGAGTAGTGAGAAGAAGCTTTTGAACCATTCTTGCAATAATCTTACAGTGCCCATACACAATTCACCACAAATCATCATGTTTCCTAAGCTCGTCATGAATCTTAAAGGGTTCTTTTATGTAAATTTGGTGCCGTATCTGGATTAGGTTCATAAGAAGAATACAATTAACGATGACGTATCTGGATTGTTAGTGAATTAAGGGAAAATATTGTCAACTTGGGAAGGGTAAATTGAAATTAGTATGTATATAGGAATTAAATAGGATTAATTGTGGGCAATCCGTAGTCCTAGTGTCCATCAACATACATTTCTCTCAACATGTTTTACATTGTTATTTGTTATTTTAATTGTTTTATTTAATTTACAAACAATCTTAGATTTTCTTATTCAAATAAATAAAGGAATTAAATTGGTATAATTGATAGTATAATTCGGTCTCTGAGGGACGATACTCTTTATTTCGAAATACTATTGATTGATTTTGTGCATTTGCAAATTAGCAATCAAGTTTTTGGCGTCGTTGCCTGGGACCGAAATTGCTACTATCATTTATCTAGTTTAATTCTTAGTTTATTTGAATCTTAAGTAGATTTTATTTTATTTTTTATTATTATTCTTTTTAATCTTCTATCCCCTTTTTACAGGTACTTCAAGTAGTTCATGCAATTTTCAACAAGATCTCAACAACCAGAATTAACACCACTTGATTTGGAGCTTGAAAAGATGTTGAGAGATCAAAGGAAACTACAAGGAGCACCCGAGAAACCACTCATGGCAGAAGCAAACCCTCCTCGCCACATGTGCGACATCATCGCACCCACCACAGCTATCACACCAGCCATTGTCCGCCCAACAGTAACAGCCAATAATTTTGAGCTCAAACCAAGCTTCATCCAAATGGTGCAACGGGCATCCACTTTTCATGGGCTATCAAACGAAGATCCACATTACCATATTGCTATCTTTCTTGAGATGTGTGACACTATTAAAATAATAGGTGTCTCGGATGACGCACTTCGTCTTAGGCTTTTCCCATTCACATTGAAGGAAAAAGCAAAAGCTTGGCTTATTGCCCAACCACCTAGTTCTATCATTACATGGGCTACCTTGGCTAAAAAATTCTTATCCTAGTATTGCCCTCCTTCTAAGATGGCGGAATTAAGAAACAAAATTTCCACATTCTCTCCATTTGACGGGGAAGCATTTTATGAAGCATGGGAAAGATTCAAGGATCTTGTGAGGATGTGCCCGCAACTTTCTTTGCCTATTTATGAGCAAGTTCAAACATTCTACTACGGGTTAGGATCATCTCATCACGCTACCATTGATGCAGCCGCTGGTGGAACTCTCATGCAGAAAACATAAGAGGAAGCTTATCAGCTTATTGAGAACATATCCAACAATAGTGCGCAATGGCCTAGCGAGCGAATGCTATCAAAGAAAGCTGGAATCCATGAAATTAACACTAATTCTGCCTTATCTGCACAAATCTCATCTCTTTCTAGACAACTTAATAAATTATGTGCAACTGTCAATCATAATCAAACTAATGGATTAATTTGTGATTTGTGTGCAGGTAACCACGCCACTCACGAGTGCAACGAAGGGAACCCTTTCACTGCCAACACTACATGAAGTGTTAATCAAGTCTCTAATTTCAACAATAGGCCACAAAACAACTTTTATTCCAACACCTACAACCCTGGATGGAGGAACCATCCAAACTTCTCATGGAATCAAAACAATCCAAGACAACCACTTGGCTTTGAGCCACAAGTGCAGAAAAACCCATTGGAAGACATGGTCGCACAACACACCGCAAACACTAAGGATTTCATGGCAACCACGAAAGATTTCATGACAACCACCAACAATTTCATGAAGCAGACGTCAACTACCTTAAATAGTTAGACAACTTCAATTCGAAATTTGAAAAACAAGTAGGGCAGATCGCACGAGCATTAAATGAACGAGAGCAAGGGGTATTACCAAGCAAAACAGAGGAAAATCCTAAAAAACAAGAATATGTGCATGCCATCACACTACCCAATGGAAGACCAATAAAAACTGTAGTGGATTTGGAAGAAGAAAAACAACATAAAATAGCATAAGCACATGTTCCAACCGACCAGTCTGAACGAGCTGGTCTAGAACCAATTCAACCCGTCCAAAATCAGCCATCTATTCTAGAAGATCGTCCACCTACACCTGTTGACTTGTCACACTATGCTCCACCCATTCCATTTCCACAACGTCTTGGACAAACCAGAAAAGAAGACCGAAACAAAGACCGATTAAAAAAATTTCTTGATATTTACAAGAAAATCGAGATTTCCCTTCCATTCGATGAGGCGCTTGATCAAATTCCGATCAATGCAAAATTCATGAAAGAAATCATTTCAAAGAAATGAAGACCCAATAATGAGAAAATGGTAAAACTCACCGCAAATTGCAATGCCGTCCTCCAACAAAATTTACCTCCTAAAATGAGAGACCCAGGGAGTTATACTAAACCTTGTTAAATTGGAAAAATTCACTTTAAGCAAACTTTGTGTGATACAGGTTCTAGTATAAATTTAATGCCTACTTCTCTTGCTTTGAAATTGGAATTCACTGACATAAAACCTTCCCCCATCACTTTTAATTTTGCAGATAAATCCACAAAATTACCAAGAGGACAGGTTGACGATGTCATAGTCAAAGTAGTTGACACTTACTTTCCTGCAGATTTTGTGCTACTTGACATGGAAGAAGACGTGGATATTCCAATCATCCTCGGACGACCATTCCTTGCAACCAGGAAAACACTTCTTGATATGGATCGAGAGGTTTTAATTTTCACAATTGGCAATCGAAAAATTGAAATCAATGTTGGAAAAACCACAAAGTATCCCTTTGACCTTGAAGGAGGCTTTACGGTGGATAGTGGTGACAAGGTCACTAAGGAGATACCTATGCACCGTGACAGACTAACCCACAAGGAGCAAAGTACATTTTCCCAAAGAAATGACTCTTTCATTCATTAGACACTAGGCCTATTTAAGTCTAAACAAGGGACCGCTCCACTACTCAAGGATCCAAGATGATTTCGCTAGCCAGGTCCGGCTGTGGACTCTAAAACAAGCGCTTGTTGGGAGGCAACCCAATTCGGTGACTTTCTTTACTCATCTTTTCTTGTCATTTTTGTGATTTTCAAGTTCCTAGACTTGATATAGCACAACCGTCAGTACCCTGTGTTTTTAACAATGAGGACAATGTTAATATCAGGTTGGGGGGTGGAAAATCATTTAAGTTTCTGTTTTAAGTTGTTTTTCATACTTTTAAGTCATAAAACAAAGGGTTTGAGTACCCAAATTTTCAAAAAGTTATTTTTTCGGGTGTTGGATGGTTGGAACATGTTTAAATGGGTAAATAGGACTTGCCTGAGGCATTGGATTGGTTATATCATGTTTAGAGCTGATTTTGGGTCATTAGGTTCCTATTTTGGTTTTTTTCAAATTTTGATCCATCTCCCAAATTGTTGTTTTTCAGGTAAATCCGAGCCGCCAACGCGTTTAAAATGTCGTTTATGATGTTCCTGAACAGGTTTGGGGGTGAAAAGTGGTCCAGCGAAGATTTTGGGGTGCCTAGAAGTTCAAAAAGTGGCCAAAAAGCCTTTATTTTAGGTGCAGAATTTTTCCGCTTAATTCTGCAGAAATTTCCAGAAACCGTCGTATTTGCCTCTTTTTGCGGCGGTGTTCTTCAGATATCTCGTCACTAAAGGTGTTATTCAGCTTTTAGTGACGAAAGCTTCATGGGATTTGAAATGATTTGGAACCTCCAAAACATCCAAAAGCTTCCAAGAGATCAATTCTAAGGTGTGATCACTCCTTTTCCTTATTAAATTTGAAATTTCTTGCATTCTAAGTTAACTTTATGTCATGCCTTATTTTTTTTACTAATTCCTTAGGTTCTTTCATCAAAAATCAAACCTTTCAAATCTAAGCTTATTTTAATCATAAATGTGAAAATTTGAATTCAATTTACACAAACTTTTAGTGTGCAAAGCTTCAATTTTGAAGAATCAATTGGAAACTTTTTGGGGACTTGGGAATTTTCAAAAACTCAATTTTTTTGTTAATTTGATTACTTTTTGCTAACTAATAAGGATGCATATGCTTTGTTTGATCACCAATTCTTTGCTAAGGTTATGCCATGAATGATTTGTATCATAAATATTTTCAC
Organism: Oemleria cerasiformis; assembly: GCA_037349345.1. NCBI lineage: Eukaryota > Viridiplantae > Streptophyta > Magnoliopsida > Rosales > Rosaceae > Oemleria > Oemleria cerasiformis. The sequence continues at coordinate 9,195,972 of JAZGTL010000003.1, read as the reverse complement.
TTCACAATGCCATACTTAGACGAATTGAGTGTATAAAGTTTCTACATTTGTTTGAACCATAGAAAATTAGTGGAGACTACCCATATGAGTTCTTGAGCCTATTTGCCGTTCTTTGAGAGGGTTTTAAATTGTTTCTACTCTTAAACACTCTTCGATTTTTGTTCTTAATGTCTATGGTCTCATTAACATTCATTGCATTATTTATTAAGAACTAACCTCTCAAGTAGGTACTCTTGGTTATAAGTTTGATTTTCCATAAGAGCTGAAGTAGGCTATGTAACGACCCGGACCAGAAATTAAAGTAATTTGAGAATTTAATTAAGGAAATGACGATTTTACCCTCGATTTTGGATGGGTTCGGGAGTCACTTTTTGACTGGCAATGCTTTTGGGAATTTTTCTTCGGTCGTTGCGTAGGTCTCGAACTCACGAGTTCGTAGACAGGCAGCACGCAGAAAACAGAGACTCGGTGAGATCGTTACAAGTCTAGAAGCTTCAGGGGCAGTTTGGTAATTTTGGAAAAGTCCAAAATTTGGGGGATATTTATTCTCCCTTTTCGGACTCTGTTCGGACCAGCTAGAACCCCCTCTCTCCTACCCGACTCCCCCACCCGTGCGATCACCGAACCCCTCACTTTCATCGGACCATTCCCGTACCAACTCGACCGAAACCAAGGCCGTGGATGTCTTCCCCATGACTCCACAAGTGTTTTGGGGTTACCATAGAGGTGGGAGCACCGCCGTAGATGGCGGAAGGAAAATGGAGGTGGACCGAAGCTTCTCGGCCATTTTTCGGCCAAACCAGGTACGATCTCGAAACTCTGACCTCATTTTCGGATTCCTAGTGAAAAGTAGATGAATTTACATGTGTAGATTATGAAAATTGGTTAAGGATTGAAGAAGTTGGAAGCTCACCGGAAATCGCCGTTTTCAGCGAGAATTCCCAGATTAAGGCCACCGGGTACGGCGGCGACGGCGACGGTACGGCCGTCTTCTCCGGCGGGACTCCGGCGATGGAAGACGGCACGCGCAGTCGTCTTCTCTGGCGAGGGTGTGGCGACTGAGTCGGTCAGAGGGGGGCTGACGTCAGCACGTCAGTTGACTAACGGTCAGCTGACGCCGTCAAGGGTTGACAGAATTTGCTAACGGCGTTAGCATATTCCGTCAAACGTTAACGGGGTTATGACGGACCTTAACGCCGTTAGTCTGGACAGAATATTCTGATTCCGTCAGGATATTTCATCAGGTTTGACGGAATATTCTGTCATGGTGAAAGAATATTCCGCTGTGAACAATACCAGCGCGTGGCACGTGGTTCGGCCTTCTACCAACGCTTGGCAGCGCGTGGGGCTATTTTTCGGTCCACGACGGTGCGTGGCTAGGGTTTTGGGTCGTTCTGGATCGGATTTTGATGGTTTTGAGGCCATAGAAGTTTGTTTAGAGCCCCGTTTGAGTAATCCCAGCTGTAATGGTTGACCAACAGATGCGGGTTTTGACTCAGGAAGTTAGAGGAGCCGGGATATGTTTATATCCAAGGGTTCCTTGGGGCTGGGGTTTCCTTGAGTCGGTACTTTGGATGTACTGGGAACGGACTGGGTTTCCAGGATCGTGGGGCATGCATACTTCTAGGTATTAGGTTATACATGTGTTTAACTTCATTTAAGCCTTTATCCAACCCTTTGTGTATGCCATTAGCCCTTTTGAAGCCAAACACTAAACCTTTTCATTCATCACCCACATCATCAACTTATTCAATTTAACTTTCAAATTGAGCCATACCCTATTGTTTGAGAGATACCAAGGTGGTGCATTTTAAGAGAATGGTGTAATCTAGACCACCATGAAGGACAAGATGATCCGTGAGGAGTAGAAATTGAAAAAAAAATGGTGAAGTTTCCTTTCATTTGAAAAAAAAAAAAGCCAATGCTACGACCAAAGAAGAAGAAAAGAGAAAATTAAAATTAAAAAAGAAAAGAAGAAAAAATCAATCAAAGGGATAGTTTGAAGAAAAAGAATTTGGGGAGTTGTTTCATGCTAAGTTCAAAGAATGTGCAAGCCAACAATTGGAAGATTTGTGCGCCAGTCTTGAAGAAATGCGTATTGTTGGTATCTTTCAACCCTTTTAGCCTCTTTCCTTTTCTACCATACCTTTAGCCTAGCCCCATTACAACCCTATTGAAGACCTAATGGATCTTATGGGAGTCATGCTTGGAATTAAGGTAATGTATCAACGTTCTTCATTTTCAAATCCTTTCATGAGATCAAAATTCATAAATTTACCGTTCTTTCATTGAAAACTCATATGTTATATAATACATAAACTCCATCACATATGCTTGATTGAGTGTAGGCCTTGGATTCAAGTGAAAATTGAGAGATACCTTGTGAGGATTAGAGTCGAGGTGAAATCTTTCTATAGCCTTTGAGTGTAGTAATTTTTAAGCTCGATTATTTTGAGTATTGGCATTCACACTTAACACTATGATGCAATCTTGTAATGACATATTTTTAGCTTCACAAGCATGATTGGCTTTCATTGGTTCTCTCAACTTGTTTTACATTGTTATTAATTGTTTTATTTCATTTACAAACAACCTTGGATTTTCTTGTTCAAATAAATAAAAGAATTAAATTGGTATAATTGATAGTATAATTCGGTCTATGTGGGACAATACTCTTTACTTCGAAATACTATTGATTGATATTGTGCACTTGAAAATTAGCGATCACCCGGCCCACGCGCGGTTAGGAAGATTGGCCACAATCTGAGCGGTACCACCCACCCTACCCTACCACCATTCCCAGCTTTTGCTTGGTTGGCCCTTGTACTTGACTAAGTAGTATTTCGCTCGTGCAATGGGTGTACAGGCTAGCCCATAGTGCATGCAACTATGATATACTAAACTTCTTTATAAAGGTTATCTAAAACATCTCGTAGTGCCCTCGTGGGTCCTCCCTAGGTCAGTCTGGTCTAATCGAAGTGGGGGTAGAGCCTGACGAGCTAATATGGATGAATCAAAGGTGTCTACTTATGGTATGGAATAGGAACAACAAGAATGGAACTACTATCACTTGTGTCCTATCATTTGCGCCTCACTACTTTCATTAGTCAGTATGGGTAGGTAGATGTCAAGAACATAATTTGGCTGAATAATTGATGTAAAAGTTTTATGAGGTTACAATAGAAAGTCTAACAAAAATCTCTTTATATAGGGATAGAAACCTAATATTAATCTAACTCCGACAAGTAATTGGAAACCTTATTGGTAGAGATAACAACTAAATCAAGTAGCCAAATCTAGTGGAGAAATCATACTAGGATACCAAATCAATTTAGAATTTGATTTTTAACACTCCCCCTCAAGTTGGAGAGTGAACATTGTGAAGTCCCAACTTGTTGATTAAGCTTCTTGTCTTACTGTGCTCTTCGTTTCTAACAAAAACAATACATCCTAACGCCCCCGTCAAACTCAATCCTACATAGTGAGTTTTCCAAGAAGTCATGTCAATGTCGTTGATGCAGTTTCGTCGATGTTGTGTCGTCGGTGCTATGTCGTTGGTGCTATGTTGTCGGTGCTATGCCGTCGGAGCTATGCCGTCGGAGCTAGGTCGTTGGAGCTATGCCATTGGATCTGCTGTATGAAGATGTTGTTGTTGCTGTCTGACATGTTGAGTGGAATAGAATTGGATGGGTTTGGAAAAAAAAAAAGAATTGGATGGTTGTCTGAAAAAGTGTCTTAGATGAGGAAGCTATCAGATTATGTATTGATATTGAAATATTTATTGAAAATAAAAATTGAAAATTTGAAGTTGAAGTTGAAGTCGAAATTGAAATTGAAGAAATTGAAATTGAAAATCCGAAATAGACAAATTTAGACGGAAGAGAATAGAACAAATAGTAGAGATTAGGGTTTAAGAGATAAAGAGACAAGAGCTAAAATAAGGGAGTTAACTTTAGTCAAAAATCAAGTATGTGCCACGGCCTGTGGGATCAATTATGTGTCATGTGGATGCACGGAGGAATTAGGCTTAGCACACCCATAGGGGAGGAAGCGTAACAGATTGTGTCTCAATAGCATAATTGCTCTGACACCATGTCAAGAATATAATTTGACTGAATAATTGATGTAAAATGTTACAATAGAAAGTCTAACAAAAAGTCCTTTATATAAGTATAGAAAACCTAATATTAATCTAACTCCTACAAATAATTGTAAAGCTTATTGGTAAAGATAACATGTAAATCAAGTAACCAAATCTACTGGACAAATCAAACTAGGATACCAAATCAATTTAGGATTTGATTTCTAACAGTACAGTCCTTTGCACATATGTTTGTATTACAGTTGCACCAATCTTATCCGAGTTCACATGTGCCATTTTTTATCCGCTTATCCATTAAGATTGGGTTGATGTTCAGTGACTGGACCGCTTTCTATTTGATAAAGATAGGGGTCTCTATTGGAAGGAAATTAAAATAGCCCTTGATCAAGCTCCCTCTCAGAGAAAGTATCGTCGATTACTTGAGTTCGAGAATAGGGATCTCCAAATCTGGGAGCTGAAACACTCGTGCTATTCTCCTTTGTCATGATCTTTGAGGGCAACCTCTGTTTCCGCCTAGCACGATCAACAATTACGATAAAAGATTGGTGTGGAGGGTTGTGTGGCTGTTTAATATGAAGACTATAATAAACTAGGAAAGTGGAAGACTATGTGGCTAGGACCTTAAAGAGAGCTCATATCTCTCACAAGAGAAGAGAGAGAGAGCTACCATTTGATTGCATATGAGTTGGATGGAAATTCCAAGCACTCCTAGCTCAGAAACCACACATAGACAACACATGGAGGCCCAATCCAACTCATAAATCATAGACTAACAAATTTACGTGACATACACAACTTGTGTAAAGTTTTCTTTCATCCTAATAAATCAAAATAGTTTGTAAAATGCTACTTTAATTTATGCATTAAATATGTCATAATTATTTTATATAAAAATATCAGATGCATTTTAAGAATTCACTCCTCCAATAGGAGAATGTAAATTTCCACATGGAAATGCAAATTTCACATCCCAATATTTTTGCAATTTCCCACTAGAACAAATAAGTTTTACATTTTGGAATATTCTCAAAAGATGTTACTGGAATCGTAAAAAATACATTTATATCTTCAAATTTACATGTTACCATTGAAGATGCTCTTAGACCCCAGTTAATTTAGGTGTTAAATAGTTGCGTTGCAATGTAGTGTACAACTTTTTAGGCTTATTTGGACTCCAAAATAATAAAAATAAATTCATTTATGCATTTGAAGTTGTAAAAGCATGAGAGAAATTTGTGCTTTGTTTTTTTTGGTCAATTGATGCATTTCATAGAAGAGAGCATTCTAAAAAGAGAAGCTCAAAGAGCAAGACAAAAACTATAAGGCACCAGCATAGGCAGACCACAAGGAGCAGACACACTCCTAGACCTAAGACTATACTGGGCCAGCCCTCAAGGGCTAACAAAAAACAGCTAGATGAGCCCACCTTATCTACCAAAATAAAAAAACATTACAAAGGGGGGCATGGAAGCCCATCTTGTGACAAAACCGAAACAATATAGGGAGGGGGCTGTTAGGCCCATACAAAATGTCTCACCCTCGTGTTTGCTGAAGTTGCAGCCACGTGTGCTGCGCTATTTCCTCTTCTTGGAGTCCACCGCCAATTCACTTCTGAAAAAGAAGCCGCGACTCCTCGAATTTCCTCTCAATAATCAACTGATCAAAGCCCATCGACCCAGCTAAGTTCAGACCTGCAAGAGAAATTTGTGCTTGTAAGAGTGCAAAATTACCTTTTTGTAGTACGAATAATATAGTTGGAAGACATTAATGATATATGAGTTGGAAGTTGAAACCCTTGATTATATATATATATAGCATTTTTATTTAGTATAACCTTATAACAAATTAATATTTAACTTTTCAAATGTTATAAATATCTACTTATAGTTTTTCAGAAGGTGTCAATTTGATTAATCTGTTAATTATTTCGTTAAAAAATTTATTAAATACTGATGTCAAAAAAATAAAACACACCATTTAATTTAAGATAACAATAAATAGGCGACGTGAGGCAAAAATAATATTTTAACTATTTAGCATAATTGATTAATAATAATAATAGATAAACAAATTGAAATAGAAAGTCCATCTTCTCTCTTCCGTTTTTCCCCTCTCTAACCCGTCAGCCGAAAGCTCAGAGGCATTCCTCCGCAGAGGCCAGAACTCCGACGTAAAGCCTAGAACTCCGACGTAGAGCCGAACCACTATTCTCTACAAGCTTGCATCTGATTATAAACTCAAAGAGCAATATAGGAATTCCTGTAATGGAATTAGGATCGGGAAGTTGCTGGAAGATCTGGATGCTCTTGCTAGAACCATAAGTATTTAATTAATTCATTTAGAGGCCCACAATTTCATTATAATTCATTTAGATGCTATTTTATTCAGTATTTATTTGCTCTATGAGTTTTTTTTGTGGGTTTGGAATTTGGATTTAATTGGGTTCCAAATTGTAAATGGCATTGTGAGCAGCACTGCAGCACTGGAGATGGCACAACGAAGCCCCTGCTTTTGGTGACTGCTTCTGTTGGCAAAATTTCTGAGAAAATTAATCCGGATTCACACCGAATTGAGTAAAAAAGAAAAAAATGCGATGCATGAATCTGAGACGTCTGGGTTAAATTCTAAACATGCTCAAGGTTGAACCAAGTAGATGGAAGATCCATATCCAAACCTCTCAATCTCCCTTCCCTCGTTGTCCGTTCTCCACTATCCTTTGTCTCCTCTCTATGTGCATCTCAGATTCGGCCATATCTGAGCCATAATTTAAAGAAAAATTTGACGAAAATCTTACATAAAAAATTGGGTTATTAATTCACAGGTTTTAAACCTTAAACAGAGAAATGAGTGACGATGGCTGGAGTGATTAGTCGGTGGGGTGGGTCATCGTGGTTTGGTGGTGTCGGCTTTCAATGGTTGGGTTATTGTACAATACGTGTTGTGGCTAGTGGCAATTGTGGCGGGGCAGCCGCCGGCTGGTTATGGTCGAGGTTGAGTGGGTGGAGACTAGAGAGTGCAAATAATTGATCGGAATGTAGGGGGATGGGTTGCTGGGATCGATGATAGAGATTTTTTATTCGGTAAATTACGCTTTATTATATTGAGATTTATATAAAATCACACAATTATACTTTTATTTTCAAATTTTTCATTTTATAATTTTATATTTTTCTAAAATGTTAAAACGTTGACTATTTGACAAGTAAATGGGAGGTGGCTGCCGCCGGCAACGGTTGGTGTTTTGGGTGAGGGGGTGGGGTGGGGAAGGAGATGAAGATGGTCGCGAGTGGGGAAGGAAATGAAGATCTGGAAAATTAGTTTTTTATATTATTTTAATAGTTTTCTCTTTCTTCTTTAAATTATAAATAATTAATAAATGTTAAGAGTAACTCTGATTAGCTTAAAAGACAAATGACATATTTTCGTGGGCTAGTGTGCTTTTTTTTGGTTTAAACTTTTTAAATTAATTTATTAATTTTTTTGTCACGTGACATTTACTTGTCATATACTTCAATTAAATTGTATGTCTCATTATGATCACATCACCATTTAATAACCATTTTAACATAATAATTAACGGATGATTAATGTTGTAACATTTTAGAAAGTACATGGTAGTAAGATGCAAGATTTGAAAGTACAAGTATAATCGTGTGATAAGGTGTAAACCACAGGGTTGTAAAGTGTAATTTGCTATTTTTTAATTTTTGTTTTATTTCAATTTATTTTATTAAGTTTTTTATTTGAAAATTAGTTTATTTTATTTTTTTTATCCACGTGGCAAAACAAAAACTTAAAAGGTAGGTCCCACAAGTTACACATCAGTACTTAACGGATTCACTAACGGAATAGTTAACGGATGGACCATGTTGTTACATTTTTAAAAGTACATAGGGGCATTTGCAACATTTGAAAAGTCAGATATGAATCTGTTATAAAGTGTAAACCACAGAGTAATAAAGTGTAATTTACCCTTTTATTTATGTAGTTGGGAATAAAATATATATTAGATGTGGGAAGAAAATTTATAGGATATGGAAAAAAAAATCATTAAATCAAAGAAATTTGACAAGCAACTTATACTTTATTACTTGTGATTTACACTAAATTTCAAAGTAATATATGACTTTTCAAATTTTGCATTTAAACACCTTGAACTCTATAAAATATGACATCTTGGCCCCACCTATAACTATTCCATTAAAGAGTTTGTTCATCAGAGAATTCGCCACTACAGGTATTCTTCACCTTGTCCGTTAGTGATGATTAATGCATAAATATTCAAACTTTTTCTATATTTTTCTAGAAATTCTAAATAATTTTGTTGATTTTTTTTAAATTTTTTATCAATAATTATTGTATTTCTGGCCTCGTAAATTCTAAAATATTTGTGGGTTGGTGTTTGTGGAAAGAAAGAAGAAGAGGAAGAGAAGAAGTTTTTTAATTTTTATTTTATTATTTTGTATTCAATTCTTATTTTTCAGTTTTAAGTTGATTTTTTTATTAATATTTTTTTAATTTGGCAAACACACAACTTTAAAGGGCAAGTTCTATATGTGACATATTAGCAATTAACATATTGTTTAAAGCAATAATTAACGGTCGAGCCAAGTTATCACATTTTAAAAAGTTCATAGTACTTAAATGCAACATTTGAAGGTATAATTCGGAAATTTAGTGTAAAATACAGAATATTAAAGTATAATTTGTTCTAATTTTATTTATGCATCTTACAATTGAGAATAAAATATATATTAGATGTGTCTAGAAGTTATTTTAAAAACATATTCATGTTGACTTTCGATAAATCTTTCAACTAAGAAATCACCTTTAATTCAGTCCACTCTTAATTTGACTCATAGGTTCGTGCTTGTAAAAGACCAATTCAACAGGTAATAGACGGTTTGACCGGTTACATGGGAGATTTTGCCAAAGTTTCGGTAGAATTCTCTTAAATACGTTCCCGAAATGGTGATGGTTTTCATGAATTATTATTTTAGTTCGGGTGTTGTCAAACGGGAGCATGGCTTCTCAAATATTTCGAGGGGAAATTCGGGAGGGGTGTTGGAAGAAAAGTATAACAAGTAAATGCAACACAATACTTAACAATGAAATCCTAGCAAGTGCACTAATCAATAGATAAAATAGCAGTACAAGCAAAGTTCGAATCCCACAAAGACTTGACTCAACAAGGTACAAAGAGATAGATTGCTTAGTTTACAAGTAGGTACTCACAATAGAAAACAAAGACACTAAGTAGATATGCTTTTGACACTTAACTAAACTAGACACTAAACAAAAGATGCTGTAAAAGTAAATAACTTGGAATGCCAGAAACAAGTAAATGACAAATGATTGAAATCAAATTAAAAGCAAGTTAAGACAATCCCTATCCACACCTAACCACAATGTTTTCTAACTTGGTTTGCAAGGTTCAATTATCATGTTTCCTTCTTGGTTTAGTGCCCATGCAAGGGTTCTCTTAAGCTCACCCTCACACATTCATTCCTTATTACTTAGTATGTCTTAGGCCTCACGGGTACCTAAGACGTCTAATCCATTATGCAATAGTCCTCTTAAGATTATGTCACAAGTCTCTTAAGCAATTATAACACATAAGAAAGCATTAAGTACAAAAGGAATTTAATGACACTACACTAATCCTAGGGATTACACGGTAACCCTAGAAATACCATGGATCTCTTCACAGATTACGTTTGTTATAATCCTTGATGCAAATTCATCATTAAATCATGCAAATAAAAGTGAATAGTTTTTCAAAGCACAAAATAGTCTCAATAAACACAATAAATCAATCTACCAAGACAAACATAATAATCAAACCAAGCGCCAAAACCAAATTAAGAAGTTGCCATGACTAGGGCTTCAAGATTAGCCCTCACTTAAAGTAAACTACTCACTACACATAATGAAAAACATAAGCATGAATTGTATTGAATATGAAAGAGAATGATTAAACCCAATTAAACTCTCAAAGGTTGACTCCAATCACGGCTTCAAGCACTCCTCCAAGAATACAATCAAGTCTTCGTGAACAAGCCTCACGCTAATAGCTCAAAACACTAAAATAAAGTATATGAGTTTGTGTCCCCAAAACACTGAACAATGACTCCCTTTTATAGACAAGGGAAAACCTTGTCCTAAAAGGACTAGAATTAGAAACCCCAGTCTAGAGTATTCTAGAATGATTATGGCATTCCTAAGAAATTTCAAAGGCCTAAAATCTATGAGAACTAATCAAACCATGACTGGGAATGCAAATGCAAGCTGGTAGGTGAGAACTCAAGCTGACCGCAGGGCAGCCATGCTGGAATCTGGGCAGGACCCTGAAAACTTGGAACTGGGTCTTCAGGTGTCTTGGTCACGCCACACCGTGCCTTAGCACTTGGATGGCTTCATTACATGCCAAATAGTCTGAAAATGCTTCGTGTCTCGATCAAATGGCTATAGGCATGCATATGTCCTCTTTGGAGCTTACCGGGTCAGGTCATGGACTTGTCTTTGGCGTAGTCGCGCCTTGTCTTGACATTGTGTCAGGAACACTAGCTTGGTCTCATTTAGGTGTTGCGAAGGCACGCCTTGGCTGGAACCTGGACTAGGACTTGGCACCTTGGCGGACGTTCGGACGAAGAGAGCGATGAGGTCCCTTTGCATCAAAATTCAAGCAGGAATTTGGTGGGATTTTCTGTAACAAATTAAATCAGGATGAAAATGTAAAGTACAGTGATGTTGGAAGATCTAAGACACTCACACACTCACAAAAAATAGACAATACTTTTCGGAAGAGAATGGAACACACTTCATTTTTATTTCTTTGTTTTTGCTTGAGATACAAACTCAATACAACCACAACTATTTATAGGAGTCTCTAGCAACCTTTCAATTGCATAACTTCTAAGACCTTCTACATTCATAACTTCAAACAATAAACTCACATTCATGACCGCTACTCATATTCATGACCACTACTCATATTTATGACCACTACTCCTAACTCACATTCATGGCCACTACTCCTTAACTCACATTAATCATAGAAGATTCTCTAACTGCTTCTAGCCGTTATTGATAATGAAAAGACTTATTACTACTAATTAAAACATGTTTAATCACTGTGGTTTTAATTTTACCAATTTAATCATTGTGATTTCAACGGTTAACAAATCAAGTCATTTATCAATTTCTGTTAAATATGTAAGGGAATTTAGAACTTTCGGTCGAATAAAACTTTCAACCAGAAAAACCAGCAATATGCATTTTTCCCTTCGACCCAATACCAACCTGCATCAGCCTCTCCACCTCCGTGCCAAGCCCCGCAGCCATCTCCTCTCCTCCCTTCAAAATCCATTGTTCAGATCACTCAGATCAACAAGAATTAACTAATAAATCATGTTAATTAATTGAAGAAGTGAAACTGAATCTTTTACTCTATTTCTTTATCCCTCCCATCCCTACGTTTTCCACCATAGCCACCACCAGCCCAAGAGTAATCCTCTCTACACAGCCCAACACCCACCCTCCTTTATATCCTTTCGCTTGCTCCCTTAATTTCAACCACTTCGACAACAACACCGTCAATAATAAAGTCTTGACCTTGCCTTCTTCATCCGCCATTTATGCTTGTTACCAAATCGTGGGTTGTGGTGGAAGTTGATGTGGTCGTGGCAGCGAAGGTTATTATAAAGGAGGAGGTTGTGGCTGTGGAGTTGAAGACGGAGGTGGTGGTGGTGGAAGGTGAATTTAACCAAAAGTCAGAGACGACGTCAACATCGGTTTATTCTCAAGGTCTGAAATCTAAAATTAATTTGCATGGTTGGTGATAAGAGTTGGAGATTTGGTAATGAGTGATGGCGGATGAGTGGTGTTAGTAATGCTGGTGATGGGTGGGTCGTGGATGAAAGAGGAGGGAGTGAGAGGGAAGGGTTAAAGAAAAGAGAGAAAGAATTTGACCAGCGGTGCTGTGGCGATGAACGGATTGAGTTATGCAGGTGGAGGAGATACAAGGCTGTTGGGATTCTTTTAATATTTATTTAATTTTAATATTTGTTTTAAATTATATTTTAAAATTAAAGAGACATTAATATAAAGTTAACTCTAGTTAATTTAGTGGACATATGGCATTCAAAGATTGAGATGTCAAGCAAATATGCTCCCGTTAATTCGTTAAATTTATAAGATAATAAATGATATAAAATTCGTATAAATTTCATATAATATATAAATTATTAATTTCTTAATACATAATATTTATGATTCGATTATTAAGCATTTCTAAAATAAAACTCAATAACTATTTTTTTCTTGAAATTAATATTAACTTGAACCTCATCTCTAACTTTTTTTTATCATAGTAAGAAGTTTTGGTATGATTTTCTTATATTGCAAAAAAATTAATGAACGTTATCATTGCTATGAAAGTTTCTTTTATCAAAATGGGTTCGACAAAAGAACGATCATCTTCAACTTCATCATCTTGATCATTTTCATTAATTAATATCTTGTTAAATTAATAGAATTTCTTTGTCCTAAAATTATTAATTTATTGGAATGTTAGGTCATCTCTAGCAGTGTCCTAAATCTGAACTAAAGAGCAAAATTTAGGAATTTTGAATAAAAAATTATGTTCAACAAATATCATAAATCTGGACTAAAGGGCCAAATTGTGTTCATTAGGCTAACGGCTCGGCCAAATATAGCTGGCCATTTATTTTGCTCAAAATCACATGCAGCTTTGCTGCTGTTCCGCTGCCAATTCAAATACTCCCCCCACCCCAAACGGATCAATTTAGAGAAACGGCTACGTTTGTAGCCGTTGCAAAACTTTTTTTTTTCTTAATTAATTTTCTTTTTCAAAACAATTGCAACAAAGAATCCCTATTTTTGTCCTATAAATATATTTATAATTCATACATATTTCTCACCTATTCTCCATCCTACCCAATTTTATTCCACATTTTTTACTCATTATTTTTCATATCCATTTTGTGAGAAAAATGAGTTCCAGTTCCAACAAAGATTCAAATTTTAGCAAAAATGAAGATCGAGCTCTTTGCAAAGCTTAAATAAATGTTAGCGAAGATAGCACGACGGGTTACAACCAATATGGTAAGGTTTTTTGGACCAATGTTTCCAACAAATTTTACGAGGTTTATGAAGGCACCTAATCACCTTTCAATGGAAGAAACATTGAAAGTTGTAATAGTCTATGGAAGAAACACATCTCGCCAAACATGAACAAATGGAATAAAGCCGTGCAAACCTCCAACAGAAGATATAATAGTGGAAGCAATCACTCCGACCAAGTTAGTATTTTCATTATCTATCTTTGAATATTATTTTATTATGTAAGTGTTATTTCATTATATTTTGTTAACTATTTTTTTTTTCATAGCAACATCAAACGGAAGAAATATTTATAGCAAACGAATGACGTTCTTTCAAATTTCGGGTGCTTACATGTGCCAAATTATCTTATCAATATCTTAATGATTTTTTTATTCTAAAATAAATGATAAAAAATCTGAATTTCACGAGCCGACACGGGACAAAAAAAATCTTATATGAAATATTTTTATTTTGTCACATATCCGAAAACTAGTTAAGATGTGACTTTAGTGTATTTATTAATTTATTAAACTCAAAGATATATTAAAAAATTATAAAATATTAAACGAAATAGCATAGCCCTCAACTTTTATAAATAGTAAAATATAATTATATACTATTTATTAAAAAAAATATTTAGCATCTTAAATTTACATTTAAATGGCCGTTTAAGAGTCTCATGCTAAAGATGGCCTAAGTGTATTATGTATAAATTAAATAAAAGTGGAAAGAAAAGAAGCAGAAATGTATAGGTGGTCGACTGGCGTTGCAAATCAGCTTTTTTTTTAAAATGTCGGGACAGATGGACGAAGTTAATGCCGCTGGACAGCTGGACGGGTGCAACGATATGGTGCCGGTCACTGGATGTCTGAGTTTGCTGTTGACTTTCATGTTGGCCAAGTTAAAGAAGGGTAGTTACTACATTCCTACTTTGTTTTTTTAAAAAAATTTTTGGATTTGTTTTAAATTAATTTTTTTCTTTTTTCATATTTAAACGGTCATTTGTTTAGTGTTCTGCCCAAAAAAGTGACAGCGGGCTTGAGGTCGCCTTCAAATGATTACATTCCTACTTTCCTTTTTTTAAGAAAATTTTGGATTTGTTTTAAATTAATTTTTTTCTTTTTTCATATTTAAACAGTCATTGTTTAGTGTTCTGCCCAAAAAAGCGACAGCAGGCCTGAGGTCGCCTTCAGATGATCCCTACCGAGAGACAAGCGTTTTGAAGGAGTGGGCTCGTGTGAGTTTCTTTAGTAGTGGTGGTGATATGGACTTGTTTGGAATTTGGGTTTGAGTTGAAGGCTGTGGGCTTGGAAGCCTTGATACCATGGTCTTTCCCTAGATGGGCTGACCAGGAAGTAAGCAGGCCCTAACTGCATTCAAAATAGGCGTAACACTAGTAAAAGCTAGTACTAGACAGTTATGGATGGGTTCTTTTACGACCCAATAACCTTTCTTCAATCAAATGATTGTGAGGCGAGCAGGAAAATTGCTCACACAGTTCTTTTCTATGCCTTCTTCTAAATATATTCAAGGATTTTAATAAATTTTCTTTCCAGTCTATTCCAAGTTCAGTTTAAGTTAATTCTGATTTGTCCATGTTAGCAGCTTGTTATTGGTAAGAAGTAGTTAGGTGCGAGAATTTTCTTAAGTTCTGATGATGGTATTAGACCAAAAACATAAACGATTTTATGACTTGAAACAACCACAAAATGCAATGGTTGGTATACTCCAAATACTAGTAATTCCTCTTAAGAAAATCCTTTGAAACGTAAAGAAAGTAAAATACAAGTGCTGAAAAGTAAAAGCGTAGATATCGAATGCAACAAACAAAATACAAGCGCTGTAAGTAAATATTTCTTTCTCAATCAAGCCTCATTGAGTGTGCACGATCTTCTAGAAATTTTCAAATGAGTTGAACATCAGTAGGAATAATGTCATACGTTGGCAGAGTATTCGAACGATGGTGATACGTCAAGGATTAAGTGTATGGGGACCTCAAAGACTAGAGTGAATGGTAGTTGGGATGAGGTAGTGTTTGGGGTTCCTCAAGGATTGGTTTGAAGGGCAGTCAGGATGAGGTAAAGGCTTGTGTTCCTATTCGGGAACTGAGAAGGGTTTGAGAGAAGAGACTGAATCTTCATCCTAGATCGAAGAAACAGGTTGTGCCTAAATAGGCGAGCCTTTGAACAAAGAAACTTTTAAGGGTTTGCAGTTGTTTTGAAATTTATTAGTTTGATCAATTTGTTTGTTGGATTGATATATTGGTTGTCTGAGAAGAAGGCTTCTTCTCCTTTTATAGGCAATGAGGGAGCAGATGTGGCTTGCCAAAAGGACTCATGTAGGACCCGCACTGCAATTGCTTGTCTCGAACATCCTCTTTTCCTTCTGACATGTTCGGCACTTTAGAACTGACTTCTCCCCTTCTCCACGTTTCCACGTTCCAAGTGGGCATCTTTGGCTAGGCCTTTGTGAGTTGGGCATTTAATTTCTTCTCAATCTTTCTTCAGCCTAAGTGAGATTTTTCGGGTGTAAACATTGCCCCATGAATTCGAAATGTTTTAAACCATTCGAAATGTTTTTCGTTTAAAACATTTCAAATTCACTCCACCTCGCCCACTCTTCCATTCTCGTGGCTTTGTCGGATCCACTCACCGAAACCCTTTTGTCTTGCGCACTAGCGGCTTTAAGTCTAAACGTGAGCAATAATTCCGAGACCCCTTCAATGTTCTTCGATCTTGTCACCTCGTCATTTTCTTTGTCTAAACGCAACTCCAATTTGCCTTCTGAACTTTTGAATCATGGCACCTAAAACACTCTTGAAGGGAAAAGGTTCAGCGGGTTCTTCTTCCGGGTTTGTAGATAGCCCTGATTCCAATACCTCGTGGATTAGTGGTCGGGACCTTGATAAGTGTTGCACCTCCTTGCGATCTTTGGTGTAGGCTTTTGAAGAGAGAGGGTGACAGGTCCCTTCTTGAATTTTGACTTGAAATCCGCAAAAATGGGGCTTATGACATTGTGCACCTACCAAAATTATCAAAATACCCCAGGACTTTTAGACCCGTATCTCTCACATATGGACTCCGTTTTTCACGTGCCGCCTGTCTACGAACTCGTGAGTTCGAGACCTACGGAACGACCCAAGAAAAACTTCCAAAAGTACTTCAAAAGAAATAGTGACTCCTGCTCTCCGAAATCGAGGGTAAAATCGTCAATTCCCTAATTAAAATCTCAAATTACGTTAATTTCTAGGCCGTCTCGTTACAATTTCCCCCCTTAAAGAAATTTCGTCCTCGAAATTCCCTTAACTCAGGTCAACGATGGAAGTTGACCCGGAATGATACAATATATCAAAACCTTAAATTCTGTGTGCAACCAACACCTTTCTGTGTTCCTATCTCAACAACAGACCGTAGGTGAGAACAACAACCAGGAGACATCGTGAAGGCACCAGACTTCTTAATACCCAATGTAGTTCAACCCAGAAATCTACCCATTTTAACCTCTATGGATGAGATATCAAAGAAATAATCAAAACCTGAGAGGTCCACCTTAGGGCCTACTCCCCACATGACTACAAATACCTCAAGTCATGACGTCACATGACCGAATATACTTCGAAGTCATGTGTCCGATAGGTACACGTGCTCGAAGGTATCGTGAAGTCATGCAAATCCTTATACTAAGTAAAGTTAGCCTCAACGATCTGGCGGAGAATTAATCAAAAAACATAAACGATCTGGCGAAGAATTAATCAAAAAACATCAACGATCTAGCAGAGAAATACCCTGCAACGCCAGTATCGGAGAAATCCCTCCACATATTCGAGTATCTCAAAATATGTGGACCCCTGTACTACGCATAGACAGGCTCAACGATGTGGCGGAGAAATACCCTGCAACGCCAACATCGTAGAAATCCTTCCACATATCCGAGTATATCAAAATATGTGGACCCCTGTACTACGCATAGACAACCTCAACGATGTGGTGGAGAAATACCCTGCAATGCCAACATCGAAGAAATCCCTCCACAAATTTGGGTATCTCAAAATATGCGGACCCCTGTACTACCCATAGACAGCCTCAACGATGTGGCGGAGAAATACCCTGCAACACCAACATCGGAGAAATCTCAGTGATCTGGTGGAGAAATACCCTTCGATGCCAGTATCGGAGAAATCTCGATGATGTGGCGGAGTAATACCCTGTAACTCCAACATCGGAGAAACCCCTCAACGATCTGACGGAGAAATACCCTACAACGCCAGTATCGGTGAACCCTCAACAATCTGGCGGAGAAATACCTTTCGACGCCAGCATCGGAGAACCCTCAATGAACACGTGGTGGAAATACACACATCACGTGCAGGAGAAAACCATGACCCTGGGGGACATTATATTCAGTGGAAACAAACCCGTAAAGTAAAATCTAAAATCCATTTTTTGAAATCCTTGTTTCTTGGTCCAAGCCAAATTCATTGAAAAACCAGGTCTATGCCCAAGTCCAATAAAGTCACAAATCCGGGTCAAAATCCAAAAATCATGGACTTGACCGAAACCAAAAATCTTTAAGGTCAAAACTACATAAAAGAAGAGTCCAAAAGCCGGCCCACAACCCAAAACGTCATTTCCAATTTGTTATTGAAAACCCGTGTCCAGTAATGATTTATTAGAATAATTATTCTAAATTCTTGAAATTTTCCAAAAGAATACTTAATAAGAAATCATTTAAAATATACATTTATGCATGCATGACAATTTACAAACCAAAGTCCACTCACCTGCAACAGCGGGCCCTACCTCGCCCGTACTGACCATGGCCCCCA
Organism: Oemleria cerasiformis; assembly: GCA_037349345.1. Lineage (NCBI taxonomy): Eukaryota > Viridiplantae > Streptophyta > Magnoliopsida > Rosales > Rosaceae > Oemleria > Oemleria cerasiformis. Next base: position 9,177,919 of record JAZGTL010000003.1, on the reverse strand, counting down.
ACCTATGGCCTTCTTAATGGCCCATACCTCAATAGTACTTCTACTCCATAACATCCTCACCATCGCTCGACCCAACAGATCCAGGGTCTGCCCAAATTAGCTCAACCACGAAATCCTGCACCTTCTCCACTATGCACTCTCCCGCTGATGAGACAAACGTCTCGTAGGACTCTCGCTGACAAGAACCACCAAAATATTCTGCACATAAGTATGCTGTATGTAGGAAGTTAAACCTAGAGCTCTGATACCAAATTGACAGGACCCTTCCCGATTTTTGACTTGAAATCCGCAAAAAGCCCCTCTCCCGTCTGATAGCCTTTGACCACAGAAGTTAATACCTGGAATACCCTTAATCTTTGGAAACATCAAATGAAAATTTATAGGGACTCCAACAGAACCTCCCCTATACTTGATTGACCTTCACTCACCTGTCAGACGAATGACAGACCAATAGTTCACTAACTACCCCAGATGACCTCCTCCGCAATCAAACAAGACAACTGACGTGTCACCCTCGTGAGAACCGTCAACAACTCGTCAATCTGGGTCATCGCCCACACCACCCACTGACCTTGATGACGAAGGTACCCATGCCACAACTCCGGCATTGGTCACACTTCGTGTTTATCATATCGTTGATTCAGTCATTACTCTATAGTGATTTCCTAAATATGCCAATCAAGTCAGGCATCCTTACTGATTTGATCCCATTCAATATTCAAGGCTTTGTTGAATTGAGTCTCACTGACTTTACTCTGAGTCTTAACTCAATACTCCAGCTTATCCCGAGCCGTAGCTCGCTATCCCGGCTGATCCCGAGCCGTACTCGATATCCCAGCTCAGCTCAAGCCATAGCTTAATATCCTGGCTCATCCTGAGAGTATAATGGAATATTCCATAACATACCTCAGATCAATCATCAGGGTCAAAACCCAAATTATAATCCCGGTCTGAAACCCTAAAATCAATTCATAAGCCTCGAGAGATGCGTAGTGATAAGACATTTGATAAATCCACTTAAACCCTAAGCTTTAGTTCCCAAGCATCGAAAGGATGCTAACATATTCCTAATAATTTCTCTATCCATGGTATGACATAACACCTAGAATTACGCATGGCCTGCAATCCCGGAAATCCCAGTCCGTTCACAGTACATCCAAAATACCAACAAAAGGAAGCCCTAGCCCCAAGAAACCCTTTGACATACCAATAACCAAACTCTCTTGATAAAATCCTCCACCCCCCCCCCCCCCCCCCCCCCCCCCCCCCCCCCCCCCCCCTTCCCCCTCCTCGAGCCAAAACCAGCCCCGTGGTCCTCCATTACAGTTGGGATTACTCAAACGGGGCTCTAAACGGACTCGAACCTTTTTGACGGAATATGCTAACGCCATCATAATATTCCGTCAAACCTGACGGCGTCAGTTGACCCAATGGTCAACTAACTGCTGACTGTTCTGCCACGTGGCAACTGAGTCAGCCGCTGACTGGTCACCACATGGCACCACGTGGCTGCTAGGTCGCATGCCACGTTAGCATATCGAAGTTCGAACTAGTCATCGGAGTTCGTCGGGGATGATGATCAGACCATCGCCGTCGCCGTCGTCACCGGTGGTCGGAATCTGGAATCACTCATCGGAATTTGCCATTAACGGCCGAGAGCTCAAGCTTTCCAGATTCCTCCAAACCCTACCATTTTTCACAATCTAAGTGTCTAGAATCATCTACTCCATGCCAGGAACTTGATTCAAGCTTAAAATCCAGAAAACTTACCTTCATCGACGAAAAATCCTTGGAAAGATTTGGCCCAAACCGCCTCTTCGATTCGCCGCTTCTGGTGATACCCCCGTCTCAAAATTACTATTATCCAGCTCGTGGGTTTGTGGGGATTCGATGTCCGACCTCAACTTAGCTCAAATCGGCCTTTTACGGACTCACCTCTTTTGAGGTTTGGTTGTGTTTTTCCACGGGAAAAGGAGAAGGAGTTCGCGGGGGAGAGAGAGACTGAGTGAGAAGAGAGAAGAAGATTGGGGAAAAAATCTAGAAAATGGGGCTTATGACATTGTCCACCTACCCAAATTACCAAAATACCCCTGGGTTTTTAGACCCGTATCTCTCACATATAGACTCTATTTTCTGCATGTTGCCTATTTACGAACTCGTGAGTTCGAGACCTACACAATGACCCAAGAAAAACTTCCGAAAGTACTTCCAGACAAAAAGTGACTCCCGCCCTCCGAAACTGAGGGTAAAATCGTGCTTTCCCTAATTAAAATATCAAATTATGTTAATTTCTGGTTCGGCTCGTTACAATTTCTCCCCCTTAAAGAAATTTTATCTTCGAAATTCCCTTAACTCAGGACAACGATGGAAGTTGACCCGGAATGATACAATATATCAAAACCTTAAATCCTGTGTGCAACCATCACCTTTATGTGTTCCTGTCTCAACAATAGACCGTAGGTGAAAACAACATCCAGGAGACATCATGAGGCACCAGACTACTTAATATCCAGGGTAGTTCAAGCCAGAAAGCTACCCTTTTTAACCTCTGTGGAAGAGATCTAAAAGAAATAATCAGAACCCGAGAGGTCCACCTCGGGGCCTATTCCCCACATGACTACAAATACCTCAAGTCATGACGTCACATGACCAAATATACCTTGAAGTCATGTGTCCTATAGGTACACGTGCACCAGAAGGTATCGTGAAGTCATGCATATCCCTATACTAAGTAAAGTTAGCCTCAACGATCTGGCGGAGAATTAATCAGAAAACATCAACGATCTGACGGAGAATTAATCAGAAAACATCAACGATCTGGCGGAGAAATACCATGCAACGCCAGTATCAGATAAATCCTTCCACATATCCGAGTATCTCAAAATATTCTGACCCCTGTACTACGCATAGACAGCCTCAACGATGTGGCGGAGAAATACCCTACAATGCCAACATCGAAGAAATCCCTCCACAAATCCAAGTATCTCAAAATATGCGGACCCTTGTACTATGCATAGACAGGCTCAACGATGTGGCGGAGAAATACCCTGCAACGCCAACATCGGAGAAACCTCAACGATCTGGTGGAGAAATACCCTTCGACTCTAGTATCGGAGAAATCTCGACGATGTGGGGAGTAATACCCTGCAACGCCAACATCGGAGAAATCCCTCAACGATATGACGGAGAAATACCCTACAACGCCAATATCGATAAACCCTCAATGATCTGGCGGAGAAATACCCTTCGACGCCAGCATAAGAGAACCGTCAACGAACACGTGGTGGAAATACCACACATCACGTGCCGGAGAAAACGATGACCCTGGGGGACATTATGTTCAGTGGAAACAAACACGTGAAGTAAAATTCAAAGTCCATTTTTAGAAATCCTTATTTTTTGGCCCAAGCCAAATTCATTGAAAAACCGAGTCTATGCCCAAGTCCAATAAAGTCACAAATATGGGTCTAAACCCAAAAATCATGGACTCGACCAAAACCCAAGATCTTTAAGGTAAAAACTACATAAAAGAAGAGTCCAAAAGCCGGGCCATAGCCCAAAACGTCATTTCCAATTTATTATTGAAAACCCGTGTCCAGTAATGATTTATTAGAATAATTATTCTAAATTCCTGAAATTTGCCAAAAACAATACTTAACAAGATATCATTTAAAATATACATTTATGCATGCATGACAATTTACAAACCAAAGTCCACTCACCTGCAACAGCGGGACCTACCTCGCCCGTACTGATCATGGCTCCCAACCTATGGCCCTCTCAATGGCCCAGACCTCAATAGTACTTCTACTCCATAACATCTTCATCATCGCTCGACCCAACAGATCCAGGGTCTGCCCAAATTAGCTCAACCACGAAATCATGCACCTCCTCCACTATGCATTCTCCCGCTGATAAGACAAACGTCTCGTAGGCATCTCGTTGACAAGAACCACCAAAATATTCCGCACACAAGTGTGCGATCAGCATGAAGTTAAACCTAGAGCTCTGATACCAAATTGATAGGACCATTCCCGAATTTCGAATTGAAATCCGCGAAAAGCCCTGCTCCCTTATGACAGCCTTTGACCACATAACCTCTCATGTACTTGATTGCCTTTCACCCACCTGTCAGACGAAGGACAAACCAGTAGTTCACAAACTACCCCGGAGGACCTCCTCCGCAATCAACCATGACAATTGATGAGTCATCCTCGTGTGAATCGTCAATAACTCGTCAATCTGGGTCGCCGCCCACACCACCCACTGACCCTGATGATGAAGTTACCCTTGCCCCAACTCCGACATTGGTCACACTTCGCGACTATCATATCATTGATTCAGTCATTACTCTATATTGATTTCCTAGATATGCCATCTAGTCAGGCATTCTTACTGATTTGATCCCATTCAATATTCAAGGCTTGGTTGAATTGAATCTCACTGACTTTACCACGAGTCGTAACTCGATATCCCGGCATATCCTGAGCCATAGCTTGTTGTACAAATAGCAACCTAAAAATTACGCAACTATATGCACATTTTAACTCGCAAGTGCACAAGATCAGACATGGGTATCTATGCTAACTCTTTTCATTCATAAAGTGTTTAGCATGGTATCTACTAAGTTGTAGTTTAAGAACGCATAACACAATGGAAATCGACAAACACACAACTCCTAGAACATGGTATCAATTCTAGTTATTCATGATGATTAATTTGAAGAACTTATAACTAGTTCTTTTGTTACTTTCACAGGCACAAGATTCGGTCATCAAAATTTACCTATGTAACAAACTCAATACACATCATGCATATGGTGATCAAGCATAACATAACCTATGTAAAGAGTAATCCTTAAAGAAACTATGTAACATAACATATCATAAAGAAACATGATTGAAATCCTTAAAGCAAAGGCATAAAGAAACATGATTGAAATCCACAATACACATCATGCATATGGTGATCAATACAGCAAAGGCATTTTGAAATCCTTAAAGAAACATGATTAGGGCTTCAATCGAGCCCTAACTAAAGTACTTAGTTACCCATAATTTAAATAGACAGCAAGAATATACAAAACAGAAAATAAAAAGAGGAAGAAGATAGCTCTTTGATGATGTGTTGGTCAGCCAGAGTGATTGGATGACGCCTTGACGTTCCTCCTTGCTTCCTAAGCCTTTTAGACCTTGGAACCTTGAAGGATGGAGCAGAATGGGATGGTGTGGCTGAGTCCTTGTGTGAGAGCTTCCAACGTTTCTGTAGTTTTTCTCGGGACAAAAAGAGTTGTTTCTTCAAAAAGTCAGATAGAGAGAGACGTTTCTGCCTTTTTGTGTGGGAGAATGACTCTTTGCTAGCTGCCTTTTTGTCTTCCCTGTGCGTTTTCCTCTTGTCCCATGTATGTGTCTGCCCCTTTGCTGCCCATAATTGATGTGGGTGTGAATTTCCTTAATGAGGGAGAGAGACGTTACTGTTTGCATTCGTTGCTCAATCAATCCTCACGCTGTGACTGCTCCTCTCCCTTTATTATTTTTTTTATCTTCCTTTTTCTTATTAAAATGTTTCCTCCCATAACCGTAATAAACTAGGCCTCTAGTCGTCCAAGCCCGATAAGGATTAGAAAACTTGAAATTGAAGGAATGCTGAATTCCAGCTCAGCCTGACCTTACTGTACTAAAACGGACATAACTCATTCTAGAAAACTCCAATTCACAAACTGTAAAATTCACTAGAAACTAGACTTCCGTATCTTTCCAACAATATGTGGTCCATCAACTAGTTCTTCCCTAGCAAGTGCAGTTAATTTCGAGAAGTTGACACATATGCTGAAGTCTGTTTCAAAGTTTCCTCCTTAGATTTCCAAAACAGCACTCATTAACTCGTTTTGTAACTTTGCTTCCAAAAATCCTACAAAACACGAAAACAAGCTACGTATTAAGAAAACATAGGAAACATGCTAAGAAAAATATAAGAAAAGAAGATAAAACGTCGCATAAATATGCTCCTATCAAATTCCCCTACACTTAAGCTTTTGCTAGTCCTCGAGCAAAAACGAAACAAAGAATGAAAGAAAAACAAAGACTCAATGATTCAACGTAAACCTTCCAACATTTGTCTCAGAGATTTTCAATGGTTCATGACATATTAAGATTCATCATAAGCATAAGAATTGGTCCACATAATTCGAGAGTTAATACACATTTATAGAAATCATACACAAGTTCACAATTAAATCAATCAAAGCAACAATACAAAGAGAGATATATGTTGAAAGAATTAGCTTCAAAATATCACCGAATACGCTATGATTTTACCTCATATTTTCTGGTTAAGTCACTTTTCCTATACTAGTTATATGTGAGAGGATTGATGTAAAATGGAAACAAATTGCTCACATATGTTATAACAAGAAAGAAAGGCACTTTTAGAATTTTTCTTATGAATATGACTCATGAAAGGAATGCTACTACTTGAATGCAAGAACAAGTGACACCATATGCTCATACTTCATTCAAATCTCCACATATTGATATAAACACAACAAACAAGATCAGAAGGTCTTTATGAGGATTGTAATGAGGCCAAAGGGTAAGGGGTTAAAGAAAAAATGGATATGGATAACACAAGGTTCTTAAAGAAATAGTAGAAGCATGCAATGATGTTAGAGACATAAGAACTTGTATCACTATCAAGGCTTAAAAATCATATAAGTACCGAGCAAGTACATACACTCAATGGCCGATTTGAACATTATGGACCATACTTCAACAATCAATACATGTACGGTCAGGGCATAATTAACAGTTCAAACACAATGCCAGTTTTTTTCTCTTTTTTTTATTTTTATTTTTTTTTCTGGTGCCCACTCAAAACCGTGTACAATACTATCTTTTTTTTTTTTTTTTTTTTTAACATTCCCCCAAACTTGTTCTTTTAACACCCCTTAATTCACAATTAAGTCTCTACAAATTATGCTTCACTAATCTTTAAGAAAAAGGGTAAGGATGAAAGTGTTTAGGCTAGGTGAGGAAAATGAGGGTTATGAAACAAAAAGGATTAAACAAAGGCTCAACAAGGGTTTACCTAGAGGAAAGTATACCATGGGTCAAAGGCCATTTTGGCAATGGTGGTAATCTAGGTGCCTTCATCATCTCAAGTATGTCATGCAAATCAATTCAATGCCTCGAAAAGAAATTAGTACCAGTTCTAGCATTTAGTTCCAATGATGATAAGCAATTCAAGTAGCAATCAAACAAAGAAAGATAAGATCATACAACAACTTAATTGATAAGAAAGTGATAGATTAAACAAATCCAACTCTCTCAAACAAAGGATAAAGGCTCAAAAGCTCACAAAAGGGTTGTATTGAGCTTCATTCAATTAAGCATGTTATGGGTACCACTTACTCGGGTGATTAGATGTGATTTTGCATATGATAACCATGGATAATTGAGTATTAACCAAAGAATAATTTCAGACCTTGAATCATGCTTAGAAATCATCTTAAGGTCATGCAATTAAAAACCAAATCTCATCTGTGTGTTGGAAAGAAACCGAAGATACAAACAAACAAAAAAACTACCCAAAGAACACTACTAAAACCGACACAAACAAAGGCAAAAACAAAGCTGTCGAAATATATATATATATATATATATATATATATATATATATATTGTACTGACGCAAAAATCAACGGAAAACACAAGTGTTCCCCCCCACACTTAAATCTAACATTGTCCTCAATGTTTGAAAGTTAAAGTATAAACAATGAAGCATTTAAGGAAGGAGAAACAAACGACGACACACACAAAGAAAATAAAATAAAATAAAACAAAACAAAACAAACGAAGGAAAAGTTAACAACAAACAAGGACAGGGTGAGAGAAAGAAAATCTGATTGTCAGTGGTTGTAGAGTGCCGAAACTGTCATCATCCTCTTCACATGGGTTGCCTCCCAACTTCCCTTTGGGTTACCTCCCAAGTAGTGCTAAGTTTATAGTCTTCAGCCAGACTGTTGGACTCTCATGCAATGTACTGAACAGGTTGGAGAGTCACATCCTCCTCTCTAAGCTCAAAGCTCATATCAATATAGGGCTTTACTCTGTGCCCATTGACCATGAATGTCTGATTCTTCTCTTTTCTATGAACCTCCAAAGCTCCATGAGGGAAAACTTTTGTAACAACATAAGGACCGTACCACCTAGATTTGAGCTTACCAGGGAAAAGTTTCAATTTTGAATTGTAGATCAACACCTTCTGTTCCACACGAAACTCCTTCATAACTAGCTGCTTATCATGATACGCCTTGGTCCATTCCTTATACAACTTAGCATTCTCATATGCATCATACCTCAACTCTTCAAGCTCATTCAACTGTAACTTCCTCTTGTCACCTGCTTTTTGCATATCATAGTTGAATTTCTTAATAGCCCAATATGCTCTATGCTCTAACTCCACTGATAGGTGACATGCCTTCCCAAAGACTAGACGATATGGGGACATGCCAATGGGACGTTTGTACGCAGTTCGATATGCCCACAATGCATCATTCAAGCGTAGAGACCAATCCTTTCTTCTAGTATTCATTGTCTTCACTAGGATGCTTTTGATCTCTCTATTGCTTATCTCCACTTGACCACTGGTTTGAGGATGATATGGAGTGCCAACCTTATGTGTGATCCCATATTTCTTCATTAAGGAAGCAAAAGCCTGGTTCTTGAAGTGGCTACCTCCATCACTAATTATTGCCCTTGGTGTCCCAAACCTAGTAAAGATGTTATCCTGCAAGAACTTCACAACTACTTTGTGATCATTAGTTTTTGAGGGGACAGCCTCTACCCATTTAGATACATAATCCACACACACAAGAATATATAAATAACCAAATGAGTTAGGAAATGGACCCATGAAGTAGATACCCCACACATCAAAGAGCTCCACCACTTGAATGTTGTGCAATGGCATCTGATTTCTTGAAGAGATGTTCCCTGTTCGTTGGCATCTGTCACAAGAGCTGCAAAACCAAAAAGCATCTTTAAACACATTAGGACAATAGAACCCAGATTGTAATACCTTAAGTGCTGTTCTCTTCGCTCCAAAGTGTCCTCCACATGCAAACTGATGACAATGTTGGAGAATTCTCATATGCTCCTCCTCAAGAACACACCTTTTGATAATTTGATCTGGACACAATTTGAACAAGTAGGGCTCGTCCCAATAGTAGTGCCTAGACATAGACAATAATCGCTTCCTTTCTTGGCTCGAAATACCTGGAGGAAAAACCTTAGTAGTTATATAATTAACAATATCTGCATACCATGGAAGTTGTAAATCAATTGCAAATAACTGCTCATCTGGAAAGTTTTCACTCAAGGGAAGCTTGTTCCCTTCTTCATCATGAAGTTTGAACCAGTTGTCAGAGTTCGTCGGGGATAACGATCGGACCACCGCCGTCTCCGGTGGTCAGAATCTTGAATCACTCGCCGGAATCCACCATTAACGGTCGAGAGCTCAAGCTTCCCAAATTCCTCCAAACCCCACCATTTTTCACGATCTAAGTGTCTAGAATCATCTACTCCATGCCAGGAATTCGAATTCGAGCTTAACATTCAGAAAACTTTCCTTGATCGATCGGAAAATCCTTGGAAAGATTCGGCCCAAATTGCCTCTTCGATTTACCGCTTCTGGTGATGCCCCTGTCTCAAAATCACCATTATCTAGCTCGTTGGTTTGTGGGGATTCGATGTCCGACCTCAACTTAGCTCAAACCGGCCTCCTACGGACTCACCTCTTTTGAGGTTGATTTGTGTTTTTCCATGGGAAAAAGAGAGGTAGTTCGCGGGGGAGAGAGAGACTGAGAGAGAAGAGAGAAGAAGATTGTGGAAAATTCTGGAAAATGGGGCTTATGATATTGTCCACCTACCCTAATTACCAAAAATACCCCTAGCCTTTTACACCCGCATTTATCACATACAGACTCCGTTTTCCGTGTGCCACCTGTCTACGAACTCGTGAGTTCGAGACCTACGCAACGACCCAAGAAAAACTTCCAAAAGTACTTCTTGACAAAAAGTGACTCCCGAACCCCTCCGAGACCGATGGTAAAATCGTCCTTTCCTTAATTAAAATCTCAAATTAAGTTAATTTTTGGTCCTGGTCGTTACAGAAGGGATATCGTCAATGGTCGTCTTTTCGTTGCCGATGCGGAGCATCACCTCACACTAGGTCCTTGCTGGAGTAGTCGGTTTCCAAATGATGTCGTTCCCTTTTATAACGAACTTTCCATGTTTTAGGCTACTTCGAATTTCCAACAAACTTCTTTCCCTTGGGATGATCTTCACTCCGAATGGCGCCATATATTCCCCACGGAGTGTGAATCAAAGATTTCCGGCCGCTAGATACTTTGGGTTGGGAGGATGAAGAAGCTGTTCTGAAATGAGCTTTGGACCAAAGGGTTATTTAATCTGGTAAGCTTATCCAACCTCCCTATTCACCTTGATTTGAATCTCCTTAGTGCTTGTTTATGTTTTTGGAATAATAGCACCAATAATTTTGATTTCCATGTTGGCCCTATGCCCCTAACTCTTTTTGATATGGCGGTCTTGTTCGGTTTGACCCCATCGAGAAGGGTTGCTGATTTTACCCAATTGTTCACCCACCTTTATTCTTTCTCAGACCCCAACCCAAAAATCACTAGGGCTCCTTCCAATTTTGATAAATTAACACCTTTACTTCGTATTTAGAGGATTTTTGTCCTTTTGATGCAAATGGGAGCCTTAGGGATGACCAATTTTTTAGTGGCTTGGGTGTTAGTGCTTATCTAGGTAAGGTTTTTGAGAAATCCAGTTCTACCATTTTTGGTTGAACTGGTTTGTCTTTCTAAACGCCTCTAAAGTTTTGAAGAAGGAATGGATTCCCCTAGCTGAAGCCCTTGCTTCCTGTATGGACTTGTCCATGGGTCCGATTGTCCTTGCCCAAATATACAGTGTCCTGCATTCTATTATTTGTCGTCCTGGGATAGATGCTCCTTTGAACGGCCCTTTGTGGATGGTGCAAGAGTGATTGAATTGGTCCTTCCCACAATTTTGACGACAACCCCCTGCTTTTGTCTCTGATATTGTCACGGGTCAACAGTTGATGCGTCTACCCTCTGTCGCCTATTCTCTATAGGAATCTCTGTCATTTTTTCTTCAATTGAGATCTCGTCCTGTAGAACATTGGGAGGCTAGTGTAGTTCGACATTATCCTTTGTCGAGAATAGGGGTTATTCGGTTCTTCCAACTGGGCCTATGCAGAAAAGGACCGTGCCTCGGGACTATGTCAATTGCGTGCTTACGAAGAACCTACTGAAGGGTGGAAGAGATCGTACCAAATCGAAACCGAGTTTTGAAGTTTATCAACCCAACTTTTGTGCGCACCAATTTGGTTTCTGTCAAGCCATTCCGGTGCTATTCGTGAGAGGTGTGATGCCTGCATTTCATTTCGATTTCGGAAATTCCATGAAACTATTCCACTAGCCGTTCGTCAAGCCTTTTATGGTACACGTACTCAATTTCCGCTTGACGTAGATGTGTCTTATGAATGCAGTTACGCCTTCGCTTCTTGGTGGTCTTCTTACTTCGACAGGACCTTTAAGTTGTCCATGAAGGCAGTTTCATCACAGCAAGTCAAATTCTTCAAGGGTCCGTCGAAGTCCAACACCTCTCTTGTCTTTGACGTTAAGTAGAAAATCAAAGCGCACAGTGCCAATCTTCTCATTGGTAAGTTTTTCGTATGTATGTAGTGTATCCTTTTCTGTATCTGTTCTTGGTTTTCTCTATTGATATATGTTTTCCCAATTAGAAATGACGACGTCGACCTAATGGTGGAGGGAATAGACGACCCGTTATCCCTCATCGAGGATGTCCCTGGTGAAGATTTGGTCTTCGAAAGACCAGTAGGCGCGGATGGAAGGGATATGGAAGTACCATCTATCTCGAGTTCAAGTAAGCATCCCTTTTCTCTTTCTGTCTGAACTTTCGTTTACTTACTTACCAATCTCTTTACTTTTAGCCAATCTTGGATCCTCTCAGAAGTCAACTGGTGTCGTTCCAAACAAACAAGCTCTTCTCTTGTTGTGGCAGTGACACCTTTGAATCCTGCTTGTTGGATAAAATAGACAGCACAAATATGACGCCTATTCTATTCAGTTTAACGTTGCAAGTGCACTAATCAAATAGATAGTATAGCAAATAAGCAAGTGTCGAATCCCACAAGGACTTGTCTTAACTGTGTTCCACTTTATTACTTAGACAGATTAATTGACAAAGAAACTTAACAAAACAAATAAAAATAGAAAATAAAAGCACAAATACTTTGGAGGGTTTAACATAATTAAAAATAAAATAAAGTAAAAGAATTAAAAAAAATAATAGGTTAAGGCACTCAATCCACCACAAACCACAATTACTTCCTAACATGATTTTCTAGATTCAAATCCTATGAATGTTCCTTGATAAGATGTCCATGCAACAGACCTTGGCCCAGTATAGTTACACATTAATCTTCTTCTTACTTTGTATGCCAGATGCATGACATCTACACTCTAGCTTTCTATCCACTTATGTAACCTAGCATGGCATTTACTCAAGTTAACATGGAGCGAATGCATTAAGTGCTAAAGAAGATATAGGTCATCACACTAAGCTTAGAACATGGCATCTATCCTAGAATGTTTTGAATTCAGATTACAAGATTGTTTGTTAACTCAACTTCTTGATGCTAAGTGAATTACAAGATGATAAAGGCAATCAACCAAGAAATTCCATCAAAAATTTATACAAACAAGGTGATCAATCTCATAAACATAAAAGAATATCAATTAAAGTAGTAATCTAAATTTATCAAGCATTCATAATCAAAGAATAAAGAGCCAAAATCACATTAAATAGGAACCATGGTTATGACTTCAAGAAGCCCTAACCTAAAAAGAAAAACTACAATTTAAAGGACATGTGTTTTTGCTATGTGGTTTACTTCTGTGTATTTTTTGGACCCTTTTACAAAATCTTAGGACCTCTATTTATAGGAGAATTATTAATCCTCAAATAAATAGAAGTTTACATTTAAATTCTATAAGGAAAAGGTTTCCTAAATAATAAAGAAAAAACCAAATTACACTTTAGTACCCCTCACGTTTACACTAAATTTCACAATTATGCCTAACTTATCAAAATTTGTATTTTAGTACCCTGGCCTCTTTAAAACGTTTCACTTTTGTCCCAACGACACATTTTTGGGCTGAATTTCTGTTAGTTGATGACGTGACGTGTGTGGAGACCCCACAAAACAAATTCCATGATGACTGTAGGCATAATTACTTAATTAGGTCTTGGTTATCTCTTACTCAATATTTCGACGCGAGATGTTAGGCATGAGATAACCAGTGACTAATTATGTAATTTTGCCCAAAGTCATCGTGGAATTTATTTTTTTGGGGCTCCCACACGCGTCACGTCATCAGCCAATAGAAATTCAGTCGAAAAATGTGTCGTTGGGAGAAAGGTGAAACGTTTTAAAGAGTTCAGGGTACTAAAATGCAAATTTTAAAAAGTTAGGTATAAATATGAAATTTAGTGTAAACGTGAGGGTACTAAAGTGTAATTTTCTCTAAAGAAAACTAAATAAAACCTTTCCTCAATATAAAAGGACCAAAAATAATATTTCCTAACCAAATAGGCATGAAATCCCCTTAGAAAAATGTAGAATGAGTGTGAACACAAGCTGTCAAGGGCATTTTAGCTGGCCTGTGGGCTTCCTGCGGGGTCTTGAAGTAATCTTTGGAATGTTCTTGAGATGATCTTGGAATGAATTCTAACCCGCGGGATAGACCGAAGGATGACCATGGGTTGATTTTGAAATGATTTTGAAGTTGACCGTCAGCCTGCGGGCTAGCCCGCATGATTCGCGTATGCTGGTAGGGACATAATCTTGATTTCTTTGTAAGTTCTTCATCATAACTCCGATTGAAGTGATTCTTTTGCTCAAATTCTTGTAATTCCAAGCTCTATCAAATTCTCCACACCTCTCGCAAATATATTATTTTCTCCAGTTTCATATTACACAATAGGAACAAAACATAAGTAAAAGGTATTAAATTATGGATAAAATATTTATAAATTATGGATAAAATATGTATAAATTATGACCTAACAAATACTCCTAAACTTATCTTTTGCTAGTCCTCGAGTAAAACACAAAATAAAACTAAAAAAACTTAAAAAGACTCAATCTTACTTAAGATAGAACATTTAAACCCCTAGGTGTCCCTAGTAGGAGGTGCTTTGTCTCCTAAGGGTTATGCTAGTTACGATACCCACAACCGTTTTACTTAACAAATAAAAAACTGAAAATACAACACTTTAGGAAATTACTCAGAATCAATGTAAGTCTATCATTGTAACGACCCAGATTTAATATTAAAGTAATTTGTAAAAATTAATTAGAAAATGACGATTTTACCCTCACCTTTAGGAGGGGTTCGAAAGTTATTTTTTATCTGGGGATACTTTTAGCAGTTTTTCTTGGACCGATGTGTAGGTCTCGATCTCACGAGTTCGTATACAGGTGGCACGCAAAAAATGGAATCAGGATGAGGGAGTTATAGGTCTAGAAGCTTCAGGGGTAGTTTGGTAATTTGTGGAAACCAGATATTTTAAAAGTCCCTTATATCTTTTAATTTCTAGAAAAATCTGGCATTCTCTCTCTTTCTCTCTCTCTCTCTCTCTCTCTCTCTCTCTCTCGGTGAATCGTAGCAAACACACACAAGCACACCACATCGATTCGAGCTTGACCAAACCAAGCCTCGTTATAACCACCATCACGTTCCCCTTCTCGTCGTGAGTTTCATCGTATAAACCCCAAGAGGGACAGCCACCATGGACGGAGAGCCGAGGAGGAGAAGTTTTTTAACTTCTCGATCGATTTCCAGCCAAACTAGGTATGTTTTTTAGCATTTGACCCCATTTCCGAGTTACTAGGAGTGAGGAGATGGATTTCCATGTGTGGATCGTGCTTTTTGGTGAAGAAATGAAGGAGTTGGAGCTCGCCGGAGATGGCGGTTTCCGATCGTCTTTTCCGGCTAGTCTTGTACGGACTGGTTCTGGCAGTCACTGGGGTGCCGATGTGGTGCCACCTGGCAGCCAAGTGGAGCCACGTGGCAGTCCAATCAGCAGCACAGTTAGTAACCAGTCAACCGTCAAGTCAACTGATGTTGTCAATGTTTGACGGAATTTTCTAACGGCGTTAGCATATTCCGCTAAAGGTTAACGGCGTCGTAACGAAGCCTTGACATCGTTAACTGGACCAAATTTTCTGTAAGAGCGATGAAATTTTCCGCCGTTACTATGCAGACGCGTTAGGGCACTTGACTGCTTGTGGCCGACGCTTGGGGTGTCCGCCAATCTTCAGCCGGTGCATGGGACCGATTCTTAGCCCCCGACGACACGGGTCTACCTGTTTTCAACATTCCGGGCCTATTGGCGTAGGTTTCGGGTCAATTGGAGTTTGTTTGAGGGCTATTTTGGGTATTTAAAGTTACTTGGTACTCGTTTTGGGCGTGTGTAAACTCTCGAAGTTTTGGGGTCGGATTGTAGGCTAATATTTATCGGTTAGTAATATTTTTGGACATGCTTGATTGCTCCGACTGTCACGGGGGACCGATTAGCTTGGAGTTAGATTCGAACGGAAGTTGAGGTGAGTGGACTTGGCTTCCTAGGTATCTAGGCATGCATATTATTTATGTTTAAATTTAATGTTATGGATTATGAGTTGTTGTATGTGGGAAGGAATTATTAGAGAATAACTTGTCATAGTTATGGAATTCGGGAACTAAGTTAATTGGGTTACTTGGTTTAGTGTTGACTAAAGGTAGTGATTTTAGATGTGGATTTTTAATAATGGATTTGAAAGTCAGGTTTTGGGCTTAGGACCCGGATTTCAGTTTTATTTGGATTTTGGGCTCTTGGCCCAAGTTTTTCTATGATTTTGAATAATACCTGGTAATAATGATTGTAATAGTCGGTTTTGGTTTTACGTTATGGTTTTCACTTGTACACCATCCCTAGGTATCGTGATTATTTCTACGACACATGACTTGAGGCATTATCGATTGTGTGCTCGTTGAGGGTTATTTCTCCGACACATGACTTGAGGTATTATCGGTCGTGTGCTCGTTGAGGTTGTCTATGCGTAGCATAGGGTTACGTCAACATATCTTGAGGTATTATCGGTTGAGTGGAGATTAGGTCCCCGGGTTGGACCTCTCGGGTTCTAGCCATTGCTTGAGGTTTTATCGGCAGTGGTTAGGATCGCTAGTCCCCGCGTTGGACAGCCCCGGCTATAGAGCTACGGCTCGGGGGACCACATGATATGTTTACGGTATTTGTGTCCAGGTTTTCTTATGTTCTTAAGCTCATTTCAAGTGAATTTTTAGAGCAACATTGTGGACCACATGATGTTTTCATTATCTATGTTTTCGTGGGTCCCATTGGATTTTTATTTTAATATTGAATTTTCTGGTAAGTTCTTTGTAGCTATCTTTATTTGGTTAAAATTATTCCTAGAATTGGCTAGGTTATTGAGATGGCAGGTACAATTAAATAGGCGAGGGTTCCTCCTATTTAATTGAATGGCACTCCGATAAGTTGTAGATATATATGTATATATATATATATATGTATGGAGGGTCTTTAAGTACTTTGATTCATCACGAGATAGGTTGTTTGGATTACCTTATTTTGTTTAATTGTTATTATTGTCACTTTATTAGTGTGGGTATGCTTCGAAATGGTTTATTATCCAGTCACAATTGTTTTGGTTTGGTGCTCTCCAGGTCGTAGCGGAACGAGGCGACGTGACTAGGAGGAGGCATCATCTTTCATTGACCATGTAGGATTTTTATTAGTTTATGCAATAAAAGGTTACCTAGTCGCTCTAGTCCTATTTGGTTTTGTAAATTATTCGAGGGTTTAGTAGTTTAGGGTTGTAGCTGGACTTTTCGATTTTGTATTTGTATTGTATATCCCTTGCATGACAAGTAATAGATAGTCTGACCAGTTACAGGGGAGATTCAGCCAAAGTTTCGGTAGAATTCTCTTAAAGTCGTTCCCAAAATGGTGAGGGTTTTCATGGATTATTATTTTAGTTCGGGTGTTGTCAGACGGGAGCAGGGGTTCTCACAGATTTCTAGGGCAAATTCGGGAGAGGTGTTGGAAGAAAAGTATAATGAATAAATGCAACATAATTCTTAACAATGAAATCCTATCAAGTGCACTAATCAATAGATAGAATAGCAGTACAAGCAAGGGTCGAATCCCACAAAGACTTGACACAACAATGTACAAAGAGATAGATTGCTTAGTTCACAAGTAGGTACTCATAACAGAAAAATAGGAGACTAAGTAGATATGCTTTTGACACTTAACTAAACTAGACACTAAACAATAGACACGGACCAAAGGGGTGGGTGGTTTAGTGTAAAAGATGCTGTAAAAGTAATTAACTCGGAATGCCAGAAACAAGTAAATAACAATGGATTGAAATCAAATTAAAAGCAAGTTAAGGCAGTCCCTATCCACACCTGACCATAACGTTTTCTAACTTGGTTTGCAAGGTTCAATTATCATGTTTCCTTCTTGGTTTAGTGCCCATGCAACGGTTAAGCTCACCCTCACACATTCATTCCTTCTTAATTAGTTTGTCTTAGGCCTCACAGGCACCTATGACGTCTAATCCATTATGCAATAGTCCTCTTATGATTTGTCACAAGTCTCTTAAGCAATTATAACACAAAAGAAAGCATTAAGTACAAAAGGAATTTAATGACACTACACTAATCCTAGGGACACGGTAACCCTAGGAATGTCATAAACAAGTAAATAACAATGGATTGAAATCAAATTAAAAGCAAGTTAAGGCAGTCCCTATCCATACCTAACCACAACGTTTTCTAACTTGGTTTGCAAGGTTCAATTATCATGTTTCCTTCTTGATTTAGTGCCCATGCAAGGGTCTCTTAAGCTCACCCTCCCACATTCATTCCTTCTTACTTAGTATGTCTTAGGCCTCACGGGCACCTAAGACGCCTAATCCATTATGCAATAGTCCTCTTAAGATTATGTCACAAGTATCTTTATCAATTATAACACAAAAGAAAGCATTAAGTACAAAAGGAATCTAATGACACTACCCTAATCCTAGGGATTACACAGTAACCCTAGGAATGTCATGGATCTCTTCACAGATTACGTTTGATATAATCCTTGATGCAAATTCATCATTAAATCATGAAAATAAAAGTGATCAGTTTTTAAAAGCACAAAATAATCTCAAGAAACACAGTAAATCAATCTACCAAGACAAACATAATAATCAAACCAAGCGCCAAAATCAAGTTAAGAAGTTGTCATGGCTAGGGCTTCAAGATTAGCCCTCACTTAAAGTAAACTACTCAATACACATGATGAAAAACATAAGCATAAATTGTATTGAATATGAAAGAGAAAGATTAAACCCAATTATACTCTCAAAGGCTTACTCCAATCACGGCTTCAAGCACTCCTCCAAGAACAAAATCAAGTATTCTTGAACAAGCCTCACACTAATAACTCAAAACAGTAAAATAAAGTATGTAAGTTGGCATCCCCAAAACACTGAACAAGGGCTCCCTTTTATAGACAAGGAAAACCTTGTCCTACAAGGACTAGAATTAGAAACCCTAGTCTAGAGTATTCTAGAATGACTATGGCATTCCTAAGCAATTTCAAAGTGCTAAAATCTATGAGAACCAATCAGACCATGACTGGGAATGCAAATGCAAGCAGGCAGGTGAGAACACAAGCTGGCCGTAGGGCAGCCAGGCAGGAATCTGGGCAAGTCATTGGACAGGACCCTAAAAACTTGGAAATGGGTCTTCATGATGTTTTGGTCGCGCCACACCACACCTTAGCCCTTGGATGGCTTCATTAAATGCAAAATAGTCTGAAAATGCTTCGTGTCTCGATCAAATGGCTTCATTACATGCCTTGTCTTGACATTGTGTCAGGAATACAAGCTTGGTCTCATTTAGGTGTGGCGAAGGCACGCTTTGGCTGGAACCTCGACTGGGACTTGGCACATTGGCGGACACGTATTGGCACACTTTCAAACATGTCAAGGACATGATCTGTCCACGATAGTGGCTTGATAAGGGGATGTCATGGACTTCATCTAAAGGTCCTCAGACACAACTTTCGGACCTGGATGGCTTGATCTGTGTTACTTTACCTGCGCCGGAAAAGGGCGCACTGGAGCACTCAGGGCCTAATTTAGGACCCAATATTAGAATGAGTACATCTCCTTCATTTGAACTCTGATTTGAGTAATTTTTATTCCTATATTCGTAGAATTTCATTATCTTTCTAAAGGCTGCACATGTCTCACAAAAGCATCACTTTCTACTATGGATGGCTTGATTTCTAACAAAAGACAGTTAAAGGGACCAAACAAGGGGTCCTGTCAACTTGGTATCAGAGCTCTAGGTTTAAATTCCTGCAGACCGCACAATTGATGTGCATGTTATTTGTGTTATTGATAAATTTTTGTTTCGTATCTATGTGATGCCTCCTAGCCGTCATTCTCGTCAATGGCCTAGTCCGGAAAGTGAGGCATAGGATGTACCAGGTGCACAGAACCCGGTGAGGGAGCCCGAGTTATGACAAGCCTTAGATCAGTTGAGTTGAGTGATGACTACAGTCCTGTAGGGCAGGGGTGTTTTGTGTCGCATATGATGTTGAGGGGGCCCAAAGACTTGGGGCTACGATCTTTACGGCGAGACTTGCCCGTTGGATGTGAATAGTTGGATCACTCGGTTAGAGACAGTGTTTACGATCATGAGCTATCATTTGGATGACCAAGTTCGCATAGTCACATTTCTTCTAGATGGACATGCTTATCGATGGTGGCACGCCCCTGAGATGGCAGGGTGGGATGTCCGCACCACTAGTTGGGAAGTTTTTCTAGCAAGATTTTCTGAACAGTTCTACCCTCAGTCCTTCAGGGAGGCAATGCAGGCTGAGTTTCTGCACTTGAGATAGGGTACAATAACGGTACCAGAGTACGAGCAGAGGTTTGTGGAGTTATCCCGATATGTCCCATATTTGGTTGCTAGTGAGGGGAACATGTGGAGGCAGTTTGAATCTGGCCTGCGAGATGAGATTTGAGATGTGGTTACCCCGGTTGGTTATTTGACAGGACCCTTCCCAAATTTCCTCTGGAAACCCGGGAAGAACCCTGCTCCCGTCTAACAACCTAAAGAAATTCCCAGAATACCCCTAAGTCCTTGCAATTAATTATGAGAATTCTGCCAAAAAAATTCGGCAGAATCTCCCCTTAAGGACTGGTTAACCGTCTTCCACCTGTGAGACTAAGGATTAGATAACACTCCGAATTCCAATAAGGTCAACCATCCAACGATGTAACCACAAATTTACAATCAGTCCAAAAGTATTATCAGAGCATCTAGGTAGGATAAGTAAATACATAAATAAATATCCTACTCGATAGGCTAGGTAAACGTGTAGCTGAAAATTTAATGCCTCCGTATCTGGATATGCCCACGTCAACTCAACGGCCTAGAGGAGATTTAAAACACGAAAGTTGGGAGTGGACAAACTAATCATTTAAAAATCATTTCCGAGGAAAACCATGCATGCATAACATAAAACCTTTTGTATATAAATATAATATATAGATAATCTGAAAACCCACCGGAAAAATCCATCTTTTGGTAAAACACTTGGTAGGACCCACAAAAACCCGAATAATGAAAACATTTCGCGGTCCACAATCCTGCTTTGAAAACCCTCCTCAAAGGAGTTTAAAATCATGTAAACCGACCTGGACACAAAATATACATAAAAACATATCCCACTGCTTCGCGGATAAATCCCGAGTTGTAGCATGATACCCTCCACACACCCGATATACCCCGAGTTATGCAGAAACATGTACTATGCGTAGACAGCCTCAATGACCTGGTGGAGAAAATACCCATTGACACCAGCGTTGGAGAACCCTCAACGATTTGGCGGAGAAAGACCCTCGACGCCAGTTGGAGAAAACATTGACCATCGGGGATAAAAATCCTGTGAAAACCAAAATCCATGTTTTGAAATCCTTGTTTCTTAGCTAAGGCCACTCACCACACGTCCAAATAAGCTCAATCCCGAGTCGTATGCTCCTCCGAAGTTCCCGGACTAGTATCGCATGTCCAAAGTAACAATCGGGATTACCAACTGTAATTAAAATCCTACATTTTGACTCCCTAAAACCCAGGAGGTCCGTTTGCGTCACACTAAAAATGCAGCCACTTCGGACGCCCAAAAGTGCCCCTAAATGACGTCCGATTGACCCTCAACCTACTCCAAAAGGTCCGGAACGTCGAGAGCTTCGAAACTCATGTTTGCTGGAGCTCGAGGAGGAGTTGCACGCGCTGTCACGCGCCGGTGGACGGTTGAGACATCTTCCCCCATGCGCGACTGCACCCTGTTCTCGCCTGGCACTATTCACAGAATATTCCGTCAATCCTGCCAGAATATTCTAACGGTGAAGGAATATTCCGTTTGTTACTATACCGTTAGATTGAACAGAATATGCTAACGCCGTTAGCAAATTTCGTTAAACTTAATGGCGTCAGTCTTAACCAGAATATTCCGTCACCGGATCTCCATGAACACCCGAACTTCAAACCTTAGTATCTCCCTAATTTCTCAACCAAATCCAACGTTCTAATAATGAAAAAATTCATCTACTCGAGCCAATGAATCTAAATATGTAATTAGAATTGAGATTCGTTACATGTGGTGGCCGGAAAATGATCGAGAAGGTGATGGTTACTGTTCACCTTTGAATCTCCTTCTCCTAACACCTCCAAGCTCGATGAAAGATATGGTTGAGCTCAGAATGAAGTGAGGAAGATGATGATGTGAATGGTTTGTGGTGGTTTGGCCTAAATCGAAAATCAAAATTTGAGGGTTTGTGTGTTTCACGGCTTGGATGAGAGAGAGCACGGGGGGAGAGAGGATGAAATGTGGAAAAAATCTGGAGTAGGTCTGATTTAAAATGTCTACCCAGGGAAAATTACCAAAATTCCTCTGAATATTCTAGACCCACATCTCTCGTACGAACTCCATTTTCTGCGTGCCGCCTATCTTCGAACTCGTGAGTTTGGGACCTACGCAACGTTCCCTGAAACACAGCAAAAAGTGTTTCGAAACAAAAATTGACTTTCAAGCCCCTTAAACAACCAAGGGTAATTCTACCCTTTTACAAATTAATTTACGAAAATTCCCAAATAAAATTTTCGGGTCGTCTTCGAAATTCATACCTGTCACTGGAATAAATGTGGATGCTACGCACGCATAAGTCCCTTGGTTTCCCACGTGGCCTCCTCCACGTTATGATTCCTCCAAAAAACTTTAACCAGAGGAATAGTCTTTCTGCACAGTACTTTTTCCTTCCAATCTAAAAGTTACACTGGTTGCTCCTCAAAAGTCAAATCATCTCTCAGCTCAATTGGTTTAGCCTCCAATAAATGAGATTCACCTCTCATGGATACATGGAATACATCGTGAACCCTTGATAGGTCCGGGGGTAAAGAAAGTCTGTAAGGCATTGACCCTATCCTCTCAATAATCTCATAAGGCCCAATGTAGCGAGGACTCACCTTTCCTCGTCTACCAAAACGTAAAACTCCTTTCCAGGGGGATAATTTCAAGAAAACCGAGTCTCCGACCTCAAACTCAAGATCATTAGGCACGCACAGCCGGCCATCTTTAACCAAGGCCCCATCATCCCTAATCGCATAATCCTGCATGTTCCCAGCTTCTAACTCCATCCGAATAACACACAAAATAGGATCCTGGAGCTGAGCTTCAATGATTCGATCAATCAAGACAGGTCTCACATGGAAACTAGCCAACAGAGTCCCCATGGCTATCCATGTCCAGTATAACTCCCGCTTTACGGAATTCCACCCACAACGGTAGGTAAACAATATGCAAATGGGCCAAGGAACCCATGGACTTCCTGCTCAAGGCATCTGCCACTACATTGCCTTTTCCTGGGTGATATTTTATGGTACAGTCATAATCCTTTATCAGCTCAAGCCACCTTCTCTGTGTTCAGATCTTTCTGGGTAAAGAAGTATTTCAAGCTCTGATGGTCAGTAAAGATTCAACACGTTTCCCCATACAAATAATGTCTCCAAATCTTCAGTGTTTGCACCACTACAACAAAGTCCAAATCATGTGTGGGGCAATTCAACTCATGAGGTTTAAGTTGCCTGGAAGCATATGCTATCAACTTCCCATGCTGCATCAACATGCAGCCTAAACCCCGTAATGGTGCATCACTGTACACCTCAAATCCTCCGTTATCATCTTGAAGGGTTAACATTGGGGCAGAGGTCAACCTCCTCTTTAGCTCTTGAAAGCTCTGTTCACACCCATCATCCCATTCAAACTTGACTCCTTTCCTAGTCAACCGAGTCAACGGGGTAGCTATCATAGAGAATCCTTCTACAAATCGCCGATAATATCTCGCTAAACCAAGAAAACTTCTCACCTCTTATACTGTCTTCGGTTGTTCCCAATTTTCCACTGCCTCAACGTTTTGGGGATACACACTAATTCCTTCAACATAAATTACATGACCTAAGAATCGCACACTGGTAAACCAAAACTGGCATTTACAGAACTTGGCGAACAGTTGCCTTTTCCTCAGCATATTCAACACCAACCTCAAGTGCTTCTTATGTGCCTTAGCACTCTTCAAATATACCAGGGTATCATCGATGAACACAATCACAAACTGATCCAAATACTTTTGGAACACCCTGTTCATCAAATCCACAGATGCTACCGGGGCGTTAACCCGAAGGGCGTGTCCTAAACGTCATTTTGGGAACATTCTCTTCCCTGATCCTTAACTGATGGTACCTGGATCGAAGGTCAATTTTAGAGAAATACTTTGCCCCTTTTAATTGGTCAAACAAATCATCAATTCGTGGCGAAGGATACTTATTCCGCATCGTCCTTTTAGAAATTAATTTACGAAAATTCACAAATAAAATTTATGAGTCGTTACAGTATTCTTGTATGAGAGCCGTAGCCGATGCTGCCACACGAGTGGAAAGACACCTTACAACTAGGACTCTACCTAGCGGGTATAGACGACGCCGAGATAGGTTATTCTCTAGAGAGTTGAGTCAGGGACCGTCTAAAAGAGGTAGTCACAGTTTTGGAACTTCTGGGAGCGATAAGTCGAAGAATTATGGACATGGTTCTAGAGATTGAGGTGCATCCTGAGAGTTCGCTGCTGGGTAGCAATCGAAGGGTACTTCGACTGGGGCCGCAAATGCGGGGAGCGGGCATCGGAGCTCTTGGAGGAGTAGACTTGGACCGATTAGTACTGCCAAATGTTTCTATTTGGGTGAGTTTGGTCACTTGAAGAGGGATTGTCCAAGTCGTTTGGGTCGTTCGGCTACAGTTCGAGAAAGCAGAACAAGTTCCGAGGACGGCATCACCTTATAGTACGGCTATAGATTATCATGCTAGATCCAGTAGGGTAGACAATACTGGAGGTAGGAAGAGAGGCCGGGGCGGATCTGCGAGGACCTAGCAAAGACACTAGTATTGACGTAGCAAAAGTCCGGGTTAGAGTTTCAGACCAGTTTCAGACCTAGCATCCACTTTTTCTATCTTTGTTTGTGTGAATTTCGAGGACAAAATTTCTTTAAGGAGGGTGAGTTGTACAACCCGGATTTAATATTAATGTAATTTGTAAAAATTAATTAGAAAATGACGATTTTAACCTCATGTTTAGGAAGGGTTCGAAAGTTACTTTTTGTCTGGGATCACTTTTAGTAATTTTTCTTGGACCAATGTATAGGTCTCGAACTTTGGAGTTCGTAGACAGGCGGCACGCGAAAAAAGGGAGTCTGGATGAGGGAGTTATAGGTCTAGAAGCTTCAGGGGTAGTTTAATAATTTGTGGAAACTAGATATTTTAAAAGTCCCTTATATCTTTTAATTTCTGGAAAAATCTGGCATTCTCTCTATCCTCTCGATTTCTCTCCCTCTATCTCTATCTCTCTCTCTCTCTCGGTGAACCGAGGTAAACACACACAAGCACACCACATCGATTCGAGCTTTACCAAACCAAGCCTTATTGTAACCTCCATCACGTTCCCCTCCTCGTCACGAGTTTCTTCTTACAAACCCCCAAGAGAGACAGCCACCAAGGATGGAGAACCGAGGAGAAGTTTTGAACTTCTTGATTGATTTGCAGCCAAATCAGGTATGTTTTGGAGCATTTGACCCAATTTTTGAGTTCATGGGAATAGGGCGATGGATTTTGGTGCGTGGATCGTGTTTTTTGGTGAAGAAATGAAGGAGTTGGAGCTCGTAGGAGATGGCGCTTTCTGGTCTTCTTCTCCGGCGAGTCTTGGACGGACTGGTTCGACTTGGTAATGACGTGGTGCCACCTGGCAGCCACATGGAGCCACCTGGCAGCCACGTGGAGCCATGTGGCAATCATTGGGGTGCTGACGTGGAGCCACCTCGCAGCCACGTGGCAGTCCAGTCAAAAGCACAGTCAGTAACCAGTCAACCGTTAAAAAAACTAACGTCGTCGATGTTTGAAGGAATATGCTAACGGCGTTAGCATATTTCGTTAAAGGTTAACGTCATCATAACGGAGCCTTCACACCGTTAACTGGACGAAATATTTCGTTTTTGTCAAAATATTTTGCTAGAGTCACAGAATATTCTGTCAGAGTTGACGGAATATTCCGTCAGAGCGATGGAATTTTCCACCGTTACTGTACAAGCACATGGCGGCGCGTTACCGCACGTGGGGTGTCCATCGATCTTCAACCGGCTCGCGGTGGCGTGTGGGACTAGTTCTTGGCCCATGGTAGCTCGTGTCTATATGTTTTCGACGTTCCAGACCTATTGACGTAGGTTTTTGGTCAATTGGAGTTTGTTTGAAGGCTGTTTTGGGTATTTAAAGTTATATGGTACACGCTTAAGGCGCGTGCGAACTTCTGGAGTTTAGGGGGTTGGATTTTAGGCTAATATTTATCGGTTAGTAATGTTTTTGGACAGGCCTGATTGCTCCGAGTGTCACGGGGGACTTATTATCTTGGAGTTAAATTCGAACGGAAGTTGAGGTGAGTGGACTTGGCTTCCTAGGTTGCTAGGCATGCATTTTATTTATGTTTAAATTTAATGTTATGGATTAGGAGTTGTTGTATGTGGGAAGGAATTATTAGAGAATAACTTGTCATGTTTATGGAAATCGGGAACTAAGTTAATTGGGTTACTTGGTTTAGTGTTGACTAAAGGTAGTGATTTTAGATGTGGATTTTCAATAATGGATTTAAAAGTCAGGTTTTGTGCTTAGGTTCGGGATTTAAGTTTTATTTGAATTTTGGGCTCTTGGCCCGAGTTTTTCTATGATTTTGATTAATATCTGGTAATAATGATTTTAATAGTGGGTTTTGGTTTTACGTTATGGTTTTCACTTGCACACTATCCCTGGGTATCATGATTATTTCTACGATACATGACTGGAGGCATTATCGGTTGTGTGCTCGTTGAGGGTTATTTCTCCGACACATGATGTTCAGTCATTATTTATGCATCATTTTGATGTCACTTAGTACCTCCTTTACATGTCTTTTGAATGATTTTGTGCCAAACATAGTAGAGAATAACCAATCTTGTATGAATTTTTGCAGTTCTGGAAAGATAAGTGAATTCTGAAAAGAATGCAAAAAGAATGGCTCAATTCGGAGTTATAACGAAGGAGATGTCTCAAGTTGAAGTTCAGATCTTGAAATGGTCCAAAAATCAGGTCCTGGCGCATGCCAAGAAAAGCAGAGAACCAAGCCCTAAGCTGAGTCCATGAGATGTCCTACTGAGCCCCTCATGTGCCAAGAAACGAGCCAAATACATGTCCTTGACATGTCCTAAGACATCCTGGACGAGACTTCCTCACGACCACCTTGCCCCTAATCTGCAAGACATGTGCCGATTCTGAACCTCATACACCGAGCTGCGCCATTCCACATCAGTGACAAGTCCATGGTCCACCTCAAAAGTGGAGACCCAAATCATGCCCAAGACACGTCCCTGGTCCACCAGTGACAAACTCCCTCTACACCTAGTTCATGTCTCTAGGAAGTTCAAAAGGGGCCATGACCTAGAATATGATGGAACAAAGTGAGACACCACTCACAGTTGGACTTCAAATCACCTATCTAAGCCAATGGAAGCATGTGTCTCGCCTGGAAATTCCAATGACACGCTCGTGTCCTATTTTGCCTTAAAAAACTTCCCGGGAGCCTTGATTTGAGCCAAATTGGGCTATCTACTTTTCTACAAGATTTTGAGAAGGACAAAGGCCAGAACCATACTAGATAAATCCTTTGCAAGTTCCTGGAGTGGTTTGTCTCGGTTGGATTGTTCAATGACATGTAAGTTCTTAAAATTCCAATTTTGAGGTTCTAATGGCCCAGAATCTGGCCCAGCCGTGTTTGAAGCATTTAGGGTTGGACAAGCCCAGTTCTTGACGTCCCAGAAACCTTCAAAAGACTCCAGAAGCTGGTTTGGCATGCAAGGAAGATCAAAAGCTTTGTTTCAAGTTCTTGCCGCAAGTTCCTAGTCCAAATCCAACAAGGATTACCTTTTTGAGTCCTTTTTCATTCCTAACTAGGATAGGAGTTTTAAGTCAGTTTTTTGTAAGGATTTTTGTCCTAGATTATCTCCTACATTGTATAGGTTTAGAGGCCTATTTAAAGGGCCTTAAGGCTCGCGGGTCAAGGACCCCAACCTCTAGACACCCTAGCCGCATTACATTGTAATTCAGTTTTTCAATTCAAACGCTTAAGTTTTCTGTTTGTGAGAGAGTTGTGCATGAGCAGTGGAGGGATAAGCCTTGTCGTGGTCTTCTGATGTGCCTCATCTTCAATAACCTCCTTCGTATCTTTACTTTTATTGATTTTACATTATGAATTCCATTATGTTTGTTTTAGTTTCAATAATGCGTGTGTAGTTTGTTTAGGATTAGGGCTTCTTTAAGCCCTAGCCATGTTAGTTCGATAATCAGATTTTGGCTCTTGATTTTAATTACTATGAATGCTGAAAAAGTTGGATTACTATGCTTAATGAACTTAATTTATGCCTATAAGTTTAGCTACCTTGTATACATATAATTATTGATGTAATTGCTTGACAGACCATCATATCATCCTGTGATTTGCAGCATCAAGGGTAGGTGGAGGGACACCTATTTGTAATCTAAACTCATGAAAACCTAGGATTACACATCACTTTTCTAGTGGTAGTGTAGTGTCATTAAATTCTCTTCGTATTTCATGCATCATCTTAAACGGTAGATGATAGACGTTCTAGGTACACATCATGCGTAGGACATGCAAAATAAGGGAGAATAACATGTGTTGAGTGTTCCTTACTCGGACCTTTGCACATGCACTTAATTTAGAGAATTCATAGTAATTAGGTCAAGAAAATGTGGTTAACAACTTGAATTGGTTAGGGTGGATACTAAGCCTTAATTCGCCTTAGTTAACAAATTTAATCAATCAACATCCTTGCATTGTTATTTTATGTACTCTCGGGTTCTAGCCATTGCTTGAGGTATTATCGGCGGTGGTTAGGAGGGCTCTTCCCCATGTTGGACATCCCCGGTTATCGAGCTACGGCTCGGGGTTACATTAGGGGGATGGTGGGATATCATTATGACATTTGGTCTAGGTTTTCTCATGATCATAAGCTCCTTTGAAGTAAGTTTTTAAAGCAACGTTGTGGACCACGAGATGTTTTCATTATCTATGTTTCCGTGGGTCCCAATGGATTTTATTTTATTATTGGATTTTCTGGTAAGTTCTTTATAGCTATCTTTATTTGGTTAAAATTATTACTAGAGGGAGGCCAGGTTATTGAGATGGCATATACAATTAAATGGGCGAGGGTTCCGCCTATGTAATTGAATGGCACTCCGGTAAGTTGTAGATATGTATATATATATATATATATATATATATATATATATATATGTATGAAGGGTATTTAATTACTTTGATTCACCATGAGGCAGGTTGTTTGGATTACCTTATTTTGGTTAATTGTTATTATCGTCACTTTATTAGTGTGGGTATGCTTCGGAATGGTTTATTGTCCACTCACAGTTATTTTGGTTTGGTGCTCTCCAAGCCGTAGCAGAACGAGGCGACGAGACTAGGAGGAGGCATCATCTTTCGATGCGCTATGTCTATGTAAGACTTTTATTAGTTTATGTAATCAAAGGTTTCCTAGTAGCTCTAATCCTATTTGGTTTTGTAAATTATTCGAGGGTTTGGTAGTTCATGGTTGTAGCTGGACTTTTCAATTTTGTATTTGTATTGTATATCCCTTGTCTGACAAGTAATAGACGGTATGCCAAAGTTTCGGTAGAATTCTCTTAAAGTCGTTCCCGAAATGGTGAGGGTATTTTAGGGATTATTATTTTAGTTCAGGTGTTGTCAGACGGGAGCAGGGCTTCTCACGAATTTCGAGGGGAAATTCAGGAGGGGACCTGTCAGTCATGCTTTGCTAAACTAAAGAGATGCCATAAACAAGAATGTATCATGTGTTAAGTGTGAATGCAAAACTTCAAGTAATCAAGCTTAAAGATAACTACATCCAAATGACTTAAAGATTTCACCTCGACTCTAAGCCTTACTAGGCAACTCTCAACTTTCACAAGATTCCTAGGCTTACACTCTTATCAAGCATATGTGATGGAAGTTATGTAATGGAAATCAAAGTATATTCACATATGAATAATGAATGAAAGAACAATAATTTTTGAAAATAGATCTCATGAAAGAATTTGAAAATTATGAACGTAAATACTAACCTCAACTCCAAGCATAGTTGCCCATAAGATCCGCTAGGTCTTCAATTAAGGGTTATATTGAGGCTAGGCTTAGGGTTAAAGAACAAAGGATAAGAATTGCAAAGAACTTAGGTTGTACCAAGGCATGAAGTGTCATGACTTGAACTTGATATCTACTTGAACTTTAAACACTTCTAAGCATTTTCATATCTCTTGCACATTTGTGACCATTCACATATTGAACTTCCATTGAATCATAGTTAGCTCAATTCCATTATTATTATTTTATTTTTTTTAAATCATTTTTTTTCTTCGGAATTGAGCTGATCACAATTACATTGCCTTAACTACTTGAAATGTCACCATTATCCAATTTTGACAAAAAATTTCAATTTCCACACAGCAACACTTAGCATATTTTGCATAAAATTTCATCTTTCATGAACTTCAGTTGAAGCAAACTTAGCACAAACCTAAGTTATAGGGTACATCCAAAACGTAGGGTAAGTGTTTAGGGTAAGTTATGATTTAGGTGATGAAAGAAAATGATTAAGTGTTTGGCTTTAAAGTTGGCTAATGAAGCACACAAAAGGGTAGGATAACGGCTTAATGAGGTAAAACTTGCATAGCCTACATCATCTCTTATGGTAAATCAAATTTAGAATCAAGAGTACTTAAATAAGAGGTTAATTCTTTAATAATCAATGCAAATAATATTAATGAGATAAAAAATTTAAGAACAAAAAGCGAAGAGTGTTTAAGAGTAGAAACAAAGTAAATCCCTCTCAAAGAATGACATTAGGCTCAAAAACTCACAAGGGTAGTCTCCACTAATTTTCTAAAGCTCACTTAAACATAATCATCTTGTCTACTTAATCACAAGCATAGTTATGATACTAACTAAACATGGCATAACCTTAGTAAAGCATTAACGATTAACTTATCATATTCATCCTTATTAACAAGCAAAGAGTAATGAAATTAAGAAAAAAAAACAATTTTTTTCGATTTTTTTTATTTAATTTAATTTTCAGATTATTTAAAAACTTTTTTTTCCGAAATTAAAAGATAATCCCGAATTTAATATTATTTTTTCTAATTTTTTTATTTTATTATTATTCAAAAGTCCCATTCCCAAGAATATTTCCGATTTTTATATGAAAGTCCACACCTCCAAACTTAAACTGAACATTGTCCTCAATGTGATAAAGCAAAGATTAAATGACAATACTGATAAGTTGAGATATTGCATCAAACAAAAAATACGAAAAGCAAAAAGGAAAGGAAACGATCGAACCGGGTTGGGTTGCCTCATAATAAGCGCTTTATTTAACGTCTCAACAAGAAATATACCTAAAACAATAACAAATTGAGTTAAAAAAACAATCTAAGATATATGGACCACGGTTAAGGGACCAAGTTCCCGGAAAAGGTGCCAAAAACTTGTTGGATAAAATAGATAACACAAATATGAAGCCTATTCTATTCAGTTTAACCTTGCAAGTGCACAAATCGAATAGATAGTATAGCAAATAAGCAAGGGTCGAATCCCACAAGGACTTGTCTTAATTGTGTTCCACTTTATTACTTCGACTAATTAATTAACTTAGAGACTTAACAAAAAAAATAAAATTAAAAAATAAAAACACAAACACTTTGGAGGGTTTAACATAATTAAAAATAAAATAAACTAAAGATGATAAAGTAAAACAATTAATAAAAATAATAGGTTAAGACACTCCATCCAACACTAACCACAATTACTTCCTAACATGATTTTCTATATTCAAATCCTATGAATGTTCCTTGATAAGATGCCCATGCTACAGACCTTGGCCCAGTATAGTTACCCATTAATCTTCTTCTTACTTTGTATGCTAGATGCATGGCATCTACACTCTAGCTTTCTATCCACTTATGTAACCTAGCAAGGCATCTACTCAAGTTTAGAGCGAATGCATTAAGTGCTAAAGAAGATATAGGTCATCATACTAAGCGTAGAACATGGCATCTATCCTAGGCTGTCATGAATTCAAATTACAAGATTGTTTCTTAACTCAACCTCTCGATGCTAAGTGAATTACAAGATGATAAAGGCAGTCAACCAAGCAATTCCATCAATAATTTATGCAAACCAGGTTAATCTCATAAACATAAAAGAATATCAATTAAAGTAGTAATCTAAATTTATCAAGCATTCATAATTAAAGAATAAAGAGCCAAAATCACATTAAAGAGTAACCAAGAAGCCCTAACCTAAAAAGTAAAACTACAATTTAAAAGACAAGTGTTTTTGCTCTGTGGTGTACTTCTGTGTATTTTTTTGGACCCTTTTACAAAACCCTAGGACCTCTATTTATAGGAGAATTATTAATCCTCAAATAAATAGAAGTTTACATTTAAATTCTATAAGGAAAAGGTTTCCAAAATAATAAAGAAAACTAATTAAAACTTTTCCTAACCATAAAAGGACCAAAAATAATATTTCCTAACCATGTAGAACGAGTGTGAACACAAGCTGTCAAGGGCTTCCTAGCTGGCCCGCAGGCTTCCTACGGGGTCTTGAAGTAATCTTTGGAATGTTCTTGAGATGATCTTGGAATGAATTCTAACCCGCGGGATAGACCGGAGGATGACCATGGGTTGATGTTGGAATGATTTTGAGATGATTTTGAAGTTGACCATGGGCCCGTGGGCTAGCCCGCGGGATTCACGTATGTTGTTAGGGTCATAATCTTGATTTCTTTGTAACTTCTTCATCCTAACTCTGATTGAAGTGATTCTTTCACTCAAATTCTCGTAGTTCCAAGCTCTATCCAATTCTGCACACTTCTCACAAATATATTATTTTCTCCAGTTTCATAGCCCAAAATAGTAACAAAACATAAGTAAAAGGTATTAAATGGTGAATAAAATATGTATAAATTATTACCTAACCCTGCTCCTGATAGCCATACTCAATCTGAGATCCCAATGCAGAAATGAAAGCATCATCTAGTTTCGGAAAATGAAGGTAGCAATGACGTGCATTTGTCTGATTTCCTAAGTCGCATGAAGCTTATCAAGAGCAACAAAGCATCCCCACCCTCTCGGGATCCG
Organism: Oemleria cerasiformis; assembly: GCA_037349345.1. Lineage (NCBI taxonomy): Eukaryota > Viridiplantae > Streptophyta > Magnoliopsida > Rosales > Rosaceae > Oemleria > Oemleria cerasiformis. Next base: position 9,144,836 of record JAZGTL010000003.1, on the reverse strand, counting down.
AATCCGACTGCTGCTGCTGATGTCTTTCCTCAGAGTGACACTTCTTTGAGCCATCTATTTCAAGCTCAGGAGGTCAGGCTATTCTTTCTTTAGGTCATTACTTTGTATCTTTGGGATTTTCACTTTATTAAATGTATATTTCTTTCAGGAAAGTGTCATGATCTCTGACCCGTCAGGTACTGTTGCTTTATCTGGGAGTGTTCTCATGACGATTGATCTTTCTTCTGATCATTCGGATTCTATCCCGACTTCCTTAGCTTTTCCTGCGTCTTGGGACGTCATGAATTTGACTCCTAGGTCCATCCCATTCATGTCTTCCTCTGTGCCTTCAGCCCTTACCTCTGTTGATGGATCTACTGTTTCTCTTGAGGTGGTCGTGCTCCCCTCAACTGGTATGGAGTCATGCTTTCCCGTTATCTCTGTTGTTGCTCCTTCCACGTCACTAGCATATGTAGTTAGCTCTGTTGGTGGAGTTGATGTTTCTGATGAGGCAATCATTTTTACATCAGTTGCATTGACGCCCAGCTCTTGGGATGTTTTAACCGTAGACTCTTCTAACCTCTCGGAGCCACTTATTAATTTCCTACTGGTTTGTGGTGTCTTCATAGTTTCTGCTTGTCAACCCACCTCAACTTCTCTTGATGGATTGGTCTCTTTGACTATTGATTCTCCAGTGCCAGTATGGGAGGTTAACACTTTAAGTCCTTCCTTCGCAGTTTTCTCTGAGGGTGGCTCTGTTGGGGAAAAGCAAGGGGCTACCAATGCTCCTGAAACGGCAATCTTCTGTCCTTTTCCTACTACTTGGTCTTTTCATTTCCCTGATTATGGTCAACTTCTTTTTGTTCGCTAGGCCTTCAAACACCTGAAGTCGAGCTTTTGGAGAAGGAAGCAGAATCTTTCATTTCTTCAACTCAAGCAGAACCTTCTTATGGTACTACGCCTATGGTGTCTCCTTGTCCCGAACATTTTGCTGCTCGGGATCTCATCAAGGGATTCGTTGACTGGAAAGACATTTAGGATTGGAAGAAGTTAGGAAGGCTCTATATATTTTTTCCGATTTCTTACATGCATCCGCTGCTTCTACTCAATCCGCAATCAGGGTTCTAGACATTTATCGGGATGACATTGTTCATCAAACACAAAAACGATATGCTCTCCTGGCTAGGGTTCCAACTCAAGATGATCTAGAAACATTGAGGCAGAAATTTTCTGGTGAAAATGAGGAAAGTGCCCAATGGAATCGTGAGTTGATTAGGGCAACAGAGAGACTAGAAGACCTCCAACCTCAGCTTGCTATTCAGAGGTGAAGTGTGCGTCCATCAAGCAATCGTTTGGCTAGGCCAAAACTCGGAGATCAGCAAGCGAGAATACCCTTCGAGAAAATGAGGCCCAAATCCGGGAGATCCATGTACGAAAAAATCATTTATCTTTAAATATAAGTATGATGCTAGCTGGGCCACAAACTATGATGAATCGTTTGCTAGAGTTCTGACTCTGGGCCCTTTTTTTGTATTTTGGGCCTTCTATTCTGGGCCCTTGTTCGTAACGATGTATTCTCTTCTTTCTTTTTAAATTTGAACTCCTTTGCACGAGTGACTGTGTATTCGGACTCCTCGAGTTCTACGATTCCCTTCAAGAATAGATAAACATAAAATAGGAAGAGATAAAGCCTATCCAGAAAATTTTTTATTTTGTTCACCAATGAGCTTCACCTGTTTGTGAGATTCATTTTGCAGACGTTGCACGATTCTCTTCTTTCTTTTTAAATTTTCGTATCGCCTCCAGTAGTCGTGACCTTCTAGAGGACCCTATTTTCTATTACACAAAAATTGTGCAACGTCTGCAGAATGAATCTCACAAACAGGTGAAGCTCATTGGTGAACTGGAGAAGAAAGCCATCTTCTAGCTACTTCAGCTGAGGCGCAGACTCATGAGACCTACGTGAAAAGGCATCCCTTTGTGCTCACTCCATGGCACTTAAAGGATCGCTGGCAGAAACTCGGGATAGCATGATCCCCCTTGAAATCGAGTTAGTCGTGCTTCGTGACGAGGAAGATCGACTTTTGACTGATTTGGCTGCTCGTGACAAGTTGATCCGCCATATGCGACGTTCGTCTTACTGGGATGGGTTTAATCAGGGGTTTGTAGATCGGGCAGTCAGGAAACCTCATCCTGGGGCCGTGAATCTGTAATTTCCCCTTTATTGTGATGAATAAAAAATTTCTCTTTTATGCCTTGTGTATAATGATTTGTTGGTGTAATGTGGAGGGAACACACATGCTCTTGTGTATCCAATCTATTCCCAGAAGTAAAAAGTAACTGGCAGTACTGTCTACCAGAAAAATGCTAATATCATTTTCTTGGACCCAACCTCAATCTCTAGAGGTAAACCTCCATGAGTATTGGTGATTGGCCCACTAAAGTTGGACATTATGGTAGTTGTGGGTAAACAGTATTGGAGGTTTTTACCAAGCTTCTTTAACATCCTTAAAGGTAAAACGTTGATGGATGCTCCTCCATCAATCATCATTTTTCCAATCGGGATCGCTTCTAGATGGGCCGTGATGAAAATGGGCCGCAAGTGATCAGTCATTTCTCTAGTCGGATTCGAGAACATCATCTTTCCTTTACGTATGTTGGATTCCAGATGATGCTCTGATCATCCTCATGGTATGTTGGTATCTCAATCATTGCTCGGGACAGCTCGTAGGTAACGACATCTCCTTTCATGTATTTCACTTGCTAGTAAACTCCTGCCAGATGTTCTGGTAATACAATTACCAGGTCTACTTCTGCTTGAACTTCCTATTGTTTCTTGTTGAACAAGTCATCCATTTCCGCGACTTTCGATAAGTCCTTCTCAAACTCTTTTAGCTCTTCTTCGGACATGCCTTGACTGTAATCTTCTTGAATGACTTGTTTTGCCTTCCCTTTTGAGATCGAGGTTTCTTCCTCATCAAGTTGCTTGTTGGGTAGCTCTTCCTGGGCAAAGTTGCGAAACACGATTCACCTTCTTACCTTAGAAGAGGTTCCCGAGATGGAATTTGATAGAGACATGGTTTTTCAACTCGTTGATCACGATTTCATTCTTCTTCCAGTTCTTCTCGGGAGGACTTTTTTATTCTTTCTTGGCCTCGGGAGGGGTTTTTGGCTCTTTCTCGTCCTCGAGAAAATTGCACCCAAGTTCTTTTGGCACGCATGAAAGCTCCATATTGTCTTTGGATTCTACACGTTGTTGTTCTTATCAATTCTTTGGTTGACTTTCCATCTTTGCCGGCCACGTACCACTTTCCTTCCCGAATTATCACCTTCTGGGGCATTGACTTGACAATATTTTGTTTTAGTAGGGTGGACCTCTTGGATTTGGGACTTTGCTGGCTGGTTTGCCCCCTAGCCTCCTAACTAACAACATATTCTTGTTTCCTCTTAATGTTTCCCAACCTCTAGAAAACAGAGCTCCGGGGTGGTTTCTCTTTCGGGTTGTGTGGTCCAAAACCTGTTTCTGGGATCTTGAGGAAATTATCATCCCGATTATCCCTTGACTTCTTGAGTTCCAAGTCTATTTTGGCACCTGGTGTTGGGATATCTAGCACACACTCTGCCCTGCATTTTTTTCACATTACTACTTCGGCAACAATTGTGGCTAGCACCTTCTCAAGTTTCTGGATTTCCTCATGAGGTTTGGCTGATCTTCCTTGATTACCCTGGCCTTTTCCTCGGGTTGTGACCATTGTAAATTGAGCATATTTACAGACACCATCGGGAAAGGGTTAGTGTCCACTCCCAGTGGCGCTTTAGGAATTGGGGCTAGTGATATTTGCCCTTGGTTAATCAAGCTTTGAATTGTGTCCCTAAACTGGACACAATTGGCTGTGGCATGGTGTGGTGAGACATGCCATTTGCAGAATTGCTTTCCTTTGATGTCCTCTGGTTGAGGCATCTCCTGCTTGGGATGGGGTTTGATTACTTTTGCCTTTACTAACTCGTCATAAATCTCTCTAGCTTTAGTAAGGTCATATGAGTATGAGTTAAACATTGGGACCATGTTTGCAAAGTAACCTCCAGTCGAGTTGACTGGCCTTTGTTCCCGCGCGGGTTTAACTAATGATTTGAGAGTCACTGGTCCCTTTCCAGTGGTCTGGATTTCAGCTGACGCAACTTCTAGTTCCTACCCCTCTTCTTCCGTCAAGGATTCTTCCTTGATTTCTTTGTGTTCCATCTTATGCACAGGGATCTTGTTCTTGTAGAATGAGGGGTTCTTTAGAGTTGTGTTTTTGTCTCTGCTTCTCCTCCAGCAACCTCTCAAATTTGGTTGTTGACACTACTATCTCCTGAAGGTCAGAAATGGTAGTATCATTGAATTTTTTTCTGAGAGAGAATCTCATGGTTGTTTGTGCTATGGCTACCATTTGGGCATTATTCATGGGGAATCTGCATTTCATTTTCAATCTTTTGAATCTTGCAATGAAATCTTCAATTGATTTGTACTCCCCTTGCTTGATGGCTGTTAGATCACAAATGGTTTTCTCGGGTTCAATCCTGTAAAATTCCTCATGGAATTTGGCCTTCATTTGCCCCTAAGTAAGTATGGATGCTTCTGGTAGTGTACCAAGAAAAAGCTTCTCCAGATAAGGAATTGTTGAACAATCGGAGTTTGAGATATGAATTATCTTCTACAGCCACACATTGTGCTAAGATCTTCTTATGTGTTCTAGGGATGAAGTACTGCCATTTCCACTGAAGTGTGAAAATGCTGGTGGCTTGAAATTTCTTGGAAACGGATTATCCTGGTCTATGTAAGCTGGGTAAGGATTTCTATATATCAGGACATTAGCTCTTCTTGGAGCCGCAGCTTGGCCATGCATCATTCGTCTGATTTCTGCCATCTCATTCATGATAGCTTGATGTCCGGTTGACCATAGGTGGTATGTACTTGGAAGACATCCTGGACTTGCTTGTCACGTGTTTTGCTTGTTTTCGGGGTTTCATTCCCGGACCCTTTTGAGAAATTAGGCTCAGAGAAAATATTTTCCAAAATAGCCATTCCAAACCCCATGGTTCCCTTACCTTTGTCTAGGCTCAAAAGGCCGAAGGGCGGAATGTTAGTTCCCGACCTATTTTCAGCCTTTTCTTGCTTAAGCTATTGGATTTGTAGGTTCATAGCTTCGATCTGGATGAGGATTGGTGACTTGTTGTCCTTGATAGCATGTATCACATCTTCCAAGAACACATATATTTGTGCCTCCATGGTGAAAATCACTTCCTCTACTCCGTCTTGAGAAGGCTCCATGTCAACTGCTAGTAGAGATAATCCAGACACCATTTCTCGGAAAGTATTTTTCAGAAATCTCCCTTTAGCATCTCGGCGTCATTTGAAATATTTGAACTTGGACATGCACTAAAAAGAGTCACACTGGGCGTGCCAAATTATGTTCTGCCCAAAAATGCGACAACAAGCCAGGGGTCGCCTTCGATGGAGCCTTGCCGAGAGACAGGCATTTTGGGTTGAAGGCTATGAGCTTGGAAGCCTTGATACCACGGTCTTTCCCTAGATGGGATGACCAAGAAGTAAGTAGGCCCTAGTTGCCTTCAAAGTAGGTGTCCCACTAGTAGAAGCTGCTACTAGATAGTTATGGATGTGTTCTAATGCGGCCTAAGAACATTTCTTCAATCAAGTGATTATGAGACGAGCAGGCAAATCGTACACACTGTTTTTTTCTATTCCTTCTTCTTAATGTATCCAAGGAATTTAATAAATTTTCTTTCCAGTATATACCAAGTTTAGTTTATGTTAATTCCGATTTTTCCATGTTATCAGCTTGTTATTAGTTAGAAGCAGCTAGGTGAGGAAATTTCCTTAAGTCGGGATGATTGTATTGGACCAAAAACACATAAACGATTTTATAACTTGAAACAGCCACAAAATGCAATGCTTGGTATACTCCAAATACTAGTAATTCCTCTTAAGAAAATCCTTTCAAACATAAAAAAAGTAAAATACAAGTATTGAAAAGTAGATGCGTAGATATCAAATGCAACAAAAAAAAATACAAGTGCTCTAAGTAAATATTTCTTTCGCAATCAAGCCTCGTTGAAGGGCACGATCTTTTAGAAATCATCAATTGAGATGAACATCAGTCGAAATCATGCCATAGGTGTATTCGAACGACGGTGATACGTCAAGGATTGAGTGTATGGGGACCTCAAAGACTAGATTGAATGGTAGTCGGGATGAGGTAGTGTTAGGGATTGCTCAAGGACGGGTTTGAAAGGCAATCGGGATAAGGGAAAGGCTTGTGTTCCCAGTCGGGAACTGAGAAGGGTTTGAGAGAAGAGACTGAATCTTGATTCTAGATCGAAGAAACAAATTGTGCCTAAATAGGCAAGCCTTTGAACAAAGACACATTTGAGGATTTGCAATTGTTTTGAAATTGATTAGTTTGATCAATTTGTTTGTTTGATTGATTGATTGGTCGTCCGAGAAGAAGGCTTCTTCTCCTTTTAGAGGCGGTGAGGGAGTTGATGTGGCTTTCCAAATGAACTCCTGGACGACCCGCAATGCGATTGCTTTTCTGGAACATCTTATTTCCCTTCTGACACGTTCGTAGCTTCATAAGCGACTTCTCCCCTTCTCCACGTGTCCACGTTCGAAGTGGGCATCTTGGGTTGTGACAGGACCCCTCCCGAATTTCCCTTTGAAATCTATGAGAAGTCCTACTCCAGTCTAACAAACCCTGAAACTTAAAACAATTCCCGAAATACCCTCACTACACCAGTAAAGACCCTACGAGAATTACACCGAAAATTGGGCAGAGTCTCCCCTATAGCCGGGTCATACCGTCTTCCACCTGTCAGACGAAGGATACGAATAACAAATCTGTTAACCCAACATTCCAAAGCATACAAGGTTAAATTACATTACAACCCAACCAAAATCTATTCTAACAACGCAGCAGAAGGTGATGCCTCCTCCTAGTCTAGGCGCCTAGTCTCGCTTTCATCCTCGAGGGCACGAATCCAAAACAACCGTTAGTGGACAATAGAACCAAATACAATAAAATCGTGGTCTCATAAATAAAATTATACAAATCGATATAGTCCCACCTCGTTATCAAACCTTACATGCAACAAGATCCGCATACATAAGTAAATACAACATACCGGGATCCAATTGATTTACCTTGATGGAATCCACGCTATCTTTACATGTGCCCGCCATATCAGAAACCCGGACGAAGCCATAATTCAAGCCGTAGCAAGATATACCAGCGGTAGCCTCCATCCCAAGTCGTATCTTTATATCACAGCCGTAGCCGTCATCCCGAGTTGTAGCTCGATATCCCGACCATAGCCGTATCCTGAGCTGTAACTCCATATCCCGGCCGTAGCCGTCATCTCGATCCGTAGCTCAACATCCCGATCATAGCCGTCATCCCGTGCCGTATGAGGGAATCCACCTTCTCATAACTCACCGAGCGTATGAGGGAATCTACCCTGCCATATCTCACAGAGCGCATGATGGAATCCTCTATACCATACCTCATACCACACCGAGCGTATAAGTGAATCTACCCTGCCATACCTCACCGAGTGTATGATGGAATCCTTCATACCATACCTCAAACCACACTGAGCGTATGATGGAATTTTCCATACCATACCTCATACCACACCGAGCGTAAGATGAAATCTTCCACACCATACCTCATACCACACCGAGCGTATGATGGAATCCTCCATACCATACTTCATACCACATAGAGCGTATGATGGTATCCTCCATACCATACCTCATACCCAACCGAGCGTATGATGGAATCCTTCATACCATACCTCAAACCACACCGAGCGTATAATGGAATCCTCCATACCATGCCTCATACCACACCGAATCCTCCATACCATTACCTCAAACCACACCGAGCGTATAATGGAATCCTCCATACCATACCTCATACCACATTGAGCGTATGATGGAATCCTCCATACCATATCGAGCGTATGATGAAACCCTCCATACCATACCTCATACCACACCGAGCGTATGATGGAATCCTCCATACCATACCTCATACCACACTGAGCGTAAGATGGAATCCTCCATACCATACCTCATACCACACCGAGCATATGATGGAATCCTCCATAACATACCTCATATCCGTCTGAGCGTATTAGGGAATCCTCCAAACAAAACCTCATACCATAGTGAGTGTATGATGGAATCCTCCATACCATACCTCATATCCGTCTGAGCGTATTAGGGAATCCTCCAAACAAAACCTCATACCATAGTGAGTGTATGATGGAATCCTCCATACCACACTGAGCTTATGATGGAATCCTCTATACCATACATCATACCACACCGAGCATATAATGGAATCATCCATACCATACCTCATATTCATCCTAGCGTATAATGGAATCCTCCATACCATACCTCATACCATACCGAGCGTATGATGGAAACCTCCATACCATACCTCATACTACACCTAGCGTATGATGAAATCCTCCATACCATACCTCATATCCGTCCGAGCAAATGATGGAATCCTCCATACCATACCTTATACCATACTGAGCGTATGATGGAATCCTCCATGCCATACCTTATACCACACAAAGCGTATGATGGAATCCTCCATATCATACCCCATATTATTCCGAGCGTATGATGGAATCCTCCATACCATACCTCATACAATACCGAGCGTATGAGGGAATCCTCCATACCATACCTCGTAGTTTACAGACAGAACTTTCCCCCAACCCTCCCACTAGGGCCAAAGCCTAAACCACAATCTTGGGCCGAAACCCCAAAACCATCAAATAACTAGCCTAAGGAAATGCATAACCCATAACCAAAGCCCAAAATCCATAACCGGAGTCCTTAGAATCACCATCCAGGGCTTAAGCCCAAGTCAATACCAAAATCGTTTCCCAAGACCAATATTGAAATCCATAATTAATACGAAATCCATATCCTTAACAATCAAATTTCATAATATTCTATTCCAACAATCATAATTAGTTCCCATGTCTTAAAAGATAATACAATATTCGATACTAATTACCCTTGACTTCCGCAATTCATAATTGTTATTGAAATCTAAAATTAGTGGATAATCAAGTACAATCACTATCCATCGTTCCCAAAGCTTCGAACTAAAATAAACACTTATAATAATTTTCTTTAATTCCCGGGACTCATAAGAATACTAAATAATCCTTTCATTTAATTCTCGAAATTCGTAATTGAATATAAAATACTTAAAACATAATAATATGCATGCACATCCATTTAGAAAGTAAAATCCACTCACCATGAGGCCCAAACAAGTCTAATTTCATGTTATTCGGTCCCTCGTGACCACGATACGTGGCATTAATAAATGGCAGTTATAAATCTTAAAATCTGACCCCCTAAATCCTGAGAGTACACACACGCTCTAAATGCGTTTAACGTCCCTTTGGACGTCTAAAATAGGCCCTAAACGAACTCCGATTGACCCGAAACCTGCGCCAACAGGTACGGAACGTCGAAAACATGGAAACACAATTTGGGGTTACTGTTCACATGTCATGACCCGTCCCGAATTCCCCCTCGAAACCCGAGAAGGACCCTAATCCCGTCTGACAACCTAAGGAAAGGTTCCCAAAATACCCTTCAATCCTTACAAATATAATATGACCAACTTCACCTGTCAGACAAGGGAATGAAAGCACTCAACAATTCCAACAAATAACGACCATCCAATTCAAATATAATATCAGAGTGTCTAGGTAGGATAAATAGTACATTTTAGATATCCTACTCGAAGTTTAAATACATTAAGCATCTGAAATACTAATGCCTCCGCCTCGTAAGAAGTGGCCGCGTCAACTCAACAGCCTGGAGGGGTTTTAAACACAAAAGTTGTGAGTGGACAAAAATAATCGTTTAGAAATCGTTTTCCAAGGAAATCTTACCTTTTCCCCCCTCCACTTTATAAAACCATGCATGCAACAAATGAAACAGTTCATGATATAAAACATCATCTGAAAATCTCCGGAACTCCATTTCTCTTTAAAAACCACTTAGTTGGACCCACACAAAATCTATATAATGAAAAAAAATTGTGGTCCACAGTTTGGTTTGAAAATCATCCTCAAAAGAGTTTAAAATCATTTATTTCAACCTGGACACATAATATATCAAATCCACTATTCCCGACATATCCACTAGCCACCAGGGTATCCCTTGCGGTATGCTAGCCCTGTACTACGCGTAGACAGCCTCGCGACCAGGCGGAGCAAAACTCTCAACGCTAGAGTCTGGGAAACAGTAACCATCGGGACAGAAAACCAGTGAAAACTAATTCTTTGAAAAATCAACAGTTATATTGGAGGTTCACCGAGTTCACCGCTGACAGCGGATCCTGGCCCCATATCCTGGCCCCCCTCAAATTTGTATTGTTTATATTGGAGGTTCACCGCCAACAGCGGATCCTGGCCCCAGATCCTGGCCTCCCCCCCCCCCCCCCCAAAACAATTCAACCCAAAATCATGGACTCAATAAATACCACGTCAAAACGTTATCAAAACCGAGTCCAAAACCCATGCCATTTCTCAAAACCGAGTCCAAAAACCATGCCATTTACGTCTAAATCTATCTACTCGAACCCAGGAATCCAAATATGACCTGAAAACATCCAACCCGTACCTGTGCTAGCCGGAAAATCGATCAGAAGGTTCGAATCTTCTTTTCCTCGGTTCGACTTCCCCCGTGGGTGTCTCCTCTGATGGTTGGTACGGTTGTGATCGTGGGAAAGAGTAGAATCCGATTAGTGGAACAAAAATGGAAGTTTAGGCCTTGAATCAAAGTCAAAGTTTTGGGTTTCTTGGTGTTTTTCTCTCACGATTTCGGGATTGGTTTGTGTGGTTCAAAGAAAGGATGAGAATGAGATGATGAAATGAACTGATGTAATAATGATTTGGGGTTAAAAATATCTACCCCAAGTCCAAAATTACCAAACTGCCCTTAACAATCTAGACTCGTAACTTTCGTATACGAACTCCGTTTTCCGCGTGCCGCCTGTCTACGAACTCGTGAGTTAGAGACCCACGCAACGGTATCCAAAACACAGCCTAAAAAGTTCTGAAACAAAACTTGATTTCCACACCCTTAACCACCAAGGGTAAAATCATCTTTTTACAAAATAATTACAAAAATTGATAATTACATTTTTCCGGGTCGTTACATCACACGCCGGGTACTGTTCATGGCCAATTGGAAAACTCCATAACCGCCCAATTTTCAAAGCTTGATAACTCACTCATTTCTCAACCAAATTCGATGTTCTAATAATGAAAATCTATCTAATCGAGCCAAGGAATCCAAATATGAAGTCCAAATTGAGATCTATTACATGTGGTGGCCGAAAATTGGACTCAAAGTTCCAATCAAGCTTTCAAGCTTCGTTCGTAAGCCCTCTGCTGTCCTCAAGCTTCATGGATGGCATGGTTGAGTTCGTGGAGAGGAGAGTAAGATGATGTTGTCCTTGGTTTGGGTCGAAATTTCCAAAAGCTTTGGTGGTGATGATGGTGTTTGTTTGTGTGTCTGACGGACAAGGGAGGAAGAAAATTCGAGAGAGACTAGGAGAAGGAAGAAAAGAAAATATCTTATGAGGAGAGAGAGAAGAGGATAAGATATTTGAAAAAAATCTCTAGTCAAAAATTACCCAAGTGCCCTTGCACTTTCTAGACCCATAACTCTCTCATTCAGACTCCGTTTTTCGTGTGCCGCTCTCGAGTTCGAGACCTATGCGATGGTCCAAGAAAAACTTCCAAAAGTATCTCCAAACAAAAGTGACTTTCGAACCCTTACTAAAACGATGGTAAAATCGTCTTTTTCTAAAATAAATTACGAAAATCGTATAATTAATAAACGGGCCGTTACAACTCACCCCCCTTAAAGAAATTTCGTCCTCGAAATTCAAATCACCGCAAAGAAATAAGTGTGGTTGCTAGCTTGCATCTGATTCTCGAGCTTTGCGACTACCTCCTCACGGCTCAACCTCTCCTCAACTCAAAATGTACCTAGTCCCTCACACGAGACTCATGAACAAGGTACTTCCTCGTTATTCCCCTCCACAGAGAAAACAACAGGGACACTTAAGTCCGTGTCGATAGGCAACAACTCCCTATTCGCCAATAGTGCGAAACACCGAGTCTCTAGCCCTCTCAAACTCGGATACCTCTGAAACACCTGCCTTGAAGAACTACACTCAGTACCTGATTCAACTGGTCACCGTATGATGCAAAGTAGAAATTAACCATGGAGACCGTGCACCTTGTACATTGCTCTGTTCCCACCTCAACAACAAATCGTAGACGAGGACAATGTCCAGGAGGCAACACAAAGTACAACAATGCACACCAAGTGTGGTCCACAAGAAGTTAACCTAGAGCTCTATTACCAAGTTGACAGGACCCCTCCCAAATTTCCGTTGGAAATCAGTGAGAAGTCCTGCTCCCGTCTAACAAAACCTGAATCTCAAAATAATTCCTGAAATACCCTCACTACACCAATAAAGACCCTACAAGAATTCCACCAAAAATTTGACAGAGTCTCCCCTATAGTCGAATCAAACCTTCTTCCACCTGTCAGACGAAAGATACAAATAACAAATTTGCTAACCCAACATTCCAAAGCACACTAGGTTAAATTACATTACAAACCAACCAAAACCAACTCTGACAATGCAACAGAAGTTGATGCATCCTCCAAGTCTCGGCGCCTTGTCGAGCTACGGCCTGGAGGGCCTGAAACAAAAATAACCGTTAGTGGACAATAGAACCAAATTCAATAAAAGCATGGTCTCGCAAATAAAATTATACTAATCTATATTGTCCCACATCGTGATCAAACCTTACTTGCAACAAGATCCGCATACTTAAGTAAATACAACTTACCGGGATCGAATTGATTTACCTCGGTGGAACCCACGCTATCTTTACCTATGCTCGACATATCAGTAACCCAGTCGTAGCTCGATATCCCGACCGTAGCCATCATCCCGAGCCATATGAGGGAATCCACCATGTCGTACCTCACCGAGCATATAAGGGAATCTACCTTGCCATATCTCACCAAGCGTATGATGGAATCCTCCATACCATACCTCATACCACACCGATCGTATGTGGGAATCTACCCTACCATACCTCACCAAGCGTATGATGGAATCCTCCATATCTTACCTCATACCACACTGAGCGTATGATGAAATCCTCCATACCATACCTTATACCACACCGAGCGTATGATGGAATCCTCCTTAATATACCTTATACCACACCGAGCGTATGATGGAACCCTCTATACCATACCTCATACCACACCAAGCGTATGGTGGAATCCTCTATACCATACCTCATGCCACACCGAGCGTATGATGGAATCCTCCATACCATACCTCATATCAGTCCAAGCGTATGATGGAATCCTTCATACCATACCTCATACCATACCGAGCGTATGATGGAATCCTCCATACCATACCTCATATCACACCGAGCGTATGATGGAATCCTCCATACCATACCTTATATTCGTCCAAGCATTTGATGGAATCCTTCATACCATACTTTATACCATATCGAGCGTATGATGGAATCCTCCATACCATACCTCATACTCACACCGAGCGTATAATGGAATCCTCTATACCATACCTCATATCCGTTCGAGCGTATGATGGAATCCTTCATACCATATCGAGAGTATAATGGAATCCTCCAAACCATACCACGTAGTCTATTGACAAAACTTTCCCCCAACCCTCCCACTAGGGCCAAAGCCTAAACCACAATCCTGGGCCAAAACCCCAAAACCTTCAAATAACTGGCCTAAGGGAATGCCTAAGCCTAAGCCTAAGCCCAAAATTCATAACCAGAGTCCATAGAATCGCCATCCCAGGCTTAAGCCCAAGTCAATACCAAAATCGTTTCCCAAAACCATTATTGAAATTCATAATTAATACTAAATTCATATCCTTAACAATCAAAATTCATAATATTGTATTCCAACAATCATAATTAGTTACCAAGTCTTAAAAGATAATACAATATTCGATGCTAATTACCCTTGACTTCCACAATTCATGATTGTTATTGAAATCCAAAATTAGTGGATAATGAAGTACAATCATTATCCATCGTTCTCGGAGCTTAGAACGAAAATAAACACTTATAATGATTATCTTTAATTCCCGGGACTCATAAGAATACTAAATAATCCTTCCATTTAATTCTCGAAATTTGTAATTGAATATAAAATATTTAAAACATAATAATATGCATGCATTTCCATTTAGAAATTAAAGTCCACTCACCTCGAGGCCCAAACGAGTCTAATTTCAAGCTATTCGGTCCATAGTGACCTTCGGAGCCACCACGCTTATCAAAAACGATACGTGGCATTATTAAACAGAAATTATAAACCTTAAAATCTAACCCCCTAAACCCCAAGAGTACACAAGCACTCTAAACATGTTTTACGTGACTTTGGACATCTAAAATAGACCTTAAACGAACTCTGATTGGCCCAAAACCTATGCCAATAGGTCCGGAATGTTGAAAACATGAAATCACAATTTGGGGTACTGTTCGCTCTTCGAGTACTGTTCACTCGTTAAGTACTGTTCAATCACCAGATACTATTCATGGCCAGTCGGAAAACTCCATAACCGCCCAATCTTAAAAGCTTGATAACTCACTCATTTCTCAACCAACTTCGATTTTCTAATAATGGAAATCTATTCACTTGAGCCAAGGAATCTAAATATGAAGTCCAAATTGAGATCCATTGCATGTGGTGGCCGGAAATTGGACTCAAATTTCCAGCCAATATTTCAATCTTGGTTCCTAAGCCCTCAGCTCTCCTCAAGCTTCATGGATGGCATGGTACAGTTCGTGGAGAGGAAAGGAAGGTGATGTTGTGCTTGGTTTGGGTCGAAATGGCCAAAATCTTTGGTGATGATGATGGTGCGTGTTTATGTGTCTCACGGCCAAGGGAGGAAGAAAATTCGAGAGAGATAGGGAGAAAAAAGAAAAGAAAATATCTGATGAGGCGAGAGAGAAGAGGATATGATACTTAAAAAAAATCTCGGGTCAAAATTACCAAGGTGCCCTTGCACTTTCTAGACCCATATCTCTCTCATTCGGACTCCGTTTTTCGTGTGCCACCTATCTACTAACGCATGAGTTCGAGACCTACGCGATGGCCTAAGAGAATGCCTAAGCCTAAGCCTAAGCCCAAAATTCATAACCAGAGTCCATAGAATCGCCATCCCGGGCTTAAGCCCAAGTCAACCCTTTTTATCAGTTCCCGACTAGGAACTCAAAGCTTTCCCTCATCCCGACTGCTGCTCAATTTAGTCTTTGAGGAAACCCAAACACTCACCTCGTCTTGACTACTTCAGTCTTTGAGGCATCCATACATTCAACCCTTAACGTCTCACCATATTTTGAATACTCTACCAAACCATGGCATGATTCCGACTGATGTTCATCTTAGTTGATGATTTCTAGAAGATCATGCCCCTCAACGAGGCTTGATTTCGAAGGAAATATATACGTACAACACTTAATTCTCTTACTGCATTTAAATATTTACACACCTACTTTTCAGTATTTGAACTTCATTCTAGTTACATTTCAACGGATTTTCTTAAGAAGAGTTGTGAGTATTTGGGATATACCAACCATTTTGTTTTATGGTTGACTTTAAGTCATAAATTTTTTTATGTGTTTTGGTCCAATACTATCATCCTGACTTAAGGAAAACCATGTACCTTACTGCTCCTAACCAATAACAAGCTGCTAACACAAACAAAATGGAATCAACATAAACTGAACTTGGACTACATTGGAAAGAAATTTATTAAAGTCCTTGGATACATTAAGAAGAAGGCATATGAAAGAACAGCGTGAGCAATTTTCCCGCTCGCATCACAATATCTTGATTAAAAGAAAAGTTCATTGGCCGCAACCGAACCCATTTCTAACTGTCTAGTAGCAGTTTATACTTGTGGCACGCCTACTTTGAAGGCAAGCTAAAAGTCTACTTGCTTCTTGGTCAGCCCATCTAGGGAACGACTGTGGCATCAAGGCTTCAAAACCTGTAGCCTTCAACCCAAACCCAACTTCCAACAAAGTTATCACCTGCACACAAGGACAGAGGGTGGGCTTGGGCTGGGAGGGTTATAGCCCTTCCCACCCAAGTTTAGCCATTTAGTATTAATTGGCTTAGCCCAGTCCAATATTTAGCCCAATCCATTTTAGTGCTTAAAAAAACAAAAAAAAACATACACACACCCAAACCTCACAAAAATCACAGATTACACAGATTTTCATTCAAAGCAACAACCCATTTCTTCTTCAGCTCCAAATCTCACCATTTTCTTCTTCAAAGTCAAGGTCACCGTTTTTTTCTCCTTTTTTTTTTCAAAACTGTATTGGGTTTCTCCATTCTCAAATCTTCAAAGCATAAGGTATTACTCTCCAATCTTAGTTTTAAATAGAAATTGAATATAGAGTTTTGGTTTACGCAATTTGAGGATTAGATATTTCTTTTGAGTTTTGACAATTTGAAATTTTGAATGTTGAATTATATCAAACATTGGTGGAAACAACTATGGCAGATAACTATTGTTTGATTTATAGGCTCATTCGGTTGGTATTGACTCTTCCCGTTCCAACAACAACAGCAGAACGGGCTTTTTCATCTATGAGAATCATAAATCAACTTCGAAATAAAATAGTTGATGAATTTCTTGCTAATTGTATGACCGTCCACATTGAAAGAAAGTTTACTTATATTATCAGTGATGAAAAGATAATGGAGAATTTTGACGCTCTTAAGACTCAAAGGGTACAACTTTAAATTAGAAAGTGATAATTTGTATTTGCATTGCAAGTTTAATTATGGTTTTTGCTGTATTTTTTTTTCTTTTTATCTTGCTTTTATTTATGTAGATGCATTTGAGGGGCAAGGCCCATTACGTCCCCCTTGACTAGGTATATCTTTTTATGTTCATTAATGAAATTCACTCGTACCGTCGAGTTTCTTCCACATCTAGCATGTAAGTTTAGCCCATCTAAAATTCAGGGTCAGGAACTGTCCCTACCTACACATCACTAAACCCCACACGAGTCCGCTCCTTCAAAGCGCCGATTTCAACCGAGATCCACCGAAGGCGACCCCGAGCCCGTTGTCACATTTTTGGGCAGAACAGTTCTCAGCTTAATTTTGGTAAGATTGGGTCTAAACGCAAATTTTTTGCAATCCTTATTTCCAGAAAAGGGACTCAAAGTTTGGGACCCCTGCCAACTTTGAAAAGCACAGTGTAATGTGCATGGCTCGCATACAAAGAATATCATATATACTTTCTTTTTCTCCATGTCCAGGTAGATGCGGATTAAAAGGACTAAAAATGTCCAAGGATTAAGAAACAAACAAAACAAAACAAAACAAAAATTTATGCCATGCATTCGCATTAAACTTTCGTTCATAAACAATAGGGTTTAAACTGGGTAACCTGCAAACTTTACCAAACTCATATGCAGCAAAAATACGAAGTCTTTATTTCCCCATCAGACTAAACAAGCACGCCACAACGATAAAGGGCTCCCATCTTCACTTTGGAGTCACAAACAAATGTTCAACTTTGGAGTTGCATATACGAAGCTTATAATGAAATTTATCAACTTCCACCCGACTAAAAGCCGCAGTCACATAATAGCATTAAAGCTCGATGTGCATTGATCAAGCCATGTAGCAACAAATATAAAGAATGTCTTGTCGAAATAGACCGATTAAGGAAAAGTGTCGTCAATGAAGAGGACAAGGTGAGATTCTTACTATTTTAGTCTAACCTTACAAATTTTATAATTGAAGTCGGGGTAGAGCCTGACAAGCCAATGTGGATGAATCAAAGGTGTGTGCTTATCCTATGGCATAGGAAAAGAAAACATGGAACCGATATCGCTTGTGTCCTATCATCATGCGCCTCACTTCTTTCATTCGTCAGCATGGTTATGTAGAGTCCTTGTAATGATCTGTACCTAAAAAGAAATTATATGTGTAAAATTATTTAAGAAAAGACAATTTTACCCTTGAGTTTAAGGGGTACGGGGCTCACTTTTTGTTGGAAAATACTTCGTAGAAGTTTTTCTTGTACCGTTGCATAGGTCTCGAACTTACAAATTCGTAGACAGGTGGCACGCTGAAATCAGAGTTTGTATGGGAAAATTACGGGTCTAAATGACCAAGGGCATTTTGGTAATTTTGTAACCAAAAGTCATTTATTGCAAATATTTTCTCTCTCCTCAGCCTATTGAGCAGAAGACACACACTATCTCTTCCCTCTCGATTTCTCTCTCCTTTCTCTCCCCACGAAATCACAAAAAATCACCATCACCACCGACGTCGATCAGTGGCAACCCAGTTGACCCCACCACCACCAAAACCCTTATCTCCTCGCCATAAGCACGACCATACCCTTCATCGTCCCAGTCGACCACTGTACGCGGTGAATTGAGCGACATAAGGAAATGCGTTTTCGCAGCTTTCAAGCCAATTTTCGGCCAACTCAGGTACATGTTCACAATTTTGAGCTTTGATTTGGATTCATGTGCTCGAGTAGATAGATTTAGACTATTAGATCTTAGGAATTGGTTGAGAAATGAAGTTTTTGAAAAAGCTTGAAAACCGGCCTTCAATGGCTGTTTCAGACCGCGAGCGGAGGCGCTGGCTAGCCCAAGGTAGCAGGCGAGTGGCACCTGCAGCCGCACACGGCCAGGCACGTGGTGCGCGAGAGAGGGCCGCTGGCCCTATTTTGACACGTGACGGTGCGAAGGGCCTGTCCCCGCCCCACGACGACGCTTGTTTTCATATTTTTGACGTTCCAGAGATGTGGGCGCAGGGCTCGGGTCTATCGGAGTTCTTTTAGGGGCTGTTTTGGACGTCTTGAGTTATTTTGAACGCGTTTAGAGTGCATGTGTACTACCGGGGTTAGGGGGTCGGATTTTAGGTTTATAATTATCGTTTAGTAATCTTGAGTGTTAATTTGGATAGGCATGGTGGCCCCGAAGTTGTGGATGATCCAATAGCTCAAGGTTAACTTGCTTGGACGTTGAGGTGAGTGGACTTTGGTTTCTAAATAATAATTCATGCATATCGTTATGTTCTAAGTATTTAATTATAGATTGCAAATTTCGGAAATTAACTGGAACGATTCCAAAATGGTTTATTATTTTCATGAGTCGCGGGAATTAGGGATAATTATTATAAATATTTTATTACCTCTTATGTGGTTCGAGAACTAAGGATAATCATTTTAATGGATTTATTATTGATTATGGATTTCGATAATGATTTTGGATATGGTTTTGGGGCTTGTCCCAGATATGGATATTGGGCTTCGACCCGAGGTTATGAATTTTAGGTTTAGGCCCGGGTATTTGATGGTTTTGGTTCGGGAAGGTCTTATGGATTTCAGCCATATGTCTTTGAGGTATTTTCGGACTTGTGAGTCTGGGGATTTCTCTGACGCATGATGTTGAGACATTTTCCGTCATGTGCTCGTGGAGGTATCGACTTTGACCGGGATATTGGGCGACGTCCCAGGATTTCTCCTACTGCATGCTTAGAGGTATTTTCGATCATGCGTGTTCGTTGAGGTTGTCTATGCACGTAGTACTGTATTTCAGCAACATATCTTTGAGGTATTTTTAGATATGTGTGTCTGGTGAATAGGTCCCCGGGTTGGACATCTCCATTCTCTAGCCACTGCTTTGAGGTATTTTCGATAATGGTTAGGAGAGCATGTCCCCGTGTTGGACAACCCTGGATATTGGACAACAGCCCTGGATATTGGATGACATCCCTGGATATTAGACGACAGCCCAGGATATTAAGCTACGGTTCAGGGTTACGACTACTGCTGGGAGATCAAGCTACGCCTCAGGATGACGGCTACGGTCGAGATATCGAGCTACACCTCGGGGTTATGACTACGATCAGGAAATAGAGCTATGGCTCGAGATGTTACAGTCGAGATATCGAGCTACTGCTCGAGGTTACAGCTACGACTCGAGGTTAGGACTATGACCGGGAGATCAAGCTACGGGTAGGAATGACGGCTACGATCAGGAGATCGAGCTATGGCTCGGGATGACAGCTACGACCGGGAGATAGAGCTACGGCTCGGGGTGACGGCTATAGCCAAGATATCGAACTACGGCTCGGGATGATGGCTACGGCTGGGATAATGAGCTATGGCTCAGGATTACGGTTACTACCGGGATATTAGGCTATGGCCGGGGATATTGGGTACGACCAGGTTATTGAGATGGCATGTACAATTGGATGTAGTGTGGGTTCCACCGAGGTAAATTAATGGTATTCCGGTAAGTTGTATGTATGTGTGTATATGTGGATCTTGCATGTTGTAACGACCCGTAATTTTGAATAGTAATTTTTGTAATTTATTTTTGAAAAGGACAATTTTACCCTCCGTTTTATAAGAGGCTTGAAAGTCACTTTTTGTTTGGAGACACATTTGGAAGTTTTTCTTGGATGGTTACGTAGGTCTCAAACTCACGAGTTCGTAGACAGGCGGCACGCAAAAAATGGAGTTTGTATGAGAGAGTTATAGGTCTAGAAGCTTCAAGGGCAGTTTGGTAATTTTGGGTTGCGAAATATTTTCATTAAATCAGACTTTTCCAAATTTTTCTTCATTTTTACTCTCTCTCCTCTCGATCCCTATCTCTCCTCTCGAACTCTCTCTCTGGGCGAACGGAAACAAACACACACACACATAATCACATCGATTTGAACTTGACCAAATCAAGCCTTGATGTTACCACCATCAAGTTCCTCTCCTCGCCGCAAGTTTCATCCTACAAACCCCCAAGGGAGGCAGCCACCATGGACAGAGAACCGAGGAGGAGAAGTTTTTGAGCTTCTCGATCGATTTTCGGCCAAACAAAGTATGATCTCGAGCTTTTGACCTCATTTTTGAGTTCCTGGGAGTGAGGAGATGAATTTGGATGAGTGGATCGCATTTTTGGTGAAGAAATGAAGGAATTGGAGCTCACCAGAGATGGCGATTTTCGATCGTCTTCTCCGGCGAGTCCTGGGCGGACTGGTTCGACTGGGTGCTGATGTGGTGCCACCTAGCAGCCATTTGGAGCCATGTGGCAGTCACTAGGGTGCTGACATGGTGCCACCTGGTAGCCACGTGGAGCCACGTAGTAGTCCAGTCAGCTGCACAGTTAGCAACCAGTCAACCGTTATGCTAACTGACACCATCAATGTTTCGCGGAATATGATGACGGCGTTAGCATATTTTGTTAAAGGTTAACGGAGTCATAACGGAACCGTGACGCCGTTAACTGGAAGGAATATTCTGATTCTATCAGAATACTCTATCAGAGTGACGGAATATTCTATCAGAGTTGACAGAATATTCTGTCAGAGCCACGGAATATTCCACCGTTACTGTGTAGGAGCGTGTGGGTGCGTGGTGTGGCCGCCGGACTTCCACCAGCCCGTGGCGGTACGTGGGGCCGGTCCTTGGCCTACGGCATTGCGTGTCGACATGTTTTCGAAGTTTCAGACCTATTAGCGTAGGTTTCTGGTCAATTGGAGTTTGTTTGAGGGATGTTTTGGGTATGTAAAGTTACGTGGTACGTGTTTAGGTCACGTGTGAACTCCCGGGGTTTAGGGGGGCCAGATTTCAAGTTAATAATTGTCGTTTAGATATGCCAAGTATCATTTTTGACAGGCGTAGTGGCTCCGAGTGTCACGAGGGACCGAATAGCTCGGAGTTGGATTCGAACGAACTTTGAGGTGAGTAGACCTGGCTTCCTAGGTTGCAAATCATGTGTATTAATTATGTTTGAACCATAGGCTATGGATTACGAATTGTTATGTGTGAAGAGGAATTATTAGAGAATGACTTATTATTTTTATGAAACTCGGGAACTAAGTTAAATCGGGTTATTCGGTTTATTGTTGACTAAAGATAATGGCTTTGGAGGTGGATTTTCAATAATGGATTTGAAAAAAAGGTTTTGGGCTTAGGCCCGGGATTTCAGTTTTGTTGGATTTTGGGCTCTTGGCCCGAATTTTCTATGATTTTACCTAAGGTCAAGTAATAAGGAT
Organism: Oemleria cerasiformis; assembly: GCA_037349345.1. Lineage (NCBI taxonomy): Eukaryota > Viridiplantae > Streptophyta > Magnoliopsida > Rosales > Rosaceae > Oemleria > Oemleria cerasiformis. Next base: position 9,122,617 of record JAZGTL010000003.1, on the reverse strand, counting down.
TTCAAAAGTGAATTTTTGGATTTACGTTACGGTTTTCACTTGTATATTATCCTCGGGTATTATGGTTTTCTTGACACATGACTTGAGGTATTATCGATCGTATGCTTGTTGAGGGTCATTTCTCCGACACATGACTTGAGGTATTATCGGTCGTGTGCTCATTGAGGGTCATTTCTCTGATACTTGACTTGAGGTATTATCAGTCGTGTGCTCGTTTAGGATCATTTCTCCGACACATGACTTGAGGTATTATCGGTGGTGGTTAGGAGGGCTTATCCCTATGTTAGACGGCCCCGAATATCGACTCACGGCTCGGAATTACATTCAGGGGATGGTAGGATGTTTTAGGATAGGATAGCTGAGGGTTATGTCGGCTGAGATATGTCGACGACGATTGTCATGGCCTTGGTCAGGATCAATGCACCTGTGGGCGGGTACTCGTTGCCGTGGTCAGTCGGTGATGTGAGCAGGATTGACCAATTAAGGTTAGTTCAAACGAGTGCAACTTTCACTTATTTCATATCGTCTTAAGATATGATGATAGAGATAGATTCTCCACTGCAATAGAATCTAGTATTTGACCTTCGTCGTCGAGACTCAGTTTCCAGGTGCCGGTCAGCACCCAACACTGCATGTACCTAAGTGGATACTCGGGGCTGGGAGTGACACTGTTTGGATTCGTATCTGTTATTGATCATTCGCCTGACAAGTGGATGACGGTTAACTAAGTACGGGGGAAGGATCTGCCAGTTTTTTAGTAAATTCTCATACGTCATCTTTACGGTAGTAAGGGTATTTCTGGTATTAAATTGTGACGTCAAAGGTTGTCAGACGGGAGCAGGGCCTTTCTTGGGTTTCGAGGGTAAATTCGAGAAGGATCCTATCACATGTAGTCTTATGGTTTATACGAGATGGAGTTAATATTATTGTTGGTACGTGTAATTACGTTTATTTTCTGCCATATTGCCCACTCACATTTGTATTGGTTTTGTGTCTTTCAGGCCATAGTGGGATGAGACGACTAGACTTGGAGGAGGCATCATCCTTTTGTTGTGCTACTACTATGTATGACTTTCGTTGGTTTTGTAAAATTAAATTTAAACCTAGCGTTCTCTGATCACCTTTTGGGTTGTTGTAAGATAATTTCGTGGCTTGGGCTTGGATTTGACTTTATCTGGAACTGTTTGAGTTAGTTATTTAATTCTTTGTCTGACAGGTGGAAGTTGGTTCGATAAAATTACTGGGGAGATTCAGCCGGATGTTTGGCAGAATTCTCATAGGTGTTGTTGGGGGTAGTAAGGGTATTTCTAGAAAGGTTTTGAGTTTGGTAGGGGTTGTCAGATGGGAGCAAGGCTTCTCATAAATTTTGAGGGAAAATTCTGGAGCGGTCTTGTCAGTCCTTTGCTCATATACTCATACTATAGTTGCACAAATCCTATTCGAGGTCACATATGTCGTTGTTGTATTCATTAAGATTGGGTTGGTGTTTAGTGACCATACCCCTTTCTATTTAATAAGGACATGGGGCTCTATTGGAAGGAAATTAAAACGACCCTAGATCAAGCTCCGTCTCAGAGAGAGTATAGCCGATCGGTTACTTGAGTTCAAGAATAGGGATTTACAGATCTGGGAGTTGAAACACTCATGTTATTCTTTTTTTTCATGATCTTTGAGGGCATCCTATGTTTCCGCATGGCACGATCGACAATTAAGATAAAATATTGGTGTGGAGGGTTTTGTGGTTCCTCAATATGCAGACTATATTAAACCAGGAAAGTGGAAGACTATGTGGTTAGGACCTTAAACAAAGCGCATATCACCCACAAGAGAAGACAAGGATAGCTACCATTTGATAGTATATGAGTTGGACTGAAATTCCAAGCGCTCCTAGCTCAGAAACCACACACAGACAAACACATGGAGGCCCAGTCTAACTCATAAATCATAAATTAACAAATATACGTTACATACAAAACTTGTGTGAAGTTTTCTTTCATCTGAATAAATCAAAGCTGCTTGTAAAATGCTACTTTAATTTTTGCATTAAATATTCAATAATTATTTTATATAAAAAAATCATATGCATTTTGAGAATTCACTCCTCCAATGGGAGAATATATATTTCCACATGGAAATTCAAATTTCACATCCCAATATTTTGCAATTTCCCACTGGAACAAATAAGTTTTACATTTTGGAATATTCTCAAAAGATGCTATCGGAATTGTAAAAAATACATTTACACCTTACCATTGAAGATGCTCTTAGGCCCTAATTAATTTAGGCGTTAAATATTTGTGTTGCAACGACGTGTACGACTTTTTAGGCTTATTTGGTCTCCAAAATAATACAAATAAACTCATCATGCATCCCAAAAAAGTTAATTATGCATCTGAAGTTGTAAAAGCACGAGAGAAATTTGTACTTGAAATAGTGAAAGATGACATTTTTGTAGTACCAATAATAGGTACTTAAAATAGTGCAAGATGACATTTTTGTAGTACCAATAATAGTTTGAAGACATTAATGATATATGAGTTGGGAACCCTTCATTGATATATATATATATAGCATTTTTATTTTTGTAGTTGGAATAAAATATATACTAGATATGTGAAGAAATTTTATAGGATATGAAAAAAAAATCATTAAATCAAAGAAATTTTATGAGCAACTTATACTTTATTACTTGTGATTTACACTAAATTTCAGAGTTATATTTGACTTTTCAAATGTTGTATTTAAATACCATGAATTCTTTAAAACATGACAACTTGGCACCACTTATAATTATTCCATTAAAGAGTCTATTCATGAGAGAATTCGCCAGTAAAGGTGTTCTTCACCATGTCCTTTAGTGACAAATAATATATAGACATTCAAACTTTTTCTAGATTTTCTTAGAAACTCCAAATAATTTTTTAATTTTTTTTAAATTTTTAATCAATTATTATTATATTTGTGGCCTCATAATTCTAAAATATCTGTGGGTTGGTGTTTGTGGAAAGAAAGACGAAAAAGAAGAGAAGAAGAAGTTATTTTATTTTATTTTATTTATTTTTTGTATTCAATTCTCATTTTTCAATTTTAAGTTGACGTGTCAAGAAATAAGCTAAATTGTCAAGAAGAAGAAGAGAAGAAATTATTTTTTTTTTTTTATTTTTTTTTAGTATTCAATTCTCATATTTCAATTTTATACAAGTACTAAAGTGTAATTGGTTCTAATTTTATTTATGCATCTTACACAACACTAACATAGAAATCTCAAAAGACATGAGACATGTACTCATCAAACTTAGAAGCTACTAACGCCAAAGTGAAGTCTCTGGAAGTCTCAAAATACACAAGTATTAACAAGAGGAAGTTTTTGTTCCTTTTCCTAATGCACCAAAAATGAGGCAGCTTATAAAAAACATCCCATAGTCTGAAAACTATACAAAGCTTGCTTGCCCCAATCATACGACATGTCACATATGAGATAGTGATATACTAGTAGAAAACAAGTCAACGCTTGCGACCTCTAAAAATGGAAACTTTAAGCACAACATTATTTCTGTTGATCACCTCAAAGACACAAACATGTCCCACTTTCAAAGCCTGATGCTTTGCAAAGCCGCGCCAACCTGCAGAGTACCTGCAATGCTGACGGTAATAGAGACACTTGACACGCCACTGCCGGCTCTTTGAGTCTTGAACCGTCACATATGTTGCCCCTCCAGTATAGTCTTCAAAGCTCCTTGGTACAAACTACAAGTTTCATACAGCTTAATTATGAGATAAAATGCCTGATTTGGACACAAAGATGAAGATATGATCTATGAAGCGACTAAAGAATATGTTTGCCAATCAAGTTCAACTCGTTACTAAGAGCTCGAAGATGGTGATATCCACTCACCAATTATATCCTCTCAAGCATATTTTTCTTTCTTTCTTTTGCTGGATGCATAAGGTACTAAGGGCTCGTTTATACATACGGATTTGAGAGGCTACAAACCCAAATCAATTTCCAACAAAATTCTAATTAGCGAAACTAAGCCAGTTATATATCTACATGCATCAAAATGATGGGTACATGTTCATACCGGCAGTCCATACTTCAGATAAGCGGGGCACACAACAATTTTGAAGAAAGGGTTCTTAGAAGAGTATTTGTTGGCTGCTTCAAGAGCCCTAGCTAGACCAGCAGCTTTTCTTCGAGTTCGAGCTTTCACTTGAGCCCTTGAAGACAAATGCTCCCCTGCATAAAACGTAACAACAGAAATAAGTATGTTCACTTCCCCCAAGGGTTTTAAAGCTTACCTATTCAGAAATAAGCTTACTAGTCAACCCAATTTCGGAATCATCGCTAAGTTGATCCTCTTGAGTTTCATATTCCATACCAATTTCGAAATCCTCTTGAGTCTCCTCAGTTTCAGGGTCATCCATCGATGTATCAGATTCAATATCAATTACTCTACTGGCCATAACAAACATCTTTTTGCAGCCATTTCTTCCCTATATGTCGGCATCAAACTTCGAATTACCAGCATATCGAAAAACTAGAAATTCATAGAGCTTTAAATCATTGTCATGCACAAATTTCTTCCAAACCTTTCTGAAAAAGAAGGCACCATCAACCTTTTTCACATGAACATTCCAAGTTCCACTTGGGGCCCGAAGAAGAGACCGCTGAGGTCCTTTTGCATCAAAATGCATGTAGAAATTTGGTGGGATTTTCTGTAACAAATGAGATCAGGAACAGTGAGCCCCAAAAATCAAGCATTTCTAAGCACTAGGAAAAAACCAGAAATCAAAGATTTGCACCAAATCAGCTGTAAATCTAAATAAGACTGGAATTTATACCACAATAATGACCATGAAGTAGCAAAAACACACGTGCACTGAGAATAATCTTGTTATAATTTTAAGGTGATAGATTTAAATTTTGTTTCATTTTTTTGTGCTTTTGGTTACCAGTAAGAAGATAGGAGCTTTGGGACTTACCAGCTTCTTGGTTAAGTCCTTCATAAGAACCTTGAAAAAGGAGGCATCATCAACCTTTTTCACATGAACACTCCCAAGTTTCGATTAGGGTCCCAAGAAGAGACCGCCGAGGTCCCTTTGCATCAAAATTCATGTAGAAATTTGGTGGGAATTTCGGTAACAAATTAGATCAGGATGAAAATGTAAAGCACAGTGAGCCCCAAAAATCAAGCATTTCTGAGTCTTAGCACTAAGAAATGACCAGAAATCAAATATTTGCAGCAAAACTATTGTAAATCTACAAAAGACTGGAATTTATACCACAATATTGACAATGAAGTAGCAAAAACACACATGCACAGAGAATAATTAAAGCACGAAACTTGTTCCTATTTTAAGGTGTTAGATTTAGATAGTGTTTCATTTTTCTCTGGTTTTGGTTACCAGTAAGAAGATAGGAGCTTTGGGACTTACCAGCTTTTTGGTGAATTCATTCCATAGAACCTTGAAAAAGGAGGGTTTTCTTCCTCTTCTTGCCATCAAGTGGTGAGAAAGACTCCAGAGTCCCAAAATGGAGTGGACGCAGTAAATGAACAGATGGACAAGAAAATTAATACATTTTACTGTAAACGAACAGTAAAAGTTTTGGGGGCCAACAGATGGACCAAGCTTAATGCCGCTGGACTGTTGGAGGGGTGCAATGAGATGGTGCCGGTCACTGGATGTCTGAGGTGTTGGCCAAGTTAAAAAAGGGTAGTTACTACATTCCTGCTTCTTCTTTTTCTTACATTTTTTATTTTATTTTATTTTTTTCATATTTAAACAGTTATTTTCCTAGAAAAGAAAAGTGGAGAAGTAGGAGAGAACAAAAAAAAATACAAGAAAAAATGTGCGAAAAGCTCAAGTGAGCACCGACAAAGGGATGAGAAGAAGCCCCGACTCTGAAACGAGAGAGTGAGTCCAGAGAAAAGCGGGACTTCTTTGCTTTCAGCTTAATTTTTGTAAGATTGGGCCTAAACGCAAATTTTTTGCAATCCTTATTTCCAGAAAAAATTTGGGACCTCTGCCAACTGTAAAAAAGTACAGAAAGAATATCATATCTACTTTCTTTATCTCCATCTCCAAGTAGACACGTACTAAAACGACAAAAAATGTCATCAGGATGAAGAACCAAATAAAACAAAACAAAACAAAAATTTATGCTCTACATTCTCGCATTAATCTTTCATTCATAAACAATAGGCAGGGTAACCTGCAAACTTTACCAAACTCATATGCAGCAAAAATACAAAAGCCTTTATTTCCCCATCAGACTAGACAAGCCCGCCACAACCATATAGGACCTCCATCTTCGACTTGAGTATGCTTTCCCATACATCTCTCGACAGGAAACTTAGAGATCCTCGGTGCCATTAACGTCCTGCTCAGAAGTACGATGATTAGAACACGTAAGCAGTGAGTATAATCAACATAGTAATATTATACAAGGGTCTACATTGACTTGTGTTTTACCTTGTTCTCCAGCACTTTGTTATCAGGGATTTCCAACTTCACCCCGGGTTTTGCTGTGACGGTTACTTTCCCCTTCGTTACATAAAAACGAAATGGCAGACGACATTAATGAACTATACAGATCAATATAGAAAAAGATACCCGATTTTGATTTGATTAACATTTTGGTATTGATCAATAGAAGTTCAATTAAAGGTATAAGTTCTATAACGAGATTTCAGTGTCATTGAGTATCAGGACACTAAATTGGAGTTTGATATAACTACCTGGATATGTTGAGCATGACCAACAAAAGAGAAAAATAGTGCAAATTTAAAGTTATTGGGTTAGTGCGTACCTTGAGAACAACACCAGCACCGAACCACACATCACCAGACACCTTAAGGCTATCAAGCTCAAGGATGCTGGGGATAGACTTGAATCGTTTCAAGAAACTGTCAACCTGTCGGGAAAGAAAAGATCCCAGTCATCATCATGGAGCAGTAAGATCACAGTCGTCATCCAGAAGCAGTAACCAAAAATAAGCATTCACGACATTAAATATTCACCTTCTTAAACTCTGGCCCCAGTTCAATAAAAGGATTTGCAGGATTTGTTCTAGCTTTGTTCCGGATAACAAAGCCATCTTCTATGGTATAAAGATCAGACTGCAAAAGAAGACTACATGCATTAGACAGGCCTCAAATCATTATTAAAGATCCAAAATCTAGAAATGCGAAAAGAAGGCTACCTGGACAAGAAGCAAATCGGAAGTTGCCTTTACGGGAAGGAATCGAGAACGATGAACATTGATGCCAATTGCATTATTAAAGAACTGATCGTAGGAAAAAATCATTAGAATTAAGAATTAAAATATTTATTCCATAAAAAACTAAAAATAGACCATGAAGCTTCAACTTTGATAACATCCTAAAATGAAATTGTATATATTGAGTACCCTGATTGCTGCACCGGCTGCAGTTTCTAGCTGAAGAACTTTGACTCCATCAACTTCCTGCAAACAAATATAAGCATCAGAAAACCATAAACTGGGCACAACCAAGCGTCATATCAAAACTTTATACCTTTGGGTTTGGGATAATTTCCATCTTTAGTGCATCAGCTTCCACTAGCCTTTTAATTGCATTCAAGTTCACCCACCTGAATTGTACTTAGTTAGCATACAATTGATGGATGTTTAACAGAGTTGGGGTAACATGACTTACAAATTGTTTGTGTTGAAAATCTTGAATTTCTCTATGGACTTGAATTCATTGACCTGTTCAGAGAAAGAAATGGAAATAGAAAAAAAGATGAATTGGCAATCCACTGCTCTGTAAGGAATTAAGGAAGAAAATATTCAAATAGAAGAAATTCTACTTTCAATGTCTAGAAATATTATTGTAATAAATATACAAAAAATTCCACCACTATTTGTAATTTGTTTCTCTATTTATTTAGAGACGATCAAAGGAATGGTTAAAATGTGAACATCACATACAGCTCTTTCTACATTTATTCTCCTATTGTGTGAACCATATGATAAGTGGCATGTAATGTCCTCATTTGTTAAATCCCTACTGAATGTGAGGCTTATTGTCACATCACAATTCGAGGGTGGACCATCATTCATGCTATTAACCATCCATCCATCCTAAATCCCAACCTCCACAACGCCCACCCACTCAGAGCCAGAACTTCCCTCTTTTAGATTGCTTTCAACCGTTATGTCAATATTATTTTAGAAAGATATATTATATGGTCAAAAACTAATAATGAAAAGATTAATTGGAACACCATCCTACAACAAACGAAATGACCTTACTTTTACTTAGGTAATGCCTCATCATAAATATTATTCCGTCACTATGATACTATCACAGAAACTAGTATCATTGTACACACAACTGGTTTATTACTTATCATCTCGTTTACGTAGACCTCACCCTACAACTTGAGTGGTGCTCCTGTCCTACAATGAAAGTGAAAATTCTAGCTACATAGTACATAGGTACTATTTGCAGTGATAACAAGATGATAAACTCATTAAAGAGTGAACAAATAGAACCATGACTTACATGTTGATCGGGGACTTGAGCAATTTCCAGAAGCTGCACAAGAACATCAGATAGAAGAAAAAAGGTCATGCATAACCAAAATTCGCAAGAATGATGCTTCATAAGAGGATTTATATTAACACTGAGTTAATTCCATTGTTAAAAAACAGGTTAACCAGAAGAACCAGCGAGCTGACCAATTTGGTTATCCTTTAAAAGCCATTTTGTGAAGCGAAAAAAATACTGGCCACAACAGAGAAACTCGCCCATTAACCTTAAATGTAAAATACAAGGTCCATTTAATATTAAACCATTGACCCATAAGTGACAGCTTTTATATGATCTCTTTATCAAAAACAACTACAACGAAAAAGATATTTTTGTTCTTGAAAGACTAAAATTCAAAATATTTTCAAACATCAAATGAATAAATAGAAGAAAGCAAAACTATAATTAAAAAATAATATCAGTATAATGGTCCTATTTCCAAAGAGAAGAATACTTCATCAAATTATAAGAGCTTGATAAAAGTATGCATTAAAGATGTGGAGTGCCCACCAAAATTTAGAAATTATCATTTCTGCTTCACAGGAAAATAAAGTCCAATATAAAATTTCCAATATATCATAACCTTAGAAATTATCATTTCTGCTTCACAGGAAAATAAAGTCCAATATAAAATTTCCAATATATCATAACCTTATAATTGATACAAAAAGCACTAGAAATGGATGGTACTTGTGTACCTGAACTCTTCCCTCATACGAGATCAGAGTGCCACCCTTCACATCAGCCAATGTTTTTGGTGTCACCTGCATAAACAAGAACCATATGTAGAAACAATTTTAAAAGACAAAAGGTAAATAATTAATCAATAACCTTTTCATACCTCCATACAGTATTCGTTCTTTTTGTTGACCAAATGATTTAGAATTTCTATCACATGCAGTCAAGGATGATAACATATAAAAGGGCTTCTTTTATCAAACAGTACTCTAAATGAGGCAATCATCTGTACTATTATTAAGAGAATGCTCGTTGTGTATTGTAAGCAGTAAAGGACCATAATTAGAGCATAGGCATGCCAATTAGAACCAAAAATAGGATACTCAAGTCAACCACGGCACCCAAGTTGTCCGAGTTAGCAACAAACACATACTCCTTACCCTGCAAAATAGAGTAAGATAAAGAGCAAGAAAGAATTAAACCTGGGCAATAAGCAAACAATTAACTGGTCACAAAACGCATCAAGAGACCAACCTGTGACAATAAAAGATCAAGTTTGCCACTGTTCTTTAAGGAAGGGAAAACATCACCATGGCCAGGAGGATACCTTCATGTACATACAATAATCATGAGCACAAAAGGAATCGTACCTTGTATGAAATTTAACTCGACTTAATTATTACCAACTACCAAGTACGGGGCTTATGTGCTTTTATCTCATCACTAAACTACGGCAAGCAGCAGTTACTTTTCCTTCTTGAAAGGTAAACAAGATTAAATTATAGAAGACGGATACGAGTGGACTGAAATATATGAGGAAAAAGGAAATAAATGACGGAAAGAGTGATCATTGGCTATTCAGGGGAAGTTGTACGTCAGTGTGCGTACTGACTTCAGGTGTATGAGTTTTTACAAGTTTGTCTCTAAATGTCTAGGTATTGGTGCCTTGTTTATTGATATTATAAACTTGGCATATTGTTTGTTAACAGTATAATGAGGCAGAAAGTAAAAAGGGTAAACGTGCACAAATTATATGAAAAGGATGTAAAGACAATTCAACAACTAATTTCCTTCCAACTAAAACATCACTATATCAGACATACGTAAAACGTGCATGATTCACAACGCCATCATAATTTTAAAATATAACTGAAAGTTGGTTGAAAGAGCTTGAATCCACCAGAGTTGTACAGTTCGAATGCTAATTGGTTTTATCAACAGTATTTGGAATTAAAAAATTATGAAAAGTCAAAATATGCATGATCCAAGTACGAAACCAGTAAAAACTTAAAAGAAAACAATATGCATGAGCAACCTAACTAATAATAATTATACCATCCATCCTTGCCAGTCTGTCCCTTGGACGGCAATGGCGCAAAATCTTCCACAACCAAACGCGGATACTGACTCTGCACATCCACAATTATTAGAAAAGGTATAAGTTCATTGTTTTAAGTGTTCACGATACACATGACTACAAAGTAAAGCAGGTGATCAAGAAAGGTGCCACAGACCTGGTTAAAAGTATGAATCTGAACATTTGACTTGGAGTACTTTTCTACAATCTGATGGAGAAAACACCAGGTTAAGTCATGGGTAAACTGAAAGGATGAAATAAAAAATACAGCAGTAAACCTTCTGTGTATCATCATGAGTGTTGAATGAGTTCATCAAAAGCAGGGGAACACTGCTCCCATATTTGTTATTGAGACTCTGAAAAGAATTAGCAGGGTAAGCACTAAGCAGACATATTATACATGGAGAGAGAGAGAGAGAGGGGGGGGTTGGTTGGGCGGGGGGGACTGGGGGCTGTGGGGTGAAGGAGTGGAAAGATAGAAGATGACCTCAATCTGGATGACAATCAAGTCCAGAAACGTCAACCCATTTCGAACTTCAATGACAGACCTACATGCCAAAAAGATTGAACCTAAAATCATTGACTTTATGGAAACAAGATAGACAATATAGAGAATAGCACCCCATGACAGGGCCTTTTGTGTAGATGAACCCAGTTTTGAACCTGAGTTGGATTATATCAGTATCAATTCCTGAATCCAAGTCTGGCAGATCTTTAGAATGGAAAAATATTTGAATCCAAAAGAGAATTTAAAATCCCAGATTCAATTAGAATTGAAATATTTTATACCCTTTTTATCTATATCTGATATTTAAAAATTAGCTTCGCATTTAAAGCAATAGGAATATATAACTTTCATTGCAACTGAATATTAACTTTATACTATTAAACCTTACTAGATGGTTATGGTCTGGTATGGATCACAATTACAACTAGTTAAAGTTTAGCCTGAACCGGTTCTAATTGGATCATAAGAAGTGAATTAAAATTTGACTTCAGGACACTATATACGTTAATCCAATTGGATCATGAGAAGTGGATTTAAATCTTTGTCATGATGCATTGAGAGCCCCATCCTAGTAGAGCAAATCATCTAGGAATTTGAATTATTCAATGCATTTGAAACCAGAAGGGAAGAACAATTGTCACTCGACGCCTAATATATAAATAAGGAAAAGAAACGCAATCAAAAGGAGATTCAAATGCATACTTGGGACCAGTGCAACCCATCGTTGTTCCCAAACCTCCATTAAGCTTCAGCACAACAAGCTTGTCCAAAAGCTTCTTGATCTCCGCAGGATCTGCATCGATTAAGAATTCAAGAAATCATTTCCATAAGTCGTACAATTCAAAAATTCAAAGTGCCGCAATCGCAAATTAAACAAAACAAAAAGGTGAAAAGTAAGATTACCTTCAGGAGTAGGTGCCAAGCCATCATAAGGAACCACTACTTCATCAGTAGGAGTCTGGATCTTACTCCACTCGACATGTTCTGCTTCTCCACTGATACAATACATGCATTGTTAGATCACATTCAAACAACCAATCCAGTGAGATTCCAATCTCAATTAACCATCACTTTCTCATCAACCAAACAGTCAAAACTTTACCTGACATAGCGAGAGACAAGGTTGATGAACCCGTTCTTCTCATTCTCACTGCAAAACAGATCAAAAACGAAGAGATCAAACTCAGATCACATAGAAATCACTCAATTGAGAATCGGAACCAACAAGAAACTAAACTGCCAGACCTGATTTGGCTCAGAGTAGCGACGTCCGATTTGAGCTTCTCGGTGTTACCGGTAGCTACTGCAGCCATTGCTGATCCAACGCAAAAGCTTCAAAACTCTAGAGAGAAAGAAAGAAACGAGAGACGTGGGCTCGAGAGAGAGATGATGATATTGATATAAGCTGTGTGAACCTTGAGACTGAGAGCGACTTTCAGATTTGGAAATTTGGGAAGATTGTGTCTTAAGTGAGATTTTGAGAAAGTATATTAATAACGTAAATAGTACTGAATTTGGGATTTTATAATAAAAATTGAATTGCGATTTAGTTTTTGGAAAAACGAATATGCAGGCGAATATGACGTTTTGGTTCTAATTTGAGAAAGAATGGCGCCTCTTTTACGCAAAGCTGGTCACTTGTCACCTGGCAGTTGGCACCTCAGTCTTCCTCCTCCACGGCTCCACCCCCACCATTCTGGGGTTGCCACTCTTCTATTTATTCTCATTAATTCCAATTCAATTTTGCCACCTCTTTAAACGCTTTTTTTTAGATAAAACTTAGATTCTCACTCGAGTACTTTCTATTCGTATCACTCAGAACAGTTTTAATTCATAAATCATCATTTATGTAAAAAATCAACCAAATTGGAGAACATTTAGCTATTAATATATATAAATTACATGGACGGTTCATCATAAAGATCTTCATTGTTTCCAATATCGTTGATTTTTTTATACATATGAATGACTAAACGACCTTCAATATTGTTAATTTTTTGCAGAGAATATATTGAAATAATTATTTAGGAGTTGAACGATTCCGATTATGTTATATTTGTAAGGATTCATCAATAAATTGAAATTGTAGTACAATGAGATGTCACTAGAGTAAGATTAGGGTATTATCCTCTATTTTTTCTACTATGAATAATAGAATCTATTCCATTGCAAACAACCAAATATACTATCACAATCATTAAATTAAAGGGAAGGGGTTGGGCTGCCCTTTCAATCAATCTTTGACCGCTCCGTGTTGCTATTAGTGCAAGTTGTAAGGAGTCTTGTCTCAAGCCGAACTGGGGCGTGATTTCATTCTCATAATGGGTGTAAGTACGTGAATCGCAAGACCAGGTGGTATGTCTAGCGGATGGTGAATCCTACCCAAGATCCGAATTGGACATTTCCTCGGTTTCCGAGAAGTGTCTTAATGGGTATTAGACCGGTTTCAAATACGTAAACGCAAAAAAATTGAAATAGTATTGTTGATAATACTATACAATTTTTTCACTTATTCTCGTACTTAAATATCCTTGTTTCAAATAAGTAAAGGAAAAAGCCCATTATTATTTTTGGATAAAGAAAAAGACATTTTGTTCATGTTTTAAAATTTTTGATGTGTTGTCAATTGTCATTTATCAGAAAAGAAACAAAAAACAGATAAAATGTAACTCATCTTAAATTTGGATGCATTGTCAATTGTCAATTGTGAGTTGTCAGAAAAATAAAATAGTAAGATAAAAGTCATCAAACTCGAAGGAGCTCACAAAGAATCAGTGTTAGATACTTCTTTGTAACTTTGTCCATGTGGCTTTTTTTTTGTCCAAGTAAGTTAGAAGGCCCAAAACGGTGAGCGACCCAAACAAGGCCTTAAAACCATACGGGCTCTTATGAACTATATTATGGGTTGTCGGCTACTGTTACCGAAGCCCAACCACACATAACACTTTCAAACAATGGCATCCTCTATTTATTCGGCTAAATATAATTCGAAAGAAATAATGATATTTGAACATATTTAATTAACGACATTAATTGATTCATTTGATACGACAACCACCGATGTATGTTAATTCAATAAACTAAATCATCTTTTTTATGGATATTGTTTTAAATGTATTTATTTTTTGTAGTAAATAGAATGTCACATCAATTGTCACATCAAATGTATTAAATAATGTGGTCAATTAGGTATTAGGGATGACCAAATGGGTCAAATTAAGGGCATGAGTAAACTTTTATCCAACATAAGTACAAATGGGTATTATACGCATCTACATACATTCTCAAATTTTAAGGATTTACCCAAACCTTACCCATTGGGTAATGGGTACGTGACAATTTTACCTATTTTTTTCAATATTTTTCATACTTTTCAATTTGTTTTTGCTTCTAATTTTATTTTGTTTTTGCTTCTAATTTTATTTTTACTTTCCAATTTTTTTTCTTTTTAATTTCTTTTGCTTTTCATTTTTTTTTTTTTGCTTTTTTTTTATTTGCTTCTAAAATATGAATAAAAGAACATTAATATTATTAACAAAACAACATTAATATTATTAACAAAAGAAAATTAAATATGATAAATTTCTTTCAACAAAAAAAAATGATACATTTCAAGATTATTAAGAGTTCAACTAGGATTCAAATTTAATAGTCCAAAAATTTGAAAAAGAAAACACGCAACCTCGATGAAACCGAGGAAAGAAGAGGGTGAAGAATTGAAGAAAGAAGAGGGCGAAGAACCCAGAGACAGCGTCTCCTGCAATCCTACTTGCATGCAGAGATCTCTATTTCTTCTTCCTTTCAATCTCTATCTCTTCCTCCCTCATCTTCCTTTCGATGTGATCTTAGTGATTAGTTAGCATTTTAATTCAAATTAATAAGTAACTAGTATCCTTTTTGAATTATTTATGGATAAATTTCGTATGTTCTGATGATTCAGATTGTTTCCTTTTATAGTTTGGTGCTTGTAATTTAATTATCATTTCACCAATTGGGGATTGATTTGGAATTGAATTTGAATTTGATTGAATTGAAAAGAGGTTTGTATGAACCCTTCCCGAATTTCGCCTCGAAATCCGTGAAAAGTTATGTTTCCGTCTGACAGCCTTTAACCACAAAATTTAATGCCAAGAAATACCCTTTATCTTTAGAAATATTAAATAAATCTTATAGGGGTTCCGACAAAACCTTTTCTTTACTTTACTAACTACACCTACCTGTTAGACGCATGATAGCTTATAGGTCACTACCGAAACCTCGCAATAGTGATGGCCCTACAGGGTAACCTCACGAACTTGTTTTACGCCATAGCCTCTCGACTGAGCAACCACACCGATGGCTAATCGACCTGGTCATGTCAAGGTAAGAGCCAATGCTTCGCCACATATCACAAAGTGAGAACCCCTGATCATGATTCGAAGTTTATAGCCCTCTGCTAACAAGCTCTGATACCAAGTTGACAGTAGGTCAGACACTGCTGAAACCTTTACTGCAATAGCACAAGACAACTGACTTATCAGCTACTTGTAAACCGTCAATAACTCGTCAATTTGGGTCACCGCCCACACCAACCCACTGACCCGAATGACGAAGGTACCCGACTTGGTTGAACTGAGTCTCACTGACTTATCCCGAGTCGTACTCAATATCCCTACTCCTCCAGAGCACCTCGAGTGGTAACTCAATATCCCTGCACCTCCAGAGCACCCCGAGTGGTAACTCGATACCCCTGCTCCTCTAGAGCACCCCGAGTGGTAACTCGATATCCCTGCTCCTCCAGAGCACCCCGAGTGGTAACTCGATATTCCTGCTCCTTCAGACATACCTCAGACACCAACGATATGGCGGAGAAAGATCCCTCAAATGCCTACATCGGAGAACCCCTCAACGATCTGGCGGAGACGTACCCTCTAACGTCAGTTGGAGAACCCTCAACAATGTAGCGGAGAAAGCCATCCTCCACGCCAATCATCGGAGAACCCCATGGTATAACATAATACCTAGAAGTACACATCCCATCCAATCCCGAAAACCCAGTCCGATCTCAGTACATTCAAAGTACCAACTCCGGGAAACCCTAGCCCTAAGGAACCCTTTGACACATTAATAACCTAACTCCCTTGACCTCCCGAGCCAAAACCCGCTCCATGGTCAACCATTATCGTTGGGATTACTCAAACGAGGCTCTAAACGAACTCCTACGACCTCAAAACTGCCAAAATCGGATCTGGAATGTCCCAAAACCCTAGCCACGCGTCGCTGTGACCCCAAAATCGATCCCACGCGCCGCCTCGCGCTTGTAGATGGCCGGAACACGTGCCTTCACGCGCCCCCACACGTTGGTACTATTCATGATGGAATATTCCGTCAAATATGATGGAATCTTTTGACGAAATCAGAATATTCCATCTAGACTAACGGCGTTAAGGTTCCCTCAAACTCCGTTAACTTTTGACGGAATATGCCAATGCCGTCAGCATATTCCGTCAAACCCTAACAACGTCAGTTGACCGTTAAATCAACTGACTGCTGACTGTTTGGCCAGGTGGCCCCCACGTGGCTGCTAGGTGGTGCCCACGTGGCTGCCATGTGGCATGCACGTGGCAGCCAGGTGGCATGCCACGTCAGCCTCGTCTGACCGATCCAATCGTCGGTGTCTCGTCGAAGAAGATGACTGTGCCGCCGTGCACCGCCGCTCGTCGTCGCCGGAGTCTTGCCTGAGAAGACAACCGCGCCGCAATGCGCCGCCATACACCGTCGCTGGAAAACCCTATTTCCAGCCGACCTTGAGTTTTTCCTAACTTCTTCAAATCTCGACCATATTTCACAAATTTTAGGTCTAAATCTATCTACTCGAACCCATGAACTCATAAATGACCTCAAAACACGAAACCCATACCTGTGTTGGCCAAAAAATCGATCAGAAAATTCTCAATTTTTCTTTCCTCGGTTCGGTGTCTTCCGCGGCCTCCTCCATCGATGGTTGGTACGTTTTTTATCACGGGGAATAGGAGAATCCGATTAGTGAATCAAAATGGGAAGATCTTGCCTCAGTTTGAAGTTCATGATTTGTGTTTTTTGGGTTCAATCCACACGGTTTGGGTGTGTGTATCGAAGAGAGAGAGAGTGAATGAATGAAGAACTGATCTGAATGGGAATAAAAATATCTACCCATGGTAGATTACCAAAATGCCCTTTACATTCTAGACCCATAACTCTCTCACCCGAACTCTATTTTCTGCGTGCTGCATGTCTACGAACTCGTGAGTTCGAGACCCCCGTAATAGTACTCGAAACATAGCCACAAGTGTCTCGAGACAAAAATTAACTTTCACGCCCCCTTAACAACCAAGGGTAAATTCGTCATTTTGTAAAATAATTTAGGAAAATTCCAATAATTAAAATTTCAAGTCATTACAATTCCTCCACCCCCCCCCCCCCCACCTTAAAGGAACTTCGCCCCCGAAATTCCCTAAACTCAAGTAAAAGAACCAATCTCCAGTTTTAAGTACTCTCTCGTCACCGCCGATACGAACTAGGCCTCAGTTGCGATTCCCAATTGAATCTGTGCACTCTGCACATTCCCCTGTTTCAGTCTCGACAACAAACCATAGGCGGGAACAACATCCAGGATGCATCTTGAAAGCACCAAAATCCATTTAATCCGGAAATTTCCCCAAAGCAAGGATTTGAGCCTGCAAAGTCCATCGCGAGTCCTACTCCCAACATAACTACCATCACCTCAGGTCATGATGTCACATGACCGAATATACCTTGAAGCCAGGTGTAGGATAGGGTCACGTGTACCAAGTGCAGCCAGTCCCAACGATCTAGCGGAGAACTACCCACGCCAGCATCGGAGAACCCCACAACGATCTGGCGAAGAAATACCCTCCAGCGCTGGTCGGCAAACACCTTGACAAATACATGATGGAAAGTACCCTTCATCATGTGTAAAACAATACATGCATACATAAAATTTCTTTTCAAACAAGTTCATAAAAATAAGCCGAAAACTTGTTGGAAAATTCATCTTTTGTAAAAACACTCGGTGGAACCCACGAAAATCCAAATAATGGAAACATCCCGAGGTCCACAACCCTGCATTAAAAACCCTCCTCAAAGGAGTTAAAATCATGTAAATAGATCTGGACACAAAATATATATCAAAACATATCCCAATCTCCCGAATAAAATCCCGAGCCATAGCTCGATACCCTCTATACACCTGATATACCTCGAGTTGTGCAGAACCAGCAGAGCAAAACCCCTCAACGCCAGTCGGAGAAAACCCTGACTCTACACACCGGATATAACTCGAGTGGTGTAGAAACTTGTGCTATGCGTAGACAGCTTCAACGACCCGGGGGAGAAAAAAATTGTCAGGACTCGTCCCGAATTTTCCCTCGAAACCCGGGAAGAACCCTGATCCCGTCTGACAACCTAAGAAAAGGTTCCCAAAATACCCTTCAATCCTTACAAAATATAATAACAATAATAAATACTTCCTCTTGTCAGACAAGGGACTTAAGCACTCAATAATTCCCGTAATTAATGACCAATCAAATACCATATAATATCAGAGCGTCTAAGTAGGATCAAGAGTAAAATTTAGATATCCGACTCAAATATAATTACACAGCGCAGTCGAAGTACTAATGCCTCAGCCTCGAGATCAATGTTCGCGTCAACTCTACTCAACTGCCTGAAGGGGGTTTAAACACAAAAGTTGTGAGTGGACAAAAATAATCATTTATAAATTCCTTTTCGAAGAAATACCTTTCTTCCCCTTCATTTATAAAATCATGCATGCATAACATAAAACAATTTATGATAAAAACATCATATGTAAATCACCAGAAATTCTCATTTCTCTTTAAAACCATTTAGTTGGACTCACATAAAATCTATATAATAAAAATACCTCGTGATCCACAATTTGGTTTGAAAACTCTCTTCAAAGGAGTTTAAAATCATTTAATTCAATATGGACACAAATTATCTCAAATTCAAATCATTTCGTTCCATCTGCCACATAATATCTCAAATTTCACTGTTCCCGACATATCCATAACACACCAGGGTATCCCTTGAGATGTGTTCAAATCTGTACAACTCTGTGTACCATCTGTACTATATGTACTCTCTGTACTATGCATAGACAGCTTCGCAACCTGGCGGAGCAAGGCCCCTCAACACCAAGGTCCGAACCCTCAACAACTGGCAGAGCAAGGCCCCTCAACACCAGTCAGAGCAACAATAACCAACGGGACGGGAACCAGTGAATCAAATCCATACTTTGAAATCTTTGTTTCTTGGCCTAAGCCAAATTCTTTGAAATACCATTTTATGGCCAAAATCGGTAAAATCACAATTATGAGTCTAAACCCAAATCACATACTCAAATAGTTACCACGTCAAAACGATATCAAAATCGAGTACCAAAACCAGGCCATTTCTTAAAACATACTTTCACTGAAATATTGTAAAACATGTGTCCAGCATCATTTCTAAAATCCAGAAATTCATTGCACCCATACATAACAGTATTTAAATCAAAGATACATTTATGCATGCATTACAGTTTATAAATCAAAGTCCACTCACAAACCTGTTCAAGCAAGCTCAATCCCGAACTGTACGCTCCCCTGAAGCTCCTGGAGCAGTATCGCCTGTCCAAATTAATAATCGGGATTACCAGCTAATCATAAGAACCTTAAATATAAACCCCCTAAACCCCGGGAGTCTAACTATGATGGCCTAGAAAACGCAGCAACTTTAAAACGTCTGAAACAACCCATAAATGACATCCGATCGACTCGAAACCTGCGCCAACAGGTCCAAAACGTCAAAAACTACTTGTCACGCGCCACCGTGACATCAGACTCGGCCCCACGCACCGCCACGCTCCGACGGAAGGTCCGAACACGCGCCCACGCGCCGCCACGCGCCCTCACGCGCCGGCCACTCGCCTGCTACAGTACCCACGCGCCTGAACCGGTCCAACCCGGTTCGGCTCAACCTGACCCGGTCCAACTCGACCCGACCGGTTCACTCAACCCGGCCGGTTCAACTCAACCCGACCGGTCACTGGCGACTCGCCGGAGAAGACGACCGGACTGCCGTCACCGTCGCCGGAGGCTGGCCGAAGAAGATGACCGGACCGCCACCTCCGCCGCCGTCTGGTTCGCCGGAATCCCCCATTTTTGGCCGAACTTCAAGGTTTTCTAATTTCTTCATTTCTTAACTGTTTTTCACGATCTACATATGGAAATTCATCTACTCTTCACCAGGAATCCAAAAATGAGGTCAAAGTTCCGAGATCGTACCTGGTTTGGCCGGAAAACGGCCGAGAAGGTTCGGTTCACCTCCCTCCTCCGTCCGTCGCCTACGGCGGTGCTCCCGCTCCAAGAACTACCCCAAAATGCTCGTGGGGTCCCGGGGAAGATCCTCCCGAACTTGGTTTTGTTCGAATCGGCTCGAAATCCCTCCGATGAATATGGGCCTTCGGTGTTCACACGGGGGGGGCTCAGATAGGACCGAGACTGCATCGACCAATCCCCCGAGGAGAGAGAAAAATATCTGTTATATAATTCCAACATTTCCAAAATTACCAAACTGCCCCTGTAGCTTCTAGACCCGTAACGAACTCATCGGATCTCCGTTTTCAGCGTGCCGCCTGTCCACGAACTCGTGAGTTCGAGACCTATGCAACAACCCAAGAAAAATTCCCAAAAGTATTACCAGTCAAAAAGTGACTCCCGAACCCATCCAAAACTGAGGGTAAAATTGTCAAATTCTCAAAATAATTTAATTTCTGGTCCGGGTCGTTACAAAAATTCCCTCGACACCAGTGTCAGAGAACCCTCAACGAACCAGCGGAGCAAAACCCCTCAACGCCAGTCGGAGAAACCTTGACCATCGGGGACAGAAATTCAGTGAAAACCAAAATACATATTTTGAAATCCTTGTTTCTTGTCCTAAGCCAAAGTCATTGAAAAATCATTTATGGCCAAATCCAGTAAATCACAAATATGGGTCTAACCCAAAATCACGGACTCAATAATTACCACGTCAAGACAACATAAAAATCGAGTCCAAAAACCAGGCAACATCCAAAACATCATTTTCACTGAAATATGGAAAACCTGTGTCCTATAAGATTTTTAAATTTCGAAAATTGTCAAAAGCAATACATAATAGAATTTAATTCAAATATACTTCTATGCATGCATTATAATTCACAAACCAACATCCACTCACCAGCAACAACAATGCCTACCTTGCCCGTGTATCACATGTGTCCCAGCACTCCGCCTCCCCCAGTTCTAGGTCGCTGAAGAGACAAACGTCTCGAAGGCAACTCGTTGACCATAATCCTTAAATAATTTGCACACAAGTGTGCCGTCTGTAGGAAGTGAAATCTAGAGCTCTTATACCAAATGTAAGGACCCTTCCCGAATTTTGCCTCGAAATCCACAAAAAGCCATGTTCCCTTCTGACAGCCTTTAACGACAAAATTTAATGCCAGGAAATACCCTTTATCTTTAGAAATATTTAATAAACCTTACAAGGGTTCCAACAGAACCTTCTCTGTACTTTACTGACTACACCAACCTATCAGAGGCAGGATAACTTACAGGCCACTGCCGAAACCTCGGAACAGTGATGGCCCTACAAGGTAACCTCACGAACTTATTTTACGACCTAGCCTCTCGACTGAGCAACCGCACCGGTGGCTAACCACCCTGGTCATGTAAGGGTAAGAGCCAATGCTTCACCACAGATCACAAGGTGAGAACCCCTGATCATGATTCGAAGTTTATAACCCTCTACTAACAAGCTCTGATACCAAGTTGACAGTAGGTCAGACACTGCTGAAACCTCTATTGTAATAGCACAAGACAACTAACTTATCAGCCTCTTGTGAACCGTCAATCTGGGTCACCGCCCACACCAACCCACTAACCCGGATGACGAAGGTACCTGACTTTGTTGAACTGCATCTCATTGACTTATCCCGAGTCGTACTCAATATCCCTCATCCTCTAGAGCACCCCGAGTGGTAACTTGATATCCCTGCTCCTCCAAGCACCCCGAGTGGTAACTCGATATCCCTGCTCCTCCAGAGCACCCCGAGTAGTAACTCGATATCCCTGCTCCTCTAGAGCACCCCGAGTGTTAACTCGATATCCCTGCTTCTCCAGACATACCTCATACCCCAACGATATGGCGGAGAAAGATCCCTCAAACGCCTACATCGGAGAACCAGTCAACGATCTGGCGGAGACATACCCTCTAACACCAGTAAGTGAATCCTCAACAATGTAGTGGAGAAAGACATCTTCCACGCCAATCATCGGAGAACCCCGTGGTATAACATAATACCTAGAAGTATGCATCCCATGCAATCCCGAAAACCCAGTCCGATCTCAGTACATCCAAAGTACCAACTCCGAGAAACCCTAGCCCCAAGAAACCCTTTGACACATTAATAACCCAACTCCCTTGACCTCCCGAGCCAAAACCCGCTCCATGGTCAACCATTACCGCTGGGATTACTCAAACGGGGGCTCTAAACGAACTCCTACATCCTCAAAGCTGCCAAAATCCGACCTAGAATGTCCCATAACCCTAGCCAATCGCCACCGTGACCCTAGAATCGGTCCCACGCGCCGCCACACATTGGTAGAAGGCCGAACCACGTGCCACGCGCCAGCCACGCACCCTCACGAGCCTCCACACGCCGCCACGCACCGGTACTGTTCACGGTGGAATATTTTGTCAACCCTGACAGAATATTCCGTCAAACCTGATGGAATATTCTGACGGAATCAGAATATTCCGTCCATACTGACGGTGTTAAGAATCCGTCAAACTCCGTTAACTTTTGACGGAATATGCCAATGCCGTCAGTAAATTTTGTCAAACCCTGAGGGCGTCAGTTGATCGTTAAGTCAACTGACAGCTGATTGTGTGGCCAAGTGGCACCCACGTGGCTTCCAGGTGGCACCCACAGTGCTCCACATGGCACCCAAGTGGCATGCTACGTCAGCCCCGTCTGACCGACCCAGTCGTCGGCGTCTCACCGGAGAAGACGATCGTGTCGTCATGCGCCGCCGACTGCCGTCGTCGGACTCTCACCGGAAAAGGCGACCGTGCCACCGTGCGCCGTCGTCCATTGTCACCAGAAAACTCCATTTTCGGCCGACCTTGAGTTTTTCCTAACTTCTTCAAATCTCAATCATTTTTCACAAATTTTAGGTCTAAATATATCTACTTGAACCCAGGATCTCATAAATGACCTCAAAACACGAAATCCATACATGTGTTGGTCGGAAAATCGGTCGAAAAATTCTCAATTTTCCTTTTCTCGGTTCGGTGTCTTCCGCGGCCTCCTCCATCCATGGTTGGTACATTTTTTATCACACGGAAGAGGAGAATCTGATTAGGGAATCAAAATGGGAAGATCTTGCCTAAGTTTGAAGTTCATGATTTGGGTTTTTTGGTTTCAATCCACACGGTTTGGGTGTGTGTGTCGAAGAGAGAGAGAGAGTGAATGAATGAAGAATTGATCTGAATGGGGATAAAAATATCTACCCATGGCAGATTACCAAAATGCCCCTAACATTCGAGACCCACAAGTCTCTCACCCGAACTCCGTTTTCCGCGTGCCGCCTGTCTACGAACTCGCGAGTTCAAGGCCTACGCAATGGTACCTGAAACATAGCCACAAGTGTCTCGAGACAAAAATTGACTTTCATGCCCCCTTAACAACCAAGGGCAAATTCGTCATTTTGCGAAATAATTTACGAAAATTCCAATAATTAAAATTTCGAGTCGTTACAAGTGTGTAATTTCTAGCTATGGATTCTGCAAGGAGTTGGTTTCAGAAATTTCAACCCAGAGCGAAGAAGAAGAAGGGGGCGGAAATCAGAAAAGAGAGAGCGAGATGGAGAAGAGAAAGCGAGAAAGAGAACGAGAAGTCGACGTTGAAGCTGTTTTTTTTAGCGGGTAAGGGTACCTGCGGGTTTACCCTTGCTCTACCCATCACTTGATGGGTAATTTTTTACCCATTAATAGCTTTTCCCATCTAGCTAATACACATAGGTACCCAAACCCATGAGTAATTTTGCCCATCCTTATTAGGTATGTTCAAATAGCAGCATTCAATTCGGAATATCAAACTCGGGTCATCTAAATTCTAAGCACAACTCGTAATAGAATAAGTTGAGCTAGAACTTCAGTATGTCTTAGGTCCTAATTCACAACTGGTTCTTAACCTTGACATAACTTTAAGGGGATTTACCCAAAATACTGACTAACCACAAAAAAAAAAAAAAAAAAAAAAACTCATTTTACCTACTTACTCGATATTCAACTCAAAACTCATTAAAATTTTTGTCATATACATTTTTGGCTAGGTATATAAACAAAAGAAATTATCTTAGTTCTCCTTATTTCCCTAAATCTCTCTACCTAAATCACTACCTCCCTCTTTACCCAAAACTCAGCCACACCTCTCTATCTTAAACCCAACAATTCGGTTTGAATTATAATGTTTTCAAAATTAAAATTGAAAACCAAACCTTTACTAACGGAACTATTTCCCTCGATTTGACGGATCAAGCCGATAGAAGGGATTTTGGTATTTCTTTGAATGAATTGAGTAGGCGTGCCACCACCAGGCCACCAACTGGCCTGGATGGAATGATAATTTGCTAGGTGCATCCCTTAGGCTGACTTCTAACCTCACGATTGTGCGACCAAGCAAGGAACCTCTTCTTGGTCTGGATTCTTTCACTCCCTCGAGGTCAACGGTGTTTAGGTTTTGAACTTGTATTTTTATGTATTTTTAGTTTTTTGAATGAATTGAATGCAAGTGCAGTAATTAAATTGAAGAACAAAACTAATTATGCTTAAGGAAATTAAACTAGAATGTAAACGAAACAAATTAGAATTTAAAAATAAACGCAATAATTAAGCTTTAAAGAGAAAAACGATAAATTAAGACTAATAAAGCGATTAAATAAAGCAATTAAATAACCGAAATTGAAATAACGATTAGATAAAAATAAACTTGAATTGAAAACAAAATATTTAAAGTGCTTTGAATAATAAACTTACCCCTTGACCGGATTTTCCCAAATAGCAGGTTTTATGGAAAGGGTTTTGATGAGGCTCCATTGTAACCCTCACAAGTTTCTCTTCCTCTTCATTAATAATATTTCATCTTTTAGATAAAAAAATAATAATAAACTTACGCTAAGAATTTAAGAACTTGGCTACACTAAAAGCTTGAATGAAAACTTAGGCTAGGAATTGAAGGACTTGGCTATGCTAAGGTTGAATGTAAAATCTAGTATAGGAATTGAAATGTGCAAGATAAAGAGTAGTTTGTGTGTTGATGTGAATGTCCTTTTCTCCTCTTCAGCTTGACTATTTATAGGGTTTCAGCCAACCCTCGAATTGTCCATGCTTGGCCTCCACTCTTCTGACTTCAAACCTTCCTTGTTGAGCCACACAAACCTTCCTTGTTGAGCTCCCTGAACCTTCCTTGTTGAGCCATATGAATCCTTCCTTGTTGAGCCATCTGATTCTCTCAAGGCTTAATTGATTGTCTGATTGGAATTGCCACTAAAATCTTTCCTTGTTGAGCCGGCTTGATTCAAGGTTGGATTGATGCAAAATGATTTGGTTGAGATTCAATCAAAAATTTTCTTTCTTGGGAAGATTCTAAGTTGACATTAGCTTTGCTTGATTTATTTCCCATTCCGGATTTTTGACAACTTGAGTCGGATTTGGGTTGATGAATCCTCGGCCAGAACTTCAATCTTTTGGGCCTAAATATGGTCGAAAACTTATGAATTTGGTTGAGCCGAAAGTTAGAAAGCTCAACTTAGTAAAATCAAGTTAATTGGGTGCCATTGGGCCATAGGTTGGACATTATTTTTATTTCTCCTAGCTTTCGGCTTCCTCAAGGCCAACTTGTCTCAACTCCCATGCTCATAGGTTGAATATCATTTTTAATTGCCATATATATTTTTCTTGTGGCCAAAACTTGGAATTGTAAAGGCCATGCCTTAGATTGAAAATTTGAAAGACTTTTTACTTCAAATGCCCCTTGAACTCGTCATTCAAGCTCAGTTTCCTCCTTGAACTAAACTTTGTATCAATTAATCCATTGAACAGGGCTTCCGTTAGCTAAGTTACCCCATTTCAAGCAAACACTCTTAACTTCTGTTAGATTTGCTGATGTGGCGCAACATGGCCCATTTTTATTAATTAAAAAATATGGAACATGTAGATAAAAATAAAAATAAATATTAAAATAATTAGTAGAAAATTAAAGAAAAAAACATTTTAAATAGAAAAAAATAAAATAAAAATCTCTCTCGATGCTGAGTACGACGGAGTCTGACTGGGGGTGAAGCAGTAAGTCAATGCGGCAGCGCGTGCTCGCCGACGTGGAGCTGGCCGCGGTAAGGGTTGGACAGATCGGAGTCCTCCGTTGCCAATGGCGATGACAATGTCGTGAGGAGACCAGTCGAGCGTCAATTGTCGTGCATGGGAGTCGCTGCAATTTTTGTTGGTGACTCGGCAGCGAGCCTCCAAGTCCAACGCGACGAGCTATACTGGGTTTGTGGAGCAGAGGTCGCGAGCATGTTTTTATCATCGACTCTACGATGCGATGGTTTAGGGCCATCAATTTGATGGCGGAAGATCCGAGCAGCGGTGGATCTATATCCACTTCATGGTCCGCTTCGACCATACCACCGAGAGGATTCATCGGAGAGCTTGAGCTTCCTCATCGCCTAATCCGACTCGAAGGCAATTAGTAAATTGCAGTTTTCCTTTGATGGACACGGCCCGGACTCGGGTGAACCGGGATGTGGCTCGTCGTGGTCGTTTCCAAAGGTGAGGAAGTAGAGGAAAATGACGAGCACTCTAGTCTACTTCCATTTTTTCGTTCTAGCATACAAAATTTATGAATTTTTTTTATTTGCTTGTGAGATTTGGATCTGATGGTATGGTTGGGTGGGGAGAGAGAGATTTTTATTTATTTTTTTCTGTTTAACATGTTTTTTTTCTTTAATTTTCTGTTAATTATTTTAATATTTATTATTATTTTTATCTACATGTTCCACACTTTTTAATTAATAAATGTGGGCCATGTTGCTCCACATCAGCAAATTTAACAGAAATTAAGAGTGTTTGACGGAAATGGGGTAACTTAACTAACGGAAGCCCTGTTCAAGAGGTTAATTGAGACAAAATTTAGTTCAAATGAGAAACTGAGATTGAATGACGAGTTCAAGGGGCATTTGAAGTAAAAAGCCAATTTGAAATTGTAGAAGGCCATACCTGGCCGAAAATTTTGTCAACTTTGTTGAAAAAATGCAGTCGAAATAAGCTTCAAGGCTGTCCCAATTATATTCTCTATATACTAAAATAGTTGTAGGTTTTACTGTTCATGGACAATGGATTTTCGAAAATACCCTTGAAGTCTGTTATTCTCCCTTTGATGTTTTGTTTTTTATACCGTGATTGGACGATATTATCCCTGAAATTTTCACTATTCACTCAGTTTGCCATCGACTTCAAGAATCAAATTGCCATCGACTTCAAGAATCAAAATCCCCAACTTCATTAAAAAAGCGCTGACACTCCATCGATCCAACGCGACGCCTTGACGCTTTGACACCATCGATTAACGGCGATTAGACTCCATCGATTGACACGCTGAGACTCCATCGATTGACGCCTCCATCGTGAAGGTCGCAACTCGTTGCAGCAGCCAATAGAGGTCCGACGAGGTCTTCCTCTTAATGTGTCTCTGATTGGCAACTAAGTCTCTGTTCCTCTTGTCTTCCTCTTCGTCTTCCCAGTTCTTGAATTCCAAGCTTCGTTGTTGAAGGTGAGAGCTGGGTTTTGGTTTCGCTGGTTTGCTCATTGTTCGTACCTAATCTAACCCAGCAACGGACCTAATGGAAATACCCGGAAGATCACTTGAGTCAAGACCAAGCCTGTCATCAATGCCCATCAACAAGGCCTATGCCTAAAACCCACCATTGTGGTCCATGACCTAAACCTAGATATTGTCTATAAATAGGGAACTGCTTCCCTCATTCAAGACGATCCTCTCTCTCTACAATTCACACACACTCTCTCTAGAGACAATCTCTTCCCTAATCTCTACATTCCTATCTCTAAAGGCTCATAGTATAATGTATCATGTACAAAACACATATATTATTAATGAGAGTAGAGCAACACCGTGGACGTAGCCCGATTTGAGTGAACCACATACATTGTTGTGCCTTGGTGTGAGTGTGTGTCTTCACAGTTCTATTGGTCCATTTTGTGCATCAACAGTTGACGCCGTCTGTGGCAAACGCGACAAAAATCCAAGTCGGTTCCTTCTCAAAATCTCACAAACCTGCTGAAACACCATGAACCCAAGAACACCAACCCAGCCAAAAATCCCGGAATTGCTCACTGCCAAAAAAATATTCAAGGCACTCTCGGCCCTTTCTCTCCCGACCATGGCCTCCTCTCTATTAAAATCTCTCAGGCCATCTTAGTCCCTCACTCTCAAAATCTCTCTTCCTCAGGGAAGAAAAACAGAACACCAAAAAGAAAACCCATAAAATTTCTCATTTTTCTCTCTGGGTCATGGCCCAAAAAATCTGCCAAAAATACATCTCAAACATACACGAAAAAAACCATTATTCATCTTTACTCTCTGTTGCAACATGGATGAAGAAAAGCAAATAAAGACAAACCATTATTCTCACTTTTATGACAGAGGAAGAAAAACAAATCCAATCTCTCACATTGATGGATGGATGAGAGAATGCAAATCCAATCTTTCATCTCTGCCATGGTTGGCTCTGATGCAGCTCTCCAACCAAATGAGCAAAAAAAGAGAAGCAAAAGCAAAAAAATTTGAAGAAAAAAAAAACATATCCCACTCAACCTCAGCGGCTACAATGAGGAAGAATGGCAAAAAACACACATCTCAGCTTTTGCTTACTACATTAGGCTGCCATTTGGAGCTGCTATGGCAAACAAAAACAAGAGAAAAAAAAAAACAAAAAAGAAAGAAAGAGCAAAAGCTAAAGCAGCCACGGCTGCAACACTTGGGTCGCCGCAGCTCCACCTCCGCAGCTCTTCAATCGATGGCAACCAACTTTCGATTGGAGTCACCACCACCACCATCATATTCAGTGACCTCTGAGATAAAGAGTCCAAGAGAAACCAACTTCATCCACTGCTGGTATTCGGTGAACACATCGTCGGTAATTATCGCCGCTACCTTGCATGGTGGAGGTCGTCCCCAACGTCTCCTCGCGACATCGCCACCACAGGTGGCACTGGCGGACTCCTATGAGTCGGCCATGTGCACTCCCTCTATCGCCGTTACCGACCGACCTGTTGCCGTTGCAGCGCCGCACCATTCCCCACAATCCTTGTCGGTTGCAGATTCCACCAGATAAGCAACCCTACCCTATTTTGCTTTTAATATTATTAGGCCATATTAATTGTTGACACCCTTAACATTTGGGCTAAAATTATTAAGTAAAAAGCCCATTATCTGCCCAAACCCTAAACCCTTTATAATTTAGGCATGTACTTTTTTCCATGGGTCAATGCCCATATTTAGCCCTCTAATATCTTCACGAGCCATGTTCATTTTAAGGCCATTCTGTCGGCAAAAGGCCACGCCCAGTAACAGCTCCATTATAATTAGGCTAAGAGCTAAGCCATCATTTGGGCTTTAGTATTATTCATTGCACATTCCCATTATTTGGGCATCTTTTATTATTCATGGGCCATGCCCTTATAATTAATTATCTTGCCAAAATTTAATACAAAACATTATATTAAAATGACATATCCTATACGATGATCATACATACAATTTGCTATATGACATATTGATCTTGTCCTCTATCATACATCACCAACTTATGGCTCGGTAGGCACATACTCACTTACTTAACATCATCGCCTCTCGGCACATGCTCACATCGTTGCCTATGGCACATGAGCATCATGTTAACATCATTAAATATCATGCGCACATCATGAGCTCGCAGGCATTCCCTGTCACCGATTGGCATGAGCTCGCATGCATCCCTTTACGAGATGATATACATTCATCTCGAGTGGCACTCGATCGGCCCTAGACATCATCCTAGCCGATCAGTCACATAATCGTGCAAGGTTCCGCTTCTGCGGGCCATACGAGATGACATATATTCATCTCGAGTGGCACTCGATCGGCCCTGGACATCATCCTAGCCGATCAGTCACATACTCGTGTGAGGTTCTGCTCCTACGGGCCGTACAAGATGACATACATTCATCTCGAGTGGCACTCGATCGGCCCTGGACATCATCCTAGCCGATCAATCACATAATCATGCGAGGTTCCGCCCCTGCGGGCCGTGCGAGATAACATACATTCATCTCGAGTGGCACTCGATCGGTCCTAGACATCATCCTAGCATATCAGTCACATAATCGTGCGAGGTTCCGCTCATGCGGGCCATACGAGATGACATACATTCATCTCGAGTGACACTCGATCGGCCCAAGACATTCTCCATGGCCGATCGGTCATAGTGGCAAACCCACATCAAAGTGGCTCTCGACCAGCTAAAACATGACACTCTCCACAACCGATCGGTCACAGTGGCAAACCCACATCAAAGTGGCTCTCAATCGGTTAAAATAGGAATTTCTCCACGATCGATCGGTCAGAGTGGCAAACCCACATCAAAGTGGCTCTCGATTGGTTAAAAAAGGACATTCTCCACGACCGATCGGTCATAGTGTCAAACCCACATCAGAGTGGCTCTCGATCGGTTAAAACAGGATATTCTCCACGACCAATCGGTCACAGTGGCAAACCCACATCAATGTGGCTCTCGAACAGTTAAAACAGGACATTCTCTACGACCGATCGATCACAGTGGCAAACCCACATCAAAGTGGCTCTCGATCGGTTAAAACAGGACATTCTCCACAACCGATCGATCACAGTGGCAAACCCACACCAAAATGGCTCTCGATCGGTTAAATCATGACATTTTCCACGACCGATCAGTCACAGTGGCAAACCCACATCAAAGTGACTCTCGATCGGTTAAAACATGACATTCTCCACGGCCGATCGATCACAATGGAAAACCCACATCAAAGTGGCTCTCGATCGATTAAAACAGGACATTCTCCACAACCGATCGGTCACAGTAGCAAACTCACATCAAAGTGGCTCTTGATCGGTTAAAACAGGATATTCTCCATGACCAATCGGTCACAGTGGCAAACCCAGATCAAAATGGCTCTCGATCGGTTAAAACAGGACATTCTCCACAACTGATCGGTCACAGTGGCAAACCCACATCAAAGTGGCTCTCGATCGGTTAAAACAGGATATTCTCCATGACCGATCGGTCACAGTGGCAAACCCACATCAAAGTGGCTCTCGATCGGCTAAAACAGGACATTCTCCACGACCAATCTATCACAGTGGCAAACCCACATCATCGTGCGAGGTTCCGCCGTAGTGGTCCGCACAAAATGGCATACCCACCACTACTTCAAGGTAACAAAGTGGCACCTGGTCGGCCGAAGGCATCACCTCGATCGACCAACAGAACCTTGCAGGCAACACCTTGGCCGAAGGCATCAACTGGGGACTACAAGGTTCCCATCACAACCATGCCAACTCGACATCAACAAAAACAGGCCCAGGCCACCACAAAGCGGAGCAGTCAGTTTTCTTCACTTTCTCCAAGACGGCTATCATCCTACTGACATATCAGACACTACAACAACATGTGAGTCTCCCTCGGCATCCCACCTCGATGGAGGACTTGGGGGATTGGATATAGTGCACCATACGGATTGGTAGACAGAAACAAGGAGGTTGCTCAGTCAGTGCACTCTTGTTACAAGTCCTCCACCCAGGCAATCCACCTCAGTCAAGAACTTGGGGGACTTCTGTTCTTACCTAATCTGACCCAGCAACGGACCTAACGGAAATACCCGGAAGATCACTTAGGTCAAGGCCAAGCCCGTCATCAAGGCCCATCAACAAGATCTATGTCTAAAGCCCACAATTGTGGCCCATGACCTAAACCTGGACATTGTCTATAAATAGGGAACCCCCTCCCTCATTCAAGACGATCCTCGCTCTCTCTACAATTCACACTCTCTCTCTAGAGACAATCTCTCTCCCTTCTCTCTACATTCCTATCTCTAAAGGCTCATAGCCTAATGTATCATGTACAAAACACATATATTATTAATGAGAGTAGAGCAACAGCGTGGACGTAGCCCGATTTGGGTGAACCACGTACATCGTTGTGCCTTGGTGTGAGTGTGTGTCTTCACAGTTCTATTGGTCCATTTTATGCATCAACACTCATCGTTAATTAATTTATGATTCAGTTAAATTGTTGGGTTATGTTTGGTGGGTTGATTGTTTTGCATGTGGGTATTCTGGAAGGGTTGAGAAGGAAGAAGAATTTCACTTTGCCTTTGGGTGTTTTTTCAGGTAAATTTTATTTTGGTTTGAATTTTTTAGGTTTTTACAGTAAGGTGTTAGATTATTGGGTTATGTTTGATGGGTTGATTGTTTTGCATTTTGGTTTTTTGGAAGGGTTGAGGAGGAAGAAGAATCTGGCTTTAACTTTAGGTGATTTTTGAGGTAAATTTTTATTGTTTGTGTTAATTATTCATTATTGAATTAGATTATTGAGTTAGGTTTGATGGGTTGATTGTTTTGCATGTTGGTTTTTTGGAAGGGTTGAGGAGGAAGAAGAATCTGGCTTTAACTTTAGGTGATTTTTGAGGTAAATTTTTATTGTTTGTGTTAATTATTCATTATTGAATTAGATTATTGGGTTAGGTTTGATGGGTTGATTGTTTTGCATGTTGGTTTTTTGGAAGGGTTGAGGAGGAAGAAGAATCTGGCTTTAACTTTAGGTGATTTTTGAGGTAAATTTTTATTGTTTGTGTTAATTAAATTTTACTTTGAATTTCTTTAGATACGGTCTTAAAAAGATAATAAATTATGCAATTGTATGTTAGGTTTCTGTCAATAGATTGGAATAAGCTCCAATCTGTATATTTCATTGTAATTTAGTCGTTTTGGGTCTTTGTTCATTTTGGTGCTCAGCTATGTTGTTTTGGTTCAAGGTTTGAAGAACATGTTGATGTCTGCTGGATTTGGGCATTGTTTGAGATGGCCAAATATGAAGTGGATGCTGCTTCAAATATAAAGTGTTAAATTAGTGTCCCAATATGAAGCTAAGTTAGGATTAGCAGCATGCATGGCTTTAGAATTAGCAGCATGCATGGCTTTAGAATTAGCATGCCTGCAGGGGTAGTGGTGCTGTGACAAAATAATAATTAAGTTAACTTGATATATAGTGATTAATTAGCGGACTGTTATTTGTAACAGTACTCACACTATTGCTGCAAGTGAATGGGAGGATATGAACGTTGAACGTAGGGACTGTTTATTTTGGTGTCCAAGATAATAAGTAAGAACCTTATGTAAACTCGAGGTAAACCCATTAATTGTTTACTTTTGCATGTTGTTTTTTAGGAAGGGTTGAGGAAGAAATTGGTATGTTTTGGAGGGGAAGAAGCAAGAGAAAGTCTGCTGATTTGTGGGTAAGAATTTTTTGTGAGTTTATTGCTTTTTTTTTTTTATTGAGATGGATTTTATGGACAAAGTTTGCATCTTCACTTTTTGGAATGGTTGAGGAAGAAATTCTTACGTTTTGGAGAAGTATTGAGGTAAAGTTTTCTTTCTCAATTTTGTTTTAAATTTTCAATTTTATTGAGTTTTCTTATTCATATAGATTTGGTGTGCTGTTTGTAAATTTGTCATGTTGTTTTTTGCAAGGATTCGAGAAGATACTGTTCGATTTTGAGGTAAATTTTTGTGTTTTTTTGTAAATGTCTTATATGAGATTTGTTTGGTTATTCACAAACATAAGGGAGGGATAATTTTTTTCAATGGATGGATGAGAATCAAATGGGGGCTTGATTAGAATGTTTTAATATATACCCCAGTAAGCAATTAGATATTGATAGAAACCAGGTTTGTTTACATTTTCTGAGCTAAGTGACATCAAAGCTAAAGAAGAAGATCAGATATGTAAAAACATTTAAGCAAATATTAAACTTTGTTGATGTAATCAGATAAGTTGGTTAGATCAATTATTTGACTGTTTGTTAGATCAATTAGATCAATATCTGTTCAATTTCTTGACTGTTATCTGATTTGTTACACTCTGTCACCCCCCTCTCTCTCTGTTTGTTTTCTCTTTACTACTTTCTGAGCTCGCTCACATTTGAAGCTGATAGTCCAAACTTTTGAAATTCAACTGAAAATTTTTTATGGGTTTGACTTTGACTCTTTAAAAGTACACAGATAGTAAAAGAAATTGCGATTGGTTACATCTTTTAAACATGGTAAAAGAAGTTCCAGTTATTGAAACCAGAAAGACTCTGATATGATTGATGTTTGGCTTTTCCAGTTTTCTGTATTAAAATCTTGGTATAAATATATGGTGGTTTTACTTGCTGGGTTGGGATTGTTCCATTTCTTCACTGTTGTTTTTCTTCTGCTTCCTCTATTTGTTATTTCTATAAGGGCTATGTGTTTATGTTTAGGGTTTATTTTACTATATATAATATAGAAAATAAAGGATTGTGACATTCAGGAATCTATTCCCAACCTCCAGTAAAAATAAAAAATAAATTGACTCATTTACAATCCTCTGTCAAGTTTAGAAATTATGATAAGAACAACTTACTGTCTAAAGTTTTGTAATGGCTTAGGTTTATGTAATTACTGTCAAACAAAATAATGATAAATGAAAGTTTTGTAATAGCTTAGCTTATTGTCAATTTAAGTTCCCCAGATTTTCTTCTGTGTTTGGTTTGAGTGCTCTATTTTTAAACATTTGTATGTTCATTTTTTGATAGGGTTGGCGAGGAAATTCTCATGTGTTGGAAAGGTTTTTAGGTAAAGTTTTTGTATTCCAATTTGGTGTTTAATTTTCTGTTCATGAGGTTTTTGTAATTTATGTTTGTTTTCTTAGCTTGCATCAATGTCCTACTTCGTTCTGCATCATTGCTGCAGACTTCGTTAATGTGCAATTACTTAAAGATTAAACACGTTTAGTTGAGCATCCAGGTTAGCCTTTCCTTTACTTTTTGATTCCTTATTCATAATTTAAGTGAGACAATAGTGCTTGATTTCATTGTCTTTGGTCTGTTCTTAAATTCTTTTTAGCTACTTCAAAGTTAAACAACATGGTTTAAATTCTTTGTTTTTATATTGTCTGCTATTCTGATTGCCCATATGGATAGGAGACCAACAGATGTTCGATTAAGTGGTATAACACAGATGAACCAAATTTGAACTCATCATATTGCTCAAACGTTTATAATCATGAATATGCTTTTGACAACGATCAGGAGCATCATGTTCCGCCTAGGGAAGTTTCTAGAATTTCATACATGAATAATTCTGAATTCAGTAGTTTGTCTCCGAAATTTGGTTCATCTGGTCAAATATCATGTTTTGAACGTGGTAGTAGCTCAGTGTCTTCACGTGGTGAACGATTTTGTATTGAAAATGTTATTGCTACTAGCCATGTCGTACAAGAATCTGTGGTTAACTTTGATAATACCAGTGACACTTCTGGTGATAGAGCGAAATGTTTGTTTGATGAATGTGATACGGTGGTCAATACCATTGACACATTTAGATAGGAGTGAGCATATTAATCATGAACTTTTGCGTAGGGGCCAAGCTTTTTTCCAGCGGAACAGACGCAGCATGTAACTTATCCTATTTAATTTTTTAGAAATCAACTTATTATTTTGTTGTGTGCGAAATGCTGAGTTGTTCTCATATCACCATTTTCTTCTTTTTCCACATTTTTCTTTGATTATAGGAATTTCCACAGACTATGTGGATCTAGGCGACAAGGATTATAAGTGCACTCATTGTGGCGCACTGTTTTGGTTAAAAGAATCCATTAAACAACGTTCAATAAGTGTTCAGCCAATTTTTACCCTTTGTTGTCAAGGGAAAATCAAAATTCCACTTTCAAAGCCTGCGCCTGATTTTTTAGACTATTTGTTAGATCCAAATGCAAGCAGAAAAAGTAAGTTGTTTAGACATAATATTAGAGCTTATAATTCCATGTTTTCACTCACCTCGATGGGAGCCAAAATTGATAATTCGATCAACAATGGAACTAGCCCTTATGTTTTCAAAGTTAGTGGTCAAGTTTGTCATTTAATGGGGTCTTTGTTACCGCCTGATGGTGAATGTCCAACGTTTGCTCAACTTTATGTCTATGATACCCATAATGAAGTTGACAACCGTCTTGGAGCTTTTTCTTCGAATGAAAGCAATCAAAAGCTTGATCCATCTGTTGTCGAAGGTTTGATTAAAATGTTTGATGCTTCAAGTGAATTGGCTTAAGGCTTTTCGCTCAATGAGAGATAAATTTGAAAATAATGAACTTCTCTCTTTAAAAAGGACATTGCTAGGAAGGTCAGGAAACGATAGTAACCAGTGTGGGGAACCAACCTGTGATGAGATAGCGGGTTTAATAGTTGGTGACATAGGTCCTTTTGATACAAACATGGATATCATCATTGAATTAAAGGATGGTGGATTAAAAGGTGTTACAAAATTACATGGAAAATTCATGTCTTTACAGTATCCTATCCTTTTCCCATATGGGGAGGATGGATACAAACCTGATTTGAAATGGAATATGGATTTTCACGGTCGATAAAGGTAGTAGAAAAAGTGTATGAGAGCTTTCATGGCTTATCAAGTGCAAGAAAGGGAACCTCATTTAGCTACTTTGCTAAAAGGAGGCAGACTCTTTCAGCAATATTTAGTTGACGCTTATGCTACCCTTGAGGAAGATAGGTTGGAATATATTAAGAAAAATCAAAAAAACTTGAGAAGTGAAATTTTTAAAGGCATATATGATGCAATGTTAAGAGGAGATAATGATGGCAACACCATTGGTCGGAAAGTAATACTCCCTGCTTCATTTACTGGTAGTCCTAGATATATGATTAACAATTATCAAGATGCTATAGCTATTTGTAGAGAACATGGAAATCCTGATCTGTTCATAACATTTACATGCAATGTTAAATGGCCTGAGATAATTCAGGAATTTGAAAAAAAACCTGGTTACAAACCTGAGGATAGGCCTGATATAATTGCAAGAATTTTCAAAATGAAACTAGATGACATAATCAGCTTCATAAAGTCTGGGATACCTTTTGGAGAAATTGAAGCAGGTCAGTTTTCAAAACTGGTTATGCTATTTTTTTGAATTTTTAAAATTTGCCTCTTCAATCCAAACTTACTTGATTTTTCTCTCTTTCTGTTTGTGTTTTGTTACAAACAGATGTTTGTACAATTGAATTTCAGAAAAGAGGTTTGCCTCATTCACATATGCTTTTTTGGATGAAATCAAGTTACAAGTGTTCTGCTGCCTTAGACATAGACTCTATTATTTCAGCTGAGTTGCCAGATAAATCCGTTCATCCACGGCTTTATCAAGTTGTTGAACAGTTCATGATTCATGGTCCATGTGGTCATGCTAACCCAAACTCACCTTGCATGCGAAATGGCAAGTGTTCCAAAGGTTTTCCCAAAATGTACAAGTCTGAAACAGTTTTTGAAACAAATGGTTTTCCAGTGTATAAACGGCGTGATGATCCAACAAAATTTGTTGTAAAAAATGGAGTTAAAATTGATAATCGTTTTGTTGTTCCTTATAATTCAGAATTGCTTTTAAGTTACAATGCACATATAAATGTTGAGTCCTGTTGTCAGTCTATGCTTATAAAATATCTTTTTAAGTATGTCAGTAAGGGAACTGATAGAGCAAGAGCGGTTTTTCAAGAGAATTCAAACGATGAGATTTTGATGTATCTCAATTGTAGATATATAGCTCCTCCAGAAGCTGTTTGGAGACTTTTTGAATATCCTATTCAT
The DNA here is from genome assembly GCA_037349345.1 of Oemleria cerasiformis. Lineage (NCBI taxonomy): Eukaryota > Viridiplantae > Streptophyta > Magnoliopsida > Rosales > Rosaceae > Oemleria > Oemleria cerasiformis. Next base: position 9,084,440 of record JAZGTL010000003.1, on the reverse strand, counting down.
CTTAGGAATCCTTCAATAGAGTGATTAGCTGTGCATTTATCTTTACAACAAAACGTTGTTTTCAATGGTGATCAAACAATTCAATCGATTGTTAATCAAAGAGGTTCTGATCATACAATGTTAACAGCTTGGTTTGAAACAAATAGAGCTTTTTCTGAAGCACGTGCATTAACTTATGCAGAAATCCCTACAAAATTTGTTTGGAATGCACGAGATAAAATTTGGCAACCTAGAAAACGAGGCTTTTCAATAGGTAGAATAGCATATGTGCATCCTGCATCTGGTGAATTATATTATTTAAGAATGCTTTTGAATTTGAAAAAGGGTGCTACGAACTTTGATGACATAAGAACCGTAGACAATATTATTCATCCTTCATACCATTCTGCATGTAAAGCTTTAGGTTTATTAGGGGATGATAAGGAATGGATTGATGCTTTATCCACTGCTGTTCATGTTGCATCATCTCCTGAATTAAGACAGCTTTTTGTCACAATTGTTTTGTTTTGTGATGTTAGTAACCCTGAGAATCTTTTAAATTCTCATTGGCAAACGATGTGTGATGATATTGTATACAAAATGAAAAACGATTGTGAAATGCCAGATATGATTGTGCCTGAAAATGAATTGAAAAACTGTCATCTTTTTGAGTTAGAACAACTTTTTAATGCATCTTCTAGCTCTTTAAGTAATTATAGCTTACCTATGCCTGATGCACATAAAATGTTAGAGATAAAAAATAAACTCTTGAGAGAAGAATTGAATTACAATTGCAATGATTTGAAAATAAAACATTCTGCTTTAGTCAGTCAGCTTAACCAATGTCAAAAAAATGTATATGATACTGTTATTAGTACTGTAAACAACTAAACCTGGTCTTTTTTTGTTTGTGGGCATGGAGGTACTGGTAAAACCTTTCTGTGGGATACGATTATTAGTAGATTTAGATCTGAAGGTAGAATTGTTTTAGCAGTAGCATCTTTGCTATTACACAGGTGGAAGAACAGCTCATTCTAGATTTAAGATTCCTTTAACTATCACTGATTCTTCCACGTGCCAAATAAAGAAAGGTACTCATCTTGCTAGGTTAATTGAAAAGACTGATTTAATTATATGGGATGAAGCTCCTATGAATCATAGATATTGTTTTGAAGCATTAGATAAATCACTTTCTGATATTCTGTCACATTTACACTCTACCCAATCTGTGATTCCATTTGGTGGTAAGCCTTTGTTATTAGGAGGTGATTTTAGACATATATTCCCTGTTATGTTGTTCTCGCTTCTTTTCTGAGTTTATTGCTTTCAATTTTTTTTAAATCTCATGAAATTGTTGTTGACATTGGTTTTGTCTGTTCCATTTTCAGGTTGATTTTTTGGAAGGATTTTGGAACCGTTGAGCGGGAAGAAGAATTTAACTTTCGCTTTGGGTCTTTGCTTAGGTAAATTTTATTTGGGTTTGAATTTGTTTAGATGTTTAGAGTAAAGTGTTAGCTTTTAATTAATTCATTCATGGTTAAGTTAGATTATTGGGTTAGGTTTGATGGATTCATTGTTTTGGATGTTACTTTTTTGCAAGTATTGAAGAGGAAGAATCTGGCTTTGGTGTTGGGTGATTTTAGAGGTAAATTTTTTTTTGTTGTGTTAGCTTTTGTTCTATGATTTGTATTATGAATTGAGTTCTGAGTTTTTATTAGTTGCAAACTAATTTTCTGTTATTTTTTGGGGTTCTTGCTATGAGTGTTGATGAGCCAAAAATATACTTGTATTTCCCATATATTTAATTAGTTATTATTATTATTTTGGGAGGAATTGATACTCGAATTTATTATATTGACAGATTTATTCTAGAAGGAGTTTTTGGAGCAAAAGAAGGAAGTATATCAATGAAATCCCAATTCAAGTAGGAGAAGGCATATGCTTGCCTATTTCTGTTCAAACTAGGAATTAGATTTTCTTATTTTTATTTTACTCCTTTTCAAAGTAGGATTAGGAATCTTTCCTTATAAATACCCAAGCTTGGCTTAGATTTAAGGAGACTAGATTTCAGATTACAATTCTCCATCTAAGAGCACGGCAAAGCTGGGATTTCGGCTACCCTTGTTCTACAAACTGTTTGTTCTCTCAACTTCAATTTTAATGAAATTGTTTCTATTCATTATGAGCATGAGTAGCTAATTTTCTCACTAGGGTTAGACCTAAGCTTTAACATGATTATGTGATTTATCCTTTTCCTATGTTGTCGTATATGCATGCTTTGAATTTTTAATCACTGTTTAAAACTATCTTTATGTCTTAATGCTTGATCACCCTTAGGATATTTAGACAAGTAATTTGATGCAATTTTATAGGAATGCCCACCTAAAAATTGGGATTAGCTTCTTGTGATTAAGGATTGTAATACATCTAGGTTAAATGCCATAACTAAGAGATTGCATGGTTATAAAAGATTTTCATGAACTTAATGAATCTTGCATGTAGAATTAGATCTAAATGCCATAGAGTAATCGCATGTTAGGTATACGTTTTCACTTGAATGCCCACGAGGAAAATATGCTTTCGAAAAATCTAACCTTCAAAGTTGCATGTATTGATTCATAGATTCTTTTCTAAGTCACATATGATTGTTAATGGTGAAAGTTGAGCCCTAGTACTTGTTTACATTGTTTACTTAATTTTTATTCAGTCACCAAACTTATTGCAATTATTTTATTTTTAATTAAGAGTGAATCCTAAAAATAAGAATTATCCATATCAGTCCCTGAGGAAATCGACCCTGCTTTCAGTGCTATACTACAACAGCCCTGTACTCTTGCAGGTATTATTTGTGTGATTTTAACCTTTGTTTTACAGGTGGGAAAAATCCTATCAAGAAATTGGCGCCGCTGCCGGGGACTGTGCCGATTACTCTTATTTTAATTTACTTTTAGTTAATTATTTGTTTTCAATTTTTCTCTCTACTTCTCCAATTCAACATTTAAGCACAGGTCTGCCCTAATATGAAGTTGGGATATTTATAGCTACATCAGAACGATGCCGTTTTGTCCCTTCAAACACGACGGCGTCGTTTTCCTGAGCATGGAGCACAACATGTCTTTGGTTCGACCCCAGGTGCTCTTCTTTCTTTCTGTTTTCTTTTCCTTTTTATTTTTATGTTAATTCTTTCTTTTGTTTTGTTTTTCCTTATCCTTTTCTTTCGCATTTCTTTGTCTTTTTTTTTCTGTTGCACCACGGGGACATGTTGCATGATAAGTTTGGGGGTAGGAAACTATCACTTTGTTTGTGTCTATTAAATAAAAAAAAAAACAGAAAATGAAAAAATATAAAATAAAAATTTTAGAAAAAAATTACAAAAGATTTTGTTTAAGATTTAATTTGATTTTTCCTTCCCAATTTATTTTTAATGCACTCTATTTGCTATGATTGAAATTTGAAAATTCATAAGTGAGATTAAATATCTAGCATGACCACCAAGAACATATAGTTGATTTTTGCACACAATTCTTACCATATTCAATTTTGCACATGCACTTCAACTTATTTGTGGAAATTAAATTTGTTTCAAGCATGCTAATTTTTCTTAGTCTAAGATTGTGGGTTATTTAATTTGTTACCATCCAAGGTTCGAAAAAGTGAAAGCCATAAATAAATCGGAGGTGAGTCCGAGCCCTAAAATAAGGGTGTGCATTTACCCATCAATTACATGCTAGCCTTTCCAATTCGAGTAAATTAATCATTTGGGACATTTGTTGTCTGGTGCCCTAAAGTCATCTGATTTGGGAGTCATCGATCTAAAGCTCGTTACATGGGTTGGATAGAAAGCTTGCTCAATGTTAAATAAAATTCCATCATTTGTTATACAAAATAAATTAAAAATAAAATAAAAATAAATAAATAACAAAAATAAAAATAAAAATAAAAATTTCAGGCAAGAATGCTTTGGATGGTGATAGGTTAAGTGATTTTACAGTTGGTGGGTACAGATGTAATGCAAGTGAGGGACTGGTTTAACACTTACAATTTTGTTGAGATTCGCATTACACGAATATGGTTTATGGATTGCTCACCAGAATCTGGTAATCTTCTGCTTTGAAAGTGTGGATTTGCTCTCTCTTTTAGACTTGCTTATGACTTGAGAATTTTGATTTTGCTTTTATGAGTGTTGCTTTATATTCAATGGAAGGAAGGTTAAATTAAGTTTAACAAATTTTGAAAGTGTTTGTGGGTATCATAACTGGTAAACCCTCAGGAGACACAACTCCTCTTACTAGGGACACCTAGGGGTTTAAAGGCGTGTAGTGTTTGCTCAGCACTATCGAGTTCCCTGCGAAAGTGGCATTTTATTTTTCTCAATGTTTTCTTAGTTTTGTTTTATTTACTTGAGGACAAGTAACAATTCAAGTTTGGGGGTATTTGATGAGCCAAAAATATACTTGTATTTCCCATATATTTAATTAGTTATTATTATTATTTTGGGAGGAATTGATACTCGAATTTATTATATTGACAGATTTATTCTAGAAGGAGTTTTTGGAGCAAAAGAAGGAAGTATATCAATGAAATCCCAATTCAAGTAGGAGAAGGCATATGCTTGCCTATTTCTGTTCAAACTAGGAATTAGATTTTCTTATTTTTATTTTACTCCTTTTCAAAGTAGGATTAGGAATCTTTCCTTATAAATACCCAAGCTTGGCTTAGATTTAAGGAGACTAGATTTCAGATTACAATTCTCCATCTAAGAGCACGGCAAAGCTGGGATTTCGGCTACCCTTGTTCTACAAACTGTTTGTTCTCTCAACTTCAATTTTAATGAAATTGTTTCTATTCATTATGAGCATGAGTAGCTAATTTTCTCACTAGGGTTAGACCTAAGCTTTAACATGATTATGTGATTTATCCTTTTCCTATGTTGTCGTATATGCATGCTTTGAATTTTTAATCACTGTTTAAAACTATCTTTATGTCTTAATGCTTGATCACCCTTAGGATATTTAGACAAGTAATTTGATGCAATTTTATAGGAATGCCCACCTAAAAATTGGGATTAGCTTCTTGTGATTAAGGATTGTAATACATCTAGGTTAAATGCCATAACTAAGAGATTGCATGGTTATAAAAGATTTTCATGAACTTAATGAATCTTGCATGTAGAATTAGATCTAAATGCCATAGAGTAATCGCATGTTAGGTATACGTTTTCACTTGAATGCCCACGAGGAAAATATGCTTTCGAAAAATCTAACCTTCAAAGTTGCATGTATTGATTCATAGATTCTTTTCTAAGTCACATATGATTGTTAATGGTGAAAGTTGAGCCCTAGTACTTGTTTACATTGTTTACTTAATTTTTATTCAGTCACCAAACTTATTGCAATTATTTTATTTTTAATTAAGAGTGAATCCTAAAAATAAGAATTATCCATATCAGTCCCTGAGGAAATCGACCCTGCTTTCAGTGCTATACTACAACAGCCCTGTACTCTTGCAGGTATTATTTGTGTGATTTTAACCTTTGTTTTACAGGTGGGAAAAATCCTATCAAGAAATTGGCGCCGCTGCCGGGGACTGTGCCGATTACTCTTATTTTAATTTACTTTTAGTTAATTATTTGTTTTCAATTTTTCTCTCTACTTCTCCAATTCAACATTTAAGCACAGGTCTGCCCTAATATGAAGTTGGGATATTTATAGCTACATCAGAACGATGCCGTTTTGTCCCTTCAAACACGACGGCGTCGTTTTCCTGAGCATGGAGCACAACATGTCTTTGGTTCGACCCCAGGTGCTCTTCTTTCTTTCTGTTTTCTTTTCCTTTTTATTTTTATGTTAATTCTTTCTTTTGTTTTGTTTTTCCTTATCCTTTTCTTTCGCATTTCTTTGTCTTTTTTTTTCTGTTGCACCACGGGGACATGTTGCATGATAAGTTTGGGGGTAGGAAACTATCACTTTGTTTGTGTCTATTAAATAAAAAAAAAAACAGAAAATGAAAAAATATAAAATAAAAATTTTAGAAAAAAATTACAAAAGATTTTGTTTAAGATTTAATTTGATTTTTCCTTCCCAATTTATTTTTAATGCACTCTATTTGCTATGATTGAAATTTGAAAATTCATAAGTGAGATTAAATATCTAGCATGACCACCAAGAACATATAGTTGATTTTTGCACACAATTCTTACCATATTCAATTTTGCACATGCACTTCAACTTATTTGTGGAAATTAAATTTGTTTCAAGCATGCTAATTTTTCTTAGTCTAAGATTGTGGGTTATTTAATTTGTTACCATCCAAGGTTCGAAAAAGTGAAAGCCATAAATAAATCGGAGGTGAGTCCGAGCCCTAAAATAAGGGTGTGCATTTACCCATCAATTACATGCTAGCCTTTCCAATTCGAGTAAATTAATCATTTGGGACATTTGTTGTCTGGTGCCCTAAAGTCATCTGATTTGGGAGTCATCGATCTAAAGCTCGTTACATGGGTTGGATAGAAAGCTTGCTCAATGTTAAATAAAATTCCATCATTTGTTATACAAAATAAATTAAAAATAAAATAAAAATAAATAAATAACAAAAATAAAAATAAAAATAAAAATTTCAGGCAAGAATGCTTTGGATGGTGATAGGTTAAGTGATTTTACAGTTGGTGGGTACAGATGTAATGCAAGTGAGGGACTGGTTTAACACTTACAATTTTGTTGAGATTCGCATTACACGAATATGGTTTATGGATTGCTCACCAGAATCTGGTAATCTTCTGCTTTGAAAGTGTGGATTTGCTCTCTCTTTTAGACTTGCTTATGACTTGAGAATTTTGATTTTGCTTTTATGAGTGTTGCTTTATATTCAATGGAAGGAAGGTTAAATTAAGTTTAACAAATTTTGAAAGTGTTTGTGGGTATCATAACTGGTAAACCCTCAGGAGACACAACTCCTCTTACTAGGGACACCTAGGGGTTTAAAGGCGTGTAGTGTTTGCTCAGCACTATCGAGTTCCCTGCGAAAGTGGCATTTTATTTTTCTCAATGTTTTCTTAGTTTTGTTTTATTTACTTGAGGACAAGTAACAATTCAAGTTTGGGGGTATTTGATGAGCCAAAAATATACTTGTATTTCCCATATATTTAATTAGTTATTATTATTATTTTGGGAGGAATTGATACTCGAATTTATTATATTGACAGATTTATTCTAGAAGGAGTTTTTGGAGCAAAAGAAGGAAGTATATCAATGAAATCCCAATTCAAGTAGGAGAAGGCATATGCTTGCCTATTTCTGTTCAAACTAGGAATTAGATTTTCTTATTTTTATTTTACTCCTTTTCAAAGTAGGATTAGGAATCTTTCCTTATAAATACCCAAGCTTGGCTTAGATTTAAGGAGACTAGATTTCAGATTACAATTCTCCATCTAAGAGCACGGCAAAGCTGGGATTTCGGCTACCCTTGTTCTACAAACTGTTTGTTCTCTCAACTTCAATTTTAATGAAATTGTTTCTATTCATTATGAGCATGAGTAGCTAATTTTCTCACTAGGGTTAGACCTAAGCTTTAACATGATTATGTGATTTATCCTTTTCCTATGTTGTCGTATATGCATGCTTTGAATTTTTAATCACTGTTTAAAACTATCTTTATGTCTTAATGCTTGATCACCCTTAGGATATTTAGACAAGTAATTTGATGCAATTTTATAGGAATGCCCACCTAAAAATTGGGATTAGCTTCTTGTGATTAAGGATTGTAATACATCTAGGTTAAATGCCATAACTAAGAGATTGCATGGTTATAAAAGATTTTCATGAACTTAATGAATCTTGCATGTAGAATTAGATCTAAATGCCATAGAGTAATCGCATGTTAGGTATACGTTTTCACTTGAATGCCCACGAGGAAAATATGCTTTCGAAAAATCTAACCTTCAAAGTTGCATGTATTGATTCATAGATTCTTTTCTAAGTCACATATGATTGTTAATGGTGAAAGTTGAGCCCTAGTACTTGTTTACATTGTTTACTTAATTTTTATTCAGTCACCAAACTTATTGCAATTATTTTATTTTTAATTAAGAGTGAATCCTAAAAATAAGAATTATCCATATCAGTCCCTGAGGAAATCGACCCTGCTTTCAGTGCTATACTACAACAGCCCTGTACTCTTGCAGGTATTATTTGTGTGATTTTAACCTTTGTTTTACAGGTGGGAAAAATCCTATCAAGAAATTGGCGCCGCTGCCGGGGACTGTGCCGATTACTCTTATTTTAATTTACTTTTAGTTAATTATTTGTTTTCAATTTTTCTCTCTACTTCTCCAATTCAACATTTAAGCACAGGTCTGCCCTAATATGAAGTTGGGATATTTATAGCTACATCAGAACGATGCCGTTTTGTCCCTTCAAACACGACGGCGTCGTTTTCCTGAGCATGGAGCACAACATGTCTTTGGTTCGACCCCAGGTGCTCTTCTTTCTTTCTGTTTTCTTTTCCTTTTTATTTTTATGTTAATTCTTTCTTTTGTTTTGTTTTTCCTTATCCTTTTCTTTCGCATTTCTTTGTCTTTTTTTTTCTGTTGCACCACGGGGACATGTTGCATGATAAGTTTGGGGGTAGGAAACTATCACTTTGTTTGTGTCTATTAAATAAAAAAAAAAACAGAAAATGAAAAAATATAAAATAAAAATTTTAGAAAAAAATTACAAAAGATTTTGTTTAAGATTTAATTTGATTTTTCCTTCCCAATTTATTTTTAATGCACTCTATTTGCTATGATTGAAATTTGAAAATTCATAAGTGAGATTAAATATCTAGCATGACCACCAAGAACATATAGTTGATTTTTGCACACAATTCTTACCATATTCAATTTTGCACATGCACTTCAACTTATTTGTGGAAATTAAATTTGTTTCAAGCATGCTAATTTTTCTTAGTCTAAGATTGTGGGTTATTTAATTTGTTACCATCCAAGGTTCGAAAAAGTGAAAGCCATAAATAAATCGGAGGTGAGTCCGAGCCCTAAAATAAGGGTGTGCATTTACCCATCAATTACATGCTAGCCTTTCCAATTCGAGTAAATTAATCATTTGGGACATTTGTTGTCTGGTGCCCTAAAGTCATCTGATTTGGGAGTCATCGATCTAAAGCTCGTTACATGGGTTGGATAGAAAGCTTGCTCAATGTTAAATAAAATTCCATCATTTGTTATACAAAATAAATTAAAAATAAAATAAAAATAAATAAATAACAAAAATAAAAATAAAAATAAAAATTTCAGGCAAGAATGCTTTGGATGGTGATAGGTTAAGTGATTTTACAGTTGGTGGGTACAGATGTAATGCAAGTGAGGGACTGGTTTAACACTTACAATTTTGTTGAGATTCGCATTACACGAATATGGTTTATGGATTGCTCACCAGAATCTGGTAATCTTCTGCTTTGAAAGTGTGGATTTGCTCTCTCTTTTAGACTTGCTTATGACTTGAGAATTTTGATTTTGCTTTTATGAGTGTTGCTTTATATTCAATGGAAGGAAGGTTAAATTAAGTTTAACAAATTTTGAAAGTGTTTGTGGGTATCATAACTGGTAAACCCTCAGGAGACACAACTCCTCTTACTAGGGACACCTAGGGGTTTAAAGGCGTGTAGTGTTTGCTCAGCACTATCGAGTTCCCTGCGAAAGTGGCATTTTATTTTTCTCAATGTTTTCTTAGTTTTGTTTTATTTACTTGAGGACAAGTAACAATTCAAGTTTGGGGGTATTTGATGAGCCAAAAATATACTTGTATTTCCCATATATTTAATTAGTTATTATTATTATTTTGGGAGGAATTGATACTCGAATTTATTATATTGACAGATTTATTCTAGAAGGAGTTTTTGGAGCAAAAGAAGGAAGTATATCAATGAAATCCCAATTCAAGTAGGAGAAGGCATATGCTTGCCTATTTCTGTTCAAACTAGGAATTAGATTTTCTTATTTTTATTTTACTCCTTTTCAAAGTAGGATTAGGAATCTTTCCTTATAAATACCCAAGCTTGGCTTAGATTTAAGGAGACTAGATTTCAGATTACAATTCTCCATCTAAGAGCACGGCAAAGCTGGGATTTCGGCTACCCTTGTTCTACAAACTGTTTGTTCTCTCAACTTCAATTTTAATGAAATTGTTTCTATTCATTATGAGCATGAGTAGCTAATTTTCTCACTAGGGTTAGACCTAAGCTTTAACATGATTATGTGATTTATCCTTTTCCTATGTTGTCGTATATGCATGCTTTGAATTTTTAATCACTGTTTAAAACTATCTTTATGTCTTAATGCTTGATCACCCTTAGGATATTTAGACAAGTAATTTGATGCAATTTTATAGGAATGCCCACCTAAAAATTGGGATTAGCTTCTTGTGATTAAGGATTGTAATACATCTAGGTTAAATGCCATAACTAAGAGATTGCATGGTTATAAAAGATTTTCATGAACTTAATGAATCTTGCATGTAGAATTAGATCTAAATGCCATAGAGTAATCGCATGTTAGGTATACGTTTTCACTTGAATGCCCACGAGGAAAATATGCTTTCGAAAAATCTAACCTTCAAAGTTGCATGTATTGATTCATAGATTCTTTTCTAAGTCACATATGATTGTTAATGGTGAAAGTTGAGCCCTAGTACTTGTTTACATTGTTTACTTAATTTTTATTCAGTCACCAAACTTATTGCAATTATTTTATTTTTAATTAAGAGTGAATCCTAAAAATAAGAATTATCCATATCAGTCCCTGAGGAAATCGACCCTGCTTTCAGTGCTATACTACAACAGCCCTGTACTCTTGCAGGTATTATTTGTGTGATTTTAACCTTTGTTTTACAGGTGGGAAAAATCCTATCAAGAAATTGGCGCCGCTGCCGGGGACTGTGCCGATTACTCTTATTTTAATTTACTTTTAGTTAATTATTTGTTTTCAATTTTTCTCTCTACTTCTCCAATTCAACATTTAAGCACAGGTCTGCCCTAATATGAAGTTGGGATATTTATAGCTACATCAGAACGATGCCGTTTTGTCCCTTCAAACACGACGGCGTCGTTTTCCTGAGCATGGAGCACAACATGTCTTTGGTTCGACCCCAGGTGCTCTTCTTTCTTTCTGTTTTCTTTTCCTTTTTATTTTTATGTTAATTCTTTCTTTTGTTTTGTTTTTCCTTATCCTTTTCTTTCGCATTTCTTTGTCTTTTTTTTCTGTTGCACCACGGGGACATGTTGCATGATAAGTTTGGGGGTAGGAAACTATCACTTTGTTTGTGTCTATTAAATAAAAAAAAAAACAGAAAATGAAAAAATATAAAATAAAAATTTTAGAAAAAAATTACAAAAGATTTTGTTTAAGATTTAATTTGATTTTTCCTTCCCAATTTATTTTTAATGCACTCTATTTGCTATGATTGAAATTTGAAAATTCATAAGTGAGATTAAATATCTAGCATGACCACCAAGAACATATAGTTGATTTTTGCACACAATTCTTACCATATTCAATTTTGCACATGCACTTCAACTTATTTGTGGAAATTAAATTTGTTTCAAGCATGCTAATTTTTCTTAGTCTAAGATTGTGGGTTATTTAATTTGTTACCATCCAAGGTTCGAAAAAGTGAAAGCCATAAATAAATCGGAGGTGAGTCCGAGCCCTAAAATAAGGGTGTGCATTTACCCATCAATTACATGCTAGCCTTTCCAATTCGAGTAAATTAATCATTTGGGACATTTGTTGTCTGGTGCCCTAAAGTCATCTGATTTGGGAGTCATCGATCTAAAGCTCGTTACATGGGTTGGATAGAAAGCTTGCTCAATGTTAAATAAAATTCCATCATTTGTTATACAAAATAAATTAAAAATAAAATAAAAATAAATAAATAACAAAAATAAAAATAAAAATAAAAATTTCAGGCAAGAATGCTTTGGATGGTGATAGGTTAAGTGATTTTACAGTTGGTGGGTACAGATGTAATGCAAGTGAGGGACTGGTTTAACACTTACAATTTTGTTGAGATTCGCATTACACGAATATGGTTTATGGATTGCTCACCAGAATCTGGTAATCTTCTGCTTTGAAAGTGTGGATTTGCTCTCTCTTTTAGACTTGCTTATGACTTGAGAATTTTGATTTTGCTTTTATGAGTGTTGCTTTATATTCAATGGAAGGAAGGTTAAATTAAGTTTAACAAATTTTGAAAGTGTTTGTGGGTATCATAACTGGTAAACCCTCAGGAGACACAACTCCTCTTACTAGGGACACCTAGGGGTTTAAAGGCGTGTAGTGTTTGCTCAGCACTATCGAGTTCCCTGCGAAAGTGGCATTTTATTTTTCTCAATGTTTTCTTAGTTTTGTTTTATTTACTTGAGGACAAGTAACAATTCAAGTTTGGGGGTATTTGATGAGCCAAAAATATACTTGTATTTCCCATATATTTAATTAGTTATTATTATTATTTTGGGAGGAATTGATACTCGAATTTATTATATTGACAGATTTATTCTAGAAGGAGTTTTTGGAGCAAAAGAAGGAAGTATATCAATGAAATCCCAATTCAAGTAGGAGAAGGCATATGCTTGCCTATTTCTGTTCAAACTAGGAATTAGATTTTCTTATTTTTATTTTACTCCTTTTCAAAGTAGGATTAGGAATCTTTCCTTATAAATACCCAAGCTTGGCTTAGATTTAAGGAGACTAGATTTCAGATTACAATTCTCCATCTAAGAGCACGGCAAAGCTGGGATTTCGGCTACCCTTGTTCTACAAACTGTTTGTTCTCTCAACTTCAATTTTAATGAAATTGTTTCTATTCATTATGAGCATGAGTAGCTAATTTTCTCACTAGGGTTAGACCTAAGCTTTAACATGATTATGTGATTTATCCTTTTCCTATGTTGTCGTATATGCATGCTTTGAATTTTTAATCACTGTTTAAAACTATCTTTATGTCTTAATGCTTGATCACCCTTAGGATATTTAGACAAGTAATTTGATGCAATTTTATAGGAATGCCCACCTAAAAATTGGGATTAGCTTCTTGTGATTAAGGATTGTAATACATCTAGGTTAAATGCCATAACTAAGAGATTGCATGGTTATAAAAGATTTTCATGAACTTAATGAATCTTGCATGTAGAATTAGATCTAAATGCCATAGAGTAATCGCATGTTAGGTATACGTTTTCACTTGAATGCCCACGAGGAAAATATGCTTTCGAAAAATCTAACCTTCAAAGTTGCATGTATTGATTCATAGATTCTTTTCTAAGTCACATATGATTGTTAATGGTGAAAGTTGAGCCCTAGTACTTGTTTACATTGTTTACTTAATTTTTATTCAGTCACCAAACTTATTGCAATTATTTTATTTTTAATTAAGAGTGAATCCTAAAAATAAGAATTATCCATATCAGTCCCTGAGGAAATCGACCCTGCTTTCAGTGCTATACTACAACAGCCCTGTACTCTTGCAGGTATTATTTGTGTGATTTTAACCTTTGTTTTACAGGTGGGAAAAATCCTATCAAGAAATTGGCGCCGCTGCCGGGGACTGTGCCGATTACTCTTATTTTAATTTACTTTTAGTTAATTATTTGTTTTCAATTTTTCTCTCTACTTCTCCAATTCAACATTTAAGCACAGGTCTGCCCTAATATGAAGTTGGGATATTTATAGCTACATCAGAACGATGCCGTTTTGTCCCTTCAAACACGACGGCGTCGTTTTCCTGAGCATGGAGCACAACATGTCTTTGGTTCGACCCCAGGTGCTCTTCTTTCTTTCTGTTTTCTTTTCCTTTTTATTTTTATGTTAATTCTTTCTTTTGTTTTGTTTTTCCTTATCCTTTTCTTTCGCATTTCTTTGTCTTTTTTTTTCTGTTGCACCACGGGGACATGTTGCATGATAAGTTTGGGGGTAGGAAACTATCACTTTGTTTGTGTCTATTAAATAAAAAAAAAAACAGAAAATGAAAAAATATAAAATAAAAATTTTAGAAAAAAATTACAAAAGATTTTGTTTAAGATTTAATTTGATTTTTCCTTCCCAATTTATTTTTAATGCACTCTATTTGCTATGATTGAAATTTGAAAATTCATAAGTGAGATTAAATATCTAGCATGACCACCAAGAACATATAGTTGATTTTTGCACACAATTCTTACCATATTCAATTTTGCACATGCACTTCAACTTATTTGTGGAAATTAAATTTGTTTCAAGCATGCTAATTTTTCTTAGTCTAAGATTGTGGGTTATTTAATTTGTTACCATCCAAGGTTCGAAAAAGTGAAAGCCATAAATAAATCGGAGGTGAGTCCGAGCCCTAAAATAAGGGTGTGCATTTACCCATCAATTACATGCTAGCCTTTCCAATTCGAGTAAATTAATCATTTGGGACATTTGTTGTCTGGTGCCCTAAAGTCATCTGATTTGGGAGTCATCGATCTAAAGCTCGTTACATGGGTTGGATAGAAAGCTTGCTCAATGTTAAATAAAATTCCATCATTTGTTATACAAAATAAATTAAAAATAAAATAAAAATAAATAAATAACAAAAATAAAAATAAAAATAAAAATTTCAGGCAAGAATGCTTTGGATGGTGATAGGTTAAGTGATTTTACAGTTGGTGGGTACAGATGTAATGCAAGTGAGGGACTGGTTTAACACTTACAATTTTGTTGAGATTCGCATTACACGAATATGGTTTATGGATTGCTCACCAGAATCTGGTAATCTTCTGCTTTGAAAGTGTGGATTTGCTCTCTCTTTTAGACTTGCTTATGACTTGAGAATTTTGATTTTGCTTTTATGAGTGTTGCTTTATATTCAATGGAAGGAAGGTTAAATTAAGTTTAACAAATTTTGAAAGTGTTTGTGGGTATCATAACTGGTAAACCCTCAGGAGACACAACTCCTCTTACTAGGGACACCTAGGGGTTTAAAGGCGTGTAGTGTTTGCTCAGCACTATCGAGTTCCCTGCGAAAGTGGCATTTTATTTTTCTCAATGTTTTCTTAGTTTTGTTTTATTTACTTGAGGACAAGTAACAATTCAAGTTTGGGGGTATTTGATGAGCCAAAAATATACTTGTATTTCCCATATATTTAATTAGTTATTATTATTATTTTGGGAGGAATTGATACTCGAATTTATTATATTGACAGATTTATTCTAGAAGGAGTTTTTGGAGCAAAAGAAGGAAGTATATCAATGAAATCCCAATTCAAGTAGGAGAAGGCATATGCTTGCCTATTTCTGTTCAAACTAGGAATTAGATTTTCTTATTTTTATTTTACTCCTTTTCAAAGTAGGATTAGGAATCTTTCCTTATAAATACCCAAGCTTGGCTTAGATTTAAGGAGACTAGATTTCAGATTACAATTCTCCATCTAAGAGCACGGCAAAGCTGGGATTTCGGCTACCCTTGTTCTACAAACTGTTTGTTCTCTCAACTTCAATTTTAATGAAATTGTTTCTATTCATTATGAGCATGAGTAGCTAATTTTCTCACTAGGGTTAGACCTAAGCTTTAACATGATTATGTGATTTATCCTTTTCCTATGTTGTCGTATATGCATGCTTTGAATTTTTAATCACTGTTTAAAACTATCTTTATGTCTTAATGCTTGATCACCCTTAGGATATTTAGACAAGTAATTTGATGCAATTTTATAGGAATGCCCACCTAAAAATTGGGATTAGCTTCTTGTGATTAAGGATTGTAATACATCTAGGTTAAATGCCATAACTAAGAGATTGCATGGTTATAAAAGATTTTCATGAACTTAATGAATCTTGCATGTAGAATTAGATCTAAATGCCATAGAGTAATCGCATGTTAGGTATACGTTTTCACTTGAATGCCCACGAGGAAAATATGCTTTCGAAAAATCTAACCTTCAAAGTTGCATGTATTGATTCATAGATTCTTTTCTAAGTCACATATGATTGTTAATGGTGAAAGTTGAGCCCTAGTACTTGTTTACATTGTTTACTTAATTTTTATTCAGTCACCAAACTTATTGCAATTATTTTATTTTTAATTAAGAGTGAATCCTAAAAATAAGAATTATCCATATCAGTCCCTGAGGAAATCGACCCTGCTTTCAGTGCTATACTACAACAGCCCTGTACTCTTGCAGGTATTATTTGTGTGATTTTAACCTTTGTTTTACAGGTGGGAAAAATCCTATCAAGAAATTGGCGCCGCTGCCGGGGACTGTGCCGATTACTCTTATTTTAATTTACTTTTAGTTAATTATTTGTTTTCAATTTTTCTCTCTACTTCTCCAATTCAACATTTAAGCACAGGTCTGCCCTAATATGAAGTTGGGATATTTATAGCTACATCAGAACGATGCCGTTTTGTCCCTTCAAACACGACGGCGTCGTTTTCCTGAGCATGGAGCACAACATGTCTTTGGTTCGACCCCAGGTGCTCTTCTTTCTTTCTGTTTTCTTTTCCTTTTTATTTTTATGTTAATTCTTTCTTTTGTTTTGTTTTTCCTTATCCTTTTCTTTCGCATTTCTTTGTCTTTTTTTTTCTGTTGCACCACGGGGACATGTTGCATGATAAGTTTGGGGGTAGGAAACTATCACTTTGTTTGTGTCTATTAAATAAAAAAAAAAACAGAAAATGAAAAAATATAAAATAAAAATTTTAGAAAAAAATTACAAAAGATTTTGTTTAAGATTTAATTTGATTTTTCCTTCCCAATTTATTTTTAATGCACTCTATTTGCTATGATTGAAATTTGAAAATTCATAAGTGAGATTAAATATCTAGCATGACCACCAAGAACATATAGTTGATTTTTGCACACAATTCTTACCATATTCAATTTTGCACATGCACTTCAACTTATTTGTGGAAATTAAATTTGTTTCAAGCATGCTAATTTTTCTTAGTCTAAGATTGTGGGTTATTTAATTTGTTACCATCCAAGGTTCGAAAAAGTGAAAGCCATAAATAAATCGGAGGTGAGTCCGAGCCCTAAAATAAGGGTGTGCATTTACCCATCAATTACATGCTAGCCTTTCCAATTCGAGTAAATTAATCATTTGGGACATTTGTTGTCTGGTGCCCTAAAGTCATCTGATTTGGGAGTCATCGATCTAAAGCTCGTTACATGGGTTGGATAGAAAGCTTGCTCAATGTTAAATAAAATTCCATCATTTGTTATACAAAATAAATTAAAAATAAAATAAAAATAAATAAATAACAAAAATAAAAATAAAAATAAAAATTTCAGGCAAGAATGCTTTGGATGGTGATAGGTTAAGTGATTTTACAGTTGGTGGGTACAGATGTAATGCAAGTGAGGGACTGGTTTAACACTTACAATTTTGTTGAGATTCGCATTACACGAATATGGTTTATGGATTGCTCACCAGAATCTGGTAATCTTCTGCTTTGAAAGTGTGGATTTGCTCTCTCTTTTAGACTTGCTTATGACTTGAGAATTTTGATTTTGCTTTTATGAGTGTTGCTTTATATTCAATGGAAGGAAGGTTAAATTAAGTTTAACAAATTTTGAAAGTGTTTGTGGGTATCATAACTGGTAAACCCTCAGGAGACACAACTCCTCTTACTAGGGACACCTAGGGGTTTAAAGGCGTGTAGTGTTTGCTCAGCACTATCGAGTTCCCTGCGAAAGTGGCATTTTATTTTTCTCAATGTTTTCTTAGTTTTGTTTTATTTACTTGAGGACAAGTAACAATTCAAGTTTGGGGGTATTTGATGAGCCAAAAATATACTTGTATTTCCCATATATTTAATTAGTTATTATTATTATTTTGGGAGGAATTGATACTCGAATTTATTATATTGACAGATTTATTCTAGAAGGAGTTTTTGGAGCAAAAGAAGGAAGTATATCAATGAAATCCCAATTCAAGTAGGAGAAGGCATATGCTTGCCTATTTCTGTTCAAACTAGGAATTAGATTTTCTTATTTTTATTTT
Source organism: Oemleria cerasiformis (assembly GCA_037349345.1). NCBI lineage: Eukaryota > Viridiplantae > Streptophyta > Magnoliopsida > Rosales > Rosaceae > Oemleria > Oemleria cerasiformis. The sequence goes on along the minus strand of JAZGTL010000003.1, from coordinate 9,066,451 downwards.
ACTCCTTTTCAAAGTAGGATTAGGAATCTTTCCTTATAAATACCCAAGCTTGGCTTAGATTTAAGGAGACTAGATTTCAGATTACAATTCTCCATCTAAGAGCACGGCAAAGCTGGGATTTCGGCTACCCTTGTTCTACAAACTGTTTGTTCTCTCAACTTCAATTTTAATGAAATTGTTTCTATTCATTATGAGCATGAGTAGCTAATTTTCTCACTAGGGTTAGACCTAAGCTTTAACATGATTATGTGATTTATCCTTTTCCTATGTTGTCGTATATGCATGCTTTGAATTTTTAATCACTGTTTAAAACTATCTTTATGTCTTAATGCTTGATCACCCTTAGGATATTTAGACAAGTAATTTGATGCAATTTTATAGGAATGCCCACCTAAAAATTGGGATTAGCTTCTTGTGATTAAGGATTGTAATACATCTAGGTTAAATGCCATAACTAAGAGATTGCATGGTTATAAAAGATTTTCATGAACTTAATGAATCTTGCATGTAGAATTAGATCTAAATGCCATAGAGTAATCGCATGTTAGGTATACGTTTTCACTTGAATGCCCACGAGGAAAATATGCTTTCGAAAAATCTAACCTTCAAAGTTGCATGTATTGATTCATAGATTCTTTTCTAAGTCACATATGATTGTTAATGGTGAAAGTTGAGCCCTAGTACTTGTTTACATTGTTTACTTAATTTTTATTCAGTCACCAAACTTATTGCAATTATTTTATTTTTAATTAAGAGTGAATCCTAAAAATAAGAATTATCCATATCAGTCCCTGAGGAAATCGACCCTGCTTTCAGTGCTATACTACAACAGCCCTGTACTCTTGCAGGTATTATTTGTGTGATTTTAACCTTTGTTTTACAGGTGGGAAAAATCCTATCAAGAAATTGGCGCCGCTGCCGGGGACTGTGCCGATTACTCTTATTTTAATTTACTTTTAGTTAATTATTTGTTTTCAATTTTTCTCTCTACTTCTCCAATTCAACATTTAAGCACAGGTCTGCCCTAATATGAAGTTGGGATATTTATAGCTACATCAGAACGATGCCGTTTTGTCCCTTCAAACACGACGGCGTCGTTTTCCTGAGCATGGAGCACAACATGTCTTTGGTTCGACCCCAGGTGCTCTTCTTTCTTTCTGTTTTCTTTTCCTTTTTATTTTTATGTTAATTCTTTCTTTTGTTTTGTTTTTCCTTATCCTTTTCTTTCGCATTTCTTTGTCTTTTTTTTTCTGTTGCACCACGGGGACATGTTGCATGATAAGTTTGGGGGTAGGAAACTATCACTTTGTTTGTGTCTATTAAATAAAAAAAAAAACAGAAAATGAAAAAATATAAAATAAAAATTTTAGAAAAAAATTACAAAAGATTTTGTTTAAGATTTAATTTGATTTTTCCTTCCCAATTTATTTTTAATGCACTCTATTTGCTATGATTGAAATTTGAAAATTCATAAGTGAGATTAAATATCTAGCATGACCACCAAGAACATATAGTTGATTTTTGCACACAATTCTTACCATATTCAATTTTGCACATGCACTTCAACTTATTTGTGGAAATTAAATTTGTTTCAAGCATGCTAATTTTTCTTAGTCTAAGATTGTGGGTTATTTAATTTGTTACCATCCAAGGTTCGAAAAAGTGAAAGCCATAAATAAATCGGAGGTGAGTCCGAGCCCTAAAATAAGGGTGTGCATTTACCCATCAATTACATGCTAGCCTTTCCAATTCGAGTAAATTAATCATTTGGGACATTTGTTGTCTGGTGCCCTAAAGTCATCTGATTTGGGAGTCATCGATCTAAAGCTCGTTACATGGGTTGGATAGAAAGCTTGCTCAATGTTAAATAAAATTCCATCATTTGTTATACAAAATAAATTAAAAATAAAATAAAAATAAATAAATAACAAAAATAAAAATAAAAATAAAAATTTCAGGCAAGAATGCTTTGGATGGTGATAGGTTAAGTGATTTTACAGTTGGTGGGTACAGATGTAATGCAAGTGAGGGACTGGTTTAACACTTACAATTTTGTTGAGATTCGCATTACACGAATATGGTTTATGGATTGCTCACCAGAATCTGGTAATCTTCTGCTTTGAAAGTGTGGATTTGCTCTCTCTTTTAGACTTGCTTATGACTTGAGAATTTTGATTTTGCTTTTATGAGTGTTGCTTTATATTCAATGGAAGGAAGGTTAAATTAAGTTTAACAAATTTTGAAAGTGTTTGTGGGTATCATAACTGGTAAACCCTCAGGAGACACAACTCCTCTTACTAGGGACACCTAGGGGTTTAAAGGCGTGTAGTGTTTGCTCAGCACTATCGAGTTCCCTGCGAAAGTGGCATTTTATTTTTCTCAATGTTTTCTTAGTTTTGTTTTATTTACTTGAGGACAAGTAACAATTCAAGTTTGGGGGTATTTGATGAGCCAAAAATATACTTGTATTTCCCATATATTTAATTAGTTATTATTATTATTTTGGGAGGAATTGATACTCGAATTTATTATATTGACAGATTTATTCTAGAAGGAGTTTTTGGAGCAAAAGAAGGAAGTATATCAATGAAATCCCAATTCAAGTAGGAGAAGGCATATGCTTGCCTATTTCTGTTCAAACTAGGAATTAGATTTTCTTATTTTTATTTTACTCCTTTTCAAAGTAGGATTAGGAATCTTTCCTTATAAATACCCAAGCTTGGCTTAGATTTAAGGAGACTAGATTTCAGATTACAATTCTCCATCTAAGAGCACGGCAAAGCTGGGATTTCGGCTACCCTTGTTCTACAAACTGTTTGTTCTCTCAACTTCAATTTTAATGAAATTGTTTCTATTCATTATGAGCATGAGTAGCTAATTTTCTCACTAGGGTTAGACCTAAGCTTTAACATGATTATGTGATTTATCCTTTTCCTATGTTGTCGTATATGCATGCTTTGAATTTTTAATCACTGTTTAAAACTATCTTTATGTCTTAATGCTTGATCACCCTTAGGATATTTAGACAAGTAATTTGATGCAATTTTATAGGAATGCCCACCTAAAAATTGGGATTAGCTTCTTGTGATTAAGGATTGTAATACATCTAGGTTAAATGCCATAACTAAGAGATTGCATGGTTATAAAAGATTTTCATGAACTTAATGAATCTTGCATGTAGAATTAGATCTAAATGCCATAGAGTAATCGCATGTTAGGTATACGTTTTCACTTGAATGCCCACGAGGAAAATATGCTTTCGAAAAATCTAACCTTCAAAGTTGCATGTATTGATTCATAGATTCTTTTCTAAGTCACATATGATTGTTAATGGTGAAAGTTGAGCCCTAGTACTTGTTTACATTGTTTACTTAATTTTTATTCAGTCACCAAACTTATTGCAATTATTTTATTTTTAATTAAGAGTGAATCCTAAAAATAAGAATTATCCATATCAGTCCCTGAGGAAATCGACCCTGCTTTCAGTGCTATACTACAACAGCCCTGTACTCTTGCAGGTATTATTTGTGTGATTTTAACCTTTGTTTTACAGGTGGGAAAAATCCTATCAAGAAATTGGCGCCGCTGCCGGGGACTGTGCCGATTACTCTTATTTTAATTTAGTTTTAGTTAATTATTTGTTTTCAATTTTTCTCTCTACTTCTCCAATTCAACATTTAAGCACAGGTCTGCCCTAATATGAAGTTGGGATATTTATAGCTACATCAGAACGATGCCGTTTTGTCCCTTCAAACACGACGGCGTCGTTTTCCTGAGCATGGAGCACAACATGTCTTTGGTTCGACCCCAGGTGCTCTTCTTTCTTTCTGTTTTCTTTTCCTTTTTATTTTTATGTTAATTCTTTCTTTTGTTTTGTTTTTCCTTATCCTTTTCTTTCGCATTTCTTTGTCTTTTTTTTCTGTTGCACCACGGGGACATGTTGCATGATAAGTTTGGGGGTAGGAAACTATCACTTTGTTTGTGTCTATTAAATAAAAAAAAAACAGAAAATGAAAAAATATAAAATAAAAATTTTAGAAAAAAATTACAAAAGATTTTGTTTAAGATTTAATTTGATTTTTCCTTCCCAATTTATTTTTAATGCACTCTATTTGCTATGATTGAAATTTGAAAATTCATAAGTGAGATTAAATATCTAGCATGACCACCAAGAACATATAGTTGATTTTTGCACACAATTCTTACCATATTCAATTTTGCACATGCACTTCAACTTATTTGTGGAAATTAAATTTGTTTCAAGCATGCTAATTTTTCTTAGTCTAAGATTGTGGGTTATTTAATTTGTTACCATCCAAGGTTCGAAAAAGTGAAAGCCATAAATAAATCGGAGGTGAGTCCGAGCCCTAAAATAAGGGTGTGCATTTACCCATCAATTACATGCTAGCCTTTCCAATTCGAGTAAATTAATCATTTGGGACATTTGTTGTCTGGTGCCCTAAAGTCATCTGATTTGGGAGTCATCGATCTAAAGCTCGTTACATGGGTTGGATAGAAAGCTTGCTCAATGTTAAATAAAATTCCATCATTTGTTATACAAAATAAATTAAAAATAAAATAAAAATAAATAAATAACAAAAATAAAAATAAAAATAAAAATTTCAGGCAAGAATGCTTTGGATGGTGATAGGTTAAGTGATTTTACAGTTGGTGGGTACAGATGTAATGCAAGTGAGGGACTGGTTTAACACTTACAATTTTGTTGAGATTCGCATTACACGAATATGGTTTATGGATTGCTCACCAGAATCTGGTAATCTTCTGCTTTGAAAGTGTGGATTTGCTCTCTCTTTTAGACTTGCTTATGACTTGAGAATTTTGATTTTGCTTTTATGAGTGTTGCTTTATATTCAATGGAAGGAAGGTTAAATTAAGTTTAACAAATTTTGAAAGTGTTTGTGGGTATCATAACTGGTAAACCCTCAGGAGACACAACTCCTCTTACTAGGGACACCTAGGGGTTTAAAGGCGTGTAGTGTTTGCTCAGCACTATCGAGTTCCCTGCGAAAGTGGCATTTTATTTTTCTCAATGTTTTCTTAGTTTTGTTTTATTTACTTGAGGACAAGTAACAATTCAAGTTTGGGGGTATTTGATGAGCCAAAAATATACTTGTATTTCCCATATATTTAATTAGTTATTATTATTATTTTGGGAGGAATTGATACTCGAATTTATTATATTGACAGATTTATTCTAGAAGGAGTTTTTGGAGCAAAAGAAGGAAGTATATCAATGAAATCCCAATTCAAGTAGGAGAAGGCATATGCTTGCCTATTTCTGTTCAAACTAGGAATTAGATTTTCTTATTTTTATTTTACTCCTTTTCAAAGTAGGATTAGGAATCTTTCCTTATAAATACCCAAGCTTGGCTTAGATTTAAGGAGACTAGATTTCAGATTACAATTCTCCATCTAAGAGCACGGCAAAGCTGGGATTTCGGCTACCCTTGTTCGACAAACTGTTTGTTCTCTCAACTTCAATTTTAATGAAATTGTTTCTATTCATTATGAGCATGAGTAGCTAATTTTCTCACTAGGGTTAGACCTAAGCTTTAACATGATTATGTGATTTATCCTTTTCCTATGTTGTCGTATATGCATGCTTTGAATTTTTAATCACTGTTTAAAACTATCTTTATGTCTTAATGCTTGATCACCCTTAGGATATTTAGACAAGTAATTTGATGCAATTTTATAGGAATGCCCACCTAAAAATTGGGATTAGCTTCTTGTGATTAAGGATTGTAATACATCTAGGTTAAATGCCATAACTAAGAGATTGCATGGTTATAAAAGATTTTCATGAACTTAATGAATCTTGCATGTAGAATTAGATCTAAATGCCATAGAGTAATCGCATGTTAGGTATACGTTTTCACTTGAATGCCCACGAGGAAAATATGCTTTCGAAAAATCTAACCTTCAAAGTTGCATGTATTGATTCATAGATTCTTTTCTAAGTCACATATGATTGTTAATGGTGAAAGTTGAGCCCTAGTACTTGTTTACATTGTTTACTTAATTTTTATTCAGTCACCAAACTTATTGCAATTATTTTATTTTTAATTAAGAGTGAATCCTAAAAATAAGAATTATCCATATCAGTCCCTGAGGAAATCGACCCTGCTTTCAGTGCTATACTACAACAGCCCTGTACTCTTGCAGGTATTATTTGTGTGATTTTAACCTTTGTTTTACAGGTGGGAAAAATCCTATCAAGAAATTGGCGCCGCTGCCGGGGACTGTGCCGATTACTCTTATTTTAATTTACTTTTAGTTAATTATTTGTTTTCAATTTTTCTCTCTACTTCTCCAATTCAACATTTAAGCACATGTCTGCCCTAATCTGAAGTTGGGATATTTATAGCTACATCAGAACGATGCCGTTTTGTCCCTTCAAACACGACGGCGTCGTTTTCCTGAGCATGGAGCACAACATGTCTTTGGTTCGACCCCAGGTGCTCTTCTTTTTTTCTGTTTTCTTTTCCTTTTTATTTTTATGTTAATTCTTTCTTTTGTTTTGTTTTTCCTTATCCTTTTCTTTCGCATTTCTTTGTCTTTTTTTTCTGTTGCACCACGGGGACATGTTGCATGATAAGTTTGGGGGTAGGAAACTATCACTTTGTTTGTGTCTATTAAATAAAAAAAAAAACAGAAAATGAAAAAATATAAAATAAAAATTTTAGAAAAAAATTACAAAAGATTTTGTTTAAGATTTAATTTGATTTTTCCTTCCCAATTTATTTTTAATGCACTCTATTTGCTATGATTGAAATTTGAAAATTCATAAGTGAGATTAAATATCTAGCATGACCACCAAGAACATATAGTTGATTTTTGCACACAATTCTTACCATATTCAATTTTGCACATGCACTTCAACTTATTTGTGGAAATTAAATTTGTTTCAAGCATGCTAATTTTTCTTAGTCTAAGATTGTGGGTTATTTAATTTGTTACCATCCAAGGTTCGAAAAAGTGAAAGCCATAAATAAATCGGAGGTGAGTCCGAGCCCTAAAATAAGGGTGTGCATTTACCCATCAATTACATGCTAGCCTTTCCAATTCGAGTAAATTAATCATTTGGGACATTTGTTGTCTGGTGCCCTAAAGTCATCTGATTTGGGAGTCATCGATCTAAAGCTCGTTACATGGGTTGGATAGAAAGCTTGCTCAATGTTAAATAAAATTCCATCATTTGTTATACAAAATAAATTAAAAATAAAATAAAAATAAATAAATAACAAAAATAAAAATAAAAATAAAAATTTCAGGCAAGAATGCTTTGGATGGTGATAGGTTAAGTGATTTTACAGTTGGTGGGTACAGATGTAATGCAAGTGAGGGACTGGTTTAACACTTACAATTTTGTTGAGATTCGCATTACACGAATATGGTTTATGGATTGCTCACCAGAATCTGGTAATCTTCTGCTTTGAAAGTGTGGATTTGCTCTCTCTTTTAGACTTGCTTATGACTTGAGAATTTTGATTTTTCTTTTATGAGTGTTGCTTTATATTCAATGGAAGGAAGGTTAAATTAAGTTTAACAAATTTTGAAAGTGTTTGTGGGTATCATAACTGGTAAACCCTCAGGAGACACAACTCCTCTTACTAGGGACACCTAGGGGTTTAAAGGCGTGTAGTGTTTGCTCAGCACTATCGAGTTCCCTGCGAAAGTGGCATTTTATTTTTCTCAATGTTTTCTTAGTTTTGTTTTATTTACTTGAGGACAAGTAACAATTCAAGTTTGGGGGTATTTGATGAGCCAAAAATATACTTGTATTTCCCATATATTTAATTAGTTATTATTATTATTTTGGGAGGAATTGATACTCGAATTTATTATATTGACAGATTTATTCTAGAAGGAGTTTTTGGAGCAAAAGAAGGAAGTATATCAATGAAATCCCAATTCAAGTAGGAGAAGGCATATGCTTGCCTATTTCTGTTCAAACTAGGAATTAGATTTTCTTATTTTTATTTTACTCCTTTTCAAAGTAGGATTAGGAATCTTTCCTTATAAATACCCAAGCTTGGCTTAGATTTAAGGAGACTAGATTTCAGATTACAATTCTCCATCTAAGAGCACGGCAAAGCTGGGATTTCGGCTACCCTTGTTCGACAAACTGTTTGTTCTCTCAACTTCAATTTTAATGAAATTGTTTCTATTCATTATGAGCATGAGTAGCTAATTTTCTCACTAGGGTTAGACCTAAGCTTTAACATGATTATGTGATTTATCCTTTTCCTATGTTGTCGTATATGCATGCTTTGAATTTTTAATCACTGTTTAAAACTATCTTTATGTCTTAATGCTTGATCACCCTTAGGATATTTAGACAAGTAATTTGATGCAATTTTATAGGAATGCCCACCTAAAAATTGGGATTAGCTTCTTGTGATTAAGGATTGTAATACATCTAGGTTAAATGCCATAACTAAGAGATTGCATGGTTATAAAAGATTTTCATGAACTTAATGAATCTTGCATGTAGAATTAGATCTAAATGCCATAGAGTAATCGCATGTTAGGTATACGTTTTCACTTGAATGCCCACGAGGAAAATATGCTTTCGAAAAATCTAACCTTCAAAGTTGCATGTATTGATTCATAGATTCTTTTCTAAGTCACATATGATTGTTAATGGTGAAAGTTGAGCCCTAGTACTTGTTTACATTGTTTACTTAATTTTTATTCAGTCACCAAACTTATTGCAATTATTTTATTTTTAATTAAGAGTGAATCCTAAAAATAAGAATTATCCATATCAGTCCCTGAGGAAATCGACCCTGCTTTCAGTGCTATACTACAACAGCCCTGTACTCTTGCAGGTATTATTTGTGTGATTTTAACCTTTGTTTTACAGGTGGGAAAAATCCTATCAAGAAATTGGCGCCGCTGCCGGGGACTGTGCCGATTACTCTTATTTTAATTTACTTTTAGTTAATTATTTGTTTTCAATTTTTCTCTCTACTTCTCCAATTCAACATTTAAGCACATGTCTGCCCTAATCTGAAGTTGGGATATTTATAGCTACATCAGAACGATGCCGTTTTGTCCCTTCAAACACGACGGCGTCGTTTTCCTGAGCATGGAGCACAACATGTCTTTGGTTCGACCCCAGGTGCTCTTCTTTTTTTCTGTTTTCTTTTCCTTTTTATTTTTATGTTAATTCTTTCTTTTGTTTTGTTTTTCCTTATCCTTTTCTTTCGCATTTCTTTGTCTTTTTTTTCTGTTGCACCACGGGGACATGTTGCATGATAAGTTTGGGGGTAGGAAACTATCACTTTGTTTGTGTCTATTAAATAAAAAAAAAACAGAAAATGAAAAAATATAAAATAAAAATTTTAGAAAAAAATTACAAAAGATTTTGTTTAAGATTTAATTTGATTTTTCCTTCCCAATTTATTTTTAATGCACTCTATTTGCTATGATTGAAATTTGAAAATTCATAAGTGAGATTAAATATCTAGCATGACCACCAAGAACATATAGTTGATTTTTGCACACAATTCTTACCATATTCAATTTTGCACATGCACTTCAACTTATTTGTGGAAATTAAATTTGTTTCAAGCATGCTAATTTTTCTTAGTCTAAGATTGTGGGTTATTTAATTTGTTACCATCCAAGGTTCGAAAAAGTGAAAGCCATAAATAAATCGGAGGTGAGTCCGAGCCCTAAAATAAGGGTGTGCATTTACCCATCAATTACATGCTAGCCTTTCCAATTCGAGTAAATTAATCATTTGGGACATTTGTTGTCTGGTGCCCTAAAGTCATCTGATTTGGGAGTCATCGATCTAAAGCTCGTTACATGGGTTGGATAGAAAGCTTGCTCAATGTTAAATAAAATTTCATCATTTGTTATACAAAATAAATTAAAAATAAAATAAAAATAAATAAATAACAAAAATAAAAATAAAAATAAAAATTTCAGGCAAGAATGCTTTGGATGGTGATAGGTTAAGTGATTTTACAGTTGGTGGGTAAAGATGTAATGCAAGTGAGGGACTGGTTTAACACTTACAATTTTGTTGAGATTCGCATTACACGAATATGGTTTATGGATTGCTCACCAGAATCTGGTAATCTTCTGCTTTGAAAGTGTGGATTTGCTCTCTCTTTTAGACTTGCTTATGACTTGAGAATTTTGATTTTGCTTTTATGAGTGTTGCTTTATATTCAATGGAAGGAAGGTTAAATTAAGTTTAACAAATTTTGAAAGTGTTTGTGGGTATCATAACTGGTAAACCCTCAGGAGACACAACTCCTCTTACTAGGGACACCTAGGGGTTTAAAGGCGTGTAGTGTTTGCTCAGCACTATCGAGTTCCCTGCGAAAGTGGCATTTTATTTTTCTCAATGTTTTCTTAGTTTTGTTTTATTTACTTGAGGACAAGTAACAATTCAAGTTTGGGGGTATTTGATGAGCCAAAAATATACTTGTATTTCCCATATATTTAATTAGTTATTATTATTATTTTGGGAGGAATTGATACTCGAATTTATTATATTGACATATTTATTCTAGAAGGAGTTTTTGGAGCAAAAGAAGGAAGTATATCAATGAAATCTCAATTCAAGTAGGAGAAGGCATATGCTTGCCTATTTCTGTTCAAACTAGGAATTATATTTTCTTATTTTTATTTTACTCCTTTTTAAGGTAGGATTAGGAATCTTTCCTTATAAATACCCAAGCTTGGCATAGATTTAAGGAGACTAGATTTCAGATTACAATTCTCTATCTAAGAGCACGGCAAAGCTGGGATTTCGGCTACCCTTGTTCTACAAACTGTTTGTTCTCTCAACTTCAATTTTAATGAAATTGTTTCTATTCATTATGAGCATGAGTAGCTAATTTTCTCACTAGGGTTAGACCTAAGCCTTAACATGATTATGTGATTTATCCTTTTCCTATGTTGTCGTATATGTATGCTTTGAATTTTTAATCACTGTTTAAAACTATCTTTATGTCTTAATCCTTGATCACCCTTAGGATATTTAGACAAGTAATTTGATGCAATTTTATAGGAATGCCCACCTAAAAATTTGGATTAGCTTCTTGTGATTAAGGATTGTAATACATCTAGGTTAAATGCCATAACTAAGAGATTGCATGGTTATAAAAGATTTTCATGAACTTAATGAATTTTGCATGTAGAATTAGATCTAAATGCCATAGAGTAATCGCATGTTAGGTATACGTTTTCACTTGAATGCCCACGAGGAAAATATGCTTTCGAAAAATCTAACCTTCAAAGTTGCATGTATTGATTCATAGATTCTTTTCTAAGTCACATATGATTGTTAATGGTGAAAATTGAGCCCTAGTACTTGTTTACATTGTTTACTTAATTTTTATTCAGTCACCAAACTTATTGCAATTATTTTATTTTTAATTAAGAGTGAATCCTAAAGATAAGAATTATCCATATCAGTCCTTGAGGAAATCGACCCTGCTTTCAGTGCTATACTACAACAGCCCTGTACTCTTGCAGGTATTATTTGTGTGATTTTAACCCTTGTTTTACAGGTGGGAAAAATCCTATCAAGTGTCTTCATAATTATAATAGTAGTAGAAAATGTGAGATGATCGGGTTGCTTAAAAACAAATAATGATAATTGAAATTTATGGGTTTTATGAAAAACAAATGATGATAATTGAAATTTACTTATGTGAATTGTCACCTATATCGTTCTTATTTGTTTTTCATTCTTTCTGATGTTCCTGTTTCATGAAGAGGATATTCTCTGCAAATGGATTTTACTTATTTTGATCATTTTCCATGTTGTATCTGCCTGATCTTTATTTGTCTTTGTTTCTGATGTTGTTGTCTCTAGGGTTTTGGGTTATTGATTGAGAGTGGTTAATGATATTCTTCATCTGTTTGTTGAATATAGTCCTTGTTTTTTCAAGCGTGAATTACGTACCTTAACCGCTTGAATTTCAGGATATTCTTTATGTTTTTTGTGTAAGCTGCTTTTTATTATCTTTCATTCTCCTGGGTTCACTGAGTCCAGTTTTTGTCCCTACTAAAAATTTCAGGAAAATGTACCCTGGTGGTTACACTGCTGAAGTTACAAGCTTATACCCTAGAGCTGCAGAGCAGGATGATCACGACTTTTTTGGTATTTGTGGTGCTGTTGAGCATGTTGAAATCATCAGGTAGAATTCATCCTTCCCTGCTTTTAATTACTGAAATTGATTCGTTTTTGCGCCTAATGTGAATCTGGAAAGGTGATTGTCTAGTCATAATTACGTATGGGAGGTTTTCCTGCCATAAACTAATTGATTTGGTCGAAAGCTATTTGTTTCTGAATAATGGTCAAAAGGAAAATGCCTTTTTCAAAGCCTCCCTTCAACTTCTTTATCTAGATTCTAGAATTAACTGATTAAAGAAATTGAAGCAGCACGAGTTTACAAGCCATCATCTGATAGCCAACACAATGTAGAGAGTAGTCTTAGTAATTCAGCGCAAATAATATTTTGCAAGCATAGGCGATGCTATTTAGAGCAAAGTCTTAGCTTTTAATTTATAGGAAATGGTAATATTTTGATATATATTCTAGAATTTCAACATAATGTTCATATTCATAATGGCATTCTCCATAGAACAACGAAGTTACTCTTAGTAATTCACCGCACTCTCATTTGATAGCTAACAGCTCTCACGCAACAAAAACTTTCTTTACTCAAAGTTTTGTTTTTGAATTTATTTAAAATTGCCTGAAATTAATTATAGTGTTTATTCACTGGCTTTGGTAAGATTAAGATGAAGAATTTGTTAGATGGGATTTGTTTGGTTATTGGGAAAGATAAATGAGGGATTTTTTTCGATGAGGTCCAGGAAAGGAGAGGCTTAGTTCATTCATTTAAAAATTAGGGATCATCATTCATAGTTTGTTTGGTATATGTGTTTTGATGAGGTATTATAATAAAGATTTGACTTTTTTTTTTAATCTCAATTAAGCATTGATTTATAATTCTTTTATATTAGTAGAAAAGAGAGAATGGAAATGGTGGTTCTAGGCTTGTAACATTTAGTTAGGACTGAAGTTAGCTTTTGTGACTTTGTTGAGTAAATTTAAGTAAAATTTAAAGGTTGCTGATTGAGTGCCATGGAAACAGTTTTTATTGACAAACTTTTATAAGATTAAGATGGAGCATTGGTTAGATGGGATTCGTTTGGTTATTGGGCTAGATAAAAGAGGAACATTTTTTCCTAACGAGGTGAAATGTGCTTAGAAGCTGCGAATTAATGTGTTTTCTGTTATTATTCTTAATCAATCTATTTTATTGATTGTTTTGATGGGATTCTTTGGGTCAGCTGCTTCATAATTGTTTAGCTGGAATCTCTGATTGTATGCTTAATTATTTTATTTTGTTGCTTGATTGATTGAGCCAGTATTGTATTAAAAGCTCAGTGCTTGCATAATGTGAATATGCTACCTTTTTGGTTACTTGGATTTTGGGTTTGTGCCATAGTTGACTAGGGTAGCTAGCTGCTACTCTTTTATGTTTTGACAGAGTGTCCGGGTTTGATATGCTCCTGGGAATTGCATACTGTGGTAGTACCGAAACAAACTGATACATTAGTTAGGATAAAGAAATTGGAATAATGGTTGGTGTCCTTCTAATCCCTTTAATCATATCATAGGCGACTGGGCTAGAATCCAAGTTGTTTGACCAGTATTCTCTTAGATTTTATGATTTAGTAGAACAATTTAACTATTTTAAGTACACTTTAACAGTGAATATTGTGGTTTGAAAATTGTGTTTACATATAATTTTTGTGCTTCAGGTGATATTTTTCTTCGAGTTAGATTGCAAGGTTCTGGTTGTCCACTTGGTTTTGTTTTCAAATGTTGATCTGGAAAAAAATGGGAAAAAATTATTAAAAGAGGATTCGCTGTGATTCGAACTGGAGCCTCTTTGAAGAGAAACCAAAAGGGAAAAAAGCGGAAAAAACTACGAAAAGCTGCTTTTAATGGGATTCGATCAAGGGGTCTCTTTGAAGGAAAATGACGATCAAGCTAACTCGCTCTAGTAGAAAATTTGATTAATACTGGAGTAACATGATTATATATTAAATTAACATAACAACTATATATAAAAAAATATTTCGGAGCCCTCACCTCAAGGCGGCTGTCTTATCCGACTACACTCAGGGTCAGCCTCGATGCCAATCCATAAATTAATCCGAGGGATTTCACTACATGATACGTGGCATTGTTCATTTTGAGGAGAAGGTGATGGATCTTTCCTGAGATGTACACATGGCATGAATGCACGGTTGTCCTGGTTTGTGTTTTATGGTGCTTTCTTATCAACCAGAGATGGTGTTTGTATTTTTATAGATTAATTTTGAGCACTACCAGCTTCCAAGCTAATGGGCTAACCTTGAGACAATCTAAGACAATCTTTGAAGTTGTCCAAAATCAATGATAAAGACAATAGGATGCACATGTTGGACAAAAAACAAAAACAAGACAAGATTGATTATATGGTAAAACTTTCAGTTAGGGTTCGTTTGAGAATAAGGATTTGAATTTGGATTTGAAATTCCTTTATTTGAAATCTCATTGTTTGACAAAATAATTATTTATTTAGAGATTTGAAATTCAATTTAAGGAATTTCAAATCCATTGTTTGTCAAATTATTATTTGTAAGAATTTGAATTGAAGTTTTCAAATAAGCAATTTCACTATACAAATTGAAAATAATATTAATCATAATCCATCAAACTGTCAATTTCATAACCAAAATCATATTAAACAAGACAAACATCAACATTGTTGTTGGCTAATTCTTTCTTACAACTACAAAAAGGAAAATATAGAAATTATCATGCATGCCATTCTTCATCTTCTTCACATCCTCTGTTTCTCTCTTATCAAGATCCTTTATCACATTTTTTTAATTTGAGTTTCCTGCAAACATGAAAAACAATGAAATGACATCATGATCTATCTTAACGTATCCTACAAAAAAGATATTCTCATAAATTTATTCGATAAGAAATCTTATGCAATAAAAATACAAAGTCACATTTAGATTTATTGATGAGAAACCCAATCTACTTTGTCTTCTCATTGTCAGAAAAGGAATTTAGTAGAGAAAATTTTTATGGGTTGCCACTTATTAGTAACTTTACAGCCTTGTAAACTTGAAGTCTATTGAGGTTTGGTATCATTGAAACCAATTGGTGTATCAATTTTCCCTTGAACGGTGGACTCATTTGACTTGCGAAAAACTTCTCAAGTAAAGTTGCTACTTGATCAATTGCTTGTGGGAATTGATCTTTTTTCTCTTTCTTGTTAGGACGTGAGTCAGAACTTTAAAGATACATAGCTTCATGCGAGTTCAAAACGAAGTTTGCATCAATTTGTTCTTTAGTTTCTAGCATCTCATATGCATCTCCAATTTCTTCTGCTCCTTCACTGGTGGCCGATCCCTCCCACACAACACACAATGTCTTCCTAATGGCTGTTTGGGTATGGTTCATGGGAAGGCTGGTCGATGGGTAGGTTTGGAAATGGGTCGGATCGTGTTGGGTTCGAGTCGTGTCATGAATTATGTTTTACACAACTATAACCAACCCGAATCCGGCTCATTTAATTCGTGTCAAGGATGTCCAACCTAAACCCGACCTGTTAATGACCAAGGTAACCCATATAACCCATTTAATAAACAGGTCGTGTTCGAAGCTCAAAACGAAGTTTGCATCAATTTGTTCTTTAGTTTCTAGCATCTCATCTGCATCTCCAATTTCTTCTGCTCCATCACTGGTGCCCGATCCCTCCCACACAACACACAATGTCTTCCTAATGGCTGTTTGGGTATGGTTCATTGGAAGGCTGGTCGATGGGTAGGTTTGGAAATGGGTCGGATCGTGTTGGGTTCGAGTCGTGTCATGAATTATGTTTTACCCAACTATACCCAACCCGAATCCGGCTCATTTAATTCGTGTCAAGGATGTCCAACCTAAACCCGACCTGTTAATGACCAAAGTAACCCATATAACCCATTTAACAAACAGGTCGTGTTCGAAGCTCAAAACGAAGTTTGCATCAATTTGTTCTTTAGTTTCTAGCATCTCATCTGCATCTCCAATTTCTTCTGCTCCATCACTGGTGCCCGATCCCTCCCACACAACACACAATGTCTTCCTAATGGCTGTTTGGTTATGGTTCATGGGAAGGCTGGTCGATGGGTAGGTTTGGAAATGGGTCGGATCGTGTTGGGTTCGTGTCGTGTCATGAATTATGTTTTACCCAACTATACCCAACCCGAATCCGGCTCATTTAATTCGTGTCAAGGATGTCCAACCCAAACCCGACCTGTTAATGACCAAGGTAACCCATATAACCCATTTAATAAACATGTCGTGTTCGAAGCTCAAAACGAAGTTTGCATCAATTTGTTCTTTAGTTTCTAGCATCTCATCTTCATCTCCAATTTCTTCTGCTCCATCACTGGTGCCCGATCCCTCCCACACAACACACAATGTCTTCCTAATGGCTGTTTGGGTATGGTTCATGGGAAGGCTGGTCGATGGGTAGGTTTGGAAATGGGTCGGATCGTGTTGGGTTCGTGTCGTGTCATGAATTATATTTTACCCAACTATACCCAACCCGAATCAGGCTCATTTAATTCTTGTCAAGGATGTCCAACCCAAACCCGACCTGTTAATGACGAAGGTAACCCATATAACCCATTTAATAAACAGGTCGTGTTGGAAGCTCAAAACGAAGTTTGCATCAATTTGTTCTTTAGTTTCTAGCATCTCATCTACATCTCCAATTTCTTCTGCTCCTTCACTAGTGCCCGATCCCTCCCACACAACACACAATGTCTTCCTAATGGCTGTTTGGGTATGGTTCATGGGAAGGCTGGTCGATGGGTGGGTTTGGAAATGGGTCGGATCGTGTTGGGTTCGTGTCGTGTCATGAATTATGTTTTACCCAACTATACCCAACCCGAATCTGGCTCATTTAATTCGTGTCAAGGATGTCCAACCTAAACCCGACCATGACCAAGGTAACCCATATAACCCATTTAATAAACAGGTCGTGTTCGAAGCTCAAAACGAAGTTTGCATCAATTTGTTCTTTAGTTTCTAGCATCTCATCTGCATCTCCAATTTCTTCTGCTCCTTCACTGGTGCCCGATCCCTCCCACACAACACACAATGTCTTCCTAATGGCTGTTTGGGTATGGTTCATGGGAAGGCTGGTCGATAGGTAGGTTAGGAAATGGGTCGGATCGTGTTGGGTTCGTGTCGTGTCATGAATTATGTTTTACCCAACTATACCCAACCCGAATCCGACTCATTTAATTCGTGTCAAGGATGTCCAACACAAACCCGACCTGTTAATGACCACGGTAACCCATATAACCCATTTAATAAACAGGTCGTGTTCGAAGCTCAAAACGAAGTTTGCATCAATTTGTTCTTTAGTTTCTGGCATCTCATCTGCATCTCCAATTTCTTCTGCTCCTTCACTGGTGCCCGATCCCACCCACACAACACACAATGTCTTCCTAATGGCAGTTTGGGTATGGTTCATGGGAAGGCTGGTCGATGGGTAGTTTTGGAAATGGGTCGGATCGTGTTGGGTTCGTGTCGTGTCATGAATTATGTTTTACCCAACTATACCAAACCTGAATCCGGCTCATTTAATTCGTGTCAAGGATGTCCAACCCAAACCCGAGCTATTAATGACCAAGGTAACCCATATAACCCATTTACTAAACAGGTCGTGTTGGAAGCTCAAAACGAAGTTTGCATCAATTTTTTCTTTAGTTTCTAGCATCTCATCTGCATCTCCAATTTCTTCTGCTCCTTCACTGGTGCCCTATCCCTCCCACACAACACACAATGTCTTTCTAATGGTTGTTTGGGTATGGTTCATGGGAAGGCTGGTCGATGGGTAGGTTTGGAAATGGGTTGGATCGTGTTGGGTTCGTGTCGTGTCATGAATTATGTTTTACCCAACTATACCCAACCCGAATCCGGCTCATTTAATTCGTGTCAAGGATGTCCAACCCAAACCCGACCTGTTAATGACCAAGGTAACCCATATAACCCATTTAATAAACATGTCGTGTTCGAAGCTCAAAACGAAGTTTGCATCAATTTGTTCTTTAGTTTCTAGCATCTCATCTGCATCTCCTATTTCTTCTGCTCCTTTACTGGTGCCAGATCCCTCCCACACAACACACAATGTCTTCCTAATGGCTGTTTGGGTATGGTTCATGGGAAGGCTGGTCGATGGGTAGGTTTGGAAATGGGTCGGAACGTGTTGGGTTCGTGTCGTGTCATGAATTATGTTTTACCCAACTATACCCAACCCGAATCCAGCTCATTTAATTCGTGTCAAGGATGTCCAACCCAAACCCGACCTATTAATGACCAAGGTAACCCATATAACGCATTTACTAAACAGGTCGTGTTGGAAGCTCAAAACGAAGTTTGCATCAATTTGTTCTTTAGTTTCTAGCATCTCATCTACATCTCCAATTTCTTCTGCTCCTTCACTAGTGCCCGATCCCTCCCACACAACACACAATGTCTTCCTAATGGCTGTTTGGGTATGGTTCATGGGAAGGCTGGTCGATGGGTGGGTTTGGAAATGGGTCGGATCGTGTTGGGTTCGTGTCGTGTCATGAATTATGTTTTACCCAACTATACCCAACCTGAATCTGGCTCATTTAATTCGTGTCAAGGATGTCCAACCTAAACCCGACCATGACCAAGGTAACCCATATAACCCATTTAATAAACAGGTCGTGTTCGAAGGTCAAAACGAAGTTTGCATCAATTTGTTCTTTAGTTTCTAGCATCTCATCTGCATCTCCAATTTCTTCTGCTCCTTCACTGGTGCCTGATCCCTCCCACACAACACACAATGTCTTCTTAATGGCTGTTTGGGTATGGTTCATGGGAAGGCTGGTCGATAGGTAGGTTAGGAAATGGGTCGGATCATGTTGGGTTCGTGTCGTGTCATGAATTATGTTTTACCCAACTATACCCAACCTGAATCTGGCTCATTTAATTCGTGTCAAGGATGTCCAACCTAAACCCGACCATGACCAAGGTAACCCATATAACCCATTTAATAAACAGGTCGTGTTCGAAGGTCAAAACGAAGTTTGCATCAATTTGTTCTTTAGTTTCTAGCATCTCATCTGCATCTCCAATTTCTTCTGCTCCTTCACTGGTGCCTGATCCCTCCCACACAACACACAATGTCTTCTTAATGGCTGTTTGGGTATGGTTCATGGGAAGGCTGGTCGATAGGTAGGTTAGGAAATGGGTCGGATCATGTTGGGTTCGTGTCGTGTCATGAATTATGTTTTACCCAACTATACCCAACCCGAATCCGACTCATTTAATTCGTGTCAAGGATGTCCAACACAAACCCGACCTGTTAATGACCAAGGTAACCCATATAACCCATTTAATAAACAGGTCGTGTTCGAAGCTCAAAACGAAGTTTGCATCAATTTGTTCTTTAGTTTCTGGCATCTCATCTGCATCTCCAATTTCTTCTGCTCCTTCACTGGTGCCCGATCCCACCCACACAACACACAATGTCTTCCTAATGGCAGTTTGGGTATGGTTCATGGGAAGGCTGGTCGATGGGTAGTTTTGGAAATGGGTCGGATCGTGTTGGGTTCGTGTCGTGTCATGAATTATGTTTTACCCAACTATACCAAACCTGAATCCGGCTCATTTAATTCGTGTCAAGGATGTCCAACCCAAACCCGACCTATTAATGACCAAGGTAACCCATATAACCCATTTACTAAACAGGTCGTGTTGGAAGCTCAAAACGAAGTTTGCATCAATTTTTTCTTTAGTTTCTAGCATCTCATCTGCATCTCCAATTTCTTCTGCTCCTTCACTGGTGCCCTATCCCTCCCACACAACACACAATGTCTTTCTAATGGTTGTTTGGGTATGGTTCATGGGAAGGCTGGTCGATGGGTAGGTTTGGAAATGGGTTGGATCGTGTTGGGTTCGTGTCGTGTCATGAATTATGTTTTACCCAACTATACCCAACCCGAATCCGGCTCATTTAATTCGTGTCAAGGATGTCCAACCCAAACCCGACCTGTTAATGACCAAGGTAACCCATATAAACCATTTAATAAACATGTCGTGTTCGAAGCTCAAAACGAAGTTTGCATCAATTTGTTCTTTAGTTTCTAGCATCTCATCTGCATCTCCTATTTCTTCTGCTCCTTTACTGGTGCCAGATCCCTCCCACACAACACACAATGTCTTCCTAATGGCTGTTTGGGTATGGTTCATGGGAAGGCTGGTCGATGGGTAGGTTTGGAAATGGGTCGGAACGTGTTGGGTTCGTGTCGTGTCATGAATTATGTTTTACCCAACTATACCCAACCCGAATCCAGCTCATTTAATTCGTGTCAAGAATGTCCAACCCAAACCCGACCTGTTAATGACCAAGGTAACCCATATAACCCATTTAATAAACATGTCGTGTTCGAAGCTCAAAACGAAGTTTGCATCAATTTGTTCTTTAATTTCTAGCATCTCATCTGCATCTCCAATTTCTTCTGCTCCTTCACTGGTGCCAGATCCCTCCCACACAACACACAATGTCTTCCTAATGGCTGTTTGGGTATGTTCATGGGAAGGCTGGTCGATGGGTAGGTTTGGAAATGGGTCGGATCGTGTTGGGTTCATGTCGTGTCATGAATTATGTTTTATCCAACTATACCCAACCCGAATCCTTATCATTTAATTCATGTCAAGGATGTCCAACCCAAACCCGACCTGTTAATGATCAAGGTAACCCATATAACCCATTTAATAAAAAGGTCGTGTTTGAAGCTCAAAACGAAGTTTGCATCAATTTGTTCTTTAGTTTCTAGCATCTCATATGTATCTCCAATTTCTTCTCCTCCTTCACTGGTGCCTGATCCCTCCCACACAACACACAATGTCTTCCTAATGGCTGTTTGGGTATGGTTCATGGGAAGGCTGGTCGATGGGTAGGTTTGGAAATGGGTCCGATCGTGTTGGGTTCGTGTCGTGTCATGAATTATGTTTTACCCAACTATACCCAACCCGAATCCGGCTCATTTAATTCGTGTCAAGGATGTCCAACCCAAACCCGACCTATTAATGACCAAGGTAACCCATATAACCCATTTAATAAACAGGTCGTGTTCGAAGCTCAAAACGAAGTTTGCATCAATTTGTTCTTTAGTTTCTAGCATCTCATATGCATCTCCAATTTCTTTGTCTCCTTCACTGGTGCCCGATCCCTCCCACACAACACACAATGTCTTCCTAATGGCTGTTTGGTATGGTTCATTGGAAGGCTGGTCGATGGGTAGGTTTGGAAATGGGTCGGATCGTGTTGGGTTCGTGTCGTGTCATGAATTATGTTTTACCCAACAATACCCAACCCGAATCCGGCTCATTTAATTCGTGTCAAGGATGTCTAACCCAAACCCGACCAGTTAATGACCAAGGTAACCCATATAACCCATTTAATAAACAGGTCGTGTTCGAAGCTCAAAACGAAGTTTGCATCAATTTGTTCTTTAGTTTCTAGTATCTCATCTGCATCTCCAATTTCTTCTCCACCTTCACTGGTGCCTGATCCTTCCCACACAACACACAATGTCTTCCTAATGGCTGTTTGGGTATGGTTCATGGGAAGGCTGGTCGATGGGTAGGTTTGGAAATGGGTCGGATCGTGTTGGGTTCGTGTCGTGTCATGAATTATGTTTTACCCAACTATACCCAACCCGAATCCAGCTAATTTAATTCGTGTCAAGGTTGTCCAACCCATACCCGACCTATTAATGACCAAGGTAGTCCCTATAACCCATTTAATAAACAGGTCGTGTTCGAAGCTCAAAACGAAGTTTGCATCAATTTGTTCTTTAGTTTCTAACATCTCATCTGCATCTCCAATTTCTTCACCTCTTTCACTGGTGCTCGATCCCTCCCACACAACACACAATGTCTTTCTAATGGCTGTTTGGGTATGGTTCATGGGAAGGCTGGTCGATGGGTAGGTTTGGAAATGGGTCGGATCGTGTTGGGTTCGTGTCGTGTCTTGAATTATGTTTTACCCAACTATACCCAACCCGAATCCGGCTCATTTAATTCGTGTCAAGGATGTCCAACCCAAACCCGACCTATTAATGACCAAGGTAACCCATATAACCCATTTAATAAACAGGTCGTGTTCGAAGCTCAGAACGAAGTTTGTATCAATTTGTTCTTTAGTTTCTAACATCTCATCTGCATCTCCAATTTCTTCTGCTCCTTCACTGGTGGCCGATCCCTCCCACACAACACACAATGTCTTTCTAATGGCTGTTTGGGTATGGTTCATGGGAAGGATGGTCGATGGGTAGGTTTGGAAATGGGTCGGATCGTGTTGGGTTCGTGTCGTGTCTTGGATTATGTTTTACCCAACTAAACCCAACTCGAATCCGGCTCATTTAATTCGTGTCAAGGATGTCCAACCCAATTCCGACCTATTAATGACCAAGGTAACCCATATAACCCATTTAATAAACAGGTCGTGTTCGAAGCTCAAAACGAAGTTTGCATCAATTTGTTCTTTAGTTTCTAGCATCTCATCTGTATCTCCAATTTCTTCTCCTCCTTCACTGGTGCCTGATCCCTCCCACACAACACACAATGTCTTCCTAATGGTTGTTTGGGTATGGTTCATGGGAAGGCTGGTCGATGGGTAGGTTTGGAAATGGGTCGGATCGAGTTGGGTTCGTGTCGTGTCATGAATTATGTTTTACCCAACTATACCCAACCCGAATCCGGCTCATTTAATTCGTGTCAAGGATGTCCAACCCAAACCCGACCTATTAATGACCAAGGTAACCCATATAACCCATTTAATAAACAGGTCATGTTCGAAGCTCAAAACGAAGTTTGCATCAATTTGTTGTTTAGTTTCTAACATCTCATCTGCCTCTCCAATTTCTTATGCTCCTTCACTGGTGCTCGATCCCTCCCACACAACACACAATGTCTTCCTAATGGCTGTTTGGGTATGGTTCATGGGAAGCCTGGTCGATGGGTAGGTTTGGAAATGGGTCGGATCGTGTTGGGTTCGTGTCGTGTCTTGAATTATGTTTTACCCAACTATACCCAACCCGAATCCGGCTCATTTAATTCGTGTCAAGGATGTCCAACCCAAACCCGACCTATTAATGACCAAGGTAACCCATATAACCCATTTAATAAACAGGTCGTGTTCGAAGCTCAAAACGAAGTTTGCATCAATTTGTTTTTTAGTTTCTAGCATCTCATCTGCATCTCCAATTTCTTCTGCTCCTTCACTGGTGCCCGATCCCTCCCACACAACACACAATGTCTTTCTAATGGCTGTTTGGGTATGGTTCATGGGAAGGCTGGTCGATGGGTAGGTTTGGAAATGGGTCGGATCGTGTTGGGTTCGTGTCGTTTCTTGAATTATGTTTTACCCAACTATACCCAACCCGATTCGGCTCATTTAATTCGTGTCAAGGATGTCCAACCCAAACCCGACCTGTTAATGACCAAGGTAACCCATATAACCCATTTAATAAACAGGTCGTGTTCGAAGCTCAAAACGAAGTTTGCATCAATTTGTTCTTTAGTTTCTAGCATCTCATCTGCATCTCCAATTTCTTCTCCTCCTTCACTGGTGGCCGATCCCTCCCACACAACACACAATGTCTTCCTAATGGCTGTTTGGGTATGGTTCATGGGAAGCCTGGTCGATGGGTAGGTTTGGAAATGGGTCGGATCGTGTTGGGTTCGTGTCGTGTCATGAATTATGTTTTATCCAACTATACCCAACCTGAATCCGGCTTATTTAATTCGTGTCAAGGATGTCCAACCCAAACCCGACCTGTTAATGACCAATGTAACCCATATAACCCATTTAATAAACAGGTCGTGTTTGAAGCTCAAAACGAAGTTTGCATCAATTTGTTCTTTAGTTTCTAGCATCTCATCTGTATCTCCAATTTCTTCTACTCCTTCACTGGTGCCCGATCCCTCCCACACAACACACAATGTCTTCCTAATGGCTCTTTGGGTATGGTTCATGGGAAGGCTGGTCGATGGGTAGGTTTGGAAATGGGTCGGATCGTGTTGGGTTTGTGTCGTGTCATGAATTATGTTTTACCCAACTATACCCAACCAGAATCCGACTCATTTAATTCGTGTCAAGGATGTCCAACCCAAACCCGACCTGTTAATGACCAAGGTAACCCATATAACCAATTTAATAAACAGGTCGTGTTCGAAGCTCAATTAACCTATGACCTATTTAACCTATTTAAACTATTTGATCTTCTAGCTTTATGAATTTAATTATGTTATACGCCCTAAAAATTCAATATATACTACAAAATACCATCAATATATAATAGTTCCATCCCCAACAAACATTAAAATTACAAAAGTTTTAATACGTATATATAGGTAGGTAAATGGGTAGATATATGAGTGAGTGACTGACACTTTTATTAAACGGATGAACAGGTTGACCCAAAACTCACATGTTTATTAAACGTGTTATAATGGGTTGACTCGAAAATGACCCGAAATTTTAATCGTGCGAGTTGATTCGGATAAATTTCATGCAAATTTCGAGTCGTGTCAAAAATTACCGCTCGTACCAATGGGTGAAGGGAAGAAGAGAGGCTACTGCTGAAGGTGGCGTGTGGTGGCTGTTTTTTGTTTTAGGTTTATTGGAATTAACGGGGTTAATGTTGGAATTAAGTGAATAGACACATGTCAAAATTTTAGAAACGGGACATATGGAGGCCCATAGATGGGACGTCGGATCGTCTCCCACTTTGCCACAAGAATTCACCATCCGTACAACACCGTGCCCCAAATCTACTTATTACAATACATAATTTTGTATCAACAGGAAAATGAATTACCAGGGGAGATGAGGAGTGGGGACGACGAGGTCCACGTCGTCGAGGAGCTGAAGAGGGGTTGAGGAGGTCTTTTGTTTTGTTTTTTTTTAGATTTAGTTTTAATTAATTTATTTATTTAATAAAATGACTTAAATGCCTTATTAATTTTCCTACATGACTGCCATATAAACCAAGTTAAAGAATTTTGATCAGTGTTCAATTTTGGCAATGTGCTTTACATGGAAAATGGCACACTCAATTTTATACACAAATTTAAGATGCCTAACATTACTCTCTACAGAGTCTGCTAAATCTAAACATACGAAAGCACTTACCATCTGCTACATCTAAATAAAGAGTAGAGTGGAATTAGGAGAAGTAATCTGTGAGAGTGTATTGTTCATCTCATCAGACAGCCACTCGAGCTACAGATGGTTTACAAAAGTTTGAAATTTAATATCGTACGGCTAACTTATTGTATGACTTAAGTTAAATTTCCCTCCCTAGGACCAGTTTGGGATTGCTCAGTGTTGTAATAAAATAAAACTTATCAAGGTGAATCACGGCGGGAAAATGATTATAAATTTTCACTTTGTTGAAAGAAGGTTGGAGTTCGAATTCTATCTAAGATATTGGAGGATAAAAAGTATAAAAATAATTTATTTACCTATTTTTTTCGGGTTTAATAAATAAGCACAGTGGAAGAAGAAGAAGAACCCACATAGTGATAAAGCACTAGCTAGTGTTGCAACTTGGAAAAGGGTCCAGATTTTGAAGAATCTCAAGGTGCTTATAATAAGTCATCAAATCTTCCCACTCAATCTCTCATGATTCCCCAATATGAATGATATAATTATATAATCATATCATTCTTATCTTGCACATTGATAATGATTATAATATGGTCTTATTAGAATAGTAATTTAAGGAATAGAAGCAGCTTCCTCAAAAAGCACTTCCACCTTCCCTCCAATATCCCCCTACACTAAAACTATATAGATAACCCACTAACCACACAACTTCTCTTCACCAAATACCTTCTCCCTCCAAAAACACACAATGACTCCATCACAGTTTTGTTCTCTTACCTGTGAACTGAAAATCATACAAGCAAAAAACATCGAATTCAAGACCACGGGAAACCTATTTGTTCGATACTATCTTTCAGCAGGAAGCAACACAAGAACCAGGCTCAACACCAGAGAAATCTCCACCAAGTCTAACCATGTTTGGAATGAGTCCTTCTCATTGGAGTGCTCCGGAAGCGAGATGTACTCCATGGACAACAGCCTAAAGCAAGAAAGCGTGGTTTTCGAGCTTCGCTGGAGGAACACTCTGCCGGTTTTTGGCAGAATTGGGAGGTCACAACTCTTGGGAAGGGCAGAGATTCCATGGAGAAAAGTCCTCGAGTCACCAAACATGGAGTTGGACCAGTGGCTCACGATGGTTTCAACAAATGGGCATGCTCTTGAAGGTGCCAAACATCCTAAACTGCAAGTAGGGATCAAAGTTCGAGTGCAAGCAGATCATATGGAAACGGAGAAAAGGAGGCACAGAAACAGAAGGGTCCAAAAATGGGATGATTGTGGTTGTGAAACTGGTCACGGCCATGGTCACGATTGCAGTTGTTCAGATTATGAAATTTTTGCACTAGCTGCTGCACTAGAGGCTTTTTAGGCACCAACCGAATTGGTATATGCACTAAGAGGAATTTTGGTTGGTGTAAACATTTTTTCTTTTCTTTTGTTTTCTTATTAGTATCACACAGACCCATTTTCTTCTAGGACTGAAATGATAGTAGAATTTTCTATGTAACTATAAAGAGGAATCAAAAGATCCCAGGAGAGATACATCCAAAAACACAATTGAGGAAAAATGTATGAAATTGTTCCATCACTTACAAATTAGTACTCGACTGTTTAAATGTGTATCTGCAATTGCATGCTTCTCACTGTCCACGCATACTTCAGCAACTATGGGACAATATCGGCTCAAGCATCCCTACGAAGTTTTCCCTGCAAGGATCTTTTATTCATTTAAGATTCCAACTAGGTTTGATCAGAGAAGTAAAAAAAACCAAAAAACAAAAATAAACTTCCAGCTATGCATGAGTCGTATTCAGCAAATCAGCCACAACAATGACTAAAACCTTAGACCAAGAAAAACAATGAATCAGACCTTTTTTTCTTTTTAAAATATTCACTCTTCTTTATTTATTCGGAATACCAGTAATAACTGCTCAAGCATTTCCCAACTCAGTCAGAAAATACCTATTCTAACTCTTTTCTTTCTAAATTTTGTATAACAAAAAAAATAGAATAAAAGACCAAGAAATATCCATAACCTGTATAACCACTGCAGTACGCATCTAGGATTCTTCACTTGAGCTTTAAACATACCAAACATCCTACAGCTCTCATTTCAAAATTGCAAGATGATGGATTCTGCAACTGGTTGGTCAAAAATTTAGCATCACTTCCAAAAGACTACCAAAACGCCTGTTCACTTCACGTATGATTTTCTTGACACCCACTGCACATACTTGTAGGATCAGCCTACATATCCTCAACGTTGATGCTTCACAAAATGCAAGCACCACACTCTATCGCCACCAAGTCTAACCACAGCCCAAAACAGCTGCTCAGGGAGTGTATTTAAACACCTCATCCTTAGTAGACCATCGCACTCGATCAGTTGTGTTGATGCCGTGACAAACAGCGAGTAAAACCAGTATTTCTGTCTTAAGATAGGAATCCCATGGTAGCACAGAGTTCTTTGAATAGAGAAACAGGCATACAGGATTGTTATCTGATGGGACTCCCCCTAGAACATTTTGTGAATAAATACCACAAAATTTCTTGGTTATCAACAACAAAAGGAAAAAAGAACATAGGCCTCACCGGAAAAATTACTCTGTTACAATCGCCATCCAACATCTCTTTCCTTGAAACGGTTTTGAGTGCCACGAGTCTATAACAGTCTGCAACACCAAAAAAGACAGGTTTGGACGTTTGTACTACAAACCCTTACAGCATGAAATGATCAAGTCTGTAGTCAAAGTCACAGTGACATCTATGAGCCTTGTTTATGTTTTCTGCATTTCCTTGATAATTACATTATTTGACATTAGACCTCTCTCAACCATATGATCCCAAAATAGACGTATGATGTCATTATCAGTGGCATAAGAAGCATTGAAACTTCGATAGATCTTGAGTGTAACCATCAACCTCCTCTTGTACATTTCATCCAACATTATTGAAACTAAACTTGACTTTCCTGCTTTCAAGTAGCCATATGCTAGACTAGTGTATATAACGCTGTCTCCTGTTATACCTTTCTCTTGCATAAAACCGAAAACCTTTTCAGCGCTGTCAATCCTTTCTTGTTTACATAACCTTCTTATTAATGCCCTATACAGTGAGACATCAACACACAGACCTTTCCTAATAAAGTCTTCTGGTAGTCTTATAACTGCTTCTTCATTCCTTTGGCTGCAATAACCATCTACAATCCATGTATACGTGCAATAACTAGGGGACATTCCTGCATCAAGCATGCTAAATAAAAAATCTTTAGCATTGTCCATCTCCAGAACCTTGCAAAATCCATGAATGAGTGCTTTGTATGTAAACTCGTCCAGCTTCAATCCAGCTGCCAACATTTTGTTCTTCACTTTCTCAGCAGACCTCATATCTCCTATCTTAGAATAAGCATTAATCAATGTGTTACATGTGACAATATCAGGTTCAACTTTCCTTTCACTCATCTCATTCAAAAGTTTATTTGCATCCCGCATCTTGCCTTCTTCGCACAACTTACGGAGAATTGAATTATAAGTTACGACTCCAGGAAACAGACCTTTGGCCTTCATTACCTCACACAATCTAAAAGCTTCTTCTAGGTCATTCACTCGACAATACCCATCAATTAATGTGGTGTAAGTTACATGATTAGGAGTAGCACCTTTGATTTCACGGAAAAGTTTTACAGCTTCTCTCATCCTGCCTTCTCTACAATAGGCATACATAAGAGAATTGTAAGTCACCATATCAGGACATACTCCTGCTCTTTCCATTCTATCTTGAACAGACAAAGCTTCATAGTGCATACCCCTTCTAGAATACAAAGATATCAATGTATTATACGTGAAAAGATCAGGAAAGACGCACTTCAGTTCCATCTCACTCGCCAAACTTTCTGCCTTCTCTATATCTCCAGACTTGCAGCAAGCATGAATCAACACATTGTACAAGTGCACATTCGGCACAAGCCCAGCCTGGATCATGTTCTTGTAAACTTTCCATACCATATTAGTCGACCTGTCTTTAACCAAAGAACTCAATAATGCAGTACAAGCATGCAAGTGAGGTTTAAACCCATGAACCCTCATGTGCTCTAAAACCTGGATTGCATCTTGGTTCATTTTACAACTAGCATAATATATCACAAGCCAGCTCAGAACATGTGAATTCACATCTGGGTCATCTTGGGTTGAAACCAAAGCATTCAAAACTGATGGTGATGACAAGAAATTCTTCAAAGCAATTTTTTCAAGCAATTGCTGTGCAGGTTTGAAGTGTCTGTGCTTACTAAGGATGTGAATCATAGTCCAATAGCATTGCAAGGAGTGCTTGTAAGTGGGAATTGATTCAACCCATTTGAAAAAAGCCCAAGAAGGAGAAGGACCACAGCCATAGAGTGAGAATTGGAAAAGTACCTGATGAATGGTTGCTGAGCTGAGACTAAAGTCCAAGTTAGGTTTCAAGAGGGTGTTCCAATGACCCTTCACTACAAGTGCACAAAGACTCTGAATGAATTGGGCCTCACCAGTCAAAGAAGCTAAAATCGCCATGGAAGAGTGGGGTTTTGGTGAAAGCTGTGACCTCCGTGGCTTTAAGTAAAAAATAATTATCAATTTTACAGTCGCCTCAGAATAATCCCCAAAAATGCACAACCAACCTTCAAATCCAAATAAAAATTTCCTAGCATTCCACAGCAAGCAATCCAGCACAAATTACACACAGAACTGGCACATTAAACAGACAGAAATTAATTAGAGAATAAAAAATCAAAATTTGTAAAGTCTGCTCAATATCATAGACTTATATAATAAAATCACGAAGGATATTAAAATGAGAGAGAGAAATCAATACTGGAAATTGAGATGAAAGATACTAAAGAACAAACCGAGTTGGACTATCCATCTGAGAGAGAGTGGGGCAGAGAGACAATAGAAAGACAGAGCAACCACACGAGATGAGACGTACGGCGAGCCTACAGAGAGAGGCGGTCCATACTTTTTTTGTCAATCAGGAACGGCCCATTTTGGAATGGGCTTTCCTGATAGCTGAGTGGTAATAGCGTTCAAAAGTGCATATTTTATGTGCTTTAAGCACATTTATTTGGCTGCAGTTTACTCAGTTTCCCACTTTTATTTGGCTGCAGACTTGATGCATATTTATTTGGCTGCAATTTACTCAGTTTCCCACTTTTAGTCCATGTATTTTTAATTTGACCGATTTTAACTTTATAATTTTATACTTATGGCAATTTAAGGACACATCCAAATTTTCATCTAATTATTTAACAGAATATTCTTATACTCCACTTCTAAAAGGATATTTTCGTCATATTACAATTATATATCTTTTTTTCTTTGTTAGAATACAATTACATATCCATATTCTTTAATTGTCCTGCTACTTGATGCTTGAAAATCGTTTTGTAATTTACGTTATAACACAAACATTAAAATATGAAACACGAACATGAAAAATAAAAGAATAAACGATATATAACTCTAACCTAGATGATATACCTTTTGTGTGAGGAGCATATCTTTCTTCCGTTAAATAATTTGATGGAAATTTGGATGTGTCCTTAAATTGCTATAAGTACGAAACTACAAGGTAAAATTGGTCAAATTGAAACTACATGGACTAAAGTGGGAAACTGAGTAAACTATAGGGACTAAAAGTGACTTTTCGCCTATTTATTTAGTAATCCAATGATATTGTGCTATTAGAATTGATGAATAAGTTTTTTATTCTTACTTTCTTTTGGCTTTATACACTAAATGCCCCTGTAATTGATACTAAATCCTGCTTTACTCCCAAACCTATAACTCGTCTTACTTTACTATACTCAATAGGGACATTGGGGGTTGTATTCAATTGAGACTTTTATAGAGTTTAAATGTCTTTGAAAGTTCAGATGTATTCAATTAGGACTTTTAAAGAGTTAGTAAAAGTATGGGTTATTCAATCTATACTTTTATAGAGATTTATAAAGTCATTAAAAATTGAGTTGCATTCAATAATGACTTTTCGTAACTCCACAAAAGTTTGGTATATTGAAAACATCAATGAGTATTGTAGACTTCATTAAATGGTAGAGTTTTATGGAGTTTGATAAATATTTTAGTGTAAATTATGATTGAGCAAGTTTTTGATTTCTCTAGCCTCCGCCCTCGGATTTCTACAGATTTTATACTAGGCTTAAAAAATAATATTTGTGGTTTTTATATTTTTCAATAGCCTCAATAAAATTTATGTCTCCTACCGATATGTATTATCATATATTACTTTCTATAGGAATTATAAGTAATTAAATAATATAAACTTTACATGAATTTATTTATTGTTTGAAGAAAAAAAAAATGTTTCAAAGGCAATGCATGATGCTTGGCGGCCCTAACCTCTCAATCTAATTCATCGTTAAAAGTTTTTATGTTTTGGTAATTATTTTTGTAATATTATATATATTATTTTATTTTAATTTAGTGAGAGATTTTTTAGTAAAAAAATAATTATGATTTAATTATAAAATTCTTCAAAAAAAAATATCTATCAAATTATATAACTCAATATCATTTTCTGCAAAACTCATTCACTATATAAAACTTAGTAT
Organism: Oemleria cerasiformis; assembly: GCA_037349345.1. NCBI lineage: Eukaryota > Viridiplantae > Streptophyta > Magnoliopsida > Rosales > Rosaceae > Oemleria > Oemleria cerasiformis. The sequence continues at coordinate 9,034,576 of JAZGTL010000003.1, read as the reverse complement.
GACTACAAAATTCGGTCATGTAACTCTATATAATTCCATTATTAATTCTGTAAAAATTTACGAAAATCAATAAATCCGTAAACTCGATCGCTTCAAAAAACTCAGCAATTATCTGTATAAATTTGAATTCAATATACCCTCTTAGTGTAAAATTCAATACACCCTCTATGTGCAGAAATTATAAAAAATAAAAAAAAGAATTGGCTTGAAAGAAGGTATAAGGTAGCTCACGTGGAGGAAGAAGAAAAGAAAGAAAAAGAATTCCTCGTGTGTGGAGGAATTAAAAAGAAAAGAAAAAAAAGAAGAAACCAAGAAGATGCTGGTCAAGGTGAAATAGAAGAAGCATAAAGGAAATATTAGAAAAGAAAGAAAAAAACCAACCAATTAGAGATGAAATAGAAGACCCAGTAAAACCCAAGTGCACAAGCACAAGGAATTTAATGGGCTAAGTCATTTGGGTTAATTAATTAACCCTAATTAGCTAGGGTGCTATCCAGTGATTGTACGGATGAACACAGAGTGGTTTCTTGGATAAGAAGCTAGGTCAGACTCTAGTTAGTCAGCACTCTAAATGCTTAGGTTGATTACTTCACAAAGTGGGCAGAGGCACACCCCCGCAAGGCTATCACCGAGGCGAAACTTGAAAAGTTCATATGGAAGGGTATCATATGCCGTTTTGGTGTCCCCACAGCCATTATCACTGACAACTGTCGGCAATTTGACAACAAGCACTTCTGCGCATTCCGCACAGCTTACGACATCAAGCTCTGTTTTTCCTTACACTACCACCCACAGTCAATGGGCAGGTCGAGCCCGTCATCAAGATTATCAAGTGCACCATCAAATGTTGGCTCAGCGAGTGGAAGGCGGCTTGGGCCAAACTCCTACCCTAAGTGCTATGGAGCTATCAGTGCACGCAAAAGACGGCCACTGAGGAAGAACCCCCTTCTCACTGGCCTTTGGCTCGGATGCTGTCATCCCAATTGAGATATCTGTTGTCTCACCTCGTATAGAGGGTTATAACATCCAGCAAATGAGGTCGAGCAGCTCCTAAGCCTAGACTTACTCGAGGAGGATTGCATCAACGCAGAGCTCTAGACCACCGCATGCCAACAGAGGGCAGCCCGCTTTACAATAAGCGTATTAAGCATAGACATTTACGACCCGACGATCTAGTTCTCCACAAGGTAAATCAATCCACCCGGGACACGAACGCCAGCACTGGGAAGGCCCGTACAAGCACTGGGAAGGCAGCTTGGGCCAAACTCCTACCCAAGTGCTATGGAGCTATCGGTGCATGCAAAAGACGGCCATCGAGGAAACCCCCTTCTCACTGGCCTTTGGCTCGGATGCTGTCATCCCAATTGAGATATATGTTATCTCACCTCGTATAGAAGGTTATAACATCCAGCAAATGAGGTCGAGCAGCTCCTAAGCCTAGACTTACTCGAGGAGGATTGCATCAACGCAGAGCTCTAGACCACCGCATGCCAACAGAGGGCAGCCCGATTTACAATAAGCGTATTAAGCATAGACATTTCCGGCCCGACGATCTAGTTCTCCACAAGGTAAATCAATCCACCCGGGACACGAACGCCAGCACTGGGAAGGCCCGTACAAGTACTCCACAGTATCCGACCTGGAGCTCCAAGCTTGCCAAGCTCAACAACAAAGCTTTACCCCACCCTTGGAATGCAGAGCATTTGAAATACTACCCATAGGGTACGCAACCAACCAAATTCCAGGGTGATGGCCCGCGTTTTTGCTAATGGTTTTGTACTTAATGTGTACACTCGGATACGCCGTGGACACGTTTAGGATACGGTCAAAGGGTATAATTGAAAGAAATTTTGGTTTTTTCTTCTTTTCTTCTTTTTTTTTTTTTTGCAAATTTTAATGATTGTAAAGTTTTTAATTAGTCCCATAACCCATTAAGACCCATAACTTATTTAAAAGAGTGGGCTGAACGGGCAATATGCGCTTATTAAGAAAGGAACCTGAACAATGCAGTCAATTCAGCTACAACTCTATTGAAACGGAATGGTTTCATTAAATTTGTGTGTACTATTGCGCTATAACTTATTTGATATATTTTATTTTATGATATAGATTTATTTTGTATTTGCATTTATAATGTTATTATTATTTAAAATGTATATTATTTTAATTATCCTATCCCTACTATATAGTATCCTAGTTTTGGAAGATTTGTCGTATCACCATATCATATCATACCGTATCGTCGAATTTGTATCCATATTTGTGCATCACAGCGTAATAAAAAATCCATTTTCTATCGATCATAGTGTTTCTAATTTAATGTTAATATTTTAATCCTTAAATCAAACAAGAGATCGAATCAATTGAAAAGATTAAATTATATCCCATCTCATTAATTGTTTGTTACTTATTGTATCTAATTTCATTTTTCTCCTAACAGTTTGTCCTATGTGCATCTTAATTATTTCCTATCTCTAAGGTTCTTTTCCTAATTCTTTCTATGATTTGTTTATTTTCTTCAGTTTTGTTGTGTGATTTATTTTCTCAACTTTGTTCCCTTCATTGTTATTTGTATCTTCTTTCCTTCAATTTTTAACACCATTAAATCTTTGAATTATTCGAAAGTTTTACGTACATATGTATCAAGAAATATTTTGATTTTCAAAGTGCATGAATCTAATGGTATGTAACATGTATAAAAAATAGTGGCGTCATGGATAAGCCTATAAAACAAACACGACAGTCTTGATCTGCATTTAAGGAAAAAATTATTTACTATTGTCTACACTTACCTTTGTCTGACTTGTCTTTGAACTTTTAACTTCAACTTCCTTGTCGTGCAAGTAGATGCGAATCTGGAATAAAGATATGGACAAAACAGAATAAAGCAAGTAAGCGGCGAACTATTTAATTCTAAGAAGTCTGATGCAAAATGAAAACCTAAAAGACAAGTTTTCAAAAAAAAAGAACAAGAAAAGAGAAGCAAACAAAGAACATAGAAGCTCACAGAGGGAAGCAAAGAACAAGGCAAGAGAATCAAAACAGAAAATAGAAAAGAAAGGACAGCAACATAAGCACACTAGCAAATGCAAAGCAGCAGGTTGCACACTAGCAGAAGCAAATTTAAAATTTAAATTATTTGTAAGTAGAATTTCTATTTCCATCGAAATTATTATTGTATGATTGATATGCCCGTCTTAATACAGATATGGACAAAACAGAATAAAGCAAGTAAGCGGCGAACTATTTAATTCTAAGAAGTCTGATGCAAAATGAAAACCTAAAAGACAAGTGTTCAAAAAAAAAGAACAAGAAAAGAGAAGCAAACAAAGAACATAGAAGCTCACAGAGGGAAGCAAAGAACAAGGCAAGAGAATCAAAACAGAAAATAGCAAAGAAAGGACAGCAACATAAGCACACTAGCAAATGCAAAGCAGCAGGTTGCACACTAGCAGAAGCAAATTTAAAATTTAAATTATTTGTAAGTAGAATTTCTATTTCCATCGAAATTATTATTGTGTGATTGCCCGTCTTAATACAAAACTAAATCGGTTTGCTCAATCAACCAGATTAGCTGCTACAAAAGCAGATATCCCCCCGTCTTAACAGAAGCACACATAGCAAAAGCAAAGCAGCAGGTTGCACAATATCAAAAGCAAATAATCTTTTATATTTTCTGCAGATTAACAAGCAGATAGGAATCAGCCTACACAAGGCCCCAATGCTGTCAATCAAGGGGTGGTAGGAAAAAATTCAACCCCAGCACACTGTTAATGTCCAGCAGTAGCAACAGGTTCAACAAACCCAACCACAGGTTGACCACACACAGACACAAAATCTTCCCAAAGGCCCAAGGAGTATCTAGGTTTGGTCAGGGTCCCAAGATTTTGTCTCAGGTTTGTAAATCAGCTTCTATATTTTTTATGAACATTTTTATAAGAGGTAAACTGTTTAAACAATAATTTCCCTACAGAGTTCTGTCCACATCTATCAGATGTGAACAGCTTTCTTTAAATTAAGTTAATTTTATACATAACTACTTTCTTTGTATATTAACCATAATGTATGGGTTTTGGTTTATTTCATATGCACTTTACTTTTTTCTTTTTTCTATATATATCATCTGTACGTATGGGCTTGCTATCTCCCAATAAGTTCTTGACCTAATTATTCAGTCTAAGACAACATTGAACTCCTTAAGTAGGATTTAAGCCTGAATTTCTTTGCTTATTATACCTGGAAAGCTGTCTATCCATAGAAAATTCTGAGGGAATCAGAAAATTCAACCAGAAAATTCATGACTCGGGCATGCTAATATCCATATTTACAATAGAACAGGTTCATTTACATTAAAGAAAACAAAGCATTTACACAAGTAAAATTAGAAGCAGTTTAAGAACCCAACATAGGTCATGAATTCCCTTTAATAAAACCAGCAATTCTCTTTTTTTTTTTTGTTAAATGAAAGTGGATTAAAAGGAAAAAGAGACAAGCCCAGAAAACAAAGCTACAAAGCTGGGAATCTAGCAAGCAACAACTGGTACAAAGGCCAGAATAACACTCACACGAGAACCAGAAACCAACTAATCTAGATTAGGGACTGGAACATTCCAGTAAGGAGAAATTTGGATATTAGAGGGGGAGGGTTCAGAAATTTTTTCTGGGAGCTTCGATGTGTAAAGGATTCCATTGAAAACTTTATCTTACCATTCCATAATTGTATGATTAGGAACAACATTCATACTATTTATTTGAATGAAGGAAAACTGATATCATTTCATTAATTAATCCATCAATAACACTTATACAAGAATGGTCCCTATAGTATATCAATTTAGCTAAACAAAATCCTTATCAACAATCAAAACGAAATTCCTTATTATTGGGGTCCAATTCGCAGCCAAGAGCTCTAGAACACAAAGAAGGATTGTATGGAAAAGCATGACATATTAAGCATAACACCATATTTATAGTATATTAGATAACTCAAAGAGATATACAATGAACTGCAACACTATAAACAGATAATGATAGGTTGCAAATAAAGAATAAGATCACGATGAACTTGAGAACGTGGTAAGGGCTTTGGATTAGGAAGCATGGAACAATAAACTTGTTATCTTTTCAGGAAGTATAAGTCTGGAGCGGGATTAGAAGGAAGACTTAAACATGGTTCACTAAAGCATTTGATCGAACAGTTTATGGGCAATCTCAGGGGCAAGTTTTCATTGGCAACAGCGTGTATATTTCAGATCTTCCTAGGTGATTTTCCGGGGAGAGGAGAGTGACCCTCCTTGCCCCTCTGTGGATCCGCCCCATTGGCAACGAATCAAAGATAAAACCAACAATTCTCTATTGTCAATTGTCCTTCACAACTAACTACAGGTTCTGTATGTAATTTAACATCACAGGTACAACAATAACTAGATCACCATATTTTTAAAAACAGTGAATGTTGGGACCATTATGACAGGGCCGAAACCCACCGCTTATGCCCTGACCAAGACTAGCCATGTGATCTAACTCTATCATTTATCAAATCTGTATATATATATATATATATATGTATCTTCAAATACATAAAGTTATCTAATTCTCTCATTCATCATCAAGTAATTAACTATAAATAACAACCAAAATCAGGAATATAAAAAGAAAAATATGAACAAAAAAACATATATACCACGAAATTGAGGACGATCTTTGATTATCAAGGTCTTTGTGAAAAGCTTGGATCCTTAATTGTCGTCGCCTGCAGAAAATTTCCTGAGAATAAAGAAAAACAAACAAAAGCTCCAAATTGTGAGGGAGAGTGTGAGTGTTGGTCTGCAAAAATTCAAAATCCTAACCGATCAGTCATCAGTGGGTGGGTGAACTCCCACAAATAATACAATCATACCTTCGTGAGAGAGGGAAAATCAGCGGTTGATCACAGAAAGATTGGAGGCCGAGTAAGAGATTCGAACGATCGAATGGAGAGTAGTGTAAGGTCGCAATTTCGAGTTTTTTTTTGGGCTCCAAGCAATTTCGTTGTGGGGTTTCAACAAGACGACAATAGCATAGTCGGAAAAGGTCCCAGTTTAGCCCCAATTCCCTCCAGTTTTTTTTTGTTTTTTTCCAAACTGAACCAGAAATGGAGATTTATGACTCAAATGTGTGACATATGGGCAATAAAAGAGAGAGAGGTGATCTGAGAAATCCAATAAAGATGTGGAATTTACAAACAAAATAAAATATTTGCACTCAAAGAGAGATCGATCAAGGAAATTAATCGGAGACAGAAATCCAGGAAATCAACCAGTACTGGAAATTGAAAATACAGAAGCTGGTTTTAATGGTGAGCAACGGTCTTCTGAGAATTTTTTTTATTTTTTATTGAACGGTCATCTGAGATTGGAGTGTAAGAATAAAATATTTTGAATTTAGGGGTGTATTCAATCTTAATTTTAAATGATTTTTTTTTTTAAATGATTTTTAATAAGTGAGAAATCTACCACACAATATGCTATTGAGGTTCGAACTTGAGACTAATAGTCTACAAGTCAAGACTAGAATCATCTGAGCTAGACCAACTTGACAAGTGATTGTTTTAAAACCCTTAAAATTTTAAGTGTATTCAATTAATATTTTAAAAGATTTGATACAAATCCAGGTGTATTAAAAAACTCAAACATTTTATATAATTTGATAAATTTGTGAATTTAAATTGATTTTAAGGTGAAAATTACACAAACTAATCTCTATCAACAATCCACACCTCGCCCTAGATATTTCAATGAATTTGTAAAAAAAGAAGAAAACAACATATTTCCCAACTCCCTCCTCCTCCACTGCACCTACCTCTCCTCCGCCCCCAATTGCTATCTATCTCTCCTCCGCCCCCAATTGCTATCTCTCTCTCTCTCTCTCTCTCACACATATTCTCTTCCTACACACACTCTCTGTTATCTCTCTCACACACTCGTTCTAATTTCTAGAAGTACCATCTTCTCTCTTTAGTCCTATGCTTCATTGAACATGGAGCATTTTTCTCCATAATTGAATCCACAACACAAACAAATGTGAGGGGGCTCTTCATGGCTAAAGAAGTCGTATAAACCAGAAGTTATAGTTGTTGGAGATTTGTCAGAACTCTATGAATTTGGGAGAAAGAAAAGCAGGATACAAGATCATCGACCTTCTCCTGACTTTATGAAGCTGCTAATTAAAGACGTGTTAGAAAACCATATGGAAACTTGCGATTGAATTGGGTTTGCGTTTTTTGAGGCATTGCCTCCGTTGTTTTGGCTGGTTTGGCCTCCCTGAGTTTCCTATGGGTGGTCCTCTGTTAATATACTTTAGGATAAATTACATAAAACCCCCTTCATACCCAAACTATTAAAAGTTTCAATTTGATATTCAAATTATCAAAATATATCATTTAAGTATCTTCCGTAGGTCAATTTGTCAAATCCTTATATTGCAAAGTAGACCCAATTTTTATGATTATAATAATTCACATAAATAAATAAAAAATTTATAAAATAAAAAAAACAAAAAAAAAAATCCAAAAAAACACAAAACAAAGAAAAAGAGAAATCCGCCGACGACAACAACAGCCTCGACCAAATCCACATCTTCTTCTTCGATATCGATTTGCAGGCAATCTTTTCGCCTGAGGATACCTCTGTGCACATATATGTGATTCCAAATTCACCTCGGCCGAGCTCACGACCCAGATCTTATTGGACTGAAATGTCCCGACCCGTGGGGTCTTTCATGACCCAGAGCTTGGCATCACCGTCTTTGCCATTAACGGCACCAAAATCTGTAGCAAATGGATTGTCTTTCTTCTTGTTCTTCTTCTTTTGCTTGTTCTAGGCAGTTGTCCCAAGGGTTACACATCAATTTCCCATGAATCGGAGCCTCAAACGTTCCACAATTTCCAATATTTTCTCTAGATTTCAAGAGGACCCAATCGAACAGAAAGGTTGATAAATTGAAATCTGAATACATAGGAAATGAGAAAGAAATCAAATAATCATAATGACAAATCCAAAATGTGGGTTCCATAATGTTCGTACCTAATCTGACCAAGCAACGGACCTAGCAGAAAGACCAGGAAGATCACTTGGGTCAAGACCAAGCCCATCATCAAGGCCCGTCAACGAGGCCCATGCCTAAAACCCACCATTGTGGCCCATGACCTAAACCTAGATATTGCCTATAAATAGGGAGCCTCATCCCTCATTATCAAGGATCCACTATCTCTCTAGGAAGCATCCTTCTCTCTAGAGACATACAAGCTCTCCCTTCTCTCTACAATCTATATTATCACTCTCTCTCTAAAGGCTCAATGACACTTGTATCATGTACAAACACTTATATTATTAATGAAAATAGAGCAACACCGTGGACGTAGCCCGATTTAGGTGAACTACGTACATGATTGTGTTTTGGGTGCATGCGTGTTTTCTCGGTCTAAGTTAGTTCATTTTATACATCAACAGTTTAGTGCCATTTGTGGAAAACGATACAAAAAATTATGTCGGTTCTCTTTCATTCTTACACCCGCTGAAACCCACAAGCTCAAGATCACCAACAAAAGCTAGCTCTTACTCGGCAAGGAAAACATTTTTCTTTCTTCTCACCAGTGATGCTCCCATTACTAATTAGTCAGCAACTGAGATTCACAAATTTGGGCACAAGCCCAACCTTTTCCACATGAAACATTATTACATGTTATATATTGTACATATATATATATATATGGCCGACTGAGAAGCCTAAATGTATATAATATGTATAATAGTATATATTGCCTGCAAGGTGGACACACCTCAGGTGAAAACTTATATATATATATATATATATATATATATATATAGGCATATTATATTAGCAGATGAGTCAGGACATGGTGGGCACCCCATGTGAAATCACCATTTATTAGATATGAACATAACCAGGCAGCTGGGAGTTGGACGCCGCACATGTCCTTGTAACCGCTCTCCCGTTCTCCACCAATGCCTGATGGATCGTTGATGTCCTTGGGAATCGACTGTGTGAGGCTGATGTGGCCGACTCTCTTGGCCACCAATGGCACACTAGCAGCCATCACTGTTCGACAATCGGCCTACTTGATGCCGTCAGAAGTTTTGAATCCAACAACCCCTCCATCATCGATCTTCTTCTCTTGAAAGCTTTCTAGATTGACCAAGGCGATGTGGGGCCCAGTCCTCAACACATGCACCGATCAGCGACAACCAAATTTCAACATTAGGAGGGGCGAAAAATGAGTTCGCCATTGCAGCACACATGCGAAATTCAATGAGCAGCGACAAGCTATGTCGGTTCCACTCGTTAAATATAGGCCCAAATCGGAGTCCATCTCAAGTCGAGGACCATAAAAACAAAGGAGGAGGAAAGCCCACACGATTACTCGCCCGATCGGCCATCATATCAAGTCTTTGAATTCATCAACCGGTCATCCAACGTTCCCAAGAAAGCTCGGGTGACGAACCAGCCAGTGAGTCACCTTCACTTTCTGGAAAGCCCGAGGTCCACTCCTCTGCGCTCTCTCTTATCGATCGGCAAAGCTGAATAGCGGAAATCAGCTCAAAGTTCATTACCTTTGTTGTTGATGTCAAATATGGATCAACTTAGATGTGTCCCGCCAGACTCGCTTTACTCACTCCTTGGGCGAAGGGAGACATGGAATAAGAGAAGATAGAAGTCAAGGAGCACCGGTGGGATGCCGGCCATATAGTTTCCGATGCTTAAGTTAATTAAGTGTTTGGAGGCATTTGGCAGTGTAACGGCAAATATGTCATTACATTTTCTGAGGGGAAGTACCCTTATATTTATAGTGGCATTGAATGTTGTTGGTGGACTATTTCAATGTGGGATAAATGTCCTTGTTCCTGGTGCTGCCACGTGTCATGATGGTCTTGAATCCATGGGCCGTATTGATACGGTCGGCCGAGGAGAGTGTAGGGCGAGGGGAGTGTAGGCCGAGGAGGGTATATCAAATAGGATAAGCCGAGGAGGGTATATCAAATAGGATAAGCCGAGGAGGGTGTGGGCCGAGGGAGAGTGTAGGCCATGGATGTTGTCTCTGTTTAGGGATGTGCATCTTGCTGAGCTGAGGCTAAGTATGGTTCTGGGGAGCTTTGTTCGGCCTTGACCAGGTTGATCAAATTAGGTGTAAACAGATGTCCCTAAGTCATTTACTGAGGTGGATTTCCTCGGTTGAGGGCTTGTTCCTTTTTGTCAACTTGTGGGGATTCATCCCGTACTAGTCCCTAGTCCCATAAGCCCTTAGCCGAGGCGATATGCCATGTGTAAATGTTCAACACTTCGGTTGGAGGATGTCCAAGGCCGACCGAGTGCCACTCCAAGGGTGATTGTATGTCACCTTGGTCTGCCCGCCTGCGCGAAACCTCGCACGATTGCGTGGCCGATCGGCTTGGAGGACTTCCAAGGCCGATCGAGTGCCACTTCTAAGGGTGAATGTATGTCACCTTGGTCGGCCCGCTTGAGCGGAACCTCGCACGATTGCGTGGCCGACCGGCTTTGAGGATGTTCAAGGCCAATCGAGTGCCACTTCCAAGTGTGATTGTATGTCACCTTGGTCGGCCCGCTTGAGCGGAACCTCGCACGATTGCGTGGCCGATCGGCTTTGAGGATGTTCAAGGCCAATCGAGTGTCACTTCCAAGTGTGATTGTATGTCACCTTAGTCGGCCTGCTTGAGCGGAACCTCGCACGATTGTGTGGCCGATCGACTTGGAGGACGTCCAAGGCCGATCGAGCGCCACTTCCAAGGGTGATTGTGTGTCACCTTGGTCGGCCCGCTTGCGCGGAACCTCGCACGATTGTGTGGTCTATCGGCTTGGAAGATGTCCAAGGCCGATCGAGTGCCACTTCCAAGTGTTATTGTATGTCACCTTGGTCAGCCCGCTTGAGCGGAACCTCGCACGATTGTGTGGCCGATCGGCTTGGAAGATGTCCAAAGCCGATCGAGTGCCACTTCCAAGTGTGATTGTATGTCACCTTGGTCGGCCCGCTTGAGCGGAACCTCGCACGATTGAGTGGCCGATCAGCTTGGAAGATGTCCAAGGCCAATCGAGTGCCACTTCCAAGTGTGATTGTATGTCACCTTGGTCGGCCCGCTTGCGCGGAACCTCGCACGATTGCGTGGCCGATCGGTTTTGAGGATGTTCAAGGCCGATCGAGTGCCACTTCCAAGTGTGATTGTATGTCACCTTGGTCGGCCCGCTTGAGCGGAACCTCGCACGATTGCATGGCCGATCGACTTGGAGGACGTCCAAGTCCGATCGAGCGCCACTTCCAAGGGTGATTGTATGTCACCTTGGTCGGCCCGCTTGAGCGGAACCTCGCACGATTGAGTGGCCGATCGGCTTGGAAGATGTCCAAGGCCATCTCTCTCTCTTCTTTTCTCTTCTCAATCTTGGGACTTTTTGGGTGTTCATCGTTTTGGTGGTGCGGGAATTTCTATTTTGGTTTTTTTTTTCTCTTTATTTTGTTGTGTTTTTTTTTTATATTTACTTCATTGGATTATTTTTATTTTATAAGAAATTTTTTTATTATAATTTTTACTTATGTAGATTATTATAATCATACAAATTGAGATCTATCTTGCCACATACACATTTCAAGTAGATTATTATAATCATACAAATTGAGATCTATCTTACCACATAAGCATTTCACAGATTGACTAACGGAATGTACTGATATGTTTTGATAGTTTGAGTATCAAATTGAAAATGTTCATAATTAGAGTATGAGCTTGAAATCACCCCTATAGTTTGAGAGTTTTATGTAGTTTGTCATATACTTTATTTACCCAAAAAAAGAAACTTGCGATTGATAGTCATAAAAATAAATCAATACTAATAACATCAATTCATGAAATCACATCAATTAAATAATCAAATAAAACAAAATCAATAAAATCAATTGAAATCTTCTTATCTTTTAAAAAAAAACCTTTAAAATAAATTGAAATCCAACAGATTTATAATATATTAAAACTCATTAAAATCCAAATCGAATACACCCCCTTTAATTATAAGAGCTAATGTTGTTGGAGCACCAACGTTAAACTAGTTTGTTAAATAACTTGTAAAATCGGCCCATATACAAAAACAATAAAGCCCATTTACCTTCCAATATGTATACTTTCTTAAAGCATATTATCTATGCTAAAGCTAAATCATTAGTACTGTGAGATTCTATGGCTAAAATCTTCGATCCATTTTATAAACCCGCAGCAACGCGTGGGTCAACACACAACCCACTAGTCTAATCTAAATTTAACTTTTTAACTTTTTAACTTTATCTTATTGTTAGGTTTTGGCTAGGCCTTTGTACTGATCCCATCCTAGTTATTTAAGTGTTCACGTGACATGGCCTAGGGTTTTCATCTATGAAGCACCGAGACGAAGACGAAAACGAAAGCGGAATACGATATGATATGAAATACTGAAGCGAAAACTTTTAGAATTTTAGAATATGGATATGTATAGGATACGCCGTTTTCATCTATAAAGTACCGAGACGGAAATTGGAGCGACGATACGATACGTAATGATGAGACAAAAATTTGAGACAAAAATTTTAAAAATTTTAGGGTATGGATATATGCCGATTTAAAAAATTTAAATAATAAAAGTGTTTAAAGAATTAATACACTTTGGCTTAATTATATAAAATTGAGCTACCAAACAGAGGGAATCAAACTTGGATTCCAAGTGTGAGGAGCAACACGTAACCAACTAGCCTAAGATGACTTTTATGCCAAAGTAGGGTTATATTTACATAAGTGATAAAAACTGACATGGGCTACAATAAGGGGCAAATGATCTCTTTATGCCAAAAAGAGTTCGTTGGGTCAAAAGATTATGCATTGCAAGGTTATGGTTCTTAGCTCTGCTTGCCGTTTTTTTTTTCCTTTATTTATGGGGCAAATGATGATTTGGTTCGTCGTAATCTGTGGGAAAATATGTCCAGTTTTGCGGCCTCTGTTGGAAATGGCTCTTAGGTGGCTCTGGGAGATTTCAACTTCACTCGCCATATTGGCGATAATGAGGGATCTATTGATGGCTGATCCTCTGCTATTTAGGATTTTAAGGATTGTTTGGTGGATTGGAAATGGCTCTTGGGTGGCTCTGGGAGATTTCAACTTCACTCGCCATATTGGCGATAATGAGGGATCTATTGATGGCTGATCCTCTGCTATTTAGGATTTTAAGGATTGTTTGGTGGATTCGGGTTTAGATGATCTTCATTATTCTGGCTTCCAGTTCACCTAGTTCAACCAGCAATATAATGGAGGATTGATTTAAACGGAAACTGGATCGCATTCTGGCCAATGGTGCTTGGCTTTCTTCCTTCCCGTGCTGCTCTACTTCCTTTATGGGGTCGGGTTCTTCTGATCATAGCCCGGGGGTCATTGATTTGGGTGTTAACCGCAGCCCACGGCGTCCCCCCTTCAAATTTTTTAATTTCTATGCTAATTACTGTGATTTTTTAAATGTTGTGAAGCAGGCTTTTGATACTCATATTGTTGGCCCGTAAGCTGAAGCTTGTTAAAGCAGGGTTGAAGTGCCCCAATTGGGGCCCTAATGCTGATGTCTCGGAGGCTGTGGTGAATGCTAAAGCTGCTTTAGACGATTTCCAGAGGAGGTTGTGTGATAACCCGGATGATCCTAACCTGGTAATTTTGGAGTAATCTCTTCTGAAGTCTCATTCTGACTGTCTTCTTTGGGAGGAAAGTTTTTTCAGACAAAAATCTAGGTTGAAATGGATGGCAGAGGGGGATCTTAACACGGCTTTTTCCATAACACCGTGAAAAAGCATGTCAACCGGAATAGGATCAGTGCTATCACTAGGGCTGATGGGATTATCACCACAGATGAAGGGGACATTAAAGTTGAGGTAGTGGATTTTTTCAGGGTATGTTTGGCAGTGCTGCTGATGTGTTGAATGAGGATATTCAGGGCCTTGTGTCTAACCCTATCTCTCGACAGGATTCTGATGCAATGATTACCATTCCATCTGATGATGAGATAAGGGAGTTGTGTTTCAAGCTAAGGCCTAACAAAGCCCCGGGGCCGGATGGGTTTAATGCCTTCTTTTTTCAACGTACTTGGCTAATTGTTGATCCCATTATCTCTGCTGCGATTATGGATTTCTTCAGGGTATGTTTGGCAGTGCTGCTGATGTGTTGAATGAGGATATTCAGGGCCTTGTGTCTAACCCTATCTCTCGACAGGATTCTGATGCAATGATTACCATTCCATCGGATGATGAGATAAGGGAGTTGTGTTTCAAGCTAAGGCCTAACAAAGCCCCGGGGCCGGATGGGTTTAATGCCTTCTTTTTTCAACGTACTTAGCTAATTGTTGATCCCATTATCTCTGCTGCGATTATGGATTTCTTCAGGGTATGTTTGGCAGTGCTGCTGATGTGTTGAATGAGGATATTCAGGGCCTTGTGTCTAACCCTATCTCTCGACAGGATTCTGATGCAATGATTACCATTCCATCGGATGATGAGATAAGGGAGTTGTGTTTCAAGCTAAGGCCTAACAAAGCCCCGGGGCCGGATGGGTTTAATGCCTTCTTTTTTCAACGTACTTAGCTAATTGTTGATCCCATTATCTCTGCTGCGATTATGGATTTCTTCAGGGTATGTTTGGCAGTGCTACTGATGTGTTGAATGAGGATATTCAGGGCCTTGTGTCTAACCCTATCTCTCGACAGGATTCTGATGCAATGATTACCATTCCATCGGATGATGAGATAAGGGAGTTGTGTTTCAAGCTAAGGCCTAACAAAGCCCCGGGGCCGGATGGGTTTAATGCCTTCTTTTTTCAACGTACTTGGCTAATTGTTGATCCCATTATCTCTGCTGCGATTATGGATTTCTTCTTGTCTGGTAGGCTACTTGGAGAGCTCAATACTACGATCATTACCTTGGTGCCTAAGATTCAGAATCCTTTTTCTATGGCAGATTTTCGTCTCATCTCTTGCTGCAATACGTTGTATAAGATTATTTCGAAGCTAATTGCTAACCGTATGGTGGGCATCCTCCCTTCTATTATTAGCTCTAATCAGTCTGCTTTTATAAGTGGCAGGAGAATTGGGGATAATATTTTGCTTGTGTAAGAGCTTATGCGGGGCTACCATCTTAATGGCGGAAGTCCTAAGTGCACTGCCAAGGTGGATATTATGAAGGCTTATGATACTGTGGACTGGAACTTCCTTCTTCGAGCTTTAGCTACCTTCAATTTCCACCCAGATTGATACACTGGATTAGGGCTTGTATTACTTCTCCTCACTTTTCTATTGCTGTGAATGGAGAGTTGGTGGGTTTTTTTGCAGGTGGCAGGTGTTGAGACAAGGGGACCCCCTTTCACCCTATTTATTTATTATTGCCATGGAAATTCTCACCCGGATCTAAAATTCTAAAGTGGTTGCAGCTCCCTTGTTTAGGCACCATTGGCGCTGTAAGAAAGTCGATCTTACCCATTTGGCTTTCGCTGACGATTTGTTTGTCTTTTGTTATGGTAGTGTGGTTTCAGCTAAGGTTATTAAGGAGGGATTGTCATTATTTTCTGAGCTCTCTAGGTTACTGCCCAATCCTGCCGAGAGTTGCATTTATTTGTAGGTATTGAGGAAGTGGAGGTTGAGGCCATTGCAAGATGTTTGGGGTTCACTGTGGGAACTACTCCTTTTCGGTACCTTGGAGTTCCTCTTGTTACTTCCAAGCTTGTGTTCAATGAGTGTCCTCCGCTCATTGAGAAATTGGAAGGTCATATTGGTGGGTGGGAGCATTGGTCGATGTCTTTTGCGGGTAGGCTTCAACTTATTTCGTCGGTGCTTAGTAAACTGGTCAGCCCATCTTTTTCTCCCTAAAAAAGTGTTCCGGGTTATTGAACAAAAGCTTCGTAGATTCCTCTGGTCGAGTAAATTAGTTGGGTCTTATCGAGTCAAAGTTTCTTGGAGTGTGGTGTGCCGACCCAAGGATGAAGGTGGGTTGGGTCTTAGATGTCTTCATCGTTGGAATATTGCCCTCATGGCGCGGCATATTTGGAACCTTTTTGCTGACCACCACAATAATCTTTGGGTTGATTGGGTTAAAAACTACCTCATTAGGGAGCAACGCTTTTGGTGTATTGAACCCGTGACCTCTTGCTCTTGGAACTAGAAAAAGCTCCTTAAGAATAGGCCCTTAGTTCGGCCTCTCATCTCAGCTGTTGTTGGGAACGGTTCTGGCATATTCTTTTGGTGTGATGACTGATCTAGGCTTGGGGTGCTTGCTGATTGGGCTGAATCAGTGTCTGGTTCCAATTCTGGGTTGCAACGGCATGCTAAATTGAGTGAGGTGATTGTTGATTCTAATTGGAGTTGGCCTTTACATCCCTCTCCTTGCATTTGTTTCCTCCAAGCTGCGACTTCCAATATCCGGGTTTCTTCCTCCCCTGACTCTTTATTTTTGGAATATTGAAGCCAAGGGATCATTTTCTGCTAATTCTATGTGGAAGTCTTTGAACCCGGTTGGTCCCCTTTCCCCTTGGTCTTCGCTTGTTTGGTTCAAGGGTCATACTTCTAGGACCAGTTTTATCCTATGGCTGGCAGCGAAGGAGAAGCTTTCTACCCTTGACTTGTTGTACGCTTATGGGGGGACTACCAATCCTATGTGTGTCTTGTGTAGCAGGGAGAATGAATCCCATTCCCACATTTTCTTTGATTGTGCTTTTTCTTCTGCGGTTTAGATTTTGGTTCTGCGTAGATGTGGGCTGAATTGGCTCTCGCTGCCTTGGCTGGACCTTCTCCGTTACTTGGCGGCTCGGTGGAAAGGTACCTCTCTGATGGCTACATCCTATAGGTTGGCCCTGGCGTCGACAATTTATAGCATTTGGCGGGAACTAAATAATCGCATTTTTAATTCCTCTAGGAGTTCTCCTTTGGTGATTTTTCATCGCATTGTAAATTTGATTAGAGACCGTTCGTGCACGGTGAATTTTAAGGCGTCCATTTCGACAGCTATGGCGGCTTCGTTTTGGAATGTCCCACAGTGTAATCTCCCTTTGCTGGGTTTTTGAGGCTCCTGCCTCTGTTTCCTCGGTTCCTAGGTTCTTTCTTGGTATAAAATCTTAATTATTTCAAAAAAAAAAACCCCATAATTTGTCTAGATTTTAGAGCCCATAATTTTTTCCTTTTGAACCTCGTAGCCCTTAAGCGTTTGGAGGTAGTTTTGGAAAAATCGATCTTAGGCACCAAAGATCTGGATAGATGGTTTTAGTTACCACTAAGCTAGCACCATGGAAGAAGGAAACAATAGAGTATGTAGCTACTTGATTAGGACATAACAAATATAATTATAGACATAATTTACATGTAGATAAAAAGCCTGATGTCTGATCAGTACTAGTATTAATTCTGTAATAAATATGTTAGGAAGTTGGCTAAAAAGCTAGATAAAAGACAGATAGTACATTAGAATTAATCGAGGAAAAACTCGAAAGTATGAAAATAAATTTAGAATATCTCACTGATCAAATAACAAAATTTGAAAAAATTAATGACTTAAATTTAAGACAAGAATCTAAGGAACATATAACAATTCTAGTTCAACAAAATGGAAATCTAGAAAATTGTAAAATAACTCGAGGAATGGACCACCCTGGAGACAATAAAGTCCCTAGGTTATTCTATGGTTATGAAGATGTCAAGACCTTCAACACCAAAAAATTTAAATCTTCATTCGACTATGATGAGAAGAAAATTTTGAGAGTTCATATATAACTCTGAAATTTGATGTAAAATCTACAGTACTAAAATATAATTTGTTTATTATTTTATGCCATGTTGCATTGTATTTATTTATTATTTTATGGATATAGGTGTATTTGATAATCGGTAATTTTATAATTTTGTATGAGTTGGCTGCTACTGTTAATTGGTAATGATTTTACCAAAGACTTCTTGGAAATTTTCATTGATTTGGGTTTTCGTTTTCACATATGGATTTGTATTGTAACTTTTTTTTTTACCAAAAGCTCAAGAATTTTATTAGAAACGAATGGAAACACCATCATCTTTAACTAAAGTATCAAACAACCACTCCGTCTCTAATTCATCCCAATAATGAGACCCACCAATACTAGAAACGTGGAAAGCAACAAGATGCGCAGCCTTATTCGCTTGTCTTGGGCCATGCACAAACCGAACACTCCTCAATTGTTTAGTGAGCTCCTTAATATCAAACACAATAGCAACGAGGTCTACTTCACACTCACAATTCCCATTCAAGACCTGAATGAGAGCAAGGGCATCAGACTCTACCTCCACCCCGTTGATGACCATCCTTCAAACACTGCGTGAGGGCACCACGAACTGCTGCTGCCTCAGTCAGCAAGCATGACCTCGCCCACAGCTCCCCACGGCCCCCTGTAGACACCAAATTGCCATAACAGTCCCGCAGGACCCATCCCGCACCACCACGCCTGGTCGAAGCACACCAAGAACCATCACGGTTCGCCTTAATCACTCCCACATCTGGTATCTGCCACAGAATAGCAGCCACTGCACCAGCAACTTCAGGCGGTCTTGGTTGGTGATCATACGACATCTGAGGTGTACAACCCAACTCCCTAAACTCAGCCACTTGATTGGTTACTAATACAATCACTTCCTCTGGGCTCATCGTAGAGCCTTCAAACACCATTTGATTTCTAAATTTCCAAATCCTCCATAGCCCAAAAATGAGAGTTTGCAACAGCTCCTCTCTATGTGGAAGGCGCTGAAATTTTTCACACAGCAATATCCAAATCCTTGCAAAGTCTATAGCATCAAGAGCACAAGTATAAAGCATGAGAGGGCTGCCATTCCTGAAGACTCTTCCAAAATGGCAGCGAAAGAATAAATGGCACTCATTTTCCTCTTCCTGCTCGCATATTCGGCATATGGCTTCAATGTTAAGTCTTTAGTGCACCAAGTTTCCACGAACAGCCAAGGTGTTTCGACACCCTCTCCATACAAGCAGTTTCAATTTAGGAGGGACCTTTAGAGCCCAAATTTGACCCCAATTGCACCCTTGCCCAGTCAACGAACTGGGCTCCCCCTCTCCTTTCCTCCCCAACTCACCATTTCGATGAAGGTACAATGCAACACCATATGCAGATTTTATAGAATAATTCCCATTGCTTGAGAAATGCCAAATCAATTTATCCTCCATCCCCCAACGGCTATGTGGTATTTGGCGAATAGTATTAGCCTCCTCAACAAAAAAATAGCGTGATAACTCATCCTCCCTCCAAGTATACGGAGTCTGATCAATCAGGCCATTGACATACTTCGGACAATCTGAATTCCAGGAAGTCACCTTAAAAGTATACGGGGTGGGCTGCCACGGGTCAAGATTAGTACGAACCTGGTTACCATTTCCAATCCTCCATCTCAAACCTGCAGTGAGAACCTTACGACCCTGCACTAACCCCTTCCACCTCCACAAGGATTGACGCCCCAAAGCAGCATCAAAGAATGTACATGTAGGATAGTACTTGTCATGGACACCTGGGCAAGCAACAAGGATGGATCTTGCACAATTCGCCAGCCAATATTCCCCAACATGGCCAAATTAAAACATTCAAGATCACGGAAGCCTAGCCCACCCACTTTATTCACCTGCGATAATTTCTTCCAAGCCACCCAATGCACACCACGGTTCCCATTATGATTTCCCCACCAATAATTGGCAATCAAATGCTCAATGTCCCAACATACTCCAACGGGATGTTTAAAGCACGACATAGAATAAGTAGGCATGGCCATTGCCACTGCTTTAATTAAAATCTCCTTTCCAGCCGATGATAAAAATTGCTCAGCCCAGCCCCTGAATCTTCCCTGCAATTTGATTCCTTATAGCATCAAAAATCACCCGTTTAGACATACCAAAATCAGCCATGATCCCCAAATATTTACGAAATCCGTCCCGAGCAGTAATCTTACACCGTCAATAGTTTTGGGCAGTTTGCTCCTAAGTACAACGAGCTCTTCTCCAGATTAACCAATTGTCCCGATGCCTCCACATAACAATCCAAGGTTTTCCGAATAGCATCAACCTCTTCTTTCTTAGCATGACAAAAAATAACCGCATCATCTGCAAAGAATAAGTGTGATAATATGATATTGCTTCCTTCCCTAATACAGAAACCATGTATTGCCCCTTCTTCCTCCGGCGTCGCAAGAGAGATGACAACCCTTCAGCACACACCAAGAATAAAAAAGGCGACATAGGGTCTCCCTGCCGAAGCCCCCTAGTAGGTGTAATGCATCCAGTTACGTCCCCATTAACAAGCACACTATAAGTTACAGACGACATACACTCCATAACCCGATCACAAAAGACCTCAACCACACCTAGGGTCTCTTCATCATATCAGTTACAAAATTCCATTCCACCCGGTCATAAGCCTTGGTCATATCAAGCTTCATAGCCACTTCCCTATCCTCCCTATTACTCCGGGACTTCATAGAACGAAGGATCTCATGGACTATAGGATATTATCTTGAATTTGCCTTCCCGCCACGAAAGCTAGTTGATTGATACTAATAATACGAGCCATCACTATTTTCAACCGATTAGTAATAATTTTCGAAATTACCTTATACACCACATTACAAAGTGCAATAGGTCTAAGTTGCATCATCTTCATCGGACTTTGTACCTTTGGGATCAAGCAGAGGTGTGTGTGATTAAGTTTCCTCAGAAGTCGCCCTGTATTCTAAAAATGCACCACCATATCCACAATGTCCGGCCCCACTACCTCCCAATTTTCTGATAAATACCATTAGTGAAACCATCAGGTTCGGGGGACTTTGCAGGGTTAATTTGGAAGGCAGCATTCCTCACTTCCTCAGCCGTAATAGGGAGCATCAACCCCACATTTTCCTCCTCCGTAATCCGTCACTCAACACATGACAAAATAGTGTGGGAAACTTGAGGAGTCGTGGTAGTAAATAAAGAATCAAAGTACTCCACCACTATTTGTTTCATCTCCTGTTCATCCTCCACCCACTGCCCCCCCTACTATTTTCAAGGCCCCTGATCAAATTAAATATCTGTCTCCTCACTGTTGAAGAGTGGAAGAACTTAGAATTTTTATCCCCCTCCCAGAGCCACTGAAATCTTGACTTCTGCTTCCAATAGGCTTCCTCCTCCCGAATGGCTAGTTTTAACTCCATCTCTTTTTTTTAACCCAAGCTCCATCAAAGTGAGAAGTTCCTTGGGCAGCCTGTAATTAGTTCTTTAAATTCTCAATCATAACCTTGCTATTTCTCCGGTTCGTCCGTCTCCACTCCAATAAACCACATCTTAACTCCGTCAATTTCTCATAGACTTGATAAGCTTTTGAGCCATGAAAAGCATAGCCCCAACCCTCTTTAATCTGCTGCCTACATGCCTCCTCATTCCGCCACCTAGAATCAAACACAAACCTCTTCTTCCATCGCTGGTTAGGTAGCACCAAACGCAGCAACAACATCAGATGGTCCGACCCCTCCATAGGTAAGTGATGGACAAGAGGATCAGGGTACATAGTAATCCAATCTTCAATTTCGAAAAGCCTATCCAACCAGGCTTGGATAAAACCCAAATCCCTCTTATTTCTCCATGTATAAGGCTGACCTTGGAACCCAAGATCAAGCAGTTTATTATCATCAACAAATTCCCTGAAAGAACGCATTGAATTCTCTGACCGGGTCAGCCCCCCATCCTTTTCCTCAACAACAAGCACATCATTAAAATCCCCCAATAAAAGACAAGGATCTCTACAATTTTGTAATACGAGATCCCAACATACACCATTGGTTAGCACCTATACGATCATCCGTACTAGCATAAATAGTAAAACACTACCAACAATAACTGGTAACTAGATCTTTTATTACTAATTCAATAACAAAATCAGAATATTTAACTAGCACTACATGCTTAACATCTCTCCAAAATACACACAAACCACCACTCAGACCCCGTGGTTCCACTGCATACATAAAGGGCATACCCAACTTATTTTTTAAATAACAAAAACGTCTACTTCTATTCTTCATCTCAAGAAAAACTACAAGATCCGGTTGATAAAGCCTAGCCTGCTCCACCAAGTTATGAACTGTCAAAGTACTTCTTATACCTTGACAGTTCCAGCATAAGACATTCATGGCGATAGGGTAGAGGTAGATCTAGCACCATTTTGCTCAAGATGCCCATTAAGGTCGGCCCCGACCACCTGAGAGAACCCCACTTCCACACCACACTCTAGCCTCTGACGACGAGCAAGGCCATCACTCGAAGTTGGCAGTCCACCCTCCCCTTCAAAATGTGGACGTATGTGCTTGCGTTGACCTAACCCACCACGCCTAGCACACAGAATAATAGGCATGAGATCAAATCGATCAGACTGCTGGGATAATGGCATATCATCATTCTCAATCACTCCATCGCCAAGCCCAACACCTTGCTCTCCCGAGACCTCCACCACTCCTCTCATCTCCCCACTCCTGCCACTATTTTCAGTTGCCTTATGTTCCATTACAGCCTGCTGAATTTCCCCCACACCAAAAGGCTGATCACCACTGGTATCTCCATGGTTTATGACACTATCATCCTCAGTGCTCATGTGATTGCCAATCACTCCCTCTCCTAGGATGTGAACCCCTCTGCCAATAAGCCCAGCATCGAAGGCTACCTCAAGGACTCTCGTGCGCCTCTCCTCCTCCTCCTGTAAGCCTGGATACTAGCAGCCAATCCAGATGCAACACCATCCCCACGTCCGCGTCCACATCCTCCCTGCTCCATAGGAGCCCTCGCATGATGTCGAGGGCCATGACGCAGAGGGCGTCCCCTAAGGTCCATCAAGGCATCCATGCCTTCAAAATCATAAGCTTTTCCCTCTTCGCCAGTACGTTGCAGCAGCCCTTCGTATCACTGCGTGGTATGACCTAAACAACTGCATACCAATCAGTATGCAGGAAGTCTCTCACACTTGAAATCGATCCATTATTGCCCCTCAACAGGAAATTCCACCACCATTCTCCTTATGAGAGGATCATCCACCCTCATACGGATACGCACTAGCACAAACCGTCCAATGCACTCCTACCCTCGAGTAGTATCAACATCTAAGACAGCACCAAGAAGCCCTCTAATCTTACGAGCAACTACAATAGTCATGTTAAGCACTGGGATTCAATCCAATTGCACCCAAAAGGAGCAGTGATTCATCCTCAGCCTCCTAGGGTTCCTGCTTCGAGATCCTTCCTCCAGTACCACCAGCGCCTCCATGAAACTCCAGGGCTCCATGTGCAAGACTCGTTGTAGGTCATGCCTTTCCACAAAGCACACCATAAACTTCTTATCTCCAATCACACGGATGGAAAGCCTCCATGAAACTCCAGGGCTCCATGTGCAAGACTCGTTGTAGGTCATGCCTTTCCACAAAGCACACCATAAACTTCTTATCTCCAATCACACGGATGGAAAGCGCCGCCTTCCCTTTCCATAGGCTAGAGAACAGATTCACAAAAGCATCCCCATTCACCCTCTTTTCAGTATAAACTTCTGCCATAAGGCAGAACTAGAACCCCAATGGCAAGTGTTGGAAGAAAAGTATGAAAAATAAATGCACACAATCCTTAATAATAATATCTTAGCAAGTGCACTAATCAATAGAAAATATAGTGGTACAAGCAAGGGTCGAATCCCATAAGGACTTGACTCAACAATGTACTCAAAGCAAAAGATTGTTTAGAAGGTACTCAAAACAGAAAAAAAAAAACACTAAGTAGATATGCTTGACACTAAACAAAAGACACTAAATAGGACACGGACAAATGGGGGGTGGGGGTTTAGTTCAAACGATGCTAACAAAGTAAATATCTTAGAATGCAAGAAACAAGTAAATAACAAAGAATTGAAGTCAATTAAAGGCAAGTTAAGGAAGTCTCTATCCACACCTAACCACAACGTTTTCTAACTTGGTTTGGAATGTTCAATTATCATGTTCATTACTTGGCCTAGTGCCCATGCGAAAGTCCAGCTAAGGTTCTATCACTTATTTTATTTCCTTCTTAGTTTGTATGTTAAGTGCATAATGTGTACACCAATTTCTATCCAATTGGACCCGAAAGGAAGCATTAAGATCAAAAGGAAATCTGAGTCACTGCACTAACCCTAGAAAGTGATGTGCATTCTAGGAACGTCATGAGTTGAATTACAAGATCATTGGTTAATGTAACCTTTTGATGCAAAGTCATATGTGAATCATGTTGTTAAAGTAGCTAATTCTAACAACACAATAAAATAGAAGTTTAAGCAGTAATTGAACACACTAATATAAACACAATAATCAAAACCAAGCGCCAAAACCAAGTCACGAAGTTGCCATGGCTAGGGCTTCAAGATCAACCCTAACTTAAAGTAAACTACTCGCTACACATTATGAAAGAAAGCATAAATTGTATTGAATATGAAAGTGAAAGATTATACCCAATTATACTCTCAAAGGCAGACTCCAAGCACGACTTCAAACACTCCTTCAAGAACATAATCAAGTCTTCGTGAACAAGCCTTATGTTAATAGCTCAAAATAATAAAATAAAGTGTCTAAGTTGGAGTGTCCAAAACACTTAACAGAGGCCCCCTTATATAGACAAGGGAAAGCCTTGTCCTACAAGGATTAGAAATAGAAACCTATACTAGAGTGTTCTAGAATTTTAAACACAATCCTAAGTTACTAAGAAATCCTTAAACTGCTGGAAAACTAAGCAGAACATAGCTGGAATTGAGAAATGCCAGTTGGCAGGTGGGAACACAAGCTAGCCGCGGGCAGCCCGCGGTCTTCCTTCGGTCAGACGCTGGAAACTTAGAACTTGGCCCTTGAGATATCTTCGTCATGCCAAGGCGCGCCTTGATACTTTAATGGCTTCTACACATGCCAAAGAGTCTGAAAATACTCCATGTCTCGATCGAATGGAAGTATGCACTGAGATGGCCTCATTGGAACTTACGGGGTCAGGTCAGGGACTTGTCTTTGGTGTAGTCACGCCTTGACTTGACATTGTGTCAGGGACACAAGCGTGGGCTTCATTGAGGCATGGCCAAGGCACACCTTGGCGGGAACCTCGACGGGGAAGTTCTTGAGACATGTCCTAGGCATGTCTTGGCTCTGACCTTGACACTTCTAGGACGTGAGCTTGGTATCATGAGACACAGCTTTGGGACCCAGATGGGCTGTTATGAGGTACTTGGTCAAGGACCCCATAATGAAGTACCTGGACATGTCCTGGAACCTAGTTCAGGACCCAATATTGAATTGAGGACATCTCCTTCATTTGAACTCAGATTTTAGTCATTCTTTTTCCTGTATTCTTAGAATTTCATTATCTTTCTAATTCATGCACATGTCTCACAAGAGCATCACTTTCTACTATGGATGACCAGATTTCTAACAAAAGACAGTTAAAAGGACCACAAATGACATGAAATACATGTAGGAATTATAGCTTAACATAAAGTCCTCTACCTCCTCCAACAGCACACAAACACCCTTTCGCTCCTTCTCCGAGAGCCTAAGATTCGATCCAAACCATTGCTCTAAGTCTGCCATATCTATACTCGACACCGTAGCACAACCGCATCCCTAAATCACAAAGCAATGCACAAGAAAAGATGGTGGCGCACAAAAGTGGTTTGCGGCGCACCAAACCCTAGCAGAGCCTTTTTTAGGTCATGAAAACTCTCCTTGTGAGAGACATAGATTTGTATTGTAACTTAGATTTCACTACTTCTCCATGTGAAAACATCATTTTACTGATATTAATGGTAACATTATTCATCTTCAAGTCTTAAACAGTTTTCTCTGTTTATATTTGGTTCTCATTGGTCAATGGTTTTAGATATCAAATTGGATCAATTAATGCGAAAATTCTACAATACAACATTGCATTAAGTCCATCAATACCCTAACAGTGCCAAATAGTGCCAAACAGTGTTTAAAAAAAACACTTTTTTCAAATAGTGATCCCAAACTCCCTGTTCGACACAACCTTGTTCAACGCCGATTTCATGTTGCGACTTTTTGCCCTATGTGTGAGGAGGAGGAGGAATCTGCATGCCATTTATTTTTTAATTGCAAGTTTTCTTCGGTGTTCTAGTTTGGAGGACCATTGCAACTGGATACCTTGAGGTTTCGCGGCTTGTCGTTTCGTGACAGTTGTCATGTTCTGGAGGATTTGTTCAAGGAGGTGGATGATGGGGCTGCAGTTTTTCAGCTCATTGCCATTGGAGTGTGGAGGATCTAGAAAGCAAGGAATGCAAGATGCTTCCAAGATATTGTACAACAGCCAGGAGCTGTCATTGAACTACTGCAGCAGCAGGTTGCAGAATTTTCTATTGCACAGAAGGCCGTGGCCTCTGTTGATCATGTGCAGTTGGTTGATGGGAGTAATGCGCCTCCTCCTGCAAGGTGGCATCGACCAGAGTTGGGTGCCCTCAAACTGAATTGTGACGGGGCTTGGTCGAGTGGGACGAAAAATGGGTGCTTACGGTTGGGTGGTAAGGTCCTGACTTGACTGTTTTGAGGGGGCAGGTGGAGCAGGTTTGCTGCGGTGCTCCTCTGCTTTACAAGCTAAGGCTCTAGCGGTACTGCTTGGTTGCGGGCATATGAAGGTAGTGGTGGAAACGGATTCACGATGTTTGGTTAAGTTATTAAGTCATAAAGGAAGGAATGAATCTATCTCTAACGTCCTACATGACATTCTTGTTTGTTGTGAGTCTTTTGAGTGTGTTAGTTTCAATTTTGTTCCAAGGTCTTGTAACATGGTAGCTCATGATGTGGCTAATCATGTGATAAGTAAGAGTGGGTACTATGTATGGTCGCATCTTGAGCCGGTCTGGTTGTTTAACCTCCTCGCTAAGGATGTTGGTGTTTCCATTAGGCTTTAATTCAATAAATATGACTTTCCAACAAAAAAACAAAATAGTGATCCCAAATTATTTTGTCTAGAGGAAAGATCTATAAAAGAGTCCTCAGCAAAGCACTACAGTATTCACTCTTGCAATCACTCCAGAGACTTCACCTTTCTTCTCCAGCTCCTCTCTCTTCAACTTCTTCTCTTCCTTCCCTCAAGGAGTGACAGTCAGAGAAAGAACTCTATCTCCCTACAACTATTACTAGTGTTCTGCCCAAAAATGCAACAGCGGGCCCAGGGTCGCCTTCGATGGATCTCCATCGAAATCGGTGCTTGAAGAAGCGGGCTCGTGTGGGTTTCTTTAGTGATGGTGGTGGTGTGGACTTGTTTGGAATTTGGGTTTGGGTTGAAAGTTGTGAGGTTGGAGGCCTTGATACCACGGTTTTTCCCTAGATGGGCTGACCAGGAAGTGAGCAGGCTCTAGCTGCCATCAAAGTAGGCGTGCCACTAATAGAATCTACTACCAGACAGTTATAGATAGGTTCTATTACGGCCCAAGAACCTTTATTTAATCAAGTGATTCTGAGGCGAGCGGGCAAATTGCTCACCCTGTTCTTTTCAATGCCTTCTTCTTATTGTATCCAAGGACTTTAATAAATTTTCTTTCTAGTCTAATCCAAGTTCAATTTATGTTAATTCCGATTTGTTCATGTTAGCAGCTTGTTTATTGGTTAGAAGTAGTTAGGTGCGAGAATTTCTTTAAGTCAGGATGATGGTATTGGACCAAAATGATGGTATTGGACCAAAAACACATAAACGATTTTATGACTTGAAACATCCACAAAATGAAATGGTTGGTGTACTCCGAATACTAGCAATTCCTCTTAATAAAATCGTTTGAAATATAAAGAAATTAAAGTACAAGTATTGAAAGAGCAAATGCGTAGATATTAAATGCAACAAACAAAATACAAGTGCAGTACGTAAATATTTCCTTCGCAATCAAGCCTCATTGATGAGCACGATCTTTAGAAATCATCAAATGAGTTGAACATTAGTCGGAATCATGCCATAGATTGGCAGACTATTCAAACGGCGGTGATACGTCAAGGGTTGAATATATGGGGACCTCAAAGACTAGAATGGATGGTAGTCGGGATAAGGTAGTGTTTGGGGTTCCTCAAGGACTAATTTAAGAGGCAGTCGGGATGAGGGAAAAGCTTGTGTTCCTAGTAGGGAACTGAGAAGGAGATGAGAAAAGAGACTGAATCTTATTCCTAGATCGAAGAAACAGGTTATGCCTAAATAGGTGACCCTTGAAACAAAGAAACTTTTGAGGGTTTGTAATTGTTGTGAAATTGATTGGTTTGATCAATTTGTTTGTTTGATTGATTGATTGGGTGTCCTTTGAGAAGAAGGCTTCTTCTCCTTTTATAGGCGGTGAGGGAGTTGATGTGGGTTGCCAAATGTACTCCCGCGGAACTTGCACTGCAGTTGCTTGTCTTCGAATATCCCCTTTTCCCTTTGACACGTTCGATGCTTCAGAACCGGCTTCTCCCTTTCTCCATGTTTCCACGTTCCAAGTGGGCATTTTGGGTTGGGCGTTTGTGAGTTGGGCATTTAATTCCTTCGCAATCTTTCTTCAGCCGAAATGGGATTTTTTCGGGTGTAAACAACTAGTATTACTTTTCTAAAAATAATTTTATATTCCTAGATCTTTTAGGAGCTCATGTGTTGAGCACTTTGTAAAAGATATAATAAGACTGTGTGTGTGTGTGTGTGTTTTGTGTAGCTGGTGTCGGAGCCTGCAAGTTTAAAGGCTCATCTGTAAATTTATATGTTCTTATTAGGTATGTTTTTCATAGGTGTCTCATTTTAAGCTTTTTTAAATTAGATCATAGTAGTGATGTTTTATATTGAAAAATAAAATCAAAAATTTAAAAAGTGTTTAGAGGATTTAATAAATTGTTAAACCTTTGCAAGGCTATTAATTATAAGTAAAAAATATTTAGATCTTCCATCTCGTGCTTAATTAGGTAGTTTATTTTCTGTTTTTATTGTGCACATATTTATTGTTGTTGGGAAAGAAAACCCATAATCTATCCAGATTTCAAAGCGCATAATTTTTCCGTTTGAACCTCTTAGCCTTTGGCATTTGGAGGTAGTTTTGGAAAAATCGGTTTTAGGCACTAGAAATCCAGATAGATGGTTTTAGGTACCACTGAACCAAGAACACTGAAGAAGTAAAAAATAAAATAGATTACATATAGATAAGAGGTCTAAAATTAGTATTAGTGTTAATTCTATAATAGATATGTTAGGAACTTGGCTAAAAAGCCTAGATAAAAGGCAAATAGTACATGAAACCATATCGAGAAAAAACTCGAAAGTAAGAAAATAAATTTAGAACCTCTTACCAAACAAGTAACAAAACTTGGGAAAATTAATGACTTAGATCTAAGACAAGAATCTAAAGAACAATTAACAATTCTAGATCAAAAAATTAAAAATATAGAATTGCAAAAAACTGGAGGAATGTCCCTAGGTTGTTTTATGGATATGAATATGTCATGGCCTTCAATACAAAAAAAAAAAAGTATAAAAATATACTTGACATACTTGATTATTGGAGAACTTTATATTGAGATCCCCAACTATCAGTTGAAGAAAGAAAAAAAGAATTAGAAAATATTTGAGTAACTTCCCTGGAGTATGAACCAATTTTTTCTCATTTTAAGTATGAGATATAAATGTTTTGTCTTAAGAATCTTTTGAAGAGTCATCTGACTCTATCACAACGAGTGATAAAGATTCAGTAATAGAAAAAGAAAACATTAGAGATAAGGGTAAAAGAAAAGCAACCTTTAAAAAAATTCAAAATATTGAAGAATTTGAAGATCATATGAGAAAAACTCAAGATCAAGAATTTATGAAGGTTAAAGATGAATAACCGTCTCCATAAAATCCATCTCCATCCTACACAAAGAGGAATGATATGAATAAACAACAGATAGCTCAAAACAGAACCTATTTGGATCTAACAAATGTATCTTTTAAAGATCAAGAAAAGGTAATAGATGATTGGGCACAATCCTTGTCCATCAATGTTTTAAATTATAAAGATAGTTGGACTAAAGAAAAATTTCTGGATTATATTGCAGCTACCCTCCAAGGAGAAGAATTGCAATGGTTAAAACAATGGGAAAAGTCCGACGAAGGCAAAAACAAAAAAACCGGTTTATTAACAAACATCAATTCTAAAGAAGATATATTGAAAAAAATGCACAGATAATTAAAGAACATTTTTGTGGAACAACTGGAGAAACCATAATCCAGGAAGATGCAAAATTTATAGTTTCCAAACTGGAATTGTGTAATATTTGTCAATAACAGAACATTGCTTATTTTTAAAAGTTAAAAAACCATTAAAAACCCAAGTAAGCAACAAACAATTTGGTCAAAAATGACACGACTTATCCCGGAAATAAAAGTTCTCAAATGAAATTAATTATATAACCGGTGATTTCGGATTTGAGTATCGTGTGGATTTGGACTAAAGTATGAAGATGGACTTTAGAAAAGGCGCAAAGAAGGTTATTGGACCGTAAAGTTAAAGTTGGATTTAAAAAAGTGAACATTTTACCCCTGTGATTTCCGAAGGTCCGAAAGTCACTTTTCAACCAAGGACTTTTTTGAGAAGGGTTTTGCTGATTCATGCGCCTCTACTTGAGCCGAATTGCGAGCCTGTGAGCAGGGAGGGCACATTGCTAACGGTCCTTACGACGCAACTCCCTTTACCGTAAGTTATCTAAATTCCAAGCTACTAACATTTACCAACGGTCCTCATTTCCTTAGAGTGAACTACACTCTGAATGGGCCCATCTATTCCCAGCAGGTCGTGAATCAAGAATCTCCGATCGCTGGATACGTTAGGTCTGGAGAATGAAGAAGATGTACCCCAATGAGATTTGGAATCACGAAGTATTTCACCTGGTAATTTTGTCCGACCTCCTTACTCACCTTGATATGAATCTCCTTAGTGCTGCTTTATGTTTCTGGAATAGTAGCCCTAACACTAAACATAGACAGGTGGCACGTGGAAATCGGAGTTCGAACGAGAAAGTGGCGGATCTAAAACGGTCGAGTTGTAATGGTAATTTTAGAAAAGTTTAAATATATAAATTGATTCACTCTCGCTCCTCTTCCCATTGGTTGGCGCCATTCTTTCTCCTCTCACGAACTATCTCCCTCTCTGTTTTTCCCGCGAGGCTTCGAGAGGAAGCAATGAATGCCGCTGTCATTCAACCGCGACCCAGACCACCCCAAGACCACCATCTGCTTCGTCTATCCCTCTCGAACACGACCGTACCATCCATCAAAGTTATCATTCACCGTATGCGGCGTAGCAAGCGGAGGAAGAAATGGGTCACTGCGCCTTTCGAGACGATTTTCGGCTACCACAGGTAATGATTTCCAATTTGGACCTCATATTTGGATTCTTGGGATTGAGTAGATGGATTTAGGTTAGTAGATTGTTAAAATTGGTTGAGTTTTGAAGATTTGGCAAAAATCTTGGAATCAGCCGTTATTGGCGATTTCGGCCATGGCACCGGCGAGGCGAGGTAGAGGCCGACTGAACCCCACAGTTGCCCCCCTTTGGAAGTTCAGAGAGCGTGGGGGCATGTGGGCCCCACCCCAACTCTCGACAACTCGTGTTTAATGTAATCGAGATTTTGGATTTGTTGGCGTAGGTTTCAGATCCATCGGATTTCGTTTGGGGGTTGTTTGGATAGTGTTAGGCACTTAGAATGCGTTTTTAGAGTGTGTGAACTCTTGGGGAATGGGAGTTAGATTTAATAGTTGTAATAATTATTTACGAATGTTAATTGCACTATTTGTGAGGTACTACATTGTTGGAGAATTTGAAAGCACGTATAAACCGAGATGAAGCACGTGGGAACTTCCAAGGATGAATGCCTCGAAGTTAGTGCAATAGTCGACCCAGCCTAGTGAGTTCTCCCCGACTTACTGTGAGTGGACCCCCATCCCTAAATCTATGATTATATGATGTTTATATGATAGAATGCTTGATGATTATGATGTGATTAGAGTAACTGTGGATTGTATTGTGATGGAATTATTTGGTTGTTATGCTTAGGAATGTTTGTTGGTTATATGTGTTATCTTGATGATAGAGACCATAGATGATGCCATGAGATAAATTAGAGCCCAACATGTGTTGATAATTGTGATTTGCAAATAGAAATCCCTACGAAATATTGTTGATAATAGAAATTATATAGAATATGCCAGGGGGTCGACGTTAGGACCCATCATTTCTTGATTATGACATTTGATGGTTGTGAATCCTATAGAAGGTAAATTACTCTTGAACTAACACTATAATAGGGCATCTCGAGGGTAAATGCCGAGATCAGGATTTTGATATCGAATCACGATTATGGGTGGATATCGATGTGTAACGAGGAATACGATGAATCCGATGATCGAGACAGATTGAGTACCATATTGAGATGCTATCGCCGAGGAGTCAGGTCGGCTTAGCATGTGAATTAGTGTCGAGATGCTAGTGCCGATGAGTCATGTTGGCCTAGCACTTGAGTAGGTTTTGAGATATTACGGCTGTGGCATGTTGGCCTAGTTCACGTGTCATATGTCCGAGTCTTAAGTCATGTCGAGTCATGATGGATCGTATGTCAGTGATGGGTCATGGTATTCCCAAATGGTGGTCGCTGGTGTCGTGCATGTCTGTAGGCCACAGACCAGTCCTCCACATGATCGTTCACCTACGCTCACTCTATACTAGTTAAACAACGCCAATCTTGTCTTCGAGCTCTTATGAGTCTGTGTGGTCCAAGAGCTCCTAAGGGGACTCGTGGTGATGGTGCTTGCACCTAGTCCTTGACGTGATCGTGGTAGAAGAGAGGACACCCAGTCATGTCGCATGCGTGTGACTCGTGCG
The DNA here is from genome assembly GCA_037349345.1 of Oemleria cerasiformis. Lineage (NCBI taxonomy): Eukaryota > Viridiplantae > Streptophyta > Magnoliopsida > Rosales > Rosaceae > Oemleria > Oemleria cerasiformis. Next base: position 9,001,611 of record JAZGTL010000003.1, on the reverse strand, counting down.
ACTATAGTGCCATTGGGATACCTATTATGATGATTGAGTCATGATGCCAGCTGAGGATTATGCTTGCTCATGATATGATATGATAGTTGAGGTAACATGCCGGCTTATGTGATATGATAGCCGAGGTAACATGCCAGCTTATGTGATATGATAGCCGAGGTAACATGCAGGCTTATGTGATATGATAGCCGAGGTAACATGCCGGCTTATGTGATATGATAGCTGAGGTAACCTACCGGCTTATGTGATATGATTGCCGAGGTAACATGCCGGCTTATGTGATATGATAGCCAAGTTAACATACCGGCTTATGTGATATGATAGCCAAGTCAACATACCGGTTTATGTGATATGATAGCGGAGGTAACATGACGGCTTATGTGATATGATAGCAAAGGTAACATGTCGGCTTATGTGATATGATAGCCGAGGTAACATATTGACTTATGTGATATGATAGCCAAGGGTCATGCTGGCATATGTGTTATGCCATCCGAGGGTCATGCCGACTGATGATACGATATGATAGCTGAGGGCCATGCCGACTTATGTGTTAAGCCAGCCGAGGGTCATGTCGGCTTATGTGTTATGCCAGCTGAGGGTCATGCCGATTAATGGTATGATATGATAGTCGAGGGTCATGCCGGCTTAAATGTTATGCTAGCCGAGGGTCATGCCGGTTGATGATGGGACATGATAGCCGAAGGTTATGCTAGCCTATGATATGATGGTTGCCGAGGATTTTGCTAACTTATATATGCTATGAGGATAGCTGAGGGTATTGCCGGCTTATATATGTTATGAGGATAGCCGATGGTATTGCCAGCTTGCGTAATACGATGATTACCGAGAGTTATACCGACTTACGTTATAATGATATATGATAGATGTGGGGCTTACTGGCATATATGATATGGTGACGGTCATCATGTGTAGTGATCAGAATCGAGGTACCAGTGAGGGTACGATCGTTATCGAGGTCAATAGGTATGGTGTGGGCAGTGACCCCGATTGATGAGATTATGGTTTGCATGGACGATGTGTCCTTGAGATGATCGATACCGTCATAGAGGGATGATGATATCGAGATATTACTATTGATGTTATCCATGAGTTAGATGTGTCATCTTCCATGTGTGAAAGCTTAATTGTGATTGTGTTGTACTTGACAACCTATTTGGTTGTTAGCCCTACGAGGTTATATTATTATTATATTGATTAGACTGTTGAGTACGAAATATTGTCTCAGGTGACGACCTAAATTCTAAGGTACCATGAAGGGTATCGGTTATATGTTGAGTACAATATGGAGTCTTGTATATAAAAGTATGGAGAAGATGGTATAATGGGTGAAATCTACTGGTATGAGTGTGACTCCTGCTACCTAAACTTTTTACCTTTATGGGTTTGTATGTATTTGATGAACTGTATTTCATTGAGTTTTACTAGGGTTCACTCACCTCCCTGTTTTATACTCCTCGGGTACTGGAGAAGGTTCTTGGATACGAGGAGGAAGTCACGTGATGACAGCTCTGACACCACCGCGAAGGGTGTAATAAGGTAACAATCGGTTTAAGCTTTTGATGCTTTAATTATGATCATCATGCTCTTTAATTTTGCTATGAGTTGTCCGCTGTCGCGGTGTAACGATAATTTAGAGTTTAGTATTTTACCTTGCACTAAAGCTTCCAAAAACGCAACATTTTAGTTAGGCTTTCGTCACCTGGACTCAGCATCCAGGTGTCGGCCAGCACCCGGTATTCCCGGTATCCTATCGTATATTCGGGACGGGGTGTAACAATTGGTATCAGAGCATGGTTTTAGGAAGTGAAGTTTATTTTTTACATTCGATTATCATAAATGTCGATTCTTACGTGTCAGAGCACTCCCTCGAACAAGTTTTTGTGACTACGTGTTAGTTAGTCTAACCTGCTAAGGTAGGGAACATATTTAGTAGTCAACCAATGAAACGACCCGTATTTTAATCAGTGAAACTATTTGTGAATTGGTTGCATAAATTTGGGGGGCAAGTTGCCTGTGATTTGATCTGGGCTATTTGGATATTAAATTATAATTTAAAACCTTTGTCTAATAGGTGAAAAATGGTATGACCACTTACAGAGGAGATTCTGCCGAATTTTTGGTAGAATTCTCATAGAGTCTTAATTTGACTAGTAAGTGCATTTTAGGAATCGTTCCAAGGTTACATGTATTGTCAGACGAGAGTAGGGCCTTTTATGGATTTCAAGTGAAAATTTTGGAAGGGGTCCTGGCAATCAAGGATGAGGTGTTTAAGTAACCTTGACCCTTCTTTTGAGGAATTCAGATTAAGTTCCGTCGAATTTCATGTTCGGGTGGTGAAAATGAGTAGTAAGACTAGTCTGGGTGACGTGAACGAGTTATTCGACAGTTAGCGCTACGATGTAGTCCCATGCGTGGTTAGTAGCAGAAGGTTTCACTTTAGTACTTGAGAATTAGAAAGTCATACCCATAATTGAGACCGTACTTAACTGAGTAGAAAGAATAAGTGGAGTGTTGTGACTGATAACTCTTGAACTCAGTAAGGCATTCCCGAGAACTTAGTATCCTCCAAAGAAAATTACGGATTGAAGCATAATGAAGAAACATGTAACGACTCAAGAGAGAAGTCATACAGTAGATCGAGAATCACGTCCCAGTATGGATGATGAAGAGCCCCAAAAGGATAATCATGATGGGTGGCTATGAAAACAAGGATCTTAGGGACTATACTGGTTCTTGCTTTAGACCAAGAAGCCTTCTTTCTTTGCCACCAAATGGTTCTTTTTCCCCGAAGTCAAAGAAAACGAGAAGAATCTACGGAAATGTTTAACTGGAGAAAAATATTAAGCATTACAACAACTATCAGTAACTATTTTTGGCCAGAATAGAGGGCTCCCCCAACGTGGTCGACCGATTCGGAGCGTCAGCTTTAGCGGTCGATGTAGCGAAGATACCTACGGACCAAAGAAGTAAAGTGCCGATTGCCACTATGTTTCCTGATGCAGGGGTATTGTTCGATTACGATTGGGAGGAAATGAAAGCACAACACCGTTGTCATGTTGTGACTAATTACGTATGGGATGAGAGTAATCCAAGGTGAGTACCTGAGTTATGTTCCCATTTGAGTTACTGATGTGACTATACTCGAGGGCTGTGTCGAGTTAATGTTACGATTGATATCGGTGAGTCATGATGATCGATTTTGGTATGATTACCAAAATGGTGAATAATTTCTGCCAGACTACGTTCGTAGGCGACGACCTCGACGTATGAAAGCCGGAGAGAGACCATAGAGTACTAGTGCAGGGTGGTAAGATCTTTTGAATGGGACACGTAGGAGCTTTGTGATAGCCCACGTGCGATAGTTAAATGGTCAAATGATATGAATCGGCTCAGTGTGGATATATGAGATATTAAGACCCTGGGGAGGTCATAACAGTATAAAGATACATTCGGGGTTGTCCGATGTGTGGAATTAATGAAACGACAAGTAACATAGATAAATGCGAAGAAAAGCAGGAACATAAGTCAAATCCTAAGATATGTCGAGAAGAAAGTAAAGAAGCATAATTAAGTAACCCTTCCATGGTATAATGGTTCGAGTAACCACACATGGGGACTAAATTATGCCATAATGACAAAGAAAACAGTGTACTTATGGTGATGTTGATACTGGTCCAAGAAAGGCCTTTTTTGAAGTATTAAAGTACCTTGACATGTTTCAAACAACTCATCCCGAAATTGTGGGCATGTGCCGAGATATGATTGATGATCATGTAATTGCTCCAGATTGGCTAGGGTGCCTAGGATTGTTAGATGGAAAATTAAGTAAAATGATAATGATTGCACTTGAAGATATCCTGAGCCAGTGTGTGAGAAACTACAAGAAACACCTTCGTAATGAATGTTAGAGAAAGATAACTGTGTCATAGTGACTGTCAGAAACTATGTAGGTCAACCGAGATTGTGAGAAAACATATACACACTCTCTCATGTTTCAAATGTGACTACGCTCGAGGATGGTGCCGAGCTAACTTTATGAATGATGTGATAATGCTGAAAACTAGTAAACACGACTCAATAATGAACCTCGAAGAAAGACAGTGGTATCATGATGATTATCAGAAACGGTGAAGACAGGCCGAGATGATGGAAAATAATTGATGAGTACGCAGCGGAAGTGTGGAGTTAGACCTAACTCAAATGAGTAGACTATGGAAATGGAAAGATAAATTTCTACACTCGGAATGTGTAAGCAGTGATTTGTAAGTGATAGAAAGTGAGTAGTGGCCTGAGAGTGGGACATTATATGGTTAAGCGAATTTCGAGGACGAAATTCTTATATGGGGGGAAGATTGACACAACCCGTCCCAGAAATAAAAGTTAGAAAATGAAATTAATTATATAACCGATGATTTGGGATTTGAGTATCATGTGGATTTGGGTTAAAGTTCGAAGATGGATTTTAGAAAAGGGCCAAAGAAGGTTATTGGGCCGTAAAGTTAAAGTTGGATTTACAAAATTAACCATTTTACCCCTGAGATTTTTGAAGGCTCGAAAGTTACTTTTCGATCGAGGAATCTTTTGGGAATTTTCCTTATACCATTACGTAGGTCTCGAGCTTACGAGTTCGTAGGTCTCGAGCTTACGAGTACATAGGTCTCAAGCTTACGAGTATGTAGACAAGTGGTATGTGAAAATCAGAGTTCGAACGAGAAAGTTATGGGTCTAAAACGGTCAGGACATAATGGTAACTTTAGAAAAGTTTAAATATATAAATTGATTCAATCTCTCTCCCCTCCCCATTGGTCGACGCCCTTCTCTCTCCTCTCACGAACTCTCTCCCTCTGTTTTTCCCGCAAGGCTTCGCGAGGAAGCGATGAACGTCGACGTCGTTCAACGGCGACCTAGACCACTCCAAGACCACCATCTTCTTGGTCTCTCCCTCACGAACACGACCATACCATCCATCGAAGTTATCATCCATTGTACGAGGGGCAGCGAGCGGCAGAAGAAATGGGTCACTTCGCCTTTCGAGGCAATTTCTGGCTACCACAAGTAATGGTTTTTGATTTTGACCTCATATTTAGATTCATGGGATTGAGTAGATTGATTTAGGTTATTAGATTTTTAAAATTGGTTGAGTTTTGACGATTTGGGAAAAAGCTTGGAATCAGCCGTTAATGGTGACTCCGACCATGGTGCCGGGGAGGTGAGATAGGGGGCAACTGAACACCACAGTCGCAACCCTTTGGAAGCCCAGAGAGCGTGGGGGCTCGTGAGGGCGCGTGGGCCCTATACCCGACTCCTAGCAACTCATGTTTTATGTAATTCGATATTTTGGATCCGTTGGCGTAGGTTTCGGGTCCATCGGATTTTTTTTAGGGGTTGTTTGGATAGTGTTAGCTGCATAGTATGCTTTTTTAGAGCATGTGAACTGTTAAGTCATTATTCATGAATCTTTTTGATGTCATCTAATGCTCATTTACTTGTCTTTTGTGTGATTTAATTGCCATCCATAATAGAAAGTGATCATTCTTATGAAGTGTGTGCAGAAGTAGAAAAGTTCGTATAAGTGTGGAAAAGGAAGAATGAATGAATCTTTCTCGGACTCAAGTCAAAGAAGGAGGAAAGATTATTTCTTGCCATCCAAGAAGAAGTCTTCAATGTCAAGATTGTGCCTTTCCACATAAGGAAGGCTTGACCATTTTGGAAAGGGAAAGTACCACATAAGGAATGCTTGTGCGTACCAAAGAGGAAAGTGACGTCCAAGGAAGTCTCGAGAACGGCCAAGAAAACAACTTGCTGCACCAGGAAAGTCCAAGACATCAGGAACCTTCATTGCCAAGAGAATTTCAGCCAAGAAATAAGACAAGGGCCTGATTTTTAGGACCCTTGTCTCAGCCCTGTTAGGAAAACGTTTTTAGGATTTTATTGCCCTGTTTTAGGTCTGATTAGGAGTCTTTTAAGTCAGAGAAATGTCCTATTTATTCTCCTAACTTCTAGGGATTGTAGACTGCTATTTAAAGGAGTTTAGTTCAGAGAAAGAGGAGAGGGAACCCTAGCCGCATCTATTTATGTTTTTGTCATACAGAAAGAGGGAGGCCATTTTTAACATAAGAAGCAGTCTCTGGTTTGGAGAAAAAAAAGGCTTAACGGAACCAGGAGGAGTTCGACATCAGAATTGCTTCAAGGGGTTTCTTCTTCTCCTTTTGAATCTGATTTCAGTTATGCTTCATATTGTGTTTATACTTTCTTTTATCATGATGTGTAACTGAATTGATATCTAGGGTTTTGATGTAACCTTGCAGTTCTTATTCCATGTATTGACCTTAAGTGTTTGTCAGTTTCCTGCTGTGTTTTATGATTCAATCACTATGCTCCATTGATAATTAACATTCTATTTTGATGTTTGATCACCATTAAGATTGTTTGTTAGTTTTCTTATCCCAATATTGAGTAGACACCCATACCTTTGTTTGGACGATCTGTAATTGAATGAATAATATCTTGAGAAGACACCCATTCCATGGAGTTATTTGGTTCTATTGTTTTCCTGTTATTATTGGTTCTTTGATTGAAATCTATGTTGGACATCACATCTAGATTAAGGTTGAAGGAACTTGGTTCGATCGGACACCCACGACTGACCATAAGTAAGTGAAAACGAACCCATGAAACTATCTAGTGAAACTAATTTGTACTAGTTTAATTTACATGGAATTGAATTGTAATGGTGAAGTCAAGACCCTAGGCCTTTTAATCATCAGTCTGCTTCCTTGTTTAGCTTGTTCTCTACTTAGTTGCTTCTAACGTAATTCAGTGTCTAATTAAAAACCAAATAAAAAACCTGAACATTTACATAGAATAGTTTAAGGCTAGTTTCTGCTTCATTCTAATCAGTCTCCGTGGTACGATAACCCTTACTTGTGCTCCGCTATACCATCTACAACTTGTGCACTTGCAAGGAAAATGAAACAACATGAACTCTCAGGGATCGAGAGTTAGAGTTATTCGTTTAAATGATTATTTACGAATGTTAATTGCACTGTTTGCAAGGCATTACATTGTTGGAGAGTTCGAAAACCCGTATTAATCGAGATGAAACTCGTTGGAACTTCCAAGGATGAACGCCTCAAAGTATGTGCAATAGTGGACCTAGTCGGGTGAGGTCTCCCTGACGTATGGTGCGTGGATCCCCATCCCTAAACCGATGATTATATACTGTTTATAAGATTTAATGCTTTATGATTATGATGTGATTAGAGTAACTATGGATTGTATTGTAATGGAATTATTTGGTTGTGATGCGTAGGAATGTTTGTTGTTTATATGTGTTATGTTGATGATAGAAACCATAAACGATACCATGAGCTAAATTAAAGCCCGGCATGTGTTGATAATTGTGATTTGGGGATAGAAATCCCTATGAAATATTGTTGATAATAAAAATTATATAGAATATGCCATGGGGTCGACGTTAGGGCCCTGCATTTCTTGATTATGATATTTGAGATTTGTGAATCCTATGGAAGTAAATTACTCTGGAATGAGTATAAACTAACACTATAGTAGGGCATCTCGAGGGTAAATGTCGAGATCAGGATTTCAATATCGAATCACGAGTATGGGTGGATATCGATGTCAAACAAGGAATACGATGAATTCGATGATCGAGACAAATTGAGTACCGTATTGAGATGTTATCGCTGAGGAGTCATGCCGGCTTAGCATGTGAGTTAGTGTCGAGATGCTAGGGCCAAGGAGTCATGATGGCCTAGCACATGAGTCGATGTTGAAATACTACGGCCGAGGCATCCCGGCCTAGTTCACATGTCATGTGTCTGAGTCGTGAGTCATGTCAAGTCATGTTGGGTCCTATGTCAGTGAGGGTCATGGTATTCCCATATGATGGTCATCGGTGTCGTACCTGTATGTAGGCCACAGACTAGTCCACCACGTGATAGTTCACCTGTGCTCGCTTTATACTAGTTAAACAGCGCTAGTCATATCCCTGAGCTCTTATGAGTCTGTGTGGTCCCAGAGCTCCTAGGGGGATTCGTGGTGATGGTGCTTGCACCCAGTCCTTCACGTGGTCGTGGTACGGGGGAAGACACCCTGTCATGTCGCGTGCGCGTGACTCGTGCTATTACAGTGCCATTGGGATACCTATAATGATGATTGAGTCATGATGCAAGCCGAGGATTATGCCGGCTGATGATATGATATGATAGCAAAGGTAATATGCCGGCTTATTTGATATGATAGCTGAGGTAACATGCTGACTTATGTGATATGATACCCGAGTTAACATGTTAGCTTATGTGATATGATAGCTGAGATAACATGCCAGCTTATGTGATATGATATCCGAGGGTCATACGACGTATGTGTTATGCCCGTCGAGGGTCATGCCGACTGATGATATGATATGATAGCCGAGGGTCATGTCGGCTGATGATATGATATGATAGCGGAAGATATGCCAGCTTATATGTTATGCCAGCCGAGGATCATGTCGGTTGATGATTGGATATGAAAGCTGATGGTCATGATGGCTGATGATAAGACATGATAGTCGAGGGTTATGCCGGCTTATGATATGATGGTAGCCAAGGATTTTGCCGACTTATATATGTAATTAGGATAGCCGAGGGTATTTCTGGCTTGCATAATACGATGATAGCCGAGGGTATTTCTGGCTTGCGTAATACGATGATAGCCGAGAGTTATACCGACTTACGATATAATGATATATGATAGCCGAGGGGCTTACCGGCTTATATGATATAGTGACGGTCGTCTTGACTAGCGATCAAAATCGAGGTACTAGTGAGGGTACGTTCGTTATCGAGGTCATTGGGTATGGTGTGGGCGGTTATCCCGATTGATGAGATTATGGATTGTATGGACGATGTGTCCTTGAGATGATCGATACCGTCTTAGAAGGACGATGATATCAAGATATTACTATCGATGTTATCCACGAGCTGGATGTGTCTTCTTCCACGTCTAAAAGCTTAATTATGATTGGGTTGTACTAGACAACCTGTTTGGTTGCTAGCCCTAAGAGGTTATATTATTATTATATTGATTTTACTGTTGAGTACGAAATATTTCTCAAGTGACGACCCAAATTCTAAGGTACCATGAAGTGTATCGGTTATATTGTGAGTACAATATGGAGTCTTTTATATAAAGGTATGGAGAAGATGGCATAATAGGTGAAATCTACTTGTATGCGTGCGACTCCTGCTACCTAAAATTTTTACGTTGAGGGGTTTGTATGTATTTGATGAACCGTATTTCATTGAGTTTTACTAGGGTTCACTCACCTCCATGTTTTATACCCCTCAGGTACTGGAGAAGGTTCTTGGATACGAGGAGGAAGTCACGTGATGACAGCTCTGACACCATCGTGAAGGTTGTAATAAGGTAACAATCGGTTTAAGCTTTTGATGCTTTAATTATGATCATCATGCTCTTTAATTATGCTATGAGTTGTCCGTTGTTGCGGTGTAATGGTAATTTAGAGTTTACTATTTTACCTTGCACTAAGCTTCTTAAAACGCAAAGTTTTAGTTAGGATTTCGTCACCTGGACTCAGCGTCCAGGTGTTGGCCAGCACCCCGTATTCGTATATTCGGGACATGGTGTAACAAAAAATGTTGTGACAAAATTTTAAAAGAAAATTGAAAAGTGGGTTGCGATATGCCAAGAAAATCTTTTAAAAGAAAATATTTAAATAGATACCAATGAAAAAACAACATGATTTTTCAAAAAAGGAAAAAATATGTGAGAAAGAAGAAATTCAACAAAAATTCTATTACCTTTATGAAAAATTGCAGATATTTTATTTGCAATGAAGAAGGTCATATAGCACCTCCAATGCCCAAAAAAGGGAAAGAGTGCTTAAAGAATGATTAAAACACTTGAGGAACAAGAGTTATAAATTCTATTTGGAGAAGAAATTTCCGATATAGAAGAAATACTTTATGAAGTAACAAGTGAACAAGAAAATTCAAATAAAGGTGAACAAATCTTCATGATGAACGAGTTGGAAGAAATTGTGATACAACAAAGTACCGAAGAATAAATTAAAAATATAACACTAAGAGATGTAAAAGGTGATTGCGTAACCTATTTAGAAGAACAAATAGAAATTTCAGAAAAAAAAAAAACGAAGCAATTAGTTAAAAAAGAAGACATTTATAAATTATCAAGATTTAGAATGTTTTCATGAAAAGTATTTCAGCAATTTGGCAATAAAGCACTGCTAAATGCACTTAGGGAGGAATAGCAGAAATACCATTGTTCAGTAAAGAAAAAAAATTAGAAAATACAAAAAGAAATATTCATAAATAAAATATGTTCATATATGATTAATCCTTCAGACAAGGATTGAACACACCAATATTTGTTGTCAAGTAATCAACTTCAAGCTATTATAGGAGGAATACAATCCAACTTGGTAAATGGAGTTATTCAAATTATTTTATTTCAATTATTGATGAAAATATTGAAAAATCAGTACAGATAAAGATTCAACTTATAAGTCATAGTATTTTTCAATTCAGTGGAGAACAATCCATGAATTAAAAAAAAATTCCCTCAAACTTCTACAAGAGAATTAAACAAAAACTTTATAGAAGTTTTTGAGCCAAAGCCTTATGAAGCTGAAATACAGCCTTGTTTATTTACAAATTTGGTAGAAAGTCTTATAGGAAAAAAAACCTAGTTTACTTGGGATGCAAGTTTCAGAAAATAATATGTACTTCATAGATAAAAGATCTCAAAGTAAAAAAGAATATACTAGCGATTGGAAAAAAATTTCTCAGCAAATGGACGAACCACACGGCTATATGTGGATTCAAACTTAGGTAATATTAAAGGCAAAGTTATAGCACTAAAAAATGTGCAAGTTTCTATTCTTCCAAAAAGAAGCTATTAAAATGTTGAGATAAAAGTAGCCTATCTCTATCATCTTCAGGTGGGACAAGAAGAAATCATCTTCTCACCACATCAAGGTAAAAAACCATTTACCCATGTGTTAGGAAATTTCAATTTTGCAGGCTATAAACCCTATAATCTCTGCACATTGATTGAGACAGGAGCAACAACATGCTCATGTCAACCATATGCAATTCCAGCTAAATATTGGATTCCTATGAAAAATCCATTACAAGTTACTGGAATTCATGGAAATAGTTCAATGATTCAATATCAAGCTCAAAAAGGTAGCAATTTGGTTAAATGATAAAAAATTCATTATACCAAAAGTTTTATGTTTTCGAAATATGCATGGTGATTTTATTCTTTGTTTATTTTGAATCAAACCAAAGAGTTCATTGAAATTCCTCTTCTTCAACAACATAAGTATAAGTGCAGTTTTGGATTTGCGCCAGTCTAGCGTGGCGATCCTACACCCATTATGAACAAGATTGAAGAAAAGTTTCAATTAGAAACAAGCCATTGGATTTATAAAATACTTGAAGATAACTTTAGTGAGGATCCCTTGAAGTTATGGTCTAGAAACCCTAGATATTGTTCTTTTAAACGAAGAGATCCAAATGTAATATTTAGAGTCAAACCAATGATTTATATTAGAATGGACATTGATGAATTCGATGTTCAGATAAAAGAACATCTAGAGAAAAAATTTATAGAAGAAACTCTTAGTCCTCATTCTAGTCCTGCATTTATGGTAAGAAACCATGAAGAAATTAAAAGAGGAAAGCTAGAATGGTCATCAACTACAAAAGACTAAATGAACATTTAGAATTTGATGGCTATTTTATTCCAAGAAAAGATGTCTTAGTTAATCAAACTAGGGGTGCTAAAATATTTAGTAAATTAGATTGTAAATCAGGAATGGGAAGAAAAAAGAAAAAAAAACTCTAGTAATTTCTATCTCGATTCAGATAATGAGGATGAGTTAGAATATGCAAATCTTAACAACATGATGGAAGCGTAGCGGACCCTAAACAATGAGAAGCACTACAAGGAGAAATAGAAGATCTCGATCTTTGAAAAACCAAAGAGACATGAACCATCATATAATAGTATGTTTTTTGGAATTGCATAATTATGCATTTTGCATGATAGCTAAAAACCAAAAGAAGATGGTGAAAGAAATGAGATATGGGGAATAAAGGAAAAGACGATAGTGAAAGGAAGAAGAGATGGGAAAGAAAGAAGGGAAACAAAGACATCCTACATTAAGTGCAAGATCGTATTGTAGACACTCCGCAATTAATGATAGAATTCGAGAATTAATAAAGATAATACGATTATTCAAATATCAAATTGACATATAATCTCAGGTATTAACTCAAATATAACTACCACTCCACTTAGCTCTAGGCATGGTTTGGTATGATTCGGTATTAGGTCGATATTGGAAACATGCCAAAATTTTTAATCGGTTCGGTATTATTCGGTATTGCACAATTTGGAAATTGAAACCGTATATCATACCATATCAATTGTGTTTAGTATGATTCGGTATGATTTTGGTACCAAATTAATTTTGGGCCAAATTTTTAAAATTTTATTTTTGAACCAACTTTCGACCTTTCTTTCAATTTTTGGACCATTCTTGACCTTTTTCTTTACAGATTCAAATATTCAATTAGTATCCACCTATAATTCATATTCAAGATTCCAATTAATATCCAAAATCTCATGACAAATCAAAAGATCCTTGCCCTTCACTGATTGCATACAATAGTTTCTTGAACATAATTTCCTGTATAAAAGTATCAAACCCACAACCCACAAAATGAATTAAAATTCCGATGAGTATGAGATTAGAAGTAGCAACCAAGAATTTCAATTACCCATGAACGAATTAACAGAACACGATACTACCTTGGTGAAGTAAGGAGGAATTTGCTGTAATATATATATATATATATATATATATATATATATACATATATCCACAACAAGAGTCTTTATAATTAGATATTTAAAAAGAAAAGACAATCGATTTGGTTCGATATTAAACGGTTTTGAAAACTCGGAATCAAAATCATCCCGGATCAAATTGGTTCGATTTGGTTTCGTATTGAATTTGAATTCGATTTGTTTTTTCAATTCGAAATCGGTCCAATATGATCCAAAATGTATTGGTTTCGTATTTCGGTTACAAATGTCCGGGTCCTAATTAACATAATGATGACGTAAGTATTTTTGGGAGCATAAGCAATAGGGAATGACAAACGTGAGCTGGAAGCCAATATGAAAAGACCTATTTATTTTTTAAAGCGAAGAAAAGCGTCACCAGTTTGAACCACAAACCGAATATCTAACCCAAAGATCTTTAGCCTCTCGTTGAAATGTTGACTGGAGGCTTCCACGTTCTTCGACACCTGGCTTTCCTCTATCACATACTTCCGAATTTACCAAAACGCCCTTTCTCAAACTTGTGGACAGAAATTGTTTACTATTATAATAGTGGGTCCGGCTACACACGAGTGGCCTAGAACCGTCCTTCGCTCGTGCACACGTGGCTGTGTAGATGGGCTCCGGGCGGTCAGTGGCGATGACGTGGCGAAAAGCGCAGAGTGAGAAAGTGCAGCTGAGCTGAAACTCAACCTAATCTGTGGTGTTTTTTATGTAATCCACAACTCTTGGTCCACCTTTTATTTCTCTCTTTGATATTGTGTAGGCTGCCAGATATTTTAGCTCTTCTCCACGCCACAAAATATCGCCGAGCTTTTTTCGTTTTTCTTTTCATTTTCTAATTTCTTTTTCTTTTATGTGATATTTTAAAATTTTAAATTCTTTTTCCTTTTTTTATTGTTTCTTTTCATTTTTTTAATTTCTCTTTAATCTTATTATTTGTTGCTCGAGTTGCTGCTATAGTAATCAAGCAGCGTACTCGCTTACTGTAGATGCTGACTTGGCGTCTTTTTTCGAGTATCCAAACTTTGTATTTTGTAAAAGAAATTTGGAGGTATCACAACTCTTTAACAATAGTTTCTTTTTTTTAGGGAAAAAAAAGAAAGAAAATATGTATTTATTTTTCGTAACGAAAATAAAATCATGACTTTATAATTAAATATTTATTAATAAAAATGACTTTATAATATGAAAGTGTTTCATGTGGTAACATTGTTACCCTCGATCCTCTTGTATGGATTCAATTTATCCTATTTACATTATATGTATAAGTAAAATCATATATAAGTAGATTAATTTCTAAGTTCAACCCAATTGTTCTCTTTAGTTACCCGAAATAGAAATTATAGGGCTCATACATTAGTTAATAATAAACAACTTAAAATTTTTTTTGTAAAAGAACTTACGTTCAATAAGTATATATATATATATATATATATATATATATATTTATATACAACGATATTGGGAGTAGGAGATTTACAATTGTATCTTTCCTTTTATTAAAAAGAAAATTTGGAGGAGGAAAATATGGTCAGATACCATTAAAATTTAGAACACTATGTGAAGATAAATATTTGGTTAATTTTTTTCCCTTCTCATTAGGATATTTTGCAAATTAAACTTCAACATAAAGACGGTGAATCTAAGTTTTTGAAGATAAAGATGTTGATGATAAAGATGTTGATACTTTTCTAATTTTTGAAGATTTTAATAATGTAAAAGAAGGCGAATCTAAGTTTAGAGTAAGAGTAGACATAGATTCTCTTCATAGGCAATAAACTTGTTCTCTTCTCATCATTTTTATTTATGTATAAAATGTTAAAGTTCAACATTAATTTTGAATCAAAATTATAAGATAACAACAAATTTACGTAAAAATTCTCATTTTGAACTTTCCGCTAGCATTTTATTAAAAGAATATCTCTATATGGTTAAGTCACCACACAACTAAATCATATAAGAAGTAAAACTATTCGTATATTTCTGAGAATTAGCAAGACTTTTTCGATGACAGTATGAACTTAGGGTAAAATATGAAATATGCCCACTCAAACTCCCATCCTTCCTAATTGTGTTATTTTAATAATGGAAAAAAATTGTAAATTTTGAGATTATTTTTCTATAATTTTTTTTGAGTATTTCTTTGATGCGGAAAATGCTCGAGAGTGAAACAAAATCGGATTTTCTTATTTTCCAATAATCTTTAGAAATATGAGATTTGCAGACAGCAGTGAGTTGGATGATAACCCACACACGTGTGAGCCAGAAAATCGCGACTACGACTCTCGTAATAGCATCGTGCGAGTACAGCTATCGCGGCTGATGCCGTATCTATCCGATTGTGGTGGTGGCTGAATTTCTCGCACCAAAATAATTAAATGCGAGACAATCAGCTGCCACTTGTCGTAAGGGCTCCTTGGAGCTGAGCCACAAGATTCCATCGAATTCTCGAGCATTCCATTTCGCAAAACAAATTTTTTTAAAAAAAATCCATTAATCAAAGCGAAAGAAAAAAAAAGAAACATTGAGGCTGACGTGTCACCACCTGCTTTCTTCTATTTTTCTCATCACACACCCAAACACTATTCAACTCTCTCTCTGTTTTTGCTTTCTTCTTCCTCCTTGTTCTGGTTCAGTATTTTCCACTTGGGTTTTGCTCTTTCCTCTGTCCAAGTGAAACCCAGTTCTTGTTTTGGAGAAAGAAATTGCTTTCAATTTTGGAGCTGAAAGCCTTATGAATGGCGGTGTTTGATTTTGACCAAAGGCCTGGCTTCAAATTGTGAGGGTCAAGTTTGGGGAAGAGATAATGGGCCCGAGACCATATAGAATCAGCTGCTTGAACAGGAAAAGTGTAAATTTATGAGTATTTTCTTGTCGTATGAGTGTGGGGAAGATATAGACAAGGGTTTGTTTTGGTTTCTG
The DNA here is from genome assembly GCA_037349345.1 of Oemleria cerasiformis. Classification (NCBI taxonomy): domain Eukaryota; kingdom Viridiplantae; phylum Streptophyta; class Magnoliopsida; order Rosales; family Rosaceae; genus Oemleria; species Oemleria cerasiformis. Next base: position 8,985,759 of record JAZGTL010000003.1, on the reverse strand, counting down.
CATGCCAAAGAAGTGAAGAGAAACGGCGTCGTATCAGAGAGAGTTGAGGAAGAGGTCAACTTTGCATGGTGGGTGGATTAATAGTCTCTCCAGATATGGCTGCTCAAGTATGTTTTCAATTTTTATTATATTAATGCTTGTTGACCCTATTGGTTATCTGAATTGTTTTGATGGATCACTGAAATTGGTATCTAATTTATGAGATTTAAATAATTTTGGTGGATTCTGGTATCGATTTGATTGGAATATGGAAAGACGAATTAAAAGAACCCTTTTTCTAATTTTGTACAATTGTTTTGGAAAATTATGGAATTATCGATTCGATGTTGTGTAGGATCAATACGGTGGTAGTCGATCGAATAGTGTTCTCTCAGCTAGCAATGGACTTTCATTTACTTCTGCTGGGGTCCAGTTGAAGGATCTGTTCTCCACTGGAAATGACTATGCTCCCAAGGTTTCAATTTCTTTTGCATTTCTCTTGCTCTTGATCTTTTCGATTTCATTTCCTTTTTCGAAAATTATGATTTAACTTTCCTTTTGATCAATCCTGAATAGGTAAGAAAACCTTACACAATAACGAAACAAAGGGAGAGATGGACTGAGGAAGAGCACAAGAAATTCCTTGAAGCTTTGAAGCTCTATGGCCGAGCGTGGCGAAAGATAGAAGGTAAGTTTGGTATTAAAATTATCAACCGCAAGATATTAATTAGCTTTGATTTATGTAATGGTATCTCTAGCTGTAAAGGTGGTTGAGATTGAATCTCACATGGTGGATAGGGTAAGATTAGATATGTATCTGATTTAAGGCTTAAAATATTCTGTTGGATTGCAGAACACATTGGCACCAAGACTGCTGTTCAGATTCGAAGTCATGCTCAGAAATTCTTTTCTAAGGTTTACTGCTCGTATAGTTATTCCAGTACCAATTCTCTACCATAGTTTCTATATCCCTGTTTTTAAATGTAAGTTAAAATCTTGTTGACTCATGGCATGTAAACCATAATGAAGGGTTCATGCTTTTGTGCTTGCTGCTGTCCTGACCTTTCAAATCTGTCTCTCTTGTAGGTTACTCGTGAATCAAATGCGACCGTGGAAGAGCCAATTGACATTCCTCCTCCGCGTCCAAAACGGAAGCCAATGCGCCCTTATCCCCGGAAACTTGCACATCCTCTTCCGAAAGGGACCTCTATTGTAGAGCAGGCAGCGGGGTCTGCATCTCCGAACCCATCAGTTTCGGAGCAGGAAAACCAATCTCCAACATCTGTGTTATCTGTGATTGGCTCAGATACACTGGGTTCCGCTGATTCAAATACCCCCAGTGATAGTTTATACCCTCCTTCATCTGCGGCCGGTGTCCATAGTGGAGAATTAATTCATGCTGACACCAACGCGTCGCTGGAGGAAAGTGGATCTACTTCACCAGCTGTAGCAGAAAATGGTTCACTTCCTAACAAGCAATTAGCCATGGTATATGCTTATACTTTTGCATATATGTCCAACATTTGAAAATTTAGAGTGGTATTGATACTCTATTGGTTTTTTTGTTTGCTGAAAATGACCAGAAGCGGGAGTTATTTCCCACTGACGATGTCTCTGCTGATGGAGGTTCAGCTGAGGAGGCATCTGCCCGAAGCCTTAAGCTCTTTGGAAGGACTGTACTAGTCACAGACTCCCATAGACCGTCTTCTCCGACCTTGGAAGCTAGCAAATCAATTCCTTCTGATGTGCAAGAGGAGAAACATGTTCAGGCATCAACACCAAGTAACTGTACGGCTATGGAATCTTCATCCGGAAATGTCGAACATGTTTGGGATAATTTTCCCTATGGAGCACATCCCGGCATGTATTTTATGCAATTCCAGAATCAGAGTTTAAATACGGTAGAATCTGGCACCACTACTTCTCCTGTACCATGGTGGACCTTGTGTCCACAGTTGCCATTTCCTTGTATTCCATTCCATAAGCAGCAGCAAGTGAATGAAGAAGCTGACTGTAATCTTGGAGACCCACTTGATAAAAAAGTCGAGAGGGAGGGTTCTTGGACTGGTTCAGATTCGGGATCAGCCAGTGATAAGGAAAATCGCAACAAATGTCTAGATGTTGAGACGGAAGGCAATCAATATATTTCTGGTAAAGGCCGGGATTCAAATTCGGTTCTGCGATTTGAAGCAAGTGCAAACTCAGCCTTCTCTGAATTAAGACCTAGCCCTGGAAATTACAGAAAAGGATTTGTACCATATAAAAGATGTGTGGCAGCGAGGGACACCAAGTCCTCAACAATAGCAAGTGAAGAAAGGGATGGGAAAAGAGTCCACCTCTCCCTATAGTTTCCTGCTATTGACATTCCTTGTAGGATTTCGCTGTGTAATTAGTCCAAGGTGTCATTTCGAACAGAAGAAGCTAGGAATTTGTTCGGGTGCCGTTTAGTTCGAAACTTGATCCTTTTTTAGCTGCTTGTAGATGACTCTGAATGAGAAAAGACCAGTAGTAGCTTTTTCTGTGATTCTAATCTGGTAACTCTGGTTTTGACCTCCGAGCGTTTGAAGGCAAACTTGCTATTTATTGTATGCTTCTTCTTTTTCATAACTCCTTGTTTTGCTCTTACCCTCCAGGGCCAGGGACTTGGTGCTAGCTTTTGTATTACTCTCTCATTCTTATTTTTCTTTGTAACAGTGAATCTTATAGCCTTAGTGTTAACATTTATGATCTGAATACTATTTACTCTTTTCATTGTTTGTGTTAAAAAGTTCTGGTTAACTATCACGATATTTTGCGTCTCTTATGTTTGATTTTGTTGCGTATGTAACTTTGGTTCTATTTCTGGTTAACTAGTAATTACTTGAATATGGTCCTATTTCTCAAACTTCATAATTTGCTTCTATGGAACCAAGGTCTAACAGATTGAGAGAATCACCCACCTTGGTGCAGATGCATGAATTATCATTGATTATCTATGGTGCTTGAAGTCTATTCAGTTTCCTAGAAGTCTTTAATTTCTCAGTGTCCTATCTTATCAAAGCCCTTTAATGAGGTTATTTAAATCCCTCACATGCTTTGGATTTCCTTCTCTTAGCATTAAGTGTCTGATTGTATTTACTTCCTTTTTTATAAGGGCTCTTTGTAAGCTTAACGTTAATGAAGTATTTTTTTTATCAAACAAAAAAACATAACATAATTCTCTCTGCATTCTTTTCAAGCATTTGGCTTGGTCGTGTGAGTGAGTCCACGATTTTGAGTGATTCCGTTGTCCTTGTTGAGTGATTCTGTTGTCCTTGGTTGAGTGATTCCGAGGTTATCTACCTATTTAGCTGGTCCAGCATCAAGTGGTATCAGAGTGGGTTGCTTTGCTGCTACAATTCTTGTTTTCTTGTGATTATTGTTATCATGGTGAGAGGGCGTGGAGATAGAGGTAGACAGTCGCAGTCGATGATGTTCACTATGATGAAATTGAAGAATTAAGGAGGTCAAACAAAGCTTTACAATGGATAACGGAGGACTATTACGACGACTCCCTACCCAACAAGTTGAAGATCATAGGAGTGGAGCGTTTGAACACCCATTCCCCATTCCTGAAGAAGTACCTGAGGATGAGCGTGATGATGTCTCAAGTTCTAGTGCAGCCCCATATATAAAGGCCATGAATCGTCTTGCAAGAGCACTTGAAAGTTCTGAAAAAGGCTTTCTTGTTGACGTTCCTGACTTTGATGGAAAGATGGATCTGGAAATTTTATTCTGACTGGGTTGCTGCTATACATACTTTCTTTGAGTGGAAAGAAATGACAGAAGATAGGAAGGTGAAACTTGTTGCTACGAAACTAAAGGGTCATGCTTTGGTGTGGTGGCAGCAGTACCAAAGAAGCCGTGAACGAGTATTTGAGCAGGCTTAATTTGCAAGAAATTGATGACAAGCTAATAGTAAGGTATCTAAGCAACCTCAAGCAGTCAATATATGAAGAAATTATGTTGCAACATCACAATTCTCTGGAAGAGACCTACCAAATGGTGTTGAAGGCTGAATAAAAGCTGAAAAGAATTGGGCTGAAGCGTTTTTCTAAGTCAAACTTTTAGGAGCTGCAAAGGAGAAACCAAGTTCTACTCGCCCAAATTTACAAGTTCAAGGAGAGATTAAAGAGCACGTGAGGTCTTCTCGTGGGAAGATGCAACAAACGGGACGAGATATTAGTTGTTTTCGTTGTGGCCTTGAAGGCCATGGTGCTTATGAATGCCCGGGGAAAAAGAGTGAATCTCGTTTGAACATGATCAAAGAAGAGGAAGTAAGAGAAGTAGGGAAGCCTATCTATGAACAAGAAATCTGTAATCCAGATAGTGGAGACGAAAGCCTTGTCATGAGGAGAATTTTAACAGCCCCAAAAGTTGAAGAAGAAAATAATTGGCTCCGCACTTCACACTTTCTGCGATTCTTATGGTAAGAAGTGCGTGATGATGATTGATTCATGTAGCTGCGAAAATATGGTAGCACAAGAAATGATAGAGAAGTTACAGCTGAAGTGCGAGACGCATCCAAGGCCGTATAAAGATCTATTGGTTCAAAAGAGGAGGTGAGGTTCCTGTTACTCAAAGATGTCTAGTGAAATTCTCAATTGGTAAATATCAAGATGAAGTTTGGTGAGATGTTTTACCAATGGATGCTTGTCACATATTACTTGGGAGGCCATGGCAATTCCCTAGAAAAGTTCAACATGATGGTCACAATAACACTCACTCCTTTTGTTTTGAAAGGTGTGAAAGGGAGATTCCCTCACAGCTGGCTCATAAGACAATGGCTGCAAAAATGTTGTCTTTTAAAAAAATTTGAAGATGCATGCAAAAAAAGTTCTGTCATATATGCTCTTGTAGTTCATGCCATTCCAAAAGAAGAGACACCAAAGGAGGAAATGCCAGAGAGTATTAAAGAGCTACTGAAAGAATTTTCTGATGTTATTTCAGAAGAATTACCAAATGGGTTACCTCCAATGCGATATGTCCAACATCATATTGATTTAGTTCCAGGTGCTACTTTGCCGAATTTACCTCATTACCAAATGAGTCCTCGAGAACATGCAGAGCTTCAAAGGCAAGTTGGAAAATTGTTGAAAAAGGTTTTATCCAAGAGAGGCTTAGTTCGTGTGTAGTGCCAGCTCTTCTTACTCCTAAAAAGGATAGTACATGGAGAATATGCATCGACAGTCGAGCTATAATTAAACAAAATCACGGTGAAATACCGCTTCCCAATTCCAAGGCTTGATGACATGCTAGATATGCTCCATGGTGCCATTGTTTTTTCCAAAATCAATCTCCGAAGTGGCTACCATCAGATCAGAATACAAGCTGGTGATGAATGGAAAAAAGTGTTCAAAACTCAAGATGGTCTTTACGAATGGCTGGTAATGCCATTTGGTTATCTAATGCTCCAAGTACTTTCATGCGCTTGATGAACCAGACATTGCGATCTTTAATTGGAAAGTTTGTTGTTGTATATTTTGATGACATACTCATATATAGCACTGCCATAGACAAGCATCTTAATCATGCACGTCAAGTGTTGAAGACATTAAGAGCATGTCTAGTGGTAAAGGCAAGGGCAATGGGCAAAGGGCAAAGTTTTGGCCCTCAAATAACATTGTTAATGCAATTTGCCAAATGCTATTTTTTTTTTGTTCTAATGGAGAGGGGCAAGGGGCAAAAATTCAGAACTTTTTTTAATTATTTATTAACGATAATATTATATAAATCTTATAATTTATCTCCGAAATACTACTTAATTCCATTTTATCTTATCTGCTTTTTTAAAAAAAAAATTACAATCTAAAATGATATTTTATCTTATCATATACTATATTTTCATATCACAATTTTGTGACATGTGTTATCTTATTTGCATCTAAACCTCAAATAAATAAACTCATTCTTCATCTTCTTATCGCAACACTCTTTTCTTCAAATCGAATTTCAACACTTTGATATTCTCTTACTAAATTCAGCCATGAAACGTTTGTTGAAAAAAATAAATCAAGATCGTAAGGATGATAATGAAAGTAGACGTTAAAGAAACATGCTTATCGTTGGCGCTGTGGCGTAATATAAAAGCTCATTTTCCAATCCACCCACCCAACCAAGTTCACAACATGGTCGCGAAGTCGTTAATTGACGTAAGCATATACATGCCCCTTTGCTCATGATGGATTACTTTGTGCCACGACCGGTGTATTCCGATCAAGATTTTTGTAGACGCTACAGAATGAAGCATCACCTCTTTGGCCGCATTTTGCAAGATGTTGTCGCTTATGACAATTACTTCCTAGAAAAACCAGATGCCCTCGGCATACTCTGTTTGACACTTCATCAAAAGATTACATGTGCACTTAGAATGCCAGCATACAACTCATGAGCAGATCAATGTGATGAGTTATACAAGTTGGGAGTCCAAACAGTAATTGAATCCATGACATATTTTGGAAAGCAATTGAAGATCTTTACACCAACGAGTACCTCATATCTTTGACATACACGGACATGCAAAGGTTTACGGCAAAAGATGAGCAACGGGGTTTTCTAGGTATGCTTGGTAGTATTGATTGTATGCATTGACAATGGAAAAATTGCCCTATATGTTGGGCAAGAGCTTATCGTGGCTACAAAAATACTCCTACTATAATCTTAGAGGCAGTTACTTCATACGACACATGGATCTGGCATGCCTAATTTGGAACTACAAGATCGCATAAAAACATCAATGATGTATGGGCATCACTAGTGTTTGATGAACTCATAGTAGGACGAGCACCACATGTTGTACAATGTCAACGTCGCGACTACAATATGGGCTACTATTTGGCGAACGGTATCTATCCAAAATGGGGTACGTTTGTCAAATCATTTCCAAGGCTTATTAATGAGAAGAAGAAATTATTTTCTAAGTATCAGGAGTTATGCCGTAAAGACGTTGAAAGATGTTTCGGTATTCTACATGCTCGATTTGGCATCTTTCGGGGGGCTGCTCGTATGCAGAGTAAATCCACCCTACGAAGCATCATATATAATGATTTACGTGATTGTTCATAATATGATTGTCGAGGATGAGCATGACAAATATGGTGATTAATCAAAGGACGACGAGCCTGAACCATTGAATTCAAGGAGAGCAAGAATATATGAGCAACCACTGGAGGCTTTAGAGCTTGTGGAAAGAGATGGGCATAATTTTGAGGGATTTATGGATCGATATGAACAAATTCACTCTGATATTGTTCGTAAAGCACTTCGAGATGTTCTAGTTGAGCACATTTAAGCAAGGGAAAGAAACATGTAATGTTATCTTCAGTTGTGAGTTTTACTTTAATTTGTAAGGTTAAAGGTTATCTTTGTATGTGTGTCTTGCTTTATTGTAAGGTTATCTTTGTATGTGCCGCTATGATTGTAAGAAATAAATTTGTGTGGCATGTTTTCTTTGTTTCCTATTGTTTATTTTTGTTTGTCTCTTATCCTTTATGTATTACTTAATTTATATGGTTATATTTTTTATATAAAAATAAATAAATTAAACTTGATGCCAACAAAGAAGTTTTATTTTGATCTTCTAATTCTGATCGTCTTCCTATTCTGATCAGGTTGGATAGTGTGGATGTTCGGAGAAAACGGATTAAGCGGTTCCATTTTGAGGAGATATGGGTTAAAAAGGATGGTAGCACTGATGTCGTAACTGAAGCTTGGGGTGTGCAGGGATCAGTGCAGCAAAAACTCGCTTCTTGTCAATCATCTCAGTGTACCTGGCACAACAATACTATAGGGAACCTAGATGTACAGATTCGAGAGCTACATGCCAAACTTGATAGTTTACCTTCAAATGGGGATTCTCAATAGGATGGTCCGAATATGGCAATTAGCAGAGAGCTTGACAGACTGTTGGAAGTACAGGAAACCTACTGGAAACAATGAGCACGCATTGACTGGATTAAATTGGGTGATCGGAAAACACATTTTTTTAAGGGGTGGTGAAGCAAAGAGGCAGGCAAAATTTGATCAACGGGTTATGGGACCAACACGGTTGTTGGCGTGATTCTGATGAGGCTATGGGATTGTTTTCGGTAAGTACTTCAGGGATCTCTTTTCTACTGTTTTTCCAGAGGATGCAGGACGTTGGCTCTAATCCATACCATCGAGGGTCACTCTAGAACAAAATTCCTTGTTATTGCGGCCGTTGATGGTGTGCCTGCACTGTTTTATCAATCTTTCTGACCTATAGTTGGTTCAGATGTGACTCGTTTCTACTTGAGGGTCCTGAATGAGGGAGCCAATATAACGAAGATTAACCAAACTTTGATTGCTTTAATTCCCAAAGTCATACAACCGACTAGAGTCGCTAAATTTCGCCCTATCAGTCTATGTTCAGTGTTGTATAAAATCATTTCAAAAGCTATTGTTAATCGTCTGAAATCAATTATGGCTTCTATAATTTCAGAGTTTAAGAGTGATTTTGTGCCGGCTCGGTTATTTACTGACAATATTATGGCGGCCTTTGAATGTGTTCATGCTATTAAACGACGGAGTGGTCGTGGTCTAAAGAAAATGGTGTTGAAGCTCGACATGTATAAAGCTTACGATAGGGTTGAGTGGTCATTTGTGGAGTTCATGATGCGGAGAATTGGTTTTGACCATCGCTGGATTCTTTTAATAATGCAGTGTGTCTCTTCGGTTACTTATGTTGTGAAGATAAATGGTCTGATCTCGGAACAATTCACGCCTGTCAGAGGGCTAAGGCAAGAAGATTCTTTGTCCCCTTTTGTTTACTTTGTCAAACGGGAGCATGGCTTTTCACGGATTTCGAAGGGAAATTCGGGAAGGATCCTGTCACCTTTCTTATTCCTCTTCTACTTTGAGGGCCTTTCTGCGTTACTTAGCCAGGCTCAGAGACGGCGCAGTTTGCATGGTGTTAAGGTGGCTCCTGGTTCCCCTTCGTTGAGTCATTTGTTCTTTTCTAATGATAGTATTTTCTTTTGTAATGTTCATATTCCAGAATGAAAAATATTAAAGGATGTGCTTCAAGTTTACTAACAGATTTCAGGTCAACGAATTAATTTCGATAAGTCAGCTGTAAGTTTTAGCCCTCATACTTATCCTATTATTAAACAGTTGATATCTTTGCTGCTGGGTGTGTGTATTGTCAAGTTCCATGAAAAATATTTAGGGCTTCCAACTTTGTCTCAATGAAGTAAACAGAAGATGTTCAGCCATGTTAAAGATGCCATTCAGTCAAGGTTAACTGGGTGGAATACAAAGTTGGTTTCATCAGGCGGGAAAGAAGTTTTGGTTAAAACGGTGGCACAAGCTTTGCCTACTTACTCTATGAGTGTATTCCAGCTACCCAAGTCACTTTGTGATGAACTCTCAGCTGCAATAGGGCAGTATTGGTGGGAAAAAGAAGGGTGAATGGGGATACGCTAGTTAAATTGGCATCGCCTGTGTCAGCCCAAGTGCCTAGAGGGGTTGGGTTTTAAAAATTTTGAGGCTTTTAATAGAGCCATAGCTAAATAGGCGTGGCATTGGCTTGAGAGGCCGAATTCTTTAGTTTCCAAGATAATGAAGGTTCGGTATTATCCATGACAGGACCCTTCCCGAATTTCCCCTCGAAACCCAAGAAAAACCCTGCTCCCGTCTGTCAAACTAAAGAAATTCCCAGAATACCCCTAAGTCCTTGCAATTAATTATGAGAATCCTACCAAAAATCCGACAGAATCTCCTCTTAAGGACTGGCTAACCGTTTTCCACCTGTCAGACTAAGGATCAGATAACACTCCAAATTCCAATAAGGTCAACCATCCAACGATGTAACCACGATTTTACAATCAGTCCAAAAGACTTATCAGAGCATCTAGGTAGGATAAGTAAATATAGAAATAAATATCCTACTTGATAGTCTAGGTAAAAGCGCAGCTAAAAATTTAATGCCTCCGCCTCTGGATATGCCCACGTCAACTCAACGGCCTGAAGAGGAATTAAAACACGAAAGTTATGAGTGGACAAAATAATCATTTAAAAATCATTTCCGAGGAAAATATACATTTCTTCCCTCCACAAGTAAAACCATGCATGCATAACATAAAATACCTTTGTATATAAATATAATATATAGATAATCCGAAAACCCATCGGAAAATCCATCTTTTGTTAAAACACTTGGTGGGACCCACGAAAATCCGAATAATGAAAACATTACGTGGTCCACAACCCTGCTTTGAAAACCCTCCCCAAAGGAGTTTGAAAATCATGTAAACATACCTGGACACAAAATATACATCAAAACATATCCCATTGCTCCCCGAATAAAATCCCGAGCAGTAGCTTGATACCCTCCACACACCCGATATACCTCGAGTTGTGTAGAAACCTGTACTACGCATAGACAGCCTCAATGACCTGATGGAGAAAATACCCCTCGACACCAGCGTCGGATAACCCTCAACGATTTGGAGGAGAAAGACCCTCGACGCCAGTCGGAGAAAACCTTGACCATCGGGGACAAAAATCCAGTGAAAACCAAAATTCATGTTTTGAAATCCATGTTTATTGGCTTAGGCCAAATTCATTGAAAAACCAGATTGAAGCACAAAATCGTGGACTAGACCGAAATCCCAAAATCAATCAAGTCAAACCATTTAAAACCCGAAACCATAAAGCCAGTTCATAGCCCAAAACGTCATTTCCAAATAATTATTGAAAGCCCGTGTCCAGTAATAATTTAATAATATCCAAAAATTTGCCTAAACAATACTTAATAAGAAATTATATCAAATATACCTTTATGCATGCATTATACTTTACAAAACCAAAGTCCACTCACCACACGTCCAAATAGTTCAATCCCGAGTCGTACGCTCCTATGAAGTTCCCGGAGCAGTATCGCCCGTGTTGGCCGAAAAATCGATCGAAAGTTCCAATTTTTCTTTTCCTCGGTTCAGTGTCTCCCGCGGCCGCTTCCTGTGACGGTTGGTACGTTCTTGATCACGGGAAGGAGGAGAATCCGATGAGTGGAACCAAAACGGGTGAGCTTGCCTCGAATTGAAGTTCGAATTTGTGGGGTTTTTGGATTCGATCGCACGGGTTTGGGTGAGTCGCGAAGAGAGAGAGTGAAATGAAGGAGATCTGATCTGCTTGGGGTTAAAAATATCTACCCAGGCCACATTACCAAAATGCCCCTAAATATTCAAGACCCACAACTCTTTCACACGAACTCCATTTTTTGCGTGTCGCCTGTCTACGAACTCGTGAGTTCGAGACCTATGCAACGGTCCCCGAAACACATCCAAAAGTATCTCGAAACAAAAATTGACTTTCAAGCCCCTTAAATAACCAAGGGTAATTTTGTCCTTTTGCAAATTAATTTATGAAAATTCAGAAATAAAATTTCCTGGTCGTTACAATTCACCCCCCTTAAAGAAATTTCATCCTTGAAATTCATACCTGTCACTAGAACAAATGTGGATGTTGCGCCGGCATCATTGCCTCGGTTTCCCACGTAGCCTCCTCCACGTTATGATTTCGCCACAGAACTTGAACCAGAGGAATAGTCTTTATGCGCAATACTTTTTCCTTCCAATCTAAAAGTTGCACTAGTTGCTCCTCAAAAGTTAAATCATCTCTCAGCTCAATTGGTTGCGTCTCCAATACATGAGATTCATCGAATAGATACTTCCCGAGCATGGATACATGGAATACATCTTGAACCTTTGACAGTTCCGGGGGTAAAGCAAGTATGTAAGCCACTGGCCCTATCCTCTCAATAATCTCATAAGACCCAATGTAGTGAAGACTCAGCTTTCCTCATCTACCAAAACATACAACTCCTTTCCTGGGGGATAATTTCAAGAAAACCCAGTCTCCGACCTCAAACTCAAGATCTCTGATCCGTCAGTCTGCATAGCTTTTCTGGCGGTCCTAAGCTGCCTTCAACCTTTCCCTGATGATTCTAATCTTTTCCTCTGTCATTTCCACTATCTTTGGTGTCAACAGTCTTCTCTCACCTACCTCAGTCCAACATATCGGTGTCCTGCACTGTCTCCCATATAGTGCCTCGAAAGGAGACATCCCAATACTAGACTGATAGCTGTTGTTGTATGCAAATTCCATCAAGGCCAGGTGTGAATCCCAGTTTCCTTTAAACTGCAGTACACAAGCTCTCATCATATCCTCCAAAATCTGAAATGTCCTCTCAGACTGACCGTCAGTCTAAGGATGAAAAGTTGTACTAAAATGCAATGTAGTTCCAAAGGCTTTCTGCAAACTCCACCAAAACCTCGAAGTAAACCTAGGATCCCTGTCTGACACAATCGACTTTGGAGTCCCATGTAACCGTATGATCTCATCCACAAACAATTTGGTGTGCTGGCCCATCCGGTAATCTTCCCGTACTGGCAAGAAATGTGCTGACTTCATGAGTCTATCAACAATTACCCAGATTCCATCATGTCCTTTTTGAGTCCTAGGAAGTTAATAAACAAAATCCATAGTAATGTGATCCCACTTCCATTTCGGAATAGGTAATGGTTGTAGTGCCCCGTATGGTTTCTACCTCTCTGCTTTTACTTGTTGCCACGTCAGGCACCTACTCACAAACTCTGCTATTTCCCTTTTCATTCCAGTCCACCAATAGTGTTCCTTAAGAGTACGATACATCTTGGTACCACTTGGATGCATAGCATAGGCAGAATATGAGCTTCCTCAAGAATTTCTATTTTCAACTCTGGATCATTAGGTACGCATAACCAGCCATCCTTAACCAAGGCCCTATCATCCCTAATTGCATAATCCTACATGTTCCCAGCCTCCAACTCCATCCTAATAACACACAAAGTAGGATCCTGGAGCTGAGCTTCAATGATTCGATCAATCAAGACAGGTCTCACATGGAAACTAGCCAATCGAGCCCCCTGGATATCCATGTCCAGTATAACTTCACTCTTCGGAATTCCATCAACAACGGTAGGTAAATAGTATGTAAATGGTCCAAGGAACCCTTGGACTTCCTGCTCAAAGCATCTGCCACTACATTGGCTTTTCTTGAGTGATATTCTATGGTACAGTCATAATCCTTTATCAGCTCAAGCCGCCTTCTCTGCCTCAAGTTCAGATCTTTCTGGGTAAAGAAGTATTTCAAACTCTGATGGTCGGTAAAGATCCGACATGTTTCCCCATACAAATAATGTCTCCAAATCTTCAATGTGTGCACCACTGCAGCTAACTCCAAATCATGTGTGGGGTAATTCAACTCATGAGGTTTAAGTTGCCTGGAAGCATATGCTATCACCTTCCCATGCTGCATCAACACGCAACCTATACCCCGTAATGATGCTTCACTGTACACCTCAAATCCTCCTTTAACATCTGAAAGGGTTAACACTGGGGCAGAAGTCAACCTCCTTTTTAGCTCCTGAAAGCTCTGTTCACACCCGTCTTCCCAGTCAAACTTGACTCCTTTCCTAGTCGACCGAGTCATGGGGCAGCTATCGTAGAAAATCCTTCTACAATTCGCCAATCATATCCTGCTTAACCCAGAAAACTTCTCACCTCTGACATTGTCTTCGGTTGTTCCCAATTTGCCACTGCCTCAACTTTTTAGGGATCCACGCTGATACCCTCAGCAGAAATCACATGACCTAAGAATTCCACACTGGTCAACCAAAACTGACATTTACTGAACTTGGCGAACAATTGCCTTTTCCTCAGCATATTCAGCACTAACCTCAAGTGCTTCTCATGTTCCTTAGCACTCTTTGAATATACCAGGATATCATCGATGAACACAAGCACAAACCGAACCTTAACTGATGGTACCTGGATCGAAGGTCAATTTTAGAGAAATACTTTGCCACTTTTAATTGGTCAAACAAATCATTAATTCATGGAAAATGATACTTATTCCGCACCGTAACCCTTTTTAACTACCGGTAGTCGATACATAACCTCGAACCACCATCTTTCTTCCTTACAAATAACATCGGCGCACCCCAAGGTGATACACTTGGTCGAATAAACCCCATATCCACCAAGTCCTGCAATTAAGTTTTCAATTCCCTCAATTTTTCCGTGCCATTCTGTACGGTGTCTGTGATATAGGTTAGGTACCTGGAAGAAGCTCTATGGTGAACTCAATCTCCTGGTGAGGTGGCAATCCCAGAAGATCCTCTAGAAATACATCGGGAAACTCATTCACCACATGAATATCCTCTACTCTCACCGGATTATCCCGAGAATCAATCACATGAGCTAAATGACCCTCACAACCTTTCCTCAATAATTTCTCAGCCGTTAAAGTTGATATCACTCCCGAGGGAAGTACCCTACGATCACCCCGTAACGTAAGTTCCGGCAAGCCTAGACTCCAGAAAACTACCCTTTTGTGAAAACAATATGTGGAAGCATGGTGCATGGTTAACCAATCCATCCCCAGAATCACATCAAAATCATAAATGACCAAGGGGATTAAATCTGCCTCTAACTCATGACCTCCCACTACTACTGGAAAATTACGTATCATGAGGTTTTCCACTACCATATCTCCGGTAGGAGTGCTAATACCCATATCCCAACCAATCGGGGACAATTCTTTATCATCAAAAAGTGTGAAACCTTGAGAAATAAAATAATGTGTATCCCCGGGGTCTATCAAAATACGAGCATCATGATTAAAAATAGAAACATACTAGTAACCACCTCTGGTGCTGCTCGAGTCTCCTGCTGAGTCATAACAAAAACTCGGGCCTATGTACCAGAAGACCGACCACGACCCCCTGTCTCCCTCTTGCCCTGCTGGCCCCACTAGCCCTGATGGCCCCACTAGACTAGGTATGGCTCCCTGCTGCAGTACCAGATGTCTGCGCTGCTCTCTGACCCGGTTCAACAGCATCTCGGCCCAAGGAACTACTGCCCGGACTATGATGTGGACAGTCCTTCTTAAAATGACCAGTCTCCCCATAGAAGCAGCAACCGGTGTCACTTACCTGTATAGGTCTGCCACTCTGTCTCCCGGTCGACTGCACTGAAGCCTCGCTAAACTGAGCGGATGATTTATGTCCCTGACCGGCTCCGCTACCGCCTGATTCGGATCTTGCACCTCCAGAAGATCCAGAACAGAAACTGCCTCTCTTAGATGGTTCTTGACTAGAGGCCCCGAAGCTCTGGCGATCCTGGCGTCGCTTGGAACCACTAAAATGATGTTGATCTTGCAAACTCAACTCTACTCTGGAAGCATCGTCTAACAAAGCTCTCAAAGAAGTATGAGCCACATCAGTTACTTCTATCTGAACCTAATTTTCCATTCCATTCTCAAATCGTCGGCACTTATCCATCTCAGTTGCCACCAGAGCTGGTACAAAGCGTGACAACTCAAGAAATTTCTGTTCATACTGGGCCACCATCATGTACCTGGATCGAAGGTCAATTTTAGAGAAATACTTTGCCACTTTTAATTGGTCAAACAAATCATTAATTCATGGAAAATGATACTTATTCCGCACCGTAACCCTTTTTAACTACCGGTAGTCGATACATAACCTCGAACCACCATCTTTCTTCCTTACAAATAACATCGGCGCACCCCAAGGTGATACACTTGGTCGAATAAACCCCATATCCACCAAGTCCTGCAATTAAGTTTTCAATTCCCTCAATTTTTCCGTGCCATTCTGTACGGTGTCTGTGATATAGGTTAGGTACCTGGAAGAAGCTCTATGGTGAACTCAATCTCCTGGTGAGGTGGCAATCCCAGAAGATCCTCTAGAAATACATCGGGAAACTCATTCACCACATGAATATCCTCTACTCTCACCGGATTATCCCGAGAATCAATCACATGAGCTAAATGACCCTCACAACCTTTCCTCAATAATTTCTCAGCCGTTAAAGTTGATATCACTCCCGAGGGAAGTACCCTACGATCACCCCGTAACGTAAGTTCCGGCAAGCCTAGACTCCAGAAAACTACCCTTTTGTGAAAACAATATGTGGAAGCATGGTGCATGGTTAACCAATCCATCCCCAGAATCACATCAAAATCATAAATGACCAAGGGGATTAAATCTGCCTCTAACTCATGACCTCCCACTACTACTGGAAAATTACGTATCATGAGGTTTTCCACTACCATATCTCCGGTAGGAGTGCTAATACCCATATCCCAACCAATCGGGGACAATTCTTTATCATCAAAAAGTGTGAAACCTTGAGAAATAAAATAATGTGTATCCCCGGGGTCTATCAAAATACGAGCATCATGATTAAAAATAGAAACATACTAGTAACCACCTCTGGTGCTGCTCGAGTCTCCTGCTGAGTCATAACAAAAACTCGGGCCTATGTACCAGAAGACCGACCACGACCCCCTGTCTCCCTCTTGCCCTGCTGGCCCCACTAGCCCTGATGGCCCCACTAGACTAGGTATGGCTCCCTGCTGCAGTACCAGATGTCTGCGCTGCTCTCTGACCCGGTTCAACAGCATCTCGGCCCAAGGAACTACTGCCCGGACTATGATGTGGACAGTCCTTCTTAAAATGACCAGTCTCCCCATAGAAGCAGCAACCGGTGTCACTTACCTGTATAGGTCTGCCACTCTGTCTCCCGGTCGACTGCACTGAAGCCTCGCTAAACTGAGCGGATGATTTATGTCCCTGACCGGCTCCGCTACCGCCTGATTCGGATCTTGCACCTCCAGAAGATCCAGAACAGAAACTGCCTCTCTTAGATGGTTCTTGACTAGAGGCCCCGAAGCTCTGGCGATCCTGGCGTCGCTTGGAACCACTAAAATGATGTTGATCTTGCAAACTCAACTCTACTCTGGAAGCATCGTCTAACAAAGCTCTCAAAGAAGTATGAGCCACATCAGTTACTTCTATCTGAACCTAATTTTCCATTCCATTCTCAAATCTTCGGCACTTATCCATCTCAGTTGCCACCAGAGCTGGTACAAAGCGTGACAACTCAAGAAATTTCTGTTCATACTGGGCCACCATCATGTCCCCCTCCTGTAGCTGCAAGAACTCAGCCTCTTTAGCATCACGGTATGAGCGAGGATACAACTGCTCGAGGAAGCGCTCCAAGAAAGTTTCCTAAGTAAAAGTACGGACATCCCAGTCTGTCAGCTGTAAAGCATTCCACCACCGGTACACATAGCCACCCAGAAGAAAAGTGGCTAGTCGCACCCTGTCCTCCGGAGGGCACCTCATAACAGCAAACACTCGTTCCAAACGAGTAATCCACTCATATGCATCATCTAGGCCTAACTCGCCCGTAAACACTGTCGTTCCCAACCACTGGGCTCGCTCAATGTCCGAAATTTCAGACGTAGCCCAACCCTAAAGTACTGTAGTCAAAGCCCGACCCAATTGATCCAGGGTCTGCCTCAAATTAGGCTCTACTACGGGTTCATGTGTGTCCTCACCGTTTCCAGACCGTTGATGGGGCTCGCATCTCGGAGGCATTACGCTAAAAAGAACCATAACTTATCAATACCACAATTAGTTGTACACTAGGTGTATGGTCTACAGGAATTTAAACCTAGTGCTCTGATACCAAGTTGATAGGACCCTTCCTAAATTTCCCCTCGAATCCTGGGAAAAACCTTGCTTCTGTTTGACAAACTAAAGAAATTCCCAGAATACCCTTAAGTCCTGGCAATTAATTATGAGAATTCTGCCAAAAATCCGACAGAATCTCCCATTAAGGACTGCTAACCGTCGTCCACCTGTCAGACTAAGGATCAGATAACACTCCAAATTCCAATAAGGTCAACCATCCAACGATGTAACCACAATTTTACAATTAGTCCAAAAGACTTATTAGATCATCTAGGTAGGATAAGTAAATACAGAAATAAATATCCTACTCGATAGTCTAGGTAAACGCGCAACTGAAAATTTAATGCCTTTGCCTCTAGATAAGCCCACGTCAACTCAACGGCCTGAAGGAGATTTAAAACACGAAAGTTGTGAGTGGACAAAATAATCCTTTAAAAATCATTTCCGAGGAAAACATACATTTCCCCCTTCCACGAGTAAAACCATGCATGCATAATATAAAATTCCTTTGTATATAAATATAATATATAGATAATCCGAAACCCATCGAAAAATCCATCTTTAGTTAAAACACATGGTGGGACCCACGAAAACCCGAATAATGAAAACATTTCGTGGTCAACAACCCTGCTTTAAAAACCTTCTTCAAAGGAGTTTAAAAATCATGTAAACATACCTGGACACAAAATATACATCAAAACATATCCCACTGCTATGCGAATAAAATCCCGAGCCGTAGCTCGATACCCTCCACACACCTAATATACCTCGAGTTGTGCAAAAACATGTACTACGCGTAGACAGCCGCAACGACATGATGGAGAAAATACCCCTCGACACCAGCATTGGAGAAGCCTCAACGATCTGGCCGAGAAAGACCCTCGACGTCAGTTGGAGAAAACCTTGACCATCGGGGACAAAAATCCAGTGAAAATCAAAATCCATGTTTTGAAATCCTTGTTTCTTGGCTTAGGACAAATTCATTGATAATCCGGGTTTAAAATCAAAATCGTGGACTCGACTGAAATCCCAAAATCAATCAAGTCAAACCATTTAAAACCTGAAACCAAAAAGCCAGGCCATAGCCCCAAACGTCATTTCCAAATAATTATTGAAATCCCGTGTCCAGTAATAATTTAATAATATCCAGAAATTTGCCAAAATAATACGTAATAAGCAATTATGTCAAATATACTTTTACGCATGCATTATACTTTACAAAACCAAAGTCCACTCACCACACGTCCAAATAGTTCAATCCCGAGTCGTACGCTCCTCTGAAGTTCCCGGAGCAGTAACGCCTGTGTTGGCCGAAAAATCGATCGAAAGTTCCAATTTTTCCTTTCCTCGGTTAGCTGTCTCCCGCGGCTGCTTCTTGCGACGGTTGGTATGTTCTAGATCTCGAGAAGGAGGAGAATCCAATGAGTGGAACCAAAACGGGTGAGCTTGCCTCGAATTGAAGTTCGAATTTGTGGGTTTTTGGGGTTCGGTCTCACGAGTTTGGGTGAGTCGCGAAGAGAGAGAGAGAGTGAAATGAAGAAGATCTGATCTGCTTGGGGTTAAAAATATCTAACCAGGACAAATTACTAAAATGCCCCTGAACATTCTAGACCCACAACTCTCTCACACGAACTCCATTTTTCGTGTGCCACCTGTCTACGAACTCGTTAATTTGAGACCTACACAACGGTCACCGAAACGTAGCCAAAAGTGTCTCGAAACAAAAATTGACTTTCAAGCCCTTAAACAAGCAAGGATAATTTTGTCCTTTAGCAAATTAATTTACAAAAATTCACAAATAAAATTTCTGGGTCGTTACAATCCAGATTATAATTTCTTCAGGACGAAGCTAGGGCCTTCACCTTCTATGATCTGGAGGGCTGTGTTATCAGGCCGTGACATTATTTCTGAGGGGCTTTGGTGTAAAATGGGTGATCGAAATTGTATTCATGTGTTTGATGATAAATGGACCCCTCGGGCTCCAAAATTCTGCCCTATCGACCTTGGGAGGCTTCCACGTGACGCCAAGGTGGCTAGTTTGATTTATGGGGATGGCGATTGGAATGAAGATTTAATTTTGCATGCCTTCACTCATGAGGATGCTGAGTCCATACTTAGTATACCGGTGGGTTTTGTTAGGAGAAGCGAGATGGTCTCTTCTAGGGATTCACAAGAAATGGTCAATATAATGTGAAGTCGGGTTATCGAGTGGCCCTCAAACTCATTGGCGAACAACAGGGGAGATGGAGCGAGTGGTTCTGATGATAGCTCAATAATAGCGTTTTGGAAGCAGATTTGGAAATTGAGATTGCCAGCAAAGGTCAAAAATTTTGTGTGGAGGCTGTTGTACAAATAGCAACATAAAAATTAGGCAACTATATGCACGTTTTAACTCGCAAGTGCACAAGATAAGACAAATAGTATAGAAAGCAAATACTAGATCATTCCCATGAGGACTGGATTAATGTGTTTAAAATTGATTTTAAGATGATTTTGAAAACTGAAAATTTAGAAACAAAATATTAAAAAAAACAATGTTTGATTAAAAATAGAATTGGATTGAGGTTAAAACAATGAGAAAACCGATGAGGGATTCGATGTTCATCGCTAATCTTTTTCCTTAAGCAAACGACATGCACAATGCTACAAAACAGATTTTAGATGCTCATGTTTGTCAACCTAAAGACATGATATCTACTCTTTAAATTATTGATTTCCCTAAGCAACAAGTTAGACATAGGTATCTACGCTAACTCTTTTCATTCTTAAAGTATTTAGCATGGTATCTACTAAGTTGCACTTTAAGAACGCATAACACAATGGAAATCGACAAACACACAACTCCTAGAACATGGTATCTATTCTAGTTATTCATGATGATTAATTTTAAGAACTTATAACTAGTTCTTTTGTTACTCTCATAGGCACAAGATTCGGTCATCTAAATTTACCTATGTAACAAACTCAATACACATCATGCATATGGTGATCAAGCATAACATAACGTATGTAAAGAGTAAAATATAATCTGAAATTAATCAATTAAGCATCACAAAAGTAGTTTGCAGCAAAGGCATATCGAAATCCTTAAAGAAACATGATTAGGGCTTCAATCGAGCCCTAACTAAAGTACTTAGTTACCCATAATTTAAATAGACAGCAAGAACATAAAAAAAACAGAAAATAAAAAGAGGAAGAAGATAGCTCTTTGATGATGTGTTGGTCAGTCAGAATGATTGGATGACGCCTTGACGGTCCTCCTTGCTTCCTAAGCCTTTTAGACCTTGGAACCTTGAAGGATGGAGCAGAATGAGATGGTGTGGCTGAGTCCTTGTGTGAGAGCTTCCAACGTTTCTGCAGTTTTCTTTTTGGGATAAAAAGAGACGCCCCAAAGTATGAGATATAGAGAGAGAGACGTTTCTCACTTTTTGTGTGGGAGAGTGACTCTTTGTTGGCTGCCTTTTTGTCTTCACTGTGCGTTTTCCCCTTGTCCCATGTATGTGTCTGCCCCTTTTCTGCCCAAAATTGATGTGGGTGTTAATTCCTTTAATGAGGGAGGGAGACGTTACCGTTTGCATTCACTTCTCAATCAATCCTCACGTTGTGGCTGCTCGTCTCCCTTTATTATTTGTTTATCTTCCTTTTTCTGGTTAAAACGTTTCCTCCCGTAACCTTAATAAACTAGGCCTCTAGTCGTCCAAACCCGATAAGGATTAGAAAACTTGAAATAGAAGGAATGCTGAATTCCAGCTCAGCCTGACCTTGCTGTACTAAAACGGCCATAACTCATTCTAGACAACTCCAATTCACAAACTGTAAAATTCTCTAGAAACTAGACTTCCGTATCTTTCCAACGATATATGGCCCATCAGCTAGTTCTTCCCGAACAGGTGCAGTTAATTTCGAGAAGTTGACACATATGCTGAAGTCTGTTTCAAAGTTTCCTCCTTAGATTTCCAAAACAGCACTCATTAACTCCTTTTGTAACTTTGCTTCCAAAAATCCTACAAAACACAAAAACAAGCTAAGTATTAAGAAAACATAGGAAACATGCTAAGAAAAGCATAAGAAAACAAGATAAAACGTCGCATAAATATGCTCCTATCAAATTCCCCCACACTTAAGTTTTTGCTAGTCCTCGAGCAAAACAGAAACAAAGAATGAAAGAAAAACCAAAGACTCAATAATTCAACCTAAACCTTCCAACATTTGTCTCAGAGATTTTCAATGAATCATGACATATTAAGATTCATCATAAGCATACGAATTGGTCCACATGATCCGAGAGTTAATACACCTTCATAGAAATCATACACATACTCACAATTAAATCAATCAAAGCACAAGTACAAAGAGAGATACATGCTGCAAAGAATTAGCTCAAAATTCTCACCGAATAAGCTCTGATTTTACCTCATATTTTCTAGTTAAGTCACTCTTCCTATACTAGTTATATGTGAGAGGATTGATGTAAAATGGAAACAAATTGCTCACATATGATATAACAAGAAAGAAAGGCACTTTCAGAATTTTTCTTATGAATATGACTCACGAAAGGAATGCTACTACTTGAATGCAAGAACAAGTGACACCATATGCTGAAACTTCATTCAAATCTCCACATATTGATATAAACACAACAAACAAGATCAGAAGGTCTTTATGAGGATTGTAGTGAGGCCAAAGGGTAAGGGGTTAAAGAAAGAATGGATATGGATAACACAAAGTTCTTAAAGAAATAGTAGAAGCATGCAATGATGTTAGAGACATAAGAACTTGTATCACTATCAAGGCTTAAAAATCATATAAGTACCGAGCAAGTACATACACTCAATGGCCGATTTGAACATTATTGACCATACTTCAACAATCAATACATGAACGGTCAGTGCATTAACAATTCAAACACAATGTCGATTTTTTTTTTCTTTTCATATTTTTTTTTGAACATTCCCCCAAACTTGCTCTTTTAACCCATGATTCACAATTAAGTCTCTACAAATTATGCTTCACTAATCTTTAAGAAAAAGGGTAAGGATGAAAGTGTTTAGGCTAGGTGAGGAAAATGAGGGTTATGAAACAAAAAGGCTTAAACAAAGGCTCAACAAGGGTTTACCTAGAGGAAAGTATATCATGGGTCAAAGGCCATTTTGGCAATGGTGGTAATCTAGGTCCCTTCATCATCTCAAGTATGTCATGCAAATCAATTCAATGCCTCGATAAGAAATTAGTACCAGTTCTAGCATTTAGTTCCAATGATGATAAGCAATTCAAGTAGCAATCAAGCAAAGAAAGATAAGATCATACAACAACTTAATTGACAAGAAAGGGATAGATTAAACAAATACAACTCTCTCAAACAAAGGATAAAGGTTCAAAAGCTCACAAAAGGGGTGTATTGAGCTTCATTCAATTAAGCATGTTATGGGTACCACTTACTCGGGTGATTACATGTGATTTTGCATATGATAACCATGAATACTTGAGTATTAACCAAAGAATAATTTCATACCTTGAATCATGCTTAGAAGTCATCTTAAAGTCATGCAATTAAAAACCAAATCTCATCATTGTGTTGGAAAGAAACCTAAGACACAAAAAAAAAACAAAAAAAACACAAAAACTACCCAATTTAACACTAGTACAACCAACACAAACTAGGCAAAAAATAAAGCTGTCAAAATTATTTTTTTTTTTAAAACCAATGCAAATTCAACGGAAAACACAAGTGTTTCCCCCTCACACCTAAATTTAACATTGTCCTCAATGATTGAAAGTTAAAGTAAAACAATGAAGCATTTAAGGAAGGAGAAACAAGCGATGACACACACAAAGAAAATAAAACAAAACAAAACAAACGAAGGCAAAGTTAACGATAAATAAGGAAAGGGTGAGAGAAAGCAAATCTGATTGTCAGTGGTTGTAGAGTGCCAAAACTGTCATCATCCTCTTCACATGGGTTGCCTCCCAACTTCCCTTTGGGTTACCTCCTAAGTAGTACTAGGTTTATAGTCTTCAGCCAGACTGTTGGACTCTCATGCAATGTACTGAACAAGTTGGAGAGTCACATCCTCCTCTTTAGGCTCAAAGCTCATCTCAATATAGGGCTTTACTCTGTGCCCATTCACCATGAATGTATGATTCTTCTCTTTGCTATGAACCTCCAAAGCTCCATGAGGGAACACTTTTGTAACAACATAAGGACCGTACCACCTAGACTTGAGCTTACCAGGGAAAAGTCTCAATTTTGAATTGTAGATCAACACCTTCTGTCCCACATGAAACTCCTTCCTAACTAGCTGCTTATCATGATACGCCTTGGTCTGTTCCTTATACTACTTAGCATTCTCATATGCATCATACCTCAACTCTTCAAGCTCATTCAGCTGTAACTTCCTCTTGTCACCTGCTTGTTGCATATCTTCAAGGAGGATTCTGTGCATGCACTTGGATGGACTTATGCCTTTGATGTCGGCAATGGTCCACCCTAATGCAGTCTTGTGCTCCCTAAGAACTCTCAACAACCTCTCTTGCTCCACCAAACTCAAGTTTGCAGCAACTATCACTAGTAATGTTTGGTTCTCTCCCAAGTAAGCATACTTCAATTGTTCAGGTAGTTACTTCAACACTTCCTACCACATCAATCTTGAAAAATCATGGTTATCATGTGGCAATTTGATAATGTCAGACAACATGAATTCTATCTTCTTACCATTAACTTTCATGCGTATAGTACCATTTTTCACACTTATCTTTGTATCAGCAATTATCATAAAGGGTCTACCAAGAATAATAGGTAATGAAGATGGCATAGGGGAATCTTCCATATCCAGAACAACAAAATCAGCAGGCAAAATAAATTCATTTACCTGAACCAAAACATCCTCTAAAATACCTCTAGGTCTTCTCATGCTTCTATCTGCCAATTGCAATATAATTGAGGTTAGCTTGAGCTCCCCCAACCTCAACTCCTCATAAACGGTATAAGGCATCAAGTTAATGCTTGCTCCTAAATCAAGCAAAACATGTTCAAAAAGACAGTCACCAACCCTGCAAGGAATAGTAAAACTACCTGGATCTTTTAGTTTAGGTGGTAGCTTTCTCAATAAAACCGCACTTACCTCCTCAGTCAATGCAACTTTCTCATGTTCCTGAAATTGTCTTTTGTGTGTACAACAATCCTTTAAAAACTTAGCATAAGATGGAATATGTTTAATTCCATCAAGTAAAGGAATTTTGATTTATACTTTTCTCAAAGTTTCAAAAATATCAAGAAGATATTTTTCTTTCTTTTGCTTAACTAACATTTGAGGGAAGGGTGGCAATATCACCTTCTCCTTCTCACCTACTTTTGCGGCTGGAGGTGGTCCAACACTTTTTGGTTCATTCTCATCTGTCCCCACCTTGTTGTCAACTACCTTGCTGGTTCATTCTCATTTGTCCCCACCTTGTTGTCAACTACCTTGCCGCTTCTAAGGATTGTCACAGCCTTGAGCTGCTCCTGGCCTCTCGGATTAGGTATGGTTTGTGATGGAAACTCTCCTTTCTTCTTATCACTTAACTCCTTTGCCATTTGCCCTACTTGTGCCTCCAATCTCTGAATAGCTTGGCTAGTTGTTGCCTCTAGTTTCTGAATGTTCTGACTAGTTAGAGCATTTGTCTGTTGTTGTGTAGTCAAGAACTGGAGTATGGCACCTTCAAGATTATTATTCTTCTGGTCAATATTTGGTTGTGTCACATGTGATGAAGCATGATAATTACTTCCATGCTGGAAGTTCTTCTGCTGCCCTTCTGGATTTAGCACATTCTGACTGTTGCTCCAAGAGAAATTTGGGTGGTCTTTCCATCCTGGATTATAAGTGTTTGAATATGGGTTGTTCTTGGGATAATAGTTGTTTTGCCCCACATAATTAGCTTGCTCATGATCTGTAAAAAAGACATAGGACAAGTCTCAGTAGGATTATTAGAATTAGAACATATAGCACATACCTCGACTTTAGCAACTTGTTGAACTTGAGAGATGTTCTGAGCTGACATTGCTTTCACCAGCATATCTAACTTCTTCTCCATTGCTGCCATTTGACTCTGGACTCCACCATTTGTGTTAACTTCATAAACACCTTTACTTTTTACTCATTGTCTCCCTCGTGATGATGCGCTTCTACTATGCTCATGGTGTGCCTTGAAAGCGCAGTCACAGACCCCTATGACGAAGACATTCCGAAGACCACGGGAAGACCGCGGGCTGCCCGCGGCCAGCTTGTGTTCCCACTTGCCAGCTTGCATTCACACTCCCAACCGTGCTCTGATTGGTTCTAATAGATTTTAAGGACTTTGTAATTAATTAGAAGTACAAAAACTATTCCAGAACATTTTAGGATAGGTTTTACCAATCCTTATAGGACAAGGTTTTTCCTTTGTCTATAAAAGGGAGCCTTTGTTCAGTGTTTGGGGATAATTAGGGGATAGAATTTTAGAGATAATATTTTACACACAGATTATTAGGCGTGGAGCTTGGAGAAGAAGGCTCTACCGTAGCTCTGCTGTGCCTGTTCTTCAACAATCTCTTATGTACCCTTACTTTTATTATTGTAATTTACATATGAATTTAATTATCTTTGTTTCAATTTCAGCTATGTGTGAGTAGTTCCTTTTAGAATTAGGGTTGTTTGAAGCCCTAACCATGTTAGCTCGTTAAGTAGATTTTATTCTTCTTCTTAATTTCTATGCATGCTGAATAACTCTGATTACTGCTTTAACTACCATTCTTTTATGTTTATGAGACTTGCTACCTTGTTTGCATAAATTATTGATGAAATTGCTTGAGTGACCGCCATATCATCATGTGGTTCGTTCACCAGCATATCTAACTTCTTCTCCATTGCTGCCATTTGACTCTGGAGTCCACCATTTGTGTTAACTTCATAAACACCTTTACTTTTTACTCATTGTCTCCCTCGTGATGATGCGCTTCTACTATGCTCAAGGTGTGCCTTGAAAGCGCAGTCACAGACCCCTATGACGAAGACATTCCGAAGACCATGGGAAGACCGCGGGCTGCCCGCGGCCAGCTTGTGTTCCCACTTGCCAGCTTGCATTCCCACTCCCAACCGTGCTCTGATTGGTTCTAATAGATTTTAAGGACTTTGTAATTAATTAGAAGTACAAAAACTATTCCAGAACATTCTAGGATAGGTTTTACCAATTCTTATAGGACAAGGTTTTTCCTTTGTCTATAAAAGGGAGCCTTTGTTCAGTGTTTGGGGATAATTAGGGGGTAGAATTTTATAGATAATATTTTACACACAGATTATTAGGCGTGGAGCTTGGAGAAGAAGGCTCTACCGTAGCTCTGCTATGCCTGTTCTTCAACAATCTCTTATGTACCCTTACTTTTATTATTGTAATTTACATATGAATTTAATTATCTTTGTTTCAATTTCAGTTATGTGTGAGTAGTTCCTTTTAGAATTAGGGTTGTTTGAAGCCCTAACCATGTTAGCTCGTTAAGTAGATTTTATTCTTCTTCTTAATTTCTATGCATGCTGAATAACTCTGATTACTGCTTTAACTACCATTCTTTTATGTTTATGATACTTGCTACCTTGTTTGCATAAATTATTGATGAAATTGCTTGAGTGACCGCCATATCATCCTGTGGTTCGTTTGCATCAAGAGGTTGAGGTTAAGAAACAATCTTGTAATCGGAATTCATGACAACCTAGGAATGCATCCCACTCTACTAGGCTAGTGTGGTGTCATTAAATTCTCTTAGTACTTCATGCGTCATCTTAACTGATAGGTGATAGACGTTCTAGGCATATGCCCTGTCTAAAACATGCTAAGTAAGAGAGAATGATATATGTTTAGTGTATCAACGCCAGGACCTAGGCATGGGCACCTAATTCAGAATTGCATAGTAATTAGGTCAAGATAATATGGTTAAGAGCTATAATTGATTAGAGTGGATAATAAGCCTTAATTCGCCTTAGTTTAACAAACAATCAACCTTTCATTCTTGCATAACCTCTTAGCTCTATATACTTAATGCATGGTAACATTCATTTTATACTGCTCTTGCACGTCTCCTTGAAAGGCACTCACGTCCCAATTTGGGTTTCTTTTCAACTTACTTGCAACCTCTCTGACATCCATATGGAATTAGCATATTTTATCTAGTCAAGTCTTGAAAATTCATGCTCTAACTGCAGAGTCTGGATTGCAAACGTGTCCTCATCTTTATCAATCTTCGATTCAAATATAACGAAAGGGCAATGCTTCTCGTTCTTGCACACTTTTCTCTAACTCTCTACTTGTCATTCTTTGGAATTATGACTTTCCTCTCGTGCACAATGGAATTACTCTTTTATAGCTTCTTTCAATTTATGTCTACTGGAAAATTTCATGCCTAATCTAAATTATGGGTTTCTAAGATCTGTATCTAGCCTAAATTACTTTACATCTTTCAAATTACAGTCTCTCTTTCTTGACCTCTTCTTCTTTGGTTGTTCTTCATCTTCTTTGTCATTGCTAGATTGGATTATCACTGTCTTCACCATCTGAAGAAATCTCCCCTCCCGGATTCATAGATGAGACAAAATCTGGGTCTATTGCATCACCCTCTTGATTGCCTGCATCATGTTCATTGTTTCCAGCATTTTCATTGGCTTCTTCATTCTCATCTTCAGGAGAATCATGTTTCACATCATTCTCACTAACCCCATACTCAAGGTCTTCATAAAACTGATCCTTCCTTTCATCATTGCACCATCTTCCTTTTCATCTTTATGACCAGTTCCTCTTATGCATTATGACCAGCTTCCTCTTCATCACCATTACCTCATCAATTCCCAAATTGGCCCAATAAACATCAAAATCTTCATTCATAATGGTGTTCTTATTAGTAGGATCATGGAAATACAGTACTAGAACCCTATCAGCAGACATGCTGGCTACCAACCGAGAAATACAACCATCATCTACAATCTCCTTCACTGTTGTCTCACTACCCTTACCAACTATTCAGTCAATATTTCATGCATCATTTTGATGTCACTTAGTACCCTTTTACATGTGTTTTGAATGATTTCGTGTCAACCATAATAGAAAATGATCAATCTTGTGAGACTTATCCATATTTGGAAATATAGATAAATTCTGAGAACAACGCAAAAAGAATGGCTCAATTCGGAGTTATAACGAAGGAGATGTCTCAAGTTGAAGTTTGGGTCCTGAAAAGACCTTAAACCGAGTCCTGGTTCCTGCCAGGAAGTGCCAAAATAGAACCTCAGGACGTGCCCTAAATCGCGTCCCAGAGACATGTCATGCGCCCTAATTCATGTCCGGTTAGGCCAAAGTGTGTCAATGCCTAAAATTCAATGGAACCAAATGAGACAAAGGATGGAATTGGGCTTTAAAACACTTTTCTAAGCTAATGACATCGGGTGGCGCACTCAGAAATGCCAAAGACATGCCCTTGGCATGTTTTGCCCTAAAAGATGTCCCGAGGGCCCTTAGCAAAATTGGGCCATCGACTTTCCTACGAGCCATTGAGCAGGACAATGCACAGAACCATGCTAGAAACATCATATGGAAGTGAAATAAGTGGTTTGGCCCAGCTGCATTGGTCCAGCTCAAAGGTGTTAAAGGGGGCCCAAAGGTGTCAAATTGAGATCTTATAGTGTCAAAGGTGTCCAGGCTGGGCCCAGCCTAGTGCTTGACATCCAAGAAACCCTAGAAGGTTCCCAGAAGCTGCCTTGCCGCACAAGAAATCCCAGAAGACAAATCAGAAAAAGGCTTGCCGTAAAGTCCTATTCCTTGTCCAATAGGGAATCCCTTATAGGGATGTGTCCCTACCAAATTAGGATAGCACTCTTCTATTCATTATGTAATTAGGTTTTCCACAGTAATCTCCTAATGTGTAAAGGTCTTGGTCTCCTATAAATAGGAGCATAACCCTCACGGGTCAAGGACCCCAATTTTTAGATCTAGCTTCAAATACCATTAATTTACAGTTTTAGTTTTTAAACATTGAGTGTTGAGAGATAATGTGGAATTGAGAGATAATGTGGAACGCAGAGGAGGATCTTGGAGCAGCCTTGGCGTATCCTTCAAAGTCTTCCATTTTTTTCTTACCTTCTTGTATTCATTCATTATTTTGATTATGATTTTCATTATGTCGTGTTTTATAATCATGTGTGAGTAGTCTTTTTAGGATTAGGGATGCTTGAAGCCCTAGTCATGTTAGTTCGTTAATTAGATTTTAGCCTCTTGATTTTAATTGTTATGAATGCTAAAAGAGTTGGATTACTAAGCTTAATGAACTTAATTTATGTTTATGAGATTGGCCACATTGTTTGCATATAATTATCGATGTAATTGTTTGACGGACCACTATATCATCTTGTGATTTGTTGCATCGTGTGTAGGTGGAGGGACACCTATCTGTAATCTAAACTCATGACAACCAAGGACTGTACATCACTTTTCTAGGGGTAGTGTGGTGTCATTCAATTCTCTTTGTACTTCCTGCATCATCTTAACTGGTAGGTGAGAGACGTTCTAGGTACTCATCCGACTTAGAACATGCTATGTAAGAGAGAATAATATATGTGGAGTGGGCCTTAGTCGGACCTTTGCATGGGCATCTAATTAAGAGAATTCATAGTAATTAAGCTTAGAAAATCTGATTAAGAACTTGAATTGGTTAGGGTGGATAGTTAGCCTTAATTCGCCTTTGTTAACAAAGAACATGCCTTTGTCGTGTGTCCTGAATTGTGTCTTTAATTTGAGTCTTTGCTGTTTTCAGTGTCCTTTTCATATCTAAAGTAGTGTGGGTCTAGGTCTAGGCGTGTTCTTTGTTTTCATGTAGTGTTTTAGTGTCTTTTAATTGAGTTAATAAAATATGAACTTAATTGGATAAATCATTGAACAAGTCCTCGAGGGATCGACCTTTGCTTGCCATTATATTATCATAATCGATTTTATACACTTGCAAAGATATAACTGTTAAGAATAGAGTTCTTAATATTGATTTCTTTATTTTAACATCAGGTTTTTGGTGCCGTTGCTGGGGACTTGTCCCTCAACGGTGTCCACTTTGTTTCGAACTTATTACTCAGTTTTTTTCCCTTACTTTAGTTACCCTATTTTATGTCATCGCAAAGATCTGCCAAGGGATTAGTGCACGACTCATCAGTTGAACCATCTTCAAGAGGATCTTCGGTACAAGGCTCCCCACCACCAAGTCCGAGGATGGAAGAGGAGGGTGGAAGAGTAGTGCCCAACCCTGCCTCATGGCTCATGAAGGATAAAGCGTAAAAAGCTCCTTCTCATGTTGCATTTCTTTGGATTGGAAGTTCCAGAATATTGGCCGGCGAAGGCGAAGGCCCTGAAATGTATGCTTTCTTTCTTTTTTCAAATGGTTACTTCTTTCTCTTTTCAAATGGTTACTTCTTTCTCTTCTGAGAGTACCACTACTGAATGTCGTATATAAAGTCATGAGGGGTAGTTGAGTCATGTATTCCTCCAGAATTAGGTATTTTTCCACCCCTCACGTGTCAGAAGACCAATTTCCCATCGTATTTCTAGCATCCATAGTGGAGAATTTTGAGTTGAAGTCTTGCACAATTCACATATTGCCGAAGTTCCATGGACTTTCCGAAGAAGATCCGCACTTACACATCAAAGAATTTGTTGAAGTTTGCTCCACATTGCGCATCAACGGCATGAAGGAAGCTGAAATAACGCAAAGGCTTTTCCATTTCAGTCTCAAGGATCACGCCAAGGCGTGGTGTCATTCGTTGGTGTCAACATCCATTAATTCGTGGAGGGACTTGTCATCGAAATTCCTCACTCAGTACTACCCCGTGGAGAAGAAGAACGAGTTGAAGAGCAAGATTGTGGATCCACGTCAAGCCATGGATGAACCATTCTACGAGTTTTGGGAGTGCTTCAATCAAATGCTTCAAGCATGCCCTCACCATAACATCGACGAGCATCATTTGATGTTGTATTTCTATGGAGGCTTGAAGACCAGCAATCGAACCATGGTGAAATCTTAATCACAAGGGATCCTAGACGGCACAGCTGCGGAAGCACGAAATGCTTTTGAGAACATTACTCAAAGGGAGAAACAATTCAGCTACATAGGTCATTCCTCTAGGGCTACTGGTGATGCGTACACCACAGACAAGGATGATGTCATTGCTCAACTTACGGCAATGGTGAAGAAGCTGTTCAATGAGAAGGCTCGAGGAGTGCAAGTCTGTGACGTGTGCTCCATTCAAGGACACACGTCCCAAGACTGCCCCATGGTGGAAGACGCCACCTTTGGTGGAGGATTCAATAACAGTTCACAGCCCCGGAATGATCCATACTCAAACACGTACAATCCGGGGTGGAAAAATCATCCAAACTTCCGTTGGAGCAGTAATCAAAGTGTGCAAAACCCTTTGTCGCCACCTGGATTCCAGCAGCAATCTGTGCCTCCCCATATGAATCCCTAAGGTCCTTCACTAATTTAGAATACCAAAAGAAAATCTTGGGAGGATGCGCTCAACAAAACCTTCAATTTATGCAAACGACCACTACATTCATTCAAGAGAGCTGGGGCCATATGGCAAAGACTAATAATGCAATCGCAAATTTAGACCACCAAATGGGGCAGATTGCAAATCAATTGAATCAAAGGGAGCAAAGGAAGTAACCTAGTCAAGTGAAGGTAAATCCCAAGGGATTTCACAATCCCACGGCCAACGCCATCACATTGCGAAGTGGAACACAACTCTGAGGCCTTACGTATGCTGCCTACAATGAAATCGTGAAGTAATTGAAGCTGAGAAGGATGATTTCACCGTGGCTTCCCCAAAATCCAAAACTGTCGTGACACAACCTATGTCACAAGCTGCATTCCAAGGTGTGTCCCTACCAAGTGCGCTATTGCATAACTGGACCAAGACCCTACCTCGATGCAGCACCTCGACGCATGTCCACACCCCATGTCGTAGGCTCAGTTCTCGACCAGCTTTTTGCCGCAGGACTCCCCAAATTTTGTGTCTAGGCCCTAACCGCTGAGTCCGGAGGACATGCCAAGTGTCATGCCGCAATCCCAAGCCATGTCACGTGCCGTTCCTCAAACTGATCCGTATGCCATGCCGCACATCCGAACTAGCCCTTTTCCACTGAATCAGAACCATGCCCTATCCTAGGTTGTACCGAGAGCCATGCTTTAAGACATATCTCAGGCCCTACCGAGGGACATGCCGAAGGACCTGCCAAGAACCACACCAGGTCGTGCCCTAGACGTGTCTCAGACACACCCCAAGGACCCGATTATGCTCCAATTTGCGCCAAACCACCAGGACACGAACCTGGCCGCATCTAACCTCCAGGGCACGTCCACGGCCGAACCACATCATGCTAGTGATGCATCCACTTATCTTCACAAAAACAAGGCCACGGTCGTGGGTTATAATGAGCTAACTAATCATCCCTCGAACTCTAAAGCTAACACCTCAATTCATAAAACAACTAAAAAAGTGACTTTTGAGTTAGATAATGACGTTGATCTATCGTTTCCTCGCATGTTCCAAAGAAAGAACAAACATAAGGAAGAATTAGAGGAGGAGATCATAAGCATGCTGCAAAAACTTCAAATCACATTGCCATTTCACAAGATAGTCAAGCACATGCCCATCTTCGCGAAGCTCATTAAAGACTTGGTAGCCGAAAAGCAAGGTTTCAGCTCATACGATATCATTGAACTGCCTAAGGCTTGTTCTGCTGCACTTCTGCGCATGCCACTCAAAGCTAATGACCCTGGGCTTCCATCACTCCCATGTGTCATCCAATCTAAACGCTTTGAGCATTGCCTTTGCGACACGAGAGCATCAGTGAATATCATGTCGTTTCACATCTACAAATCACTCAATTTAGGAGAGCTCAAACCTACTCACCTATGTGTTTGATTAGCTAACGCCTCTATTACTAATCTCATGGGTTTAATTGAGGACGTACTTGTGCAAATTGGAGATACATGCATCCTAGCATGGAAGTTATGAACTACTCCACTCATCTTTGGAAGACCCCTCCTAGCCACGGAAGAGTGCCTCATTGATGTCAAAAACGGCCAAGTCTCCATCAGGATTCTAGACAAACTACAGACATTTTCTATCCACGATACGAGTCAATATCCTGCGGAACCTATAGTGGACTTCCCCTTGAAAACAATGGACATGTTGCTGCAAAAGACCATTGCCAACTCATGCATGAAGGATGATCTCGATAGGGCCATCACAAGTACTTCACGAACTGAGGAGTTACTTGATGAGAATGTGACTGAGGAGGTAAGGTTCCTCAATGTCGTGCCTTCCCTTCCATTTCACAAACCATTCGAGGCTTTACCCCTCATGGCCCAGAAGACCTTGCCATCCATCGTGAAAGCACCTGAACTCGAACTGAAGCCATTGCCTGAACACTTGAAGTACCATACTTAGGCGACAATCAAACGCATCCGGTCATTATTGTGTCTAACCTAAGTACGAAGGAAGAGAACGCGTTGGTTCAAGTTTTTAAAATCAATCAAACATCAATTGGATGGACAATCGCCGACATAAAAGGAATCAATCCTACGAATTGCATGCATCTAATACTTCTTCAAGAAGACGCCAAACCATCATGGAAGGCACAGCGGAGGTTGAATCCCCCAATGAAAGAATTGTGAAAAAAGAGGTGCTCAAATTACCTGACGTGGGAATCATCTATCCCATCAGTGATTCTAAGTGGGTGAGCCCAGTTCAAGTCGTGCCAAATAAAAGCAGAGTCACGGTCATAAAAAACGAGCATGATGAGCACATACCTCAACGGGGTCAGACTGGATAGAGGGTGTGTATCGACTACAGGAAGGTGAACACCACCACACGCAAAGACCACTTTCCTTTGCCCTTCGTCGATCAAATGCTTGAGAGATTAGCAGGTCATTCTCATTACTGCTTCTTGGACGGATACTCGGGATATATTCAAATCGCCATAGCTCTCGAAGACCAAGAGAATACAACATTCACGTATGTCCCTATGACACGTTTGCATACCAATGAATGCCTTTTGGGCTATGCAACACCCCGGCTACCTTCCAACGATGCATGATGAGCATCTTTTCCGACATGGTGGAAGACATAATCAAAGTCTTCATGGATGACTTCTCGGTTTTTGGTCATTTATTCGAGCTATGTTTAGCTACCCTATCCTGAGTGCTCGAGAGATGCAGAGAGAGCAACTTGGTGCTCAATTGGGAGAAGTGCCACTTCATGGTACAACAAGGCATCGTTTTGGGCCACGTGATTTCCAGTTGGGGCATCGAAGTTGACAACGCCAAACTAGACAGTTTGGAGAGACTACCGTACCCTACAACAGTTAAAGAATTTTCTCATTCTTAGGGCACACCAGGTTCTACAGACTATTCATCAAGGATTTCTAGACGATCACTAGACCTTTGTGCGATCTTCCCAAGGATGCAACATTTGAGTTCACCAAGGAATGTCGCAAGGCATTAAACACCCTCAAAGCAAAGCTCATGGCTTCCCCCATCATCATTCCATCCAATTGGGATTTACCATTCGAACTAAAATGTGATGCTTTGGACTTCGCAGTAGAAGCTGTTTTGGGGCATATAGTGAACAAACTCCCTCATGTCATTTACTATGCAAGCATAACTCTCAATGACGCCCAATTGAACTATTCTACCACTGAGAAAGAGCTCTTAGCTAGCATCTTCGCCCTTGAGAAGTTTTGATCATATCTGATTCAAACCAAGGTCATCCTGTACACTGATCACGCAGCCTTGAAGTATATGCTCACTAAGAAGGACGCCAAGCCACGGTTGCTACGATCGATGCTACTTCTCCAAGAGTTTGGCCTCGAAATCAGAAATAAGAAGGGGAGTGAAAACGTGGTTGCTGACCATGTGAGCCGATTGATCCATGGTTCCAACTAAGAGGCTGATCAATTTCCACTGCTTGAGACCTTCCCCGACGAACAACTTTGCGCACTCAAGGCCATTGATCCATGGTATGCCGACATCATCAACTACCTCACTACGAAGCGCATTCCATTGTCAATGAGCCGATATTAGAAGGACAAGCTTGTAAAAGAAGCTAACTACTACGTCTAGGAAGATCCATACTTATGGAAGCATTGTTAAGATCAAATCATTCGAAGATGCATCTTGGAAGCTGAGATGGAGTCAGTTATAACGTTCTGCCATAGCTTGGCATGTGGAAGACATTTGAGGGCTAAGAAGACGGCCCTGAAGGTACTTCAAAGTGGATTCTACTAGCCCACACTGTTCAAGGATGCCTACGAGTTCGTACTCACCTGTGATAGATGCCAAAGGCAATGTAACATAGGCCCCCACAATCAAATGCCATTGAACCCTATCCTTGTTATGGAGATCTTTGACATATGGGGCATCAATTTCATGGGGCCTTTCCCAAACTCTTTCAGTTATCTCTATATCTTACTTGGAGTTGATTATGTCTCTAAGTGGGTGGGAGCAATTCCCACCAAAAATAACAATGCCAAAGTAGTTGTGAGCTTCTTGCAGGGTCACATCTTAGCCAGGTTCGTAGCAGCTAGGGAAATCATCATTGATGGGGGAAAACACTTCTGCAATCACTCCTTTGAAGCCCTAATCTAGAAGTATGGCGTCACTCATCGAATCTCTAAGACGTACCATCCTCAGACAAGTGGCCAAGCTGAAATTTCGAATAGAGAAGTAAAGGCCATCCTGGAAAAGACTGTGCGCCCAAACTGTGAAGACTGGTCCAACAGACTAAATGATGCATTGTGGGCCTATTGGACGTCATACAAAACTCTCATTGGCATGTCTCCCTTCAGCTTGTCTTTGGGAAATGATGGCACTTACCTATGAAGCTCGAGCATAAAGCATTTTGGGCTATCAAGAAGATGCATAGGGATTTGGATGAAGCTGGAATATATAAAAACCTACAGTTGAGTGAATTGGAAGAGCTCAGAAACAAGGCCTACGCAAGCACGTGGGTTTACAAAGAATAGACTAAGGCTTTTCATGACAAACAAATCCAGAGAAAGCACTTTCAAATTGGCCAGAAAGTCCTCCTCTTGAATTCACGTCTCAAACTATTCCCAAGTAAGTTGCGTTCTAGATGGTCTGGTCCATATATTAGTACTAATGTGTTTCCTCATGGTGCAGTTGAAATCCGACACCCAAGTAAACTTGAGACGTTCAAGGTAAATGGTCATCGCCCAAGCATTACTTAGAGGCCCTCCCTAATCCAATCTCATATGCCCTGACATTGAACTAGCACCAAACATCTAGCCAGCCAGCTTCGTCTTGCCTAGACGATAAATAAAGCACCTAGGAGGCAACCTAGCCCTGGTTTATGTTCTCTATTACTTTACTGTTTATGCCCTTTTACATTGTTTGAACCTTCATTATGTTTTTGTCATCCTTCTTACTTTTCACATTGAGGACAATGTTCAGTTTAGGTTTAGGGATGTGGATCAAAATTTTCCATATAGAAACAACTAGGTTTGGGGGTGATACACAGCCAAAAGTTTTAAGTTTTAAGTGTTAATTCATTAATTAGTTGAAGTATTGCTTGTAATAGTGCTTTAACTTGTTAATAAGGGTGCACATGCTAAGTTAACGATTTTTGTTCTACTAAGAGTCATTCCATAGTCAAGTAGTTCATAATTTGCACTTCACAATGCCTTGTTTAAGTGATTAAGTGAACAAAAAAATTGAATTTGACTGAACTTCAGGAAATTAGTAGAGACTACCCTGTGAGATTTTTTAGCCTTATTGCAATTCTTCTAAGGGATATACATTGTTTCTACTCTTAAACACTCTTCGCTTTTGTTCTTAGATGTTGATCTCATTACATCATATTTGCATTGGACTTTAAAGAACTAACATCATATAGATGCTCTTGATTTGATGTGTGGTTTGCCACAAGAAGTGATGTAGGCTTTGTATGCTTAACCTCTAAATGCCTTATCCTACCCTATTGTGTGCTCCCTAAGCCAATTTTGAAGCCAAACACTCAGCCTTTTCTTTCATCACCCAAAGTACAACCTACCCAAAATAATCAACCATTTAATAAGCCATCCCCTATAACCTAAGTCTGTGCTAAGGTTGCCTTAAATGAGATTCATGGTGAGAATGAGAGGTGAAAGAAGTTGCTGCCTAGTTCCAAGAACCATTGTCGCAAGCACTAAGAGTGGGAAGTTCGAAATTGTGAAAGTGGAGTGAAAAGCTCTCCAAAGAAAACATTATAATGAATGAGGAACGCATTGCATGATCTTGGGTCAATTCAAAAGAAAAAGAAATAAAAAAAAAAAAACAGAATTGAAAAAAAGTGAAAACGTGAAGAAACATTGAATTGATCCAAGTGAACCAATGCACTCAAAAGGACCTCAAGATGAGCACTCAAGAAGGCACAATTGTTGTGGGCCTTAAGCAAGGATTCATATAAGAAAATCCAAGTTCAAGCCGTGACGTATCATGCCTTGGCACAACTAAGGTTCTTTGAATCCTATCCCTTCTTTCTTAAGCCATTAAGCCTAGCCCCATTACAACCTAAATGGAAGACCTAACTGATCTTGTGGGCAATCATGCTGAGGATTAAGGTATGTATCTTTGTTCTTAAACTAGCAAATCATATGTGATTAAACTTGAATTCCATAACATAAACTCCATCACATATGCTTGATAAGAGTGAAAAGACTAGGATTCTTGAGTGAATTGAGAGTTTCCTAGTGAGGATTAGAGTCGAGGTGAAATCATTCTCGGGCACTTAGATGAAGTTGTTTTTAAGCATGATCACTTGAAATTATGGCACTTACACTTGACACATGACACTCACGGCTATGGCATCCCTTTTAGTTCTACAAAGCATGTATAGTTACTTTGATTCGTATTAACTTGTTAAAACTACTGTCTCTAACATATTAGTTGTCTAAGTGAAATGTTTGTGGGTATCGTGCTGCAATAACCCTCATGAGACAAAACTCCTCCTATTAGGAAGACATGGGGGTTTAAATGTCCTATCTTAATTAAGATAACGTCATTTCATTTTGCTTAAGTTTTGTTTTCCTTTGTTTTGCTCAGAGACTAGCAAAAGATAGGTTTGGGGGGATTTGTTCAGTTAATATTTCATGCATCATTGTGATTTCACTTAGTTTCCTTCTACATGTCTTTTGAATGATTTCATGTCAACCATAGTAGAAAATGATCAATCTTATGAGACATGTGCAAATTTGGAAAGATAGGTAAATTCTGAGAACAACTAAAAAAGAATGGCTCAATTCGGAGTTATAACGTAGGAGATGTCTCAAGTTGAAGTTTGAGTCCTGAAAAAGGCCCTATATCGAGTCATGGTTCCTGCCAGGAAGTGCCAAAACAGAGCCTCAGGACGCGCCCTAAATCGTGTCCCAGAGACATGTCATGCGCCCTAATTCATGTCTGGTTAGGCCAAAGTATGCAATGCCTAGAATTCGATGGAACCAAATGAGACAAAGGATGGAACTGGGCTTTAAAACACTTTTCTAAGCTAATGACATCAAGTGGCACGCTCAGAAATGCCAAAGGCATGCCCTTGGCATGTTTTGCCCTAAAAGACGTCCCGAGAGCCCTTAGCCAAATTGGGCCAACAACTTTCCTACGAACCTTTGAGCAGGACACCTAATTAAGAGAATTCATAGTAATTAAGTTAAGAAAATCTGGTTAAGAACTTGAATTGGTTAGGATAGATAGTTAACCTTAAATCGCCTTAGTTAATAAATTCAATCAATCAATCAATCATCTTCGCACTTAAATTCCTCTCACCTTTTAATTGTTTTTTTAATCTTCAGAATTCAAAAAGCATAAACCCGCCTCCCCATAATCGATTTTGTGCACTTGCTTACTATTATATTATCATAATCGATTCTGTGCAATTGCAAAGATATAACTGTTAAGAAAGAGTTCGTATTTATTGTGTTATTTATTTTTACATCACCAACCACCGTATGAAATATCTTAAAACTAGTAACCCTCTAAGTAATGTCCACTTCATATCCTAGTTATGAAGTAATCATGAACACATCTATCAAGAGAACATACCTTTCCCCCTTTGTATCTTCCATTTTCCATCAATCCAAAATGGTGCAATTTGAGAGTGCAATAGTCTGTACTATTTGCCATTTTAAAAAACTCATCTCAAACGCATAATATAGTTAAAAAAGAAGGAATATTATAGAAAGCTCACCAACAGAAATCAAATAATTTTTTAGTGTTGAGGATTAAACAGAAATCAAATAAAGCACACCAACAGACCTCTGTAATAAAAACGAAACTCATAAACCCAGAAACCCTAGACTTAAACTATATTAATCAACTTGTCCACATTCTGTTAGAGTTGAGGCTTTTGATGACATACAGACAAGAACTGGTACGCACTAAAGCTAAAGACAAAGCAAAAACTATTTTGGACCACATAACAACCATATATAAAAATTCAACCAATGAAGATAATTAATAATTGGGATCACTCTGAATCACTTAGAAAATCATATTTAAGGGTCGTGCCCTTTAAATTTCTCTGTTTTTTCTGGGCTTCTCCCTCCTAATAGAGGTTTGTGCAAGACCCCAAAAACCCCATAATCTTTCATCTCTTTCTCTTAGTAGCAACGCCACCGTGACTGTGAGAAAGCGTGAAGGTGAGAGTGAATGTAAGAGTGAAGGTGAGAGTGAACCACCGAAACCAAGAACAAAAAATTTCAAATTCTAAAATAAGAACCGAAACCAAGAACCAAATATTTCACTCCTAAACACTTACCGTACTTAGACGTCTCACCAGCCCACTGAAACGAAGCCATCGCCATGAGAAGAACCACCAAAACTTAACCCAATTTGTCCGCAACCCAAAAACG
Source organism: Oemleria cerasiformis (assembly GCA_037349345.1). Classification (NCBI taxonomy): domain Eukaryota; kingdom Viridiplantae; phylum Streptophyta; class Magnoliopsida; order Rosales; family Rosaceae; genus Oemleria; species Oemleria cerasiformis. Next base: position 8,945,245 of record JAZGTL010000003.1, on the reverse strand, counting down.
ATTTACCCCTGACGCCACCCGATTAAACCCTATATCCAAGAGATGAACCAACTGCAAGACCCACTGAAGCATAAACGAGCCCTACTAAGCCAAATGAAACCACCGTTTCAATCTCAATCTCTCCAATTCTCAAACCCTCCCTGACCCCTTTAGCCTTTGTCTGAAACAAAGAGTCACAATGGTGTTCTGCGTTTCTAATAGAGAGAGACGTTTTAGTTCAGGGGGTCAAAAGTCTCTTTTGCCCTCATTTATTCAGTCACATACGTTTCACGCAACTTTTTTTAACTAAATTCGTTTGAAAAATAGACGGAGAGACTAACGAAAATATTAGAGTAAAGTTCAAGGAGGGGAACACTAATATTGAAGTATAGGAACAGTTGCTAAAATTATGGTAAAGTTCAGGGACGGTTTCAACCATTTAGCCTAATTGTTATTCATTCATAACTTATGATACAATCTATATCTTTGAATGTCGTATTGTTGATTTGTGGTGCTTAAACTAACTATGAAATATTAGTTTTTTTTGGTCAATTAAGAAGTTTAAATGTGGAAACAATCCCTTTAGATATTGCACTATTATCACTATGCCATTTTTGCCCCTAAATGTATAAAAAGTGTCATCTATGTGACAGAAATCTATTTGAACAATATTAAACCACATTTATTAACTGTCGTCTAATTGGACTACATACAATGAGTTTTTTGAAAAATTGTCATCTAATTGGACTATAGACGACGGTTACTTATAAAAACCGTTGTCTAATTAAGCATTGAAAAACAATTTCTTAATAAAAACCATCGTCTGATTGGACTATAGACGATGGTTTCTTATAAAAACGTCGTCTAATTAGGCACTGGAAGACAATTTCTTAATAAAAACCATCGTCTGATTGGGCTATAGACGACAGTTTCTTATAAAAACCGTCATCTAATTAGGCATTGGAAGAAAATTTCTTAATAAAAATCATCGTCTAATTAGGCATTGAACAACATCTATATAGGTAATTTTACCCATCACTAATACACCATAGATCTTCATCACAAAAATTATTAGAATCATGAACGCAATTACAAGAGTCATTCTAACACAAGAATCATCAAAGCATTTGAAACTTACAAAGTTTACATATAACTAAACACGACTCAAACTTAGTAAAATGGCCAAATATACCTCTTTCTAAACTTCGTAACTATTGTAGTTTGCTAGCTACCGTTGTGCACTCCGAAACTTTCCAAATGGGACCTAAAAACATGAAACTTTTAGTGAATGGGACTGGCATCACTATCGATCAAGTAACCAATCCTAATTAAATGAGCAACAAAGCCCAAAAAACTACAAGCAATATAAGCTCGAACGCTAAATCAGTAAAATCAGAATATTACCCTTTCCAAAGCAAGTATACAAAACCATTTCCAAGTATAAGCTGTGAAAACGAACGAGAATATGTTCAATGTTCCAATAACATTAATCTATAAAGTGATAAAACTAAGAAAATATGTCATGTTCTTTGGGAGTAGGATACAGTTCTAAACAAGCTCAACTAGAGCAGCCAAGACATCGACATTCTCAATTCATTAATGTATTTTCCTATCAAAGAATCATTAAAGGCCACTTATTAATAAAAGAACAATCAGATAAAAAATAAAGATGGAAAGACGGTGTATTCTAAAGGGAAAAAATGCCAAAGTAACAAATTTTCATTTGAAGTAACTAACTTCGATTAATCCGAATTGTGGTGGGTTTCATCTAATTATTAAGAAAAACAAATTGTCAAAAGCAGAGCTAAACCAATTGCAATAGAAACCCAGAGCTAAACCAAATGGATAGCAAGTCCAAATTTGGTGCATGGAATAACACAACAAAATATACAATCAAATTTACCCACAAAACAATTAAAAGAGAGAAATTTATGTTGATCATGTTTGTGAAGAACTTACTACTCCTGCAAGGTGCTTAGTTTTCCAATCTCCTTGGGCAACGGTCCAGAAAACTGGTTTGATCCAAAAATTTTGTCAACCATAAAAACAAGGCTTATAAGTTACGACATTCAAGTCTATTGCAAACTTTTTTTTAACACAAGTGATAAGAACTCAATCAAAATACTCTGATTAGAGCTAGACATCGGCCAAACCTTAAAGGGTGGAAACGTATGCAAGTCTATTCACTATGCAGTACATTACTTTATACAACACCATGGTTCTAACTATTATAAACTAAAAAGCATCAATGTTATATTACGGGTCTAATTTGTTGCCTAAGAAGCTAGTTGACTAAACCTATGTTGTTCTGTTTAAGGCCACCGTGATCAAGGCATCAAAAGAACTTCCTAAGTTCTGCTCAATTACAACGAATTCCTATTGGGTTTGGAATAAATTCATACCAAAGATAAATGCAGACCATAATAATTTTAGTTTTCGCATTGCATTGTGCAAAACTAAAGAGACAAAAAGGAGCACTAAAAGAAGCAGCACAATAAGTTACCCAGCAAGTAAAATCAATAGTCTCCATCTCAATCTTCGTGTTGTTCTCCCCTGTTTAGAGTTTAGATTAATATGCAGAAAAATTAAAACTTCCAAATTTAGTACAATTATGTCTAACACTTAGCTTCATATATATATGATCTAAAGAGTCTACCAGCTGCAATTGCCAATTTCCTTCTTCCTAGATAGGAGAAGATGCACAACACCATTACCAATAAAGCTGTGGCAGTAGCAGTTCCAATCCAAACGTCATCAGGACATATAATAAAAGCTAAGATCAAATTGCATGACAACAAAGAAAGAAAGTTTCGGAGTCTGTAATCATAACTTCAACAGTTACACAAAAACGTACCTTGATTAAAGATCAAAATTGACAGAAACAATGAATTAACCCATGGAACAAAAAAGAATTAAAATGAAATGACAAGCAAGAGGTGTCAAACCGTATGTCGACAGAAATTGTATTGGCAAAACTTGCAATAAAACCCTGAAAATGGACAGAACCAATCTCACCATTGATGATATCCATCCTCTATATAATTAACAATAGGTAAAGGTCTAGCAAAGAAACCTAAGCACAAAAATAAAAATAAATTACCATCAAGAACAGAGAATAGTTTTTGGGAATTAGGTCATCTTTGATATAGGCCACCTTATCAAATTTGACTGATTTGAATTAATTTACTTAGTGCATAAATTATTGATCGAAAAAAAAAGAAAGAAATCACCAACAGAGAATAATAGACAACAGCACTTGGATAGTTGGTATAATGAGAGAAATCCTGAAACAAGATGTGGCGGAAGTACCTGGGACAACGACTGAGGCATCGAATGATTATCTGAGAGTTAAAGTTCGAAAGAGTTTGGAAACTTTGGATGACATAATGTCATCGAATCATAGTTCAGATCTGAGAAAGAGGAAAGAAATATGGTGTTTCCAAAATAAAAATAAAAAAGACTTGAAATTGTGAGAATACCTTTTGGAGAAGTTGGGGTCCCAGGTGACGGTGACCTTGTTCTTCTTGCCAGAGACGGTGACAGAGTCACCGACAGCTCTGGCCATGCCGCCAACCTTGATTCGCTCTTGGAGGAACTTTTCCAGTGAGGCGATGTCCATGATCTTATCCTCGACTGGGTTCGCGCAGTCGATTCAAACAAAGCCCCTTCTTCTTCCCCTTCGCTCCAGCTATCGCCCCACGACTCATCTTCGCTTCTCAGTGTGTGTGAGTGAAGATACCTATGTTACTGCACAGAGAACAAGAAGATAGCCGCCAATCGATATCAAACTCATAGGAAAATCAAGAGAAATATGAAACCCTAAACTCAAACCTATAGAAATTTAAGAAAAATCCTAAACGAATCTTAAAATCAAACTCATGGGCTGTCGGCTTCTATTACATCTGGGCATTCGAGATAAAATGGAGAGGAAGAGAAGAATCAACTCGTCGTCGGAGGATAAATTTAGGGTTTGGCTCATCGCGAACTCGAAGGAAAACCAATTCTCTTTTGATTATTCGCGAGCTCGAAGGAGAACCAAGTCTCATCGCACGCTAACAATTTTTTTTCCTTTTTGTAAGTTGCTACAGTAACTCGCGTGTTTGGAAGCTTTTGGTCTTTGCCGCTTTCACGTTTTGGAAAAATTTCAATAGCAGCTTCCTTAATAGACGATGGTTAAATAAAAAACCGGCGTCTCTTGATGCTTTAGATAAATTGTTGTCGACTGATGAGTGACGTTTAAGTCCTTTTTTGGTATAGTGTATACTTATTAGGTACAAGAAGTCTAAATTTTAAGTATACATGTCTATTTCGGTGTAAACTCAAATATACTGCGGCTTATCCGGTATAACTCAAGATTTATGTTATGTTACTAGTTTTCTAGTTATGAGATTCCCTGGATATAAATTTCAGGGATATGTTATGTTTTAAGTTTAGATGTGTGAAATTTATTTGACAATTCTTAGTGATTTGTGATTAAAATACGTAATTAACTTATAAAATATATGTATCCTAATTTGATTTCATTTGTGCTTATTAGGTTTGTGTAACTCATGATGCTACACCTTTGTCTTTTCAGGTAATGAGTAGAAACAAAGGGATGGGTCGATCTTTACTATGTTGTAAAAAAAAATTATAAGTTAGTTTTCGTTTTAAAAACCCTATTTCGATATTTTAGTATTCTTAATTTTTGTGTATCCGATGTTGTAAAAGTTTTATGAATCATATATTGTATAATAAAGGTGTGAATTTGAAATATCCTTATTCTTTCATCTTCGGAAGAAGAAAATTTTAATTTGTCTGACTTAAGTCGCAAATACACGTGTCATATTTCCTTATAATATAGAGAACAAACTACATAAAACACCTCAAATTATAGGAGTCATGTAACGACCCGGACCAGAAATTAATGTAATTTGGGAATTTAATTAGGGAAAAGACGTTTTTACCCTCGGTTTCGGAGGGTTCGGAAGTCACATTTTATCTGAAAGCACTTTGGGAAGTTTTTCTTGTGCGGTTGCGTAGGTCTCGACCTCACGAGTTTGTAGACAGGAGGCAGGCGGAAAATAGAGACCCAGTGAGAGAGTTGTGGGTCTAGAAGCTACAGGGGTAGTTTGGTAATTTCTCAGAAGTCCAAATTTAAGTGAGATATTTTTCTCTCTCCACACAGACTCTACTCAGACTCTCTCTCTCTCTCTCTCTCTCTCTCTCTCTCTCTCTCTCTCCCTCATCTCCCTCAGTATCTCTCTCCCTGTGCGATCGCAACACACCGCCTTCATCATCAACTCAGTTTTGGGTCGATTTGAGGCAAACAGAGGCAAGAAACAGGACCCCCTAGTCCCATCGAGTAGATTGGTGTCAAGTTCGAGAACCGAACACCGCCTGAGACGGAGAACCGAAGAGAGGGAATTGGCCGAAACTTCACTGCCAATTTTTTATCAAACCTGGTATGATCTCGAAGTCTTGACTTCATTTTCGAGTTCCTAGCGTTGAGTAGATGATTTTCGACACTTAGATCATGAAAAATGGTGGAGTTTGGAGGAATCCGGGAAGCATGAGCTCTCAGCCGTTAATGACGGATTCCGACGAGTGATCCCAAAATCCGACCACCGACAACGACGGCGACGACGGTGGTCTGATCGTCTTCACCAACGAACTCTGATGACTTTTTCGAATTGCGGATACGGACGTGGCTTGCCACCTAGCAGTCACGTGGGGACCAGTCAACGGCTGACTCAGCTGCCACATGGAGCCACGTTGCAGCACAATCAACAATCCTATCAGCGGTTAGTTGACCGCTGACGCAGTCAGGGTTTGACGGAATATGCTAATGGCGTTAGCATTTTCCGTATATTCCGTCAAAAGGTAACAGTGTTATAAAGGAACCCTAACGACGTTAGTTTGGATGGAAGATTTCGATTTCGTCAGATTCGACGGACTTTTCCGCTTGACAATGCAGACGCGCGGCAGCGCGTGCGGGCGCGTGGCAGCGCGTGCGGGCGCGTGGCCAGTGCGTGGCGCGTGGTCTGGCCTTCTACCGGCGCATGAGCCTGTTTCTTGGCCAACGGCGACGCGTGTCTAGGGTTTTGGAACATTCTGGATCAGGTATTGATAGTTTTGAGGCCGTTGGAGTCCGTTTAGAGCCCTGTTTAAGTAATCCCAGCTGTAATGGACAACCACGGATCGAGTTTTGGCTCGGGGGGTAAAGGGAGCTTGGTTATTGGTATGTCAAAGGGTTCCTTGGGGCTAGGGCTTCCTTGAGCTGGTAATTTGGATGTACTATGAACGAACTGGGGTTCCGGGATTGTAAGGCAAGTGTGTTTCTATGTATGATTATGACATACCACGTATTGTGAATGGTAGGAATTGAGAAAAACTATTTGGAATCTATTAGCATCCTTTTGAGGCTCGGGAACTAAAGCGTAAGGTTTAAATGGATCGGCTCGGGTTGAGGTGGGATACCGTGTTACGGCTTGGGATGAGCCAGGATACCGACTTGGGATGAGCCGGGATACCGAGTTATGGCTCGGGATGAGCCGTGGTATCAGGTCACGACTCCGGATAAAGTCTGGGAGACTCAATTCTACCAAGTCTTGAATATTGAATTGGATCAAATCATTACGACTTATATGGACTACTATAAGGGTTCAAGGAAATAGAATAGCTATAATGTAATAACAGGAATCGATGATAGGATAACCTGAGGTGGCAAGGGTACTTTCGTCATCAGGGTCAGTGGGTGGTGTGGGCGGTGACCCAGATTGACGAGTTGTTGACGGTTCACACAAGGGTGACACGTCAGTTTTCTTGTTTGATTGCGGAGGAGGTCCTCCGAGGTAGTTTGTGAACTACTGGTCTATCCTTCGTCTGTCAGGTGGGTGAAGGTCAATCAAGTACAGGGGAGGTTCTATTAGAATCCCTGTAAATTGCATTTGATGTCTCCAAAGGTTAAGGGTATTTCAGGTATTAACTTATGTGGTCAAAGGCTGTCAGATGGGAGCAGTGCTTTTAGCGGATTTCTAGTCAAAATTCGGGAAGGATCCTGTCAATTTGGCATAAGAGCTCTTGGTTTCACTTCATGTAGACTGCACACTTGTGTGCAAATGGTTCTTGTCAGCGAGATGCCTCCGAGACGTTTTTATCGTCAGCGACCTAGTACTGAGGGAGGCGGAGAGTGCATAGTGGAGTAGGCCCGAGGTGGACCTCTCAGGTTCACACCCTTGCTTTGAGGTATCGTCCACAAAGGTTAAAAAGGGGAGATTTCCAGGTTGAACGACCTTGGGTATTGAGCATTATGGTGCCTTCAGGATGTTTCTTGGATGGTGTCGAGACGGGAACAAAGAAATGTGTAGGGTGCACAGATTCAATCGAGAATCGCAACTGAGGCCTAGTTCGTGTCGGTGGCAACGCGAGAGGACTCGAAGGATGCAGGAGGTTGGTTCTTTGACCTGAGTTAAGAGAATTTTGAGGATGAAATTTCTTTAATGCGGGAAAATTGTAACCACCCAGACCAGAAATTAACGTAATTTGGGAATTTAATTAGGGAAAAGACGATTTTACCTTCGGTTTCAGAGGAGTTCGGAAGTCACATTTTGTCTGAAAGCACTTTTGGAAGTTTTTCTTGGGCGGTTGCGTAGGTCTCGACCTTACGAGTTCGTAAACAGGTGGCACGTGGAAAACGAAGACCCGATGAGAGAGTTGTGGGTCTAGAAGCTTCAGGGGCAATTTGGTAATTTCTCAGAAGTCCAAATTTAAGTGAGATATTTTTCTCTCTCCACACACACTATGCTCATACTCTCTCTCTCTCTCTCTCTCTCTCTCTCTCTCTCTCTCTCTCTCTCTCTCATCTCCCTCGGTATCTCTCTCCCCCGTGTGATCGCAGCACACCACCTTCATCATCGACTCAGTTTTAGGTCGATTCGAGCCAAACAGAGGCAAGAAATAGCACCCCCTAGTCCCGACGAATAGATTGGTGTCCTGTTTGAGAACCAAACACTGCCTAAGATGGAGAACCGAATAGAGGAATTTGCTGAAGCTTCACAGCCAGTTTCTTATCAAACTATGTATGATCTCGATGTCCTGACTTCATTTCCGAGTTCCTAGCGTTGAGTAGATGATTTTAGACACTTAGATCGTGAAAAATGGTGGAGTTTGGAGGAATATGGGAAGCTTGAGCTCTCGGCCATTAATGGCAGATTTCGGTGAGTGATCCCAGATTTCGACCACTACCAACGGCGACGATGGCAGTGGTCTGATCGTCGTCCCCGATAAACTCCGATGACTGGTTTGAACTTCGGTTGCTGATGTGGCATGCCACCTGGGAGCCATGTGGAGCCACGTGGTGACCAGTCAGTGACTGACTCAGCTGCCACGTGGAGCCACGTGGTGACCAGTCAGTGACTGATTCAGCTGCCACGTGGAGCCACGTGGTGACCAGTCAGTGACTGACTCAGCTGTCACGTGGAGCCACGTGGTAGCACAGTCAGCGGTTAGTTGACCGTTGGATCAACCGACACTGTTAGGGTTTGACGGAATATGCTGACAGCGTTAGCATATTCCGTCAACAGGTAACAGTGTTATAACGGAACCCAAACGTCGTTAGTTTGGATGGAAGATTTTGATTCCGTCAGAGCGACGGAATATTCCGTCGTGACAGTTTAGACGCGCGTGGGGGTGCTTGGCCGGGACGTGGCGCTTTGACTGGCCTTCTACCAGTGTGTGCCAGCGCGTGGGGCTGTATCTCGGCCCACGGTGCCGCGTGTCTAGTATTTTGGAACATTCCAGATCGGGTTTGAGTAATCCCAGCTGTAATGGTTGACCACGGAGCGGGTTTTGTCTCCGGGGGTCAAGGGAGCTTGGTTATTGGTATGTCAAATGGTTCCTTGGGGCTAGGGCTTCCTTGAGCTGGTACTTTGGATGTACTGTGAATGAAGTGGGGTTCCGGGATTGTAAGGCATTTGTGTTTCTATGTATTATTATGACATACCACGGATTATGAGTAGTGGTAATATTAGGAATCTATAAGCATCCTTTTCGAGGCTCGGGAACTAAAGCGTAAGGTTTAAATGGATTGGCTCAGGTTGAGCTGGGATACCAAGTTACGGCTCGGGATGAGCCGGAAAGCTGAGTTACAACTCAGGATGAGCTGAGATACCGAGTTACGGCTCGGGATGAGCTGGAATATTGAGTTACGGCTCGAGATGAGCTGGGATATTGAGCTACGGCTCGGGATGAGCCGAGGTATCGGGTCACGACTCCGGATAAAGTCTGGGAGACTCAATTCAACCAAATCTTGAATATTGAATTGGATCAAATCATTAAGACATATATGGACTACTATAAGGGTTCAGGGAAACAAAATAGCTATAGTGTAATAACAGGAATCGATGATAGGATTTCCTGAGGTGGCAAGGGTACTTTTGTCATCAAGGTCAGTGGGTGGTGTGGGCGGTGACCCAGATTGGCGAGTTGTTGACGGTTTACACAAGGGTGACACATCAATTGTCTTGTTTGATTACGGAGCAGGTCCTCCGAGGTAGTTTGTGAACTACTGGTCTATCCTTTGTCTGATAGGTGGGTGATGGTCAATCAACTACAGGGGAGGTTCTGTTGGAATACCTATAAATTTCATTTAATGTTTCCAAAGGTTAAGGGTATTTCTTGTATTAACTTCTATGGTCAAAGGTTGTCAGACAGTAGCAGAGCTTTTCGCGTATTTGAGTCGAAATTCGGGAAGAGTCTTGTCAAGTCATTTGCTCGTAGGCAGGAGAGGAGGGTAGTAGGGTCCTTGGTTTGGGTCGAAATGGCCAAAAAATTTGATGATGGTAGGGGTGTGTATTTGTGTGTCTCACGGGCACAAGGAGAAATCGAGAGAGAATGAGAGAGAAAGGTGAAAAGTATATGAAAATCTTAAGAGATAAGGAGATATGGTGCTCAATAAAATCTTGGGTCAAAATTACCAAATTGCCCTTACACTTTTTAGACCCACAACTCACTCAAATGGATTCTGATATGCGCATGCCGCCTATCGATGCACTCGTGAGTTCGAGACCGACGCGATAGCCCAAGAAAAGCTTCCAAACGTATTTTCAAAACAAAAAATGACTTTCGAGCCCCTACTAAAATCTAGGGTAAAATCGTCATTTTCTAAAATAAATTATAAAAAAATTCACTAATTAAAATACGGGTGATTGCAACATCTCAACTCTTGTCTCGACCTACCCTTCATTCCAGTCCCTCCAAACCCCATATCCCTTCCCCATTTATAATTTCGTCAAATTGGTCCCAAATCCTCAATTTCTCGTCAAATCGAATTGACGATGTAAATGAGAGCACAGTGACGATGAAGAAGATGACAACCTCCCTATGACCCAACCCCGACACACCATCTCCACTAACCTATCAACTTAGACGGCGGTGAACACATCAGCCGAACCTGAAACTTCTATCAATTTCGAATTTAGATTCCTTTGCGGTATATGAGGCTGAAAGCATGGAAATTGATGATCGGTCTGATGGGCTAGAAAAAGTACACAATGCCCTTTTCCTTGAAGAAGGTACTCAAAGAAGAGATGGGAGAAAAATTACGAACGATGCTGGCAAGAAAAATCACCATCATCACTATGACCACCGTGAAGAATTTGGAGGGATGGAGAGAATGAGATAGGGGGTGTGGGGCGTTTATCATTGTCGTTGGGGGGTGGGGACCTGGTTCGTGAAATTGAATTGGGGAAATTTAATTTCTTTTGTTGTTCGATGAAGACGACCGATGAAAGAATTGGGGATGGGTATTCGGGATTGGATTTTCTTTTTCTTTTATGTTCTTTTAATTATTTATTTTTGTTTTGTATTATAATTTTTTTATGACTACGTTAATTTTTTTTAAATATTCAATTTCATTATTTTTATCTGCATGGAGTCCATGTTAGCATAAAAAAATGGATCCACAAGTGCGACTTGGGCACTTAACAGATTGACTAACAGATTGACTAACAGAGGGTACTTAAATGAGGTGTTTTGATTGCTTAGGTATGCAATTGAAATATTTTATAGTTTGGGTATGAAATTGAAATGACCCCTATAGTTTGGGGGGTTTTATGTAGTTTGTCCTAATATAGAACATTGATTTGGGGGTGTGAGATACCATGCCTCTCCTCTAGTCCACGTGACTTTATCTAATGATGAGGATGATGATAGTAGTGGTGATTTGATAATCCGCCGTCGGAGTGCTCCAAGGATCTAGATGGAAGAGAAGCATGATGAAGATGAAAGTAGTAAGTATAGCAGGAGTGAGAGTGAGGAAGAGAAGAATGATGACGATAGTGATGAACATGATGATAAGAATGACAAAGATGGCACTAATGTGGAGCAGAATTCTAGTGAAGAGCATGGCAATGAAGATGATGATGATTATCATGATGACAGTGAGCATGATGAAAATGAGCATGATCATGATGAGCACACCGCACAAAGACTTCATTAATCTGAGTTTCCAGGTAAAGTGGCTTCCTATGATCAGGGTATGGCACCTCTTTATCCTCGTTGGTGAAAATAATAGCATTGTCATTTTCCACCAGTGCCCTCTATCGTTGAATAGTGAAGCATTGATGGCCACATTCCTCCGATACACGCATCAAAGCTTGAGCACTTGACTCCCTAGATTAAGCCTTATAGCCAAATTGAACAAAGAGGGACTTGAACTTTAAGTTCATTTGCAGGACTTGTGAAGCTGTTAGTCCCGGATTAAACTCTAAATACTGGTCAATAATGCGAGTTTCTAACTCCGAAAGATCATAGAAAGATACTGCGATAATCTCTTGATATCCAGCACTTGAGCTTCCAGATCGCCAAATGAAACCCCTAATCCATATTCAGCAGAGATGCCAAAGGCATCCATTGCATGAGTCTGACCTTCGCCCCATTGATCAGGGACAAATCATGGCGTGTTGTAACATGATGGTTCAAAATACTTGCACCAGTACACCTTCTCCATGTTGCCGCATGGTTCCCAAATAGCTTCCAGCGGCTTAGGATCATTACTACAAGGATGACATAGTTCATCATCGTCCAGCAATTCCTTTGAGCATGTTATCACATCAGCCATTTTTGTTCCCCTCCGTTTGGGACGTGGGTCAGAATCGATGGGTTGTTTCTTGGCATGTAGCTCTAGGGTTCCCTCGCTCACTTTGTCATGCAGGATTCTTCTCAAAACTTCACAACTGCTGATAGGATGTCCCACATACTAATAGTACCGGAAAGACCTTGGGTCATTATTATCTTCTCTAGACGGTGTTTTGTACAGTCTTGGCCGCTAATTGATAGCCACGTCGGCGAACATATTGTCTAAGATGGAATGAAGTTCCTCACTAGTGCATAGTAGTGGAAAGTTTCCTTTCCCTGATCCCTGCACTTGCGGAAGCCATGATTTTGTGAAGGCTTCTCTTCAATTGCTAAAGCCTATTGAGTTTCCTTCCTTTCATTTCCCTACGTCTTTCTTCCAGTAGTTGGTTTGATCGACAAGATGGTTTTTCTCACTGCCTCAAGTAACCTTGAAAAAATTGGTTGATGTCAATGTTCTCCAAATACACTCTATGATTAGAAATAATTTTGCTAATATAAATCTCCACAAGTACTTCCTCACATTTCTCATCATAACAATCAAGGGCAAAGTCCTGGAACTGACGCACAAAACCCACCAGGTTTTCTCTGTATCATTGGCGTGTATTGTTAAGCTGGGTGATGGTGACTCTTTCCTAATGCGAAGTACTTCTTATAGAATATGCTTGCCATATCTTCCCAAGTATGAATGGAGTTTGGTGGCAAGGTAGTGTACCATGTGTAAGCACAATTTGTGAGGCTTTTTGAGAACTCCATCAACCATATATTGTTATCTCCGGGATGAGCTCCCAAATCATCAATGAAACGACTGATGTGCTCATTTGGACTCCCATTTTTTCTGTCGAAGAAAACGTATAAAGCTTGGAGTTTCGTAATTTTTGGGGGAGGATTGTTGGAGTATGCTTGCCGGATAGGGTGACTATTGCACCTACTTCTAGTCCTCAGAGCTTCGGTGTAACTCCTTCTCCAGCATGGCAATCACGTCCTCCTGAGTGACGAAAGAAGGTCTTTTATGCTCTGGGCCTTTTCTAGCAGTAGATTACTCCTGTGGAGATTTCTCTACCTGAGCCTATTTTCTACCTCTTTCTGAGGTTCGGCATCATTGTTGGTCTGAGAGATAGACTTCTTGAGTTCCTTCATGGTTGTCATCATATCTTTCTGGGGTTGGCTTTTGACACGGATAGCTACCACAGGGTTAGGGATTGTATAATCCTCTAGCCTATGTTCCTCTATTTCTCCTTCATCGTTCTTGGATCGGCTCCTTCCAAGGATCGAGTTACCCTCATTGGAACCAATCTGAGACAGCACGGTGTTGCTTCTAATGGCTTTCTTCGAGCGTGGAACCATTGTTTCTTAAATACTGCAACCTGGTCTCCAACAGAATCGCCAATTTATGTTGGGGTACTTTAGTTGCTAGAAAACGTGGGTTGCTAGAAAACGTGGGTTGCTAGAAAACATGGGCTACTAGAAGTCTCAATGGAGAGCCTAATGAGCTTCCAACTTAAATATTGTACCCTTGTGAGTATAGGTAAGCGAGACTAGATCCCACAATGTCCTAAAAGATGAGTATCTCCTAGGGGAAATTAGGGTACAATGGCTTCAGAAAGATCGAAAATGGCATGCCTTAAGAAAAGGGATTAGTTTCAGTAGCCTGTGATGTGGAAGCAAAGAACACTGAGTTTAGAGATATTGCATGATTTGGCTTAAGTAGCTTGTATTTTGGGATTCTAAATTGAGGTTAATAGTATAAAATGGTGGTTAAGGATTGGTTTCCGAATTCCACCACCTCAAGAGTGTTGTAGTTGAAGTGATGGTAGGGGTAGATCAACAGTAAGGATAAATTAGGCTTTGACCTTCAGGAAAAGGGATTCTAAATTGAGGTTAATAGTGTAAAATGGTGGTTAAGGATTGGTTTCCAAATTCCACCACCTCAAGAGTGTTGTAGCTGAAGTGATGGTAGGGGTAGATCAACAGTAAGGCTAAATTAGGCTTTGACCTTTACGAAAAGGGATTCTAAATTGAGGTTAATAGTGTAAAATGGTGGTTAAGGATTGGTTTCCGAATTCCACCACCTCAAGAGTGTTGTAGCTGAAGTGATGGTAGGGGTAGATAAACAGTAAGGCTAAATTAGGCTTTGACCTTTAGGAATGTGTTTGCTGAAGGCCCTAGGAATCTATGCTGGTACTTGTTGGTACTCTGTATTACCTTAGGGTTCATTGTTTTATGAACAGTGTCGAAGTTTTCTTTTTAAAGGAGCTGGAAGTGTATCTTTTGGTTAGCCTAACCAAGCTATCACTATCTAGTTCTTCCTCCTATGTAGTTCTCTAACCCTATCCCTTTGGGTGAAAGACTCGACCACCAAGGTGTAGTTTTGGAACTTAGTCGCAGATTTCCTGCACCTCTACACTTGGTCAAGTTATTTAGAGCGTAAACACTCATCCCTTTCTAACTTGTCCCCGCACATTTCTGCAGAAGAAAAAAGATTCTGGGCTGACTAGAGATTTAGGTTAAGCATGGGCCTTGTCTAAGTGGTTTGTCTTTAGCCTTTCTCCCTTTTCATGTGAAACACTCTTTAGGTTTCGTGCAGGATATGTTTGTTAGAAAGTCAAGCAAATTAGGGGCCTTGGGCTGGACTCCTTGGGCTTTGTCTGTAAAGGAGCTATGTGCTGGGCCAGTAAGCTTGTGTATTAAATGGATCTTTATGGTTTGGATTTGGCGAATTTTAGGTTTTAATCTCTTTAAGCCAATTATAAGATCCAAGGATTGGGCTTGGATTCCGATGCTCCCAAGTAGCCCAGAATATCTAATACCTTGAATTTCTTATCGAGCCTCATAAATTCTCGTAACCAACCACACCACAACCCACTCAAGAAGCCCTAGTGTTTTGTGTGGGTTAGGCCCATTTGAGAGTATTGAGTGTCTTAAGCATAAAAGGCCTCCCTATAAGGATTAGGCCTTAGGGAGGATGGGCTTGATATTCACCGAAATGGATGGCAAGAGCTTTATTGATCTAGATCCAATTAATTGCATGTGTTTGATTAACCTAATACATATTACTCATTCTTTGTGCAACATCTTTTGGGCCACAACACCGATTTTGTGATATTGGCTCTGCACCAGATGGCATATTTGGTCTTGGATGAGTTTTTATTTTTATTTTTATTTTATTTTTTAACAAAATAGAATGGATTCATTCATAATATAAGGCAATACAATCTATAAAACGTTTGGGGCAATAATAAAATAGGGGCCTCATTAAAACTCTTACGATAAAACCCGACAGTCGGGGAAAATCTGGTAAGGGAAAAAGAGTACCCTCACCCCATCCACAAAGCAATACAATTAAACTAGTCTAGATCATTCGCCATGACATGTTCTAGTCATGGAGGCATATGGGGAAGTAGCACTGGTGTAATCTGCTGCTGCTATCCCTCGTGAGCCAGTCTGTGGGTGACCCTATTGGCTTGCCTTAGGGCGTAAACAAAGGCAGCCTTCGTAATATGCAGCTGCTACATTAACCTCAAGCAGTCCTTCACTAATTCTAATAATTACATGCACCCAGTTCATCCACAAGAGTGCTAACCCGCCACCATAGCTTACTCTTTCCACACTAAAACCTCCATGTACTTGAAGTGCCCTCTTGACAAAGTCCATATGCCTTACCGACTTCCTTGTTTCCATCATAAAAATCAAACTAGGCTTCTTCAGCTTTATAAAATACTTCAGAGCTAGCATAGTTCGTGGATTGCCCAATCTACGGACATTCCAACACAAGATACTTATTTCTCGTGATGGGTGTTGATAGGACCCCTCCCGAATTTCCACTCGAAATTCGGAGGGGTCCTGTCAGGTGACCCCATCACGTGCCTGACTCCTGACATATAAACATCATCCTTTGAACCTGATCTTAGGCTCATACCTGATCGTACTCTCTGGTAGGGTTTTGAGAACTCCCCGAAATTACCTTTGTTTTGGGCTTAATTTGAGCTGGGAGCCCCCCACTTGAAATTCCCGGCGCCGTCCATTTCCCGACTGCTTCTTTGTTCTAACATCAGCAGCTCTTTCCTTTACACTCGTCACTGCCATATCTGATACCTCCCCTACTGGAGTCCCACTCCTTGGCTTACCCCCACTCATTTTCCGTCACTAACAACCTTCAGCCCTCCTCGATTGTCTTGGATGAGTTTTGGTTTTGGGTTATCCAATTTTTGCAGCCTATGTGCTGTTGTATATTGTTTGTTATTAGGTTAATTCATTTTACCTTATTTTGTCTCTAATTCTTATTAAATTAGTTGTATTTGTAGATTTACCTATGGGGAGTTCTTGCTTTCTCCCTTGGGTATAATCTCATTGTTTACTGTTTATTTATGGTTTACTTTAGTGAGTTCTTTCTTTCTCTTTGGAGTATACTACTTGTAAACATTTTCATCCTTTTTTTTTTATTAGAATGAAGATTTCATTTATGAAGAGCAATTGCTACATAAACAAGACAATGACAGGGGCAACAATAAAACGGGGCCTCATTAAAACCCTCACCTTAAAACCCAGCTATACCAGGAAAAATCCAGTTAGGGAAAAAGAGTGCCCCTTTCTAAAGTTGAAAGAAGCCAAGGAGGTGCTGGTGGCACCCATGCCGTCTTCACTTGTGATCACAACCCCTCTTAAGCCAAGCCATGGGCGGCCTTGTTTGCAGTCCTAGGGGAGAACACCAGCTGCTACACCGAGAGATTCATAGCCTTCAGCAACCTTGCGACTTCCAGCCCTAGCTGCCCTACAATACTCCAATCTTGTCCAACCCCCCGAATGGTTGAAATTGCCTCATTTAAATCAGTTTCCACTGTCACCTAGCCTAGCTTCAGGTGCTGAATTAACAATAAACTTTCTCTAATTGCCTCCAATTCCACTTCTAAGATTAAGATCCCTGCAGATCTTGGGCCTAAAAAGCCAGTAACCACCTCTCCATTCATTCCAATCTCATAGCACCCCACCAATGCCTCTGGTAAACCTGGATGGATTAACAGCGCCAACACAGTTTAACTTATAGCAAAGAGGCAACGGTCTAGTCCATTTAACCACCTTGACATGACGAGGTACTTTAGGTTTGCGATGTAATGTTGTGAAATCGGCATGGGCCTTTAATGCCCCTTCCACCGCCTCATTTGCCTCTTTGTAAGGAAAATGGTGCAGGTGCTTATTTCGACAATTGCATACTTGTCAACATATTAAAATAAAACATTCTAAGTCACCAGCAGAAAGGCAGCTTACCCCCAATCAAAGAGGTCCATAAAACAACCCCTAGATGGAAACTGGTCTATTGGAAGGGTCGTGAATCTCCACATCTTCTGACTTGATTTGCATCTTCACAATGCATGGTACACATCTTCATGCCCCCCTCCCACATCTAAAACAAACTCCTAACTGAGTAATTTGCTTCCTGGCAAGGTTAAACGAAGTAGGCAATATTTCCAAGCTAGCTTTCCACGCAAATAACTTTAGCTTATTAGGGATCTATAAACCACACAATTTCTTCCAGTATAACTCAGATTAAGTCATTGAGGAACATCCCAATCCTCCCTCATTATCCACCTTTGACAGATCAAGAGCTGTGTGATACCCAGACTTAACAGAGTACTTACCGTTCTTCATATCAAACCAATACCTCCCATCCACAAAATTGGCAGTAGCTGGCAACACAATATTACATATCGCCATTACAACTTCCTAGAAAAAGACTGAGCTCAACAATTCCATGTCCCACCCCTACTCGACTTAATCAAAGATGAAACCATGGATGTATTCGGAAGCCCCAAATTGAGAATGGGCTTGAACATTCTAGGCCTCGGGATCCATTTATTGTGAAACACGGAGATTGATTCCCCCATTCCAACTCTGCACACCGAACCTTGCTCTAACACCTCCCTCCTCCATTTTATAGAATGACACACCAAGGAGGGGCCTAAGCCCAGCTCCGCCATAATAAAGTCTCTATCTGGGAAGTACCTAGCTTTCAACATTCGAGCCACCAGTGACTGAGGGTGTTCCAAAAGCCTCCAACCTTGTTTTGCAACCATTACTTGGTTAAAAAGCTTCAAATTTTTGAAACCCCAATCCCCTTTTAGATTTTGGGGGACACAGCTTTTGCCAGTGAATACTACGCCGGCCTCCTTTACCCCACAAAAAACGAGCAATTTCTGCAGACAGGT
This sequence comes from Oemleria cerasiformis, assembly GCA_037349345.1. NCBI lineage: Eukaryota > Viridiplantae > Streptophyta > Magnoliopsida > Rosales > Rosaceae > Oemleria > Oemleria cerasiformis. The sequence goes on along the minus strand of JAZGTL010000003.1, from coordinate 8,926,949 downwards.
TTTGGCACAAGGACCGGGGAAGCTGGAATACACTCATAGAATAGGTAGGAATTGATTGTGCCACTGCCTTTACTAACACCTCTTTCCCTGCTGCTGACAATAACTTAGCATTCCAACTAGCCAGCTGGCTCCTTAGTACATCTCGTACCTTCCCAAACATCCACTTCTTGTTCCAGGAAGTGACCGTTGGGAGGCCAAGATACTTTTCATGACAGCCTACCACTCGGGCTCCAAGCATATTTGAAATCAAAAGAATCATAATTGGGTCTGTGTGGGGACTGAAACATGCTGCAAATTTCTCAAAATTAATTAATTAGCCTGAAGCTCGCTCATACATACACACCACCGAAAGCAGTTGTTGGCATTCAACTAGTCTGGCATTACAAAACAGTAAACTGTCATCTGCCAAAAACAAGTGAGACATAGTAGGTGCCCCAGAGGCCACATACACTCCATGGATCACTTTACGACTTTGAGCCTGCGATAATAATGTTGAGAAACCTTCTACACAGATTAAGAATAGGTAGGGAGACAGAGGGTCACCCTGCCTTAGCCCCCTAGTGGGAGACATGTCCCTAGTGGCCTGGCCCCTCACTTGAATCGAATAGCTAACAGTGGACACACAATCCATTATCAAATTCACCACCCTATCAGCGAAGCCAATTTTCCTCAACATACCTTCCAGATAACTCCATTGTCATAAGCTTTGGACATATCCAATTTCATAATCATATTTTTTAAATTGCTACTTCCCCGTCTGTTAATTACCTGAATACTCTCAAACGCTTCTATAATATTATCTGTAATTAACCAGCCATGCACAAAAGCACTTTGGAACTCAGAAATAATGAGGGGCATAACATTCTTTAACCTGCTCACAATAGTTTTGGAGATGATCTTATAAATTACTCGGCATAAAGCAATAGGTCTGAATTCAGTTACCTGGGTAGGATGGTCAACTTTCGGAATTAGAGCAATGAGCGTGTGATTGACCTCCTAGACACTTGCCCTATCATTCAAAACTGACAAGCATAAAGCAACAAAATCATCCCCCCACTGTCTCCCAATATTTTTTATAGAAGAGTGCATGCATCCCATCCACAACTGGAGCTTTTGTCGGAAACATGCTAAAAAGAACCCCATCCACCTCTTCACGACTGTAAGGCTTGCACAACTTGTCATTATCGTTAGCTCCTAGTACCAGTCGGATTTCCCCCAACACGCCCTCAAAGTTGGCCACCCCATTAGACTTAAAAAGCCCCGTATAGTAGAGTTCAAATGCCCGTCCCACATTTTCATAAGAAGAACACCAGCTCTGCTGTAAATTATAAACACTATTAAGAAAATTCCTCTTACCTCTCTCCTTTGCAAATTGATGGAAAAATTTGTGTTTCTATCACTGTTCTAGAGCCAGCACACCCTAGATCGTTGCCTCCATAAAACCTCTTCCATTGCTCTCAGGATATCAAGCTCGTTATTGAACCTACGTTGTAATTACAAATCCCGGTCAGACTGGTGAGGGTCATTGAGATCGTCAAGTTGGGCCTGTAAACATTTGATCCTCCTCGGAACATGTCCAACTGTCTCCCTGCTCCATTGATGCAGTTTGGTTTCACAGCTTGCAATTCTATCTAGTACAGTCTCTCCAACCTCCTTCCAACCTTCTGCAATGATATCTTGACACCCTTCCACTTGATTCCACATATCTTCAAAAAATAGAACCGGCATAGTCTCCTCCTATACCATTGAGCAGGAGCTAAACAAATACATATTGGTAAGTGGTCGGAAGCCCACGAGTTTAAATGGTATGTCAAGACGTCAGGAAAAAGATGAAGAAATTCGTCATTTACCACTGCCCAGTCGAGCCTGACCTTAACCAAAACATCTCCCCTCCATCGATTGCACCAGGTGAATTTGTGCCCCCTAAAAGGTACCGTCATGAGCCCACAATCCTCGAGGGCCTTACAAAAGTCACTAATCTGGCCCCAAGGCCATAGCCATCGACCACACTACTCTCCACTTACCTCAATCTCATTAAAATCACCCCTTACCTTCCAAGGTTGCCTCCTCTTACACCCCAAACGTCTAAGAAGGTCCCAAGAGAAATGGTGGTGTCTCGTTTCCAGATGGACATAGAAACTAGTAAAACGAAAGGGTTGCTCACCCAAGCTAGTTATAATGGCGTCAATGTGCCCCACAGAGTAAGAATGAATAGTCATACTTATCCCGTGTGCCCAAAGTAAAGCGAGCCCCCCACCAAGGTCGACACGGCCCACACAAAAACCTCCAACAACCCTTTTCCATTGCTTAACGTAGTCCATCTGTCAAACAATCTTTTTTGTTTCCATTAAAAATACAATACTCGGTTGTTTTGCCTTGAAAAAAATACTTCAGAGCACGTTGAACACGTGGGCATCCCAGCTCACACACATTCCAGCTAAGGATACTCATTCCTCGTGATGGGTCGTCACCTTGCATCATGGTTGTGGCTTGACCCACTGAAAAATTGCCAGCTGATGCACTAGATTCCGAAGAGGAAGACCTAGGTTTCAAGCCTGCCTGTTTCTTTTTCCTGGGGCTGAGTTTCAACCGGGAACCCCCCCAATACAATCCCTCGGTGCCGCTCGTTTCCCTTCTTCACTTTGGACATGGCCAACACCCCCTAGACACTCCTCTATGAGCCCTCCTATATTTGTGCTCTCATAACCCCCTCAGAGCCTGCCATTGCCAACCGTGTAAGAGCAGTGTCCCCAGGTGGCTGTACAGCCCCCTCCCCAAGCAATAAAACCCGGGTCATAGTCCTTGTCACCCTCTCCCCCTCAGCCACTTCCTTTGACCCACTTGCTCCCTCTGACCGAGAACACCCTGCAGACCCCAGCAGTATAGACTCTGCCACAACATTCTTCTCAACATGTTGCCCCTTAAAACCCACCACTTCACGGCCCCCTAGAGTCTCATCTAGTCTGAGTTTTTTAACACCCCTCCCTCCCTCTGCAATCTCCCCCAACTCAGCCATCACGTGATTAGTTGAGCCCCATAACATTAAAAGGGCCTCACCACGAGGTCTTACGACTCTAGTAGTTTTCTTAGGATCCACCCTATCAATATTGAGCCCTTTCGCTCAACCAAAAATGCAGCCTCGAAATTCGTTTTTGGGATTGATGCTATACACCTCTTTCTCCATAGTTTTCCATTAACCAAAATGCTCCACCTCACTATCCTCCTGGCTCACAAAACTGCAGGTAGTGCTCATGTGATCCAAGTGCCCACACTTGAGGCAAAAAAAGGGTAATCGCTCATACTCCAACTCGTAGCATTTAGCAGGCTCCGCATCCACGAGTTTGAGGGTCACGAACCTCTTCAATGGTTCCCAAATCGCCAGTTTCACCCTATTTCTGAGAAAGCTTCCCAAACAATCCCCATTCAAACCCTTATCAACATCCTCAAAGCTGCCAATGTGGTTGCTCACTTTCGACGCCAGTGTCGGGGTTAGAAAGATGGGAGGGATTTTCCTAACCCTAACCCATAATTCTTGGAAATCCAATGCTACCTCCTCCGGGTCCGAAAGTCCATCAGTAATGGATAGAGCAAGTAAGGCTCTATCGTAAGACCATGGAGCCCCTTTCAGTGTCCGCCTTCGATCGGCCACTGTTACGAAGGAGAAAAACAACCACTAAAATCCCAGCCAACGAAACCGCAATGAAGCCCCCTCCCTGACATGCCAGATTGCCCTCAACTGACATGCCAGATTGCCCTCAACTGACATGCCAGATTGCCCTCAACGTACCCAGCAAAACCTCCTTGTGATAGGACTCCTTATCAATCCAATATTACTCTTTATTCATCCTTATTAATCCAATATTACTCTTTATTCATCCTTATTAATCCAATATTACTCTTTATTCATCCTTATTAATCCAATATTTCTCTTTATTCATCCTTATTAATCCAATATTACTCTTTATCAAAAAAGAAAAAAACATGGACATTGGCGCAATAGTGCGAGCCCGAAGGCGAGGGACAGCTTCCGATGAGATAAAAAGCAAAAGCGAAAAACAATTATTAATTTCTCCTTATAGACTTTGTTTATTACTTCATTTATTAATTCTTTGGTCTTCACCAGCGACCATCACTCCGCACTGTCGCATGTCTTTCATATAATCACTCCACTCTTCAAACTCTTTTCCTTTCCTAGGAACAACAAAATTAGAAACATACAAGCAAATGTCACCGCCACCGCCAACTCTACCACTACTCCTCCGCCTCCTTCTTTTCACACTTCTAGCCTCCACCGCATTTGCACACGGCTCCTCCTCCGCCTCACCCATTTCCTTTACCGCCACCTCGCCCTCCATCTACGACTGGCAGTCCGCCCGGGCCACCTACTACGCCGCCTCCGACCCCCGTGATGCGGTGGGCGGCGCGTGTGGGTACGGCGACCTGGTGAAGGCGGGTTACGGCATGGCCACTGTGGGCCTGAGCCAGTCTCTGTTCGAGCGGGGCCAGATCTGCGGCGCGTGCTTCCAGGTCCGGTGCGTGGAGGACATGCGGTGGTGCATTCCTGGAACATCGATTATTGTGACGGCCACCAACTTCTGTGCCCCCAACTATGGGTTCACGGTGGAAGGCGGGGGCCACTGTAACCCTCCGAACAAGCACCTGGTGCTTCCCATCGAGGCCTTTGAGAAGATCGCTATCTGGAAAGCTGGAAATATGCCGGTACAGTATCGCAGGTAAAGTTCTTAGCTTTAGCTCCAATTTTGATGCCTTATATTTTACTCTTTCGTAGATATCATATTTTAGATTTGGGACCAAACTAGTTCCTCTAAATTCTTTTATAAAACCAAAAACATGTGACTTTGTCGTGGGGTTAATGCATGTTGTCTTAAGTGAAATCTGAATTTATTATGAAAAGGAAAATATGAGACAAATAATATTGAACATTTGAACTCAAAATTTTGTTAGGGTAGCAACTTGACTTAGTTATTCTACAATTATAAGTAGTTATTCTAGAACACCAAAGTGGCTTTTATCAAAACCGAACGTTAGTAGGATTAAATAAAAGATAAGGAGGTCGTCTTCGAAATGAGGATCTTAATCGTAACCGTGGAAAAAGGATCTTAGTGGAAACAAAAAGATGAAGAACAAGATTTCCTAAGTCATATTTGATGGAACAAGAAGATCAAACATTCAAACACACACATTAGTCCAGAAATTTGTGACATTCACGACTTAGTAGGCTGTTACGTACGGTAGAAATGAGTGAATATTACATCTAGTTGGTGAACTCGAATAGACAGCGAAATGGAAGACACGTTTTTATTGGATTACATTAAATTTGTGTCTTAAGATGGCTTGCATAGTTGTTGTAATTGAAACCTAAATTAATTTTGGCTTCAAGGTCGCGAACAGCTTGTAGCTGCTGAGGTAAGGTACTAATATTACTATGAAAGTAGTTCACAGAAAGTTAAACCTGCTTTACCTTTCTTTTTCCTGAAACCTATAGTTTCTTAAGAACACCGATGAAATTTAAGAGGCAAAAAATGTGTGTAATTGTTTGTACATGCTCATCCGTATACATTGCAAATTTACATGAATCTCGGACTTGTCATCCCCCATTTATCGGTCGGCTGTAAACCTAAGCTATGCTTATCAACATGTCAATGCCTTCTGTCATCCTTAAATATTTCTGTTTGAAACAGGATCGAGTGTAGAAGGCAAGGAGGATTGCGGTTCACCGTAGATGGTTCTAATATCTTTATTTCAGTGCTGATCACTAACGTTGCCGGTGTTGGAGACATAGTTGCAGTGAAGATCAAGGGTTCAAGAACTGGTTGGCTTCCAATGGGAAGAAATTGGGGCCAAAACTGGCATGTAAGCGCGGATCTGAAGAACCAACCTCTTTCATTTGAGGCCACAAGCAGCGATGGGCGCACAGTTACATCTTACAGTGTCACTCCCAAGAATTGGGACTTCGGGCAGACGTTCGAAGGGAATCAGTTTGACTAACCACCATTTTGACGTAAGTGTAAAAGCAATAATCTTTCCTTATCCTCCCCTTTTTTTGCTTATTCTATTTTAATTCTGGCGGGAATATAGTTAAATTGTGGATGATGTTGTTGTACAAAGATACAAATGGAAGCTTAGTTGTTAAAAGGTCGCAGAAAGAGAAGTGGGATGCTTGAGGTTAGTAAGGTTCAGGCTGATGCTCAGGGCATGTTCCAGAGTAATTCTCAAGTGAAGTGTGGTCCGGTGTCATGATCTTCGTGGGGGTGAACATGGTGGCTTGAATCTGATAATGTCGTGCAGGCGGGGCTGTTTTGAGATTGCTTTTACAAGAGCGGAGTCTGATTTGGGAGTTTGGAGTTCGGAGTTCTGGGAAAATTTGTTGGTGCTACTCCTTGGAGTCTTGTTGGTTGCAGAGTTGTCTTCAGGTTTCATATAGTGTTGTTAGGCTTGTTTTCATAAGGAGGGTCGACATTATATTTTGCTCTATCTAAAACCCATCTTGTAAGCAACTCCTTTCCAAAATGTGACATTTTTCTTCAAGCAGCCACACTAATTTCACGGTTCATTTCCATTGAAATCTAAATTAATATCTTTGAAGTTTGATGAAACAAAATTCAGGCAGTCTCTGCTTTCAAACTGATCCATTATACGGGACGTTCTGTCATTGTTGTAGGACCTTAACTAGAAATGAAGTTCAAATGAGGGAAATGAAGTACAAATTCCTCATTTAAGTTAATAAATTGACCTTTAGGGAATTGTTGTAGGATCTTCACTAGAAATGAAGTTCAAATTCCTCATTTAAGTTTTTAAATTGACCTTTAGATGGGAATTGCGGTCACCGACAAAAAGAGTGCAGATATGTGCACCGAAAAACCCAAGTTTTAGACCGTCGAATGGCAACTCTATTAGATGTGTGCATTCAGAAGAATTTTTATCTATTTTTTATACATTGATATTAAGGGAGGAAATTACATTATACACATTGGGTATCTACCTCATTTTTTACGAGAGTCAAACTAAAAATCTCCTCAAAACGTGGAGAGAAATATCACTAAATCATAACACTAAAATCAAGAGCATTAACCAACCGTCCGGATGTTATGTCTCGTCATCCTTCCAAGAAAACAAAAATAAACTTATTGGCTACCCTCAATTTTCAAAAACGCCATTGGATCTTCTAATGAGTCTCCTACTCTTCAAAACCCATTCAGAAAAAACCTATGATTGGTGGTTACATCATGATACCTAGAAAATTCAAACGAGTGGAATATGAATCTAATAACCACCTAAAGTAATCACTATCGCCATATTTGGTGAACAAGATTGGATTGGATTACATTGAACAACTCATCAAATTCAATATATCTTGAATGTAAAAATTAATATGTTTTGAATGCAAGAGGATTAGATACGATTAGACACAAAAGGAAACTTACCTCTTCTAATCCTACTAATTTGAGTGGATTGGATTGGATAAATTTTCTTCTATGTCTACCCCTCTAATTCCCTTGCAATGAAAACATATCAATTTTACATTCAAGATACATTGAATTTTATGAGTTATCCAATCTAGTCCAATCTCGCTCACCAAACGAGCCCTATAAGGACAATTCATATATAACGCACAGAGCATGACATAAACAGTGACAAGAACCTACCAGACAGCCACAAAGGTTGCAAAATCAATCAGAAGCATCCTTGGCTCATATAAATCAGCTATCAGAACCTAAGGTGTAAAAAGAAATTTGGACACTCCAAGATAATCTCCTTTCCACACCACTAACAAAACCAGAGATGAGATCAGAGGATACAAGATGCATTAAAGGAACACTCATAAAAATACTAAATGTGAGTGTCTTTCTGAGTGGAAAGTAAGTTCAATGCTACTGGTTATGAAATTTTCTTTTTCGCAGTACCAAAATACAATATCAATCTTGATTCATAAACAGTGAGAATCTTTAGCAGTTTGTGCATGGTGTACATAGAAAAATCTGATCTAGAAGGAAAATAAAGACAGCAAACAACCACACAACTTAACTTGCTCAAAAGTATGCATGGGTGAATGTGTAAACCACATGGAGAAGCACTGTACAATCCTTTAGAATAATTTAATGTGACAAAAGAGAAAGATAGTATTTTGTATATGTTGATGCATATGGTAGCAAATTGATCCTGATGTTATACTTTGTTTTGTCTCAACCTCATGAAGATTTCCTAATAAATAGAAATCATGTTGATGCAAACGTCGGTGCAGATGCCCGTGCTACTTTCTGTCATTATTGTTCGTACCCACAGAAGAGCCATAAAACCCTGAGTTTCTCTGCTGTAGAGAAATTCTTGCTTTAAACCATCATTTTACGTCCTACTTTCAGCCCCTAATTGGAACTTACCAAAATATAATGCCCAACTCATATTGTCAGGACCGGTCTCGAATTTTCCGTCGAAATCCGGGAAGAACCCTGATCCCGTCTGACAACCTAAGGAAAATGCTCCCAACATACTCTTCAATCCATACAAATATAATATAATTTTACTTTCACCTGTCAGACAAGGGATTCAAAACACTCAACAATTCCAACAATAATTGACCATCCAAACAAAATATAATATCATAGCGTCTAGATAGGATAAATGGTACAATTTAGATATCCTACTCAAGTTTAACTACACTCGCAGCCAAAAAACTAATGCCTCCGCCTCGTAAGAAATGTCCGCGTCAACTCGACAGCCTGGAGGGGTTTTAAACACAAAAGTTGTGAGTGGACAAAAATAATCATTTAAAAATCTTTTTCCGAGGAAATCTTACATTTTCCCCCTCCACGAATAAAATCATGCATGCATCAAATAAAACAGTTCATGATATAAAAACATCATCTGAAAATCACTGGAATTCCATTTCTCTTTAAAACCACTTAATTGGACCCACACAAAATCCGTATCATGAAAACATATCGTGGTCCACAGTTTGGTTTGCAAATCAACCTCAAAAGAGTTTAAAATCATTTATTCCGATCTGGACACATCAAATATCAAATCCAATATTCCCGACATAACCACTAGCCACCAGGGTATCCCTTGAGGTGTGCTAGGTATGTACTACCTTCACCTTTTATATTGGAGGTTCATCGGGTTCACCACCAATAGCTGATCCTGGCCCCAGATCCTGGTCCTCCTCAAATTGGTGTTTATACTAGGGGTTCACCGGGTTCATTGCCAACAGCGAATCCTGGCCCCGGATCCTAGCCCTCCTCAAACCGATGTTTATCTTGGAGGTTCACCGGGTTCACCGCCAACAGCGGATCCTAGCCCCGGATCCTGGCCCCCCTCAAATATGGCCAAAATCGATAAACTCATTCATACGGGTTGAAACCCAAATCATGGACTCAATAATTACCACGTCAAAACGATATCAAAATCGAGTCCAAAAACCATGACATTTCTCAAAACACACTTTAATTGAAATATTGGAAAACATGTGCCCATCAATCATTTCTAAATTCCGGAAATTCAATGCAAAAATACATAACAGTATGTAAACAAAGATACATTGATGCATGCATTACAGTTTATAAACCAAAAGTCCACTCACCAACTGTCCAAGCAAGCTCAATCCCATCTTGTTCGTTCCTCTGAGGTTCCCGGAACAATATCGCCTATCAATAACAACAATCGGGATTACCGACTAGTAATAAGACTCTTATATAACAACTCCCTAAACCCCGGGAGGTCTACCTATGCTGTTCTAGAAAACGCAGCAACTTTGGACGCCCAAAACTATCTCTAAACGACATCCGATCAACCCGAAACCTGTACCAACATATCCGGAACGTCGAAAACTAGTCAACACGTGCTGTTGTGACCTCAGACTAGGCCCCACACGCCGCCACGCACCACCGAAAGCTCGGAACACGCGCCGCCACGCGCCGTCACGCGCCGGCCATGCACTGCTATAGTGACTCACGCGCTTGGACCGGTCCAACCAGACCAAACTCGGCCTGACCCGGTTGAACTCAACCCGACTAGTTCACTCAACCCCACCGGTTCATTCGACCCGACCCAACTCGACCCGATCTGACCCGACCCGACTAGTCGCCGGCATCCCCCATTTCGGGACGAATTCCAAGCTTTTCTAACTTCTTCAAAACTCAACCATTTTTCACAAATTTTACGTCTAAATCTATCTACCCAAACCCAGGAATCCAAATATGACCTCAAAACATCAAGCTCGTACTTGTTTTAGCCGAAACATCGATCGGAAGGTTCGAATCTTCCTATACTCGGTTCGGCTTCCCCCGAAGTCCTCTCCTTCGATGGTTGGTACGGTTGTGCTCATGGGAAGGAGTAGAATCCGATTAGTGGAACAAAAATAGAAGTTTAAGCCTTGAATCCAAGTTGACTTTTATGGGTTTTGGGTGTTTTTGTGTCTCACGGGTTCGATGGTTTGTGTTGTTCAGAGAGGATGAAATGAAGTGATAATGAATTGATTAAATGAAGATGAAAATGAAGATGTAATAATAGTTTGGGTTAAAGCCAATATCTACTCCCAAGCTAAAATTACCAAAATGCCCTTGAAAAATCTAGACCCGTAACTTCCGTATACGAACTCCGTTTTCCTGGTGCCGCCTGTCTACGAACTCGTGAGTTCGAGACCTACGTAACGGTAGCTGAAACACTACCTAATATGTTTCGAAACAAAACTTCAGTTGCACGCCCTTACCCGACGAAGGGTAAAATCGTCCTTTTACAAAATAATTTACAAAAATTGATAATTACATTTTCTGGGTCATTACAATCCATCCCCCTTAAGAAATTTCGTCCTCAAAGTTCATTTCTATCATTGGAACAAATGAGGATATTGTGCCCGCATTAAAGCCTCAATTTCCCACATGGCTTCCTCCATGTTATGATTTCTCCACAACACTTTAACTAGAGGAATATTCTTTCTGCACAGTACCTTCTCCTTCCAACCCAGAATTTGCACCGGTTGCTCCTCAAAGGTCAAATCGTCTTTCAGCTCAAGTGGTTGCTCTTCCTACACATGAGACTCATCAAATAAATATTTTAAGAGCAAAGATACATGGAAGACATCATGAACTCTGGATAATTCCGAGGGTAAAACAAGTCTATATGCCACCGCTCCTATCCTCTCAACAATCTCATACGGCCCAATGTAGCGAGGACTCAGTTTTCCTCGTCTACCAAAACGTACTACTCCCTTCTAGGGAGATAATTTCAAGAACATCCAGTCACCTACCTCAAACTCAAGGCCTCTGGTTCGGCGGTCTACATAGCTCTTCTGGCGATCCTGGGCTGTCTTCAACCTTTCTTTGATGATTCTTATATTTTCCTCAGTCGTATCCACCAACTCTGGTGTTAACAGTCTCTTTTCACTAACTTCATTCCAACACAACGGTGTCCTGCACTGCCTCCCATACAGTGCCTCGAAAGGAGACATCCCAATACTCGATTGATAACTGTTATTGTAGGCAAATTCCATCAGAGCCAGGTGTGAATCCCAGTTCCCTTTAAACTGCAGTACACAATCTCATCATATCCTCCAAAACCTGGATGGTCCTCTCAGACTGACCATTCGTCTGAGGATGAAAAGTTGTACTTAATTGCAATGTAGTGCCAAAAGCCTTCTGTAAACTCCGTCAAAATCTGGAGGTAAACCTCGGATCCCTGTCCGAAACAATTGACTATGGAGTCCTATGTAGCCGTATGATCTCATCCACGAACAATTTGGCATACTTACTCATCCGGAAATCTTCCCGCACTGGCAAGAAATGTGCCGACTTCGTGAGTCTATCAACAATTACCCATATTCCATCATATCCCTTCTGTGTCCTTGGGAGTTTATACACAAATTCCATCGTAATGTGATCCCACTTCCATTCCGGGATAGGTAATGGTTGCAGTGTCCCATAAGGTTTCTGCCTCTCCGCTTTCACTTGCTGACATGTCAGGCATCTACTCACAAACTCAACAATTTCCCTTTTCATCCCAGTCCACCAATAGTGTTCCCTTAGGGTATGATACATCTTGGTACCTCCTGGATGCATAACGTAAGCCGAACTATGAGCCTCATCTAGAATTTCCCTCTTTAGCTCTAGATCATTCGGTACGCACAACCGTCCATCCTTAACCAAGGCTCCATCATCCCTAAGCGCATAATCCTGCTTGTTTCTAGTCTCCAACTCCATCCTGATAATGCACAATGTAGGATCTTGGAGTTAAGCCTCAATAATCCGATCAATCAGAACAGGCCTCACATGGAAACTAGCCAACAAAGCCCCCTGGCTATCCATGTCTAACACAATCCCCGCTCTCCGAAACTCTACCAGCAACGGTAGGTAAACTGTATGCAAATGGGCCAAAGAACCCATGGACTTCCTGCTTAAGGCATCGGCCACAACATTGGCTTTCCCTAGATGGTACTCAATAGTACAATCATCATCTTTTATTAACTCAAGCCACCTTCTCTGCCTCAGATTCAAGTTCTTCTGAGTGAATAAGTATTTTAAACTTTGATGGTCGGTGAAGATCCGACACGTCTCCCTGTACAAATAATGTCGCCAGATTTTCAGTGCATGCACCACTACAGCTAACCCCAAATCATGTGTGGATTGATTCAGCTCATGGGGTTTAAGTTGCCTGGAAGCATACGCTATCACTTTCCCATGCTGCATCAGCACACAGTCTATACCCCGCAATGATGCATCACTATATACCTCGAATCCCCCGTTACCTGATAGGACTTTTCCCACCTGCAAAACAAGGGTTAAAATCACACAAATAATACCTGCAAGAGTACAGGGTTGTTGTAGTATAGCACTGGAAGCAGGGTCGATTTCCTCAGGGACTGATATTGATATTTCTTATTTTAGTATTTATTCTTAATTAATAATAAAGTAAATTGCTTGAAGTTTGGTGACTGAATAAAAATTAAGTAAACAATGTAAACAAGTACTAGGGTTCAACCTTCACCATTAACAATCATATGTGACTTAGAAAAGAATCTATGAATCAATACATGCAACTTTGAAGGTTAGATTTTTCGAAAGCATATTTTCCTCGTGGGCATTCAAGTGAAAACGTATACCTAACATGCGATTTGTCTATGGCATTTAGATCTAATTCTACATGCAAGATTCATTAAGTTCATGAAAATCTTTTATAACCATGCAATCTCTTAGTTATGGCATTTAACCTAGATGTATTACAATCCTTAATCACAAGAAGCTAATCCCAATTTTTAGGTGGGCATTCCTATAAAATTGCATCAAATTACTTGTCTAAATATCCTAAGGGTGATCAAGCATTAAGACATAAAGATAGTTTTAAACAGTGATTAAAAATTCAAAGCATACATATACGAAAACATAGGAAAAAGATAAATCACATAATCATGTTAAGGCTTAGGTCTAACCCTAGTGAGAAAATTAGCTACTCATGCTCATAATGAATAGAAACAATTTCATTAAAATTGAAGTTAAGAGAGCAAACAGTTTGTAGAACAAGGGTAGCCGAAATCCCAGCTTTGCCGTGCTCTTAGATGGAGATTTGTAATCTGAATTCTGGTCTTCCTAAATCTAAGCCAAGCTTGGGTATTTATAAGGAAATATTCCTAATCCTACTTTGAAAAGGAATAAAATAAAAATAAGAAAATCTAATTCCTAGTTTAAACATAAATAGGAAAGCATATGCCTTCTCCTACTTGAATTGGGATTTCATTGATATATTTCCTTCTTTTGCTCCAAAAACTCCTTCTAGAATAAATCTGTCAATATAATAAATTCGAGTATCAATTCCTCCCAAAATAATAATAATAACTAATTAAATATATGAGAAATACAAGTATATTTTGGCTCATCATTACCATCCGGAAGGGTTAATACTGGAGCAGAAGTCAACCTCCTCTTTAGCTCCTGAAAGCTCTGCTCACAATCAACATCCCAGTCAAACTTGACTACTTTCCTAGTCAACCGAGTCAACGGGCCTGCTATCGTAGAAAATCCTTCTACGAACCGCCGATAATATCCTGCTAAGCCCAGAAAACTTCTCACCTCTGTCACTGTCCTCGGTTGCTCCCAGTTTGCCACTGCCTCAACTTTTTGGGAATCCATGCTGATACCTTCAGCCGAAACCACATGACCCAAGAATCCCACCTCGGTCAACCAAAACTGGCATTTACTGAACTTGGCAAACAATTGCTTTTTCCTAAGCATATTCAGCACCAACCTTGAGTGCTTCTCATGTGCCTTGGCACTCCTTGAATACACCAAGATATCGTCGATGAACACAATTACAAATCGATCCAAATACTTTCGGAATACTCTGTTCATCAAGTCCATAAACGATGCCGGGGCATTAGTCAACCCGGAGGGCATCACCAGGAACTCATAATGACCATAACGAGTCCTGAAAGCTATTTTCTGAACATCCCCTTCCCTGATCCTCAACTGATGGTACCCGTATCGAAGGTCAATTTTTGAAAAATATTTTGCTCCCTTCAATTGATCAAATAAATCGTCAATCCTTGGCAGAGGATACTTATTCCGCACCGTCACTCTATTTAACTGCCGGTAGTCGATACACAATCTCAAACCACCATCATTTTTCCTCACAAAAAATACCGGCGCACCCCATGGTGAAACACTTGGGCGAATAAATCCCATATTCACCAAGTCCTGCAACTGAGTCTTCAACTCTTGCAATTCTGCCGGTGCCATTCTGTACGGTGCCTGTGAGATAGGTTGAGTACCTAGTAGAAGCTCTATGGTGAACTCAATCTCCCGGTGAGGTGGCAATCCTGGAAGATCCTCTGGGAACACATCAGAGAATTCACTCACCACAGGAATATCCTCCACTCTCATCGGAGTATCCCGAGTCTTAAACACATGAGCCAAGTAACCCTCACAATCTCTCCTCAATAATTTCTCAGCGGTCAACGCCGATATCACTCCGGAGGGTAGTTCCCTACGATCTCCCCGAAACGTAGGTTCCGGCAAACTTGGACCCCAGAAAACCACTATCTTGTCATAACAATCTATAAAGGCATGGTGCATGGTCAACCAATCCATCCCCAGAATCACATCAAACTCAAAAATATCTAAGAGGACTAAATCTGCCTCCAACCCATGGCCTTCAACCATCACCGAAAAACTGCGAATCACGAGGTTCACCACTAACATATCTCCGGTAGGAGTACTAATACCCATGTCCCAACCAATCAGGGACAATTCTCTATCAGCAAACAGTGTAAAACGCCGAGAAATAAAAGAATGAGTCGCCCCGGGATCTATCAAAACATAAGCATCACGGTTAAAAATAGATAACATACCCGTGACCACCTGTGGTGCTGCTCGGGCCTCATGTTGCGTCATATTAAAAACTCGAACTGGTATACCCGAAGACAGACCACGAACCCCATATCTGCCTCTGGCCCTACTGGTCCGACTAGCTCCACCGGCCCCACTGAATTGGGTCTGACTCCTAACTGTAGTACCAGACATCTGTCCTGCCCTCTAGCTCGGCTCAGTAGCATCACGATCCAAGGAACAACTGCCCAGACGACGATGTGGACAAAATCTCTAGATGTGACCAGTCTCCCCACAAAAATAACAAATGGGGCCACCAAATCTGCCACCCTATCTTCCGGTTTACTGCACTGAGGCACCGCTAGACTGAGCAGCTGATTGATGTGCCTAGCCAGCTCTGCCACTGCCTGACCCGGATTTCGCATTCCCATAAGATCCAGAACTATGACTGCCTCTCTTGGATGGTCCATGACTAGAGGTTCCGACAGTCTAGTGATCCTGATGTCGCCTGGAACCACTGTACTGTTGCGGGACTGGCAAACCCAAACTCAACTCTACTTGGGCTGCAGCATCAGACAAAGTCCTCAAGGAAGTGTGAGCCATAGACGTAACTGCTAACTGAATCTCACCCCTTAGTCCACCTTCAAATCTGTGGCACTTGTCCCTCTCGGTCGCCACCAAAGTCGGTGCAAAACGAATCAGCCCTATAAATCTCTACTCGTATTGGGCCACAATCATGTCTCCTTGTTGTAATGCAAGAACTCGGCCTCCTTAACATTCTGGTGTGAGCGAGGGTAAAATTACTCAAGGAATCGCTCCCGGAAAGCCACCCAAGTATGTGTATGGACACCCCAGCCTGACACCTCCAAAGAGTGCCACCAGTGATAAGCAGAACCACCTACCAAAAATGTGGCCAACAGCACCCTGTCCCCTGGAAGACATCTCATGATCAAGAACACCCGCTCCATGCAAGTAATCCACTCCTCATCATCATCCGGGCTAGACTCACCCATAAATATCGTCGCCCCCAATCTCTGGGCTCTCTCAATATTAGAAACCTCATTAGAAGCCCTATCCTGAAGTACAGAAGCTAAAGTTTGACCCAGCTGTTCCAGTGTCTGCCTTAAATCAGGCTCCACTGCGGGTTCATGGGCATCTCCACCATTCCCAGACCGTTGACGGGACTCGCGTCTCGGAGGCATTACGCTGAAAAGAAGCTATAACTCATTAATACCAAAATTTCACTTGTACACTAGCTGTACGGTCTACAGGAATTTAGCCTAGTGCTCTAATACGAATTGTTAGGACCCGTCCCGAATTTCCCCCCGAAACCCGGGAAGAACCCTGATCCCATCTGACAACCTAAGGAAAAGGTTCCCAAAATACCTTTCAATCCTTACAAATATAATATAATTGTACTTTCACCTGTCAAACAAGGGATTCAAAGCACTCAAAAATTCCAACAAAAATTGACCATCCAAACAAAATATAATATCATAGCGTCAAGGTAGGATAAATGGTACAATTTAGATATCCTACTCAAGTTTATCTACACTCGCAGCCGAAAAACTAATGCCTCTGCCTCGTAAGAAATGTCTGCGTCAACTCGACAGCCTGGAGGGGTTTTAAACACAAAAGTTGTGAATGGACAAAAATAATCATTTAAAAATAATTTTCCGAGGAAATCTTACCTTTTCGCCCTCCACGAATAAAACCATGCATGCATCAAATAAAAAAGTTCATGATATAAAAACATCATCTGAAAATCACCGGAATTCCATTTCTCTTTAAAACCACTTAATTGGGCCCACACAAAATCCGTATCATGAAAACATATCGTGGTCCACAGTTTAGTTTGCAAATCAACCTCAAAAGAGTTTAAAATTATTTATTCCGATCTGGACACATCAAATATCAAATCCAATACTCTCGACATAACCACTAGCCACCAGGGTATCCCTTGAGGTGTGCTAGGCCTGTACTACCTTCACCTTTTATATTGGAGGTTCACTGGGTTCACCGCCAACAGCCGATCTTGGCCCCAGATCCTGGTCCTCCTCAAATTGGTGTTTATACTGGGGGTTCACCGGGTTCACTGCCAACAGCGGATCCTGGCCCTCCTCAAACCGATGTTTATCTTGGATGTTCACCGGGTTCACCGCCAACAGCGGATCATGGGCCCGAATCCTAGCCCCCCTCAAATATGGCCAAAACCGATAAACTCATTCAAACGGGTTGAACCCCAAATCATGGACTCAATAATTACCACGTCAAAACGATATCAAAACCGAGTCCAAAAACCATAACATTTCTCAAAACACACTTTAATTTAAATATTGGAAAACATGTGTCCATCAATCATTTCTAAATTCTGGAAATTCAATGCAACAATACATAACAGTATGTAAACAAAGATACATTGATGCATGCATTACAGTTTATAAACCAAAAGTCCACTCACCAACTGTCCAAGCAAGCTCAATCTCGTCTTGTTCGTTCCTCCGAGGTTCCCAGAACAATATCGCCTGTCAATAACAACAATCGGGATTATCGGCTAGTAATAAGACTCTTATATAACAACTCCCTAAACCCCGGGAAGTCTACCTATGTTGTTCTAGAAAACGCAGCAACTTGGGACGCCGTAAACTACCTCTAAACGACATCCGATCAACCCGAAACCTATACCAACAGATGCGGAACGTCGAAAACTAGTCAACACGCGCTGCTGTGACCTCAAAATCGGCCCCACGCGCTGCTACAGTGACTCACGCTCTTGGACCGGTCCAACCCGACCCAACTCGGCCTGACCCGATCCAACCCGACCCGACCCGACTGGTCGTCGGCAACTCGCCGAAAAAGGCGACCGGACCGCCGTGCTGTCGCTGGAGTCTGGCCGAAGAAGTTAACCGGACCGCCGTCGCCGTCTGGTTCGTCGGAATCCCCCATTTCCAACCGAATTCCAAGCTTTTCTAACTTCTTCAAAACTCAACCATTTTTCACAAATTTTATGTCTAAATCTATCTACTCAAGCCCATGAATTCAAATATGATCTCAAAACATCAAACCCGTACCTGTTTTAGCCAAAAAATCGATCGGAAGGTTCGAATATTCCTATACTCGGTTCGGCTTCCCTCGTAGTCCTCTCCTTCAATGGTTGGTACGATTGTGCTCGTGGAAAGGAGTAGAATCCAATTAGTGGAACAAAAATGGAAGTTTAAGCCTTGAATCCAAGTTGACTTTTATGGGTTTTGGGTGTTTTTGTGTCTCACGGGTTCAATGGTTTGTGTTGTTCAGAGAGGATGAAATTAAGTGATAATGAATTGATGAAATGAAGATGTAATAATAGTTTGGGTTAAAACAAATATCTACTCCCAAGCCAAAATTACCAAAATGCCCTTGAATAATCTAGACCCGTAACTTCCGTATACGAACTCCGTTTTCCTCGTGCCGCCTATATACGAACTCGTGAATTCGAGACCTACGCAACGGTAGCCGAAACACCTCCTAATATGTTTCGAAACAAAACTTGAGTTCCACGCCCTTACCCAACGAAGGGTAAAATCGTCATTTTACAAAATAATTTACAAAAATTGATAATTACATTTTTCCGGGTCGTTACACATATGCATCCAAGATTTGACCTTCAGAATCATAGACTATAATGCCCACATAAGGCTATCTCTAATTTTGTGTAGTGCATTCCAATATAGTTGCCATATATCAAATAGAAATGTGTGAAGTATAATAGGAAGAATTCCCAAACCACATTAAAGAATACAATGATATATGGGCATGTCTGAACACTACAAAATCAAACGGATTTTACTCAATAGATGTAATGATAGGCTCTACTAAACCTTCGAACTCTACAAACACTTGTAGGCATAAATAACTTCGATCATAGGTCCACAAAGACAACATACAACACCAAATTAACATGACACTTACCAACCACACAAAATTAACTTCATACTGGCCAATAACATAGTCATGTAGGACAAGAATTCTACTGTCTTTCGAATTTAGGAATTATATGGGCTGAAAGTTTATGAGTAAGGACAACGGGGACTAATCTTCTTTTTTTGGGGGCAGGACAACAACGAATATAAGCAACAAAAAAGAAATTACTTACAAGCATCACATCTGTAATGATCTTAGGCTAGGCTTCTCAATCATAACAGGTTTTACTTCCAGGTCTTGCCATTACACTAAATGCAAAGAAAAATACTACAAAGATATTATCAACTATGAGTTCTAGGTTTCCCATTTCAATAATATTACAGAGACGAAATAAAAGGTCTCTAATCTAATAATAGATATTAAACAGAGGCAGACAAAAAAAAGCCAGAAAACAGATAAAGGCCCCAATGCAAAAATCTTTGGCTTAATCTCTCCTCCACCCATTCCCATTCCCAGAAAATACTACAAGGTTTCACTACAAGAACTACTCTTCTGGCTGAATGGTTTCCGCTTTGTCTTTCGATTCCTCTTTAATACTCATTATTCCTTTGTACATGTAAGATTTTAAATGAAAAGAAAAGGCTGTATGTGCGTTCTTTCCTAGACAGAATAAACTTAAGCCCAAGACTGTTTTAATAGTTTTTAAACCACCTTCAATTATAACATCAAATAACCCGTCTCATAAGAATTGAGTTGTTCAGTCGGTTTCAAGCTAGTGCAAAAAGTGGACAGCTATGAATAGGGTATCCCCATCAAATACTATACTAGTTCAAAGCATATAAACCTGGAGGCAAGCCAGCTCAGTCATGCTGTAATATTTTGGGCGGTGAGAGTAGTGTTCTATACAAAGCAATATTAAAATCATTAAGCTATCTCATAAAATTTCCACACAAAAGCATTAAGAGTCACCTTCAATAACTTTTCCTAAAGAGCTTACCTACTTTTGTGAATGCGGAGTTCATAAACGTTGCCAACATATAAAGCTGCAAGTTTCATGTGCCTTGGTTTTCTTAAGAATAAAAGCAGAATACAAACAGAAGCTAGAAGGTGAAAGGTGAAAGGCCCATACTTACCCAAGCATTACTTCAAAATATGCTGCACAACCCCAAAGGTCATTCCAGAGTTAAAGGCAAGAGAAGTGAATCAAAAAAATTTCCATCTTTGGTGTAATCTACAACAGGCAAATAAGAAAGGACATGTATTTTATATTCTATCCAGATAGATCTTTTAGAATTGTTTCACGTCAACACTGGACGTGAACTGTCTGAGTATGGTCTAGAGAATACAAATCGGTATAAGTATATTCAATAATCATATAAAAGCAGAGAAGATACAAATGAATTTTAATCTCAAATACTATCTCACAGAAACTATACCGAGTTAATCCGAGGCCAAGAGAGAAAACCTGGAAGAAACCAAAGATGCAAGAGAAGAGAAGGAAGTAAAGAAGCCAGCCAACCTCTCACAAGAATCAAAAGCTCTCTCTGTATGAAATCGAACCACCGAGTCGGAGCAGGACATATACCAAGAGGGAAATCGAGAAAACAAAAGGAATGGAATCAAAGCTTCTGATGAGATTCGATGAGCAATGCATTGAGCATGATATGAAGTGTGGCTTCATATACAGACATATCATAATGCATTCCATCGACCGTGCATCGAACCCCACAATTCCAACTTAAGGACTCAATGTCCAGCAACAGAAGAGGACCACCGGCTTTGTGCAAAAGCCTACTTTTTTGAAGCTCTGTATCATACTCACCACGCATTGCATCAGTCATCTTCTCCCTCTTCTCCTCTGTATTCAGCATCGAGTTTATCAACGTGGGCATGCCAACCCAGAACAGGTGTGGGGACCAGGCTGAAGGAGAGCCCGAACCTGAGCTGGTAACCGGGTCATCGGAGCTAGTCTCCGGAGAAAATGGCATCAAAGACACCGCAGAATTCCTTAGTGATTGTAACTGAACACCGAAATCTGATGCGTTGGTGAAGTGAAGCATGTGCCATAGCCCAGAACCCATCACCATCACATCTGGGTAGTTGCGATTTCTCTTGAAACGAGTCACCAGATTGGTTAGATTCACAGTATAAGGAGCCCAGATGAAATCCAATTTCATCCCAATCTCACCCACCACGATCCGGTAATCACTGTGCCTCTTAAACAGATCTCTATTAACCTTCTCCATACGCTCAGAATCCAGAACCAGACTCAACAACGAAAGGGCCACAAGCCTCGCCTGCGAGTCCCCAGCGACGACAACCCACGATCCGTTAAGCAGATCAGAGGCATCAAAGCGACCCAATTTCTGAAACCCACATGAAGAGACGGCAGAGGAAGGAGCCCAAGTCCAAGACTTGTCGTAATTGACGGTGTTGTTTTCGAGGGGGTTGAAATTGGGGGAGGCACTGACCTCCCAGACGATGTCGTGGAGGTGGGAGATGCAGGTTTCACGGCGGTTCTCGAAGATAACAACGGATGAGACGGTGGTGACGAAGTCGTGGACGGAGGGGAAGTAAGGGGTGAGGTGGACGCCGATGGCGAGAGTGATGAAGAGAGCACCGCTGAAGAAGAGCATTTTGTTGCGGCTGAGATGATAACCGGCCATGCCCATTGGAACCAACACTACCACGCACGCAGCCAACACTCCCAATTGCACTGCTCCTATCATAATATTGCCCCTGCAATTCTCATCAGACCATTCTTTCTCTTCTCGAACATCTGACCAAAATTTTTTGAATTTTTTATGCCTTTTGAATTAATCAATCTTGCAGCAACAAATTGACCGACTCTGAAAGGAACGTTGGAACAACAACGAAACGAGAGAAAGGAGAAAAAAATTAGAAAATGATTAGAATGCCGTATTGTGTGTTTTCGGTGGAATCAGATTGCGGGGTTGAATTGCAGACAATAACGAGAAGTGTTTGGTTTGGTGGCTCATATGTGGGGTATAAAGTCAAATAGAGAAAGGTTTGGGCCTGCCTAATGCCTATGTTATTAGTTAATACATGTTACTATGAATTGTGATATATGCTTGATATAGTGATATTTAATTTATTATTTGTTTGAATCCGTTTTTATTCATAATAAATGAAAAACAATATGATCAATTTAGTATCTACTTTTATTTTTATCAAAAACTTGGTATCCAAATTTAATATAAAAGCTTCGTATACATATAATTTTTCATTGAATTCACATGTTATCGAATAAAGTTAGTTTTTTTTTTTTTTTTGAGAAAATACGAAATTTCATTGATAAAACAAAGATAAGCTAAACTGCAATTATTTGACGACAAACATGGGTAAATACCTCTAGTGATCAAACTCGATAACTGTCGAAACGATTTAGAGGGAATAACACACAAAATAATATAATTTGAATACCCTAAGCATCATCAAAGCCATTAGATTAATAGCAGTAGATTAAAATATATATATATATATATATATATATTATATGTCCGTAGCACCACAATTTTGACTCAAATATTGAAACAGTTTTTTAACCATTAGATTAATAACATATTGGAGGGTTGACATTAACGTTTCTTAGTTTTTCAATTCTTATTATTTTAAAAACAAGAGTAATGCTAGGTTTACCAAATTTAAGTATCAAATTGAGTCCTAAATTGATCATATGGGTAACCAATGGTTCAAGATCGAGTTCACCAATGAGGAAGATCTTCACTATGTTTGGACTAAAGTGCCCTTGGTACGTCCTTGGTCTTGTCTTTCACCTGCAGCGATGGGCTCCTATCTTTAATCCAATCACAGCCTAGATTTAAAAACTGCTGGTTTGGGTAAAGTTTCCCTTTCTCCCTATTCATTTGTGGGATGTGCGTATTCTGGAAAATCTGGTCTCGGTTGTTCAAACTTTTGTTCGTGTAGGCCATGAAATTGCTCTAGGGACTAAATGCATGTTACCTAGAATTTGTGTTGAGGTTGACATCAGATTCCACTTGAGAAGAGTTCTGGTGCTGGAGTGGGAAGATGATTCTACAAAGATCTACATCAACTATGAGCGCTTATTTGAATGCTGCTTCTACTGCAGTAACAAGAAGCACAAATTTAATCAATGCCCTAATAGAGGACAGGAATACAATTTCCTTCTTGTCGAGCGCATGATGGGTGAGCCTGTTATTCTTCCTGAGGGGATGGTCTTGAATGAAAATCTGCTTAATCTGGTGCATGATGATGCCATCATGGTTTTTCCTAGAGCTCTTAGTGGAGTGGCAAAAAATGCAAACGACAATGGAAAAGAGAAAGAGGATCAAGGAGAAGATGATGGCTGGACTAAAGTAACAACGAGAGGATCTGGTCAGCATGGGAGTTCCAGCATGAGGGGCGGAAGGATGAGCTATCAGACGGAATTTAGGGATGCCATGAGCTATCTGGCAGCTTTAAAGGGCAAGCAAAAAGTGGGCGAGACTAACAGGGCCCAGGAAAAAGCTAAGGAGGTGGTGGTAATTGATTCTGATTCTAAAAATGGCAACGAGCAGTATGTGGATGCCCCGGTTAACCCGTTAGCTACTAGAACCCTTCAAGATGTCACTGGTTTTTATGGTTCTGGTTTTGAAAGCCAAGGAAGGGTCATGAAAATGCTATTTGATGAGGATGAGAGTAGGAACCCAAGGAAGCGCACCCAGGAAGACATAGAGGTCTCAGATGGGACTAGTGCAGCCCCTAATCCATGAAGCTACTTTTTTGGAACTACCGAGGTTCTTCTCGGCCTAGCTTTTATAGTCAAGTCACTTCCTTAATTAGAATAATGTCTCTAGATGTACTATGCCTCCTAGATACTAGGGCTACTGCTTTGCAAGCTAGGGATTTAGCTAGTACGCTTCCCTTAGATTGCCATTTTGTTATCTCATCCATTGGACAATGTGGTGGCTTGTTTCTGTTATGGAATTCTAGTTCTATTAATATATATGTTATGGTGTCCCATCATCGTTTCATTCATTGTCGGTTGATGGATTTAAACTGTAACGACCCGGACTAGAAATTAAAGTAATTTGAGAATTTAATTAGGGAAAGGAAGATTTTACCCTCGGTTTCGGAAGTCACATTTTGTCTGGAAGCACTTTTGAAAGTTTTTCTTAGACTAGTGCATAATTCTCGAACTTACGAGTTCGTAGGCAGGCGGCACGTAAAAAACGGAGTTCGATTAACGAAGTTATGGGTCTAGATGCTTCAGGAGTAGTTTGGTAATTTTGGGTTGTGAGATATTTTAAAACCCCGTCTTTTCTAGAATTTTCTTTAATTTTCCTTTTCTCCTCTCGATCTCTCTCGGCCGAAGAAGAACACAAATACCCCCTCCCTTGTGATTTTCGATTTAGGCCAAACCACCACGACCAAATTACACCATCATATTCCTCTCTTCATTCTGATCATCACCATATTAAACAGGAAGCTTGACAGTGTTGGGAGAAGGAGATATGAAGGTGAACAGTAACTACCACCTTCCCGTGCATTTTCCAGCCACCACAGGTAATGAATCTCAATTTGGACTTCTTATTTGGATTCCTTGGCTCGAGTAGATAGATTTCCATAATTAGTATGTTGAATTTTGTTGATAATTGAGAAAGTTATGAAGCTTGGAAGTTTATAGTGGTTATGGAGGATTTTTCTGCGATGAACAATAACCGCAGCTAGAGGTAGGGGGCGAGTACCACACTGCAGTCGCTCATGGGAGGGAGGATTCTCGGTCGTCTACCAGCGCATGACGGCGCATGGACCTCCTCCTTGGGTTCTGGCGAACACGGGTTTTAAAATTCTCGATGTTCCGGACCTGTTGGCACAGGTTTCGAGTCAATTGAAGTTCGTTTAGGGGTTATTTTGGGCGTCCGAAGTGGCTGCGTTTCTAGTTAGGACGTGTGTATACCTCCCGGGGTTTAGGGGTTGGATTTTAGGTTTATAATTGCAATTTAATAATGCCACGTATCATTTTGACAAACGTGGTGGCTTCAAAGGTCATGAGGGATCGATTAGCTGGAAATTAGGCTCGTTTGGGCCTCGAGGTGAGTGGATTCTGATTTTTAAATCATAAAGTATACATAATTATACTTATATATATATATATATATATTTATTTTTCATTAAAAAGGAATTCCAGAAATTAGCGATAATTATCTTCAAATATTTGTTAATTTAACGAGTCTCGAGAAGGGAGAACCAATTAATGAGACCGGAAATGAATTCCGATATATTTCTTTATTATTGAGGATAGACCTTAATAATGGTTTTGAGAATGACTTTGGATTACTTAATATGTAATTAAGCCCTATTTTATGAACTTTTGGGTTTACAGGGAGTTATGGAATTTCTTATTATTTATACATTTATGGAATTAAGGATGTTTGTGTTTAAATGATTTTTCGTTAATCGTGGATTATGGAGTATGGACCATGGGTTTCCACATTTGATAAATAAAGTTAATGATTGAAAGCGTTTTGGACTACGGTGTGGTTTCGTGGATTTGATATTGATTATGAATCTCAATAAGGGATTTGGGAAGGAATTTGGGAGCGACTTGGGCTTAGACCGGAATGGTGGTTTTAGGGAATCGGGGTTATGGATTTTGGGTTTCGGCCCGAGGTTATGTAGTTGTGGCATAGACCCAGGTGTTAATTGGTTTTTGGGTTTCAGCCCGGGATTTGGGTTTAGGTTTTGGCCCTGGTGGATATGATAAGAGGTATGTTATGGAGGATTCCATCATACTCCCGGGAATGATATGATAAAAGGTATGTTATGGAGGATTCCATCATACTCTCAGGATGATATGATACGAGGTATGTTATGGAGAATTCCATCATACTCTCGAGATGATATGATACGAGGTATGTTATGGAGGATTCCATCATACTCTCGGGATGTTATGATATGAGGTATGTCAGGGAGGATTCCCTCATACACTCGGTGGGGTATGTCATGGAGGATTCCCTCATACGCTCGGGGAGATGTGAGGTATGGTAGGGAGGATTCCCCATACACGATATGGTATGAGCTATGTCATAGAGGATTCCATCATAGGCTCGATAAGGTGCAAGGTACGGTTGGGATATCAAGCTATGGCTCAGGGTGATGGCTTTTACCGGATTACTAGAATAGCGAGCACAGGTAAATCAATTTGATAGGACCCTTCCTGAATTTCGTCTCAAAATTCGCAAAAAGCACTACTACCTTATGACAGCCTTTAACCAAAAAAGTTAAATACCTGGAATACACTTAATCTTGGGATACATCAAATAAACTTTATACGGGTTCCAACAGAATCTCCTACGTAGCTGATTTACCTTCACCTACCTATCAGACGAAGGATAGCCCAGTAGTTCACAAACTACCGCGGAGGACCTCCTCCAAAATCAAACAAAACAACTGATGTGTCACCCTCGTGTGAACCGTCAAGGACTCGTCAATCTGGGTCACCGCCCACACCAACCCACTGACCCTGATGATGAAGGTACCAGACTTGGTTGAATTAAGTCTCACTGACTTCCCCCAAGTCATAACTATATAACCTGGCTCATCTTGAGCACCCCGAGTCGGAACTCGATATCCCAAGTCATCCTGAGCACCCAAATCGTAACTCGATATCCCAGCTCAACCTGAGCACCCCGAGTAGGAACTCGATATCCCGGCTCATCCTGAGCACCTTGAGTAGTAACTCGATATCCCGACTCATCCTAAGCACCTCGAGTAGTAACTCGATATCCTGGCTCATCCAAACCACCCCGACTAGTAACTCGATATCCTAGCTCATATTGAGCACCCCGAGTAGTAACTCGATATCCCAGCTCATCTTAAGCACCCCGAGTAGTAACTCGATATCTAGGCTCATCTTGAGCAACCCAAGTATTAACTCTATATCCCGGCTCATCCTGAGCATCATCAGTAGTAACTCGATATCCCGGCTCATCATGAGCACCCCGAGTAGTAACTCGATATCACAGACTCGAGTAGTAATTCAATATCCCAGCTCCTCTTGAGCACCCCGAGTAGTAACTCGATATGCCGGCTCATCCTGAGCACCCCGAGTAGTAACTCGATATCCCGGCTCATCTTGAGCTCCCCGAGTAGTAACTCGATATCCCTGTTCATCCTGAGCGCCTCGAGTAGTAACTCAATATACTGGCTCATCTTGAGCACCCTGAGTCGTAACTCGATATCTCAGCTCATCCTGAGCATCACGAGTAATAACTCGATATCACGACTCATACTGAGCACCTCGAGTAGTAACTCGATATCCCAGACACGAGTAGTAATTCGATATCCCGCCTCATCCTAAGCACTCTGAGTAGTAACTCTATATCTCGACTCATCTTGAGCACCCCGAGTAGTAACTCGATATCCCAGCTCATCTTGAGCACCCCGAATAGTAACTCGATATTCCAGCTCATCATGAGCACCCCGAGTAGTAACTCGATATCCCGACTCATCCTGAGCACCACGAGTAGTAACTCGATATCCCGGCTCATCCTGTCCACCCAGAGTAGTAACTCGATATCCCAAACAAGAGTAGTAATTCGATATCCCGGCTCATCCTGAGCACCTCGAGTAGTAAATCGATATCCCGGCTCATCCTGAGCACCACGAGTAGTAACTCGATATCCCTGCTCATCCTAAGCACCTAGAATAGTAACTCGATATGCCGACTCATCCTGAGCACCCCGAGTAGTAACTCGATATCTCAGCTCATCCTGAGCACCCCAAGTAGTAACTCGATATCCCGGCTCATCCTAAGTACCCCAAGTAGTAACTCGATATCTCAGCTCATCCTGAGCACCCCAAGTAGTAACTCGATATCCCGGCTCATCCTAAGTACCCCGAGTAGTAACTCGATATCCCGGTTCATCTAGAGCACCCCGAGTAGTAACTCGATATCCCAGCACATCCTAAGCACCCTAAGTAGTAACTCGATATCCCCGCTCATCCTGAGCACCTTGAGTAGTAACTTGATATCCCGACTCATCTTGAGCACCACAAGTAGTAACTCGATATCCTGGTTCATCCTGAGCACCCTGAGTAGTAACTCGATATCCCGACTCATCCTGAGCACCCCAAGCAGTAACTCGATATATTGGTTCATCCTGAGCACCCTGAGTTACTCGATATCCCGTTGCTTCCTGAGCACCTCGAGTGGTAACTCGATATCACGGCTCATCCTAAGCGCCACGAGTAGTAACTCGATATCTCAGCTCATCCTGAGCACCTCGAGTGGTAACTCGATATCCCAGCTCATCCTGAGCACCCCAAGTTGTAACTCGATATCCCAGCTCATCCGGAACACCCCGAGAAGTAACTCGATATCCCGGTTCATCCTGAGCACCCCGAGTAGTAACTCGATATCCCAACTCATCCTGAGCACCACGAGTAGTAACTCGATATCTCGGCTCATCCTGAGCACCCCGAGTTGTAACTCGATATCCCTGACCTGAGTAGTAATTCGATATCACGGCTCATCTTTATCACCCTGTGTAGTAACTCGATATCCCAGCTCATCCTGAGCACATCAAGTAGTAACTCGATATCCAGGCTCATCTTGAACATCCCGAGTAGTAACTCGATATCCCAGCTCATCTTGAGCACCCCGAGTAGTAACTCAATATCTCAGCACATCCTGAGCACCCCGAGTATTAACTTGATATCTCGGCTCATCTTGAGCACCCCGAGTTGTAACTAGATATCCCAGCTCATCCTGACTACCCCGAGTAGTAACTCGATATCCCTGACCTGAGCAGTAATTCGATATCTCGACTCATCTTTAGCATAGTAGTAACTCGATATCCCTGACCTGAGCAGTAATTCGATATCTCGACTCATCTTTAGCACAGTAGTAACTCGATATCCCAACTCATCTTGACCACCCTGAGCTGTAACTTGATATCCTGGCTCATCCTGAGCATCCCGAGTTGTAACTCGATATCCCGGCTCATCTTGAGCACCACGAGTAGAAACTCGATATCCCAGCTCATCCTGAGCACCCATAGTATTAACTCGATATCTCAGCTCATCTTGAGCACCCCGAGTTGTAACTCGATATCCCAGCTCATCCTGAGCACCCCGAGTAGTAACTCGATATCCCAGCTCATACTAAGCACCCCGATGAATAACTCGATATCTCGGCTTGTCCTGAGCACCCCTAGTAGAAACTCGATATCCCGGCTCAACCTGAGCACGACGAGTAGTAGCTCGATATTCCGGCTCATATTGAGCACCCTGAGTACTAACTCGATATCTCATACACGAGTAGTAATTCGATATCCCAGCTAATCCTGATCACCCCTAGTACTAACTCGATATCCCAACTCAACCTGAGCACCCCGAGTAGTAACTCGATATCCCGGCTCATATTGAGCACCCCGAGTAGTAACTCAATATCCCGGCTCATCCTGAGCACCTCGAACAGTAACTCGTATCCCAGCTCATCCTGAGCACCCCGAGTAGTAATTCGATATCCTGGTTCATCCTGAGCACTCTGAGTTGTAACTCGATATCCCGACTCATCCTGAGCAGTCCGAATAATAACTCGATATCCCGGTTCATCCTAAGCACCCTGACTAGTAACTCGATATCCTGGCTCATCCTGAGCACCCCGAGTGGTAACTCGATATCCAGCTCATCATGAGCACCACGAGTAGTAACTCGATTTATCAGCTCATCTTGAGCACCCCGAGTAGGAACTCGATATCCCGGCTCATCCTGAGCACCCCGAGTAGTAACTCAATATTTCATCTCATCCTGAGCACCCCGAGTAGTAACTCGATATTTCGACTCATCCTGAGCACCCCGACTAGTAACTTAATATCCTGGCTCATATAGAACACCCCAAGTAGTATCGCCTATAAAAAGTAACAATCGGGATTACCAACGGTAATAAAAAAACCTTACATTCGGATTCCCTAAACCCCGGGAGGTCCACTTGCCTCACACAAAAAAATGCAGCCACTTCAGACTCCTACAACTACACCTAAATGATGTTTGATTAACCCGAAACCTATGCCAAATGGTCTTAAACTTCAAAACCTTGTTGACACGTGTCACCGTTACCCAAAGACCAGTCTCTCGCTCCGCCACGCATCAGTGGAAGGCCGAACCACGCGCCAGTGCCTCACGCGTCTGCTACAGTGCCTCACGCGCTGCTACAGTATCTAATGCGACCGACTCCACGTTGACTCTGTGCTGACTCAGCTCAGACTCGGTGCTGACTCAGCATTGACTCAACCTCCTTGTGGCACCACGTGGTTGCCAGGTGGCACCACGTGGTTGACAGGTGGCACCACGTGGTTGCCAGGTGGCCTCCACGTGGCTGCCAGGTGCCTCCACGTGGCTGCTAGGTGGCCTGCACGTGGCTCTACATGGCTGCCAGGTGGCCTCCACGTGGCCTCCACGTGGCTCCAAGTGGCCTCCACGTGGCATGCCACGTCAGCCCCCCTCTGACTGAACCAGTCGGCGTAGTTTCGCCGGAGAAGACAATCCTCCGTCGTGCGCCGTCGCTGGAAAACTATATTGCCAGTCGACCTTGAATTTTTCCTAACTTCCTCAAATCTTAACCGTTTTTCACAAATATTTAGTCTAAATCCATCTACTCGAACCCATGAACTCAAAAATGATGTCTAAACACGAAACCTATACATGTGTTGGATGAAAAATCGATCGAAAGTTCCAATTTTTCCTTTCCTCAGCTAGGTGTCTCCCGTGGCTGCTTCCTACGACAGTTGGTACATTCTTAATCGCAGGAAGGAGGAAAGTCCGATGAGTAGAACCAAAACGGACTATCTTGCTTCGAATTGGAGTTCGAATTTGTGGTTTTTTCTTTCGGTTCGGTTACACTGGTTTAGGTGAGTTGCGAAGAAAAAGAGTGAAATGAAGAGGATCTGATCTGCTTGGGGTTAAAAATATCTACCATGGCAAAATTACCAAAATGCCCCTGAACATTCTAGACCCACAACTCTCTCACACAAACTTCGTTTTCCGTGTGCCACCTGTATACGAACTCGTGAGTTTGAGACCTACGCAACGGTCTTCAAAACACAGCCAAAAGTTTCTCAAACCAAAAATTGACTTTCAATCCCCTTAAACAACCAAGGGTAATTTCGTCATTTTACAAATAAATTTACGAAAATTCACAAATAAAATTTTACAATTCACCCCCCCCCCCCCCCCCCCCCCCCCCCCCCCTAAAAGAAATTTCGTCCTCAAAATTCCCTTAACTCAGGTCAAATAACCAACCTGCTGCCTTCGAGTCCTCTCGTGTCACCAACGAAACGAACTGGGCCTCGACTGCTATTCCCATTCGAACCTGTGCACCATGCACCTTTCTTTGTTCCCATCTCGACAATAAACCATAGGCGAGAACAACATCCAGGAGACATCCTGAAGGCAAAAGAATCCATCCAACCCGGAAATTACCTCAAAGCAAGGCTCTGAGCCCTAGAGGTCCACCGCGGGGCCTACTCCCAACATGACTACAATTTCCTCAAGTCATGACATTAGATAGGTACACGTGCACCCGAAGGTATCATGAAATCATGCATATCCCTATACTACGTATAGTCAGTCTCAACGATATGGCGGAGGATTACCCTCCAACGCCAGTCGGGGAAACCTCAACGACGTGAAGGGGAAATACCCTCCAATGCCAACATCGGAGACCACCTCAACGATCTGTCGGAGAAATACCCTCCAACGCCAGTCGGAAAAACCTGAACGATGTGACGGAGAAATACCCTCTAACGTCAACATCGGAAAACACCTCAACGATCTGACGGAGAAATACCCTCCAATACTATTCGGAGAACATCTCAACGATCTAGCAGAGAAATACCCTCCAACGCCGGTCGAAGAACACATCAACGATCTAGCAGAGAAATACCTTCCAACGCCAGTCGAAGAACACCTCAATGATCTGGCAGAGAAATATCCTCCAACGCTAGTCGGAGAAACCTCAACCTTGTGACGGAGAAATACCCTCCAATGCCAACATCAGAGAACACCTCAACGATCTGGTGGAGAAATACCCTCCAACGCTAGTTGGAGAAACCTCAACGATGTGACGGAGAAATACCCTCCAACGCCAACATCGAAGAACACCTCAACGATCTGGCGGAGAAATACCCTCCAATGCCAGACGGAGAAAAACCATGACCCTTGGGGACATTAATTCAGTGAAAACCAAAATCCATGTTTTGTTAAAACACTTGGTGGGACCCACAAAATTCGAATAATGAAAACATCCTGTGGTCCACAACCCTACTTTGAAAACCCTCCTCAAAGGAGTTTAAAAAAATCATGAAACCAACCTGGACACAAAATATCTTAAGCTTGACTCACCGCTCCCCGAATGGAATCCTGAGCAGTAGCTAGCCTCAACGATCTGGCGGAGAAAGACCCTCGACGCCAGCATTGGAGAATACCTTTACCCTCAGGGACAGTAATTCAAATCCATATTTTGAAATCCTTGTTCCTTGGCAAAAGCCAAATTCATTGAAAAATCGGGTTTAAACTCAAAATCATAGACTCGACTAAAATCCCAAAATCTATAAGGTCAAAACAACATAAAAGCATAGTCCATAAAAACCAGGCCATAGACTAAAATGTCATTTCCACATAATTATTGAAAGCCCGTGTCCAGTAATAATTTAATAATTTCCTAAAATCCAAAAATTTTCCAAAAACAATACGTAACCAGAATTTATTTCGAACATACCTTTGTGCATGCATTATAATTTGCAAAACCAAAGTCCACTCACCAGCAACAACGATGCCTACCATGCCCATGCATATGATGACTCCCGACTCTCCGCCTCCCTCAATTCAAAGTCACTAAAGAGACAAATGTCTCAGAGGCATCTCGTTGACAAGAACCCTTAAATAATTTGCACACAAGTGTGCGGTATGCAGAAGTTAAACCAAGAGCTCTGATACCAAATTGATAGCACCCTTCCCGAATTTTGTCTAGAATTCCATGAAAAGCCCTGCTCCCGTCTGACAGCCCTTAACCATAAAAGTTAAATACCTGGAATACCCTTAATCTTTGGAAACATCAAATAAACTATACAGGGGTTCCAACAGAATCTCCTATGTGCCTGATTTACCTTCACCTACCTATCAGACGAAGGATAGCCTAGTAGTTCACAAACAACCTCGGAGGACCTCCTCCGCAATCAAACAAGACAATTGACCTGTCACCCTCGTGTGAACCGTCAAGGACTCGTCAATCTGGGTCACCGCCTATACCAACCCACTGACCCTAATGACGAAGGTACCTGACATAGTTGATTTGAGTCTCACGGACTTCCCCCGAGTCGTAACTCGATATTCCGGCTCATCCTGAGCACCCCGAGTTGTAACTCGATATCCCTGCTCATCCTGAGCACCCCGAGTCGTAACTCGATATTCCAGCTCATCCTGAGCACCCCGAGTAGTAACTCGATATTCCAGCTCATCCTGAGCACTCTGAGTAGTAGCTCGATATCCCGACTCATCCTGAGCACCCCGAGTCGTAGCTCGATATCCCGGATCATCCTGAGCACCCCGAGTAGTAACTCGATATCCCAGCTCATCCTGAGCACCACGAGTAGTAACACGATATCCCATCCTGAGCACCCCGAGTAGTAACTTGATATCTCGGCTCATCCTGAGTACCCCCAGTAGTAACTCGATATTTCGGCTCATCCTAAGCACCCCCCGAGTAGTAACTCGATATCCCGGCTCATCCTGACCACCTAGAGTCGTAACTCGATAT
Source organism: Oemleria cerasiformis (assembly GCA_037349345.1). Lineage (NCBI taxonomy): Eukaryota > Viridiplantae > Streptophyta > Magnoliopsida > Rosales > Rosaceae > Oemleria > Oemleria cerasiformis. The sequence goes on along the minus strand of JAZGTL010000003.1, from coordinate 8,892,917 downwards.
TTCAGCTCATCCTACGCACCCCGAGTAGTAATTCGATATCCTGGCTCATCCTGAGCACCCCGAGTAGTAACTCGATATCTCGCCTCAAATGGAGCACCCTAGTAGTAACTCGATATCCCGGTACATCTTGAGCACCCGCACCCAGACTAGTAACTCGATATCCCAGCTCATCCGGAGTACCCCGAGTACTAACTCAATATCCCGGCTCATGCTTAGCACCCCAAGTAGTAACTTAATATCCCAGCTCATCCTGAGCACCTAGAGTCATAACTCAATATCACGGCTCATCCTGAGCACCCCGAGTAGTAACTCGATATCTCAGCTCATCCTAAGCACCCCGAGTAGTAACTCGATATTTCACCTCATCTTGAGCACCCCGAGTAGTAACTCGATATCCCGGCTCATCCTCAGCACCACGAGTCCTTACTCGATATCTCTGCTCATCCTAAGCACTCTGAGTAGTAACTTGATATCCCAGCTCATCTTGAGCACCCCGAGTAGTAACTCGATATCCCGGCTCATCCTGAGTACCCTGAGTAGAAACTCGATATTCTAGCTCATCCTGAGCACCCTGAGTAGTAACTCGATATCCCAACTCATCTTGAGCACCCCAAGTAGTAACTCGATATTCCGGCTCATCTTGAGCACCCCGAGTAGTAACTCGATATTTCGGCTCATCTAGAGCACCTCGAGTAGTATCGCCTGTCAAAAGTAACAATCGGAATTACCAATGGTAATTAAAAATCCTACATTCAGACTCCCTAACCCCCGGGAGGTCCGCTTGCGTCGTACACAATAATGCAGCCACTTCGGAAGCTCAAAATGTACCCTAAACGACATCCGATTAACCCGAAATCTACGCCAAAAGGTCCATAACGTCAAAACCTTGTAGGCACATGACGATGTGACCCAAAGATCGATCCCACGCCTCGTCATGTGCTGACGGAAGGCTGGACCACTCCCCACGCGCCGGCCATGCGCCTGCTAAAGTGCCACACGCGCCTGCTATAGTGCCTCACGCACTACTACATTGTCTCACGCGCTACTACAATGTCTCACGCCCCTAACTCGGCACTGACTCAGCCGCCAGGTGGCACCACATGGCTGCTAGGTGGCAGGCCACATCAGCCCCCCTCTGACCTAACCAGTCACCAAAGTGTCATCGGAGAGTAGCCGGAGAAGACGACCGCTCCGTCGTCGAAAAACTCCATTACCGGCTGACCTTGAATTTTTCCCAACTTCCTCAAATCTTAATTGTTTTTTAAAAACTTTTAGTTTAAATCCATATACTCGAACCCAGGAACTCAAAAATGAAGTCTAAACATGAAACCCATACCTGTGTTGGCCGGAAAATCTAACGAAAGTTTTGATTTTTCCTTTCTTCGATTCGGTGTCTCCCGCGACTGCTTCTTGTGACAGTTGGTATGTTCTTGATCACTAGAAGGAGGAGAGTCCGATGAGTAGAATCAAAATGGACGATCTTGCATCGAATTGGAGTTCGAATTTGTGGGTTTTTTTGGGTTCGGTCGCACGGGTTTAGGTGAGTCGCGAAGAGAGAAAGTGAAATGAAGAGGATATGATCTGCTTGGGGTGAAAAATATCTACCCAGGCCAAATTACCAAAATACCCCTGAACATTCTAGACCCACAACTCTCTCACACGAACTCCATTTTCCACGTACCGCCTGTCTACGAACTCGTGAGGTATGGTAGGGAGGATTCCCCCATACACGATATTGTATAAGCTATGTCATTGAGGATTCCATCATAGGCTCGATAAGGCGCGAGGTACGGCCGGGATATCGAGCTATGGCTCGGGGTGATGGCTTTGGCTGGATTACTGATATGGCAGGCACAGGTAAATCAATTGGATTCTGAAGAGTTGAATTTACTTATATGTGAATCTTGTTGCATGTAAGGTTTGATAAAGAGGTGGGATACGATAGCCAAGAGTTAAGCTGGCTTATAGGAGTTGACGATGACTATCACTGGCTTTGATTGGTGATCGATGCACCTGTGAGCAAATGTTCGTTACCATGGTCAGTGGGTTGGTGTGGGCGGTGACCCAAATTGATAAGTTGTGATTGGTTCGCCGGAGTATGACATTTCAGCTATTTAATACCGTCATGAGAGACGATGTTACAATTGCGAATATACGAGGCTGGGTGTAACACTATTTGTAACGACCAGGACCATGAATTAAAATAATTCAGGAAAGGACGATTTTACCCTCGATTTTAGACGAGTTCGGAAGTCACTTTTTGATTGGCAGTGCTTTTGGGAAATTTTTCTTGGGTCGTTGCGTAGGTCTCGAACTCACGAGTTCGTAGACAGGTGGCATGCAGAAAATGGAGACCCGATGAGATCGTTACGGGTCTAGAAGCTTCAGGGGTAGTTTGGTAATTTTGGAAAAGTCCAAAATTTGGGGGATATTTCTTCTCCCTTTTCGAACTCTGCCCGGATCAGCTAGAACCCCCTCTCTCCTGCCTAACTTCCCAACCCGTGCGATCACCAAACCCCTCACCTTCATCGGACCATTCTCGAACTGACTCGATCGAAACCAAGGCCGTGGATGTCTTCCCCGTGACTCCACGAGTGTTTTGGGGTCACCATCGAGGTGGGAGCACCGCCATAGACGACGGACAAAAAAGGGAGGTGGACCGAAACCTCTCGGCCAATTTTTGGCCAAACTAGGTATAATCTCGAATTTACATGTGTAGATTGTGAAATTCGGTCAAGGATTGAAGAAGTTGGAAGCTCACCGAAAATGGCGATTTTCAGCGAGAATTCCCAGATTTCGGCCACCGGGTACGGTGGTGACGGAGGCAATCCGATCATCATCTCCAGCATACTCCGGTGACTGGTTCGACCAGCAGTGGCTGACGTCAGCCGTCAGTTGGCTGTTGAGTCAACTGACGTTGTCAAGGGTTTGACGGAATATGCTGACGGAATATGTTTGATAGAACCCTAACGCCGTTAGTCTAGATGGAATATTCTAATTCCGTTAGAAGATTCTATCAGGTTTGACGGAATATTCTGTCAAGGTTGACGGAATATTCAGCCGTGAACAGTACGAGTGCGTGGGGTCGCTTGGCGGCACTTGAGGGCACGTGGTGCGTGTTTTGGCCTTCTACCGGTGCGTGGCGACACGTGGGATCGATTATGGGGTCACAGCGACGCGTGGCTAGGGTTTTGGGATATTCTGGATCAGATTTGGCGGTTTTGAGGGCGTAGGAGTTCATTTAAAGCCCCGTTTGAGTAATCCCAGCGGTAATGCTTGACCATGGAGCGGGTTTTGGGCTCGGGAGGTCAAGGGAGTTGGGTCATTAATGTGTCAAGAGTTCCTTGGGGGTTCCTTGAGTTGGTATTTTAGTTGCGCTGTGAACGGACTGGGTTTCCGAGATTGCATAGGATGCGTACTTCTAGGTATTATGTTATACCATGGGGTTCTCCGATGATTGGCGTGGTGGATGTCTTTCTCCGATACATTGTTGAGGGTTCTCCGACTGGCGTTAGAGGGTACGTCTCTGCCAGATCATTGAGGGGTTCTCCGATGTAGGCGTTCGAGGGATCTTTCTCCGCCTTATCGATGAGGTCTGAGGTATGTCAGGATGAGCAAGGATATCGAGTTACCACTCGAGGTGCTCTGGAGTAGCAGGGATATCGAGTTATCACTCGGGGTGCTCTGGAGGAGTAGGGATATCGAGTTACCACTCGGGGTGCTCAGGACGAGCTGGGATATCGAGTTATCACTCGGAGTGCTCTAGAGGAGCAGGGATATCGAGTTATCACTCGGGGTGCTCGGGAGGAGCAGGGATATCGAGTTACCACTCGGGGTGCTCAAGACGAGCTAGGATATCGAGTTATCACTCAGGGTGCTCTGGAGAAGCAGGGATATCGAGTTACCATTCGGGGTGCTCAAAATAAGCTGGGATACCGAGTTATCACTTGGGGTGCTCAAGATGAGCCGGGATATCGAATATTACTCGGGGTAAGTCAGTGAGACTCATTTCAACTAAGTATGGTTCCTTCGTCATCCGGGTCAATGGGTTGGTGTGGGCGGTGACCCAGATTGACGAGTTATTGATGGTCCACAAGAAGCTAACAAGTCAGTTGTTTTGTGCTATTACAGTAGAGGTTTCAGCAGTGGTTGACCTACTGACATTTGGTATCAGAACTTGTTAGTAGAGGGCTATAAACTTTGAATCATGATCATGGTTTCTCACATTGTGATCTGTGGCAAAGCATTGGCTCTTACCCTAACATGAGTAGGCCAGTTAGCCACCAGTGCGGTTGCTCAGTCGAGAGACTGGGGCGTAAAACAAGTTCGTGAGGTTACCTTTCCGGGCCACCACTGTTCCGAGGTTTTCGGCCGTAATCTGTAAGCTATCATGCGTCTGACAGGCAGTTGTAGTCAGCAAAGTACATAGAAGGTTCTTTCGGAACCCCTATAAGGTATATTTAATATTTCTAAGGATAAAGGGTATTCCTGGTATTAAATTTTGTGGAAAAAAAGGCTGTTAGACGGGAACAGGGCTTTTTGCGGATTTTGAGGCGAAATTCGGGAAGGGTCCTTACACTGTTTGATTTGTTTTATTTTATTTTATATCCTTCGTCTGATTGGGGGAAGACGGTTCAACCAAATTATAGGGGAGATTTTTTTCGGATTTTCGGTTGAATTCTCGTAAAGTGTTTATAAGACATTAAGGGTATTTTAGGAATTATTTTGGGTTTTCAGACGGGAGCAGGGCTTTTATCGGATTTTGAGGGGAAATTCAGGAAGGGTCCTGCCATAAGTTGGTTGTTCATTGTTGTGTATATGCCTCCTCAAAAAGTTAAACATTACCTTATTTGGAACCTTTTATCACAACTAAACACTCAGAATGTGGCGTGGCTTCTCTCAGGAGATTTTAATAACATTCTCTCCATAAGGGATAAAGTCGGTGGATCTCATATTCCCTTCCATTATATGACCAAGTTTGCTAACTTCATCAATTATAATAGTCTAATTTCACTGCTTTTTACTAGTGTTCTATTTACTTTAACCAATGGATATAAGGACCACATGGTTATTTTTGAGAGACTTGACCGGGGCTTAGCTAATGCTGACTGGATTAACTCTCACCCATCTTTTGACCTGTATAATCATCCTATTCAAGGATCATTTCATGGCACTATTTGTGTTACTACATCCCCTCCTGGATTGAAGAGGAAGAAACCTTTTAGAGTGGAAGCCATTTGGTTCAAACATCCTGGGTTTGATGATTTGGTGAGAAGGACCTGGGCGTTTGATTCGCTTAAATGGGAACACTTGTCAACAACTTTCTACAATCTGCAACAGTTTCAGGGTTGTAGCTAGTAATTGGAACATAGTGGAGTTTGGGAATTTCTTGTCAAAGATATTCAACTAGAACTGAGCTTTGTTCCATAGAAACTAGAACTGAGCTCTGTTCCAGAGCAACTGATACAACATCCTACCTCTAGTTATTTAGTTGATAAGGAGTTTTCAATCCAGCAAAATCAAAACGAGATCCATCTTCAAGAAGAGTTGTTATGGGCTTAGAGAGCTAAAGCAAACTGGCTTCAGTTAGGGGATAAGAACAGTAAATTCTTTCACACTCAAGCTACCTTGAGAAAGAAGAGAAATCACATTAATAAGATTAGAGATGAACATGGTGTTTGGCATGATGAGGACAACAAAATTAGTCAATTGTTTATCTCTGAGTATAGGAAAAGATTCAATCAAAATCAACAATTATCTCATAATGATATTGAGGATTTTTTATCTATCCTAGAACCTTGTGTATCTAATGGCCAAAATTTGTTGTTAAATGCGCAGGTGTCGTTAGAGGAAATTGAGACAGCAACCAAAAGTATTGGAGCCCTTAAAGCGCCTAGACCTGATGGTATCCATGTAGGTTTCTTTCATCGTTATTGGCCTATTTTAAAGAAGAGGGTGTTTAATTTAGTTAAAGACTTTTTAGAAAATGGTACTTCCTTGAAGGAACTTAATCATACCAATATTGCTTTAATTCCAAAGATTGACAACCCTGAAACCACAAATCATTTTAGACCCATCAACCTTCGCAATGTTAGTTATAAAATTATTACTAAGATTATTGTTAATAGATTGAGAAGCATTATTAAGTCTATGATCTCTGAAAATCAAGGGGCTTTTGCCTCTGGAAGATCTATCTTTGATAACATTTTAATTGCTCATGAACTTTTCTCTGATTTCAAAAGAAAAAAAGGTCGTACTGGCTTTATGACTATCAAATTAGACCTTGAAAAGGCCTATGATTTGCTAGACCGGGAGTATATTAGATCTTGCCTCTTAAAATTTGGTTTTTCTTTGCATTGGACTAACCTGGTTATGAATTTTATTACTTCAGCTTCCTTTTCTGTCCTCATTAATGGCTCCACAGAAGGACACTTTACTCCATCACGTGGTATAAGATAGGGAGACCCTCTTTTGCTATACATTTTTATTCTGTGCATGGAACCCCTCATTAGACACTTAAATCTTCTCTCTACTTCCACTAAGAATCATATTGGAATACTCTCTTCCCCTCATGGGTTCAGAGTCTCAAATCTAATGTTTGCAGATAATTGCCTGATTTTTTGCAGGGCAACCTCAACTGTTGCGAGAAAAATCCTGCATGTTCTCAATAGCTTTGCCCGTGCTTCAGGCCAAAAAATAAATTTCCATAAGTCATCTTTGTATTTCTCCCAGAACTCCTCATCACAGGTAAAATCAAACATTTCTTCTATGTTAGGAATTCAGCACAAAACAACTATTGGTACGTATTTGGGAATTCACAATATTGTCTTTTGGAAAGATCCCGTAAACGCTAGAGAGCTATTATGTAAGATCCAAAGTAAACTAGCAGGATGGAAAAGCAATACGCTATCTCATGCTAGAAAGCTTACTTTATTGAAATCTAGTGTTACAAGCATGCCTAATCATGTCTTATCCTATTTCTCGTGTCCTAAAAAATTGTCAAAAGAAATTAACAACGAATGCAGGAATTTCTTCAGTGGAAGATTTCAATAAGGCTGCTCTTTCAAAGCTTGGATGGGTAATCCTTATAGACAATCACACTGGTGGGCTAAGATACTAAGGGGAAAATACTTAAGACACAAACCAATTTGTTCTAAGCAAGTCAATCACTCCATGGCCTGAAGGGCATCTTGGATACAAAGAAGATTATCTATAAAGTTATGTTCTGGAATGTTGGAAATGGGAAGGATATTAATTTCTGGTCTGTTAGCTGGGCCTTCCCTTTCCCGTTAGCTAATTTATTGCACCCTGATGATTTAAGTCTAATTGATTGGAGTTTAACTGTGGATAAGGTCATCTTGAATCACAAATGGAATTTACAAGCTCTGAGAAATCTTGTTGCTAAAGACGTAGTCTAAGTTAATAAATTCATCCCCATTCCAATTGAAGGAAGTAATCTTAAGGACAAACTAATTTGGGCTCCTAATCCCAAGGGCAAATTTTCCATCAAGTCTGCAGTCCAGTTCATTGAGGCGGATAAACCTTCACACCCCCATGTGAAGTTTCTGAAAGCTATGTGGAAGCTTAAAATTCCACCTAAAGTCAAAATCTTCAGCTGGATGTTAATCAAGAATCCCCTCAATACCAGTGAAAGATTACAACGCATTTTCCATGATATGGAGCAAACGTGTGGTAACTGTGGTGGGGATGGTGAATCAGTTGAGCACCTTTTTTGGGAGTGCCCTTTTGTGCAATAAATATGGAGTTATGTTCCTGCTAGTATCAGACCCCCTGGTGGTGACTTTCTTCAATGGCTCTCTTCACTTAAGTGCAATGATAAGCAGAGTCTCTCTCAGCTGAGCTAGTGCTTGATTTTATGTTGGAAAATTTGGGATACTCAAAACAAGGCCATCTTCTTTGGTATAACCCCCCATCCTACAAGGGTGATAAATGTGGCTCGACTTACTGGGGAAAACTGTTTCAAGGCCAACTCCCCTATGTTTGCAAGTCTGACCGTGTTAGAGTCTATCAAGTGGATTCCTCCTGACATTGGATGGTGTAAATTGAATTTTGATGCCTCTGTGAAGGGTGATCATCTTGCAGCTGCTGGTTTTGTTATTCGTAACCACCTAGGATTGCCACTTCTGAGTGGAACAAAGAATATTGGAAGCACATATAGCCTGGTGACAGAAGGGATTGCATTAATGGAGGGACTCAAAGCTTCTTTTTATCTTGGGTGCCACAAGCTTCTTGTTGAAGGTGATTCAATTCTAAGGTGATCATCGACACTGCCAATGGTCTTCTTGTTCCTCCTTGGAAGATTGCTAGGATAGTGTCCAATTCAAGATTGTGGAAAAGGAAATTCCAAGAGGTTCGCTTCACCCATGTGTTTTGAGAAGCCAATTTTGTTGCTAATTCGTTGGCGGAGCTTGAACATCTGGAGGTTTCTTAATCTAGATGGAACGGGACTCTTCCCCGTAAAGCTGTTACCCCTTGGAAGCTTGATTTGTTCGGGTGTGGATGCTCTAGGGGTTGCTCTCTCCTTTAGTTATTTTTAATTTCCCGTATAAAAAAAAAAAATTTGAGTCCCAAATGTTGTGGAATAAGCTATGTCAACAATTTTAAATGAAAGAATAGGATTCTCTACTTGGATTTAAAAGGGAAAATTTTATTTAAAATATATTAATAGAAAAAAAATAAAAATAACAACTAAACCTAAATTCCAAAGTGTTTTATCATAACCAAATCTTCCATGTTGCAACACTGTGCCACCAACCAACTCTGCTCTCTTAATCACCACTGATTTTAAAAGCATCAAATCAATTCTTTTTTATAAATCTTATAAAATGATTTTGTTAATCCACCATCATTGTAATCGCATGAAAAGGAAATTTTAGAAATGATGAAAATATATAATGATAAAAACTTTACTTTTGTTATTCGATTGGTGAATTTTCTAATTTCGGAATTAATAAACTTCTCCACTCTTAGAGACTGTTCATCATGTTCTTGATCAGATTTTTTATCTTTCTTTTATTCTGATGACTTGAGAGTTGTATTAATTTAAAGATTAATAAAAAATGGAAAAGAGATTTGACGTCTATCGATGATTGTGTGACAATAGAATTATTCAGGTTGAAGAACTATTTTGCTTGGGTTGCAGAGTTTTTTTTCCCACCACGACCCTGACACCGAAACTAACCTAAACAATTAATAAGAAGAGTCTTTTCGTGTTCCTAGCTATTTTAATTATGAACTTTATTATCTTAAATAAATATGAGTCTTTCTAAGTTCTTGTAACTGACTCATTTACTAGTTTAAATAAGTTGTTTTGTTTGGAATGTAATCAGCTGATGATTATGAAATAAAATTCTAGAAAATTCATAGTTTGAAGAGTTATTTTCTTCTTTCTTTTAACTCTTATCTCTTGGTGGATTCCTTGAGTGGCGAGTTGTGTGTCCTTGGGTGTTTTGCTTGCGGTTTCTCTAATAGTTCTTCGTTAATCCGGTGTCAAATTGGCATAAGAGCCTAGATCTAATGGCAGGTCGTCGTCGTCGTACACCTCATCGTGAACGTGTCCTTTGTGGCATCGAGATAGATGAACTAAGGAGGCAAGTGGAGCAACTCCAACAGCGTCTAGCACATTATGAATCATGAATCTGAAGATGATCAAGAGGATAGTCCACTTGGTTGTGTTCGTGATGACGGATCAAATGAGGATGATAGGCATCCACGCAGAAATAATGCTTCTTAGCATGGTTTTGATGTCAAAGTTGATATCTCTGAATTTGAAGGGAAAATGTAGCCCGAAGACATTGTTGATTGGCTCAATAATGCGGAAAGAGTATTTGATTACAAGGATTTTCCTGGCAATCGAAAGGTGAAACTAATTGCCATCATGTTGAAGAAACATGCCTCAATTTGGTGGGAGCATGTCAAGAAACAGCGTGCTCGTGAAAGGAAAGATCGAATTGTGACTTGGGGAAAGATGAAAAGAGAATTGAGAAAGAAATTCATGCCCGAAAATTATCGTCAAGAAGCTTTCATAAAGTTTAAAAATTCCAGGCAAAATGACTTGAACGAGGAAAAGTACACGGCGGAGTTCGATAATCTTCGAATGATATGTGATATTAGCGAACCTGAGGAGCAAACCATCGCTCGATATCTTGGAGGCTTGCGAGGGGAAATTCGTAATACGGTGCTACTACAACCTTATTGGACTTACACTGATGTAATAAACTTGGCTTTGAAGGTGGAAAAACAATTGAAAGATACTCCACAAAGTAACTCAAGAACATGGTCCAAAGAAGGCAACTAAATTTTTGGGAATACCACTCCTGTGAATATTTCAGCCTCAAAATTTCTCCAACCAGCAAGGTGATGAACTCAAAATCCCCTTTCAAGAATGACGCTTCCGCAAGTTCAAGCCATTCTAATTCCATTTGGCGTTTCAAGTGTCAAGGAACTGGCCATATTGCATCAGATAGTCCTAATCGCAAGATTGTCTCACTAGTAGAAGAAGATGAGGAGGACTTTCATAATGAAGCTACTATTAATTTTGATGAGGGGCCAAAGTTCGATGATGAAGTCATCTATCGTGATGAAGGAGAAAACTTGGTCATTCGAAGAAGCTTAAATGTTGCCCATGTGGAGGAAGATAATTGGCTCCAAAACAATTTCTTCCATACGAGGTGTACTTCTCTCGGCAAGGTTTGCAATGTCATAATTGATGGAGGGAGTTGCGAAATTGTTTTTGCTACTACTATGGTGGAGAAATTGAATCTGAAACTGGAGAAGCACCCACGACCTTACAAGCTTTCTTGGTTGCAAAAAGGGAACGGAGTAAGAGTCGATAAAAAGTGTTTGGTTTAGTTTTCAATTGGAAAATTTTATAAAGACGAAGTATGGTGCGATGTTGTTCCTATGGATGCATGTCATTTATTACTTGGAAGACCATGGCAATATGACAGAAAACTTGTGCATGATAGTTTCAAGAACACATATTGCTTTGAGAAGAATGGAGTCAAGATTGTTTTGGGTCCTACAAAAATGGATGGCAGCTCAAAACCATTGCAAGAAGAAGGAAATAATTTTCTTTCCAAATCTGATTTCCTTGCTGTTTTTGAAGAGCTGAATAAAACATATGCAATGGTGATAATAGAGGAGAATGAAGAAAAGACGTGCATCCCTCATAAGTTATAGCCGTTGTTACAAGAATTTGAAGAAGTGATTCCAAAAAAATTCCATATGGTCTTCCACTAATGAGGGATATTCAACATTGCATCGATTTCATCCCCGGTGCTGTAATTCCCAAATGGCAACATATTGGATGAATCCGAAAGAATTTGAAGAGCTCCAAAGACAAGTTGAAGAGCTATTGGCGAAAGGTCTTTTTCGGGAAAGCATGAGTCCATGTGCTGTTCCGGCAATCCTTGTACCAAAAAAAGATAGCTCAAGGCGTATGTGCGTGGATAGTCGAGTGGTAAACAAGATAACTATCAAACACTTTTTCCTTATTCCTCGCCTTGATGACCTTCTTGACAAACACTATGGAGCTACCCTATTCAAAAAAGATAGATCTACGGAATGGTTATCATCAAATTCGAATGAGACCCAAAGAAGAATGGAAAACCGCTTTCAAGACAAGAGATGGTCTTTACGAGTGGACAGTAATGCCATTCGGTTTGTCTAATGCCCCTAATACTTTTATGCGGCTCATGAATCATGTTTTAAACCTTTTATTGGTCGATTTGTGATAGTATACTTTGATGACATTCTTGTCTATAGAAAAGATCAAGATTTGCACATGGAGCATCTTCGTCAAGTGTTTGGTGTTCTAAGAGAACAAAAAATGTATGCTAACTTGAAGAAGAGTGATTTTTTTAACCAATAAATTGGTTTTTTAGGCTATGTGGTTTCAGGAGAAGGAATCATGGTGGATCCAAGCAAGATTGAAGCTATTACAATCCGGCCTATTCCAAATTCAATCCATGATGTTCGAAGTTTTCATGGACTCGCTTCTTTTTACCGCCGTTTCATCAAGCGGTTCAGTACCGTTATTGCTCCAATTACCAAATGCTTGAAAGGAGGACGTTTCAAGTGGAGTAACGAGGCACAAAAAAGTTTTGAGCACATAAAAAGAAGATGACTGAAGCTCTGATTCTAATGCTTCCTGATTTCAACAAGGTGTTCGAGGCGGATTGTGATGCCTCCAATGTTGGAGTTGGTGTTGTTTTACGTCAAGAAGGCAAGCCCATTGCTTATTTCAGTGAGAAATTAACTAATTCTCGGATCAGGTATTCAACTTATGATAAGGAGTTTTATGCAATCATAAGGGCTCTAACTCATTGGCGGTATTATCTCATATCCAAGGAGTTCATTTAGTATTCAAATCATGAAGTCTTGCAATTTATCAATGGTCAACACAAGCTGAATTGAAGGCATGCTCGTTAGGTTGAATTTTTTCAGGCCTACACTTTTCACATAAAATGTTGGTAAAAATATTGATAATTGCTATATTTACAGAAATATGAAAATAAAACAAACTTTAATATTCTAAATGAATTACAAAAGAAGTCAAAGTAAGAGACACTTTACAGGTGATCGAGTCTAGAACTTGGTTCTATTTCCTTCAGATGAAATTGCTTCCTAACTAGTGCTTTGAGGATTTTTGCTTGGCAAATGTCTCCTAGGATACATTGATTGACTTCTTGCGGAAGCAGCACTTCAACCTCAAGAATAGCGAACATAGCTCAAGGCGTATGTGCGTGGATAGTCGAGTGGTAAACAAGATAACTATCAAACACTTTTTTCTTATTCCTCGCCTTGATGACCTTCTTGACAAACACTATGGAGCTACCCTATTCAAAAAAGATAGATCTACGGAATGATTATCATCAAATTCGAATGAGACCCAAAGAAGAATGGAAAACCGCTTTCAAGACAAGAGATGGTCTTTACGAGTGGACAGTAATGCCATTCGGTTTGTCTAATGCCCCTAATACTTTTATGCAGCTCATGAATCATGTTTTAAACCTTTTATTGGTCGATTTGTGATAGTATACTTTGATGACATTCTTGTCTATAGAAAATATCAAGATTTGCACATGGAGCATCTTCGTCAAGTGTTTGGTGTTCTAAGAGAACAAAAAATTTATGCTAACTTGAAGAAGAGTGATTTCTTAGCCAATAAATTGGGTTTTTAGGCTATGTGGTTTCAGGAGAAGGAATCATGGTGGACCCAAGCAAGATTGAAGCTATTACAATCCGGCCTATTCCAAATTCAATCCATGATGTTCGAAGTTTTCATGGACTCGCTTCTTTTTACCGCCGTTTCATCAAGCGGTTCAGTACCGTTATTGCTCCAATTACCAAATGCTTGAAAGGAGGACGTTTCAAGTGGAGTAACGAGGCACAAAAAAGTTTTGAGCTCATAAAAAGAAGATGACTGAAGCTCTGATTCTAATGCTTCCTGATTTCAACAAGGTGTTCGAGGTGGATTGTGATGCCTCCAATGTTGGAGTTGGTGTTGTTTTACGTCAAGAAGGCAAGCCCATTGCTTATTTCAGTGAGAAATTAACTAATTCTCGGATCAGGTATTCAACTTATGATAAGGAGTTTTATGCAATCATAAGGGCTCTAACTCATTGGCGGCATGATCTAATATCCAAGGAGTTCATTTTGTATTCAAATCATGAAGTCTTGCAATTTATCAATGGTCAACACAAGCTGAATTGAAGGCATGCTCGTTAGGTTGAATTTCTTCAGGCCTACACTTTTCACATAAAATGTTGGTAAAAATATTGATAATTGCTATATTTACAGAAATATGAAAATAAAACAAACTTTAATATTCAAAATGAATTACAAAAGAAGTCAAAGTAAGAGACACTTTACAGGTGATCGAGTCTAGAACTTGGTTCTATTTCCTTCAGACAAAATTGCCTCCTCACTGGTGCTTCAAGGATTTTTGCTTGGAAAACGTCTCCTATGATACAATGATTGACTTCTTGCGGAAGTAGCACTTCAATCATCAAGAATAGCGAACGCAAACTGTGTTTAAAACTTTCTCTTGAAATATTCTAAAACTATATGCTTTCTAGAACTAATATTCAATATCCACAAAGGTATTGAATAATTGAATGTATATTTAATGAATGAAATGCATTGTGGGTATCTATATTTAGATGTATTAACATCTGTTCATAAAAAAATATTTGTTCATAAGAGATACATCTCTTAAACCAATAGTCTGATACCCCTATCCGTAAAGGATGTGACTGCAAAATTATGCAGCCCTAAATTCTAGTTTGGAACCGTTGGATTTCTCCACAAAACGGTAGGTTCCTTCATTGATTAAATAAGGAATTTTTTTTATAGACGCCTTCTTTCAGATTGATATGCAACTTTTAACCAAAGGAGGCATGCAAGCGGTTTGCTCCTTTTTCAAATGGCTTGCGCCGTTACTTCAAATGGCTTGCGCTGTTACTTCAAATGGCTTGCGCCGTTACTTCAAATAGCTTGCGCCGTTACTTCAAATAGCTTGCGCCGCTACATCAAAAGGCTTGCACCGTTACTTCAAATGGCTTGCGCCATTTTGATTGGCAGCCACAACCTTTGATCTCAAAGGTGTGTGACCTTTGACCAAAAGGTCTGATCAATCCCAATCCAATTGTCCAATGTAATTGGGCTATTAAATACTTATATTATATATATATATATATATATATATATATATATATATATAAAGCGGGAAGGCTTTTGAACAGTTAAATTATCTGTATTACCGAAATTACCCATGGCTTCACAGAAATAAATAAATTCAGATTTTTAATGTATGAGGGTAGAACGGTAAATGAGTTCAAAATTCACTATTCATTAATAGTATTTGGACTGTTTGGCCTTTTTTTTTCTCATTGTTTCATTCACTATTGAGTGTTGAATGGTACATTGGGTAAGAGGGTCTGGAAGAATTGGATGGTCTTGATGGTGTTGGAGTCGTGGGATTTGGAAGGAGATGAAGTTGTGTGAATATGAGAGGAGGAGAGAGGCGAGAAGAGTAGAGAGAGACTGGATTTGGGGAGATAGAGAGATCAGGGAGAGGAGGGAGAGAGTGTAGTCAGACTGGCTTCGATGATAAAGAGGATTGAGAGCGAGAGGTGAGGTAGGAGAGGAGGGTTTGGTGGGACGCGTTGTTGAGGAGGTGGGAGGGGATTGCCAAACCAGATTGGAAGGTGGTAGTGGAGATTTGTAGGATACTCTTATAACCGAGTATGTAAACGGAGTCCGCTCCTCCCCTACATCAATTTCGGCGAAAGAAGAATGACAGCTTGGAGAAATTTGCAGTATGGTTTTGTTTTTGGGTTTAATTAATTGATGATTCAGTTGGGTTTTTGAGGTGGATTTTCTGGACTGATTTTAAAATCTTGCATGTTGGTTTGTTGGAACGATGGACGAAGAAATTGTTGGGTTATAGGGTTGTCCTATTGAAAAAAAACTAGTTGCTATCATGTTGAAGAAACATTCCTCAATTTGGTGGGAGCATGTCAAGAAACAGCGTGCTCGTGAAAGGAAAGATCGATTTGTGACTTGGGAAAGATGACAAGAGATTTGAGAAAGAAAGTCATGCCCGAAAATTATCGTCAAGAAGCTTTCATGAAGTTTCATAATTTCAGGCAAAATGACTTGAACGTGGAAGAGTACAATGCGGAGTTCGATAATCTTCGAATGATATGTGATATTAGCGAACCTGAGGTGCAAACCATCGATCAATATCTTGGAGGCTTGCGAGGGGAAATTCGTAATACGGTGCTACTACAACCTTATTGGACTTACACTGATGTAATAAACTTGGCTTTGAAGGTGGAAAAACAATTGAAAGATACTCCACGAAGTAACTCAAGAATGTGGTCAAAAGAAGGTAACAAAATTTTTCGGAATACCACTCCTGTGAATATTTCTACCTCAAAATTTCTCCTATCTGCAAGGTGATAAATTCAAAATCCCGTTTCAAGAATGACACTTCAACAAGTTCAAGCCATTCTAATTCCATTCGGTGTTTCAAGTGTCAAGGAATTAGCCATATTGCATCAGATTGTCCTAATCGCAAGATTGTCTCACTAGTAGAAGAAGATGAGGAGGACTTTCATGATGAAGCTACTATTAATTTGGATGAGGGGCCAAAGTTCGATGATGAAGTCATCTATGGTGATGAAGGAGAAAGCTTGGTCGTTCGAAGAAGCTTAATTGTTGCCCATGTGGAGGAAGATAATTGGCTCCGAAACAATATCTTCCATACGTGGTGTACTTCTCTCGGCAAGGTTTGCAATGTCATAATTGATGGAGGGGGTTGCAAAATTGTTGTTGCTACTACTATGGTGGAGAAATTGAATATGAAAGTGGAGAACCACCCACGACCTTACAAGCTTTCTTGGTTGCAAAAAGGGAGCGAGGTAAGAGTCGATAAAAAGTGTTTGGTTTAGTTTTCAATTGGAAAATTTTATAAAGACCAAGTATGGTGCGATGTTGTTCCTATGGATGCCTGTCATTTATTACTTGGAAGACCATGGCAATATGACAGAAAACTTGTGCATGATGGTTTCAAGAACACATATAGCTTTGAGAAGAATGGAGTCCATATTGTTTTGGGTCCTACAAAAATGGATGGCAGCTCAAAACCATGGCAAGAAGAAGGAAATAATTTTCTTTCCAAATCTGATTTCCTTGCTGTTTTTGAAGAGCTGAATGAAGCATATGCAATGGTTATAATGGAGGAGAATGAAGAAAAGACGTGCATCCCTCATAAGTTATAGTCGTTACAAGAATTTGAAGAACTGATTCCAAAAAAAATTCCATATGGCCTTCCACCAATGAGGGATATTCAACTGTGCATCGATTTCATCCCTGGTGCTGTAATTCCAAACAAGGCAACATATTGGATGAATCTGAAAGAATTTGAAGAGCTCCAAAGACAAGTTGAAGAGCTATTGGGGAAAGGTCTTATTCAGGAAAACATGAGTCCATGTAATGTTCCGGCGCTCCTTGTACCAAAAAAAGATAGCTCAAGGCGTATGTGCATGGATAGTCGAGTGGTAAACAAGATAACTATCAAACACCTTTTTCCTATTCCTCGCCTTGATGACCTTCTTGACCAACTCTATGGTGCCACCCTATTCTCCAAGATAGATCTACGGAGTGGTTATCACCAAATTCGAATGAGACCCAGAGATGAATGGAAAACCGCTTTCAAGACAAGAGATGGTCTTTACGAGTGGACAGTAATGCCGTTCGGTTTGTCTAATGCCCCAAATACTTTTATGCGGCTCATGAATCATGTTTTTAAACCTTTTATTGGTTGATTTGTGATAGTATACTTTGATGACATTCTTGTCTATAGCAAAGATCAAGATTTGCACATGGAGCATCATTGTAAAGTGTTTGGTGTTCTAAGAGAACAAAAATTGTATGCTAACTTGAAGAAGTGTGATTTCTTAACCAATAAATTGGTTTTTCTAGGCTATGTGGTTTCAGGAGAAGGAATCATGGTGGATCCAAGCAAGATTGAAGCTATTACAAGCTGGCCTATTCCAAATTAAATCCATGATGTTCGAAGTTTTCATGGACTCGCTTCTTTTTACCGCCGTTTCATCAAGGAATTCAGTACCGTTATTGCTCCAATTACCGAATGCTTGAAAGGAGGATGTTTCAAGTGGAGTAACGAGGCACAAAAAAGTTTTGGGCTCATAAAAAAGAAGATGATTGAAGCTCCGATTCTAATGCTTCCTGATTTCAACAAGGTGTTCAAGGTGGATTGTGATGCCTCCAATGTCGGTGTTGGTGTTGTTTTAAGTCAAGAAGGCAAGCCCATTGCTTATTTCATTGAGAAATTAACTAATTCTCGGATCAGGTATTCAACTTACGATAAGGAGTTTTATGCCATCATAAGGGCTCTAACTCATTGGCGGCATTATCTCATATCCAAGGAGTTCATTTTGTAATTAGATCATGAAGCCTTGCAATTTATCAATGGTCAACACAAGCTGAATTGAAGGCATGCTCGTTAGGTTGAATTTCTTCTGGCCTACCCTTTTCACATATAATGTTGGTAAAAATATTGATAATTGTTATATTTACAGAAATATGAAAATAAAACAAACTTTAATATTCAAAATGAATTACAAAAGAAGTCAAAGTAAGAGACACTTTACAGGTGATCGAGTCTAGAACTTGGTTCTATTTCCTTCAGACGAAATTGCTTCCTAACTAGTGCTTTGAGGATTTTTGCTTGGCAAATGTCTCCTAGGATACATTGATTGACTTCTTGCGGAAGCAGCACTTCAATCCTCAAGAATAGCGAACGTAAACTGTGTTTAAAACTTTCTCTTGAAATATTCTAAAACTATATGCTTTCTAGAACTAATATTCAATATCCACAAAAGGTATTGAATTTGTGGATATTGAATAATTGAATGTATATTGAATGAATGAAATGCATTGTGGGTATCTCTATTTAAAGATGTATTAACATCTGTTCATAAAAAATATATTTGTTCATAAGAGATACATCTCTTAAACCAATAGTTTGATACCCCTATCCGTAAAGGATGTGACTGCAACATTATGCATCCCTAAATTCTCATTTGAAATCGTTGGATTTCTCCACGGAACGGTAGGTTCCTTCATTGATTCAATTCAGTGATTAAATAAGGAATTTTTTTGATTGACGCATCCTTCAGATTGATATGCAAATTTTAACCAAGGAGGCATGCAAGCGGTATGCTCCTTTTTCAAATGGCTTGCGCCGTTACTTTAAATGGCTTGCGCCGTTACTTCAAATGGTTTGCGCCGTTACATCTAACGGCTTGCGCCGTTACTTCAAATGGTTTGCGCCGTTACTTCAAATGGCTTGCGCCATTTTGATTGGCAACCACAACCTTTGATCTCAAAGGTGTGTGACCTTTGACCAAAAGGTCTGATCGATCCCAATTCAATTGTCCAACGTAATTGGGCTATTAAATGCTTATATTATATATATATATATATATATATATATATATATATATATATATATATATATATAAAGCCGGAAGGCTTTTGAGCAGATAAAAGATCTGTATTATTGAAAATACCGCTTCACAGAAATAAATAAATTCAGATTTTTAATGTATGTGGCGGTAAATGAGTTCAAAAATTGACTATTTATGAATAGTATTCTGACTGTTTTGCCCTTTTTTTTCTCATTGTCTCATTCCTATTGAGGGTTGAATGGTAAATTGGGTAAGAGGGTCTGGAAGAAGAATGGTAAATTGGGTAGGAGGGCCTGGAAGAATTGGATGGTCTTGATGGAGTTGGAGTCGTGTGGGATTTTGAAGGAGATGAAGTTGTGTGAATATGAGAGGAGAGAGGCGAGAAGAGTAGAGAGAGACTGGATTTGGGGAGGTAGAGAGATCAGGGAGAGGAGAGAGAGAGTGTAGTCAGAGACTGGCTTCGATGGTAAAGAGGATTGAGAGCGAGAGGTGAGGTAGGAAAGGAGGGTTTGGTGGGGCGCGTTGTTGAGGAGGTGAGAGGCGATTGCCAAACCAGATTGGAACGGTGGTAGTGGAGATTTGTAGGATACTCTTATAACCGAGTATGTAAACGGAGTCCGCTCCTCCCATGCATCAATTTCGGCGGAAGAAGAATGACAACTTCGAGAAATTTCCAGTAAGGTTTTGTTTTTGGGTTTATTTAAAATTGGGTTTAATTAATTGATGATTCAGTTGGGTTTATGAGGTGGATTTTCTGGATTGGTTTTAAAATCTTTCATTTTGGTTTGTTGGAACGATTGACGAAGAAATTGTTGGGTTTTACGGTTTAGGACGCTCACCTGTTGAAAAAAAAAAAACTCTTCGATCATTCTTTTATTGTTTCATAAATTTTCTCCATATCTTTAATTTCTAATTATTGGGTGCGTTAGATATTTGAGCCATGAACCGTATCCGGAGGAGAACAAAGACTTTTTGAAAACAAATGGGATTAGGCTTTTCCAGTTTGGGATCGATGGCTCCCAGGTTCCATTTCTTTTTGCCTTATTTTGCTTGCAATAATAATCTTTTGTTGACATAATTGCAGTATTAGTCTGTATGTGGGTCTTATGCTTGGATTGCTTGCCCCATTATTGAGAGTTGGGATTAAAGAATAAGATCATAGTGATAGAAAGTCTAATAGGTATTTGTCAATTGTTGGGTTAGTGTTCGTCTTCATTGTTGATGGAAGGATCATATTAATTAAATCAAATCAAATCCCTTCTTAATTTAATAAGCAGAGGAGAAAATCGTTGTTCATAAATAGTGGAGTGATTTGATGATTGATACACACTGATTGTGGAGAAGTATAGGAGAATATGTACATGGAGAGAACAATTTTTTTCTTCTGCTATGTGATTATGTTGGTTGAATAGAGGTTTGTGTAAAAACAGAATAGACATCATTTTCTCTATTTGAACATACCTCAATTTTTTGGCAATTTTTCACCGATTAAAATCTTGAGTGAATGGCTCTGTATGAATAAAGTAATCAATTTAGCCCCTGGGTATGTATGCCAGAATTCTAAGTGCAAATTTCATTTTATTTGCATTTTCCAATAATATTGCAATTTCATAGCATCCAAAACCCATTACCCTGATAATTTGCATCATTTTGGTTTGATCTGATTCTTGGCATAAGTCATAATTCTTTCAGTTACTGTACATAAGCTTGGTGCAGAGATGGGATTGTTCAGACATAATCATCACTGTTGATCACTTTGCCATGATAGCATGTTCTATACACATATTTTTCGGTAACTGCTTACCGCCAACAAATCGGGGTATGGATCACTCTATGGCTTCTTTTCTTTAGTTTGGATTGTTTTGATTCATGATTCAACTCATATATTGTTTCATTTTAATTTTAATCGATTAATTGTTAATTTAGGTACCACTTGGCCTCTCTATTAATCATATTAATTGTCCATTGTCATTTGATTGAAGAGGGCCAGAAAATTCCAAGCATTTTAAACTTACAGATCTTTATTTATATTGAAAGTTTTCCTTTATTTTCAGAGGTAAGTTTCATATGGAGTTTGTCTATAGCTATCAAGTTAGTTTTTAAAATCATCTCTTCTTTATTTTAAAGATTCATAATTTAAAGCAGAAAATTGAATTAAATTGGGAGAGGAGGGTGGCAGAAGTGATGTTGAGATTGGCATGTATCCGTGACACATATATATGAGAGTATTTATGTACAATTTATATGAACTTTGAATTGTATCTATGTCAAAATTTTGGTTATTATAATATTTCTGAATTAATTAGAGTTGTTTTCTCATGTTCAAAATTATTCACGCTTTACAATTAAAATGTGATTTGGTTTGTTTAGTCTTCATGTCCTTTTCAAGATTTTGTTAGCATATCAATACTGAGAAGTAACTTGAATGGAGAAGAGTGATGTTGTCTAAAAAGAGAAAATGCTAACAAATTTCACATTTCAAAGGTTATAAATTTGATATTTGAGAACTCCAAGTAAAGTCGTGTTTAGCATACCCATCCTCTTTTTCTTAGCCATTTTGGGATGTGGAAGTTTTTGTATTCTTGCATTCGTTGTAATTGTTTAGTTTATATATTAATTTGACCATCTGTAGTTAGATGAATCACTATGGTAATGGGGCTTTAGAGCTTCAGATGTAATGGAGAGATACTTGGATGATTGTAAATCAGCATGTGCTCTTGGAATGCTTTAAAATCTATCCTCTTAATTATTTTCTTTTTTCAAAATTGCAGTGCATATAATACATATGGAAAGTGGAATTCATTCATGTTGTACGGGTTAGTGTAGCAGCAAGAATACTGAAGCAGGGCTGAGAAAGACAAAGAAATTGAAGGTGTAAGCAGCCATGGGCGAATCAGTTTTATGGAGATCGCTCTCTGTCCCTTCTCAATGTTCCCATGATGTCGATCAAAGAGGTTAGCCCTTGAAAAAATTCACATTTCTTTGATTTTACATTTATTCAATTAATGGGTTTGTCTAAGATTCTCCACATCTTTAATGGGTTTTGATCCAATTGCTTTGTTTTATCGCGTTGTCATTTGTTTGGATGCTCAGAAATTGAGGGAGAAAAAAAAAAGAGAATTTGGGAAATGGGTATGGATTAAGATAGCCAATCCGTTTGTTATTTAAGGCCAACACTGCACGTGGTGTTTTAGTTTAGGCGGTTTCACAACAACTCCATCACTATAGGGTTTTTCTTGCTGAATTAGCTTACAATTTTGTTTACTTTGCTTACTTAGTGTTTGTTTGTTTTTCAAAATCTGTTTACATTTTTTCTTCGATTTAGTTTCAATTCCGCTTTTACTATTTGAGTTGCTTTTCTGATACGATATTAATTGAGTGTTGGATTGAATTTAGAATGGTATTAATTTAGTTTCAATTCCACTCTTACTATGTGAATTGCTTTCAATCCCATCATTCAGAGGACCCTATATGAATATGCAAGGATGAGGAAGTGGTTGAAATTTTTTGATATTCAAAACACTCTTGGTTTCCTCTAATTTTCATCAATGTCAAAAAATAGTAGGTTTCCTACAAAATTTCTTTTCTATTTGATGACAGTTTCTGTGTTTCTTTTATTGGTTGAATTGAAAATTTTATCCTCTCTATATAAATCAGTGAGTTTTCTAATATGCATTGAAGCAAAGAAATCATTGAGTTTTCTATTGAGTTTTTTTATTGAAATCATTAAATTGTCTACATTGATGTTCTCATTTTCTCATCATCCATTGAAGAACACTGGAAACATCTTAATATTTTCTTCCAAACAATTAAACACAATGGTCTGGAATTCTACTCAAAATAATTATAGTACTATTAAAATAATTCTACTCAGAATAACATTTTATTTGCCCATTATATATATATATATATAAAAGAGTCAGCACCGCCTTAGGGGTTTAATTAAAACCCACATGTGATGAATTAATCATCACCGCCCAACAAAACCACAAACACCCGCGCGGAGGGCTTCGCCACATTCCATCAATTCCGGCCATTTTCGACCTCCTCAGACGGCAAGGTTAGTACCTTTGTGTTCGTCTCGACGAACCCAACAATCCACTAGTTTCGGTTTTATAAATTAGTTGATTGTTTTTGCAGTTTTAACCCAAAAAATTTCAAGGTTTCGGACCGTTTTTCCCTTTTTTTGATGGCCTCATATCACTTTTGGCTTTCGGCCTAGGTATGAAAGTCCGTCTACTCATTAAGCTCTACGTAGTGGTATAATTGATTTTGATTTTAGTGATAGTTGAAAATTGAGGGTATTAATCCATATTGACTAACGAGTGTTTTCCTTGATGAATGAAAATCAGACTGTTGGATTGCTTTCAAATTACGATAGTATGCTTGTGGATTTATCATTGACCTTTTGGAACCTTCGGATTGGAAATCCGAGGTCCGTAGACTCTGAATTGGATTTCTAAGGGTTTGATTCAGAATCGGGCCGAGTTGAATGAGTGTTGAATTTTAGTCAACTCTTCTATTTTTGAACCACAGTTGAGTTATCATCATAGTTTGATTATTATTATAACCTAAATCGACCAGTTGATATTTGGTTGGTCATTTTGGATTTAGTTTCGTTTTACGATAATTTAAGCTAGTTTGGGACCATTTAAGGACGAATGAAGACCTACGGGGGTTAAGTTCTCGGGTTTAAGGATTAGAATTTCGTTTATTGATTTCGATTGTCATTTTTGACAGGCGACATTGCTCCGTGGACTGTAGAAAGCGCACAGCTCAAAGTTGAGCTTGTTTGAGCTTCTGGTGAGTGGACTTTGTTTTTCTAAATCGTAATGCATGCATATTGTTATGCTCTAAATACTTTATTATTGATTCTGAATTTTGAAAATTAAATGGAATGATACTAAAATAATTTATTATTTTCATGGATCTCAGGAACTAAGGACAATTGTTTTCAAACGATTTCTTTATTATCGATTATAGATCTCGATAATGATTTTTTTTTAAATGACTTTGGATGATATAATTTGGGTTTAAGCTGGTTTTCGAGGTATTGGAGCTACGACCCGATTCTATGGATTTTGGTCATATGGACTTATTATTGATTATGGATTTCAATAATGATTTTGGGAAACGATTTTGGTAATGACTTGGGCTTAGGCCGGGAGGTTGATTTTATGGATTTTCGGTTATAGGATTTGGGACTCCGACCCAGGATTGTGAGTTAGGCTTCAGCCTGGATTACGTGTTTGGGGTTCGGCCTTGGTGTGAGAGCTTGGTAAGATATCAGGCTATGATGTGGAGGATTCCATCATATGCTCGGCAAGATATTGGCTATGATGTGGAGGATTTCATCATACGCTGGGTAAAGTATCAGGCTATGATGTGGAGGATTCCATCATATGCTCAGCGAGATATTGACTATGATGTGGAGGATTCCATCATATGCTCGGTAAAGTATTGGTGATGATGTGGAGGATTCCATCATATGCTGGGTAAGATATCGGGCTATGATGTGGAGGATTCCATCATATGCTCGGCGAGGTATTGGCTATGATGTGGAGGATTCCATCATACGCTGGATAAAGTATTGGACTATGATGTGGAGGATTTCATCATAGCGTAATATATCGGGCTATGAGGTGGAGGATTACATCATATACTCAGCGAGGTATTGGCTATGATGTGGAGGATTCCATCATACGCTGGGTAAAGTATCAGGTATGATGTGGGGGATTCCATCATACGCTGGGTAAAGCATTGGGCTTTGATGTGGAGGATTTCATCATATGCTCAGCGAAGTATTGGCTATGATGTAGAGGATTCCATCATATGCTTAGTAAAATATTGGCGATGATGTGGAGGATTCCATCATATGCTGGGTCAGATATCGGGCTATGATGTGGAGGATTCCATCATATGCTCGGCGAGGTATTGGCTATGATGTGGAGGATTCCATCATACGCTGGGTAAAGTATTGGACTAAGATCTAGAGGATTCCATCATATGTTGCGTAATAGATCGGGCTATGATTTGGAGGATTACATCATATGCTCGGCAATGTATTGGCTATGATGTGGAGGATTCCATCATACGCTAGGTAAAGTATCAGGCTATGATGTGGGGGATTCCATCATACGCTAGGTAAAGTATTGGGCTTTGATGTGGAGGATTCCATCATATGCTCAACGAGGAATTGGCTATGATGTGGAGGATTCCATCACTCAATAAGGCATTGGCGATGATGCGGAGGATTCCATCATATGTTGGTTAAGGTATTAGGCTATGATGTGGATGATTCCATCATATGCTCGGCGAGATTACGGCTCAGGATATCAAGCTACGGCGCAGGAGTACAGCTTCGACTGTGGATTATGGCTTCGGCCGGGATATCGAGCTACAACTCAGGTTGACGGCTTCGGCTGGGATATCGAAATGGCAAGTACAATCAAATGTGATGAGGGTTCCATCGAGGTAAATCAAACGGTATTCAGTAAGTTATATGTGCATATATTGATAGATGAGGATCTTCTATAAGTATGGTTGTCCCGAAGTGGGAATGTGCAGGTTATTAATAATATGACTTTAACTGCATGGTTATGCTTCATTATAGTTCTACTATCCACTCACAGTTGTTTTGGTTTTGTGCCCTCCAGGCTGTAGCTGGACAAGGCAACAAGATTAGAAGAAGGCATCATCTTTTGTTGCGCTACCATCACGTAGGATTTTCATTAGTTCTGTAAACTTAAGGCTAACTTAGTTTGCTTTGATCCCCTTATGAGTATTGTAAATTATTTCGAGGGCTAAGAGTTGGTTGGGTATGATTTAATCTGGACTGTTTGAATATTAGTTTAATATTTGAATCTATCGTCTGACATGTAGAAGGTGGTTTGACCAAATTACAGGGGAAATTTTGCCGAATTTCCAATAGGATTCTTGTAAAGTCTATGGTGGACTGGTGAGGGTATTTTAGGAATTAAATTGAGTTGTCAGGTGTTATCAGACGGGAGCAGGGCTTTTTATGGAGGCAACAAGAGTAGGTGAGGGTTTTTCTAAGTTCTTGTAATTGACTCATTTACTAGTTTAAATAAGTTGTTTTGTTTGGAATGTAATCAGTTGATGATTATGAAATAAAATTCTAGAAAATTCATAGCTTGAAGAGTTGTTTTCTTCTTGCTTTTAACTCTTATTTCTTGGTGGATTCCTTGAGTGGCGAGTTGTGTGTCCTTGGGTGTCTTGCTTGTGGTTTCTCTGTTAGTTCTTCGTTAATCTGGTGTCAAATCGACATTGCAGGAGGAGGCATAGATTATGACGTGCAGCGTCTCCATCAGATCGACATTGCAGGAGTAGGCATAGATCATGACGTGCAGCGTCTCCATCATATCGACATTGCAGGAGTAGGCATAGATAGACTTCATCACCTCAACTTGCTGGTGATACCAGAGGTGAGGAGAAAGTAATTGACGAAGATTTTTTGCTGATAAAATAATTTGGGATTTAGGATGAGTTGGCATTTTTTTTTTCTATTAATAGTTTTAAATAAAAATTTCACTTTTTAAATCCATGTAGAGAATCCTATTCACTTCTTGTTTGATATGCGAAATCTGGGTTTGACCGCATGAAGATGAAATCTTGTTTTTTTCTGGGTTCCACTTATAGATTGATTGTGAAGTGTTCTTGGATATTGTAAAATCAAAGGTAAACAATTGAAAATTATAAGGCCAATAAATGGTAAGTAAATATGGGAAAAGTTTGTAAGAAACAAGGATAAAAATCATCTTCATCTTGAACTTCAACTTCAACTTCAAGAAGAACAAAGATGTAGGAGAAAAAACCAAGAAATTGTTAGGTAAGTCAAAAATATTTGGTTACTAATTGGTATGTAAGTAGAAACTAATTGGCATCTAAATAAGAAACCATGGAAACCCAGAAACTAGGTTTTCGCAGTGAGAGTTGAGGGTGAGAAGGGGAGGTGTGGTGCGAAGTAAGAAGCGAGAATCGAGAAGGATAGGGATGTGCAAATCGCTTCATCTTTAATCTTCATCTTTCATCTTCATCTTCACTTTTTTCTCTCCATGACCACTTTTTTTCTACACTTTTTTCTCAAGAGAGGTAACTCTAAGTGGGAACTTGAGGAAATATAATGGGTATATATAGTTGGGCCAAAAGTGTAAATAACAAAAATAAAAAATATTTTGGGTTTGGTATATCTATAATATCAAATAAATCATTTTTTCATTTTTGGTAATAAATTTACAATATATATTAGAAAATTTGTCTCTTCCATATTGGGATTAAATGTGTAAAAGATACTTGTCGCACTTAAAAACCGAGTAACTGGGTAAAATGGGTTGTTTTTTGTGATTATTGGGCATAATAGCGAATTTCCCAAAACAATTTATGAAATTTTGGGCATAATAGCGAATTTCACTAATCCATATTTTCGTGGAATATGATAGAATTTTTATAAAAGTAATGGAAGCAGAAGAGAGGAGCTAGTTCATCCCTAAAAGTAATGGAAGCAGAAAGATGGACTGAGATGAGGTTGCCATGAAAGTAATGAGAGGGCTATGTGGTAATGATATTATTCCATTTAATGTGCTAAGAAATCCTCAATTTCATGAGATGGTTTCAGCGGAACCAAGGGTTACAAGGTTTCATCTTTTGAAAAAGGGAGAGTTACTTCACTAGATGAGTGCAAAAGGCACATGTTACTTCACTATTGTATCATATGGTTGGTCCAATGTTAAGAATAATCCCCTTATCAATATTATCGCTGTAAATGGTCGATGAGCTAAGTTTCTCTATGCTGATGACTTTTCAGGAATATAAACGTATCTACCTGAAGCAATTAAGGAAGTATGACCATCCGACGTCTTACAAGTAGTTATTGACAAAACATCAAATTGTAAGCTTGCTGGGACAGAAGTTGAGAAGGTACACCAACATATTTTTTGGTCTCCATGTGTTGTTCATACATTAAATCTTATTTTTAAGGATCTTTCAAAGAGGTTTGAGTGGTTTAGTAATACTCATTCAATTGGAAAAAGTATTGTTAAATATTTTATAACCACACACGTACATACTTTGACTATCTTCAGAACTCAATCAGAGTGTTGGAATTAATTACTTAAAGTAGCGAAAACAAGATTTACATCACATTATATCTTGTTGAAGAAAATTCTCGATTGTAGAGAAGCATTAGCGACTACTCTTGTTGTTCAAAAGTGGAAAGATTGTTTAAACATTGGAGATGTAAATACAAGAATTTTAGGTGACATGATTTTACAAACGGTGAAGAATGAAGAATTTTGCAATGATGTGGAGACTATAGTGAAGATCACAAAGCCTATATATTATTTAATTAAATTTTGAGATGGTGAGGGTCAAAGAATGGGTGAGATTTATGAAAAGATGGATCGCATGCATGTTGGGGGAAATTGAGGATATTATGAGGAGAGGTGACAAGTTTGGCGATTACCCACAAGTTGAAACTATTGTGATAGAGAGAGGTAGATAAGATGAATTATACTTTGCATTGTCTTGGGTTTGCCCTAACACTAAGATTTTATGACCCATATTATCTGAGTAAGCCATCAAACTGAGAAATTAATTTGCACGCTTCTGTCAACGGAAAGAAAATTATGTTTTTCTAGCTGCTCAAACTGAGAAATTATCGGCTCATGGTATCTCATTCAAAATATAACATGTGTCTATTTTTTTATGTGCAGATTTAATTTTTTTTTTTATATTTTAAAATAAAATTAAAAAATCAAATAGGAAACTTAAAAAGTAAAAAACCCTAAAACCACGTTCTCTTCTGCTCCCCTCGTTTTCCTCATTTTCTATTTTTTTAAACCAATAGATTGAAGACAAAATAGGATTTCTGGGTTGTTAGATTCTTCAATGTTTAATTCAGAAACACTATCATCATTGATCTTGGCTGTGTTCTTGAACATATTTTATTTTGTTCTTTTTTGTGTGATTCAACACAAAAACAAAAGGATAGCTTTATTTTGTTATTTTGTTCTTTCTTGAAGAGAAGAGAAGGGGAAGAGAAAAGAACGAGAGGGGGGCGGGGGGAAAGAGGAGAACGACCGGGGAAAAAATAAACAAAAAAGGGTATGATTTTTGGGTTTTTTACTTTTTAAATTTTTTATTTAATTTTTTAATTTAATTTTAAAATATAAAAAGAAAATTAAATCCACATGTAAAAAAATAGACACGTGTCAAATTTTAAATAGGAATATAATAAATTAGCTTGGTGCTCCAATACCACTTAATAATTTCTGGCTCAAACCATGGATGCTATTTCATGGTGGCCAACATATGGCTCAGAAACTCCTCAATTAGTGGAGGTGGCTAAAAAGGTATGAATTTAATTTTATTACTAACTTAATATATATTTTCTTTAATATGATATTTATGACTAACTTGCTTTCATGTGTTTGTTGTTTTTATTGATTTTTTTTATCTTTTAGTATTATTCAGATTAATGACTCACTTATGTATCTTAGGTATCGGCCCAACCAAATATTACTAGTTCATCAGCCGAACAAAATTGGAGTACATATTCAATCATTCACAGTGTCAAGAGAAACAGGTTGAATTCTGAAAGAGCTGATAAATTGGTGTTTATTCATTCCAATATTCGTCTCTTGTCACATTTTACTGAAAGCCACAAAGAGGGGCCCTATAAAAAAATGGGATGTTGAACCAGAATCGACAAATATAAATGATTATATTGAGATATTGGAAGATTTGTGATGGAGACATTTAGACAATCCTTCTCAGAATACTTCTATAGGATCTAATGAGGGCTCAAGAGGAAAACTTCCACGAGTAAGCAATACATGGAGTGTGGTATTTTTTTTCTTTAACTCGAGTGTTTTTTTTAATAACACCTTAGATTAAGTTGAGAGCCCTAATAATGTTTTAACGAGGCCACTTTAAGCACCCTTTTCAATTTCCTAAAAAAATTTGTTCCTTTTGTTATGGATTTGATTTGGCAATTGTTATATTTTTAAAGGAATTTGTTTGGTATAATAATATATCTTGTTTTGATATCATGGTCATGTTTTATTCATAAATTACCTTATTTACATACTGAAAAAAAAGAAAAACGAACGAATTGCGACCCAAAATTTCGTACCGATTAAGTATACTTCCAACGTACCAGGAACCACCTAACCTATCGTACTTCGTACCTGATCCCGTTCCACATACCGAACCAACCCTCAAACCAAGCAATTCCTTTTGTTATGGATTTGATTTGGCAATTGTTATATTTTTAAAGGAATTTGTTTGGTATAATAATATATCTTGTTTTGATATCATGGTCATGTTTTATTCATAAATTACCTTATTTACATACTGAAAAAAAAGAAAAACGAACGAATTGCGACCCAAAATTTCGTACCGATTAAGTATACTTCCAACGTACCAGGAACCACCTAACCTATCGTACTTCGTACCTGATCCCGTTCCACATACCGAACCAACCCTCAAACCAAGCAAGGGCGGAGCTGTCTTGGGACCACATGGGTCTTGGGCTGCCCCCCTGTGTTTTTTATTTTGTTACATCTTTACTTGTGGTATATACAAATTACACAAATATTGTTAAAATTCTTCAATTTTATTTCTCTTCTTTTGTTTATTTATTTCCAATTAATTCTCCATTAACATGTGAGTTTCACCTAACAAGTATTGTGAATTTGAGTGCATGAGTATTTTGTCTTGCATAATTTTGAATACTCAAAATAGATGATACTACAATTTCTTTTTGGAAAATGAATAATATATTACCATATATTGATTTTGTGTTTTTTCCGACATTATGATGTCTATATCAAATATTTATCTTAATATTTACTTAATTTAAAATGTAACTGATTCCCTTTTGCCAAAAAATAAAAAAATTTAACCATTTATCTATATAAAATGTCCTTCCCAATTTAAATTCTTAACCACGCCAACAAATCCTTCCTTTGTTCATTATTGGGATCACGCGGGATTATTGCTGGTTTCCAAAAGTGTCAATGGCTAAAACTATGCGACATGGAGTCGGTCCATGTGCATCGCTCTCAACGCCAAAAACAAACTTGGGTTTATTAATGACTCGATATTGCCACCTTCTCCAACAACAAAAACCCAACCATCATGCTCTGATACCATCATAAGAATGGAATGATTTTCAAGATCTCCAATGTTGACAAAACTACATTTTATACATGGATTACGACTAAAGCTCATAAACAAATTTTGACTAAGTCAACTAATACAAAAGGAAAATAACTCAGAACAAATAAAAAATATTCTCCTAATCCATTACAATATTACACTATTGAGTTTTGCCTGAAATAATAAATTATTTGATTCTCTATATTTTTTACTAAAATCATCTTGAAAAGATGAATTAAAGAGTGAATACGCATGCGGTTCAGATTATGATATATGTACGTACAAAAAAAGATTTTAAAATTAAAAAGGTTGAACAAAAAAGTTCTTCCACCGTGAAACACAAGTGTTTTACATAAAACTATATGAATTTTGTGTATTTACCTTCCCTTGTCCCTCCCTAAAAAAAAGTTAAAAGAAAAATATGTGATACAATCATAAAATTGTATGATTATTAATGCCTAGTTGAATGATTGTTTATATATGTTGGGGCCATAGGTAGCTATTCTGCCCAAAAAGTGTGACAGCGGGCCTGGGATCGCATTCAGCTCCGTCGAAATCTGAGTGCGGATGAGCGGGCTCGTGTATGTTTCTCTTAGTGATGAATTGTGTGGACTTGTTTGGATGTTGGGTTTGGGTTGAAGGCGGGGGCTTATGGGCCTTCATACCACGATCTTATCCCTAGATGGGTGAACTAAGAAGTATATAGACCTTAACTGCCTTCAAAGTAGGTGTGCCACTAGTAGAAACTGCTACTAGACAGTTCAGAGATGGATTCCGTTTGCAGCCCAATAACCTTTCTTTTAATTAAGTGATTGTGAGGCAAGCGGGCAAATTGTTTGCGCTGTTCTTTTCTATGCCTTGTTCTTAATGTATCCAAGAACTTTAATAAATTTTCTTTCCAATTTAGTCCAAGTTCATATGATTTCCGATATGTTCAGGTTAGCAGCTTGTTATTCAGTTAAAAGCAGTTAGACACGTGGATTTCCTTAAATCGAGATTATAGTATTGGACCAAAACACATAGATGGTTTTACGACTTAGAAACAGCCGTAAAACACACTAGTGTGTATTTTCTGAATACTTAACTTTCCTTAAGAAAATCCGTTGTATTGCGATGGAAGTAAAATATAATTATTGAAAGAGTTAATGTGTGAGTATTGAATGCAGTGAGAAAATTACAAGTGCTGTAAGTAAATTATTTCTTTCGAAATCAAGCCTTTGAGGGGCACAATCTTTTGAATGAACATCAGTCGGAATCATGTCATAGGTTGGCAGAGCATTCGAGAGACATTGAGACGCCAAAGGTTGAGTTTCTGGATGCCTCAAAGACTGAATTGAGTGGCAGTCGAGATGATTTGAGTGTTTGGTGATCTTCAAGACTAACTTGAATAGCAGTCGGGATGAAGGAAAGCTCTGAGTTTTTTGGTTTAAGAACTGAGAGAGGGGTTGAGAAGAGAACTGAATCTTGATCCTGGATCGAAGAAACAGGTTGTACCTAAATAGGCGAGCCTTTGAACAATGAAATTTTTGAGGGTTTGCAGTTGTTTTGAAATTGATTGGGTTGATCAATTTTTTTGTTTGATTGATTGATTGGTTGTCCTTTGAGAATAAGGTTTCTTCTCCATTTATAGGCAGTGAGGAGCTGATATGCTTGCCATGTAGACTTCTGTGGGACCCATGTTGCAGTTGGCTTGTCGTAAACATCCCCTATGCCTTCTTATGCTTTATGCGCATCAGAACCGACTTCCCTTCCTCCAAATTTCCACGTCTGCGCGCTCCAAGTGGGTGCTACTGGGCTGGGCCTCGTGAATTGGGCATTTAATCTAGCTGGCCATTTTCTTTGGCCCAACGCAGGATTTTTTTGGGTGTAAACATTGCCCCCTGAATATGAAATGTTTTAATTTAAAAAAATTTTAAATTCACCTTATTGCCCTTGCCCATTCTCCATTTTCGCGATTTTACCATATCCATTTCCCGAAGCCCTTCTTAGTTTGAGTATTGGCGGTTTCAGGTCCATTATCGTGATTTCTTCTTTTACCTTCTTCCTTCGAGTGAACCGCCATCTTCCTAATTTCCTTCCAAAACTTAGATTACCCCCTGTTCTGAAATATGGCCCTAAAGTAGTTTCGAAAGGGAAAGCCTTAG
Source organism: Oemleria cerasiformis (assembly GCA_037349345.1). NCBI lineage: Eukaryota > Viridiplantae > Streptophyta > Magnoliopsida > Rosales > Rosaceae > Oemleria > Oemleria cerasiformis. Next base: position 8,859,568 of record JAZGTL010000003.1, on the reverse strand, counting down.
CTGGTTCTTTACCTTCCTCTGGATTAGTGGATGGTCCCACTCCTGAAACCCCTTGGATTACTGGGCATGGTTTTGAAGACTGTTGTATTTCTTTAGCGGAATAATCTGTGAGTTTGTGAAGAAGGAGGTCATATTGTTAATGGACTTGTTCATGCTGCGAACGTTGAACATCACTTTACCCTGGGTCCTTGTTGGCGAGGTCGGGTTCCTGAAAAGGCAGCCCTTTTTACAAAGATCTGTCTGGGTCTTCTTTTGTTTAGGCATTTAAGTCTCCTGAAGTTGAACTTTTGGAGAAGGAGGTAGAATCTTATGTTACTTTAACTTCGAAAGCTTCTGACCATACTCCTACTGTGGTGCCTCCTCATCTCGAATACACGGCTGCTCGGGATCTTATAAGGGCCTTTGCTGATGGGGAAAATATTCAGGATCTGGAAAAGTTCAAGAAGGCCTTGTTTGTCCTGTCCAACTTCTTTCCAGTAGCTTCTGCCTCTGCTCAATCCTTAGCAAAAATTTTGGATGATTATTAGAAGAAACTATCTGAGTATGCACGAAATCGAGATACTCTTTCAATAGAAACTCCTTCTTGGGATGTGTTGAAGATGTTAGAACAGGACTTCCTCAAAGGAAATGAAGAATGTTCTCAATAGGGCCACAAGTTGGTCATTGTGACTCAGTAGCTAGAAGATCTTAAAGCTAGTGTTGCAGCTACAGAAGTGGAGCGTGCGTTCGTCAGGCGGGAGTATGAGTAAGCAAAAGCCAGGAATTTGGCTTGTGAGAATAGCCTTCGAGAAAAGGAGATCCAAGTGCGAGTTGTTCATGAGTGGGAAGGTAGCCTTTCATCGGAGTTGGATGTAATGCGGATTGGGCTGTAGGCCATGTTGGGCTTTTTGTTAGAACTTTGAATTTGGGCTTTTCTTGGTCGAATTTGGACTTCTTTTTTTGTCTTATTTGGCCTTTGTAACAATTTACTTTTTATTGGAAATCTTCCGTGTGTGTAAATGCATATCTTGAACTCTTCGTTTTGTACGCCCCTCTTTAATTGCAGCATGGTAATCATTTGTCAGGCCATTATCTCCTCTATTAATTCTTTTCATGCTCACTTGGTTTCACAGATGAACGGCGAGAATTCTTGAGACAAAACTTCCCTTCCTCTTAATTTCGTCTTTTGATTATGGCCTCTCATACTTCCTTCAATTCTACTGGCTCATCTTCTCATTCGGTTAAGTCCCCTCCGATGTATGATCAGCTGGTGGACGAGCTTGGTTGTCTCCGTTATGAAAACTCCGTCCTTGGGAAAAAACTAGCAAGGGCAGAAACTCTCTGGGCAGAAAGCAAAGCCAAAGAAGAGGAAAAAGGCATGGCTCACCAGGAAAGGCTTCTCATCATTTGTCAGCAGAGGGTAGAAGTGCTAACTGAGCTTTCAATGATTGCAGATCTCGAAAGGAATTGTTCTGAGACTAGTGATGAGGATGTGCTTCGTATTCTTGAACAGGGCATGGTGGGAGTCAACTTCTCCCGCCGCTGAAGATTTATATTTCCCTTGTATTTTCCTTTCTATCATGAATAAAATAACATTTACCTTGGATAAGCTTTATTTTTTTTATTTCATGTTTATCTGTTGTCCACTGCCATTCATTTGTCTATAAAAGGCCATGCATCTGTGTTCACTTTCCTCACACAACACATTTTCTCACCTCTAGATATGGCCTCTAGTAGTCGTGACCCTCTAGAGGTCCCTGTCTCGTATTATACACAGATTATGCAATGTCTTCAAACTGAATCCCATAATCAAGTAAGGCTCATTCAGGATCTGGAGAAGCAAGTTCACCTTCTGGCCACTTCAGCTAAGTTGCAGACCCATGAGACTGATCACAAGAAGGCCTCCCTCTATGCTCGTGCCATAACACTCAGAGATGCGCTGGCAGAAACTAGGGATCGCATGATCCCTCTTGAGAGTGATTTGGCTGCACTCCGGGATGAGGAAGTTTGTCTTTTGGCTACCTTGGATTCTCACAATAAACTGATTGGTCGCATGCGTCGTTCGGCTTATCGGGATGGATTTAGTCAGGGTTTTGTAGATAGGGCAATCGGGAAACCTCATCCAGGGGTTGCAAGTATGTAATTCCCTTTATTACGATGAATAAAGTATTTTGCTTTCTTCTCTGATTCAACACCGCACCTTTTCTGCCCATAGTATTGTCTGGCCATTTTTGGCTACGTTTCCATCATATTGCCTTACCTATTTATGTTGATGATGTGCCCTAAGGTAAATAACTGAACTTTGCATGTAATATTATGCTGACATGTGTTGTATATGCACAATTATAAGTCTTTTCTTATAATTATGTTTTGGTAAAACACTTCATGCGACTTTAACCCATATGGCCATGTCTAGTGATTCTTATAATTCTCACTTGCGTAGTTCCCGAGCACTTGTGGCTTCTCTGTATGATCAAGTTATCAGATTCTGCTAGTCGGTGGAAGATAATTGTAAGGACCCTTCCCGAATTTTTCCTCGAAACCCGGAAAGAACCCTTATCCCGTCTGACAGTTCTTTTATCTCAAAATTTAAATACCAGAACTACCCTTTATTCTTAAATAATTTTTAGTAAACCTTACCGGTTTCCCGACAGAACCTCTGTACTTACTGACCACTCCTACCTGTCAGATGCAGGATAGTATACAGGTCAAAGCCAAGACCTCGGAATAGTGGTGGTCCAAATAGGAACACCCTCTGATACCAAATGTCAGTAGGTCAGACACTGCTGACATCACTACTGGAATACCGCAAGACAACTGACTAGTTAGATATTTGTGAACCAACAATAATTCGTCACTCTGGGTCACCGCCCACACCAACCCACTGACCCGGATGACGAAGTATTTCCATAGGCTGATTTATCACATGACAATAGTCGTCAAACCATATTAAAGCTGGAAATATCCTCAGCTATCATATCACATCAGTCGGCATATCCCTAGCCACTAGGGTATCCCTTGGGGTGTGCTAGTCATGTATCACAACTCTCTGTACTATGCATAAATAGCCTCGCGACCTGGCGGAGCCAAAACTCCTCAATGCCAGAGTCGGAGCACTTAACGAACCAATTATATTGAAGGTTCACTGGGTTCATCGCCAACAGCGGATCCTAGTCCCATATTCTAGTCTACCTCAAATATGTTTATCTTGGAGGTTCACAGTTCACCGCCAACAGCGGATCCTAGCCTCGGCTCCTGGGCCCCCTCAAAACCGTATTGTTTATATTGGAGGTTCACCGGGTTCTCCGTCTCATCAGATCCTTACCCCGGCTCCTGGGCCCCCTCAAAACCGTATTGTTTATATTGGAGGTTCACCGGGTTCTCCGTCTCAGCGGATCCTTACCCCGGCTCCTGGGCCCCCTCAAAACCGTTGTATCCAAGAATCAAGTATTTTATAATCATAAATACGATTTCAGCTCAAACTCATGGATTCTAATGATTTCCATGCCAAAACAATATCAAAACCGAATCCAACAACCATGCCATTTCTCACAACACACGTTTACTGAAATATTGGAAAAACAAATGTCCACCAGTCATTTATAAATTCCAGGAAATCATTACAACCATACACAACAGTATTTAAATAAAAGATATTTAATAATCACAATTACTGTTTCAACTCAAAATCATGGAATCAAATAATTACCACGTCAACATGATATCTCGCTGTGACTCATGTATTTCACCGAATGTATCATACCTCACGACTTGATATCGTGATACGTATCTCGAAATTGAACCTCGAGATACCCTAATCTAGTGGTAGTTTATACTCACATCTCATAATTAACAATGCTGGGTCCTAAAGCTAACCCTGGCATAGTCTAAATTTCCTATTATCATCTTGCATCATTCTCATTCCATATATAATATTATTAATCAATCAAACATTCATCCCCACACACATAATTACATCAAATACTACTAACACAATTAAATCAATCATCATTCAATTGAAATCCTGGTCATCACATAATCTATCACATAACAGTACATAAGTCATATAGGTATGAGTTTAGGAAAGGATTCCACTCACCAACATCATCCAACCCAAAATTCATGGACGCTCTAGCCCAAGGAACACATGCACAACAATAACTCAACTTCCTTGACTTTCCGAGCTCAAACTCCGCTTCAAGGTCAACCATTACCGCTGGAATTGCCCAAATCGGGCCTTAAACGAACTCCTATGGCCTCGAAACCAATAAAATCTGATCCGGAACGTCCCAAAACGCTAGTCACGCGCCGCCGTGACATCGGGAACAGTCCCACACGCCACCGGAAGGTCAAAACAAGCGCTCACGCGCCGCCACGCACCCTCACACGCCGATCACGCGCCTGCTACAATGTTCACGCTCCTGGACCGGTCCAACCCGTCCCGGCTCGACCTGACCCGGTCCAACTCGACCCGACCGGTTCACTCAACCCAACCGGTTCAACTCGACCCGACCGGTTCACTCAACCCGACCGGTTCAACTCGACCCGACCGGTTCACTCAACCTGACCGGTTCACTCGACCCGATCCGGTCTGACCCGACTCGACCGGTCGCCGGAGAAGACGATCGGCTGCCGGCACAGTCGACGAAGTCTGGCCGGAGAAGATGACCGGCAGCCACCGTCGCCGCCGTCTGGTTTCGCCGGAATCCCCCATTTCTGGCCGAAACTTCAAGCTTTTATAACTTCTTCCTTTCTTGACCGTTTTTCACGATCCACACATGTAAATTCATCTACTTTTCACCAGGAATCCAAATATGAGGTCAAAGTTCCGAGATCGTACCTGGTTTGGCCGAAAAACGACCGAGAAGATTCGGTCCACTTCCCTCCTCCGTCCGTCGCCTACGGCGGTGCTCCCGCTCCGATGATTACACGAAAAGACTCGTGGGGTCGCGGGGAAGATCCTTCCGGCCTTAGTTTCGGTCAAATCGGACTGAAATTCGTCCGATGAAAATGGTGATTTGGTGTTCGCACGGGAAGAATTTCGGGTAGGAGAGAGAGACTGCTTCCCCCCAATCCCCCGAGGAGAGAGAAAAACATCTGATATATAGTTCCAACTTTTCCAAAATTACGAAACTGCCCCTGAAGCTTCTAGACCCGTAACGAACTCACCGGGTCTCCGTTTTCTGCGTGCCGCCTGTCTACGAACTCGTGAGTTCGAGACCTACGTAACGACCCAAGAAAAATTCCCAAAAGTACTGCCAGTCAAAAAGTGACTCCTGAACCCGTCCAAAATCGAGGGTAAAATCGTCCAATTCTCAAAATACTTTAATTTCTGGTCCGGGTCGTTACAATAATGCCCATGATGCTCGATTCTTGCAACACCAAGTCCATCTTGGCTAAATTGGCAAACTGAATACCCTGCACAAGTGTTCTATCTCCTTTTTGATGCTTCATCGGCAAGTGCGATTATTAGAATATGAAGTTCAAAGGGAGAACTCGACTTTGCAATGACTGGAAAATGACCTTGCTACTTCCAAAGCCAGGATATCAGATCTTGTGGATATGATCAAAGCTTGTAATGCTAGTCTTGAAACCATTTCCCATAAGTCTCTCTAGGATGGTTATGATGATAGGTATATCACCCAAGTCGTCGGTCGACCTCATCCTTAGGGATGGTCTAAGGAGAAGCTAGCTGCAGATATCGAAATCCGCTCTAATTCATCTTAACTCGCTAACCATGATCTCCCTTGGGTTTCTTGTTTTGATGTAGGTCTTATCTTTCTTCTGGCCATCTATTGGCTTTTGTATGCAGGTCTAACATGTAGCAAACATCTTTTGTTGTTGTTTTCCTGATGCAAACTTTCATATCTCCCTTTTGCATTATTTGAGCAAACATGACAATGATCTCGACCATGTATGAGGGACTTCTTTAAAGGGATTTCCCTTTCGCTTTGCTTCTTCTAGGCATACCCTCTAGCAACCTTATTTTATAGACCCGATTGCTCTTTATTTGGTCTATTGTTGGCGGTGTGAACTACTTTCCATGGGAGCCCCATATCAAAAGGGGCATCTCTCATTCCTCATGAGTTAAGAATCCTTGTTCCAGTATTTTGTGGGTTGTTACCTCAATAGGGCGGCCATTTTTGTCTTCCCCTATTAGCTTGATGTTCCTCAACTTGGGATCATAGAAACTGGCTTCAGCCACCGTGGGAGTAGCTACGAAAGGCCTTGAGTCTGCCTGAATGGTCTCCCAAAAGCCTCATTCAAGGGCAGCTTCATTGGGATTTCAGATCACGATATGTTGGTGTAACGTGGAGGGAATACACATACTCTTGTGGATCCAATCCCTCACTAGCAACACGTTGTAGCTAGCAGTGCTGTCTACCACAAAGAATGCTAACATCAACTTCTTGGATCCAACCACGATCTCTAAGGGTAAAACCCCGTGAGTCTTGGTGATGGTTCCACTGAAATTAGACATTATGGTCGTAGTCGTCAAGCAATCCTGAAGGGTTCTGTTTAGCTTTTTCAGCATCTTAGATGGTAGAACATTGATGGAAGCTCCTCCATCAATCAACATTTTATCAATCGGGATCCCTTCCAGATGGGCCGTGATGAAGATAAGCCGTAGGTGATCTGCATTTCTTTGGTCAGATTAGAAAACATCATCTTCTCCCTGCGGAGAATGTATTCCGAGATGATGTTCTGATCTTCTTCATGATCAGTCTGTATTTCGTTCAAAGTTGGGGATGGCTCATAGGTAACAACATCACCATTCATCTGGTTAACCTGGTGGTAAACCGTAGCTAAATGTTCTGGTAGTACAACTACCAAGTCAACTTCAGCCTCAGCCTCTTGCTGCTTCTTATCAAACAAGTCATCCATTTCCATGACTTCCAATAGGTCTTTCTCGAATTCTTCTAATTCCTTCTTGGTCATCCCTTCACCATCGTCTTCTTGGATGTCTTGTTCATATCTCCCTTTTGATGTCGGGATATCTTTATTCTTGGATTGCTTGTTTGGCAAGTCTTCTTGCGCAAAGCTGCCGAATAAAATCCACCTATTTATCTTAGCAGAGGTCTTCGAGATGGAGTCTGGAAGAGACATAGTTCTAGCTTGTTGTCCATGGCTTCTTTCTTCTTCCAGTCTCTTTTAGGAGGGCTCGTTAATTCCTTTTTGGTCACGGGAGGGGTTTTTTGGTCTTTTTCGTTTTTGAGGAGAACTGCCCTCAAGTTCTTTTGGGCGCCCATATAGGCTCCATATTGCCTTTGGATCCTTCGCTTTGCCGACCTTCCCAATTCTTTAACTAGCTTTCCACCTTTTCCAGTTTCATACCACTTTCCCTCCCGAATTATTGCTTTATAGGACTTTGTCTTCACGGTTGTCTGCTCCAAAAGAGTAGGTCTATTGCAGTTGAAACTCTGCTGGCTAGCTTACCCCATAGTCTCTTGGCTAGCGACCCATTCATGCTTCTTTTTTATGTTTCCCAATCTCTGGAAAATAGAGCTATGAGGTAGCTTTCCTTTGGGACTATGTGGGCCAAAGTTTGTCACTGGGATTTTGTGGAAATCCTTATCCAGACAATCCTTTGAATCTTCAAGTTCCAGGTCTATTTTAGCACCTGGGGTCGATATCTCTAGGACACACTATGTCCTACACTTGCTACACATTACTACTCCAGCCACAACTGTAGCCAGCAACTTCTCAGGTTGCCGAATTTCTTTATTAGGTTTTGGTATCCTTGTTTATTGTCTTGGCCTTCTTTTCAGATCGCAGTCATTGAAGGTTGAGCATATTAACTGAGGCCATTGGGAAAGGATTTGTGTCCACTCCCATTAGTGCTTTAGGAATTGGGGCTAACCCAATATGCCCCTGGTAAATCAAACTTTGAATTGTGTCCCTGAACTAGACACAGTTGGTTGTGGCATGGTGTGGTGAAACATGCCACTTGAAAAATTATTTTCTTTTAATGTTCTCTAGCCTAGGAATCTCCTTCTTGGGTTCAAGTTTGATTACTTTCACCTTCACCAACACATCATAGATCTCTCCAGCTTTGGTGAGGTCGAACGAGTATGAGTTCAAAATCGGCACCTTGTTCGCGAAGTAACCTCCAATCGGATTGACAGGCCTCTGTTCCCAAGCGGGCTTAACCAATGATTTAAGGGTTACTGGTCCCTTTCTAGTGGTCTAGATCTCGGCTGTTGCAACCTCTAGTTCTTGCCCCTCTTTTTCTGTCTAAGATTCTTCCTTGATCTTCTTGTGCTCCACTTGATGCACAGGGATCTTGTTTTTGTAGAAAGGGGGTACTTTAGAGTTGTGCTTCTGTCTTTGTTCCTCCTCCAGTAAGCTTTCAAACTTGGTCGTTGATACTACGATTTCTTGAAGATCAGAAAAGGTAATATCATCAAATTTCTTTCTAAGTGAGAACCTTAGAGCTCTTTGTGCGATAGCCACCATCTGGGCATTGTTCATAGGGAATCTGAACTTCATCTTGAGTCTTTTGAGCCTGGCTATGAAACTCACAGTCGTTTCATGCTCTCCCTACTTTATAGCAGTTAGATCACTGATTGTGATCTCTGGTTCAATCATGTAGAACTCCTCATGGAACTTAGCTTCCATTTGCCCCCAAGTGTGTATGGATGCTTCCAGTAATGAAGTGTACTAAGAGAAAGCATCCCCAGATAAGGAACTACTGAACAATCGGAGTTTGAGGCAAGAGTTATCTTCTACAGCAACACACTGTGCTGAGAATCTTCCGACGTGCTCTAAGGACGAAGTGCTGCCATCTCCACTGAAAAGTGCAAATGTTGGTAGTTTGAAGTTTCTTTGGAATTGGTTGTCTTGGTCTACATAAACTAGATAAGGCTTTCTGTAGATCGGGACATTTTCTCTTCTCAGAGGCACTGCTTGGCCTTGCATCATTCGTCTTATTTCTGCCATATCGTTCATGATGGCCTGATGCTCTGGATTATGAAGTAGCCTTTAGTTAGGCCCAAATTCCTCTTATGATCCTGTATCCTTTGGATAAGATTTCCTCCAGTTTTCCAACTCACTTTTGCTTCTGATCGGGATGTTTTTGGACATTTTAACTTTTGATTCTTCCGGACTGACCAAAGGTGGTCGGTATTTGGAAGACATCCCAAATTCATCCTTTGGCATCCCATCGGGATTCTTGCTCGTCTCTGGGGTCTCATTCCCGGAGCCTTTTGAGAACATAGGCTCTGAGATCAAGGGTTTAAGGGTTGACATCCCAGATCCTGTAGTTTTCTTGGCTTTTTCTAAGCTCAACACTCCCAAGGGCGAGACGTTCACTTCTTTTTCTTCAGCTTTCCCTTGCTTGGAAAGCTCTTGGACCTGACGATTCAGGGCCTCTATCCGTGTACAGATCGGGGATAGGCAATCCATGATGAACTTCATCAAGTCTTCCTTGGCTATCTCCTAGTTGGTGATGTCTTCAACCTCTCCTTCGCTGGGAGTCTCCATGTCAGCTTCTCGTAGTGACAACTCAGGCATTGTTTCTCGGGAAATGCATTTCACGAATCTTCCTTTAGCATCTCGGCGTCCCTCAAAATATCTGAACTTGGACATGCACTAGAAAGAGTTCCACTAGGCATGTTAGACTATGTTCTACCCAAAAACTGTGATAGCGGGCCCGGGGTCGCCTTCGGAGGATCTCCGTTGAAATCTGAGTGCGGAGGAGCGGGCTCGTGTGAGTTTCTCTTAGTGATGAATTGTGTGGACTTGTTTTGGATGTTGGGTTTAGGTTGAAGGATGTGGGCGTATAGGCCTTGATACCACGATCTTATCCCTAGATGGGCAAACCAAGAAGTATATAGGCCTTAGCTGCCTTCAAAGTAGGCATGCCACTAGTAGAGACTGCTACTAGACAGTTCAGAGATGGGTTCTATTTGCGGCCCAAGAACCTTTCTTTTAATCAAGTGATTGTGAGGCAAGCGGGCAAATTGCTTGTGCTGTTCTTTTCTATGCCTTGTTCTTAATGTATCCAAAGACTTTAATAATTTTCTTTCCAATCTAGTCCAAGTTCATGTGATTTCCGATATGTTCATGTTAGCAGCTTGTTATTCAGTTAGAAGCCCTTACACACGCAGATTTCCTTAAATCGAGATGATAGTATTGGACAAAAACACATAGATGGTTTTACGACTTAGAAATAGTCGTAAAACACGCTAGTGGGTATATTCCGAATGCTTAACTTTCCTTAAGAAAATCTGTCGTATTGCGATGGAAGTAAAATATAATTATTGAAAGAGTTAATGTGTGAGTATTGAATGCACTGAGAAAATTACAAGTGCTGTAAGTAAATTATTTCTTTCGGATTCAAGCCTTTGAGGGGCACGATCTTCTGGAAATCATCAACTGAATGAACATCAGTCGGAATCATGCCATAGGTTGGCAGAGCATTCGAGAGACGTTGAGACGCCAAAGGTTGAGTTTATGGATGCCTCAAAGACTGAGTTGAGTGGTAGTGGGGATGATTTGAGTTTTTGGTGATCTTCAAGACTAACTTGAGCAGCAGTCGGGATGAAGCAAAGCTCTAAGTTTTTTGGTTTAAGAACTGAGAGAGGGGTTGAGAAGAGAACTGAATCTTGATCCTGGATCGAAGAAATATGTGATACCGTAATAGGTGAGCCTTTGAACAATGAAACTTTTGAGGGTTTGCAGTTGTTTTGAAATTGATTTGGTTGATCAATTTGTTTGATTGATTGATTGATTGGTTGTCCTTTGAGAAGAAGGCTTCTTCACCATTTATAGGCAGTGAGAAGCTGATCTGGATTGCCATGTAGACCTCTGCGGGACCTTGTTGGAAGAAAAGTAAACAATAAAAGTAATATTAATCCTAACAATTAAATCCTAGCAAGTGCACTAATCAATAGACAATATAGTGGTACAAGCAAGGGTCGAATCCCACAAGGACTAACTCAACAATGTAACCAAAGCAATAGATAGTTTAGTTCACAAGTAGGTACTCAAAATAAAAACAAAACACTAATTAGGTATGCTTGACTTTAAACAAAAGACTCAAAAATAAGACACTCAAACAGGACACGGACAGGAGGGGTTTAGTTTAAAATATGTTGTTAAAGTACATAACTTGGAATGCAAGAAACAAGTGAATAACAAAGGATTGAAATCAAATTAAAGGCAAGTTAAGGCAGTCCCTATCCACACCTAACCAAAATGTTTTCTTACTTGGTTTGTAAGGTTCAATTATCATGTTTACTTCTTGGTTTAGTGCCCATGCAAGAGTCCTGTTAAGCCTACTCTCACACATTTATTCCTTCTTACTTTGTATGTTCAGGTCTCTTAAGCGCTCTAAACTTCTAGTCAATTATGTCATAAGTCTCTTAAGCTATTACAACACAACAGAAAGCATTAAGTACAAAAGGAATTTAATAACACTACACTAACCCAAGAGATTACACGGTAACTCTAGGTGTGTCAGGGCTTCACAAATTATTTGTCTTATAACCCTTGATGCAAGTTCATCATTAAGTTGTGCAAGTAAAATGGCCAGTTTTAAAAACACAAAATCGTGTCAATAAAAGCAGTGAATCAATCTACCAATATAAACACAACAATCAAACCAAGCACCAAAACCAAATTAAGAAGTTTCCATGGTTAGGGCTTCAAGATCAGCCCTAACCTAAAGTAAACTACTCAACACACATAATGAAAAACATAAACATGAATTGCATTGAATATGAAAGTGAAAGATTAAACCCAATTATTCTCTCAAAGGCGGACTCCAAGCACAGCTTCAAGTAGTCCTCTAAGATCACAGTCAGGCCTTCGTGAACAAGCCTCACGCGAATAGCTCAACACTATAAGTAAACAAAAATATCTCTAAGTAATGTAAAGCGGAGCAAGAGCGTCGTGTCAAAACACTGAACAAGGCCTCCCTTTTATAGACAAGGGAAAACTACAAGGACTAGAATTAGAAACCCTAGGCTAGAGTGTTCTAGATAGCTATGGCACTCCTATGTAATTACAAAGCCCTTAAAATCTATGAAAACCAATCAGAAAAATGATGGGGGTGCAAATGCAAGCTGGCAGGTGTGAACACAAGCTATCCTGGCTGGCCCACGGTCTCCCCACGGTTAGACGTTGGAAACTTAGAACTTGGCCCTTGGGATGTCTTCGTCGTACCAAGGCGCGCCTTAGCACTTGAATAACTTCTACACGTGCCAAAGAGTCTAAAAATACTTCGTGTCTTGATCAAATGGCTAAAGGATGGAAAATGGCCTCATTGGAACTCACTAGGTCAGGTTAGGGACTTGACTTTGATGCAGTCACACCTTGTCTTGACATTGCGTCAGGAACACAAGCTTAGGATCATTTAGTTGTGGTGAAGGCACACCTTGGCTGGAACCTCGACTGGAACTTGGCACCTCTGGAACATGCACTTTGTGTCATGGGCGTGTCTGGGACACGATCAGGGACTCGGATGGGAAGTTCTTGGGACATGGCCTTGACATGTCCTAGCATGACCTTGGCACTTCTAGGACATGAACTTGATGTCATGACACACGGCTTTGAGACCTGGATGGGTTGATCTGAGGTACATGGTTTGCGCCCAAAATAGGGTGCACCGGCGCCCTTAGGGCCCAGTTTAGGACCCGATATTGGAATGAGGACATCTCCTTTAGTTGAACTCCGATTGAGTTATTCTTTTTCCTGTATTCTTAGAATTGCATTATCTTTATAAAAACTACACATGTCTCACAAGAGCATCATTTTCTACTTATGGATGGTCCGAAATTAAGTAAAATACAAGCAAAGAGGCATGAAATGACATGAAATATATGTAAGACGCATGACCTAACAAATGCCCCCAAACCTAGCTTTTGCTAGTCCTCGAGCAAAAAAAAGAATAAAAACTAAAAACATAAGCTAAAGACTCAATCTAATTAAGGATAGATCATTTAAACCCCTAGGTTCACCTAGTAGGAGGATTTTTGTCTCCTTTTACTTAACAACTAAAATACAAACAAAATACTAAACAGAATACTCAACAGGTTAATAAGGAACACAACAAATAGATCATGTCATGCCAAACTAAAGATATGCCTGTCTTAAATAGATCATGTGTAAGTGTGAATGCCCTTTGCTTCAAAATTTCAAACTTAAAATAACAAAGTTCAAATGCCTTAGGAAGATTTCTCCTCGACTCTAACCTTACTAGGAAACTCTCAGTTTCTCTCATGAATAGCCTACATCACTTATTATGGTACATCCAACTGAGAATCAAGAGCCTCTACATAAGATGTTAGTTCTTTAAAATTCAATGCAAAGTAATAATAATGAGATCAATTAATATAGAAAGAATTGAATAGTGTTTAAGAGTAGAACAAAGTAAATCTCTCAAAAAGAAAGGCATTAGGCTCAAAATCTCACATGGGGTAGTCTCCACTAATTTTCTAAAGTTCACTTAAACAAAGTCATCTTCTAGCTCAATTTCTTGAAGTTAGGCATTAAGTGTAATGAATATGGCACAAACTCAAGCATGGCATGGCTCTAGTAAGATACTAATGACTAGTCCACAATGCAATTTATTATATACTAGCAAAGTATTTAAGTACCTAGTGGTGTACCCCCAAACCTAAATGTTGCAAAATTTTGATCCACGCCCCCAAACCTAACATAAACATTGTCCTCAATGTTAACTAGTGAAAACACGAAGATCAAAATAAGTAAAGACTTACAGGCATGCAAAACAGAAAACATAAAGATAAGGGAAGAATCACAAACCAGGGCTAGGCTACCTTCTAGGAGCGCTTGATTTAACATCTAGGCAAGACGTGCCTTGCAAGTTAAGCAAGGGGAGGCACGGTCAGGTCTACTTCTTGAAAAGCAGGTGCTAGAAAAGCTTCTAAGTATGGTTTCAGGCGATGGCCATTTACCTTCAATTCGAAGCCATTGTAGTCTGACTTGATTTCCACGGCACCATGGGGTAGTACCTGGAGGACAGTGTAGGGTCCTGACCATCTTGATCGTAGCTTGCTTGGGAAGAACTTGAGACGTGAATTGAACAAGAGGACTTTCTATCCCACCTCAAAGGACTTTCGGACCAGGTGCTTGCCATGATAAACCTTGGACTTTTCTTTGTAGATTCTGGAGCTTTCATAACCTTCATTCCTTAGCTCCTCAAGCTCTTGCAATTGAAGCTTCCTATGGTGTCATGCCTTATTTATGTCCATGTTGACACGCTTGATGGCCCAAAAGGCATTGTCCTCTAATTCCATAGGAAAATGGCATCCTTTGCCAAAAAATAGCCTAAATGGGGACATGCCAATTGGTGTCTTGAAAGCAGTCCTATAGGCCCAAAGGGCATCATTGATCCTATTGGGCCAATCCTTCCTTGATGGTCCCACGGTTTTCTCAACGATGGCCTTGACTTCTCTATTGGAGATCTCGGCTTGTCCACTAGTTTTGGGATGATAAGGGGTCGAGATCCTATGTGTGACACCATATTTTCTCATGAGGGCCTCAAAGGACCAATTGCAAAAGTGTGAGCCACCATCACTAATGATGGCCCGTGGTGTGCCAAACCTTGATAGGATATGAGATTGGATGAAACTACACACTACTTTAGAATCATTAGTCTTGGTTGGAATTGCTTCCACCTATTTCTTAACATAATCAACAACAAGTAGAATGTAAAGAAAACCAAAGGAGTTTGGGAAGGGTCCCATAAAGTCAATGCCCCAAACATCAAAGATTTCAACAACTAAAACGGAGTTTAGGGGCATTTGATCTCTAGGGCCAATATTACCTTGTCTTTGGCACTTGTCATGCGTGAGGACATGTTCATGGGCGTCCTTGAATATGGTGGGCCAATAGAAGCCACATTGAAGGACTTTGAGGGCTGTCTTTTTGGCGCCAAAGTGGCCTCCACAGGCCTTGTTGTGGTAGAAATCCAAGATCGACTTGACTTCATGATCTGGGATGCATCTCCTTATGAGCTGATCAGGGCAATGCTTCCATAGATAGGGCTCATCCCATGTGTAGTATTTGTATTTCTTGACAAGCTTGTCACTTTGAAACCTAGACAGATGAGAAGGAATCAAGTTAGTAGCCAAATAATTGATAATGTCAGCATACCATGGGTCAAAAGCTTTGAGGTGGAAGAGCTGCTCATCCGGGAAGCTCTCTTGGAGAGGATGTTGGTCCACTTCTTCATTGGACCCGTGGATGATTCTGCTCAAGTGGTCAGCCACCACATTCTCACTATTCTTCTTGTCTTTGATCACTAGATCAAAATCTAGGAGCAATCGCATCCATCTGATGAGCCTAGGCTTGACATCCTTCTTGTTGAGCAAGTACTTAAGATTTGCATGGTCAGTATAGATAATAACTTTTGTTTGAAGCAAATATGACCTAAACTTCTCTAAATCAAATATCACAACTAAGAGTTCCTTCTCAGTAGTAGAATAATTAAGTTGAGCATCATTTAAAGTTCTACTAGCATAATAAATAACACGTGGCAACTTATCTATTCTTTGGCCCAAGACGGCCCCAATGGCATAATCTGAGGCATCACACATAAGCTCAAAGGGTAGGTCCTATGTTGGTGGCATGATGATAGGGGCTGCCGTGAGCTTGTCCTTGAGGGCCTCAAAGGACTCACGGCATGCCTGGTTGAACTCAAAGGCTGCATTTTTTTCAAGCAGATTGCATAAGGGTCTTGTAATCTTGGAGAAGTCCTTGAAGAACCTCCTATAGAATTCAACGTGTCCTAAGAAGGATCTAACTTCCTTGACTGAAGTGGGATAGGGTAGGCAACTAATGACATCAATCTTGGCCTTGTCAACTTCTATGCCACAGCTGGACATGACATGGCCAAGCACAATGCCTTGCTGGACCATGAAGTGACACTTTTCCCAATTTAGAAGTAAATTGGACTCCCTACATCTCTCAAGTACACTGGACAAGTTTGTTAGAAATAAATAAAATGAGTTGCCAAAAATAGAGAAATCATCCATGAATACCTCAATGATGTCCTCCACGATGTCTGAAAATATGCTCATCATGCATCTTTAGAAGGTGGCATGGGCATTACAAAGGCCAAAGGGCATCCTCCTGTAGACAAACGTGCCATAGGGACATGTGAACGTTGTCTTCTCTTGATCCTCAGGTGCAATGGTAATTTGATTGTACCTTGAATAACCATCTAAGAAACAACTTTGAGAGTGACCTGTAAGTCTTTCAAGCATTTGGTCAATAAAAGGTAATGGAAAGTAATCTTTGCAAGTAGTAGAAATAAGTTTCCTATAATCTATGCATACTCTCCATCCAATTTTGAGGAACAAGCTTTGAGGAACAAGCTCATCTTGTTCATTCTTGATGACTGTGATGGCACTCTTCTTAGGCCAACTTGAACTGGGTTGATCCACTTGGAATCTGAGATGGGGTAGATGATGCCCACGTCCAAAAGCTTAAGGACCTCCTTTTTTACCACCTCCTTCATGGGAGGATTGAGGCGCCTATGAGCCTCCCTTGTAGGCTTGGCATCCTTTTCAAGGATGATTTTGTGCATGCATTTGGAGGGGCTTATCCCTTTGATGTCAGTAATGCTCCACCCAATGGCATGCATGTTGTCCCTAAGAACCTGCACTAATTGGCTTTCTTGCAAAGATGTTAGATTAGAAGCAATAATGACCGGTAAAGTGTTATTCTTACCTAGAAATGCATATTTCAAGTACTCAGGCAAAGGCTTAAGCTTAAGTGTGGGAGCTTCTATGATAGAGGGAAGGGTCTTTGCTTCCTTAAGAGGCAAGGTTTCAAACCCACGTGGGTGTTGAGGGTATTGAGGGATAGCCTCAAGCATATTAAGTTTCTCAATGACACGACCATCATGGCTATTTTCATTTTGAGAGGGCAAGGTTAAGGCCTTCTCAAGAGGGTTGTCTATACAAGCATTCATAATGGTTTGGTGAAACAAGGATTCCATGGTGTTCAAAGGAAAGTCAATGATAGGCTCATGTGGATATTGCATAGTGTCATGTATGGAAAAAGTCCTAGTTTTATCTAACACCTTGATAGGTATTTGTCCTTGGTTCAAATTGATATCACAATTTATGGTGGCCAAGAGAGGTCTCCCAAAGATCAAGGGAGGATCCTCACTTTCTATTGTCTTTCCATGTTTAAAATATAAAAGTCAGCAAATATGCATGTATCACCTATTTGAACTATAACATCCTCAATCATGCCTATAAGTTTTGTCACAAATGAATTGGCAAGTCTAATACACCGAGTAGGTTTTAAATCTCCTAATGCAAGTGAATTGTAAACATGAAAAGGCATGATACTTACAGAGGCTCATGTGTCACACAGACAATGCTCAAACCTTTTGGATTGGATGACACACGGCAAGGCAGGAGGGCCTGGGTAATTTTCCTTGGGTGGTAAGCCTTGGAACTTGTTCAAGGTGGCTGCACTAATGTCTAAGACATTGTTAGGGTCAAAGCCTCGTTTCCCAGCCACTAGATCCTTAAGAAGCTTGGCAAAGATGGGCATGGTCCTCACAAGCTTAGAGAATGGCAATGTGATTTGAAGCTTGTGAAGCATGCTTGTGAGCTCTTGCTCAAACTGAGCATTCTTATCATTTTTTTGGAACCTACGAGGAAAAGGTAAGTCAACATCATTAGTAACTAGTGGATTACTAAAACTAACTTTAGACTTAGAATTTAAAGGCAAAATAGGGTTAGAAGGCTCATTATGAGGTGCTGTCGTGTCCTGGGCATTGATGTCTAGAGGTGTCTCGGGTTGGCCAGATTCTGGTCCTGAGGCAGAACTGCGCCCTAAAACTGACGCATGGGCAGATTTTGTGGCAAGGGCCTGAACTTGATTTTTCAGCCTCGTCCAAGGTCTCTTGGGTCTCAGTTGAGCTTTGAAGCTCTTGTCCACTCCTAAGCTGAATGGCTTTGGCAGTGGCCTTGGGATACATGTTCTTGGGATTGACTTGGACTTGGCTAGGCAATTGGGGTCCAGGGTCCAACTTGTTGAGTTGGCTTGCCATCTAACCTACATGAGTTTCCAAGGCTATAATGGCACGGTCTGTCTTCTGCTGGAAATTTATGGTGTGTTGAAGCAAATTTTGTTGGAAAGTAGCATTACTCTGAATTAGATCAGCCAGCATGTCTTCCAAGGATCTCTTTGCTAGGGCAGGATTGCCTTGAGGATGTTGAAGGACTTGAGTGGGAACCTGAGGGCCCACGGCATGCCCTTGGAATCCAGGGGGTGCCGTAGGGTTTTGAACATTCTGATTGTTGTTCCACTTGAAGGTTGGATGGTTCCTCCATCCAGGATTGTAAGTGTTGGAATAAGGGTCATTCCTAGGCCTCATGCCCTCATTGTACCTTCCAATATAGTTTGCATCCTCTACCATAGGCCATGTCTGAGAGTCATGGCCTTGAACTGAGCACACATCACGAGTCATAGTGGGCTTAGCCTTGGTATCACATAGTTGCTTCACCATAGCTGTGAGTTGAGCTATGGTGTCATCCTTATCTCTACTCACACTATTAAGGGTCCTAGCTTGTTGTCTCCTATAGCTAAACTGCTTTTCTCTTTGAGCAATGCTCTCAAATGCTGCCCTTGCTTCCTCAGTCATGCTCTCCAAGACTCCCTTGGATTGAGAGTTGACCATTACCCTATCACTAGTCTTCAAGCCACCATAGAAATATGGCATTAAGTGGCACTCATCAATGTTGTGATGAGGGCATTCTTGAATCATTCCATTGAACATTTCCCAAAACTCATAGAAAGATTCATCCTCAGCTTGTTGGGCTGCCATGATATGTGCCTTGATCTTATTGATTTTGGACACGGGGTAGTACTGAGTGAGGAACTTAGAGGACAAGTCCTTCCACAAAGTGATGGATGTTGGTGCTAGTGAATGGAACCATGCCTTAGCCTTAAAGACAAGGCTAAAATGGAACAAACTCAATCTGATCTCAGCTTCAGTCATGCCATTAATCCTTAATGTGGAACAGACTTCCACAAACTCCTTAATGTGTAGATGGGGGTCCTCAGCCGAAAGGCCATGGTACTTAGGCAGCATGTGGATTGTGCCTGACTTGAGCTCAAAGTTTTCCACCGTGGATGGTGGAAAGACAAAGGGGAATTAGTCCTCACTGACATGAGGAGTAGCATACTCCTTAAGCAGCCGTGGCGGTGGGTTAGCTAAGACACGTTCATCAGCCATCCTTACAGGGCTTGGTGGTGGACTTGGATGACGGGAATTGTGGACAGATGATGAAGCAGATGATGGAATTGAAGAGAAGTTCCAGGCAACGGTGCCATAAACTTGTTGGAAGAAAAGTACAACAATAAAAGTAATACTAATCCTAACAATTAAATGTCCTTACTCCCCTCACACATAGGTGATGCTTTCTGCTGCCAATGTTGAAAATGAAAATAATCATGTATAGGGGGGTAGTGGTTCTCTTGATAGGCATGTCATGCAGGCTTAGGCAACCCAACCCCCATGTCCCTTCGAGTCCCTCGGTGTCCCTTTGAGCCCATCGGTGTCCCTTCGGAGTTCCTTCCAGTCCCTTCTCATGCCAGGTTGGGCCATAGATGTCTTCGGGACACCCTCCCAAATGGCCAACCATGTCGGTTGAGTGCTTGCCTTTAGTTATTACCATGCCCAGCGTTGCGGGCTTGGTTCCACTCGATGTTCCCACATTGTCGTCTAATAATTTTGCTGGCCGACCATAGCGTTTCGTTTGGTGGTTCTGGGCTTTAGCTAACGTCATAGCGTGTGAGTGGTGAATGGGGTGATGCATCGGCAGACTCCTTGCTTAGGCAACGAACTGCTATCTCATTCCTTCCTCAATGATGAATGAAGATTGGATTGCACCCAAAGAGGGTTCCTATTTTAGCTGCTTATCGTAATGGAATGGTGCCTCTCGTTGTCCCGTTGAGCCCATCGGTGGTCCCTTTGGCTTCCCTTCGAGTCCCTTGGCATCCCTTTGCGTTCCTTGACAAGTCCCCTAGAGTCCATGCGCCCTAAATGTGCATTACTCCCCTCGCACATAGGTGATGTTTCCTGCTGTTAATGCTGAAAATGAAAATAATCCTATATAGGGTGGTAGTGGTCATCTCCTCCCTGTTTCCTAAATGTCCATTACTCCCCTCGAACATAGATGATATTTTCTATTGCCAATGCTAAAAATGAAAATAATCATATATAGGGGGTAGTGGTTCTCTCGACAGGAAGGCGATGTCTCGCGGGCTTGAGCAGCCCACCCCCCATGTCCCTTCGAGTCCCTCAGTGTCCTTATGAACCCATAGATGTCCATTCAGAGTTCCTTCCAGTCCCTTCTCATGCCAGGTTGGTTCATAGATGTCTTCGGGACACCTTCCCAAATGGCCAGCCATGTCGGTTGAGGGTTTGCCTTCGGTTATTACCATGCCCAGCGCCGCGGGCTTGGTTCCACTCGATGTTCCCGCATTGTCGTCTAGTAATTTCGCTGGCCAATAAATGCGTTTCGTTTGGTGGTTATGGGCTTTAGCTAACATCATGGCGTGTGAATGGTGAATGGGGTGATGTGTTGGCAGACTCCTTGCTTGGGCAATGAACTTCTGTCTCGTTCCTTCCTCATTGATGAATAAAGATTGGATTGCACCCAAAGTGGGTTCGTGTTTTAGCTGCCTGTCATAATGGAATGGTGCCTCTCGTTGTCCCTTTGAGCCCATCGGGGGTCCCTTTGGCGTCCCTTCGAGTTCCTCAACGGTCCTTTGAGTTGCTTGACAGGTCCCCTGGAGTCCTTGGGCACTAAGCAATAGACAATATAGTGGTAGAAGCAAGGGTCGAATCCCACAAGGACTTGACTCAACAATGTAACTAAAGCAATAGATAGTTTAGTTCACAAGTAGGTACTCAAAATAAAACAAAACACTAATTAGAAATGCTTGACTTTAAATAAAAGACTCAAAACAAAGACACTCAAACAAGACACAGACAAGGGGTTTAGTTTAAAATATAATGTAAAAGTAAATAACTTGGAATGCAAGAAACAAGTGAATAACAAAGGATTGAAATCAAATTAAAGGCAAGTTAAGGCAGTCCCTATCCACACCTAACCACAACGTTTTCTTACTTGGTTTGCAAGGTTCAATTATCATGTTTACTTCTTGGTTTAGTGCCCATGCAAGAGTCATGTTAAGCCTACTCTCACACTTTCATTCCTTCTTACTTTGTATGTTTATGTCTCTTAAGCGCTCTAAACTTCTACTCAATTATGTCATAAGTCTCGTAAGTTATTACAACACAACAGAAAGCATGACACTACACTAACCCTAGAGATTACACGGTAACTCTAGGTGAGTCTCGTATAACCCTTGATGCAAGTTCATCATTAAGTTGTGCAAGTCAAAGGGCCAGTTTAAAGAACACAAAATAGTCTCAATAAAAGCAGTGAATCAATCTACCAAGATAAACACAACAATCAAACCAAGCGCCAAAAACAAATTAAGAAGTTGCCATGGTTAAGGCTTCAAGATCAGCCCTAACCTAAAGTAAACTACTCACCACACATAATGAAAAACATAAACATTAATTGCATTGAATATGAAAGTGAAAGATTAAACCCAATATACTCTCAAAGGCGGACTCCAAGCACAGTTTCAAGCACTCCTCTAAGAACACGGTCAGGTCTTCGTGAACAAGCCTCACGCGAATAGCTCAACACTATACGTGAACAAAAATATCTCTAAGTAATGTAAAGCGGGCCAAAAGTGTTGTAACAAAACACTGAACAAGGCCTCCCTTTTATAGACAAAGGAAAACCTTGTCCTACAAGGACTAGAATTAGAAACCCTAGGCTAGAGTGTTCTAGAATAGCTATGGCACTACTATGTAATTACAAGTCCTTAAAATCTATGAAAACCAATCAGAACAAGGTTGGGCGTGCAAATGCAAGTTGGCGGGTGTGAACACAAGCTATCCTGGCTGGCCTGTGGTCTCCCCGCGGTCAGACGTTGGAAACTTAGAACTTGGCACTTGGGATGTCTTCGTCGCGCTAAGGCGCCCCTTAGCACTTCAATAACTTCTACACATGCCAAAGAGTCTAAAAACACGTCGTGTCTTGATCAAATGACTAAAGGATGGAAAATGGCCTCATTGGAACTCACCGGGTTAGGTCAGGGACTTGACTTTGGTGCAGTGGCTCCTTGTCTTGATATTGCGTTAGGAACACAAGCTTGGGCTCATTTAGCTGTGGCAAAGGCACGCATTGGATGGAACCTCGACTGGAACTTGGCACCTCTGGAACATGTACTTGGTGTCTTGGGCGTGTCTGGGACACGATCAGGGACTCGGATGGGAAGTTCTTGGGACATGGCCTCGACATGTCCTGGCATGATCTTGGCACTTCTAGGACATGAACTTGATGTCATGAGACACGGCTTTGGGACCCGGATGGGCTGATCTGAGGTACTTGGTATGCACCCAAAATAGGGCACAATGGCGCACTCATGGCCTAGTTTAGGACCAGATATTGGAATGAGGACATCTCCTTCATTGGAACTCCAATTTGAGTTATTATTTTTCCTATATTCTTATAATTGCATTATCTTTCTAAAACCTACACATGTCTCACAAGAGCATCATTTTCTACCTATGGATGGCCAGAAATTAAGCAAAAGAAAAGCAAAGAAGCATGAAATGACATGAAATACATGTAAGAACTATGACCTAACAGACCCATGTTGCAGTTGGCTTGTCGCAAACATCCCCTCTGCCTTCTTATCCTTTATGCGCGTAAGAACCGACTTGCCCTCCTCCAAATTTTCACGTATGTGCGCTCCAAGTGGGCGCTACTGGGATGGGCCCCGTGAATTGGGCATTTAATCTAGTTGGTCATTTGCTTTGACCCAACGCAGGATTTTTTCGGATGTAAACAGTAGCTCAAACCCTAACACTCCCCCGAAGAGCCGGCATTGGAGATACTCCAGACTCCAAGACAAAGCCCTTGTGCATATCACTTAAAAAAAAGCCCTTGTGCAAGCATAGTTTGCTCCAAAATGACAACCATATAAAGCTACTTAACATATAGTAATTTATGAAACTTACAAGAAAGTAGCCTCTCTATTCGAACGGCAAAACAAGAACAACCCCATTAAAAACATCGAGAACTTCATCTCCTAATGAATTCAACTCCTATAAATTTCTTCACACCTTACTCATTTCATCAAAACCACAAATTCGATCACGAGCAATAAGTAAACGATCGAGAGAAGGGGAAAATTCGATAAAGATGTCGAAAGGAGAGGTTGTTCTTTTGGACTGTTGGGTGAGCCCTTTCTGCATGAGGGTGAAGATTGCCTTGGCGGAGAAGGGCATAAAGTTCGAAGAGAGAGCTGAGGATCTTTTTGGAGGCAAGAGTGAACTGCTGCTTACTTCGAATCCTCACGGGAAGGTGCCGGTGCTGCTTCACGATGGAAACCCGGTGTGTGAGTCGAGCATCATTGTTGCCTACATTGATGAAACCTGGGTTTCTCCACCACTAATCCCCTCTTGCCCTTATGCTCGAGCTCAAGCAAGGTTTTGGGTTGACTTCATCGACAAAAAGGTTGGTTTCTATGAGTACTGCATTACATATACAAATATCCATTTAGTTTTTAATTTTCAATTTGATATATAATATATAACCATTAATTTGATCTCAGTTACTAACATAGCTTGTAAAATATGAAATGGCTGGTATATATATATAGTACGTTCATGTATTATTCAAATTTATGTGAAAAACACACACACATATATATATAGTAACTTTCTTTTTAATTAATACGGTTATATATTCGGCCATTATATAACATTAGACTTTTTATATGCATTTTGCACTTGTGATATTATTTTGTAAGCTCGTGCGGATCTTTAAATTCCTTTATATAAAATTTATAGTAATTTATTTTTTTTTAATTTATGTATTTTTATATATAAAAATAAATAAATAAAAAGATGAATTAGTGGGAAGTGAGGGTTAACCACCAAAATGTGAGATTATTATTGTACACTCATTATTTATATTTAATTAAACATTTTTATATAGTTAAATGAAGGGTATATATGGAAAGAAAAAGACTTCACCAAACCACCTTCTTCCATTTATAATAATAGGGATATTTATTTAATATATGTAGTTTTTTTATTCAATAATCTATTAACAATACATATATTAAAAAAATAACATATATAATACGTGAAATTTATGTGTGTGTATAATTAAAAATTATGTCGAAATCACATATATATTAGATGGGAATAGTACGTATGACTATCCCCTGAGCGTATAGCAAAAATAGCCATGACATGGGTTGCTTTGTTACTCTCGTGGTACGTATATTTAAGAAGTGTACGAAAAACCGAAAAAATATTGACAACAAATATGTATCTACATTTATGATATGCCCACAATATGCCATATGTAATTACCCGATATCTTGAGAATTTCTATATTATTTCATAATAGATTACTGTTTTTATTATCATTTTGGCAAATAAATTCGATGAGTTAACTCAAAGTATATAGCCTATAAATATATGTGTGTAACTTAATTTTTGTGCACTATTTGATTGAAGTTGTTCGATGCTGGGGGTGCTATATGGAAGAGCAAAGGAGAAGCACAAGAAGTGGCTGTAAAGGAATTCATCGAGATCGTGAAGCAGCTGGAGAAAAGCCTTGGAGACAAGGATTTCTTCGGTGGTGATAGTTTCGGTTACGTTGACATCGCCGCCATCGGGATCACAAGCTGGTTCGATGCATTCGAGAGATTCGGAAACTTCAAGGTTGAAGATCACGCACCAAAATTCTCAGCTTGGATTAAGAGGTGCTTGCTCAGAGACAGCGTTGCCAAAGTCATTCCAGACCCAGAAAAGGTGTATGAATTTGTCGTCTCTTTCAGAAAGATGCTCGGCATTTAATAGAAAGAGACTAAGAGAGCTACATTGAAATCAACCTTATTACATGCATTTTGAAATCACGTGTTTAATTATTAGGGCCTTCCTTATTATCAATCCCTATATATATATATGGGGGAACAAAAGTAAGGGAAAATAATCATTTTCCTTCATCTTCAATTCCTCTCTCGAATATGCTGGATTGAGTTACATATGGGGAAATGAGTCTCTTGACTACTTTGTTTTCAACTAAATAAATGGAACTCTGTGACTGATGATGAAGGTATTGTAACTTATGAACTTGTTTTATTTGCGAGCTCGTTTGGTAATTCATCATTATTTCAAATTTTGCTTTCAATTTTCCATTAGCTTGTTTTTTTGATATATGGAGAAAGTATAGAAGAGAGCGAAGAGATTAAAAGATATAGTGGCATGGAGATGTAAAAAAAAATAAAAGGAAAAAAAAAATTTCGTTTTAGTTTTAATTTAGGATAAACTACATAAAAGTATCCAAACTATAAGGGTCATTTCAAGTTCATACCCGAACTATAAATTTTTTATCTAGGTACTCAAAATATCAAAACACAACATCTAGGTATCTATCGTTAGAGGCTGAACTGACAATTTTTGGTTAAATTGTTTATGCTGAGTTGGATTTCATGTGGATAAAAAATAATTAAAAATTAAATATATTAAAAACAATTAATAAAATTTTACAAAAAGTTATAAAACAAAATTATTTAAAAAATAAAAACCCTAAACGCCTCACACCATTCATCCATGTGTCTCCCAGTCCTCGCATCCTCAAAATCTCATATCGATGTTCCGCACTACTCTCTCGGATCTCCTCGACGATGGCATCTTCAATGCCGACGACGATAACTAGAAGTTCCAGCGCCAAGTCTCCAGCCACGAATTCAACACCAAGTCTCTTCGTAAATTTGTCGAAAAGGTGGTCGACATTGAACTCTATGATCGCCTCATCCCCATCCTTTCCAACTTCGCCATCAACAAATCAATTCTAGACCTCCAAGACATGATCCAATGCTTCGCTTTCGATAACATCTGCAGAATCGACCAGACTTACCTTTTTCCCTCTCTGCCCCTAGCCAAATTCGCAGTGGAGTACGACGACGCCATTCAAATTAGTAGTAGCATGTTCAAATTGCCAAAACCGGTATGGAAATTCAAAAGGGCTCTCAGAATTGAGTTCGAAAAGCATCTTTGATCAGTGGTGAATGATGAAATTGCCCACCCCAACACCGATTCGATGAAATTTCCCACCCCCAACACCGATTCGATGAAATTGCCTCCCCTTTCCACTGACAAGGATGAAATTGCGTCCCTCTCCCTTCCAAATATTTCTCATGGTGCTGGTCCACCTCAGCCCCTTCGTCCCCATAATCATCAGTGTTGATCTGATCAAGCATCAACACCAACCCCATAGCGAACGCCGCGTTGAACCCGGCCTTGATGCACAGAGAGAAGGTGTCCTTCCCGAGCACCATGTGGGTCGAAGCATCCACTTTGCGTCTAATCTCAGCCATTGATTCCCTTTCCGCATTGAAGATCGTGCAACATCTCTGCGCAAATGAGCCCTCGATCTTGATGGGTTTTATGGATTGATTGGTAATTACCTCGGGTAAGGCGAGCCCTTGATGGGTTTTTGGTTGTACTTTCTCCAAGCCCAAGAATCAGACGGCGGCAGAGTGTTACTGTTGTCGCCTTTGATTGGTATCGACACCACTCGCTTCTGTATGGCTCGCCGAGCACTGTAACAATAGAAATGAATGTAAATTATAAGCATTGCGAACATGAAATGGTTCGATTTAATTTCTGAATTGGGACGAAAGTACAGACCTTTTCTTTGGGGAGGAGGTGGAAGTTGTGATCTTTGAGAGGTCGCTGAAATTGGTAGACGGCGGAGGAGAGTCAGAGCTATTTTCCGGCATGGAGGTGGTCGTATTATCATTCTCTTCTTGGTCGCTCATAAACTGTTTGTTGTTGTTGCTGTTCCTGCTGAAAAATGTGGAGTCCATTGTTGGGACTTGAAAGCTCTGAATTTGATGGCTCGGATGATGATGCTTGCAGCAAACACAAAGTGGCTTCTTTAAAGAGATAGAGAGAGGGAGATTGTCAGATTGGGAGAGTTTTGGTGATGCGGTTTAGAGGCAGAAGAAGAAGGAACAAATTGAGGGGCAGGGGTGTAGAAATATGGGGGGGGTTTTGGGTTACGGGAGGACGGCGAAGACGAAGACGAAGTAGGATGAGAAGGAAGTTAGGTTTTTTATTTTTTATTTTTTTTGTTTATTTATTTTAATATTTTATTAATTATTTTTAATAGATTTAAAAAAATATATATCAATTACCCCACAAGTGCCACTTGGGTACTTAACAAATTTTTTTAACACATTGCTAACGCGGAGTACCTAAATGTTATGTTTTGATGGTTTGGGTACCTAGATGAAATTTTTTATAATTAGGGTATGAATTTGAAATGACCCTTATAATTTAAATATTTGTTAATAATTCCAACAGGCCAACATTGCGGTTATATATATGAACAAGGATGGGCACGCATGTTGTTCATTTGCATTGGAATGATCCCATTTCCCGTAAGGCCTTAATAATGGTATTTGATGGAAGCTGAACTATCATATTGTGGGCAGCCTATACATGCTGGTGTTGGGCCATGCATGGCCTTAATTACCTTAAAGTTGCCTGAAATTTTGGCTTAAAGTTGGCCATAACCTGTTCGACGAAATTACTCAATGAACTTGCTTTTGTTCCTTGCACAATAGTGACCTGCTTAATTTCGTCCCTTACACAATAATGACCTGCTGCTGTTCCTCGCACAATAATAACTTAGTTCTTCCATAGTTTTATATTCTTGTCAAACATTACGTGCTGCCAAGTTCTCAGATTTAAAAATTAGCTAGCGGCTAGCCTCACGAAAGAAGAGCTTGAAAAAGATGAACTTTTATCTTTCTTTCTTTTTTCCTTTGAAAGAGTGAACGGGGTCTTCTTATGTACTTTTTTTAAAATTTTTGGAAAGAGAAAAAAGATTTAAGTGGAGTCCTATATTCTTTGCCCAAAAAAAAAAAGTAGTCCTATATTGAATATCCTTTCCCTAACAAAAGTAGAGAAGCCTTATACGTGGAAAATAAAAAATTAAATAAATCTTTTTAAGAGATAAAAGTCTTACATAAAGTGAAATTCGGAATATGAAATAAAATATTATTCTTTTTTGAATTTGAAGTATCACCAAGGTCACAAAAATGCGGAGGATTTTTGTATGTATAATTTTGTAATGTTTTGATCTTCATAAGTGCTCACCACAATATAAATATCCCATTGATATTTCCTTCTATTGATAAAATTAATTTCTAATCATGCAATTTTTTTTGGGAGTTTTAGTTTTGGTTGTATTGATAACGAATCTACAATGAAATATTTACATATAAAAAAACGGATGCATTATAAAATAATAAATATTCATGGGTCCGCTAGTAAACGAAGTTTAGGAACTTTTACACGTCGACCCCTCGGGAAAAAACTCCTAAGTCCACCCAGCGCCATTGCCTCCACTCACCCTTTTCGAGTCAAGTAGTGCACAAGGAAGAGGATATCTAAGATTTGTGTGAAGATTTGAGAGAGATGGATGGCGGGGCTGATTGGAGAGTGAAATTGTGTTAGGTGCGTAAATTGTTGTTATTTGTTTGTCATTATAGATTTGAGTTAAACACAGTAGAAGCAGGATTCTGTTGCCAAACCACGTTAAGTTGCATTCATCTTGTCTTGTTTCTTAATGTTTCTTATTTACTAGTCAATTTTCTACAGGTATCATGCTCATCAATCCCTTCGCAAGCCTTTGCCCATTCTCTACCAAAATCACCTAACCTAAATCTTATCTTGTCAATCTCATCTAAATAATTAGAAACGAATGAAAAACTCCAACTCAAGTGTCAAAGCTCAAAGGGTCCTCCTACATTTGGCATTGAAATTTAGATGTGCAAACAAATCTTACCTACATATCTCATTCCCAGCTCATGCAATTGAAATTCAGATGTGCAGCACAAATATTACAAATTATCCATTCAATTTGAGTGCAAATAAAAATATTCAATTAATACAAATTGATAAAAAAGGTATAGCAACCTAGGGGACTGCGAGTCTCTACATTTAGCTTTCAAACAATATGTAAATTACATGGATATACAATAAGAGGAGGAAGAATTTGACAAATTTACCAAATAAATCAGCCACTAAATATTAAATTCTATATTCATGTGCTTGCAATAACTAGAAATTGAATTTGAATTTTTTTCTATAAAATGATATTGGAAGAGGTAGATTACATTCAGATATCCATTTCGCTCTTCTTTACGATAGTCGAATTCAAAATCTCTCATATAATGTGTAAAAAACAAAGTACTAAACCGTAATACTTAAGTTCTCATTTGCAAATAGGGTCGAGACTACCCCAGCTATAGCCCTTCCAAGGTTTTTATTTTATTTTAAAATTATGTATTCGGTTCTTTATTTGCAAATAGGGTATAACCTATTTCATAAATTCAGCCCATCTGAACCTAACATCCTAAATAAAACTAATATAATTGGTCTTAGATAGTGATATTTGTATTTGTATTGCTTGTTGATTCATGGTTATTATTGTAATTTTTTTTTCTATTAAGCTTTTATTTATATATAGATATGCATTTAAAGGCTATGTTCTCCTAACTAGGTATATCTTTGTATTTTTATTAATGAAATTCACACATATCGTCGTATTTTTTTTCGATTTTAACATGTCAATTTAGCCAATTCAAAATTTGGATCCATGAACCATTCATTTTTGCAAATAAAAATAACTACATCCTACCATACCATCAGCAAATTACAAAGACAAACAAAATTGACTCCGTATTGAGAACCACAACGAGTGCTGTAGTTGTCAAATTACCAGAGTGAACCTAGTGCATAATAGTCAGCAGAAGTTCGAAACGGGTGGAAAAAAAACATGCGACAATTGAGCATGTGGTGGATTGTACACGTGCAAATATTATATAATGTGGGTTTGGTGTCGTTCTGTATAATACTCTGTTTCTGCACAACTTACGAAGAAAACAAACACAGTAATGGAAGTGCAGATTCACTTAAAAATCTCAAACGGAAAAAATAAATTGGAAAAAAACCCAAACAAGGAAATATAATCTCCCTTTGATTTTGCTTCTATTCTCATTAATACTTCATTTTAAATTGGTCTGACCCCATCATTCTACATTCTCACACATTCTCTGTTTCTCTCGGGGGGAAATTCAAGCCTTTCTTCTTCTTCTTCTTCTTCCTCTCATTCTTCTTCCTCTGTCTTTTAGAGTCTCTCTCTCTCCAAAATAAAGAAAAATGGATGAACATTCTTTATCAACTGCTGCCTTTGACAGAGCAGTACAACAGGTCTCATCTTCTTACCATTTCCCCCCTTCTATTGTGTTTTAATTTCTCTACCTATTTTACATTTTATTTTGGTTATAATGATGCAATGTGGTTGATAGATTTTTCAAATTTTATTGACTATTTTTGTTGTATAATTCATGTTTTATTATGTGTGGAAATCCTTGTTATTTATTTAGTTATTTATTGTTGATGGTTTAGGGATTGCTTGTGCTTTGGTGTTAATTGTGAACTCTGACCAATCTTATTTACTAAATTGTGGGCTTCATTTTGTGTCCTCGATCCTCACTGGATATAATGGAATTGCAGCTTTTGATTAAAGAAGGAATTATATTTTTGTATTAATTCTTTGTGTAAGAAATTACTTTCATTTAGAGAAATCTTCTGGGATTTCAGTAACATTTCCAGTTGAAATGAAATCCAATAGCTGCGGAATTGGAAGTTTGGAACCATTTGTTTCTTGAAAAAAAATTATTTTTCAATCTTTTAATCATATATTTATTGTTAAGATGGAAGTGGAGGTCTTTTACTTCTGTTTGTATGTTTGAACAGGCAATTGTCTCTATGAAGAAGGGTGCATATCTGCTGAGATATGGACGAAGCGGGAAGCCCAAGTTCTGCCCTTTCCGACTTTCCACGGTAGAGTTGTGTACTATATCAGTCTTAGCATCCAGTTTAAGATTTCTTGATTGTTTATATGCGCAATCTTGTTTATATGCGCAATCTTGATGTGTTTCTGGATCAATGCTCATGAACTTTGATTGAGCTGTCTGTTTGAAGTCCGATTTACAAAACACAGGAAGATCAGTTAGGATCTTGATGCATTTCTCATTTTTGAAGTTAGAATTCACATGTTTGTCTCTTTGTTCTTTTTGACATAAGCAGAATAATGATAGACAGCCAAATTTCAATATGTTGTGTATGTCAGGATGAGAAATTTTTGATATGGTATTCCGGAAAGGAAGAAAGGCATTTGAAATTGAGCTCGGTCACTAAGATTGTCCCTGGACAGAGAAATGTATGTAATTCAGATTGATGTCAGATTTTAACTTGTGTTAATGATTTTTTAAGGTATATGCTTCTTCCCTTAATATGATAGGTGGTTCCACTTATCACAGGTTATTTCCCGGAGGCAACTTGAACCAGAAAGGGACCGTCAGTCATTTTCACTTGTCTGTGCACACGGTGAACACTCACTTGATCTGGTAATCTTTATTTCTATAACAGCACAACTGCCTTGTTAAGGTGGGTACTTTTGTTGCTAATTGTTTCTCACTTACATATTTTTTTCTGTTCATTTTGCGTAGATATGCAAGGATGAAGTCCAATGTGATCATTGGATTTTAGGGTTGAGAGCTTTACTGTCCGGGTCTCACCATCTTAGACCACTTAATAGTTTGGGGAGTTTCAGACAGGCACAAAGTTGTGTAAATAGTCCAGCAGGTCTTGTTAGAAGAAAGAAAAATCTTGGAATTTTGGATGACGCCACCGAATTTTCCCAGGTTTTAAAACCTTTTACTTTGTGTGGTTTCCTTCAACTGTTATATTAGTTATAATTGTTATGTTA
This sequence comes from Oemleria cerasiformis, assembly GCA_037349345.1. Classification (NCBI taxonomy): domain Eukaryota; kingdom Viridiplantae; phylum Streptophyta; class Magnoliopsida; order Rosales; family Rosaceae; genus Oemleria; species Oemleria cerasiformis. The sequence continues at coordinate 8,827,640 of JAZGTL010000003.1, read as the reverse complement.
ATGAGGACGCTCCTAAGGTATATAATGTTGGTAATGACAATATTAGCAAACAGTGATGTCCGGCATTATCCAATTCGTCTGGTATTCGACTAAAACTGTAAATCATGTTGTGTCACACAAATTTCAAATTACAGATAGAACGAAATGAAGAAAAAGTACAGTCAACAATGACAAGAACGAAGGCCGAAAGTATCTTAACCAACTGTTTTGTGAAATGGGTTGAAGAAATTCACTAAATAAGTCCATTTAAGAATTTGCAACTGAAAAATTTAATCTTTTTCACTGTAAGACACACTTACCTGGTAAAATGGATGTTTGAATACTAAAGGTGTCAAGTATATATTCTAGTGAGTGTTTATCACATTTTTTATACTTGAATGAATGATTAGCTTGTCTTACATGCGAAAATTGGATTGCTTAGTTGAGAAAGAATAGTTTGGAACAACTGTTTTCTCATGGTGTTCACTTTGGTTCTTGGAGATGATGTTATTAAACACCCCATATCAGTATTTCGGTTTCTGATTTTTTTGAGTTAAACCATGTCACGGGATGTATCCATCATTGCATTTTTCTTTATTAATTGTTTTGAAGGTACGGAGTGTATGTGGGAGTCCTCTTCTATCACTTTCGGAGAGGTGTTTTTCTGAGGGTTTATCATATTCTTCTGATAACTTTTATTCATGGGAATCTGTCCTATCAAATATGCATAATGTAATGGATATCTCGGTTCCGAATTCTCCATATATTGAACCAGATCATCTCAAGCGCAGGAGATTATATAATGACCCTGGCTATGAGCCTCAGAGATTTGTTACCTATGCTTATGGAAGTTCAAGAATTGAGAAGGATGATATTTTGAAAGATGTCATGATCTGGGGAGAAACTATTGGTGGTAATGTTGATGGGTCGGTGAATAAGTTTGGTAGCCACCGTGGATTGCAAGTAAATTCTTTATTGCCTAAGTTATTAGAATCAATTATGATGTTGGATGTACAGAATATAGCTTTAGGAGGGAAACATGCTGCATTAGTTACCAAGCAGGGGGAAGTCTTCTGCTGGGGAGAGGCTAACGGGGGAAGACTAGGGAACAAAGTTAGTATGGATGTGAGTCATCCTAAACTTGTTGATTCCCTCAATGGGATCCAGGTGAAGTCTGTCTCGTGTGGTGGATACCAAACATGCGCTCTGACACATTCTGGTAATGTATATACATGGGGAGATACAAGTTGCGGTCCCCGTTTAGTGGGAGAGGAGAAGAATTATAGCCGGTGGTTGCCACATAGACTTTCTGGTCCTTTGAATGATATAAGTATATCAAATGTTTCTTGTGGGGAATGGCATACGGCTTTATTGTCCACCTCCGGGCAGGTATTTACATATGGAGATGGAACTTTTGGGGTTCTGGGGCATGGAAATCTTCATAGTGTTTCTCAACCGAAGGAAGTTGAATCTCTCAAGGGTTTATGGGTGAAATCTGTTGCATGTGGATCATGGCACACTGCTGCTGTGGTTGAAATCATGGTTGATCGTATGAGGTTCAATTGTGTCGGTGGGAAGTTGTTTACATGGGGTGATGCGGATGAAGGAAAGCTTGGACATGTGGATAATGAAAGGAAGCTTTTACCAACATGTGTTGCACAGCTTGTGGATCATGAGTTTATTCAAGTTTGTTGCGGAAGAATGTTGACCGTTGGGCTTACCAGTCAAGGAACAGTATATACAATGGGAAGTGCAAAACATGGGGAGTTAGGGAATGCAAAGGCCAAGGATAAATCAATCACAGTGGTCGAAGGGAAACTTAAAGATGAGTTCATTAGGGAAATAGCTTCAGGTTCATATCATATTACTGCTTTGACAGCTAGAGGAAGTGTATATACGTGGGGAAAGGGCAAAAATGGGCAGTTAGGATTAGGTGACAAGCGTGATCGAAACACACCAACTTTTGTGGAGGCTTTGAGAGACAGGCAGGTAGAAAGTATTATTTGTGGATCAAATTCCACAGCGGCAATCTGCTTACACAAATCTATATCTGTCAGTGACCAGGCTGCTTGTTATGGATGCAACTTGCCATTTGGGTTTACTAGAAAAAAGCATAACTGTTACAATTGTGGCCTTGTATTCTGCTATGCATGTAGGAGTAAGAAGGTTATGGATGCTTCACTGGCACCCAAGAAAGGCAAGGGCTTTCGAGTCTGTGATCCTTGCTTTAACAATCTGCAGAAGCTAACACATTCAAGTAGATCATTCAAGCAAGAAATTTATCGCACAAAACAGCTAGTGACAGAAGAAAAATCCGTCCCACATGAGAAAGAAGATAAGGCAGGATCAACACCCAAGTTAGGTCACCTTTTGTCTTCTAACAAAGAATGCCATTATGGCGCGAGGAACCAAGAAGAGAACCAGCAGCATCTACAACCAATTTCTTCTTTGTTGAGTAGAGTACCTCGGTGGGGCCAAGTCCCATGCCCTGCTCAATTTAAACCACATTGGAAAGATAATTCTTCAGAATCTGTTATCTCGAGCGATGCTAATGCAGAGAAATGCGTATCTGTATCAGATGAGATGCTCATTGAAGAAGTTCAGCGGCTGAGAGATCAGGTAATCCCATCTTTTTAGTGTTAAAGCTTGTGAGATGCTTATACATTGTGCTTGATTTAGCTTTTTTTCTTTCTCTTTCTTTTGGTACACAAATGTTGAAGCTTCTTGGTTTTCTGATCTCATGTGTTCTGGCTCGTATAAAGAGTGGAGACGTAAGCTGAACTTTAGAAAAATGAGAACATTAGACGAAATTAAGTATTACAATGTCACATTCAGATATTTGGTGCTTCTTTGTGCTAGTATTAGTTTAAGGAGCTCCCTTCTTTATACGAAGGTCTTTAGTTGTCTTCGTCTTTGTGCTTAAACTTCAATTTGAAGTTCCATTTTTTTGATGATGTTTGTATACTATTTTGGATTTATCCATCACTACTAATGTTTGTCTATTCATGGTAGGCAATAAGCCTCCAAAGCAAATATCAAATTAGAAGCCTGAAGATTCAAGCACATCAACAGAAAATTGAGGAAATGTGGTCGTTCGCAAGGGAGGAAGCTGCTGCATGCAAGGCATTAAAGGACGTTATAAAAGATTTGGAATTAAGGGTAATACCTTGTCTATTTCCCCCAAAAAAAAAAATCAGTTAAATAAGTAGGAAATTTTTTATGCCCTTTACTGTTCTTTTTGGTTTTGAGGAAGTTAGGTCTTGCTTTTATCACTTTGGTTTCATTTTTTGTTCCATCTCTTAAAACTATTATATATCAATGGCATGAAACTTTAGACATTAATATCCTTGAAAAACTTATCCTTTGGTTGTCAGCCTGATTTTCCGAGACAAATCTTTCATATTTCCGACGGAATCAAACCCACAACGATGTTCTATGTCATGTAAAATGTTGGCTGGAAAATGATTCTTTACGCTATGTAGAATCTTGTATTATGATTTGGTATATTCCATATATATCTGACCCCTTTTTTCTGTGTATGCTACAATTGTACCTCTGCATGCGGACTGATAACATACTTCAGCTTAGATATCTTTGAGGGCCGCCCTTGTTTTTCTTTCTGTTCTGTAAATCGCTATTGGTGATTGAATTTCATGTTCCAATTTAATCAATATGATGATCTGGTAGCTTTTCTCCTATCAATCCTTCACTTATTCTTTCAGAAGCATGACACCTGTAGCAATATCTTTCTGATGCATAAATAAATAGAGTTGCTTCATCATAAGGTTCTATTTTCTTCAGTGTAATACTATGTCAGAAAAGGGGTCTGTCGGGAGGCAAGCACATGACGGGGTTGATGCAATTCTTCCTCAACTCAGGCCGTTAAATACAAATATTTCAACTCGTCATTTACTTTCTGAAGTATGTACTGTATCGAACTCTCCTTCTGTGTTCTCTGGCACGCCGAAGTCCTTATATGAGAAAGATTCTTCAGAGGAGTTTTCACATGTTACAAAAACAGAAGCCCGGAAAAAAGAAACTAAAGCAGTGAACCTTGAATGGATAGAACAACATGAACCGGGCGTGTATGTTACGCTTGTTGTTTTGCCGTGTGGACAGAAGTGGCTAAAGCGAGTGAGATTTAGGTATGTTCTAACTTTTATCTGAATCATTCCTTGTTAATGTTACAAGATATTGAAGATTTTCTGACTGCCTATACTTGTGCCTGACGTTACTGATGCCTGTGAGAACAAATGGAAGGTAACAAATATATAAGTTTCGATTTGTTTATCTATATCGAATATTTGAATGTCATTGATTTGATTTGCTTTCCAGTATTTCTATCCTTGAAAAAAATGTTACCTTGGTGTTCTGTTTGTTTCCTGATCATTCGTAAAGATTGTATTTTGGTGTTGTAATCGAATCGACTTTAACCGAGTTGTCATTGCTACTTGGGGTTGTGTTTTGCAGCCGAAGGAAGTTCACTGATAAAGAAGCCAAAAAATGGTGGGAGGTAAATCAAGGTTTGGTATACCACAAGTATGACATTAAGGAAAGATATGAGAACTCAGCAGAAGAGTAATTTTGAAGGGCTGAGTTTTTGCCCTTCAAATTTGGACTTGTATACCTCAACAGCCAGCTGGAAGGTGAAATTTGTTTGTAAATTGTCACCGGGAAGAAGTTTAGGGCGTGTTTGGATGGAGAAGTTTAAGGTACCATGGATTTATTTAGGATATATGATTGACAAATGTATTACAAACAATTAAATAGAGAAATTGAAAATGAATCACATGCATACCAAAATTGCCAAATAAAGAATTTCCATGTACAGTATAATCTCTTTAAAATTAGTATCTTTGTGATCGTCTAAATTCTATTAATTTAGCGAGATATTAATTTATTGTTAAATTATAGATATTATTAGTTAGTATTTTTGGCTTAATTATTTATTCACTTATGAAGGTATGGTAAATTCGATTTATCACATCAAGTGACTAAGTTAATTAATTTTTCACTTATTATTATAAGGTTGGATGAATTCGGTTTATCACATTAAGTGACCAAGTTAAGGTATGATTTAAAGCATTATAAAGATCCAATGTACATTCAACTCATACTATTTTACTATAACATCAAGCATGTGTTTGTCTCCTAATAAAATGTGATTATGTCTTACGCTTTTGGAACTTGATATAGCAGAATTTATTCTAAAATCGTAGGAGTTTATGTGTAATGCTTTTGGAACTTAAGAGGGTACTCGTATAATTTCTAGAATCATATAGAATTTTGTAAAAACACAAAAAACCTCCTAAGGTGTAAGTGCAAATAATTATATTTGAAATTTATCATTTGAACATTAGTTTCTCTATTTGGAAGTCATAATAAGTTTCTCACAGTAATTACAAACTGGATACAAAGTTTGGTCTACCATACACCAAGGAATGTAGACTGGACTGAAAATATTCAAAACTGTGTATATACACAGTGAGTAGAAACACCAATAGATTAGTAATGGTAATAGTTAATGTGAAAGGTAGAATATAGGAATATGGTGCGTATAACAATCTGATGTGTGAGGGCTCTAACTTTTTGATAGAATGATATTTAGGGTAACCAGGAATTTAGGCTAACTATACAATAAGGGTCAATTTGTTAGAGGGTGGATTTAGATTTAGATTTAGATTTGGATTTGGATTTGGATTTGGATTTGAGGGGTCTAAATTCAAATTCATCCTTCTAGCTCAATTTTAATGTGTGGATTGGATTTTAGTCAAATCCATATCAAATTCCAGATCCTAAAATTAAGAATTTCAAATACCTTTTGAAAGTAAGAATTTAAGTGGATTTGATATTTTTTCGTTTTTTTCCATTTTTTTTTCATATTCACACACTCTCTCTCTCTCTCCCTCCCCTTTCTTCGTTGCCTCCGTCCTTTTCCCTCTCTCCTCCGCCACCCTCTCTTTCTTCTCTCCTCCGCCGCCCTCGCCTTTTCTCTCTCCTCCACCGCCGTCGTCTTTCCTCTCTCCTATGTCGCCCTCGTCTGCCTCTCTTCTTCTTCGCTCTCCCGTTCCCTTCATCCTCCACCACCTTCTCTTCTCAATCTCCTTCGCCACCCCTCTCCCCTTCTTCTGCCACCCTCTCCTCTTCCCCGTCTCCCGTTGCTTCCAGCGTCGACACAGCCTCCCTCCTCTCATGGCCTCTCTATATATCTGCAGTATAGGATTTTTTTTAATTTATAATTTCAGCATTTATTTAATTAATTGAATTTTTATTCAAATTCTTGATTCAAATCCTAGCATCAAATTTAAGTATCCAAACACTTGGATTTGAAATGAATGTTCATTTCAAATTCAAATCCAAATCAAAACAAAATCCTTATATTCAAACCTAAGATAATTACAAAGTATCAAGTGTAACTTAACATAAATATACATTATTTTTGTCATTTTTGTGAATTGAAACTGATACATACATGTAAGTTATTATTGCATAAAAATGAAGAGATATATCATCAAATCCACTCAAATTCCTACTTTCAAAAGATATTTGAAATCCTTAATTTTAGGGGTCTGAAATCTTTTATGGATTTGACTGAAATCCAAATCCACATATTAAATTGGGTTAAACGAATGAATTTGGATTTGGACCCCTCAAATTCAAATCCAAATCCACCCTCAAACAAATGGGCCTTAAGATAATTACAAAGTATCAAATTTAACATAAATATACATTGCTTTCGTCATTTTTATGAATTGAAATTGATACGTACTTATAAGTTATTATTATATACAAATAAAGAGATATATCCCCTAATGATGGTGTTTATTTGGATATCCAAAATATAAGAAAAATAGGCCCCTCTTTCAACACTTGTCACTATTTTTTATTTTTTCACATATTTCAACCCGTAAACGTTATAGAATCATGAAAGAGGCCTTCTTTCCGAAAATATAACAATAACAATATGAGCAAAGTTATTTATCGTTAGGTAAATAAATTCACGAAAGACCAATTATAAATGATTTTGATTTTGAATTTGTGGCTGATGTTTCATCCAAAATTATCCATTTACAAACTTATTTGCAAGTACAAAACACTTTGGATTGTCCTATTAGAGAATAATTGGCATATATATCAACCTTCTCTCTGTTCGCTAACCCCTACCATTTTGCTTGCTAATTCAATCCGAATCTCGTCCTGTTCATATATATATATGCATGTGACTACGAAAATTCACTCATGCTTTATTGAATTTTTTTTTAAGTAAATAGTAATATATTTAAAAAAAAAAACAGAGTGATAAGTTTACAAGGGGTATTCCCTACGAAAAATAAGAAACCTCTTAAGGTACACCCACAACTAAACTCATGAACAAAAATTACACGAATCAAACTGAATAAAATTATGATCCAAATTAATTAGTTCAAAATAAACTAAACAAATTAGTGGCGTAATATCCCCAAAATCAAACGAGCTCAAAACTCCAAAACCAACATCAAACTGTAAATGTCAATTATTGAAGTTTGATCTTAAAGTTAATGATTATGAACTTTCCATATATGGAGTATGTATGATCGATCTAAGTCATCGAAATTCATTTTCATCCTTAACCTAATATAATAGAAGTCGAAAAGTGGCAGGTCTCATTAGTTGAATAGAGTTTTGAATGAATTTTATTATTATCTAGTTTGAACTTAAATATTATCCAAATTTAAATTAAGTGTAATCCTGGTAATAAGTACTCTATATATGGCTTGGATCGATAAGTCATTAAACCCGCAACCCGAAATTTTAACACGAGCAGAAGCTAATATTAAAAGATAAAAAAAAAATTATCAATAATATTACGATGTAAATTATGGCAGGTAATATCAATAATATGAATAATATATCTCTGTGTGAAGTTGGATAACTGGTTGATGGTTCTTCAAGTGATTTGGTAGGTTATACTTAGGGGTGGACATAAATCCATTAAAACCGATTCGATTCAAATCCTTATTGGCACTCCGATTTGGATTTGACTCGATAAAAATCAAACGGTTTGAAAATCTAAACCGTTCTATTAACAACAGTTTGGTTTTGAATTTTCATTTGGAAACCGTTGGAATCCAAATCAAAACCGTTTAGGTTCTTATTTATTTATATTATTTATTAGTTGATATTTTTCACCCTATAATATGATAATGTAAGCGTTCATCACCTCTCCTAACTCACTTAATCCTTATCCATTTTGCTACTTTCGAATTTAAATTATATTTAAACATAACCCATCATATTTGAAGTTTAAAGTATTGAAAATTTTAATTTGTTGATGTAGTATATGAATAAAATCTTGACGAAAATGGTGGAATTTTGGAAAAATTATGTTTTAGAGAAGTCTTTCTAGTGAATAAATTACATGAAAAAATTTATACCTAAACCGTCCAAATCAAGCCGTTAATAACAGTTTGATTTGGAACGGATTTAATTCTATTTTTGAAAAATTCAAATTATATCGAAACGTTAAAATTTTAATTTTTTGAATTTAGATGATATCTTTATCGATTAAAATCGTACCAACTTCAAATTATACCAATAGAAAAGACAAAAGGAAGATCTACTAATCAAATTATCTAACGACCAACGATTAGAGAAAAGAAAAAGAATCATGAACATGTGAAAAGGACAGTCTAGTGTTACAACGCGCCGAAATTCGTTTCCGCTGTTTCTCGTCAACAAAATATACTTGTTTTCGCGCAAGCCCGGTAGTGCCTCCAATAAGATGCCACCACGTGGACCAGAGGTTCCAACAAAGGACAAGAACGAAGCATGGGATCATTCCACAAGAGACACAGAGAGATGGATGGACGGATGGATTCAGCTTCCAAAGAACGATAAGAGGAATCACGATCATGTTGATTGGTTGAGGAAAAACAAATGTGTAAAGTAAAAGTAGGGGAAAAAAAATCAGGTGGGTCCCAGTGGGGGGGTGGTGGCCATCTTAATTTATTTAGTTTGCTTTTTTCATGGTTTCCTTTTTGTTCTCTTATTAACAAAACCCCAAGCAACCCTCACATTCCACCTCTCCCTCCCTCTCCTAGCTTTCAGCTCCCACGTCCTTACCTTTGGATCTTCATCTTCTTCTTCGTCTTCCTAGCTAGCTAAGGTTTGTTTCGCATACGTATAAGCGTACTGGATCACGTACGATAATACTGATTATTATAACACGTGTTTGGTTATAGATTGTTCTTCTAATAGGGTTTTTGTTGAATATCATTGATTGTTTCAGGGATTTTTAGACGAGGGTGGTCATAAATCGTAGTCCTAGCTAAGCTAGCTGTAATACAATATATATATAGTCTTGTTTTGCAAGAAGAAGAAGAAGGTCCATTCATTATTACATATATATATATATATATATATATATATGGCTCCAGTTTCATTGCCTCCCGGCTTTAGGTTCCACCCCACAGACGAGGAACTGGTTGCTTACTACCTCAAAAGAAAGATTAATGGCCGTAAGATCGAATTAGAGGTCATCCCTGAAGTTGATCTCTACAAGTGTGAGCCATGGGATTTACCAGGTATTACTCTTTTACTCTCATATTGCTTCTGCTTCTTCTTTTTCTTTTTCTTTTATTTTTCATGTACTTTTTGATTGTGGGAAATGACTAATTAGCGTGAAAGTCTTAAAAATAATTTTTTTTAAATCGACTAATATTATTTATACAAAGATTTGGGACTTCAAAAAAATAATACCCCTTTTTTTTTCTTTCTCTAAATATGATCACACAAATAATCTCAAATGCTCCTTTAGCCAGGCATACTATCACCTCTCTTTTTGTTCAACTATGCTCTTATTGGGAACTACTTAACGATGAATCAACTACTTCTTGCTTTGCTTATGAGTCAAATATTCTGAGCTTTTGACAATTAAATATCATAGGGCTTTTAAAAATCATAAATTTTAGAGTAAAAATGAGTTAAAACCGCCGGCATCGGGTCCCTCCATCCTTAGGGTTCCTGTTGTGAACACCAACCTTTTATCCCACATGTATATAGAGACAAAAAAAACTAAAGAAGAGAAGAGAACCAAGTCAAAAAGCTAGTTGCATGGGAAAAGAAAAGAATTGCTTTCTCTGTGTGTAAGAGGTATTTCTTCCTTAGCACCCCTTTATATTCTTTTATTACATTTTTGTCCTTGGACTTGTAAGTAACGTCGGGCTACACAAAAGAAACGACCATATGCATGCTACTATCGTTAAGTGATATATTCTCTCTCGTTTATTAGTATATATGTTGTCTTAGATTCGACTAGCATGATTAACGCATACCTGATTATAACTGTATGATTATGTTGACATTAAAATCACATTATTAATGTTGTTAACTTGCAATTGCAACTAGGTTAATAACGAAATTGAAATTGATCATATATACAGGAAAGTCATTATTACCCAGCAAAGATCTGGAGTGGTATTTTTTCAGTCCACGAGACCGAAAGTACCCTAATGGATCGAGGACCAACCGTGCTACGAAAGCCGGATACTGGAAGGCCACCGGAAAGGACCGAAAAGTAAACTCACAGACACGAGCGGTGGGGATGAAGAAAACCCTAGTTTATTACCGGGGAAGGGCACCCCATGGGATTCGAACCGATTGGGTTATGCACGAATACCGCCTTGACGAGAGGGAGTGTGAAACTGCACATGGTTTGCAGGTTCAGGTTCTTTTCTAATTTCTTCTCGTCAAAGTTCATGCTTCATTTCGATTCATTCATTGCCATCACAAAAAAATTACTAATTATGATTTTTGTTTATTAAATACAGGACGCGTATGCGTTATGTCGTATCTTCAAGAAGAGTGCGACGGGGCCGAAGATTGGAGAGCACTATGGTAGCACAAGTAGTACCAATTACCAACTCATCACTAGTGAACACTCATCTAGTGTTGAATTATATTCTGATGGTGGAAGATGTGAAGATTTTGAGAGCTCCAGTTACCCAATGCAAATGAATAATGCATGCTCTTCAATAAACTTTGTGAATCCATCCTCATCATCATCACTTGACATGGGAAGAAAAAGAGAAGGAAAATGGACACAGTTCTTATCAAAAGACGCATTCAATTGTTCATCATCCTCGTTTTCTTCGTTTCCCAATCACGGAAACATCCCATACCCTCCTCCGTCTAAGGTATTGATTAATTAATAATTGAGATTAGGGAAATTTGTTGAAATGTCACCTGATCATTTTTATACTAGTTACAATTTGTCACCGTGAAATGTCACCTTAACTTTCTAATATTCATCCGTTGGCACCAGAACAAAACAGTGTCACATTTTTCGTTTATTTCAAGGGTAATTTGAATTTTTCGTTGATTTTAAAAAATTTATAGACAAAAAGGTCCAAAATACCTTTGAAAACACTGGGACTTTTGTGGATGAGAAAACTTGACACTGTTAAAATCAGGTGACATTTCGTGGATTTTGGAAAATTATGACAAATTGAAACTGGTGTAAACAATTTTAGAAAAACATATATTTCATCTTTCGTATAGTCTTCCTAATATATGTTTGTTATTTGCAGGTTGATATAGCATTAGAGTGCGCAAGGCTGCAGCATAGGCTCTCACTTCCTCCATTAGAAGTGGAGGATTTCCCTCAAGTGGGACTCACCGACTTCAAAACGATGCAATATTCAAATCCTGGAGCTGGGAACACATGTACTGAAACTGATGCCCTGCAGGAGATTCTATCCGTTGCCCGTGTTTCTCAAGAAATGATAAATCAATCCAATAATCAGGAATGGGGTGGAAACTACGCTCCTCCAGTCAATGATTTTAGCTTCATGGTTGATCGAGATGCTCATTATAATCAGATAACTGATCACGTGATGAATTCGATGAGATATGTGGACAAACCATGGGAGAATAATCCGTATACAAGGTCGATTGAAATTGGAGATCTCGAGGATGATTTTAGGATGGAGAACACAGCTGAGAATCTGAGATGGGTAGGAATGTCAGACAAAGATCTTGAGAAGGTACCTATTTTCTATTTAGCTATTCCATCTCAAATTAAAATTCTTCGTACTTGATCCTTGATTTGCAAAAATGAATTGACTAGGCTTAATGATCTTTTTTTCTAATCGATAAATAATGATTTCATTCATAAACATGTATAGGAGACATTCTTGGTTGTCACTAGTTGTATATAAGTTATGAATTTATTTATCTCGTAATGTTGATCAGTAAGTATAAATTTGTACACATTCTAGTTTGTATATATTCTTCATGATTTCATTCTTAATTTCTTGATGTTGATGTACAATTTTCTTTTGTTAAATTTTTTGATAATTGGATAGAGTTTCACGGAGGAACACAAGATAGTTCCCATAGAAAACATTTCGAGTTTTCAAAGGGAAGATCGAGAGCAAGAGCATGATGTTCAAGGTATATATATATACTCAAGTAGTCTAGTGCATTTATTTGTACTTTCGATTTCTTACTTAATTTTACTAACAAAAGATGATCATGGATCAGTTGCAGGAGAAACTGGGGATGATCATAGTGGCATGATGATGAAGGAGTTGAATGATAGTGACGCAAATAACAATGACGATTTCTCGCTTGGTTTCATCAACGATGACCCAAACGAGAACTTCCTCCATGATGGAAACATGGATGATTATTCCACTTCTCCAAGCTTTGAAGTGATTGAAGAAATCCGAGTGAATCACGGAATGTTTGTTTCAACTCGTCAGGTGGCTGAGACATTCTTCCACCAATTGATGCCTTCACAAACAGTCAAAGTCCATCTAAACCCAGTGTTAGGCCACAACTTGTTTGTAGAGAGAGTTGATACACAAACAAAACCCGAAAACGGGGATTCTTTCTTCGACAAGTTCAAAGCATTTGGGATGGAGAAGGTGGTGGGAGTTACCAAATCAACGAAGCCATGGAGGATTGTTTGTGCTGTGACACTAATATTGATGCACGTCATTTATCTAGGGCAACTTATGGAAGAGAAGAAATTGACCACAACAACCACAAGTGCTGCAAAAGATGAGAGTTTTGGGAAGAAGAAGAAGAAGAGAGGACTTGGATTAATGAATTGGAGCAACAAAGAAAAGGTTTGCTTGGTGAATATTAGAGGTGGGAGTAGTTGCAGTTGCAGTGTGTTTCTGAAGAAGATGGGCATTTTCCTCACAGTTTCTTTGGCTCTTTGTACAATGTGGGCTAACCACAATATAATTTCCTAGCTCCTGAACTTACCTTTTTTATGTCTCGGTTCTAACCTTAGTTTGTTTGCTTGTTTGGTTGGGAGAGGGGATAATTCAGCCTAACCCATAGCTACAATTAAGTACATGTTTAAAGTTTATCTTTATAATTGTATTTTTATATTGACAAGCACATACATGATGTAATACTTCAAATTAATTTATACTAGCTAATGGACATTTCTTTGTTTATTGTTTCATTTTTGTATGTTACTTTTATGGATCACATTTGGTTGTTAACTCAACAGTCAAATTGTTCCGGTTGCATGTTAATCTTTTTATACATTGATATGGAGAGAAGAGGATTATTTTACACACATTTGGTATCAACTTCGCCCTTTATTAGAGTTGAATCTAAGACATTCCACATGACATGTGAGATAAATCCAACTCGGGCCGTAGTACTAAGTGATATTTCAGTTACATATATATGTTAGTACCAAAAAAATATACCTTTCTGAACTCAATATATCATTCTTTGTTCCTTTCTATACACTACAAGAAATCAGAAGTTGCCCGGCGAAATGACGTCGTCGAGCAACGTAAGACCTCCGTCGAGTAACACTGATAACGGCGACTCGCCGTCGGGCAATAGGCGTCGGGCTATCGCAATCGGGCTTTGAGATTACTCGACGAGCACAGTGTCCTCGTCGAGCAATTTCATAATGCCCGACGGTATAGTTCGTCGCTGATGTCTTCGTCGAGCAATATAAAGTCAACATCATAATACCGTCGGGTAAGGTTTCCCAAATCCGTCGGGTAATCTATTAAATATACGTCGGGGGAGGTTTAAAACCCGTCGGGTATCGTTATATATACCCGTCGGGTAACGTTATACACACCCGTCGGGTAACGTTATACACACCCGTCGGGTACCGTTATATACACCCGTGGGGTAATGTTATATGCACCCGTCGGGTAAAGGTATATACACTCATCGAGTAATATTATAAACACCCGTCGGGTAAAGTGTCACATAGTCGTCGGGTAACATGTCCCTCATTCGTCGGGTAACATGTCCCTCATTCGTCGGGCACAGTTTTAAAAATCTCGTTTGTATGCCCGACGGTATTGCTGTTCGTCGGGCAACATCTCCATATTTAAAAAATATTTTTAATTAAATATTTAGTTAAATAATAAAAACTTTAATTAAAAAATTTAATAAAAAGAATCAAAATTAAATTAAATTAATATTAAAAAAAATTAATGTAATATTTTGACATCATTAAGACTATAAAAATATTTTATATATAGTACACTCTAACAATTAGTCGAGGGGTCAAAATAGCCGGGATCCTGAGGAGGATGTTGGGTGGGCGGTGAGAAAATATCATCCAATCCATAGTCACCCAAACGTTGAAGGAGGTTGTCAAGGGTGCTCTTGATTTGTTGGTTTTGGACTTGAATCTCCGCGTATTGGGCTTTGATCATAGCATTTTCGTCCTCGAGGTTTCTCATACGGTCCGACGTCTCCTGGGTATTGCCTATCCGAGATGAAGACGACGACTGAGTCGAGACATCCCGCACAATCTCGTCGCCTGCCCCCCGAACGACTCTCCCTGGGCGCCTCCCAAGTTATCGCTCTAGAATAGCGATCGACATGTCGACATTAAGGAGCTGCTGCTGCAACGGCACATCCGGATGTTGTTGGGTGAGCTCAGCTTGTGTCTGCTGGACGTCTTGCACCATCGCATCCTACAAATTAGAATAAATATTAATTAGAAATATAATTATGAAATTAAGAAAAAATGTTTAATCTTCAAAAAATAAACTTACGTGAATTCGATCAGCCTCTTGATCCCCCCGTCCAGCGTACACCTGCCCCCAGGCATCCACCTCTGGGAACATCGACCCGGCGATGCGATGATCCTCCTGCCGGGTCGATAAGGATCGCGACCCCCCGTGGTGGTTGAATTTCTTCGCTCCCCGGTTTGATGTGTTGGCAATCGATTTCCGCTGTTCATTCGTAAAACCAAAAATTAGATTTTAAAATGGAAAATAACATAAAAATTAAATAATTTAATTAATTAGATAGATAATACGTACTAGATAAGTGGGGGACATGAAATGGTCGCACAACCACAACCACCCTGGCAGTTTCGCCCAGTCCAACTCCTCCAAAGGATTTGCCCGAGCTTCCTCCGAAGAAGGCCAAGTCAAGAAGTTCTTGTGGAGCTCGTACTTCCAGTCGGCGTACCGTAACTGCCAGTGTTGGCATAGGTATCTACTGAGCTCGACGTTCTCCAAGTCAAACTGAAAATTAATCTGCAATCAATTATTAAAGTTAGTAAAATAATTAAAAAATATGAAATTAATGTTAAAAATGGGAAAAAAACATACCGATAACTCTCTCCAACAACGCGTGATCTCTTCTGGAGTTTGGGTTCGGAAAGTCTCCCCCATCATCAGTGACTTGGTGCAAAGAATCGCACCAATGTCATGAACCAGGAGGTTGTGAATTTTGACCGGCGCGGACCGGAGTCGCGGCACGTACACCACCAGTATCTTTGCATTTGTTATCCTGCAAATTCGCTGGGATGTCAAACCTCGGTTTATCCTGCGCACATTCACCGACCTACCTGCAAATTCGATGAACGTTGGTAAATAAAATGAGTAGCAAATAAAAACGGTTGATTAAATAAACAAAATAATGAACTTACCCTTAGGGAGTGCTCCGACATTAGGCCCCATTTCGTCTCCTCTGACGTCGTCCTATGCGGGCTGGGGGTCGGTACGGGGTTCCCCCCGTTTCTTGCTATGCTGTCGACGAGCCGATTGGGCACCGGGTCGCTGATAGACCGATAGCTGTGCTTGAACCGACGCCACTGTTGAGGCAACTGAGTCAGGGGCTGCCTCCTTCGGCTCATGATCATCAACGGGATGAGGGCAAGGGCGAGTCCTAGACGTGATTAAGGTGCGATGCGACATCTACAATAACAAATATAAATTAATTAATATAAAATTAACCAACATACTTTTAATTAAATAAAAAAAAAACCAAACATTTTTAATATTAAATATTCAATATTAAATTTTAAAAATAAAAACAAAATCACATTTAAAATTAACCAACATTTTATAATTCCAATATAAATAAATAAACCAATAATTTTTTTTAGTAATAATTAGTAAATTGGTATCTAAAAACTAAAACCACCAAATTCTAATTTTTTAAAATAAATCCAACACAAACGAAAATTAAACTTAAACAACTAATTAATTCAAACGTACTAAACTCAAAATTCACAACATTATACCTAAATTCCTAAATCCAAATTTCGGGACCAAAATCAAACTTACATATTAATCCAAACATATAATAATAATATCCAAATCCTAAAATTCACAAATTAAAAATTTATAAAACACACATTTCCAAAATTCACTTATACTACACCATATCAAAATTTCCCATAATTGTTTTTAAAATTCAAATACCCAAAATTCATAAATTTCACATAAATACCATATAAAAAATCATACCATTATATCAATTTCAACATTATACCAAACATCAAAATTTCATCAAATCTTCAACTATTATATATACGTTAACAAATATATATATCCAAATATATATACATAAACATTAACAATAACAATATCCAATTTCATAAATTCATTTTTCAAATCAAAATTAACAATATACCAATATATCCAATATAAACCAATAAACAATAAACCAATATAAACCAATAAACCAATATAAACGAATATATCCAAATTAACAATAAACAATATATCAAAATTAACATTAACATTAACAAGGGGAGTGGCGGTGACGGCAAACCTCGGTGAGGGGAGACGGTGCCCTTGACTGCTTGGCCGGCGACTTGAGGGAGAGCGGCGGCGACGGCAAACCTCGATGAGTGGAGATGGTGTCCTTGACTGCTTGGCCGGCGGCTTGAGGGAGAGCAAGACAAGTTGGCAGCTTGGAAAGGTTGAGCAAAAACGGGAAGAGAAATAAGGAGGAGAGTTCAGAAAATGAAGAAGAAGGAAGAAGAAGAAGAGTCGGTCTGATTTATGTATCTGATTGGCATAGCCCGACGGATTCGTGCGTCGAGTAACACTTTAATGATCCGTCGGGCATAAAAAACAGGTAGTTATGCGTCGGGTATCGTGTAATATATCCGTCGGGTAACTATTAAATACCATAGTCGGGTAACTGTTAAGTACCCGTCGGGTAACATATTTGAACTCCGTCGGGTTATGTTAAACATATCTGTCGGGCAATACCATTATCCTTATCCGTGAATATTTAGGTGGGACGTCCGTCGGGTAACATTCAAAACACCCGTCGGGTAAGGATAATGGTCGGATATCCGTCGAGTAATAATTTTATACTCCCTCGGGCAACAAAACACGGGACTTTTGAGAATCCGCGAAAATTTAGGCGCAGGGTTCGTCGGGTAACATTTAGAATATCCGTCGGGTAATATAACCGGTCGGTAACCTGTCGGGCAACAGTTAACATATCCATCGGGTAAAACCAAGCGGGAAATTTGAGATTTCGCGAAAAATTAAGCGGAAATTTCAAAATTTTCAAAACTGGCCGTTTTATTGAAGTTACCCGACGGATATGTTAAAATATCCGTCAGGCATGCCCTTTTTGATGCCGTTTTTGGCATTAATCTGAAAACCAAGTCCGGCGAAAGTATAAGCAACATCAGGACCGTTCAAAATTTGGTTTTACATGCCTAAAGCCCCATCTATAGTTATCGTGATGTTTTGGGGATTTCAAAACGTCCGATCGTGAAGAAACGTGTTGTAACCGTTGAATCGTCGCGCACCGTTACCTAATCCCGGGATTTCCAATTTGGGAAATGTTTCGCGTAGGTGATCTATGGGTACCTACCATAAATGTGGACGGTTAGATCGGTCAATTTCAATTTTTAAGTTTTTGAAAATCGGAAAACTAGCATATTACCCAAGGAGTTTAAACTCTTGAAGGAAACTTCAATACATTTTTCGAATTTTGGGTTCTATTGATATTCAAACGATTGAATTTGAGCGATCTAACTGTTCACTTTGTGGTTTTAGGTGCCTAGATCTCGCCCGTCGAAAATCTTGATGTTTTGAGGATTTCAAGCTGCCTGATCGTGAAGAAACGTTCTGTAACCGTTGAATCGTCGCACACCGTTACCTAATCCTGGGATTTCCAATTTGGGAAATTTTTCGCATAGGCGATCTATGGGTACCTACCATAAATGTGGACGATTAGATCGGTCATTTTCAATTTTTAAGTTTTTGAAAATCGGAAAACAAGCATATTCCCCAAGGAGTTTAAACTCTTGGAGGAAACTTCAATACATTTTTTGAATTTTGGGTTCTATTGATATTCAAATGATTGAATTTGAGCGATCTAACCGTTCACTTTGTGGTTTTACGTGTCTAGATCTCGCTTGTCGAAAATCTTGATGTTTTGAGGATTTCAAGCCGTCTGATCGTGAAGAAACGTTCTGTAACTGTTGAATCGTCGCACATCGTTACCTAATCCTGGGATTTCCAATTTGGGAAATTTTTCGCGTAGGCGATCTATGGGTACCTACCATAAATGTGGACGGTTAGATAGGTCATTTTTAATTTTTAAGTTTTTTGAAAAATTGAGTAAAAAAAAAATGTAAAGTTTTTAATTTGCTAAATAAATGATACCCGACGAATATTCATAAATATCCGTCGGGTAATGATAAGCGGAGGTGGTCGTCGGGTAACCCGTACAATATCCGTCGGGTAACAGGTGTAATAAAAATTTCAAATTTAATTTGCTAAATCCGACCCGACGAAGTATAAACAATATCCGTCGGGTAATTACAGGCGGAGGCTGTCGTCGGGTAAACTGTTAAGTGCCCGTCGGGTAACACTAATTGTTTATAGTCGTCGGGTAACCCGTACACAAGTCATCGGGTAACATGTTACATATAGTCGTCAGGTAAACCGTTAACTGCCCATCGGGTAAGACTAATTGTTTATAGTCGTCGGGTAACCCGTAAAAAAGCCGTCGGGTAACGTGTTACATATAGTCGTCGGGTAAATCGTTAAGTGTCCGTCAGGTAACACTAATTGTTTATATCCGTCGGGTAACGTGTTACATATAGTCGTCGGGTAATATTTACGTATTTGTCGGGTAACATGTGTAATAACCGTCGGGCAAAATCAATTTAAACAAATTGTTTAATAAATAAAGGTAAATTTAATCTAGTAACTAATTGTTTATAAAATATTACCAAAGCACATTTTATATACAAAAAATTTTATAAAAAATTGTTGTATCTTATTTGGTTAATATGAATGTAGGGATCACTCTCAAACCACCGGGTGTTTGTGTTTGTTTTTTCACATTGCATTAAAGGGTAAAAATTGACCTTCATGATTTATCAAATTTACCTTCATGACTTATCATCAAAATATCTGACTAAATCTTTGATTTTCATTTATTTTGAAGTTGCGTATTTTGTGGAAGGCATGTATGGTTTCCTCACTTTAAGAAAGTAAAAAAACAATTTTTTTGAATGAAATCATACAACATACATATAAATAAAATTTATTGATTTGAAGATGGATATTTCATATATGAATGAAATTTTGAAATTACAACTTTCATTCGGATTCGCTTTCCCCCTCCTAATCAGGCTCGTCATCTGACATGTGTAAAGTACTTGATTCCTCCGAATCACTTTCAATTTGTTCTAATTCCCCCAGATCAATAAAAATGTCATCAATCGCAATTGGTGGGATGATGTCATTGGTCCGAACTCCATCCACGTTTTGGGTGAATGCCGATGAATCCACCTAGTAAACGATTTGGTCATCGTTTATTTCCCCATCTTCTTCATGGTATCAGTCATCCAAGTCCCAAATGTTTCTATGATTCACCATCTCAGCTACTCTCCATCCACCACCAGCTTTTGGATCATCCACATAGAATACTTGTTTCGCCGTACTAGCGAGGATGTAGGGATCACTCTCAAACCACCGGGTGTTTGTGTTTATAGAAGTATATAACTGATCTTTGATGACACTGCATGGGATACTTGGGTTCGTATCAAACCAATGACACTTGAAAAAGACGACTTCCTTGCGATCGGCGTATAACAACTTAACCACAGTTAACAATTTGCCGTAGAAACCCGTCTCAGTATTTTCCCCATCCCTCGGCACGAAGACCTCGCAGTTTTGCGTAGATAACTTGTCGTCTCGTTCTGTGCACACTAACTTAACTTCGTTAACGTGACAACCAACGTACGTTTCTCCTCGGAATGGGCCAATGGCAAGATGCATTACTTCTTTATTGAAATTTGGCGAGTTGACATCTTTCAGCTGTGCCATCTGGTAAGATACACACAAGAAACGAAATAGGTAAGCTTAAAACCAATTTAAGAAATTTGGAAATAAAATATTTGACTTACATGCTGGGAAAACCAACGTGGAAACAGTTGTTTGTCAATTTCTTCCTAATTAAAAGGAAATTGGGCCTTCATCAACGCCTCGTGATGCTCGTGGAAGGGTCAGACTGCATCACAGTTGTTGAGAATGAACCAATGAGCCACCTCCATGTTGGTATTGATGAACGGCTCCGAGATTGGACCAGTGCCGAATGGTCGTGCGGGTTGGGCAAATACAGATAGAATCTCGGGACGTTGACCACCATCGTCGTTGCGAGACGCCCTATTGAAGGCAGTTTCAACATTTCGAAGGTACATTGCACAAAATGTGAGTGCCTCCTTTGCAATGTACGCATCGGCTATAGAGCCTTCGAGACGTGTCTTGTTCCGAACGTACCGCTTATACGTACCTAACATTTTGCAAGGAAATTTACATTAAGATTCACATATATACATGATAGTAAGGAAATATTATCAAATAGCAGGTATAAGTTATACCTCTCGATTGGGTACATCCAACGATAATGCACCGGGCCAACTAGCTTTGCCTCATCTGGTAGATATATTATTAGGTGCACC
The DNA here is from genome assembly GCA_037349345.1 of Oemleria cerasiformis. Taxonomy (NCBI): domain Eukaryota; kingdom Viridiplantae; phylum Streptophyta; class Magnoliopsida; order Rosales; family Rosaceae; genus Oemleria; species Oemleria cerasiformis. The sequence goes on along the minus strand of JAZGTL010000003.1, from coordinate 8,806,441 downwards.
ATTACATCAAAGAATGCAGGTGGATATATTTGCTCAAGCCGGCACATAATGTACATAATATCCTCGTTAATTGCTTGAAGGTCCACCTTAACCAACGACCTGACACATAGTATCTGGAAGAAATTAGACAAATGAACTATCGTCTCAACAACACCAGCCTCCAAGAAGGGTAGAATACTAATCAGAATGAGTCATTGTAGCAAAACATGATAGTCATGGCTCTTCATACCAGAAATGGTCCCACCGTCCGTGCTAACACTCCTGGATATGCTGCCGATGTACCCGTCGAGAAATTTCACATCCTGCAACCACTTCAGAAATGTTTTCTTATTGTCCGGCGTAAATGTATAACTTGGATAAGCCATGATGTATTTTCCATTGACGACTTTTGGCCACAAATTAGGCTAAATCCCCATTTCTTTCAAGCTCATATGAGTTTTTTTTGTGTCCTTTGACTTTCCTTCAATGGGTAAAGTCGTTCCCACAACACTCTCAGCAACATTCTTCTCGAAGTGCATAGGATCGGCGATGTGTCTGATTTTCAATTTCGACCAATATGGCAACCGGAAGAATATGCTTTTTTCCGTCCAATTTTCCTGTTCGGCTGGTTTCGATCCTCTTGTCACGAACTCATGTATACTGTTGAGTTTGGATAATATCTCATCACCGCACCTCTCCCTTGGTCGACCTCTTAACTCTGATTTACCATCAAATGAGTCAGATTGCATTCGCCATCGGTGATCCCAGGGCAGAAACCTTCTCGCACCCAAGTAGCATACCTTAGATGCGTGCCAAAAGGACGTTGTGTCTGGTCCACATGTCGGGCAAGCAAGATAGCCCTTGGTGCTCCATCCCGATAACATACCATAAGCAGGAAAATCATTAATTGTCCACATTACGGTCGCTCGTAGGGTGAACATTTCTCCACTGCACTTGTCGTATGTTCGGACACCATTTTTCCACAAATCTACGAGTTCGTCAACCAACGGCCGCAAATACACATCGATGGAATTACTCGGCGATTTGGACCCCGGTATCAATGTACTGAGGATTGTGAATTCTTTCTTCATGCATCTCCAAGGAGGCAAGTTATACGGAACCATAACAACCGGCCAAGTGCTATAAAGCTTTGCGAAACTCCCAAAAGGATTAAACCCGTCAGTAGCGAGCCCTAATCTGACATTTCTTGGCTCTATAGCAAACTCGGGATACATATTATCAAATTCCTTCCAAACCTCTCCATCCGCCGGATGCCTCAGTACATCGTCATCAATGCGTTCATCCTTATGCCACCTTATATCACAGGCTGTGTGAGACGACATATAGAATCTTTGTAACCTTGGCTTCAGTGGAAAATAACGCAACACCTTGTTAGGAATCTTGTTCTTTTGAAACCTAGGCTCATTGCACACGGGACATTTGTCAAGCTACTCGAATTCACCGTAAAACAAAGCACAGTTGTTCTTGCATGCATGGATCTTGATATACCCTAAACCAAGCCCCTTCAACAACTTCTTCGAGCTATAATGATCTTTTGGTAGACAATTGTCTTCAGGGAGCATTCGGATGATAATGTCCAACATGTGATCAAAATGCTTGTTCGTTTGATTATACTCAACTTTCATGTGCATCAACTCCACAACTGCCCCTAGAACCGAAAATGATTTACAACCGGGGTACAATTCGCGCTGAGCTTCTTTCAACAATCTTTCTTAATGGAGATCAGAGTCTTCGGGTTGCAACCTTGGTGCATCATCTTCCATATCATCTGATGCCGGAGGAAAAGCATCGGTTAATAACTCAACGACTTGATCATTATCACATCGCCCATCCACACCACTTTCGTCCCGATGGGTCTCGGGAACCGAAGATGTCGATGCGGAAAATATTTCTTCACCGTGATAGATCCAATTAGTGTAGTTGTGTACGATCCCATTCCATTCCAGATGAGTTTGGACCGCATTCAACGACATACAAATGCAATTATTACATTTACAGCACGGACACCTGATACGTCTTGTATCACTGCAATGACTACGTGCAAAGGCAGTGAAGTTGTCGATCCCATCCAAATACTGATAAGAAGATCTATCAAACATTTGCATCCACCCTCTGTCCATTGTGCCTGCTTTCACAACATAGAGTGAACGTAAGTAATTGAATTAACATTGTCCCGTAAATAGAACAAGTTAAAATCAAAAGCAACTATTCTCCTTATGCCTCCGGTGATTTGCCCCTATCCCATTCGAGAGTATACGTTCTGTGCTGTGTAGTTTGCGACCTACGAGGTTAAGTTCCGATCGAGGGAAATTTCGGCAGCATCTCCCTACAGTTCCCCAAATGCACGACGTAGATATTATAAACAAATATCTAGTATGCATTCGGAGAACATTGAGGGGATACAAACCGAATTTCCCACAATCGAAACCTAACCTCGTAGACCGCCAACTACACAACACATAGTTGCACACCCCCAAACTGTCCGAATATATGGACAATTCAAGAGTCAGTCAATCAATCCGATTCACTGACTTTCAAACGGGTCTAAAGTTTTTCATTGAATTTCATTATACGAGGTTAATCAACTCGATTAACTTCGCATAAACGGTTATGAAATATGAACGTATTTCACTCCGTCGGAACTAAATAAAGCGTTTTAAAAAAAATATCACTACAAATTCACAAATACAAACATATATAAATTATGCATAAAAAAAAGTTTTAAATTTTATAATTTCCGTACATATTTTCTATTTCCCTATTTTCCTAACATATTTTCTAATTTCCAAACATAATATCGAATTTTAATAATTTCGTTACATATTTTTTATTTTCCTATAATGTTTTCTAATTTCCTAATTTCCTAACATATTTTCTATTTCCTTATTTTCCTAACATATTTTCTAATTTCAATAATTTCATTACATATTTTTATATTTTCCTATTTTCTAACAAAAGTTTTTAATTTCCTAACATATTTTATATTTCCCTAATTTTCTAACATTTTTCTTAATTTCCAAACATATTTTCTAATTTCAATAATTTCATTACATATTTTTAATTTTCCTATTTTACAACAAAATTTCCTAATTTCCTAACATATTTTCTATTTTCCTAATTTCCTAACATATTTTCTATTTTCCTAATTTCATAACATATTTTCTATTTTCCTAATTTCATAACATATTTTCTATTTTCATATTTTCCTAACAAATTTTCTAATTTCTAATTTCCAAAAATTCTAAACAATTTCTACACATTTTCGACAATAAATAGAAAATTTCCTAACATAATTATATCCAACATTCTTAACAAAATTAAATTGAGAGGTAAACACGCATACCTTTTTATAAGTATTCCTTCAAATCAACCACAAAATTCCTACAACACAAAATATAATTAATTCCTAATCAAAAATCAAAATTTCAAAATTACAAAAAAATAAAATTTGCATACCTTAATATTTGATATTTGATGATTGATAGAGAAAAAGGATTTGATTGGTGGTGAAAATGGTGATGAGATGATAATAATAGGTAGAGAAAAAGAGTGAGTGAGTGAGAGGGAAAGAGAGAGCAGAGAGAACCGATGAGAAGCAGAGAGGAGGAAGAAGAAGAAGAAAAAAAAAAAGTCTTGGGTATTTAGTGTGTTTAGACTTTTGCCCGACGTACCACTTTGGCAGGGCAATCTTTAATGATTTGTCGGGCAACATAGAGTCAACGTCTAGTGTTACCCGACGGAGATTGGTCGTCGTTGTTGATATTGTTACTCGACGGGGGATGCAAATCGTCGGGTAACAACTTCCAATTTTGCGCGCCACGAGCTTGTTCTTCCCGCCAACCGGTTACCCGGCGAGTGTGCATATCCGTCGGGCAAAATGAGCTTACCCCGCGAGATAGTATTCGTCGGGCAAAATTTAGTCGGGCAACCACAATTTTCTTGTAGTGATATAATGTGTTATTATAACATATGACATATGATGAAGAGTTTCAGGATTCCAGATTAGCAGAGCAATAGGAAATTCAAACAACAAATGACGAAGAGTTTCAGGATTGTTTATCACAAATTGAATAGGTGGAATATTCAGGTACGATAATAGGCTCACAAAAGAAGTAGCAGAGAAAAATATAAAGAAAATCAACTTATTAATTCTTCATTTCATGCCTTCCATATGTCATCAGGTAACTTGCGATGCCACAATGTCAAGAGTCGTTTTCAATTTTAGCACTGCGATACTAGCTAATACTAAAATTGATGTAATTCCTTCTAAAAAACTTGACATCACGAGACGTAAATTCTATACAAACTAGAACTTCCAGAGCTTTCCAACCATATATAGCTCGATCATTATCTAGTTCTTTGTGAGCAAGTACGGTTTAATCGGTAAACTTGACCAATTTGCAATAACAGTTTTATTGACAGCACTGAGCTACTGGTACTAAAGTTGATGTAACTCTCTCTAGAAAACTCGAAATTATGAGTCGTAAAATTCTACAAAAACTAGACTTCTAGAGGTTTCCAGCCATATATGAATCATTATCTAGTTCCTCAAGAGGTTTCCAGCCATAAATTACTTTTTGAAATCATAAATTCAAATTCTTACAAATAATAAGATTTTAAAACAATGAATTTAAATGGAGGGATTTTTAAATTATTAAATAAATAATTAGTTTGCCAAACAATGAAATTTCAAATGAAGAGAATACAAATCCCCTAATTTGAAATCCAAATCCAAATCCAAATTCAAATCCTTGTTCACTAACGGAGCCTTGCTCTTTCTTTTTTCAAGAAAAAAGTGTGGAAGGGGGCAACTTTAGATGGATATCCCCTTGGACGTGACTATAGGGGCTCCCACACACGTTGAGGAATGTCCGCATTGAGTCATAGATACTCGTCACAAAGGACGAGCACGTAACCTCAGTCCCACCGAAGGACTAGCAAACAAGAGAGGGTGGGAGTCGATCACAGGACCTCCACCCACCAAACCACATGGGACTAAGCCCTTTCCACTAGGCCATCACCCTCGGTACGTGGTACGAAACCTTATTCTTGATATACCCAGCGATTAAAGAATAACCATAAACATCGTTCTACAGTGCATGTCCCACTACAAGAAATGTGATCTTGCCCGACGAAGCCTAATTCGTCGCCAAAAGCCACTTTACCCGGTGAAGTATACAACTTCGTAGGGCAAAAATCTATCAACTTTTGCCCTACGAAGGGCTTCGTAGGGCAACAAGCTTGCATGGGGCAAGGTATTGGAGTGAAAAAAAAATTTTTCTTGTGTAAATTTGGAAGCTTTGCCCGACGAACATGTTTGTAGGGCAAGTCTAATACATTTTTGCGCCAAAAATTTGTCACTTTGCGCGGCGAAATAGACACATTTGTCGGGCAAAATTAGAAAACTCGACGTAAGATATTTGTTTGCCAAAATTGGTTCGTCGGGCAAAGTCAATCCGTTGATCACGAGGAAAAAAAATATGTGTCATCGATTGCCCTGCGAATCATTAACGATTTGCCCTACGAATTATGTTCTTCGAGCAAAGATTGTTAAGTGTTTGATGAATTTGAGGATTTTACCATTTTCAATATTTTTTCGAAATTAATCGAACTATCTAACCGTACATATTTACTGTACATACTCCTAGATCGCCTACGCCAAATATTAGGCAATTTCGAATTCACGGGATTAGGTAACTGTGCGCTACGAATCGACGATTACAAAATGTTTTTTGACAATTGGACGGCTTTAACTCCTCGAAACCTCACAATTTTTGACGAACGAGATCTAGACACGAAAAACCAAAAAGTGAACGGTCGGATATTGAAAATTCGATTGTCTGAATATCGGTTAAACCAAAACTTTGAAATACGTATTCAAATGTACTTAAAGATTGTTAAGTGTTTGATGAATTTGAGGATTTTACCATTTTCAATAATTTTTGAAAATTAATCAAACGATCTAACCGTACATATTTATTATACATACTCCTAAATCGCCTACGCCAAATATTAGGCAATTTCGAATTCCCGGGATAAGGTAACAGTGCGCGATGAATCAACGGTTACAAAACGTTTTTGACGATAAGACGATTTTAACTCTTCGAAACCTCACGATTTTCGACGGACGAGGTCTAGACATGTAAAACCACAAAGTGAAGGGTCTGATCTTGAAAATTCAATCGTCTGAATATTGGTTAAATCAAAACTTTGAAATACGTATTGAAACATACTTAAAGATTGTTAAGCGTTTGATGAATTTGAGGATTTTACCATTTTCAATATTTTTTCGAAATTAATCGAACAATCTAACCATACATATTTATTGTACATACTCCTAGATCGCCTACGCCAAATATTAGGCAATTTCGAATTCCCGGGATTAGGTAACGGGGCGCGACGAATTGACGGTTGCAAAATATTTTTTGATAATCGGAAGGCCTTAACTCCTCGAAACCTCACGATTTTTTACGGGCGAGGTCTAGCCACGTAAAACCACAAAGTGAACGGTCCGATCTTGAAAATTCAATCATCGGGCCTGGTTTTTACATTACCCATATCTTCATAAATAAAATACATTTGAATTATTATTAAAATGAATGAATTTTTGAATTATTATTAAAATTTGTTATTTTTTAAAATATATTATTAAAATTATTAATTTTTTTAATTATTATTAAAATGAATGAATTTTTGAATTATTATTAAAATTATTAATGAATTATTATTAAAATTTTATTTTTTGTTAATTTTTAAAATTCATTATTAAAATTATTAAAATAAGTATTGAAATATACTTACCCATTTCTTCATAAATTAAATAAGTATTAAAATTTTATTTTTTTGGACGAGCAAAATTTTCGTGAAAAATCGAATTTAATAAACGGTTTGCCGGACGAAATTTTGTAGTTGGCCTGGCGAACCCATTCGTCGAGCAAGGATGTTGAGCCATTTAAAAATGCCAAAACCTTTCTTCTTCCTATTTCTTCCTCGTTCGCTCCGTCCGACCCTCTCTGCCTAAACTACCCAGAAACCAACCCAAACCCAAACCCTCTCTGCCTTTTACTCTCACTTGCACTCACTCTCACTCTCCGACTCTCCGACTCTCCGTCCCTCTCTCACTCTCACTCTCCCTCTCCGACTCAAACCCAAACCCAATCCCAAAGCACCCGGCCGTCCCTCTCTCCGCTGAAGGGAGAGCTCTCGCCGCCGCCGCTCGCTCGCAGCCGACTCCATCTAGCCGCCACCGCTCTCTCGCCGCCGCCTCTCTACCATTGTATCTCTCTCTCTCTCTCTTTATCTTTCTCTCTCTCTCTCTCATATTTGTGATTATTGGAATTGAAATGTGGATTGGATTGAATTTAGGAATTCAATTTGGATTTAGGAATTGGATTTAGGAAATTACAAGTTTGTGAATATTGTATTGAGAATAAAATATTGAATTTTGTATATGATTTTTTGATATGATTTTTGTATTGAATTTTGTGGATATGAGAAATGTTGGATATGATTTTTTGATTTGATTTTTGTATTGAATTTTGTGGATATGAGAAATGTTGGATATTATTTTTTGATATGATGATTGTATTGAATTTTGTGAATATGAGAATTGTTGGATATGATTTTTGTATTGAATTTTGTGGATATGAGAATTGTTGGATATGCTTTTTGTATTGAATTTTGTGGATATGAGAATTGTTGGATATGATTTTTTGTAATAAAATCTATTTTTGAAAATTTGATTAATTTTGTGAATTTTTTATTTAGTAATTTAGTGTCAAAATTTGATGTTTCTTATTTTTGTTATTTTTTAAAATTTATTATTAAAATTATTAATGAATTATCAAAAATTTTGAATTATTGTTAAAATGAATGAATTTTGGAATTATTATTCAAATTTGATTTTTTGTTATTTTTTAAAATTTATTATTAAGCGTCAGGGCCGAGAACGAGGCCATCGAGTCCACCTTCGAGACCGAGATATCAAGCGTCAAGGCCGAGAACGAGACCATCAAGTCAACCCTTCAGACGGTGCTTGAACGATTCGTTCGAGTGGGATTCCGCTGGCGCAACCTCAGCACTCGACCCACCAGCCCGCACATCAGCCCGACTAGTCGCAGAACAATTAACAAGTAGATTTTTAGGATGTAATTTAGTTTGAATTATGCCATACATTAATTTGTAGAAATAGTTTCTTTAATTTTATTTGATTTGTTTTATTTGTTTTAATTATATTTATTTACAAATTTAATTATTTTATTTTGTTATTTTTTTTGTTATTTTTTAAAATTTATTATTAAAATTATTAATGAATTATTTATGTACCAATATAATTATTTTAATTATATACATTATAAATTTTTTTTTATATAATTGAAGGCTTGCCCGACGAACACCTATTTGGCGGGCAAAATGTGTATGATATACTTTGTCCGGTGAATTAAATGTTCGTTGAGCAAACTATAGTTGACTTTTGAGTTTGCCTGACAAAGGTTACGCGATCAAAATTGTTTGTCTAGCATGGGTGAGTTTGCTCGGTGAATTTGCTTTTTTCGACAAGCAAGATTTTGCCCGACGATGGTTGTTCGATGACCATGGCCCGACAGATTTGCATCGGAGGTTGTTTTGCCCGACACATTATCTACTTTGCCCAACAAACCATTATCGTAGGGCAAAGTGCATTTCCCTGTAGTGTCCTCTCTGACTTTGAATGACACTACAACATGCCTCTCTCACTTTAAATAAGTACACACTTTAAGGCTGGTGGGAGGGAGGGACCTTGGAAAGCAAACATATTAACGATTCCACTTGATTTATGGGAATGAATTAACATAAAAATTCTAAAAGTAGGATTTTTCTTTCATCCTTTTTTTTCCCTTCTTAAATTTCTCATTTTGATGCTAAGATTTGATTTAAAAGAAGTACGTTAACTTCACAATGGTAATTACTTGTCTTTGATTTGGGTAATTTTTATTTTAAAATTGTATTCTTTTGTTTTAATTATAGATTATGGAGCCTCCTTTCCAAAAGAAATCTTCATTCAAAAAACATTTTCTTCGACTGATCTTCTTCGGGTCCAAGGAGGCTTTCCCCTGGTACCCATAGGGATGTAGTGAATAAACCGGATAATCCAACAGGTCTTTGTGTCGATTTTACCGATGTTTGTTCGTCTTCATGCTTCATTTTCTTGTCTATCGTCATGGTTTCGATCATGGTCACAGGTTTCAGCGTCCCGACGGGTTAGGTTGCTGGTGAAACTCTTGTCTTCAGGAGCCTGATCTGCCTTCACATGGTTTTGACTCGTGATGCGACCTGGTGGGTTTTAATCGAGCCATTGTAGTCCTCCATTGGTGGTGTGGTGTCAATCACAGTGGATTGAAATATCTGTGATATGATGGTGGACGGTATCCTCGTCGTCTTCGGAATTCCGCGGATGTGGCAATAACGGAAGTGATAGGCAGCGACAACGGTGGAAGTGGCCCATTTGTCCATTTTTTTGGGTTATTTATTTATTTTTTCTTTTTAGCTTGCTTTGTGCAAATAAGTCCAGCGGCTCTTATTTCGGGTTAGCTGTGTTAGGTTTTCCCTTTTGTGGGATTGCAAAGATTAGTTGTTTGGGCAGTAATGGCTTTGATGATAATTAGGGGATTCAAGTTATATTATTTTGTGCATTATTCCCTCTAGATCGTTTCGACAGATGTCGAACTTGATCACTGGAGGTATTTTCCCATATTTGTCGTCAAGCTATTGCAGTCTAGATTGTCTTTACTTTGTATCTTTGTGTTAATCAATGAAATTTAGTATCTTCTCAAAAAAAAAAAAATTATAGATTATGATTCTAATTTTGATTTAACGATATTGTCCTTGATTTTGATAGAAAATATAACAAAATTGACAACAAGAACGAAATTAATTTTTTTTTGTATTAAGAATGACATCCGTGTATATCATAAAAAAATGATACAACCATATCATCAAAATCAAACTATGACAATAAGACCCATAAGTCAATATGACAATACTAACGCGGATAAAACCACATTAACCGCTAATGAACCCACATCACTGAAATTATGCAAAATTACAAATCAAACCTATAAAGTTCAAAACAATCAAAACCCTAAGAGCGCCTATAACTCTAAACAAACTATATGCACTAATGAGTGGAACAAAATGATAGAGATCATAAATATTGAATTGAATGAATAAGGACGAAAACCAAATATGTAATAGTAATAAAAACCCATTGTTTATAACCTTTTCCATTCATATATTTCAGGTGAACAATGTGATCGCAATTATTAATTCTCATTTATAGCAAAGGAGTATAAAGCATCAAATCTTATATGACAGCTCCCATAATAAGCACGTCCGCCTCTTCTACCATTATCCCATTGTGAAAGTTCTTTAATTGCAACATCAAAACAATTCTTACACATCCGGTTAGAAATATGCCCAATGCATTGAGCTACAGCATAAATTGAATGCGGACTTAGATCTCCAAGAGGTAGGTTCCCACGAGCAGCAACAGAAGCTTTAAAACATAATTGCTGTTAACAGGTGACGAACCTTTTTATCAAATAAGATGGGGGAGGGGGGCTATCAATGGTTTCGGTATTTGTTCCATAAACTGCATTATCGGTGTCACTTGCACCAAGAAAATGTGTATCTGAGTATTTTATCATGCAATCTTCGTACCATATTACTTTGGGAACAACATTGTGGAAGGTTATGGCCAGCATTAGCTATACAACTAGGCAGTGCTTGATATTAATTGGAGTACTACCCCAGCATTGTAATAGCCCGCCCATATACGATGTGAATAATCCCATTTCTAGTCGTACATCTTTCCTTTCGGAATCCAGAACTTGAAATACCAGAATCTAGAACCTTCAGCAATATATATAACATATTCAAGTTATTTTCATATGGACCGCGAGTTGGAAAAGTTGGTTTTGTTGAAACAGTTATAACCCATGTAAGAAAATCCAAATGTCGTATGGAACAAAAGAAAGAAAGATGAGAGACTCAAAAAAGTGAACGACTTTGCAAAAAACATGTTACTAGAATTGATTTTATTTGGATTCAATGTAATCCTTTAACAAACCATAGATAGAATACATGCATATTGAAATTAGTATGACAAACTTTTACCAATCTTCAGAATTCCTTATAAAAACACTAGTAGCTCTTGTAACTTATTAGTTTAGAGATATGTTGTTCATATTTTTGTCAATTATACCACGTATAAGATATATATATATTAACTCTTGGTTGCCAATTTGAGCTACGAAGAGCCATTTGTTGTGTATGTCAAAGGATCCCCATCTTTTGAAAGCTACAAAAATTTGTAACTTTATGTATAAGTGAAGAGGTAATGCATTCCCTATGATCTTGTACAAGAAAACGATCTATAAGATAATTAAGGTTTAAATCATGTCTCTACTTGTGTTCTCACCTATTTTCATATTCATCAAATTTGGACCCTAATATAATGGACCTTATATGAGAGGACTCACTCCGGATTTTCCCTCGTGAAAACTTGAGAAGGCCCTGCTATGATTCTTATGCGTCGCTCGAGGAAGCTACCACTACTAGAAATTTGGCTTTAGACAACGGAGAAAATCCTTTGTCTATTCCCCCAAAATACCATAGTATTGCTTGGTGATGTCTATTGGGGGTCTTTAGACAACGGATTTTCTCCGTTGTCTAATGCTGTTTTTCGCATCGGTTTTTATATAATACCGTTGTCTTTTCATCCTTCCTTAAACCATACTATAGTAAAAACCAATGCCTAAAACTGCTTTACACAACGGCATATTAAAAAAAACGATGCCTAAAACCACTTTACGCAACAATATGTAAGTAAAACTGATGTTTAAAACTACTTTACACAACGATTCGTAATTAAAAATCGATGTCTAAAGTTGCTTTGCGCATTAGTCGGGATAAATAGCTACACTACATTTCAAACATCCATCTCTATTTCCCTGTTTTAACATCAGTCTATAACAAAAATCAGTTGCATTCATAAACATTTGCAAGTATAGTTCAACAAAATAATAAGAAAACGCATGAAAAGTAAATTTCATTGATAATGGAAAAATTACAATTTTTAAGAGGAACATATTCCATAAAAATCTGTAAGTATACAATTTAGCCTATATATATATATCCTATACTACCTTCAGTGTCATGTATATTCAAATTTGTTATCCTCACTATCTTTCCTCATCTTTCTTCGTCTGCATTGAATAATAAAATGTAGAATTAGTATTACAATTTTATAGAATGAAAGAATAACAAAGAAGTAAAAACTCATAACTTGATCATGTAAGACTAAGAATTGGCTGGGAATAAGAGTTCTCATTTATACCGCTCGCTATATATATATATATATATATATATATGTTTTATCAATAACAGCTCTGTATAGAATTAGTAACTGACTCAACTATCAAACTATACAGCCCATGTTGTATTAACTAACTGCATTGGAGATGCATATCCCAGATGCTAGCATACTTCCGGCAAACTTGTTCTCTGAGCATTGGATTCATTTCTCTATTATTAAATCCTACTTAAACATAAACCTATGGCTAGTTTTACCAACATTTGGGTACGTAAATCATCTGTTCCAATGCTGAAAATACTTAAAAAAGAAACCAAGAGAGCATAGAAATTCAAAGTGCTAAGCTAATTGGAAGGGCTTCAAATCCTCAAAATATCACGAAAATGATAGATGGGGCTTTAGGCATGTAAAACCAAAATTTGAACGGTCCCGATGTGGATTATTCTTTCGTCGGACCTAGTTTTCAGATTAATGCTAAAAACGGATTGAGAAAAGTCATGCCCGACGCATACATATATTCGCCGGGCCACGAACCGTCGGGCTACATTAGAAACGTCGTCGGGTAACGGTAATAAAACGCGCAGTTTTGAAAAATTTCGCGAAATCTCAAAATTCCCTTGTAGTTTTTCGCGAAATCTCAAAATTCCCGCGCAGTGTAACCCGACGAATATTGGAGATGTTACCCGACGGGCTACCGACAGGTGATGTTACCCGATGACAGTTTTGAATTATGCTCGACGTACACTGCACCCAAATTTTCGCGAATTCTCAAAATTCCCGCTTATTTTACCCCGACGAATATTGGAGATGTTACCCGACGGGCAACCGACCGGTACTCTTACCCGACGACGGTTTTGAATTATGCCTGACGAACACTGCACCTAAATTTACGCGGATTCTCAAAAGTCCCGCATTCTGTTGCGCGACGGAGGTTGAAATTATTACCCGACGGATTTCCGACCGTTGCGCTTACCCGACGCATGTTGAAAATATTACCCGACGGACACAGACAATTACAATGCACCTAAAATATTCATTTTAATGATGTAATAGTAAAGTTAAGAGTAATTACTTCTAAGTTTTTTGTTGATTAATGTTAAGCTCTTGTGCTAGACCGATCATTCTTTAGAAGCTCACTCTACTTTGTTAAACTTCAGTAAAATTAATCAAGTGCTTCTCTAATCTCATTTATGCCATATCATACTAATTAATATAATCTCTTTGTAGAGTTGTCTCTATTAGCTAAAACTCTCCCTCAGCGAAAAAGCCTTCAAGCCCGCCTTAATTAGTGTAGATAGTAGTGAAATAGTTGATGTCGGTTTTACCTCCGCCTCTATCTCGGTCCCACCTTAATCTCCTATGTGTTTGGTTTCCTCCATCTCAACCCCCATCCTTCTCGTAGTCTAGTGAAAAAACCGTGGGGGAGTGTCCTCTTTCGTGCCGCTCTGTGGAATTAGTTGGGCTCGATTCCCTCGCTATCGATTTGTGTTTGATGGACTAGGTCATCGGAGATACTTTACTCATGTTGATCATCTAACTTCTGGGACTTAAATTTGTTTTTTTTAGTGTATATTATTCTTTTATCGATGAATTACCATGTGTTAATTGGTATTAACAAGTTAATTGAAATCAATTGTACCAAATTGATCTGTGTATAATTTATAGCTGGAGCCACGTGTTACACCGATGGTTGAAACTTTGTCAAATTTTCTTGTATTTTCTTGCATACACTCACTACAAGAAAATCGTTGTTGCCCGACGAAGATTATCTCGCGGGGTAAGTACAGGTTGCCCGACGGATACGCATACTCGCCGGGTAACTGGTTGGCGGGAAGACCATGCCGTTGGCGCGCAAAAATTAGAAGGTGTTACCTGACGACTTGTACCCACCGTCGGGTAACATTATATACAACGACGACTAATCGCCATCGGGTAACACTGGGCGTTGACCCTAGGTTGCCCGACGAATCATTAAAGATTGCCCTGCGAATTAGGTTCGTCGGGCAAAAGTCTAAACACACTAAATACCCGAGACTCTCTTTTCTTCTTCTTCTTCTTCTTCCTCCTCTATGCTTCTCATCCGTTCTCTCTGCTCTCGCTCTCTCCCTCTCACTCACTCACTCTCTTTCTCTACCTATTATTATCATCTCATCACCATTTTCACTACTAATCAAATCCTTTTTCTCTATCAATCACCAAATATCAAATATTAAGGTATGAAAAATTTATTTTTTTTAATTCTGAAATTTTGATTTTTGATTAGGAATTAATTATGGTTTGTGTTGTAGGAATTTTGTGGTTGATTTGATGGAATACTTATAAAAAGGTATGTGTGTTTACCTCTCAATTTAATTTTGTTAAGAATATTGGATATAATTATGTTAGGAAATTTTGTATTTATTGTGGAAAATGTGTAGAAATTGTTTAGAATTTGTGGAAATTAGAAAATTTGTTAGGAAAATATGAAAATAGAAAATATGTTATGAAATTAGGAAAATAGAAAATATGTTATGAAATTAGGAAAATAGAAAATATGTTATGAAATTAGGAAAATAGAAAATATGTTAGGAAATTAGGAAATTTTGTTGTAAAATAGGAAAATTAAAAATATGTAATGAAATGATTGAAATATGAAAATATGTTTGGAAATTAGGAAAAATGTTAGGAAATTAGGGAAATATAAAATATGTTAGGAAATAAAAAAAAATTTGTTAGAAAATAGGAAAATATAAAAATATGTAATGAAATTATTGAAATTAGAAAATATGTTAGGAAAATAAGGAAATAGAAAATATGTTAGGAAATTATGAAATTAGAAAACATTTTAGGAAAATAGGAAAATAAAAAATATGTAATGAAATTATTAAAATTCGAAATTATGTTTGGAAATAAGAAAATATGTTAGGAAAATAGGTAAATAGAAAATATGTACGGAAATTATAAAATTTAAAACTTTGTTTTATGCATAATTTATATATGTTTGTATTTGTGAATTTGTTGTGATATTTTTTTTAAAACGCTTTATTTAGTTCCCACGGAGTGAAATACGTTCATGAAATTCAATGAAAAACCCTAGACCCGTCTGAGAGTCAGTGAATCGGATTGATTGACTGACTCTTGAATTGTCCATATATTCGGACAATTTGGGGGTGCACAACTATGTGTTGTGTAGTTGGCGGTCTACGAGGTTAGGTTTCAATTGTGGGAAATTCGGTTTTTATCCCCTCAATGTTCTCCGAATGCATACTAGATATTTGTTTATAATATCTACGTCGTGCATTTGGCGAACTGTAGGGAGATGCTGCCGAAATTTCCCTCGATCGGAACTTAGCCTCGTAAGTCGTAAACTACACAGCATAGAAAGTGCACTCTCGAATGGGATAGGGCCAAATCACCGGAGGCATAAGGAGAAGAGATGCTTTTTATTTTAACTTGTTCTATTTACGGGACAATTTTAACTCAATTACTTACGTTGACTCTATGTTGTGAAAGCATGCACAATGGACAGAGGGTGGATGCAAATGTTTGATAGATCTTTTGATCAGTATTTGGATGGGATCGACGGTTTCATTGCCTTTGCACGTAGTTATTGCAGTGATACAAGACGTATCAGGTGTCCTGCCGTAAATGTAATAACTGCATTTGGATGCCGTTGAATGAGGTCCAAACTAATATGGAATGGAATGGGATCGTACACAACTACACTAATTGGATCTATCACAGTAAAGAAATATTTTCCGCATCGACATCTTCGGTTCCCGGGACTCGTCGGGACGAAAGTGGTTTGGATCGGCGATGTGATAATGATCAAGTCGTTGAGTTATTAATCGATGTTTTTCCTCCCGCATTAGATGATATGGAACATGATGCGCCAAGGTTGCAACCCGAAGACTCTAAGCTCCATTACGAGAGATTGTTGAAAGAAGCTCAGCGCGAATTTTACCCCGGTTGTAAATCATTTTCGGTTCTAGGGGCAGTTGTGAAGTTGATGCACATGGAAGTTCAGTATAATCAAACTAACAAGTATTTTGATCACATGATGGACATCATCATCCGAATGCTCCCTGAAGACAATTGTCTGCCAAAATATCATTATAGCTCGAAGAAGTTATTGAAGGGTCTTGGGTTAGGGTATATCAAGATCTATGAATGCAAGAACAACTGTGCATTGTTTTACGGTGAATTAGAGCAGCTTGACAAATGTCTCGTGTGCAATGAGCCTAGGTTTCAAAAGAACAAGATTCCTAACAAGGTGTTGCGTTATTTTCCACTGAAGCCAACGTTACAAAGATTCTACATGTCGTCCCACATAACCCGTGATATGAGGTGGCATAAGGATGAACGCATTGATGATGATGTACTGAGGCAACCGGCCGATGGAGAGGCTTCGAAGGAATTTGATAAAATGTATCCCGAGTTTGTTACGAAGCCAAGAAATGTCAGATTAAGGCTCGCTACTGATGGGTTTAATTCGTTTGGGAGTTTTGCAAAGCACTATAGCACTTTGCCGGTGGTTGTGGTTCCGTATAAATTGCCTCCTTGGAGATGCATGAAGAAAGAATTCACAATCCTCAGTACTTTGATACCGGGGCCCAAATCGCCGAGTAATTCCATCGATGTGTATTTGCGACCGTTGATTGACAAGCTCGTGGTTCTGTGGGAAAATGGTGTCCGAACATACGACAAGTGCAGTGGAGAAATGTTCACCCTACGAGCGGCTGTAATGTGGACAATTAATGATTTTCTTGCATATGGTATGTTGTCAGGATGAAGCACCAAGGGCTATCTTGCTTGCTAGACATGTGGACCAGACACAACGTCCTTTTGGCATGCATCTAAGGTTTGCTACTTGGGTGCGAGAATATTTCTGCCCTGGGATCATCAATGGCGAATGTAATCTGACTCATTTGATGGTAAATCAGAGTTAAGAGGTCGACCAAGAGAGAGGTACGGTGATGAGATATTGTCCAAACTGAACAGTATACATGACTTCGTCACCCGAGGATCGAAACCAGCTGAACAGGAAAATTGGAAGAAAAAAAGCATATTCTTTCGGTTGCCATATTGGTCGAAGTTGAAAATCAGACACATCGCCGATCCTATGCACATCGAGAAGAATGTTGCTGAGAGTGTTGTGGGAATGACTTTACCCATTGAAGGCAAGTCAAAGGACACAAAAAAGACTCGTCTGGGGATGAAAGAAATGGGGATTCGGCCTAATTTATGGCCAAAAGTCGTCAATGGTAAATACATCATGGCTTATCCAAGTTATACCTTTACGCCGGTGAATCAGAAAAAATTCCTGAAGTGGTTGCAGGGTGTGAAATTTCCCGACGGGTATGCCAGCAACATATCCCGGAATGTTAGCACGGACGGTGGGACCATTTCTGGTATGAAGAGCCATGACTATCATGTTTTGCTAAAACGACTTATTCCGATTGGTATTCGACCCTTCTTGGAGGCTGGTGTTGTTGAGACGATAGTTTATTTGCCTCAATTCTTCCAGATACTATGTGCCAGGTTGTTGGTTAAGGCGGACCTTCAAGCAATTAACGAGGATATTGTGTACATCATGTACCGGCTTGAGCAAATATATCCACAGTTCATTCTTTGATGTAATGGTGCACCTACTAATACATTTACCGGATGAGGCAAAATTAGCTGGCCCGGTGCATTATCATTGGATGTACCTAATCGAGAGGTATAAATTATCTCTGCTATTTGATAATATTTCCTTACTATCATGTATATATGTGAATCTTAATGTAAATTTCCTTTGCAGAATGTTAGGTACGTACAAGCGGTACGTTCAGAACAAGGCACTTCCCGAAGGCTCTATAGCCGAGGCATATAATTCAAAGGAAGCACTGACATTTTGTGGAATGTACCTTCGAAATGTTGAAACTGCCTTTAATAGGGCGTCTCACAACGACGATGGTGGTCAACGTCCAGAGACTCTATCTGTATTTGCCCAACCCACTCGACCATTCGGCACTAGTCCAATCTCGAAGCCCTTCATCAATAGCGACATGGAGGTGGCTCATTGGTTCATACTAAACAACTGTGACGAAGTCTGGCCCTTCCACGAGCAGCACGAGGGGTTGATGAAGGTCCACTTTCCTTCTAATTGGGAAGAAATGGAAAAACAACTGTTTCCACGTTGGTTTTCCGAGAATGTAAGTCTAATATTTTATTTCAAAATTTCTTAAATTTGTTTTAAGCTTACCTATTTCGTTTCTTGTGTGTATCTTACCAGATGGCATAGCTGAAAGATGTCAACCCGCCAAATTTCAATAAAAAATTAATGCAACTGGTCATTGGCTCATTCCGAGGAGAAACGTACGTTGGTTGTCACGTTAACGGAGTTAAGTTCGTGTGCACAGAATGAGACGACAAGTTATCTACGCAAAACAGCGGGGTCTTCGTGCCGGGGGATGGGGAAAATGCTGAGACGGGTTTCTACGTCAAATTGTTAACTGTGGTTAAGGTGTTATACGCCGATTGCAAGGAAGTTGTCTTGTTCAAGTGTCATTGGTTTGATACGAACCCAAGTATCCCAGGCAGTGTCATCAAAGATCAGTTATATACTTCTATAATCACAAACACCCGGTGGTTTGAGAGTGATCCCTACATCCTCGCTAGTACGGCGAAACAAGTACTCTATGTGGATGATCCAAAAGCTGGTGGTGGATGGAGAGTAGCTGAGATGGTGAATCATAGAAACATTTGGGACTTGGATGACCAATACCATGAAGAAGATGGGGAAATAAACGATGACCAAATCATTTACCAGGTGGATTCATCGGCATCCACCCAAAACGTGGATGGAGTTCGGACCAATGACATCATCCCACCAATTGCGATTGATGACATTTTTATTGATATGGGGGAATTAGAACAAATTGAAAGTGATTCGGATGAATCAAGTACTGTACACATATCGGATGACGAGCGTGATTGGGTGGGGGAAAGTGAATCCGAATGAAAGTTGTAAATTTGAAATTTCATTCATATATGTAATATCCATCTTCAAATCAATAAATTTGATTTATATGTATGTTGTATGATTTAATTCAAAAAAATAATTTTTTTACTTTCTTAAAGTGAGGAGACCATACATGCACTTCCCAAAATACGCAACTTCAAAATAAATTAATTGGGAAGATTTAGTCAAATATTTTGATGATAAGTCATGAAATTCAATTTGATAAATCATAAGGGTCAATTTTTACGCTTTAGTGCAAAGTGAAAAAACATTGAACCCAACATTCATATTGACCAAATAAGATACAACAATTTTTGATAAAAAAAATATTGTCTATAAAATGTGTTTTGATAATAATTTTATAAACAATTATTTACCAGATTAAATTTACATTAATTTATAAACAATTATTTGTTTTAAATTATGTTGCCCGACGGATCGAAACAATTGGTGTAACCCGACGGCTATATGCAACAATTGACCCGACGGATATAATTCGGGTTGCCCGACGGATCACAACAATTGGTGTAACCCGACGGATATTTAACGGTTTACCCGACCACGATAATTAACATGTTACCCGACGGATATTTAACGGTTTACTCGACGACCGGCCTCCGCTTGTAAATACCCGACGAATGTACATGAATATTCGTCGGGTATGATTGAGCATAATTCGGGTATGATTGAGCATAATTAATTTACATGTTTTTAGTTAACAACTTTTTAAAATTACTTGCAAATTGAAACTGACCGATCTAACCGTCCACATTTATGGTAGGTATCCATAGATCTCCTATGCGAAAAATAACCCAATTTGGAAATCCCGGGATTAGGTAACGGTGCCCGACGATTCAACGGTTACACAACGTTTCTTCACGATCGGACAACTTCAAATCCTCAAAACATCAAGATTTTCTTCGGGCGAGATCTAGGCATGTAAAACCACAAAGTGAACTGTTAGATCGGTCAAATTCAATCGTTTGAGTATCAATAGAACCAAAAATTCGCAACATGTATTGAAGTTTCCATCAAGAGTGTAAACTCCTTGGTCAATATGCTTGTTTTCCTATTTTCAAAAACTTAAAAATTGAAATTGACCAATCTAACCGTCCACATTTATGGTAGGTACCCATAGATCGCCTACGCAAAAATTTACCCAATTTGGAAATCCCGGGATTAGGTAACCGTGCGCTAAGATTCAACGGTTACACAATGTTTCTTCATGATCGGACGACTTCAAATCCTCAAAACATCACGAAAATGATAGATGGGGCTTTAGGCATGTAAAACCAAAATTTGAACGGTCCCGATGTGGATTATTCTTTCGTCGGACTTGGTTTTCAGATTAATACTAAAAACAGATTGAGAAAAGTCATGGCCAACGCATACAGATATTCGCCGGGCCATGAACCGTCGGGCTACATTAGAAACGTCGTTGGGGTAACGGTAATAAAACGCGCAGTTTTGAAAAATTTCGCGAAATTTCAAAATTCCCTAGTAGTTTTTCGCGAATTCTCATAATTCCCGCTCAATGTAACCCGACGAATATTGGAGATGTTACCCGACGGGCTACCGACAGGTGATGTTACCCGACGACGGTTTTGAATTATGCCCGACGTACGCTGCACCTAAATTTTCGCGAATTCTCAAAATTCCCCGCGTATTTTACCCCGACGAATATTGGAGATGTTACCCGACGGGCAACCGACTGGTATTCTTACCCGACGACGGTTTTGAATTATGCCCGACGAACACTGCACCTAAATTTACGCTGATTCTCAAAAGTCCCGCATTCAGTTGCGCGATGGAGGTTGAAATTATTACCCGACAGATTTCCGACCGTTGGGCTTACCCGACGCATGTTGAAAATGTTACCCGACGGACACAGACAATTACAATGCACCTAAAATATTCGTGAAATCTCAATTTCACCGCCTAATATTGTCCGACATATATGTTTAAATTAACCCGACGAATATGAAACATGTGGCCCGACGGACACCCAACATGTGACCCGATGAAGATAGGTGAAGAGTTACCCGACGGATATGTAACGAGATACCCGACGAATGTCCACCGTTTGTTCATACCCGACGATTCATTAAATTTAAGCGCGATGAACGCGTTCGTCGGGCAATGTGTCAATCAGAGAGATATATCAGACGAGTCTTCTTCTTCTTTCTTCTTCATTTTCTGCAGATAACTCTGTTGCTTTCTGTTTCTCTTCCTAATTTCCTCTCTGTTTCGTTCAAATTTAAGAACCACACCACTGTTTCTCGCTCTCCCTCCATCCGCCGCCCCAGCAGTAAAAGACGCTGCCTCTCTCTCAACGAGCTTTGCCGGAGCCGCCGCTCCCCTCGCCGAACCAATCTCTCACCGAGTTCCTTGAAGGTCGAACTCATTGTCCCTCTCTCTCTCTAATGGTCATGTATATTAATTGGTTTATTGTTAAATTTGATTTGAAAAAAGAATTTATGAAATTGGATATTGTTATTGTTAATGTTAATTGTTATTGTTAATGTATATATTTTTGTTATTGGTTTATTGTTATTGTTATTATTAATGTTAATGTATATATATTGGTTTATTGAACATTTTGATTGTTAATGTTAATGTATATATATTTGGATATGTATTTGTTATTGGTTTATTGTTAATGTTAAGGTAAATATATTGGTTTATTGTTAATTTTGATTTGAAAAAAAGAATTTTCGAAATTGGATATTGTTATTGTTAATGTTTATGTATATATATTTGGATATATATTTGTTATTGGTTAATTGTTATTGTTAATGTTAATGTATATATATTGGCTTATTGTTAATTTTGAATTGAAAAACGAATATATGAAATTGGATATTGTTATTGTTAATGTTTATGTATATATATTTGTTATTGGTTAATTGTTATTGTTAATGTTAATGTATATATATTGGTTTATTGTTAATTTTGATTTTGAAAAAAAAGAATTTATGAAATTGGATATTGTTATTGTTAATGTTTATATATATATTTGGATATATATTTGTTATTGGTTAATTGTTATTGGTTTATTGTTATTCTTATTTATAATGTATATATACTAGTTGAAGATTTGTTGAAATTTTGATGTTTGGTATAATGTTGAAATTGATATAATGGTATGATTTTTGTTATGATTTTGGATATGAAACTTATGTGAATTTTGGATATGTGAATTTTCTGCATTTTGGGTATTTGAATTTTAAAAACAATTTTGTGAAATTTTGATATGGTGTAGTATAAGTGAATTTTGGAAATGTGAGTTTTATAAATTTTTAATTTGTGAATTTTAGGATTTGGATTTTATTATTATATGTTTGGATTAATTTGTAAGTTTGATTTTGGTCCCGAAATTTGGATTTAGAAATTTAGGCATAATGTTGTGAATTTTGAGTTTAGTACGTTTGGATTAATTAGTTTTTTAAGTTTAATTTTCGTTTGTGTTGGATTTATTTAAAAAAATTAGAATTTGGTGGTTTTAGTTTTTAGATACCAATTTACTTAATTATTACTAAAAAATTATTCCTTTATTTATTTATGTTTATTGGTATTATAAAATGTTGGTTAATTTTAAAAGTGATTTTATTTTTATTTTTTGAATTTAATATTTAATATTCAAAATGTTTGGTTTTTTTAATTAATTAAATATATGTTGGTTCATATTTTATTAATTAATTTATATTTTTTATTGTAGATGTCACATCGCAGCTTAATCACATCTAAGATCCCCCCTGCCCTGATCCCGTTGATGATCATGCCCCGGAGGAGGCAGCCTCTGACTCGGTTGTCTCAACAGCGGCGTCGGTTCATACACTGCTGTCGGGCCATTAGCGACCTGGTGTCCGATTGGCACGTCGACATCATAGCAAGAAATGGGGGGAGCCCCGTACTGACCCTCAGCCCCCACAGGACGATGTCCCAGCAGACGAAATAGGGCCTAATGTCGGCGCACTCCCTAAGGGTAAGTTCATGATTTTGTTTATTTAACCAACCGTTTTTATTTGTTACTCATTTTATTTACCAATGTTCATCGAATTTGCAGGTAGGTCGGTGAACGTGTGCGGGATAAACCGCGGTTTGACTTCCCAGCAGATTTGCAGGACGACAAATGCAAAGATACTGGTCGTGTACATGTAGCGCCTCCGGTCCGCGCCGGTCAAAATTCACAGCCTCCTGGTGCATGACATTGGTGCGATTCTTCGCACCAAGTCCCTGATGATGGGGGAGACTTTCCGAACCCAAACCCCGGAGGAGATCACGCGTTGTTGGGCAGAGTTATCAGTATGTATTTTTCCCATTTTTAACATTAATTTCATATTTTTTAATTATTTTACTAACTTTAATAATTGATTGCAGATCAATTTTGAGTTCGACTTGGACAACGTCGAACTCAGTAGATACCTGAGCCACCACTGGCAGTTACGGTACGCCGACTGGAAGTACGAGCCCACAAGTACTTCTTGACTTGGCCTTCCCCGGAGGAAGCTCGGGAAAATCCTCCGGAGGAGTTGGACGGGCCTAAACTGCCTGGGTGGTTGTGGTTGTGCGATCATTTCGTGTCCCCCACCTATATGGTACGTATTATCTATCTAATTAATTAAATTATTTAATTTTTATGTTATTTTCCATTTTAAAATCTAATTTTTGGTTTTACGAATGAATAGCGGAAATCGATTGCCAACACATCGAACCGGGGAGCGAAGAAATTCAACCACCACGGGGGGTCGCGATCCTTATCGGTCCGACAAGAGGATCGGCACAACGCCGGGTAGATGTTCCCAGAGGTGGATGCCTAGGGGCAAGTGTACGCTGGACGAGGGGATCAAGAGGCTGATCGAATTCCCGTAAGTTTATTTTTTGAAGATTAAACATTATTTTTTAAATTGATAATTATATTTCTAATTAATAATTATTCGAATTTGTAGGACGCGATGCAACAAGACGTCCAGCAGACACAAGCTGACCTCACCCAACAACATCCGGATGTGCCGTTGGAGCAGCAACTCCCTAATCCCGACATGATGATTGCTATTCTGGAGTGACGACTTGGGAGGCGCCCAGGGAGGATCTTTCGGTGGGAGGGGGGGGGGGGGGGGGGGGATGGAGGGGATTGTGCGGGATGTCTCGACTCAGTCGTCCAGTTCATCTCGGATAGGCAATCCCCAGGAGACGTCGGACTGTTTGAGACACCTCGAGGCCGAAAATGCTATGATCAAAGCCCAATGCACGGAGATTCAAGCCCAAAACCAACAAATCAAGTCCGCCCTTGACAAGGTCCTTCAACGTTTGGGTGACCGTGGATTGGATGACATTTTCTCATCGCCCGCCCAACAGCCCCCTCAGGATCCTGCCTACTTTGACCCCTAAACGAGTAGTTAGAGTGTACTATATATAAAATATATTTTTAGTTTTAATGATGTAAAAATATAACATTAATTTTTATAAATATTATTTTTATTTTATTTTGATTATTTTAATTGAATTTTTTAATTAAATTTTTTATTTTTTATTTTTTATTATTTAATTAAATATTTTATTACAAATATATTTTAAATATGCATCGTTTGCTCGACGAATGTGGGAAATGTTACCCGACGGATACGTGAAGCGTTACCCGACGATTACGTGAAGCGCTACCCGACGGGTACGTGAAACGTTACCCGACGGGTATGTGAAACGTTACCCGACGAATGTGTAAAACGTAACCCAACGGATGTGTAAAACGTAACCCAACGGATGTGTATAAAGTTACCCGACGGATGTGTATAACATTACCCGACGGATGTTTAAAAACTCACCCAACGGATATTAAAAAACGTCCCCGACGGATATGTGACCCGTTACCCGACGGATATGAAAATAATTATCCCGATATGTAAAACGTTACCCGACGATTATCTATCGAGTTACCCGACGACTATTTAAATTGTTACCCGACGTATATTGGACGGTTACCCGACAGATACTGTACATCGGTAATATGTTGTTGACTTTTAGGTTGCTCGACGAAGACTTCAGCGATGAACTAGTCCGCCAACCAAGATAACGTTGCTCGACGAATATATTGTTGTCGTCGACTAATATCAATGCCTGACCGAAGTAACCCGACGAAGATTGCCCGATGACGATTCGCCGTTTTCAGAGTTGCTCGCCGAATCCCTACGGTTGCTCGACGACGTCCTTTTACCGAGCAACTTGGATTTTTCTGTGGTGACTAATATATGATCTTTGTGCAAACCCTTTCTTAAGTTGTTAACTCAAATTTAATTTCTATTTTGATTGCAATATTTGTACAGAACTGGTGGTGAGCGCTTGACAAAGTCTCAAAATTAACCAACCTCAGATTCATCATTTTGCTTTATGCTCTATGCCAACATGTTTGAAGTGTATCTTGGTGTATTTGAAATTCAACTATCTTTTATTTCGTAACCAAGTCTAACCAAGAAATTATTTAGACTTACTGCTAAATTTAGATTTGAATTTGAATATTCATTCAGGAAGAAATTAATATTCATTCATATGACCATGTGTATTTTAAAGCCTTCTTATCCGATCCTATCGTTCCTTTTTTGTTTACTTGCTACTCTTCATCGTAAGAAAAATGAAATGACTAATATGGAGGGTTGTTTTTTTTTCTTTAACTAATAAAGGATTTCATTGAATAAGGAAAGGTTATACCACCAGAGTTAGCAGTAGACCTCGTTAAAACTTTACCATAAAATTCACTAATCGAAAAAATCCAATTAAGAAAAAAGAGTGCCCACCCTCCAGTATACAAACAAAACAATATCAATCAGCTCTAAAAATGAGCTTGAAAAACTAAGACCCACAAGAAACACACTTGAGCTCTGTCTTAGATACTAAACACCTGCAACAACTCCCCCTACATCTCTCGCCATTTGCTGCCCATGAACTGCATAAACCATCACCGCACAACCACCTAGGCATGCTGGTCTTCCACCAACAGACTGTCCAACCACGGTGGAGCCGCGTCAAACCAAATCCGGGGAGCCTGACTTCGAAGCCCATGCTGAGGAAGCTCATGCACTACTCTGTTGCCACTCCTGCGCTGGAACACTACTTGAGAAACATTCAGAAGCTTCATCAACCACAGTATATCACTACTAGAGCTCCATTTTCACTCCAACAGTCCTGCCCTTCCTTCAGCATAGACACCACTTACGCTGCATCAACTTCCACTATTACCTCCTGCAATCCCAAACGTTGCACCGGCCAGCAGTAGGCCTTGACAAACCGCATAAAGCTCCACCGCAACAGGAGCAAGCCATGGTGGAGCAACAGCCCCAAAATCACTTATATACTATCCCTCTGCATCTCTGACCAACCCTCCCCCACTCCTCTGGCCCCACTGACCATATTAACAGCCCCATCACAATTCAGTTTATACCGATTGGGAGGAGGATGCAGCCATCTAGTTTGAGCGGGTGGAATTGGTGTTTGAGAGCATTTTGAGTACTCTAGATATTGAGACTGCATAGAACGCAGCTGTTCCGCCACCACTGCTAACTCAGGAACTGGTTGACCATGGAAAGCCTTATTTCTTTGAGTCCACGCTTCCCAAGAGCCCCAAATCAGCCCTTCAAGTGTCTCCTTACGAGGGCTAGATGCAGCACATTGGACCAAATCAGCAAATCCCGCACTATGGTTGTCAAACTGGATTGAACAATGAACCTGATCCCACAATTTGCGACTCCACTTGCACCCCCACACAGCATGAACCACAGTTTCTGCCCCCCTTCCACACCTGGTGCATAGAGAGGAGGGAATGAGCTTCTTTTGATACAAGTTTAGAGCGGTAGGGAGGATATTCAAACATGCCCTCCAAGCAAATAGTTTCACTTTGTTGGGAACATGAAGGCTCCATAATTGTTTCCAGAAACGAGCTAGTTGGTCAGTGTCTGAGCTGCTAGCCCCATCACCAAACTGATTCTCAAACAACTTCAGAGCAACTCTATATCCTGATTTAACACTATACTGGCCATTATTTGTAAAGCCCCAATACAGGCCATCTACACATCTTCGGACTGGCCCCCAGAGGAATGCCTATAATAGCCTTAGCTTCTTCCATACTAAAAGCATGCATAATCAAATCAGTGTTCCAGCCTCCATCACTATTCATCAGTGTCACCACCCGTGCATCTCTTTGCAACCTGCCACAAAACCGTGGCTTCCCATCAAGGTAACGTGGGATCCAAGCATCTTTAAAGATTCGGATGTTCCTGCCATCCCCCACCCTACAACGCAATCCATCTCGTATCAACTCTCTTCCCCACAAGATAACCCTCCAAACTACAGATGTTCTTGTGCCTAATTCTTCTGTAAGCAGATCTCCCTGACGGAAATACCTGGCCTTCAATAAACGACCTACCAGGGACTCAGGTTTATCCAATAATCGCCAAGCTTGTTCCGCCACCATCGCCTGTTTGAACGCTTCAAAGTTTTTGAAACCCATGCCCCCAGACACTTAGGCCTACATAATCGCTGCCATGGACAACCAATGAATCCCTTTATGACCTCCTTTGCCCCACAAATAACGAGCGATAGTTGCTGATAGTTCATCGCAGAAATATTGGGGCCCCATAGTATATGTGGGTAGCGCCGGAGCTACTGCATTGACCAAAACCTGTTTACCAGCCGACGATAGAAATTTTTCATCCTGAAAGCTTGGATTTCAAACTGTCAATAACATGGGAGAACATCCTCCTCTTACTCCGTTGGGCCAAAGGTCGAAGCCCCAGATACTTTTCATGAAACTCCACCAACCGGATACCAAACATATAAGATATTAACTGCTGCAAAATAGGATCAGTATTAGGGCTAAAACACGCTGTAGACTTTTCAAAATTGATACGCTGCCCTAACACTTTTTCGTAGTAATGAAGAATATTCAATAGGTTCTGACATTCCGGAAAGTGAGCAGGACAAAAAAGAAGGCTATCGTCGGTAAAGAACAAATGAGTAAATGATGGTGCCGATGGTGCAACTTTTATACCATGAATATTCCTCCTTTTCTGAGCCTGGATTAATAGAGCAGATAGACCTTCAGCACAAAAGAAGAAACGATAGGGTGATAGTGGATCACCTTGCCTAAGACCTCCATGGGGACTAATTGTTCAGAAAGGGAGCCATTGAGTTTAACCGAGTAGGTCACCGAAGTCACACAATCCATTATCAACCGAATCCACCTGTCCTCAAAACCAATACACTTAATCACCAACGCCACAAAGGACCACTCCACATGATCGTAGGACTTCGACATATCAAGTTTTAAAATAATTTTCTTCAATTTACTGCCTCCACGACATTTGATAGCATGCACACTTTCAAACACGACAATTACATTATCTGTGATCAATCTGATCTGGACAAAAGCACTTTGATACTTCGAAATGACTTGTGGCATGATAGACTCGAGTCTACGGACAATGGCCTTGGCAATTATCTTGTATAGTGCAAACAATAAATTGATTGGCCTGAACTCTGTCACTCTTGTTGGACTTGGGGCTTTTGGAATGAGGGCAATTATTGTATGGTTTATTGCCCACGGACTCAGGGAACCGTTTAACACATGTAAGCAGAGCTTTGTCACCTCATCACCCACCGTGGCCCAGTAGCGCTGATAGAAAAGTGCAGGCATTCCATCCACACCAGGGGCTTTGGTCAGAGACATGCTAAACACAGCTTGTTCATTCTCCTCTCTACAAAACGGAGCTGAAAAGAGAGCATTCTGTTCGACAGTGACTTTGGGTTGTATCACGTTAAACTGAGCTTGTGCAATTCGATCACAATTAGTAGTAAATAACTCATTAAAATAATCACAAAATACCTTCCCCATACTTTCCATTGTTGAGCACCTCTGCTGATTTTTGTCCCAGACCCCCTGGATGACGTTTTTGTTGTTTTCATTAGCTTCAACACAATCGGAAAGCGTTTCTCCTTGCTATCGGGTAAGTTCTCTAAACTCAACCTGAATTGAGTATGGTTTTGATTACGGATTTGGATTGATTTTTCTTAGATGTAGGAATGAATCCTTCGGGTGATGAACACTAGGTTTAATTTCTGTAGAGATTGGATGGTTTTGTGTGTTGCACACCAATTGTTTGATGAAATGCTGCTATGCAATTCTGATAGGATTCGGATGATCTCTCTGCTGTGAGAGAGAGAGTATTCAATTGTTATTGAATTAGAATGAATACACACTCACACACCTATTACATTCACTCTTACATTCTGTTAGTGTGATGACACTATGATGTCACACACACACACATATCCCACACGGCTCTTCTAGCTTGGGCGCCAAGTTAGGCTCACACACATTCCCTCACTGTTTTATGTTGTAACAGAAAACTTCACTGCCTTGATTGCATACTTTGTTGACTTGTCTC
Organism: Oemleria cerasiformis; assembly: GCA_037349345.1. Taxonomy (NCBI): domain Eukaryota; kingdom Viridiplantae; phylum Streptophyta; class Magnoliopsida; order Rosales; family Rosaceae; genus Oemleria; species Oemleria cerasiformis. The sequence continues at coordinate 8,776,671 of JAZGTL010000003.1, read as the reverse complement.
AACCACCTAGATGCCTTGTGACAGCTTAAGCACCAACATCCCTTCCTAAGCTGTTCACTGGCATTACCCCTAGCATACTCCTTAAGTAGTAGAATATGCCTTTAGGTAGTGCTTTAGTAAACACATATGTAAGCTGCTCCTCTGACCTGCAGTAGATTAGGTCAATCTCACCAGCTTGCATAGCTTCTCTTATGAAGTGAAACCTCCTGTTGATGTGCTTAGTCTTTTGGTGAAAGACTGGGTTCTTTGACATGGCTATAGCTGAAGTATTATCACATAGGATAGGTGTAGCTCCAACTAGTTCTTCCCCAAAGTCCTCCAACACGAATCTCAGCCATTTGGCTTGAGCAGTAGCCTCAGATGCACTAACATATTCTGCCTTAGCAGTAGATAAGGCAACACTATGCTGTTTCACAGAGGCCCAAGAAAATACCCCACTGCCAAATGAGAAGGCATAACCAGAGGTGCTTCTCATATCATCCAAACTACCACTCCAATCACTATCACAATACCCTACTAGAGTAGCTTGTTTTCCCTTTTGATATTCAATCCCATAAGAGATAGTTCCTTGAATGTATCTCAACACTCTCTTAGCTGTACCATAGTGTTTCTTTGATGGATTATGCATGTACCTAGATAGCAAACTAGATGCAAAAATGATGTCTGGTCTAGTGGCAGTTAAGTATAACAGACTATCAACAATCTGTCTATAGGTACCTTTATCTGCAGCTTCTGAACCATCACTTCTGTTGAGCTTGTCATCAGTAGCAAGTGGTGTGCTCACAGGTTTGCAATCTTTCATTCCAAACTTGTCAAGTAAAGCCTGTGCATATTTCTGCTGATGAATGAAGATGAACTTGTCTGTTTGAATAACTCCCATACCTAGAAAATGATGTAGAAGTCCCAAATCAGTAATCTCATACTTGGTCATCATGTCCTCCTTGAATTCCTTCATCAATCTGTCACAATTGCTAGTATAGACAATGTCATCTACATATATGGAAACTATTAAGGTCCTGCCATCCTTAGTTGTTTTCATGTACAATGTTGCTTCACTAGGACTCCTTAGGTAACCACAGTTGAGTAAGTGAGAATCTATCTCACCATACCAAGCTCTAGGGGCTTGTTTCAAACCATACAAGGCCTTTTTGAGCTTATAGACCTTCCCTTCTTCTCTTTGTACTTCAAAACCAGCAGGCTGATCCACATAGACTTCCTCTTCTAGGACACCATTTAGGAAGGCTGATTTGATATCTAGCTGATATAGACTCCATTTCTTCTGTGCAGCTAGTGCAATCAAAGTCCTGATTGTATCTAGTCTTGCAATAGGAGCAAATGTTTCATTGAAGTCAATTTCAGGCTTCTGTGCATAGCCTTTAGCTACTAGCCTTGCCTTATGCTTCAGGATTGAGCCATATAGGTTCAGCTTGGTCTTGTATACCCATTTAACTCCAATAACTGGTTTATCAGCTGGTCTGTTAACCAACTCCCAGGTTGAGTTCTTCTCAATCATCTCAATTTCACTCTCCATTGCTTTCTTCCAAGCATTGTCCTTTACTGCTTCTTCAAAGTTCTCAGGCTCAACAATAGTTAGGTTACATCTAGCATAGATATCTCCAATACTTCTCATCTTTGCTGGAATGTTTCCTGACTCAGATGATGTTTCTGAGGATGAGCTGATGCTTGAACTCTTGGTTGTGAGTCTTGAGCTTGAAGGTCTGGTTCTTGAACCATAGGAACTTCAGCCTCCATATCAGGAACTTGGATTATGAGTTCTTCATTTGTTTCCCTATTCCACATTGCTCTCTCATTGAAGGTCACAGTTCTGGAAATCACAATTTTCTTGGTTTCCAGATTGTGAATCCTATACCCTTTCTCACAACTCCCATAGCCTACAAACACACCTTTTGAAGCAATTCCATCTAGCTTCTGTCTAAGCTGTGAAGGTACATGAGTGTAGCACACAGAACCAAACACTCTTAAGTGTTTTACTCTTGGTTTCTTCCCACTGTACACCTCAAATGGTGTCACCCTTAGAACTGCCTTTGTAGGACACCTGTTGAGCAGATAGACTGATGTATTAACAACTTCAGCCCAAAACTGATATGACATCTTCTTGTCATGCATCATAGATTTAGCCATTTCCACAATAGTTCTGTTCTTCCTTTCTGCAACCCCATTCTGCTGTGGTGAATATGCCACAGTGAGCTGCCTTTCTATTCCCATTTGTTCACAGTAGGTCAGAAACTCTTGTGATGCGAACTCACCTCCTCTGTCACTTCTCAACCGTTTGATCTTGTTTTCTGTCTCCAGTTCAACCATTGCCTTAAACTTTTTGAATGCATTAAACACCCCAGACTTGTGTTTAAGAAAGTAGACCCAACACATCCTAGAGTAGTCATCAATGAATGTTAGGAAATACTTGTTTCCTCCCATTGTCTCAGTCTGCATTGGACCACAGACATCAGAGTGGATCAACACTAGTATTTTTGATGCTTTCCAAGCTTTATCCTTGTCAAAACTTTCAACATGCTGCTTGCCAACAATGCAGCCTTCACACACTTCACTCTTCTTGGATAGCTTAGGCATTCCCACAACCATATCTTCTGTGTACATAACATCTAGGCTAGAGTGATTCAGATGACCAAACCTCTTATGCCATAGCCAGGAACATCCCTCTTCAGTGGCAATCCTTGCTACTGGAATCACTTGGTTGAATGAGAGTGGGAAACACCTATTCCTTGTCATTGGAACAGTTGCAACCTCATTTCCCTGATTATAGATCTTAGCAATCTTGTCCTCAAACACAAGATTGTATCCATGCTCCACCATCTGTCCAACACTGAGCAGATTCTCATCCAGACCTGGCACTAGCATCACTTCCTTGATCAATCTGTCTCCGTTTTGTGTCTTGATCACCAGTGTGCCTTTACCACTTGCATCCACAAGTTCACCAGTCCCCATTTTCACCTTGGACTTTAGAGACTTATCTAGGTTAATCAATGAGGCTTCATTTGATGTCATGTGATTACTGCAACCACTGTCAAGGTACCAGATATCTATGTCAGGTTTAGTTGTAGCAGAGTGACAGGCATAGAACATTGCACCTTCCTCATCTGCTTGTCTTGCAACATTTGCATTATGCTTCCCGTTGCAGTCCTTGGCCATGTGACCAAACTTGTTGCATTGATAACACTTGGTTTTTCCTTTGAACCAGCATTCCCCATAGGTTCTCATTTGATTCACTATTTCATATAGTCTAGACAGATAGTTGGATAGGGAGTCAGTTTCTTTCATCCTTGTATACTCAAAATCACGTCTTAAGGATTGTAACTTGACTGCTCTTACCTTATGATCACCTCTGTACTCTCTTTTCAGCAGATCCCAGGTTGAATTGGCAGTCTCCTCGTTTGAGATTTTTGAGAAGATAGTATCAGCAACTGATGTTTGAAGCATCCCCAAGGCTCTTGCATCCTTGATGTAATCTGCTCGGGTTGGTTGGTTAACCACATCACTAGCAGCATCTCCTGCTTCTTCATGCAGTCCAACATCAACATACTCCCAGAGATCATGTGCTCTGAGGATGGTCCGCATTTTGATGCTCTAGAATTCATAGTTGGTTCCATCAAAGATCGGAGCTCGTAGCTCTGATCCAACAGCTCCTATCATGTTAGACGCAACTGCTTCTTCTTCACAGATGATCGTCCCTTGTGCCAATGCTCACGGATCAGATAGCTTTGATACCATGTTGTTTTCAGCAGCTTCAACACAATCGGAAAGCATTTCTCCTTGCTATCGGGTAAGTTCTCTAAACTCAACCTGAATTGAGTATGGTTTTGATTACGGATTTGGATTGATTGTTCTTAGATGTAGGAATGAATCCTTCGGGTGATGAACGCTAGGTTTAATTTCTGTAGAGATTGGATGGTTTTGTGTGTTGCACACCAATTATTTGATGAAATGCTGCTATGCTTCTAATAGGATTCGGATGATCTCTCTGCTGTGACAGAGAGAGTGTTCAATTGTTATTGAATTAGAATGAATACACACTCACACACCTATTACATTCACTCTTACATTCTGTTAGTGTGATGACACTATGATGTCACACACACACACATATCCCACACGGCTCTTCTAGCTTGGGCGCCAAGTTAGGCTCACACACATACCCTCACTGTTTTCTGTTGTAACAGAAAACTTCACTGCCTTGATTGCATACTTTGCTGACTTGTCTCAACCACCTAGATGCCTTGTGACAGCTTAAGCACCAACAGTTTTGTCTCCCCCTCCGCTTTGCGAAACCATGAAAGTACTTCGTATTTCTGTCACCATGTTTAATCCAATTGATACGGGACCTCTGTCCCCAGTAAATTTCCTCTTGTTCCAGTAAACCATCCAATTCACGTTGCAAAAAAACCTGGCAATCGTGCCTCATTTGAGTTTCTCCAGAGGAAGGTAAATGGTCAATTTTGGACTGAGTGAGTGGATCTTTGCTGCCAGATTTCCAACTGTGTCATCATGCCATTTCCGCAGGGAAGATTGGCATTCACTGATTTTCTTGGTGTATAGAATTTCAACTATTAGCCAACTCTTCTAGGTCTCCTAACAACAATTATGTAAATTTTTCCAAAAGCCTTTAATTCTAATTTTTTCAACATCTTCAATGCAAAACTTTGAATTATTTTCAACGTGGAGAATTTGATGATCTTATTGATGATGAATGTATTGAGTCATAAGTATTGTAAGTTGTAATGTACAATTGTTACAAAAAATCAAGAACTTATAATTCTTCCAATTAAGCATTCGTTTAACAAGATAAATCCACAACGTTGTAATTATTCTAAGCATTCATCAACGAGATAAATCCACAACATTGTAATTATTCTAAACCGGCTTACACTGCATTCTTCTTCATAACTTGGTTTCCAACCTTTCTGCAACATTCAGAACATTGATTCACTGTCAAACCAAGAAACTCAAAGGTCAGAGAGAATATGAAAGAATAGTGTGTTTAATCCACGTAAATCTTGTTCATTTGATGGGAAAGAAATAGAGTTAAGAAAACTTGAGTTTTTCTTAAGAAAAAATAACAACAAATTACTTGAATATAGAAAAATATGTTGTTTTTTTTAAAGATAAAAGATACAAAATAAAGACAAGCTATAATAGTCCAATAGCTTCACGAACATAAGTAACATAATTAACATCATGCAATCAATGGCAAAGTCATATTGGGCTGGACCAGAAGGGTCCAATGTCCCTCTTGTGATTTTTCTTGTTACAACTTTACTTGCATATGTTACATGTATATACAAATTACAACAATATGGTTAAAAAATTTGTAGTTCATTTTTTTTTTTTTTGCTTATGGCTTTGTATTTCTCCATGAACATGCAAATTAAATCGCTTATTACTTAATAAGTATTGAAGTTTGAGTGCATATATCAATATTTGCTTTGAATGCTTTTAGGTACTATCAAGATAAATGATGCCACAATTGCTTATTAGAAAATCTATAGAATACATGTCGATGACATTTTCTCAGCCTTCGCCTTTATACTCGAATTGATACTCGAATTGATTATATTGATAGGTTTATTCTAGAAGGAGTGTTTGGAGCAAAAGAAGGAAGTATATCAATAAAATCCCAATTCAAGGAGGAGAAGGCATATGCTTTCCTATTTATGTTCAAACTAGGAATTAGATTTGATTATTTTTATTTTACTCCTTTTCAAAGTAGGATTAGGAATATTTCCTTATAAATACCCAAGTTTGGCTTAGATTTGAATACACCAGAATTCAGAATACAATTCTTCATCTAAGAGCACGGCAAGCTGGGATTTTCGACTACCTTTGTTCTACAAACTGTTTGTTCTCTTAACTTCAATTTTAATGAAATTATTTCTATTCATTATGAGCATGAGTAGCTAATTTTCTCACTAGGGTTAGACCTAAGCCTTAACATGATTATGTGATTTATCTTTTTCCTATGTTGTCGTATATGCATGCTTTGAATCTTTAATCACTGTTTAAAACTATCTTTATGTCTTAATGCTTGATCACCCTTAGGATATTTAGACAAGTAATTTGATGCAATTTTATAGGAATGCCCACCTAAAAATTGGGATTAGCTTCTTGTGATTAAGGATTGTAATACATCTAGGTTAAATACCATAACTAAGAGATTGCATGGTTATAAAAGATTTTCATGAACTTAATGAATCTTGCATGTAGAATTAGATCTAAATGCCATAGACTACTCGCATGTTAGGTATACGTTTTCACTTGAATGCCCACGAGGAAAATATGCTTTCGAAAAATCTAACCTTCAAAGTTGCATGTATTAATTCATAGATTCTTTTCTAAGTCACATATGATTGTTAATGGTGAAGGTTGAGCCCTAGTACTTGTTTACATTGTTTACTTCATTTTTATTCAGTCACCAAAATTATTGCGATTATTTTATTATTAATTAAAAGTGAATTCTAAAAATAAGAATTATCCATATCAGTCCCTGAGGAAATCGACCCTGCATTCAGTGCTATACTACAACAGCCCTGTACTCTTGCAGGTATTATTTGTATGATTTTAACCCTTGTTTTACAGGTGGGAAAAATCCTATCAAGAAATTTTTTCACTTGGTCTTCTCTTTATAGATCCTTGCATTGTCGTAGGCATCATTCCGAATTTCTTCCAGCTCACTGAGCTCTAGTTTACGCTGCTCTCCTGCCTCATCATAAGCAAGATTGAGTTGCTTGACTGCCCAGAATGCCTTGTGTTCTAACTCCATTGGTAAATGACAAGCTTTGCCATAAACCAGTCGAAATGGGGACATTCCAATTGGGGTTTTATAAGCTGTTCGGTACGCCCATAGTGCATCATTTAGCTTTGTACTCCAATCCTTCCTTGTAGAAGACACTGTTTTCTCTAGAATTCGCTTAAGCTCGCGATTAGAAACTTCAACTTGCCCAGATGTTTGGGGGTGGTACGGTGTTGCCACCCGATGAGTGATGCCATGCTTTGCAAGTAATGAGGCAAATGGCTTATTCAAGAAGTGCCTGCCTCCGTCACTTATGATAGCTCTGGGGACTCCAAATCTAGGAAAAATTGTACCTTGTAGAAATTTGAGAACCACCGATCCTTGATTTGTTGGACTGGCCATGGCCTCCACCCATTTAGAGACATAGTCCACAGCCACTAAGATGTAGAGATTGCCGTGAGATGAGGGAAACGGACCCATAAAGTCAATTCCCCAAACGTCAAAAATTTCAACAACCAAAATGCTCTGCTGGGGCATCTCATTGCGTTTGGACTGGTTTCCAACGTGCTGGCAGCGATCGCATGCTTTACACCATGTGTAAGCATCTTTGAATAAAGAAGGCCAATAGAAACCGCTCTGTAAAATTTTGGTTGCAGTTCGTTTTGGACCAAAATGACCACCACACGCAGATTGATGTGCAAATTGTAGGATACTTTCCTGCTCTTCACTTGGCACACACCTTCGAATAAGTTGGTATGCACAGTGCTTAAATAGGTAGGGTTCATCCCAGAAATAATATTTGACAGTGGATAGGAACTTTTTCCGCTGTTGGGATGTAATGTCAATCGGAAGTTTTCCACTAACCAGAAAATTCACAATATCTGCATACCAGGGTGTGTGCTGCATGAGGGCGAAGAGCTGCTCGTCAGGAAAAGTTTCTTGGAGTGGCAATGACTCAGACTCTGCTACAGTGGTGTTCACCAGCCGAGATAAGTGGTCTGCCACCACATTCTCACTCCCCTTTTTGTCACGAATTTCGAGGTCAAACTCTTGTAGTAGGAGAATCCATCGTATGAGTCTAGGTTTTGAATCTTTCTTAGCAAAAAGGTATTTCAATGCTGCGTGGTCAGTGAAAATAATTACCTTAGCACCGATTAGATATGATCGGAACTTTTCCAATGCGAAAATCACTGCTAAGAGCTCCTTCTCTGTTGTTGAATAATTGAGTTGTGCATCGTTTAAAGTTCTGCTGGCGTAGTATATCACACTTGGTAGCTTGTCTTGTCGCTGTCCTAGAACAGCTCCAACCGCATAATCTGATGCATCGCACATGACTTCAAAAGGTCGGTTCCAATCTGGTGCGGTGATAATTGGGGCTGTGGTTAAAAGTGTTTTCAGGGTCGTGAATGATTGGAGGCACTTGTCATCGAATATGAAGTCTGAGTCCTTGGCCAATAGATTGCACAGTGGTCGACTAACCTTAGAAAATTCCTTGATAAATCTTCTGTAGAACCCAGCATGGCCAAGAAAGGATCTGATATCCTTGACTGATGTGGGGTGTGGCAGGTTGCTGATGACGTCAATCTTGGCTTTGTCCACCTCGATTCCATGGTTTGAAATTAGGTGCCCTAGCACGACACCGTGCTTCACCATAAAGTGGCATTTTTCCCAGTTCAATACCAAATGCGTCTCTTTGCATCTTGCTAAAACTGTGGCCAAGTTGTCTAAACAGTTGTCAAATGAATCCCCGTATACGGAGAAGTCATCCATAAAAACTTCAATTATTCGTTCCACCATGTCTGAGAATATGCTCATCATGCATCGCTGAAAAGTGGCAGGTGCATTACACAGTCCGAAAGGCATACGTCGATAGGCAAAAGTGCCAAATGGGCACATGAAAGTAGTTTTGTCCTGATCCTCCGGTGCAATAGGAATCTGATTGTACCCTGAATAACCATCTAGAAAACAATAAAATGCTTTACCCGCTAACCGTTCCACCATCTGATCAATGAATGGGAGTGGGAAGTGATCCTTTCGTGTGGCTGAATTCAGCTTGCGATAATCAATACACACCCTCCACCCAGTAGTTAACCTTGTAGGAACTTGCTCCCCATTTTCGTTAGTACTAACCGTGATTCCTGATTTTTTTGGAACAACTTGTGTTGGGCTTATCCATGGGCTGTCTGAAATTGGGTAGATAATGCCTGCGTCTAGAAGTTTTAGGACCTCACTCCGAACAACGTCTTTCATGATTGGGTTCAATTGCCTTTGAGCATCAACAGTAGGCTTGCTGTCTTCTTCCAGTAAGATACGATGCATGCAGATTGATGGACTAAGGCCTTTTATGTCGGCTATTGTCCACCCAATGGCCTCTTTGTACTTGCGTAGGATTCTGAGTAGCTTGTCTTCCTCTAGGTTGGTGAGGTCCGCTGCAATGATCACGGGCAGAGTTTCTTGGTCACCAAGGTGTGCATATTTGAGATGGGCTGGAAGAGGTTTTTTTTCCAGCTGAGGGGCTATCTCAATGGAAGGCGGTTGTGGCGTCTTTGGGGGCCCAAGTGCTTCAATCTGAGGTCGCCACCGTGGATAGGGTGGTCGGTTGCTATCTAGTGCAGCCATAATTTCTGCAATATCTTCCTCATTTTGGCGGAGGATGGGGTCAATGAGTGCTGCCTCTAGAGGGTCGGTAAAGAGCAATTGTCTTTGTGCCATGCAGGTTACTTCCTCCAAAACTTCAATTCTGCTACACTCTGAAATTTCAGTGGGTCTTTTTGGCATGTCAAACAGGTTTAATACCACAGTTTCATCTTGCACACGGAATGTAAGAGTGCCAACTTCTACATCTATCAGTGTGCGGGCTGTGGCCATGAAAGGTCGGCCAAGGATTAGGGGCGTCTCTTTGTCTTCCACCATATCGAGTACCACAAAATCGATGGGTAGATAGACTTTATCCACCTTGCTGATGAGATCTTCAATGATGCCCTTAGGGTAAGTGAGGGATCGGTCAACTAACTGGAGAACCATTGGTGTAGGCCTGAGCTGTCCTGCTCCTAATCGCTTAAATATTCAGTAGGGCATAAGGGTTATGCTTGACCCCAGATCTATTAGAGATTGCTGAAATTCGGAATTCCCTATTGTGCAGGAAATAGTAAAGCTGCCTGGATCTTTTTTCTTTGGTGGCAGTTTGTGTAGAAGGGCTGCACTACACTGTTCTGTCAAAACCACTTTTTCCAGGTCTGAATTTTTTTTCTTATTAGCGCATACCTCCTTCAAAAATTTTGCATAGGAAGGGATGTGCTTTATAGCATCTAGTAGAGGTAGATTGATATGGACCTTAGCTAATGTCTGCATGAAGTCAATGGTCTGTTGGTCTTTGTTTGAGCGGCGCTGCTGCCTTTCTGGGAATGGCAGTGGCGGAGTGTAGGCAGGGACGTTGGATGGAGCAAATTTAATTTGTGGGGTGAATAGTTCAACCTGAGGTTCAGGTTCAATAAGTGACTCGGTGGTATTATTTTCTGAATGGGATGTCTTTGATGCCTCCCGATTGTCATAACTTTTTCCCCCTCGTAAAGTCCTTACCATTTTACAGTGCTCGGCTCCTCTCGGGTTTGGTATAGGTTGACTGGGAAAAACCCCTTTATCCCTTTCAGAAATTTCTTGGGCCAGTTGGCTAACTTGCTGCTCCATGTTTTTAATTGATGCTTGAGTGTTTTGTTGATTCTGGGTAGAGATCTCAATAAACCTGGTAAACTGCTCTTCTACACTCAATTGGCGTGGTGCGGCCGGTTGGGTCTGATGGTTGAGTGGCTGTTGATAATTCTGCTGATAATTGGGCCGGACCTGGTGTTGTCCATTCCACCCAAAATTTGTATTATTTTTCCATCCAGAATTATATGTATTGGGGTAGGCATCATTACGGGGTCTTGGGAAGGAACTCATGCCATTTACTTGTTCTTGGACAAGGTCGGGATACCCATCCTTCTGAGGACATTGGAGGACATTATGTGTAGGGTCCTCACATATGGCGCAAACCTGTGTTGTCTTTGGGGCAGCGGTGGTGAGCATAAAACTGTTGATCTTCTTTTCCAATTGGGTGATTTGTGCTGCAATATTAGGGGTACCATGTCCTTGTGCTACATCATAGACGTGTCCCCTCGTATGAGAGCCATCATCCGTCCATTGTTGAGATTCGTTAGCCATTAGCTCAAATATTTCAAATGCTTCACGAGCTGTTTTGGATATGAGAGAACCACCTGCGGATGCGTTGACGTAACTTTTGCTGATGTGGTTGAGTCCATCATAAAAGATGTTCATCTGCATGTCTGAATCCAATCCATGGTGGGGGCAACGCATATACAGGTCATTGTACCTCTCCCAAGTATCATGAAACGACTCATTAGATTTCTGGGCAAAGGCCAGTATTTCGTTCTTTAAGGCAAGAGTCTTGGATGATGGGTAGAATTTGTTTAGAAACCTTGTTTGTAACTGTTCCCATGTTGTTATGCTCCCTAGAGGTAAAGAATGTAGCCAAGCCCGAGCTTTATCCTTCAAGGTGTAAGGAAAAAGCCTTAATTTAATTGCCTCATTTGAAATTCCCCGAACAATGATGTTGTCACACCCTTACAAGAATTCAGATATGTGCATGTTTGGATCACTATTTGGGAGTCCATGAAAAGTGGGTAGAAGCTCAAGCATGTGATGCCTGATCTCAAAAGTGACTCCGTCTTGTACCTCGGGGTACACGATGCATTGTGGGGTTCCATTCCCACGTGCTGCAAGGCTTTTGCTAAGCGGTGCGCCGACTTCAGGTATTGTTAATTCCATTGGTGCTGGCGTTGTGTTGTCTATCCCGGTGAACAAATCTGCAAGGAAAGTTCCTTTGAGTGTGAACCTTGCGTTAGTTGCTTGTAGTTGTCTTCTTCTTCTTGCTGTTCTTTCAGGTTCAGGATCGAATTGTGCTAGAATCGGGTTCGTAGATCGTGTAGCAATAACCATGCACAATTAGATAGTCCTGCAAGAGTAGAGACTTGTGCGTAAATGTTGATTTGGTGAAGTATAGAAAAAAAAATGAAAACAAATAATTAACTGAAAGTAAATTAAAATAAGAAGAATCGGCACAGTCCCCGGCAGCGGCGCCAATTTCTTGATAGGATTTTTCCCACCTGTAAAACAAGGGTTAAAATCATACAAATAATACCTGCAAGAGTACAGGGTTGTTGTAGTATAGCACTGAATGCAGGGTCGATTTCCTCAGGGACTGATATGGATAATTCTTATTTTTAGAATTCACTTTTAATTAATAATAAAATAATCGCAATAATTTTGGTGACTGAATAAAAATGAAGTAAACAATGTAAACAAGTACTAGGGCTCAACCTTCACCATTAACAATCATATGTGACTTAGAAAAGAATCTATGAATTAATACATGCAACTTTGAAGGTTAGATTTTTCGAAAGCATATTTTCCTCGTGGGCATTCAAGTGAAAACGTATACCTAACATGCGATTAGTCTATGGCATTTAGATCTAATTCTACATGCAAGATTCATTAAGTTCATGAAAATCTTTTATAACCATGCAATCTCTTAGTTATGGTATTTAACCTAGATGTATTACAATCCTTAATCACAAGAAGCTAATCCCAATTTTTAGGTGGGCATTCCTATAAAATTGCATCAAATTACTTGTCTAAATATCCTAAGGGTGATCAAGCATTAAGACATAAAGATAGTTTTAAAACAGTGATTAAAGATTCAAAGCATGCATATACGACAACATAGGAAAAAGATAAATCACATAATCATGTTAAGGCTTAGGTCTAACCCTAGTGAGAAAATTAGCTCCTCATGCTCATAATGAATAGAAATAATTTCATTAAAATTGAAGTTAAGAGAACAAACAGTTTGTAGAACAAAGGTAGTCGAAAATCCCAGCTTGCCGTGCTCTTAGATGAAGAATTGTATTCTGAATTCTGGTGTATTCAAATCTAAGCCAAGCTTGGGTATTTATAAGGAAATATTCCTAATCCTGCTTTGAAAAGGAGTAAAATAAAAATAATCAAATCTAATTCCTAGTTTGAACATAAATAGGAAAGCATATGCCTTCTCCTCCTTGAATTGGGATTTTATTGATATACTTCCTTCTTTTGCTCCAAACACTCCTTCTAGAATAAACCTGTCAATATAATCAATCCGAGTATCAATTCCTCCCAAAATAATAATAATAACTAATTAAATATATGGGAAATACAAGTATATATTTGACTCATCAGTTATCTATATGAAGTCACTTTCGGAATGGATCAAAGCACAGTTTTTGTGAAAATGCAATTATTGAGATTTCTCGAAATATTTTAAACGCACATTAACAAAACTATTGTAAGGCATTGGAGACATATCCTGACATTTAGGATGGCCATTAATAGTTATTTTTTAATTTTTTAACAAAAAAAATCATGAAATTCAAAGAAATTTTGTAATCGGGTACGGAAGTGACTTTCTAGGCCCCAAATCATTAGATTTCTTCTCTATCAACTCTAAATTACTTACAGGGTGATGAAAATTGAAATAGGATGTCTTAGTATGTTTTTTTTCAAAATTTCAAAATTCGTCTCAAAATCGTGAGGCTCACAATCTTTGTAAAAAATATGATAATTGAGATTTCTCGAAATATTTTAACTACAAATTAAAAAACTATCGTATGGCTTTGAGAAATGCTCACCATTTAGGGTGCTCATTAATAGATATTTTTGAATTTTATAAGCCAAAAAACATGAAATTAAAAGAAATTTTCTAACTGGGTACAAAATCGTCTAAAAATCGTAAGTTGTAACTCACATTTTTTGTGAAAAATGCGAATGCTGAGATTTCTCGAAATATTTTAACCGCACTAACAAAACTATTGTAAGGAATTTGAGACATGTCCTCCCATTTAGGTTGCTCATTAACAGTTATGTTTAAATTTTATAAACCAAAAACTTGAAATTTAAAGAAATTTCGTATCGGCGTACGGGAGGGACTTTAGGGGCCCCAAATCATTAGATTTCTTAATAGTCACTTCAAAATATCTTAAAGGGTGATGACAATTGAAATCGGATACGTCTTAGTATTTGTTTTGTCAAATTTTGAAAAACTGACTAAAAATCGTGAGTTATATCTTATATTTTTTGTGAAAAATGCGGCTGTTGAGATTTCTCAAAATATTTTAACCGTACGTGATGAAAATTGAAAATCATTTTAGACATGTCCTGCTATTTAGGGTGCTCATTAATTGATAGTTTTTAATTCTTTAAGGCAAAAAACATGTAATTCATAGAAATTTCGTAACGGGATACGAAAGTGACTTTAGTTGCCGCAAATAATTATATTTATATTCTATTAACTTCAAAATATCTTACAAGGTGATGAAAATTGAAACAAAATACGTCTTAGTATGTTTTTGTCGAAGTTACAAAAATCAACTAAAAGTCGTAAGTTAAGCTCACAGCTTTTCCATAAAATGCGACTGCTGTGATTTAGAGAAAGTTTAATAAGACATTAAGAAAAAAATTGTAAGGCGTTAGAGACACCCTGCCATTTAGGGTGCATATTAACAGATATTTTTTTATTTTTTTTAGCCAAAAAACATGAAAACAATTGTAAGGAGTTAGAGACACCCTGCCATTCATAGAAATTTCGTAATTGGGTGTGGAAGTGACTTTAAAGGCCCCTAATCATTATATCACTTTTCTGTCAACTTCAAAATATCTTACAAGATGATAACAATTGATATAGGATACGTCTTAGTATGTTGTTATCAAAATTTCAAAAACTCAGTACAAATCGCCAAGGACGACAGCCACCGTAGACCGAGAACCGAGTAGGAGGAATTTTTTGACCTTTCTAGCCATTTTCTTTCCCCCACAAGCGTGGTGGCTTCAGAGGTTGCGAAGGATCCAACAACCCAACGTTGAGTTGCTGGAGCATTCGATGAGTGGACTTTGAGTCATTATTATCTATTTAGTATGCAAATTATGGTTTATAAATTTTCTTATTATATATGTGGACTCGATATGGTTTGGGGCTTCGGCCGAAGACGGTAGCTTAGAGCTTCGGCTTAGGATTGTAGTTTGGGCTCCGTCCTTGGTTATGTGGTTGGGTTTCGGCTCTGGTGTGATATTTTGGTGATAGTCGGTTGTTATCTACCGAGCTATGGGTTGTGGGCATAGGCCCGGTGTTGGATGATTTTGGCTTCAACCAGGATCTTGCCGACGTATGGCATGGAGGATTCCATCATACGCTCGATATGGCATGAGTTATGGCATGTAGGATTCCATCATACGCTCGATATGGCATGAGTTATGGCATGGAGGATTCCATCATATGCTTGGTATGGCATGAGGTATGGCATGGAGGATCTATCAAACGCTTGGTATGGCATGAGGTATGGCATGGAGGATTCCACATACGCTCGATATGGCATGAGGTATGGCATGGAAGATTCCATCATACGCTCGGTATGGCATGAGGCATAGGATGGAGGATTCCATCATACGCTCGGTATCATATAAGGTATGGCATAGAGGATTCCATCATACGCTCGGTATGGTATGAGCTATGGCATGGACAAATAAATCGTATACTCGGCGAGTTATGAGTTACGGCTCGGGATATTGGGCCACGGTCCGGGATATCTGCTTCGATCGAGATATTGAGATGGCGGGTATAGTAGCAGGTAGTATGGATTCCACCGTTTTAATTGAATGGCTTCCGGTAAGTTGTATATAGTAATATTTCGATCTTTGGTATGCATGTATGGTTTTATAATGAGGTGGG
This sequence comes from Oemleria cerasiformis, assembly GCA_037349345.1. Lineage (NCBI taxonomy): Eukaryota > Viridiplantae > Streptophyta > Magnoliopsida > Rosales > Rosaceae > Oemleria > Oemleria cerasiformis. The sequence goes on along the minus strand of JAZGTL010000003.1, from coordinate 8,761,093 downwards.
ATTATTATTATTATTTTATTCAGGTGACTATGCTTGTTTTTTTGGTACTATTGTCTACTCATGTTTATTTTGGTTTTGTGCCCTCCAGGCCGTAGCAGGACGAGGCACCGAGACTAGGAGGAGGCAACATCTTCTGATGCGTTACCACTGAGTAGGATTTTGTTGGATTTGTAAATTTAAATTTAACCTAGTTTGCCCTGATTACCTTTACGGGTTTTTGTTGAGATTATATGTGATTGTCTGGTTGGTAGTTAGGTTGGAAATTTGATCCTTCATCTGAAGAGTGGAAAGTTGATTTACACCTTACCATAATAGATAAGTCAAAAGATGCACTCATCGTATATCTAGGAGGGTCTCCAAACCTCCTAGAAAGATCGCTCATACTTGATATTAATCCTACTATAATATTTCTCCAAATTTTGAAATTTGGAAAACCCTTGTCGCTTTTTTGAATCTTTTCACACTACAGGAAAAACGACCTTGCCTTACGAAACAGCCCTCGTCAGGCAAGACACAGTTTCATTGAGCAAAACTATACCCGACGAAGATACGTCGGGCAACAGTCTTCGGGCCCCAGTCGTTGGGCCCCAGTCGTCGGGCATGATCTCGCCTAACGAAAAAAATGACTTCGTTGAGCAACACCTACAATTTCCCGACAACAAAATTTGTCATGAACAAGTCGTCGAGCAAACGCCGTAAGTCAACGCGAGCTTTGCCCAACGAATAAAAAGGTTAGTGGGCAAAACCTTACCCTATTCGGTATGGGGGCACCGAAACAATTCCAATATTCGGTAAACTCCCCCCAAATGTGGTGGAACTTGCTCGACGAAATTTACATATTCGGCGTGGAAAACCTTACCCTCACTACAAGAAATCAGGTCTTGCCCAACTAAAGTTTGCCCGGCAAAGTAGATTTCCTCGCCCAAAGAGGCTTCGCCCGACGAAAATGAAAGTTCGCAGGGCTAAACATGCCCAAGCTTGCCCGATGAAGTAATTCATAGGGCAAGCATCCTGCATGGTGGAAAGTTCTAGCGCGAAACAAAAAATTTTCCCGCGTAAATTTGTTAGCTTTTCCCGACGAACGTATTAGTAGGGCAAAATTGTTTCATGGGGCAAGATTTTGGCGCAAAAAACAAATTTTGGCCCGTAATTACATATCTTGCTCAACGAACTAATTCGTCGCGAGAAGGAAATGTTCGTCGGGCAAGGGTTGCACGTTGACCAAGTATGGAAATTTGATATATGACATTTATTTGATAGGAAATTAATTTGTATGGAAATTTGATATGAAAATCAATTTGGTATGGAAATTTGATATGAAAATTAAATTGGTATGGAAATTGGATATGAAATTAATGTAACGAAATTAATTTGGTATGGAAATTTGAAATGGAAATTAATTTTGTATCGAAATTTGATATGGAAATTGCCTATATAAAGTGGATGGAACGAACATTCTCAAACCATCCTTCAAGCATTCTCCAATCATTCTTGTGTAGATTTGTCCATGTGCAAAATCGACCTCGTCCATTTGCTGAAAAAGTAGAAGAAAAGGACAAAGGATAGGCATGTGGCCGGAAGGGTGATATTTGGTTTGGAATGGGTTGGAAAACCTTATTTGAGTTTTCCCTTTTCAATTTTCAAATCCACAAACCAAGTTCTCCCATCCAAAACTCGAAGCACAATGTCTCTAGAATTGATACCATGCAATTCTGGTGACGTTGTGCTACGGGTTTTGGATAGGAGAACTTGGTATGTTGAATTGAAAATTGAAAAGGGAAAATTAAAAGAAGTTTTTCCAACCCTTTCGAAACCAAAAATATTACCGTTTCGGCCACATGCCAGTCCTTTGTTTTTTTTCCCTGTTCGATCTTGCCCGATGAATGTGTATTCGTAGGGCAAACCTTGGCCCAATGAAATGTGCATTCGTAGGGCAAACCTGGTAAAACATTGCGTAACATTTTAGCGCGAAAAAAGGTTTTTGGCGCGTAAAATCAGAACAGCGACGAATTGGATTTGTCGGGCAAACGTTAGTTTCATAGGGCAAAGTGTAAGTGTTGATCGCTAACAAAATATCTGTATCAACAATATCCCGACGAACTCATTAAAGTTTTCCAGACGAAGCTCTTTCGTCAGGCAAATGTTTAAATGTATTAACTGCGACCACATGCCCATTTTCTTCTTCTTTCTTCTATGTGCTTCATTTCAGCCCTCTCTCAACTCTCTCTCTCTCTCTCTCTCAGCCCTCTCTCAACTCTTTCTCTCTCTCTCTCACACCATCCTCCATCAACTCATCATCATTTTAACTACCAATCTCTGCCTCTTTCTCTCTCAAACTCCAAACTCCATCAATTACCAATTTTAAAGGTTTGTGAAATTTAATTTTTTTAGTTTTGAATTTTTGATTTTTGATTGGAAACTAATTATTGGTTGCGTTTTAGGAAATTTGTGATTGATTTGGAGGATTACTTATAAAGAGGTATGTGAGTTTGCCTCTCAATTTAATTTTGGTAATAGTTTTGGATATATAAGTATGGTTAGGAAATTGTGTATAAATTGTGGAAGTTGTGTAGAAATTGTGTATAATTTGTGGGAAATTGTGTAGAAATTGTGGAAAATGTGTTATGTGATTTTGTAGGAAATTAGAAAATATGTTAGGAAAATAGAAAATATGTTAGGAAAATAGAAAATAAATTAGAAAGTATGTTAGAAAATTAGGAAAATAGAAAATATGTTAGGAAATTAGAAAATTGTAAACTCTGTGATATGCGTAATTAATATATGTTTGTATTTGTGAATTTGTTTTGATATTTTCTGTAAAGCTTTAGGTAGTTCCGATGGAGGGAAATATGTTGATATTTCATAATCGTTTATGCGAAGTTAATTGGGTTGATTAACTTCGTACAATGAAATTCAATGAAAAATCTTAGATCCGCTTAAGAGTCAGTTAATCGGGTTGATTGACAGACTCTTGAATTGTCCATTTATTTGGATAGCTTGAGGGTGCGCAACTAAGTGTTGTGTAGTTTGCGTTCTACGAGGTTGGGTTTCGTTTGTTGGAAATTCAGTTTGTATCCTTTCAATGTTCTCCGAAATCATACTAGATATTTGTTTATAATATCTACGTCGTGCATTTGGGGAACTGTAGGGGGATACTGCCGAAATTTCCCTCGATCGAAACTTAGTCTCGTAGGTCGCAAACTACACAGCACAGAAAGTGCACTCTTGAATGGGATAAGGCCAAATCACCGGAGGCATAAGGGGGACAAGCGGCTTATGATATTAAGTTGTTCTAAATACGGGATAATATTAACTCAATTACTTACGTTGACTGTATTTTGTGAAAGAAGGCACAATGGACAGAGGGTGGATGCAAATGGAAGATAGATGTGCTGATGAATATTTGGATGAGATCAACAACTTTATTGCCTTTGCACATAGTCACTACAGTGATAGTGGACGTATTAGGCGTCTGAGCCGGAAATGTGACAACTGCAATTGGGGGACGTTGACTGAGGTTCGATATCATCTGGCAGGGAATGAGATTATACACAACTATACTAATTGGATCTATCACGATGAAAAAGTATTTACAGCATCGACATCTTCTGATCTCGGGACCCGTGGCCATCAAAGTGTGTCGGATGGGCACTGTGATGATGACCAAGTCTTTGACATATTAACCGATGATTTTCCTCCCGCATCGGTTGATATCGACGGTGAGGCGTCCATTACGAGAGATTGTTGAAAGAAGCTCAGCGCGAATTGTACCCTGGTTGTAAATCGTTCCCAGTTCTAGGGGAAGTTGTGGAGTTGATGCACATGAAAGTTGAGTATAATCAAACGAACAAGCATTTTGATCGCATGATGGACATTATCATCTTAATGCTCCCTGAAGATAACCGTCTGCCTAAAGATCATTATAGCTCGAATAAGCTGTTGAAGGGTCTCGGTTTAGGGTATGTCAAGATCCATGCATACAACAACAATTGTGTATTATTTTACGGTGAATTCGAGCAGCTTGACAAATGTCCCGTGTGCAATGAGCCTACGTTTCAAAAGACAAGATTTCGAACAAAGTGTTGGTTATTTTCCACTGAATCCAATGTTACAAAGATTCTACATGTTGACCCACACAGCCCGTGATATGAGGTGGCACAAGGATGAACGCATTGATGATGATATACTTGATATACTGAGGCATCCGGCCGATGGAGAGGCTTGGAATGAATTTGATAAGATGTATCCCGAGTTCGCCGTTGAGCCAAGAAATGTCAGATTAGGACATGTTACTGATGAATTTAATCCGTTTGGGGATTTTGCAAAACCTTATAGCACTTGGCCGATGGGAATGCCAATACAAGAAAATTGGTTTTAGACAACGGAGAAAATCCGTTGTCCATTCCCCTAAAATACCGTAATATTGTTCGGTGTTGTTTATTGGAGTCTTTAGACAACAGATTTTCTTCGTTGTATAAAAGCAATTTTTGCATCGATTTTTACATAATACCATTGTCTTTTCATCCTTCCTTAAACCATGATATAACTATTACCATTGTCTAAAGCTACTTTACGCAACCGTTTATACTTGAAAAACCGATGCATATTCTTAAAAAAAGGCAACAGTCTATATGTAATTGTTGTTGTCTAAATAGCTACTCTTTTTCGTAAAAACCGATGTTGAACATACATACTAGAGCATATTAGAGCAGACTTCCGATGCCTAAAGTACATTCAGCAGCAGTTTTTATTGGTAATGAATTTTACCTAACACATAAATTTAGCATATTATTATTTTCCTCACAAACATTTGCAAGTATAGTTCAACAAAATAGCAAAAGAACACATGAAAAGTAAACTTCATTGATAATGAAAAAATTACAATTGTTAAGATGAAAATATATTCCATAAAATCTATGGAAGTATATACTGCAAAAGAAAAAACATAATTGTTTCATTTAATTCCCAAATGAATTCACAACATAATCAACAAAATTAAATAGAGGTGAGGACCTGAATTGCCATTTCTTCTCCGTAAAAAATCTATCTACTGTCGCAACATAATCAACAAAATCAAATAGAAGTAAGGACCTGAATTGCCATATATTCTCATTAAAAATTCTATCAACTGTCACAACAAAATCAGCCCAGCTTCTCCTTTCATATTCCTTCCTTCCACTCCTTTTAGAAGAAGTTATGCGCTGTAGAGAAGGAAACTTGTACAGAATGTTTCCCTGCACGTTAAGAAATTTCCATGTGAATGACTACTAATATCACTACTAGAAATTTGGCTTTAGACAACGGAGTAAGCACATGATAATGATGTGATAGAAGCATTTGGAAAAATGACAGTCATCATTAAATGCAGAACCGTAATCTATGAATATGATCACAACCAAAACAAAGATCACAAAATGAATAAAGCACCTGGGCATCCAGTCCAATTCGTAAATTTTTTCCTGCTGGATTCAACTAGTCATTCACAACCTGGAATGAAATAAACCATAAATATAAAGTAAATTTATTAAGAGTGTAAGCACCACTGAAGCATGTATAAACTAGAACATTTTATCCAGAAAACTTGAAATCAAGAATGGTCAACAGCAACAGCCATGAAACCAGAGCACCCTAAGTAAGCACCGTAAGCTAGAGGGAAATAAAGATGTAAAACAGTCTTACTTCATTATAGATCAACAACTGACTCCACCTATTGATTGCAGTCTATGATTGTGAAATATCGAGAGCGAAAAGAATGTAATGGTCCAACAATCTAGATTTTAACAAAAAATGTCAAGGATCAGAATATTTTTCCATTTTTGGTCTTTCCATATTCATTTACAACAGCACCAGAACTATCCAACCCAAGTTCTCTTCAACAAAGACCGCATTTCAAATGACAGAAAATGATACAGGGCCAATAGCTTACTAACCTGAGCAATGTAACCAGCACGATAAGCACGATAACCATGAGTCAATTTGAACATCTAAACATGTACTGGACTACCATACTAAATCAGAAATGAAATATATTGGAAATCCTAACTATGATAACGGACATTAGTATAAGGAAATTGACAGCTTTTTTGGAAGTTGTTTCTACATGAGAGCACAATATTCACACTAAAAAAAACGAAAATAATTCCAATTTATTTTTTAGCTGCAATCAATAAAGAGGAAAAGAGTAACTGACGAGTTTACCTATCACTCAATGTCATAGCTCTGTGTTCAGTAAGAATGGTAAGAACTCCATTTGGAGGAACCAACTTTTGGGTCCTCAATATCACGGCCTTTTACTGCATCAAACTTGAAATCAGATGACATAACACCCACCTGCAAATTGAAAACTAAACTCAAAATTTCAACTTTCAAGCTCAATCTTTTTCTTCTGCATTCAAAGCTGCACATGCTCTTACCAATGAAATCCTTGTACCCTTGTCAATTCAGTCATAGCTAATTTTAATCATAATCAAGAAAAGTTTTTAATATAAGTCAATAACCCACACAAATTCACAATTTCAAAAGCTTGTCCTGCATTAATTTCACAATTTATTTACAACCCACACAAATTCAATTCATAGTAAACTACTTATCAACCAGTATAACTCACCGGGACTTTCTTCTGAGTCACAACACATACTGAATCCTTTCCTCGGACACCAATTGAGGTGATCCAAGCAGCCTTAACAGCCTTAACAGCCTTAACAGCATATTCTATTCAATCATCAAAAAACCGAACTCAGAACATAAGACACCTTATATGCAAGTCATCAATAACTTGTAAACATACGTTAATTTCAACATATATGTACATTACATGTAAACATATCAGCAGACAAAACAAATGCTCGAAGAGAACTCCCATGGTTTTCCTCTAATTTTACAAGAACGGCTTCTCTGTGTTCATAATCATATGCTATCTAAAACAAAATGGTTTAACTTGGAGTTATGATAATTGTAATAACTAAACAAAAAGAGAAATGAACGATTCACTATCATTTTTTTTCTTTTTCCACTCAATCATAACAAAAATTGAAACCTTCCAAATACCTAATCAATTTACAAGGAGCAAAGTACATTCTACGATGCAGATTACTCAAAAATAATTTGTGCCTTACCTATGAGTGATATACTTGAGGAGCTCATTGTTGCCGAAGTATTCAATATTGATATCGACCAAACCACCATGGCTCAGATCAACGGCGTGGCCGCAAATAACCTTCAAGTTGTACGAAATTTCATTAAAAACACCATCATTGCAATGTCGATTGTGCTTCTACTTTTTCTCTCTTAGGGCTCTCTGGGTTTTCCTTCTTCCTTCTCTCTTAGGGTGCGGAGTCTGTCTTCAAGTCCCACAGCCATGACCGCATGGCTCCGGCCGATTCAGGAGCTAGACTCGGCTTTACGACCAGTCGTGATGATGAAGAATCGAAGATGGAGCGGATGAACAATCGAATATGGGGATCGGGAGTCGTGCTTAAGAATCGAAGATGGAGGTGATAAACAATCGAAGGTGGAGATCAGTAGTCGCGCTTCAGAATCGAAGATGGAGGTGATTGAGATGGAAGATGGAGGTGATGGAGGTGATAAACAATCGAAGGTGGAGATCAGTAGTCGCGCTTCAGAATCGAAGATGGAGGTGATTGAGATGGAAGATGGAGGTGATGGAGGTGATGGAGATGGAGGTTTCGAGAAGGAAAAAACTGATTACATGGCTGTGTGTTTTAGGTTTCCATTAAGTTAGAGTTTGAATTTCTTTTGTGACAGCTTCTGTATTCGAACCCGGGACCTCGTACTTCTTATGAGGTATAGACAATGGTATTTAGGTAGTAAAAAAAACAATTCAAGCTCCATAAGTAGTTCTAATTTACTAATGCTAAAAGATACCAAAAGACAAGAGTATGTTATTGATGATGCTATATTATGGGATTAGATAACACTAGTCAATTTTACTAATGCTATATCGTACATTAAACAACATCAATTTAAAACTAATGCTTAAACTACTTGCTGCATCAATTTTATATTTACTGTTGTCTATGGTGTGTATGCTATTGTCATATTTCTTGTAGTGTGGTTCCGTATAACTTGCCCTCTTGGAGATGCATGAAGAAAGAATTCGCAATCCTCAATACTTTGATATTTGGGCCCAAATCTCCGAGTAATTCCATTGATGTTTATTTGCGGCCGTTGATTGATGAACTCGTGAATTTGTAGGAACATGGTGTTTGAACATACAACAAGTACAATGGAGAAATGTTCACTCTACGAGATGCCGTAATGTGGACTATTAATGATTTTCCTGCTTATGGTATGTTGTCTGGGTGGAGGACCAAGGGTTATCTTGCATGCCTAACATGTGGACCAGACAAAACGTTCTTTTGACACGCATCGAAGGTATGTTACTTGGGTGCGAGAAGATTTTTGCCCTAGGATCGCCGGTGGCGTACGCAGTCTAACACATTTGATGGAAAAACAAAGCTACAGGCACGACCAAGGGAGAGGTCCGGTGATGAGATATTGTCCAAATTGAACAGTATCCAGGAGTTCATCACACGAGGACCAAAACCAGCGGAACAGGAAAATTGGACGAAGAAGAGCATACTCTTCCGTTTGGCATACTCGTCGAAATTCAAAATCAAACACATCGCGAATCCTATGCACATCGAGAAAAACGTTGCTGAGAGTATTGTGGGAATGACTTTACCCATCGACGGAAAGTCAAATGACACAAAAAAGTCTCGTATGGGTATGCAAGAAATGGGGATTCGGCGGCAGAAATTCGTCAATGGCAAATATATAATGGCTCATCCAAGTTATACATTTGCGCTGGAGAATAAGAAGAAATTCTTGAATTGATTGCAGAGTGTGAAATTTCCCGATGGGCACGCCGGTAACATCTCCCGAAACGTTAGAACAGACGGTGACACCATGTCTGGTTTGAATAACCATGACTATCATGTTTTGCTACGACTCCTTCTGATTGGTATTCCGCCCTACTTGGAGCCTGGTGTTGTTGAGACGATAGTTTATCTCGACCCTACAACGACCAAAATGTTGCTAAAGACGGACGTCAGAGCTATTAACGAGGATCTTGTCTACATCATATGCCTGCTAGAACAAATATATATGCCGACATTCTTTGGTGATACCAAGCAATAATGCAACAAGGGTTGGAAATGGTTGAAAAAGTAGTTTGGTTGAAAAATAGTTTGGTTGTATATAAAACTTTGGAAAATAACTGGTGGGTCACAAGCTTTGCCCCACGAATACTTGCAAATTCGTCGGGCAATTTCTTCGGCCGAATAGGGAATAGCTTTGCCCAACGAAACTGCCAGTATTATTCGGGTAATATTTACTAGATTAATTTTACATTTAATTACTAAACAATGGTTTTAAATTACTTGCGAAATGAATCGACCAAATCTAACTGTATACATTTATTGTACGTACTCATAGATCGCCTACGCCAAAAATTATCCAATTTCAAATTTCCGGGACTAGGTAACAGTGCAATACGATTCGACGGTTACAAAACATCTTTTGACGATCCGACGACTTTAACTCCTCAAAACCTCACAATATTCGATGGGCAAAGTCTAGGCACGTAAAACCACAAAGTGAACTGTCCCGATCTTGAATTTCGATCGTTTGAATATCGATTGAACCAAAACTTCGAAAAACGTATTGAAATATACTTAAAAGTGTTTAAAGTGTTTGATGAATAAGAGGATTTTACCATTTTCAAATAATTTTTGAAATCAATCGAACGATCTAACCTTATACATTTATTGTACGTACTCCTAGATTGCCTACACCATAAATTAGCCAATTTGGAATTCTCGGGACTAGGTAACGGTGCGATACGATTCGACGGCTACAAAATGTTTTCTGACGATCAGACGGCTTTAACTACTCAAAACCTCACGATTTTTGACGGTCGTGGTCTAGGTATGTAAACCACAAACTGAATGGTCAATTTCTTCAAATTCAATCTTTTGAATATCAATTGAACCAAAACTTCCAAAAACATATTGAACTTTCCTGGAAGTGTTTAAAGTGTTTGATGAATAACCTGATTTTACGATTTTCCATAATTTACAAAATGAAATCGACCGATCTAACCATCCACATTTATTGCATGTACTCGTAGATCGCCTACGCGAAAAATTAGCTAATTTGGAATTCCAGAGTTTAGATAACGGTGCGCGACGATTCAACGATTACAAAATGTTTTTTGACGATCATATGCTTTAACTCCTCAAAGCCTCACGATTTTCGACGGGCGAGGTCTAGCCACGTAAAAACACAAAGTGAATGGTCAATTTCTTCAAATTCCATCATTTCCCTATTAGTTGAACCAAACTTCGGAAAACGCCATGAAATTCAGAAAGTGAATGGTCTAGGTACGTAAGCTCCTTAAAACATAACGATTTTTGACGATGGAGCTCTAGGCACGTAAAAACACAAAGTGAACGGTCACGATCTTGAAAATTCAATCATCAGGCTTGGATTTTACATTACCCATATTTTCATAAATAAGACCAAGTTTGCCCGACGAACCCATTAGTTTCGTAGGGCGAAGCTACAAAATTTCGTCGAGCAAGGTTCACTTTTCATCGGGCAAAGTCAATAAACTCCCAAAAAAAATTTTCACGAAAGATCAAATTTTTGCCAAAATTTTCGGGGAAAATCAAAATTACCACCTCAGTTTGCCCGACGAAGTGTTAAATACTCGCCCAACGAATATCACTATTTCTCGAAGCACGACGAATGTCCAGTAACTTAAAAACACGAAGTCCTTTCTTCTTCCTTCTTTTTCGTTTGCTCCGCCTCTGCTCTATGCCTAAACCCAAACCCAGAATCCCAAAAACCATCCCTTGCTCTCCCTCTCTCACTCTCACGTTGTCCCTCTCTCACTCTCAGTCGTTCCTCTGCTCTCTACCTAAACCCAAACCCAAGAATCCCAAACACCCAGACACTATCAAGATTGCCGAAGGGCCTCTCTCTCGCTGCCTCTCTCTCTTGCACTCCCTACCACTGTAAGTCTCTCTCTCTCTCTCTCACCCTCTCCACCATATTTGTGAATATTGAAATTGAAATTTTGATTGGATTGGATTTAGGAATTGACTTTAGGATTGAATTTAATAATTGAATTTGGACTTAGGAATTGAACTTAGGATTGGATTGGATTGGATTTAGGAATTGAAATTTGTGAATATTGTGAATATTCTGAATATTGTGAATATTCTGAATATTGGAATGGATTTAGGAATTGAATTTTTGAATATTGTTAATATAGGTTTGGAATTTTAAGAATTTTAGGAATTTTAGGAATTTAAGAATTTCATGGTATGACTTTTTGTAATATGAATTTTTGGATATGATTTTTTGGGTATGATTTATGGATATGCTTTGTTGAATAAACTATTTTTTGTGAATTGTTGGATATGATTTTTTGTAATAAAATATTTTTCTGAAAATTTATGAATTTTGTGAATTTTGGATTCAGTAATTTAGGGTTAAGATTGTTAGGATTTAGTAATTTAGAATTTTTAGAATTTTTCCAATTTTTGAAATTTTCGAAGTTTTTGAAATTTTGAAAGTTATAAAATTTTGGAAATTTTGGAAATTTTCTTATTGTAGATGTCGTTGCGCCCTATGATCACATCTAATGGCTGCCGCGCTGCCACGGTTGACCCTGTTGCGGAGTCTCCATCCCTAGCCACGGTAGCGTCCACGCCCGAGTCCACATAGGGTCCATCAACAGTACGCAATCCGTGCGACCCAGAGCGTGATCGGCTCGTCGACACCATAGCAAGCAACGGGGGAACCACGTATCAACCCCGAGCCATCCCGGGGCGAATCAAGCGAACCGGCAAATGGGGACGAAGTAATCCCCAATGGTGAGTGGACTCATTTCTTAATTTAAAAAAGCGTTTTCAATTTTTCCTCATATTTGTACTAATTTTCATCGTATTTGCAGTGTCTTCGACGAACATGCGGGGGATTAACAAGGGTTTGGCATCACAGCAGATTTACCGGACAATGAAGGAAAATATCCGGGTGATGTTTGTTGGTAGATTTAAAGAGCAAGAAATATGCAATTCAATTCTAACAGTTATAAATCCTTGCAAGTGCACAAATCGATAAGTATAGTATAGTAGTACAGCAAGAGTCGATCCCTCGAGGACTTGTATCAACGTTATGACCAATTTAGTTCAGATTTGTTAACTTAAATAAAAAAACACACACACACACACAGGGGGGGGGGGGGGGGGGGGTTTATGATGTGATAACTGAAATTTAAAGACAAGTAAATCAAAGTACAGAAATTAACAATGCAAGAATGAAAAGTTGTTAACTAAGGCGAATTAAGGCTTACTATCCACTCTAACCAATTATAGCTCTTAACCAAATTTCCTTTACCTAATTACTATGCATTTTCTGAATTAGGTGCCCGTGCCTAGGACCTGGCGTTGGTTCACTAGACACATCTTATTCCCTCTTACTTAGCATGTTCTAAATAGGGCATATGCCTAGAACGTCTATCACCTACCTTTTAAGATGATGCATGAAGTTTAAAGAGAATTTAATGACACCACATTAGCCTAGCAAAGTGGCATGCAATCCTAGGTCGTCAAGAGTTAAGATTACAAGTACAAATACTTTCGATGCTCCAAATCACAAGATGATATAACGGTCACTCAAGCAATTACATCTATAATTATATTCAAACAAGGTAGCTAATATTATAGGCATAAATTAAGTTCATTAAGCATAGTAATCCAACTTATTCAGCATGCTTAGCAATCATAATCAAGAGCCAGAAATCTAATTAACAAGCTAACATGGCTAGGGCTTCAAGCAGCCCTAATCCTAATGACTACTCACACATAACTGAAATAAACACAAGTATAATTGAATCCATAAGTAAATTGAAATAATGAAAATAAGGGTACAGAAATTTAAAGACAAGTAAATCAAAGTACAGAAATTAACAATGCAAGAATGAAAAGTTGTTAACTAAGGCGAATTAAGGCTTACTATCCACTCTAACCAATTATAGCTCTTAACCAAATTTCCTTTACCTAATTACTATGCATTTTCTGAATTAGGTGCCCGTGCCTAGGACCTGGCGTTGGTTCACTAGACACATCTTATTCCCTCTTACTTAGCATGTTCTAAATAGGGCATATGCCTAGAACGTATTTCACCTACCTTTTAAGATGATGCATGAAGTTTAAAGAGAATTTAATGACACCACATTAGCCTAGCAAAGTGGCATGCAATCATAGGTCGTCAAGAGTTAAGATTACAAGTACAAATACTTTCGATGCTCCAAATCACAAGATGATATGACGGTCACTCAAGCAATTACATCTATAATTATATTCAAACAAGGTAGCTAATATTATAGGCATAAATTAAGTTCATTAAGCATAGTAATCCAACTTATTCAGCATGCATAGCAATCATAATCAAGAGCCAGAAATCTAATTAACAAGCTAACATGGCTAGGGCTTCAAGCAGCCCTAATCCTAATGACTACTCACACATAACTGAAATAAACACAAGTATAATTGAATCCATAAGTAAATTGAAATAATGAAAATAAGGGTACAGAAGAGATTGTTAAGAACAGATGCAGCAGAAGACACGGCAGGGCCTTCTTCTCCAAGCTCCACGTCCAATAATCTATGTGAAAGATTATCTCCCAAAATATGGTCCCTAATTCTCTAGAAAACCAAAACGGAACTCTGTAGCTCAGGTCTCTGTTTTCCCAGAAACAAAAACGCCCCTAATCCTCTATCTGATTCTCCTTTTTATAGACAAGGGAAAACCTTGTTCTATAAGGATTGGTATAACCTTGTTCTATACAGATTGGTAAAACCTTGTCCTATAGGAATAGGGTAAGTTATTTTACTTTTAATTAATTACAAAGTCTTTAAAATCTATTAGAACCAATCAGAACATGGCTGGGAGTATGAATGCAAGCTGGCAAGTGGGAACGCAAGCTGGCCAAACTTGGATTTTTGACTGTCTTCGTAATCAGGATCTGGGACCGCGCTTTTGAAGTACGTTAGGAGTATAATAGAAGCGCATCATCGTTCAGGCTTGGCGCAAATGTTGTCAGGCTTAGCGCAGAGGGAGAACCTCTGATCCACCGCTGGCGGAACAGGGACCCCGGCTTAGGCGCACATCTGGGCTCGGATGGGAGTTCTTGGGACATGTCCTCGACCTGCCTTGGTGCGACCTTGGCACTTCTAGGACTTGACCTTGATGTCATGAAACACAGGTTTGAGACCCGGAGGGCCTGATATGAGGTACTTGGCCAGTGGCCCAAAATAGGCGAACTGGCGCACTCAGGACCCCGTTGAGGACCTGATATTGAAATGAGGACATCTCCTTCATCTGGACTCCGATTTGAGTCATTCTTTTTGCGTTCTTTCCAGATTTTACCTATCTTTCTAACTCTGCACAAGTCTCACAAGATTGATCATTTTCTACTATTGATGGTACGAAATCATTCAAAAGACATGTAAGAGAGGCATATAAAGACCTCAAAATTATGCATAAATAACGACTGTTCAAATTCCCCCAAACCTATCTTTTGCTAGTCCCTGAGCAAAACAAATGCTAACAAAATGAAAAGACTCGATTTTAGTTAAGATAGAACATTTAAACCCATAGGTTCACCTAGTAGGAGGAGTTTTGTCTCCTGAGGCTTATAACAGTACGATACCCACAAACGTTTTACTTAAACACAATGATGCTAGATATAGTACTCTTAACAAGCTAATAAGAATCAAAGTAAGTAGACCTGCTTTGCAGAACTAAAAGGAATGCCATAGCCGTGAGTGTCATGTGAAGGTGTACGTGTATAAATGCCAATATTTTCAGGTGATCAAGTTTGAAAACAACTTCATCTAAGTGCCCTACAAAGATTTCGCCTCGACTCTAATCCTCACTAGGCAACTCTCAATTCACACAAGAATCCTAGGCTTACACTCTTTTCAAGCATATGTGATGAGTTTATGTTATGAAATTCAAATTTAATCACATATGAGTAACAATGAAGAATAGCACATTATGGAAATAAAGATCTCATGAAAGGAATTGAACTTTAAGAACATAGATACGTACCTTAATCCTCAGCATGATTGTCCATAAGATCAGTTAGGTCTTCCTTTTTAGGTTGTAATGGGGCTAAGCTTTGGGGTTTAGCAAGGAAGGATGGGATTCAAAGAACCTGAGCTGTGCCAAGGCATGAGAAGTCATTACTTGAACTTGGAATTTCTTAACTGAATCTTTTCTTAAGGCCCACGGCATTGTGCTTTCTTGATGACTTATTTTGAGGCTCTTGTGGCTTATTTTGAGGCTCTTGGCTCACTTGGCTCAATTCACTTTGTTTTTCACTTATTTTTTTCCTTCTTTTTCTCAACGTTTCTTTCTTTCTTTTGATTTGAACGTTTTTTTGTTTATGTTCGTCTTTGAATTGAATTGAACCAAGATCATGCAATGATTTCCTCAAACTTTCGTGCAGCTTGCAACTTGTAAAGCTTTTCTTTACTTTTGAACTTTCAATTGACGCCAATGTCCTTTGAATTGGGCATCATCTTCTTTCACCTCTCATTCTCACCATGAATCTCATTTGTGGCAACCTTAGCACACACTGAGGTTATAGGGTATGGCTGTGATGAATGGCTAAGTATTTTGGGTTAGGTTATACTTTGGGTGATGAAAGAAAAGGTTGAGTGTTTGGCTTCAAAATTGGCTTAGGGAGCATGCAATAGGGTAGGATAAGGCCTTTAGAGGTTAAAGCACACATAGCCTACATCACTTCTTATGGAAAAACATACATTAAATCAAGAGTATCTAAATGATGTTAGTTCTTTAAAATTCAATGCAAATATGATGTAATGAGATCAACAATTAAGAACAAAAGTGATGAGTGTTTAAGAGTAGAAACAAGTATATCCCTCAGAAAGAATGGCAATTAGGCTGAAAGATCTCACTGGGTAGTCTCCACTAATTTTCTAAGGTTCACTCAAATTTAGTTATTTCGTTCACTTAATCACTTAAAACATGGCATTGTGAAGTGCAAATTATGAACTACTTGACCATGGCATGACTCTTAGTAAAGCAAAGATAGTTAACTTAGCATATACATTCCTATTAACAAGTTATCATACTAATCACAAGCAGAAATTTAAATGTCCTAGCCGTGTATCACCCCCAAACCTACTTGTTTCTATATGCAAAATTTTAAATCCACACCCCCAAACCTAAACTGAACATTGTCCTCAATGTGATAAGCAGTAAGCTTGACAACAGTAGAAAGGTTTGAGAGATATAACGGGCAGCAACAGAAAAGGAAGTGAGAAATACAAACCAGGGCTAGGCTGCCTCCTAGGAGCGCTTTATTTAACGTCTAGGCAAGACGGGGCTGACATGCTAGGAGCTGGGCGCATGCGGAGTTGCAGGGTTGACTGCGCTTGGATTAGAAAGGTCCTTCAAGTAGTGTTTGAGGCGGTGGCCATTTACCTTGAACGGATCCTGCCGTTCCGGGTGCTGGATTTCAACTGCACCATGAGGAAAAACGTTAGTAATAATAAATGGTCCAGTCCATCTTGAACGCAACTTACCTGGCATTAGTCTGAGCCGGGAGTCAAATAGGAGGACTTCCTGTCCAATGTGAAAGTCCTTGGGCTGAATGCGCTTGTCGTGGAAAGCTTTGGTCTTTTCCTTGTAGATACGAGCACTGTCAAAGGCCTCGTTTCGCAACTCCTCTAATTCACTTAGCTGAAGCTTCCTATGTATTCCAGCATCATCGAAGTTCAGGTTCATCTGCTTAATAGCCCAGAATGCTTTATGCTCCAATTCCACTGGTAGGTGGCAGCCTTTTCCAAAAACCAGCCGGAAGGGAGACATGCCAATCGGGGTCTTGTATGCGGTTCGATAGGCCCACATCGCATCATTCAATTTGCTGGACCAATCTTTGCGGTTAGGATTTACCGTTTTTTCCAATATGGCCTTTACTTCCCGATTGGACACTTCCGCTTGGCCACTCGTTTGAGGGTGATACGGTGTTGAGACCTTGTGGGTGACGCCATACTTCTTCATTAGGGCTGCAAACGAATGATTGCAGAAGTGTGCCCCCCCATCACTGATGATTGCCCTAGGTGCGCCGAATCTGGCTAAGATGTGACTTTGCAAAAAGCGCACCACTACTTTGGCGTCGTTAGTTTTGGTGGGAATTGCTTCCACCCATTTGGAGACATAATCAACTGCAAGCAGAATATAAAGATTGCCAAAGGAATTCGGAAAAGGCCCCATAAAATCAATGCCCCATACGTCGAAGATTTCGACCACAAGAATAGGGTGTAATGGCATTTGATTTCGAGGGCCGATGTTACCTAGGCGTTGGCAGCGGTCACAGGTGAGTACAAATTCGTGTGCATCCTTGAAAAGTGTGGGCCAGTAGAGTCCACTTTGGAGTACCTTGAGGGCTGTCTTCTTAGCTCCAAAATGGCCCCCACATGCCAAACTATGGCAAAAAGTCAAGACGGATTTCATCTCGTCTTCTGGGATGCAGCGCCGAATGATTTGGTCTGGACAATGCTTCCATAGGTACGGCTCATCCCATATGAAGTACTTAGCTTGTTTAGCCAGCTTGTCCTTTTGGTACCTGTTTAAAGATGAAGGAATTTGCTTAGTGACAAGGTAATTAATGAGATCGGTATACCATGGATCAATAGCTTGGATTGCGAAGAGCTGTTCGTCAGGAAAGGTCTCGAGGAGGGGCAACTGATCGGCCTCTTCATTGGAACTGTGAAGCAATCGGCTCATATGGTCAGCGACCACGTTTTCGCTGCCGTTCTTGTCTCTGATTTCAAGGTCGAATTCCTGGAGCAGTAGCATCCAACGTAGCAACCTTGGCTTGGCGTCCCTTTTAGTGAGCAGATACTTCAAGGCAGCATGATCCGTGTATACTATGACCTTGGTTTGAATTAGATATGAACGGAACTTCTCCAGGGCAAAGATAACAGCAAGGAGCTCCTTCTCGGTGGTGGAGTAGTTCAGCTGGGCATCATTCAGGGTTCGGCTTGCGTAGTAAATGACATGAGGGAGCTTGTCAACACGCTGTCCCAAAACCGCTCCTATGGCGAAGTCTGAGGCATCACACATTAGTTCGAATGGTAAGTCCCAATTCGGTGGCATGATGATGGGTGATGTCGTGAACTTTGCCTTGAGTGTGTTGAATGCCTCACGGCATCCCTTAGTGAACTCGAATGTGGCGTCCTTGGCTAGAAGATCACACAAAGGTCTTGTGATTTTCGAGAAATCTTTGATGAATCTGCGGTAAAAGCCAGCATGCCCTAAGAACGATCGAACCTCTTTGACTGTAGTGGGGTACGGCAGCCTCTCTACTATGTCTAACTTTGCTTTGTCCACTTCAATGCCTCGGCTAGAGATCACATGACCCAAGACAATTCCCTGTTGTACCATGAAATGGCACTTTTCCCAGTTCAACACTAAGTTGCTTTCTCTGCACCGTTTCAGTACTCGGGTTAGGTTAACTAAGCACAGTTCGAATGAATGTCCAAACACTGAGAAGTCATCCATGAATACTTCAATTATATCTTCCACCATATCGGAGAAGATGCTCAGCATGCAACGCTGAAAGGTAGCTGGGGCATTGCACAATCCAAACGGCATTCTTCTGTATGCAAAGGTGCCATATGGGCATGTGAATGTTGTTTTTTCTTGATCTTCGGGTGCAATAGCAATCTGATTGTATCCTGAGTAGCCGTCCAAGCAGCAATAGTGGGAGTGTCCAGCCAGGCGCTCGAGCATTTGATCAATGAAGGGCAAAGGAAAGTGGTCCTTGCGTGTGGTTATATTTAGCTTTCGATAGTCGATGCACACTCTCCATCCTGTTTGAATCCGTTGAGGTACAAGCTCATCCTGCTCGTTTTTAACCACTGTGATCCCACTTTTCTTTGGCACGACCTGGACTGGGCTCACCCACTTGGAGTCACTAATTGGATAGATGATTCCAACGTCCAAAAGCTTTAGGACTTCTTTCTTCACGACCTCCTTCATAGGTGGATGCAATCGCCTCTGTGCCTCCCGTGATGGTTTGGAGTCTTCCTCCAGCAGTATCCGATGCATGCATTTTGCGGGACTTATGCCTTTGATGTCAGCTATTGTCCATCCAATTGCCGTTTGATTGACCTTAAGGACGTGAACCAATGCCTCTTCCTCTTTCGTACTTAGGGTAGACGCAATGATGGCTGGAAGGGTTTGATTGTCGCCCAAATATGCATACTTTAAGTGCTCGGGCAAGGGCTTCAGCTCGAGTTCAGGAGCCTTTATGATGGACGGTAGGGTTTTCTGACTTGTGAGTGGTAATGCTTCGAAGAGAGGCCTGTGGAATGGGAGGGCTGGCATGATGTCAAGGGCTCGTACCTCTTCGATCATGCTATCTGCAAGTGAATCCACAGTGTGTGGGTTACTAGTAACGGCCTTCTCAAGGTCATCCGCCATGCAAGACTGAGCAATTGTCTCCCATAGCAGTAAGTCCATTGTGTTTAACGGAAAATCTACAATAGGCTCGACAGGGTACTGGATGGTGTCATGGATGGAGAATGTCCGAAGCTGGTCCAGGACCTTGATGGAGACATGGCCCTTTCTGACGTCGATGAGGCACTCGGCTGTGGCTAGTAAGGGCCTTCCGAAGATGAGGGGAGGTTCCTCACTTTTGTCAATTCTGTCCATTCTTAGTACGTAGAAGTCTGCAGGGATGCATGTATCTCCGATTTGTACCAGTACGTCCTCAAGAACCCCCATTAGGTTGGTTACAGAAGCGTTAGCCAACCTGACACATAGGTGCATGGGCTTGAGTGCGCCTAGGTTGAGTGACCTATAAATGTGGAATGGCATGATGTTTACTGATGCTCCCGTGTCGCAAAGGCAATGTTCGAATCTTTTTGACTGAATGACACATGGAAGGGATGGCGGCCTAGGATCATTGGCCTTAAGGGGCATGCGCAAAAGGGCAGCCGAGCAGGCCATAGGGATGTCAATGGTGTCCGTGGAGCTAAAACCACGCTTTCCTGCAACTAAGTCCTAGATCAGCTTTGCAAAGATAAGCATGTGCTTAACAATTTTATGGAAAGGCAGTGTGATCTGAAGCTTCTGCAACATGCTGATGATTTCTTCCTCAAAGTCCTCCTTTTGCTTATTCCTGTTTTGGAACCTGCGAGGAAATGGATAATCAACATTATTAGCTAACCCAAAAGTGACTTTTTTAGAATTGGAATTCTGAGGTTTAGAGTTAGAATTATTCGAGTGCTGCGACTTGGGCTTAGGAGCAGGTTGCATGCCAGCCGTGGCCGAAGTAGGCACAGTGTCAGGTCCTCTTTGCGGTAGGGCACTTGGTGACTCATTGGACTGGTTCTGCGCCAGAGGTGTTGGCCGTGGCATGTTTTGCGGCGCGCCCTGGTCGGTGATCCTTGGCAGAGTAGGTTGAGGCTCAGTTTCAGGTCCTTCGAGGGTGGCATATGTGGGGTCTTGAAGTGGTGTTTCCTTCTCCAGCGTGATGGCATTAGCCGTAGGATTATGAAATCCTTTCGGATTTACCAGGACTTGACTCGGTAGCTTGCCCTGCTCCCGCTGATTTAGTTGGTTCGCCACCTGTCCCATTTGACACTCCAAGTTTGCAATTTCATTTTTGAAGTCTCCCGTCTGACTCTGGCTATCGTGCATGAATTTTATGAGTTGAGCCTGCTGTTGAGTCAGGATATGGATGGAGTCCTCAACAGACTTGCTTCCGCCATTCTGGTTTGAGGAAGGACCGTGGTAGTTCCCCTGAGGGCCTGCGGCTTGCTGCTCAAATCCAGGGGGTGGCAAGGGATTCACGGCTGCTTGATTGTTGCTCCAACGGAAATTAGGATGATTTCTCCACCCCGGATTGTAAGTGTTGGAATATGGGTCATTCCGGGGTCGAGAATTGCTATTGAACCCTCCAGCAAAGTTGGCCTCTTCCACAACCGGGCAGTCCTGGGATGTGTGGCCCTGAATTGAACATACCTCGCAGATGTGAACTCCTTTGGCTTTCTCGCTACACAATTGTTTTACCATTGCCTTGAGCTGAGCAATGGCGTCATCTTTGTATTTGGCGGATGCATCACCCGTAGCTCTAGAGGAGGGACCCCTGTAGCTGAACTGTTTTTCCCTTTGAGCAATGTTCTCAAAGGCGGTCCTTGCTTCCTCGGCTGTGCCTTCTAGAATCCCTTGGGATTGAGAATCCACCATTGTCCGATCGCTAGTTTTCAAGCCTCCATAGAAGTATAGCATAAGATGATGGGCATCAATATGGTGGTGGGGGCACGCCCGTAGCATCTGATTGAACCGCTCCCAAAACTCGTAGAAAGACTCCTCCATGTCTTGCCGTGGGTTCATGATCTTGGACTTTAACTCATTTGTCTTTTCCACGGGAAAGTACTGTGTTAAGAATTTGGACGTCAAGTCCCTCCAAGAGTGAATGGAAGCCGGCGCCAATGAATGAAACCATGTCTTGGCGCGATCCTTGAGACTGAAGTGAAAGTGCCGCAGGCGGATTTCCGATTCTGTCATACCATTGATGCGCAGTGTTGAACAAGCCTCAACAAATTCCTTGATATGAAAGTGCGGGTCCTCGCCAGCAAGGCCGTGGAATGTAGGCAGCATGTGAATTGTCCCCGACTTTAATTCGAAGTTTGCCACTTTTGACTCGGGAAAAACAATTGGAAATTGATCCTCCGAGACATGGGGCATGGCAAAATCCTTAAGGCGCCATGGGGCTTGCGGTACTAGGCCACGTTCCAGGCCCTGCTCTTCTCTGTGGTCCGCCATCCTCCTTGGGCTTGGTGGCGGGGAGCCGTGGACTGAAGATGCTTGCGATGATGGTCAAGTTGATGACCCGTGCACTGAACCTTGGAATGACATACACGGGTACCTAACAAAAAAGAAAAAAAAACTAAGTTACAAATCTAAACTTGAATGGGCACCGTTGAGGGACAAGTCCCCGGCAACGGCGCCAAAAACTTGTTGGTAGATTTAAAGAGCAAGAAATATGCAATTCAATTCTAACAGTTATAAAATCCTTGCAAGTGCACAAATCGATAAGTATAGTATAGTAGCATAGCAAGAGTCGATCCCTCGAGGACTGTATCAACGTTATGACCAATTTAGTTCAGATTTGTTAACTTAAATAAAAAAACACACACACACACACACAAGGGGGGGTTTATGATGTGATAACTGAAATTTAAAGACAAGTAAATCAAAGTACAGAAATTAACAATGCAAGAATGAAAAGTTGTTAACTAAGGCGAATTAAGGCTTACTATCCACTCTAACCAATTATAGCTCTTAACCAAATTTCCTTGACCTAATTACTATGCATTTTTTGAATTAGGTGCCCGTGCCTAGGACCTGGCGTTGGTTCACTAGACACATCTTATTCCCTCTTACTTAGCATGTTCTAAACAGGGCATATGCCTAGAACGTCTATCACCTACCTTTTAAGATGATGCATGAAGTTTAAAGAGAATTTAATGACACCACATTAGCCTAACAAAGTGGCATGCAATCCTAGGTCGTCATGAGTTAAGATTACAAGTACGAATACTTTCGATGCTCCAAATCACAAGATGATATGACGGTCACTCAAGCAATTACATCTATAATTATATGCAAACAAGGTAGCTAATCTTATAGGCATAAATTAAGTTCATTAAGCATAGTAATCCAACTTATTCAGCATGCATAGCAATCATAATCAAGAGCCAGAAATCCAATTAACAAGCTAACATGGCTAGGGCTTCAAGCAGCCCTAATCCTAATGACTACTCACACCTAACTGAAATAAACACAAGTATAATTGAATCCATAAGTAAATTGCAATAATGAAAATAAGGGTACAGAAGAGATTGTTAAGAACAGATGCATCAGAAGACACGGCAGGGCCTTCTTCTCCAAGCTCCACGTCCAATAATCTATGTGAAAGATTATCTCCCAAAATATGGTCCCTAATTCTCTAGAAAACCAAAACGGAACTCTGTGGCTCAGGTCTCTGTTTTCCCATAAACAAAAACGCCCCTAATCCTCTATCTGATTCTCCTTTTTATAGACAAGGGAAAACCTTGTTCTATAAGGATTGGTATAACCTTGTTCTATACAGATTGGTAAAACCTTGTCCTATAGGAATAGGGTAAGTTATTTTACTTTTAATTAATTACAAAGTCTTTAAAATCTATTAGAACCAATCAGAACACGGCTGGGAGTGTGAATGCAAGCTGGCAAGTGGGAACGCAAGCTGGCCAAACTTGGATTTTTGACTGTCTTCGTAATCAGGATCTGGGACCGCGCTTTTGAAGTACGTTAGGAGTATAATAGAAGCGCATCGTCGTTCAGACTTGGCGCAAATGTTGTCAGGCTTAGCGCATAAGGAGAACCTCTGATCCACCGCTGGCGGAACAGGGACCCCGGCTTAGGCGCACATCTGGGCTCGGATGGGAGTTCTTGGGACATGTCCTCGACCTTCCTTGGTGCGACCTTGGCACTTCTAGGACTTGACCTTGATGTCATGAAACACAGGTTTGAGACCCGGAGGGCCTGATATGAGGTACTTGGCCAGTGGCCCAAAATAGGCGAACTGGCGCATTTAGGACCCCGTTGAGGACCTGATATTGAAATGAGGACATCTCCTTCATCTGGACTCCGATTTGAGTCATTCTTTTTGCGTTCTTTCCAGATTTTACCTATCTTTCTAACTCTGCACAAGTCTCACAAGATTGATCATTTTCTACTGTTGATGGCACGAAATCATTCAAAAGACATGTAAGAGAGGCATATAAAGACCTCAAAATGTTCATGCCGGGATTGAAGAAAGCATCCCCTAAAATCCACAGCGTGGTGGCCCACGACATTGGGGTGGGGGTTCGTACGAAGTGCAAGATGTTGGGGCCGACTTTCAAGCAGCTCCGAGATGAACTAAGGAGCTGTTGTTGGGCTGAGTTATCGGTAAGTGTTTAAATATTTTTAAACATTATTTTTATTATTTTTAATATTTTACTAACCATATTATTTCATTGCAGATCAATTTTTATTACGACCTGGACAACCCCGACATAAATGACTACCTCACCAAAATCTGGTAGAGACGGTATACGGATTGGAAGTACGAGCTCCATCTGTACTACTAGAGCTGGAGTACCCTGGAGGAGGCCCTTTTGAATCCTCCAAGGGAGTTGCCGGAGGTGTCTCAGTTGGCTGAGTGGGACTTGTTATGAACCCTTTTCGAGGACGAGGCCTATCTAGTATGTGCTCCCGATCAATTATTGGATAAATTATTTTCACTTTTAACGCAATTTGAATATAATGATTGTTTTTCCTAATGAACAGCTGAGATCGACGACCAACAAAAAAAACCTTGGGGAGAAGAAATTTAACCACCACGGGGGCTCATGACCTCTTGCGTTGTAGCACGAGGAAAGGCAAGCGCAAGGTTTGTTGTGGCCGGAGGTCGACGTCTGGGGGTAAGTCAATGCTTGCCACGACAACGAGGTGGCTGACGCAATTTACGTAAGTATATCTTTTTGCATATTAAATGTTAGGAATCAATTTCCATATTAAATTTATAACTATTATGTATTGGAATTTGTAGGGAGGGATGGAGGAAGAGTCGATCATTCGAGGCGTAGGAGACGCGATGGTTCGGGATCTCGAGAGTGGTTCTTTGACTTCTTCTTGTGGAGACGTCTAGCAGAGCGAGTCGTTCACGGAGCTCCGGAGCTACTTGGAGAACCTCCAGACCAACTACGCGAAAGTCCAAACCACCCTCCAAATGATGATTAATGTGATGATTGCGAATGGGATGACGATTCCTCCGGAGCTCCTCAACAAGCTCAAATGCAAGGTACTTAGCCGCCCCAGCACCCGTCGTAGCACCCGGCCTGCAACCCGACCAACCGTCGAGCCTTTAGATATATAGGACTTTGTACTTTATTTTTAGTTAGGCAAAACATTAATTCGTAGAAATAATTTTTTTATTATATTTGATTAATTTTATTTGTTTTAATTATATTTGTTTAAAAATATTTTTATTTTTAATTATATATATTACTAAAAAAATTATTCTTTTTTCTAATATTCAAGGTATGCTCGACGAATAAATCACTTCGTCGGGTAAAATAGACTTTGCCCTACGAACTTCGATATTCGTCGGGCAAGGTCCCATTACTTGTAGGATTGCACTCGAAAAAAACCTTAAGAGAAAGAGATGAACCTACACACCAATGTCTTTAAGCCTTCCCTTCCGCTTGATGAGAAATTTAAGGTTTTGCCCGACCAACCCGTAATTTTCATCGGGCAAAGTTCGCTTTGACTAATTTTCTTTGCACGACGACTTTTTAATGACCAATTGCGTTCATCGGGCTAGTTATCATTTGCCCGGAAAAGTCATTTTTCGCCGGGCAAGATCATGCCCGACGGTAGAGGATCGACGAACCTTCGTCGGGAATGGTTAAGCCTGACCAATTTTAGTCTTGCCCGACGAGTCCTTTTCGTCGGGCAAGGTCGTTTTTCCTATAATGCCCATTCGATATGGGGGCACTAAAAAAGTTCCCATATTAGGTAAATGCCCACTGAATGTGGTGGACCTTGCCCGACGAAATTTACATATTTGTCGTGTAAAGTGTTGAATTTAAAAAAAAAATGTATATAATTTTTTTAATAATATATATAATTAAAAATAGATATATAATTGAAAATAGATATATAATTAAAAATAAATATAAATATCAACATATTTCACTCCGTCGCAACTACCGAAAGCTTTACAGAAAATATCCGAACAAATTCAAAATGCAAACATATATTAATTACACATATCACAGAGTTTACAATTTCTAATTTCCTAACATATTTTCTATTTTCTTAATTTTCTAACATACTTTTTATTTTCCTATTTTCCTAACATATTTTCTAATTTCCTAATTTCCTACAAAATCACATAACACATTTTCCACAATTTATACACAATTTCTACACAATTTTCCACAAATTATACACAATTTCTACATATTTTCCACAATTTATATACAATTTCCTAACATAATTATATATCCAAAATTCTTACCCAAAATAAATTGAGAGGCAAACACACATACCTCTTTATAAGTATTCCTCCAAATCAATCACAAATTTCCTAAAACACAAACCAATAATTAGTTTCTAGTTTAAAATCAAAATTTCAAAACTAAAAAAATTAAATTTCTCAAACCTTCAAAATTGGTATTTGTTGGAGTTTGGTTTTTGAGAGAGAAAGAGGGAGAGATTGGTAGTGAAAGATGTTGGTTGTGGTGTTATAGAGCTAGAGAGAGAAAGAGAGACAGAGAGACAGAGAGACAGAGAGAAGGAAGAAGAATAAGGGGGGCGCAGTAGCGCAGTTAATATGTATTTAAACCTTTGCCCGATGAATGTGTCTGTCGGGCAAAGTTTAATGACTTCGTCGCGCAAGTGTTGATGCTGATATTTGTTAACGGCCAATGCTCACCTTTTGCCCGACGAATGATAGTCGTTCAACATTCTCATTTAGCCCAACGAAGACAACAATTTGTAGGGAAAAGTTCCTATTTTTACGCGACAACACCGTTTTTCTCGGTTAATATCTTGCTCCACGAAACTAGCTTGCCCTACCAAACTATTCGTCGGGCAAAGTTAACAAAATTACGCGCCAAAAAGTATTGGTTTGCGCCAAAATCTTGCCCCACGAATGAACCTTGCCCTATGCAAAGTTTGGTAGGGCACGGCTAGATAGGTTTTTGCCATACAAACTATTGTTTTCGTAGGGCAAAACAACTTCGTCGCCTCCGTCGGGCAAGACCTAATTTCTTGTAGTGTCAAAATGATGAGTTTAAGAAAGTAAAGGGACTATTGGTGATAAAAAGCCTTGTTTCTTAATTTGTATATATCTCATTATTCAGATGAGGATGGGTGGGTTTGCCTGTTCCTACACTTGGCTGGTCCTCTGGTTTTTCAGTGTTTCAATTATTCTTAGGTCTAACCTTATCTCCTGAAGCCCCGACATCCACTACAAGAAATTAGAAGTTGCCCGGCGAAAACAGTTCGTCGAGCCACGTAAGTAATCCGTCGAGTAACATATACAACGGCGAATCTCTGTCAGGCAATAGTCGTCGTGCTATCGCTGTCGGGCTTTGAGTTTACTCGACGAGCACAGTGACCTTGTCGAGCAATTACATAATGCCCGGCGGTAAAGTTCGTCGCTGGCAGCTTCGTCGAGCAACATAAAGTCAACATCATAAGATCGTCGGGTAAGGTCTTCCTTATCCGTCGGGTAATCTATTAAATATACGTCGGGGGAGGTTTGTAGACCGTCGGGTAAGGTCATATATACCCGTCGGGTAACGTTAAGAAACACCGTCGGGTAAGGTTAAATATAGTCATCGGACTCTGTTATATACACGCGTCGGGTAACATGATACACAACCGTCGGGTAACGTTTTACACATCCGTCGGGTAACATGTCACTTAATCGTCGGGTATAGTTTGAATATCTGTCGGGTAACATTTAACTCATTCGTCGGTAATAGTTTTATATGTCGTCGGGTAACATGTCCCCCATTCGTCGGGTAACATGTAAATAATTCGTGGGGCAACCTCCTCTTTATATTGAAAATAAAATATTAAATCAAATAATAAACAATAAAATATTTAATTAAAAATTAATATAAAGAATAAAAATTAAATTAAATTAATATTAAAAAAAATAATGTAATTTTTGGACATCATTAAGAGTATAAAAATACTTTATATATACTCTAAGAATTAGTAGAGTTTTCAAAATAGCCGGGATCCTGAGGGGGCGGTTGGTTGGGCGGTGAGAAAATATCATCCAATCCACGATCACCCAAATGTTGAAGGATGTTGTCAAGGGTGCTCTTGATATGTTGGTTTTGGGCTTGAATCTCCGCGTATTGGGCTTTGATCATAGCATTTTCGGCCTCGAGATTTCTCATACGATCCGACGTCTCCTAGGAGCCTACCCGAGATGAAGACGACGATTAAGTCGAGATATCCCGCACAATCCCGTCGCCCGCTCCCCGAACGACCCTCCCTGGGTGCCTCCCTAGTCGTTGCTCCAGAATAGCGATCGACATGTCGACATTAGGGAGCTGTTGATGCAAAGGCACGTCTGGATGTTGTTGGGTGAGCTCAGCTTGTGTCTGTTGGACGTCTTGCACCATCGCATCCTACAAATTCGAATAAATATTAATTAGAAAAATAATTATGAAATTAAGAAAAACTGTTTAATTAGAAGGAAATAAACTTACGTGAATTCGATCAGCTTCTTCATCCCCCTGTCCAGCATATACCTGCCCCCAGGCATCCACCTCTGGGAACATCGACCCGGCGATGCGCCGATCCTCCTGCCGGGCCGATAAGGATCGCGACCCCCCGTGGTGGTTGAATTTCTTTGCCCCCCGGTTCGATTTGTTGGCAATCGATTTCCGCTGTTCATTCGGGATTTCCAAAAATTAGATTTGAAAATGGAAAATAACATAAAAATTAAATAATTTAATTAATTAGATAGATAATACGTACCAGATAAGTGGGTGACATGAAATGGTCGCACAACCACAACCACCCTGGCAGTTTCGGCCCGTCTAACTCCTCCGGAGGATTTGCCCGAGCTTCCTCCGGAGAAGGCCAAGTCAAGAAGTACTTGTGGAGCTCGTACTTCCAATCGGCGTACCGTAACTACCAGTGTTGGGACAGGTACCTACTGAGCTCGACGTTCTCCAAGTCGAACTCAAAATTGATCTGCAATCAAATATTAAAGTTAAAAAAATAATTAAAAAATATGAACTTAATGTTAAAAATGGGAAAAAAACATACCGATAACTCTCCCCAACAACGCGAGATCTCCTCTGCGGTTTGGGTTCGGAAAGTCTCCCCCATCATTAGTGACTTGGTGCGAAGAATCGCACCAATGTCATGAACTAGGAGGCTGTGAATTTTGACCGGCACGGACCGGAGGCGTGGCACGTATACCACCAGTATCTTTGCATTTGTCGTCCTACAAATACGCTGGGATGTCAAACCTCGGTTGATCTCGCGCACATTCACTAACCTACCTGCAAATTCGATGAACATTGATAAATAAAATAAGTAGCAAATAAAAACGATTGGTTAAATAAACAAAATAATAAACTTATCCTTAGGGAGTGCTCCGATATTAGGCCCCATTTCGTCTCCTTCGACGTCGTCCTGTGAGGGCCGGGGGTCGGTACGGGGTTCCCCCCGTTTCTTGCTATGCTGTCTACGAGCCGATCGAGCACCCGGTCGCTGATAGACTGACAAGGGTGCATGAACCAACGCCGATGTTGAGGCAACTGAGTCAGGGGCTACCTCCTCCGGCTCATGACCATCAACAGGATCCGGGCAAGGGCGAGTCCTAGATGTGATTAAGGTGCGATGCGACATCTACAAAAACACATATAAATTAATTAATTTAAAATTAAAGAACATACTTTTAATTAAATAAAAAAGAAAGCAAACATTTTTAATATTAAATATTAAATATTAATTTCAAAAAATAAAAACAAAATATAATTTAAAATTAACCAACATTTTATAAATCCAATAAACATAAATAAATAAAGCATCAATTTTTTTTATTAATAATTAGTAA
The DNA here is from genome assembly GCA_037349345.1 of Oemleria cerasiformis. NCBI lineage: Eukaryota > Viridiplantae > Streptophyta > Magnoliopsida > Rosales > Rosaceae > Oemleria > Oemleria cerasiformis. The sequence goes on along the minus strand of JAZGTL010000003.1, from coordinate 8,731,329 downwards.
ATTGGTATCTAAAAACTAAAACCATCAAATTCCAAATTTTTAAAATAAATCCAACACAAACGAAAATTAAACTTAAACAACTAATTAATTAATTCAAGCGTACTAAACTCAAAATTCACAACATTATACCTAAATTCCTAAATCCAAATTTCGGGACCAAAATCAAACTTACATATTAATCCAAACATATACTAATAATATCCAAATCCAAAAATTCACAAATTAAAAATTTATAAAACACAGAATTCCAAAATCCACTTATACTACACCATATCAAAATTTCCCATAATTGTTTTTAAAATTCAAATACCCAAAATTCATAAATTTCACATAAATACCATATAAAAAATCATACCATTATATCAATTTCAACATTATACCAAACATCAAAATTTCAACAAATCTTCAACTATTATATATACCTTAACAAATATATATATCCAAACATAAATATATACATAATCATTAACAATAACAATATCCAATTTTATAAATTCATTTTTCAAATCAAAATTAACAATAAACCAATATATCCAATATAAACCAATATAAACAAATAAACAATAAACCAATAAACCAATATATCCAAATTAACAATAAACAATAAACCAATAAACCAATATATCCAAATTAACAATAAACAATATATCAAAATTAACATTAACATTAACAAGGAGAGCGGCGGCGACGGCAAACCTCGGTGAGGGGAGCGGCGGTGACGGCAAACCTCCGTGGACAAAAACAGTGTCCTTGATTGTTTGGGAGAGCGGAGCCGATAGGAAATGCAAGTGGAAGATGCAAGGCGTCCTTGACTGCTTGAGGGAGAGGTAGATGCAAGTGGCGCTTCAATGGAAACTTAAGAAAAACCAAAGCAGAAAGAAATCCAGAAAATGAAGAAGAAGGAAGAAGAAGAAGCCTCGGTTTGATTTATGTATCTGATTGGTGTTGCCCGACGGATATATCCGTCGGTTAAAACTTTAATGACCCGTCGGGCATAAGAAAAAGGTTTCATGCGTCGGGTAACGTTTCACCACCCGTCGGGTAACAATTAAATAAACGCGTTGGGTAACGTTTAACACCCCGTCGGGCAATAGCATCATCGAAATACGGAATATTAGGTCTGCCGTCCGTCGGGTAATAGCAATTCCACCCGTCGGGTAAGGATGATTGTCGAATATCCCTCGGGTTATACCTTTATACTCCCTCGGGCAACAAAACGGGGGACTCTTGAGAATCCGCGAAAATTAAGTCGGTCGGACCCGTCGGGCAACGGTAACTCATTCGTCGGGGAAAACAAAGCGGCAAATTTGAGATTTCGCGGAAAATTGAAATTTTAAAAAAACTGGACGATATCTTGAGGTTACCCGACGGCAATGTTAATTATTCGTCGGGTAACACCAAGCAGCAAATTTGAGATTTCGCGAAAAATTAGGCGGAAATTTTTTCAAAAATTGGACGATTAATTGAAGTTACCCGACGGAAATGTTGAAATATTCGCCGGGCATGACCTTCCTGATGCCGTTTTTGGAATTAATCCGAAAACCAAGTCCGGCGAAAATATATGCAACATCAGGACCGTTTAAAGTTTGGTTTTATATGCCTAAAACCCAATCTATCATTATTGTGATGTTTTGGGGATTTCAAAATGTCCGATCGTGAAGAAACGTTGTGTAACCGTTGAATCGTCGCACACCGTTACCTAATCCCGGGATTTCCAATTGGGGAAATTTTTCTCGCAGATGATCTATGGGTACCGAGCATAAATGTGGACGGTTAGATCGGTCAGTTTCAATTTTAAGTTTTTGAAAATCGGAAAACAAGCATATCGCCCAAGGAGGTTAAACTCTTGAAGGAAACTTCAATAAATTTTTTGAATTTTTGGTTCTATTGATATTCAAACGAATGAAATTGAGCAATCTAACCGTTCACTATGTGGTTTTACGTGGCTAGATGTCGCCCGTAAAAAATCTTGAGGTTTTGAGAATTTCAAGACTTCCGATCGTGATGAAACGCTCTGTAACCGTTGAATCGTCGCACACCGTTACCTAATCCCGGGATTTCCAATTGGGGAAATTTTTCTCGCAGATGATCTATGGGTACCAACCATAAATGTGGACGGTTAGATCGGTCAGTTTCAATTTTTAAGTTTTTGAAAATCGGAAAACAAGCATATCGCCCAAGGAGGTTAAACTCTTGAAGGAAACTTCAATAATTTTTTTGAATTTTTGGTTCTATTGATATTCAAACGAATGAATTTGAGCGATCTAACCGTTCACTATGTGGTTTTACGTGGCTAGATGTCGCCCGTAAAAAATCTTGAGGTTTTGAGGATTTCAAGCCTTCCGATCGTGATGAAACGTTTTGTAACCGTTGAATCGTCGCGCACCGTTACCTAATCCCGGGATTTCCAATTGGGGAAATTTTTCTCGCAGATGATCTATGGGTACCGACCATAAATGTGGACGGTTAGATCGGTCAGTTTCAATTTTTGAAGTTTTTGAAAATCGGAAAACAAGCATATCGCCCAAGGAGGTTAAACTCTTGAAGGAAACTTCAATAAATTTTTTGAATTTTTGGTTCTATTGATATTCAAACGAATGAAATTGTGCGATCTAACCGTTCACTATGTGGTTTTACGTGGCTAGATGTCGCCTGTAAAAAATCTTGAGGTTTTGAGGATTTCAAGCCTTCCGATCGTGATGAAACGTTCTGTAACCGTTGAATCGTCGCGCACCGTTACCTAATCCCGGGATTTCCAATTGGGGAAATTTTTCTCGCAGATGATATTTGGGTGCCGACCATAAATGTGGACGGTTAGATCGGTCAGATTCAATTTTTAAGTTTTTGAAAATCGGAAGTAAAAAAAAAATGTAAAGTTTTTAATATGGTAAATAGATGTGTAATAAAAATTGTAAATTTAATCAAATACATCTGACCCGACGGAGATTCATATATCTCCGTCGGGTATGTATACGGAGTTGGTCGTCGGGTAACCCATACATTATCCGTCGGGTAACAGTTACAATAAAATTGTAAATTTAATACTCTAAATCCAACCCGACGAATGTGAAAATATCTCCGTCGAGTATTTATACGGAGCTTGCCGTCGGGTAACCCATACATTATCCGTCGGGTAACAGATTGAAAATTTAATCAACTAAATCCGACCCGACGAACCTTTTTATATATCCATCGGGTAACCTTACTTAGTCTGTCGTCGGGTAAACCAGACATATTCCGTCGGGTAACATGTCTAATAAAACTGTAAATTTAATTAACTAAATCAGACCCGACGACGATTCATACGAAACCGTCGGGTTATGTTAAGGATTCTGTCGTCGGATAACTGATAAATTATCCGTCGGGTAACATCTGTTGTACTAAATTGTTGTATCTTATTAGGTTAATATGAAAGTTTGGTTCAATTTTTTTGACATTGCATTAAAGAGTAAAAATTGACTTTTCATCAAAATATTGTACTAAATCTGCCACCTTCATTTAGTTTGAAGTTGCGTATTTTGTGGAGGGCATGTATGGTTTCCTCACTTTAAGAAAGTAAAAAAACTATTTTTTTCAATGAAATCATACAACATACATAAAAATAAAATTTATTGATTTGAAGATGGATATTTCATATATGAATGAAATTTTGAAATTACAACGCTTCATTTGGATTCGATTTCCCCCTCCCAATCACGCTCGTCATCCGACATGTGTACAGTACTTGATTCCTCCGAATCACTTTCAATTTGTTCTAATTCCCCCAGATCAATAAAAATGTCATCAATCGCAATTGGTGTTATAATGTCATTGGTCCGAACTCCATCCACGTTTTGGGTGGATGCCGATGAATCTACCTGATAAATGATTTGGTCATCGTTTATTTCCCCATCTTCTTCATGGTATCGATCATCCAAGTCCCAAATGTTTTTGTGATTCACCATCTCGGCTACTCTCCATCCACCACCAGCTTTTGGATCATCCACATAGAATACTTGTTTCGCCGTACTAGCGAGGATGTAGGGATCACTCTCAAACCACCGGGTGTTTGTGTTTATAGAAGTATATAACTGATCTTTGATGACACTTCCTGGGATACTTGGGTTCGTGTTAAACCAATGACACTTGAACAAGATGACTTCCTTGCGATCGGCGTATAACACCTTAACCACAGTTAACAATTTGCCGTAGAAACCCGTCTCAGCATTTTCCCCATCCCCCGGCACGAAGACCCCGCTATTTTGCGTAGACAACTTGTCGTCTCGTTCTGTGCACACGAACTTTACTCCGTTAACGTGACAACCAGCGTACGTTTCTCCTCGAAATGGGACAATGGCAAGGTGCATTAATTCTTTATTGAAATTTGGCGAGTTGACATCTTTTAGCTGTGCCATCTGGTAAGATACATACAAAAAACGAAATAGGTAAGCTTAAAATAATTTAAGAACTTTGGGAATAAAATATTTGACTTACATGCTGGGAAAACCAACGTGGAAATAGTTGTTTGTCCATTTCCTCCCAATTAGAAGGAAATTGGGCCTTCATCAATGACTCGTGATGGTCGTGGAAGGGCCAGACTTCATCACAGTTGTTGAGAATGAACCAATGATCCACCTCCATATCAGTATTGATGAACGGCTCCGAGATTGGACCAGTGCCGAATGGTCGTGCGGGTTGGGCAAATACGGATAGGGTCTCGGGACGTTGACCACCATCGTCGTTGCGAGACGCACTATTGAAGGCAGTTTCAACATTTCGAAGGTACATTGCACAAAATGTGAGTGCCTCATTTGCAATTTACGCCTCGGCTATGGAGCCTTCGGGACGTGTCTTGTCCCGCACGTACCGCTTATACGTACCTAACATTCTGCAAGGAAATTTACATTAAGACTCACAGATTATACATGATAGTAAGGAAATATTAACAAATAGCAGGGATAAGTTATACCTCTCGATGGGGTACATCCAACGATAATGCACCGTGCCAGCTATCTTTGCCTCATTCTGCATATGTATTAGTAGGTGCACCATTACATCAAAGAATGCAGGTGGATATATTTGCTCAAGCCGATACATGATGTACACAATATCCTCGTTAATTGCTTTAAGGTCCGCCTTAACCAACGACCTGGCACATAATATCTGGAAGAATTGAGACAAATAAACTATCGTCTCAACAACACCAGCCTTCAATAAGGGTCGAATACCAATCGGAATGAGTCGTTGTAGCAAAACATGATAGTCATGGCTCTTCATACCAGAAATGGTCCCACCGTCCGTGCTAACATTCCGGGATATGTTGCCGGCGTACCCGTCGGGAAATTTCACACCCTGCAACCACTTTAGGAATTTTTTCTTATTGTCCGGCGTAAATGTATAACTTGGATGAGCCATGATGTATTTGCCATTGACGACTTTTGGCCATAAATTAGGCCGAATCCCCATTTCTTTCATGCCCATACGAGTTTTTTTTGTGTCCTTTGACTTTCCTTTAATGGGTAAAGTCGTTCCCAGAACACTCTCAGCAACATTCTTCTCGATGTGCATAGGATCGGCGATGTGTCTGATTTTCAATTTCGACCAATATGGCAACCGGAAGAATATGCTTTTTTTCGTCCAATTTTCCTGTTCGACTTGTTTCGATCCTCTTGTCACGAACTCATGTATACTGTTGAGTTTGGATAATATCTCATCACCGCACCTCTCCCTTGGTCGACCTCTTAACTCTGATTTACCATCAAATGAGTCAGATTGCATTTGCCATCGGTGATCCCAGGGCAGAAATCTTCTCGCACCCAAGTAGCATATCTTAGATGTGCGCCAAAAGGACGTTGTGTCTGGTCCACATGTCGGGCAAGCAAGATAGCCCTTGGTGCTCCATCCCGATAACATACCATAAGCAGGAAAATCATTAATTGTCCACATTACCGCCGCTCGTAAGGTGAACATTTCTCCACTGCACTTGTCGTATGTTCGGACACCATTTTCCCACAAATCCATGAGCTCGTCAATCAATGGCCGTAAATACACATCGATGGAATTACTCGGCGATTTGGGCCTCGGTATCAAAGTACTGAGGATTGTGAATTCTTTCTTCATGCATCTCCAAGGAGGCAAGTTATATGGAACCATAACAACCGGCCAAGTGCTATAAGGCTTTGCAAAACTCCCAAACAGATTAAACCCGTCAGTAGCGAGCCCTAATCTGACATTTCTTGGCTCTGCAGCAAACTCGGGATACATATTATCAAATTCCTTCCAAGCCTCTCCATCCGCCGGATGCCTCGGTACATCATCATCAATGCGTTCATCCTTGTGCCACCTCATATCACGGGCTGTGTGAGACGACATGTAGAATCTTTGTAACCTTGGCTTCAGTGGAAAATAACGCAACACCATGTTAGGAATCTTGTTCTTTTGAAACCTAGGCTCATTGCACACGGGACATTTGTTAAGCTGCTCGAATTCACCGTAAAACAAAACACAGTTGTTCTTGCATGCATGGATCTTGATATACCCTAAACCAAGCCCCTTCAACAACTACTTCGAGCTATAATGATCTTTTGGCAGACAGTTGTCTTCAGGGAGCATTCAGATGATAATGTCCAACAAGTGATCAAAATGCTTGTTCGTGTGATTATACTCAACTTTCATGTGCTGATACTCCACAACTGCCCCTAGAACCGAAAATGGTTTACAACTGGGGTACAATTCGCGTTGAGCTTCTTTCAATAATCTCTCATAATGGAGATCAGAGTCTTCCGGTTGCAACCTTGGTGCATCATCTTCCATATCATCCGATGCCGGAGGAAAAGCATCGGTTAATAACTCAACGACTGGATCATTATCACATCGCTCATCGAAACCACTTTCGTCCCTACTGGTCCCGGGAACCGAAGATGTCGATGCAGAAAATATTTCTTCACCGTGATAGATCCAATTAGTGTAGTTGTGTACGATCCCATTCCATTCCAGATGAGTTTCGACCTCATTCAACGACATCCAAATGCAATTATTACATTTACGGCACGGACACCTGACACGTCTTTTATCACTGCAATGACTACGTGCAAAGGCAATGAAGTTGTCGATCCCATCCAAATATTGATCAGAAGATCTATCAAGCATTTGCAACCACCCTCTATCCATTATGCCTGCTTTCACAACATATAGTCAACATAAGTAATTCAGTTAACATTGCCCAGTAAATAGAACAAGTTAAAATCAAAATCAACTATTCTCTTTATGCCTCCGGTTATTTGGCCCTATCCCATTCGAGAGTGCACGTTCTGTGATGTGTAGTTTGCGAAGTACGAGGCTAAGTTCAGATCGAGGGAAATTTCGGTAGTATTTCCCTACAGTTCCCCAAATGCACGACGTAGATATTATAAACAAATATCTAGTATGCATTCGAAGAACATTGAGGGGATACAAACCGAATTTACCACAATGGAAACCTAACCACGTAGACCGCCAACTACAAAACACATAGTTGCGCACCCCCAAACTGTCCGAATATATGGACAATTCAAGAGTCAGTCAATGAATCGGATTTACTGACTCTCAAACGGGTCTAAGGTTTTTCATTGAATTTCATTATACGAAGTTAATCAACTCGATTAACTTCGCATAAACGGTTATGAAATATGAATGTATTTCACTCCGTCGGAACTAAATAAAGCGTTTTAATAAAAATATCACTACAAATTCAAAAATACAAACATATATAAATTATGCATAAAACACAGTTTGAAATTTTATAATTTCTGTACATATTTTCTATTTCCCTATTTTCCTAACATATTTTCTAATTTCCAAACATAATATCGAATTTTAATAATTTCATTACATATTTTTTTTCCTATTTTCCTAAAATGTTTTCTAATTTTCTAATTTCCTAACATATTTTCTATTTCCTTATTTTCCTAACATATTTTATATTTCCCTAATTTCCTAACATTTTTCTTAATTTCCAAATATATTTTCTAATTTCAATCATTTCATTACATATTTTTAATTTTCCTATTTTACAACAAAATTTCCTAATTTCCTAACATATTTTCTTTTTTCCTAATTTCATAACATATTTTCTATTTTCCTAATTTCATAACATATTTTCCTAACAAATTTTCTAATTTCTAATTTCCAAAAATTCTAAAAAATTTCTACACATTTCCCACAATAAATACAAAATTTCCTAACATAATTATATCCAACATCATTAACAAAATTAATTTGAGAGTGAAACACACATACCTTTTCACAAGTATTCCTTCAAATTAACTACAAAATTTCTACAACACAACACATAATTAATTCCTATTCAAAAATCAAAATTTCAAAAAAATCAAAATTTCATACCTTAATATTTGATATTTGATGATTGATAGATAAAAAGGATTTGTTGGTAATGAAAATGGTGATGAGATGATAATAATAGGTATATAAAGAGAGTGAATGAGTGAGAGGGAGAGATAGGGAGCAGAGAGAAGGATGAGAAGCAGAGAGGAGGAAGAAGAAGAAAGAAGAAAAAAAACAGACTCTGGTATTTAGAGTGTTTAGACAGTTGCCCGACGAACAGTATTCGCAGGGTAATATTAAATGATTCGTCGGGCCATAAAGAGTCAACGTCTAATATTACCCGACGGCGATTGGTCGTCGTTGTTTACCATGTTACCCGACGGGTAGTCCACATCGTCAGGTAACAATGTCCAATTTTGCGCGCCAACGGTTTTTTCTTCCTGCCAACTTGTTACCCGGCGACTGTAAATGTCCGTCGGGCAATATGACCTTACCCCGCGAGATATTGTCCGTCGAGCAAAATTTAGTCGGGCTACTGCGATTTTCTTGTAGTGATCCTTATTCTTAGATCCATTTTTCTGTCTATATGTTTAGTGTGATCTTTGGTTATATTATCTCTCTTTTGTTTGTTTTATTTTTTGATATACGTACTATGCCAAAAAAGGTCATAGACGATAGTTAAAAACTATCGTCGGAATGTGAACAAAAAGGTCATCTATGTGACCGACGTCTATTGGTACTATTTTGGACAACAGAGTTTCATTGTTGTCTGATTGGGTTTAGGGTTAGGCGTCAGACGATAGTTTACAATAAAAGTCGTCGTCTAATATTGGGCATCAGATGACAGTTTTGTAATAAAAATCGTCGTCTAATTTGGCGTTGGAAGACAATTTCTTAATAAAAATTGTCGTGAAGTTAGACATTACACGACATTTACTTAATAAAAAGAGTTTTTTGGTTGTAATACGGACGACGACTTCTTAATAAAAATCGCCGTCTAGTTAGACTCAAAACATCAATTTCTATATATAAAAACAAATGTAATCTAGTATTTTTACCTATCACTCATCATACACCATATATAGATCTTTGTCGCATAAAATTTATTTAACTCATATTCATATATGCAATTAGAACAAGAGCCATTCTAACGCAAGATAATTCATCAAAGGATTTGAAGCTTATTACAAAGTTTACATATAACAAAACACACCTCAAACTAACATACTCAAAAAAAGCAGACCTCTTTCAAAACTTTGTAAGTATATATTGTAGTTTGTTAGATTGACGAATCGAAATTACCACTCTACCCTATTATTATCCTTTAGAGGAAATCTAAGAAATTTCAAAAGGAAAAATACATATCTGAGAAAACCCAATGAACAATCACGGGTATATGAGCAAGAAGAACATATAACAAGATATGGAGGCGTTACTATGCCACTCGTATAGATGATCCAGAGTGTTACAGAAGCCGAGCAGTCTCAGCCCCGAAAGTGGCCAATGTGTCCCTCCCTCTACCACAATTAAAACAGAGATATAATTCAATAAGAATGTGAAACGTCTAGCATTACAACTTGTATTAAAAAAATAGCTTGTCCAAATTAAGGGTTTCAGCGGCAAAACCCGGAAATGGCCAAGAAGAGGAAGTTGTTGAGGAAAAATGTGAAGAAAGAGTTGCGTGAAGATATTATTTTGCAAATTGTTTACAGGTTACCAGTAAAAGCTTTGGGCAGATTCAACTGCGTTTCAAAACGGTGGCCTTCTATAATCTCCGCCCCAGAATTCGCCAAATACCATTTCAATGTAGCGTCTCGGAACCAAACCCTTACTCTCAGACTACTCTACCCCACCCACACTCACTGCAAATCCCTTATCTTGGAGGCGGCGCCGCCATCGGGTGCTGACATCTGTCCGGGGAGAGAGCTCACCTGTCCATTCTCCAAACCCTTCATTCCTTTCGTGACAGTTGGCTCCTGCAATGGATTATTGGTATGTGTAACTCGTCTAAACTATTATCTCTGGAACCCATCAACCGGATTTGTTCAAGAAATTCTTGGGCCTGGTTTTGCATCCAAAAGTACTACATTTCTTTGTTGCTATGGTTTTGGCTATGTGTCTGCGACTGACGACTATAAACTTGTGGCCGTTGATTGGTTCGGCCTAAGTCACCAATGTGAGGTCTTCTCATTGAAACCCAACTCTTGGAAAAGCATGGAAGCCCCCCAAATAAATATAGAAAGCAATTTGATGGGAGCTCTTTCAAATGAGACCTTGCATTGGCTCCACAGGCCTCACTCACTCAATCCAGCTAATATTGTAGGTTTTGATTTGGGGAAGGAGGAGTTCCGGTTCGTGGAATTGCCGGTATTAGGCAACGATTATGTCATTTTCGGGAACGTTTGGGTTTCTTTTCATGGCTCACTGTGTGTAAGCAGCATTGGAAGAATGGGCAGTCTGTGGATGATAAGGAGGTGTATCCTTTCGATATTGAAGTATGGGTGATGCGAGAATATAATGTGCCCCAATCTTGGACTAAGCTTTATAAATTTAAGATTTTTGGGTGGCCTTATCATGTAGTGAATTCCACACTTATTTTGTTTAGAGAAGGTGTTGGAGTTGTGATTGGACGTTATTTTGGGAATGAGTTGATGTGGTTTAAGAAAAAAGAAGGCAATTTTCGCGACCACAGAAAAAGGAAAGAAGATGAATTGTATGTGGTTTGCAGTGGGCGACGTAGGCTTGGGGGGAGTTGTTATAACCCTAGCCGTACGATTCAATATGTTGAGACTCTGCTACCATCCTTGTCCACCGTCACTGGTTACTGGTCAGTAAGCTTTCTCAATTCGCACAACAATTCAATAATACGTTCATTTTAATGCATTTCAAAATTATTTTACTTCTAGGTTTTTTGTTGATTAATGTTAAGCTCTTGTGCTTGTCCGATCATTCTTTAGAAGCTCACTCTACTTTGTTAAACTTCACCGAAATCAAGTTCTTCTATAATCTCATTTATGCCATATCATACTAATTAAGATAATCTCTTTGAAGAGTTCTCTCTCCCTCTGCGAAAAATCCTTCAAGCCCGCCTTAGTTAGTGTGGATAGTAGTGAAATAGTTGATGTCGGTTTTACCTCCGCCTCTATCTCGGTCCCACCGTTACCTCCTATCTGTTTGGTTTCCTTCATCTCAACCCCCATCCTTCTCGTAGTCTAATGAAGCAACCGTGGGGGGGAGTGTCCTCTTTTGTGCCCCTTGTGGGATCGTTTTGCCGCTTTGTGGAATTAGTTGGGCGCGATTCCCTCGCTATCGATTTGTGTTTGATGGATTAGGTCATCGGAGATTCTTTACTCATGTTGATCATCTAACTTCTGGGACTTAATTAGTTTTGTTTTTTTAGTGTATATTTTTCTTTTTTCCATGAATTATCATGTGTTTGGTATTAAAAAAGTTAATTGAAATCAACTATAACAAATTGATCTGTATATAATTTATACCTGGTGTCATATATATATAGCTGGAGCCAAGATTACACCGATATATTGTTCAAACTTTGTCACTTTTTCTTGTAATTTCTTGCATACACTAATATATATATGATCTTTGCAAACCCTTGCTTAAGTTGTGAACTCAAATTTAATTTCTTTTTTTATTGCAATATTTGTACAGAACTGGAGATGATCAGCTCTTGACAAAGTCTTAAAACGTATCTCAGATTCATCATTTTGCTTTATGCTCCAAGCCAACATGTTTGAATTGAAGTGTCTCTGTTGTTGTATTTGAAATTTTCATATGTTTAATTTATGCTCGAAGCCAATGGAACTATTCTGGTTGATCCAGTTTATATATATGTTGAGATAGACGATCCACATTCTTCTCCTTAATTATTGTAATTTGTAATCTTAGCTTAATTAGGAATTCCATTAACTTAGGAATTTACTTTTAATAAATGGCAGATTTCTAGGATCGTGCTTTTCCTTCACAATCCCTATATATAGGGAAGCTGTATATTTGTAAATCATCGAATCATATCAACAATTCATCCCATTCACGTTTCTTTAGGGTATCTGAGCAATCCTCAAATTTTTGAACCTCCACCCAAACTGCACTGCCTACCATGGCAGACAAGAAGACAGACAACCCACACTCCAAAGCTGATGACTACTCAGACATTGACCACCCATATTTCCTACACCAATCTAATCACCCTGGAGCTGTCCTTGTGAAGATGCCTTTATCCACCGACAACTATGGCAATTGGAGCCGACAAATCAAGACAGCTTTGAGCGCCAAAAAATAAAACCGGGTTCATCGATGGTTTACCGGAGCTGACCAAGCCCACTGAATATAGCCGCTGGAAGAGATGTAATGACATGGTACTGTCATGGATCACCAACTCGTTGGAACCAGAAATCGCCAATAGCGTCATCTACACCGACTCTGCCTATGAACTATGGATTGACCTCGGAGAAAGATTCTCAACCATCAACGCTCCTGGAATCTTTCAAATTGAGAGGGAAATAGCCACACTGACACAAAGACAGATGTCCATCACTTCCTACTTACCCAACTTAAAGGCTATTGGGATGAATTATCATCCCACAAGAAAATTGACACATGCCCCGATGGAAAAGCTTGTGGAGCGACAAAATCCCTCATGGATCGTGAGGAACAACAACACCTAACGCAACTTTTAATGGGACTTGATGAATCTTTTGCAGGGTCTCGCAGCAACATACTATTGATGAAACCGTTGCCTACTACCCGAAAAGCTTATAGCCTTCTTCTCCAAGACGAAAAGCAGCGACAAGTGGCTACCATCTCCACCAGTACCGATGAGAAAATGGCCATGTTCAGTTCCTCAAATAATAGCAGGAAGCACAACACCACTAGAAGGCCGATGCCCACTGATCAGTCGTTATTTATGCATTATTTTGATGTTTTTATATGCCTCTCTTACATGTTTTTTGAATGATTTAGTGCCATCAATAGTAGAAAATGATCAATCTTGTGAGACTTGTGTAGAGTTAGAAAGATAGGTAAAATCTGGAAAGAACGCAAAAGAATGACTCAAATCGGAGTCCAGATGAAAGAGATGTCCTAATTTCAATATTAGGTCCTGAACGGAGTCCTGAGTGCGCCAGTGCGCCTATTTTGGGCCACTGGCCAAGTACCTCATATCAGGCCCTCCGGGTCTCAAACCTGTGTTTCATGACATCAAGGTCAGGTCCTAGAAGTGCCAAGGTCGCTCCAAGGCAGGTCGAGGACATATCCCAAGAACTCCCATCTGAGCCCAGATGTGCGCCTAAGCCCGGGGTCCCTGTTCCGCTAGCGGTGGATCAGAGGTTCTCCCTCTGCGCTAAGCATGACAACATTTGCGCCAAGCCTGAACGAAGATGCGCTTCTACTATACTGATGATGTGCTTCAAAAGCACAGTCCCAGATCCTGATTACGAAGACAGTCCAAAATCCAAGTTTGGCCAGCTTGCGTTCCCACTTGCCAGCTTGCATTCACACTCCCAGCCGTGCTCTGATTGGTTCTAATAGATTTATGGACTTTGTAATTAATTAAAAGTACAATAACTTTCCCAATCCTTATAGGACATGGTTTTACCAATCCTTATAGAATAAGGTTTTACCAATCCTTATAGAACAAGGGTTTCCCTCCGTCTATAAAAAATAGCATTTGTTCAGTGTTTTAGGAAGGGAGAAAGAGAGGAGGGAGAGAGAGGGTTCCGTTTTTGTTCCTGGAAAAACAGAGATCTGAGCCGCAAATAGTATTTTTGGTTTTTTAGAGTTTTACGTTAAAGCTTGGTTTTTCCCGAAGTCAAGTGTGTTGGACGTGGAGCTTGGAGAAGAAGGCTCTACCGTGTCTTCTGCTGCACCTGTTCTTCACAATATCTTCTGTACCCTTATTTTCATTATTGTAATTTACTTATGAATTCAATTATCTTTGTTTCAATTTCAGTTATGTGTGAGTAGTCGTTAGGATTAGGGCTGTTTGAAGCCCAAGCCATGTTAGCTTGTTGATTGGATTTCTGGCTCTTGATTATGATTGCTATGCATGCTAAATAAGTTGGATTACTATGCTTAATGATGTTAATTTATTCCTATAAGATTAGCTACCTTGTTTGCATATAATTATAGTTGAGTGACCGTCATATCATCTTGTGATTTGGAGCATCGAAAGTATTCTTACTTGTAATCTTAACTCATAATGACCTAGAATTGCATGTCACTTTGCTAGGCTAATGTGGTGTTATTAAATTCTCTTTAAACTTCATGCATCATCTTAAAAGGTAGGTGATAGACGTTCTAGGCATATGCCCTGTTTAGTACATGCTAAGTATGAGGGAATAGGATGTGTCTAGTGAACCAACGCCAGGTCCTGGGCACGGGCACCTAATTCAGAAAATGCATAGTAATTAGGTCAAGGGAATCTGATTAGTAACTATAATTGGTTAGAGTGGATAGTAAGCCTTAATTCGCCTTAGTTAATAATCAATCAACCGTTAATTCTTGCATTGTTATTTTCTGCTTTTTATTTTACTTGTCTTTAAATTTTAGTTCTCACATCATAAACCCCCCCTGCGTGTGTGTGTGTGTGTGTGTGTTTTCACTAAGTTAATAAATCTGAACTAAAGTGGTCATAACGATGATACAAGTCCTCGAGGGACCGACTCTTGCTGTGCTACTATACTATTCTTATCGATTTGGGCACTTGCAAGGATTTTATAACTGTTAGAATTGAATTGCATATTTCTTGATCTTTAATTCCACCAACAAGTTTTTGGCACCACTGACGGGGACTTGTCCCTCAACGGTGTCTATTCAAGTTTAGATTTGTAACTTAGTTTTTCTTTTTGTTAGGTACCCGTGTATGTCATTCCAAGGTTCAGTGCACGGGTCATCAAGTGGACCATCATTGCAAGCATCTTCAGTCCACGGCTCCCCGACAACAAGCCCAAGGAGGATGGCGGACCACAGAGAAGAGCAGGGCCTGGAACGTGGCCTAGTACCGCAGGTCCCACGGCGCCTTAAGGATTTTGCCATGCCCCATGTCTCAGAGGATCAATTTCCAATTATTTTTCCCGAGTCAACAGTGGCAAACTTCGAATTGAAGTCGGGGACAATTCACATGGTGCCCACATTCCACGGCCTTGCTGGCGAGGACCCGCACTTTCATGTCAAGGAATTTGTTGAGGTTTGTTCAACACTGCGCATCAATGGTATGACAGAATCTGAAATCCGTCTGCGGCTCTTTCACTTCAGTCTCAAGGATCGCGCCAAGACATGGTTTCATTCACTGGCGCCGACTTCCATTCACTCTTGGAGGGACTTGACGTCCAAATTCTTAACACAATACTTTCCCGTGGAAAAGACAAATGAGTTAAAGTCCAAGATCATGAACCCAAGGCAAGACATGGAGGAGTCTTTCTACGAGTTTTGGGAGCGGTTCAATCAGATGCTACAGGCGTGCCCCCACCACCATATTGATGCCCATCATCTTATGGTATACTTCTATGGAGGCTTGAAGACTAGCAATTGGACAATGGTGGACTCTCAATCCCAAGGGATTCTAGAAGGCACATCCGAGGAAGCAAGGACCGCCTTTGAGAACATTGCTCAAAGGGAAAAACAGTTCAGCTACAGGGGTCCCTCCTCTAGAGCTACGGGTGATGCATCCGCCAAATACAAAGATGACGCCATTGCTCAGCTCACGGCAATGGTGAAACAGTTGTGTAGCGAGAAAGCCAAAGAAGTTCACATCTGCGAGGTATGTTCAATTCAGGGCCACAAATCCCAGGACTGCCCGGTTGTGGAAGATGCCAACTTTGCTGGAGGGTTCAATAGCAATTCTCGACCCCGGAATGACCCATATTCCAACACTTACAATCCGGGGTGGAAAAATCATCCAAATTTCCGTTGGAGCAACAATCAAGCAGCCGCAAATCCCTTGCCACCTCCTGGATTTGAGCAGCAAGCCGCAGGCCCTCAGGGGAACTATCACGGTCCTTCCTCAAATCAGAATGGCGGAAGAAAGTCTCTTGAGGACTCCCTCCATATCCTGACTCAACAACATGCTCAATTCATAAAATTCATGCACGATAGCGAGAGTCAGACGGGAGACATGAAAAATGCAATTGCAAACTTGGATCGTCAAATGGGACAGGTGGCGAACCAACTAAATCAGCGAGAGCAGGGCAAGCTACCGACTCAAGTCCTAGTAAATCCGAAAGGATTTCACAATCCTACGGCTATTGCCATCACGCTGGAGAGGGAAACACCACTTCAAGACCCCACATATGCCACCCTCGGAGGACCTGAAACCGAGCCTCAACCTACTCTACCAAGGATCGCCGACCAGGGTGTGCCGCAAATCATGCCACAGCCAACACCTTTGGCACAGAACCGGCCCAACGAGTCACCAAGTGCCCTATCGCAAGGAGGACCTGACACTGCGCCTACTTCGGCCATAGCTGGCATGCAACCTGCTCCTAAGCCCAAATCGCAGCACTCGAATACTTCTAACTCTAAACCTCAGAATTCCTATTCTAAAAAAGTCACTTTTGAGTTAGCTAATAATGTTGATTATCCATTTCCTCGCAGGTTCCAAAACAGGAATAAGCAAAGGGAGGACTTTGAGGAAAAGATCATCAGCATGTTGCAGAAGCTTCAGATCACACTGCCTTTCCATAAAATTGTCAAGCACATGCCTATCTTTGCGAAGCTGATCAAGGACTTAGTTGCAGGAAAGCGTGGTTTTAGCTCCACGGACACCATTGACATCCCTAAGGCCTGCTCGGCTGCCCTTTTGCGCATGCCCCTTAAGGACAACGATCCTGGGCCTCCATCCCTTCAATGTGTCATTCAGTCAAAAAGATTCGAACATTGCCTTTGCGACACGGGAGCATCAATGAACATCATGCCATTCCACATTTACAGGTCACTCAACCTAGGCGCACTCAAACCCACGCACCTATGTGTCAGATTGGCTAACGCTTCTGTAACCAACCTAATGGGGGTTCTTGAGGACGTACTGGTACAAATCGGGGATACATGCATCCCTGCAGACTTCTACGTACTAAGAATGGACAAAATTGACAAAAGTGAGGAACCTCCCCTCATCTTCGGAAGGACCTTACTAGCCACAGCTGAGTGCCTCATCGACGTCAGAAAGGGCCAGGTCTCCATCAAGGTCCTGGACCAGCTTCGGACATTCTCCATCCATGACACCATCCAGTACCCTGTCGAGCCTATTGTAGATTTTCCGTTAAACACAATGGACTTACTGCTATGGGAGACAATTGCTCAGTCTTGCATGGCGGATGACCTTGAGAAGGCCGTTACTAGTAACCCACACACTGTGGATTCACTTGCAGATAGCGTGATCGAAGAGGTACGAGCCCTTGACATCATGCCAGCCCTCCCATTCCACAGGCCTCTCTTCGAAGCATTACCACTCACAAGTCAAAAAACCCTGCCGTCCATCATAAAGGCTCCTGAACTCGAGCTGAAGCCCTTGCCCGAGCACTTAAAGTATGCATATTTGGGCGACAATCAAACCCTTCCAGCCATCATTGCGTCTACCCTAAGTACAAAAGAGGAAGAGGCATTGGTTCACGTCCTTAAGGTCAATCAAACGGCAATTGGATGGACAATAGCTGACATCAAAGGCATAAGTCCCACAAAATGCATGCATCGGATACTGCTGGAGGAAGACTCCAAACCATCACGGGAGGCGCAGAGGCGATTGCATCCACCTATGAAGGAGGTCGTGAAGAAAGAAGTCCTAAAGCTTCTGGACGTTGGAATCATTTATCCAATTAGTGACTCCAAGTGGATGAGCCCAGTCCAGGTCGTGCCAAAGAAAAGTGGGATCACAGTGGTTAAAAACGAGCATGATGAGCTTGTACCTCAACGGATTCAAACAGGATGGAGAGTGTGCATTGATTATCGAAAGCTAAATATAAACACACGCAAGGACCACTTTCCTTTGCCCTTCATTGATCAAATGCTCGAGCGCCTGGCTGGACACTCCCACTATTGCTTCTTGGACGGCTACTCAGGATACAATCAGATTGCTATTGCACACGAAGATCAAGAAAAAACAACATTCACATGCCCATATGGCACTTTTGCATACAGAAGAATGCCGTTTGGATTGTGCAATGCCCCAACTACCTTTCAGCATTGCATGACGAGCATATTCTCCGATATGGTGGAAGATATAATTGAAGTATTCATGGATGACTTCTTGGTATTTGGACATTCATTCGAACTGTGCTTAGTTAACCTAACCCGAGTACTGGAACGGTGCAGAGAAAGCAACTTAGTGCTGAACTGGGAAAAGTGCCATTTCATGGTACAACAGGGAATTGTCTTGGGTCATGTGATCTCTAGCCGAGGCATAGAAGTGGACAAAGCAAAGTTAGACATAGTAGAGAGGCTGATGTACCCCACTACAGTCAAAGAGGTTCGATCGTTCTTAGGGCATGCTGCTTTTACCGCAGATTCATCAAAGATTTCTCGAAAATCACAAGACCTTTGT
This sequence comes from Oemleria cerasiformis, assembly GCA_037349345.1. Taxonomy (NCBI): domain Eukaryota; kingdom Viridiplantae; phylum Streptophyta; class Magnoliopsida; order Rosales; family Rosaceae; genus Oemleria; species Oemleria cerasiformis. Next base: position 8,712,476 of record JAZGTL010000003.1, on the reverse strand, counting down.
GTGATCTTCTAGCCAAGGACGCCACATTTGTGTTCACTAAGGGATGCCGTGAGGCATTCACCACACTCAAGGTAAAGCTCACGGCATCACCCATCATCATGCCACCGAATTGGGACTTACCATTCGAACTAATGTGTGATGCCTCGGACTTCGCCATAGGGGCTGTTTTGGGACAACGTGTCGACAAGCTCCCTCATGTCATTTACTACGCAAGTTGAACCCTGAATGATGCCCAGCTGAACTACTCCACCACCAAGAAGGAGCTCCTTGCTGTTATCTTTTCCCTTGAGAAGTTCCGCTCATATCTAATTCAAACCAAGGTCATAGTATACACGGATCATGCTGCCTTCAAGTATTTGCTCACTAAAAAGGCCGCCAAGCCAAGGTTGCTACGTTGGATGCTACTGCTCCAGGAATTCAACCTTGAAATCAGAGACAAGAAGGGCCGCGAAAACATGGTCGCTGACCATATGAGCCGATTGCTTCACAGTTCCAATGAAGAGGCATATCAGTTGCCCCTCCTCGAGACCTTTCATGATGAACAGCTCTTCGCACTCCAAGCTATTGATCCATGGTACGCCGATCTCATTAATTACCTTGTCACTAAGCAAATTCCTTCATCTTTAAACAGGTACCAAAAGGACAAGCCGGCTAAACAAGCTAAGTACTTCATATGGGATGAGCCGCACCTATGGAAGCATTTTCCAGACCAAATCATTCGGCACTGCATCCCCGAAGACGAGATGGAATCCGTCTTGAAAGTTTGCCATAGCTTGGCATGTGGGGGCCATTTTGGAGCTAAGAAGACAGCCCTCAAGGTACTACAAAGTGGCCTCTACTGGCCCACACTTTTCAAGGGTGCACACGAATTTGTACTCACCTATGACTGCTGCCAACGCCTAGGTAACATCGGCCCTCGAAATCAAATGCCATTACACCCTATTCTTGTGGTCGAAATCTTCGACGTATGGGGCATTGATTTTATGGGGCCTTTTCCGAATTCCTTTGGCAATCTTTATATTCTGCTTGAAGTTGATTATGTCTCCAAATGGGTGGAAGCAATTCCCACCAAAACTAACGACGCCAAAGTAGTGGTGCGCTTTTTGCAAAGTCACATCTTAGCCAGATTCGGCGCACCTAGGGCAATCATCAGTGATGGGGGGGCACACTTCTGCAATCATTCGTTTGCAGCCCTAATGAAGAAGTATGGCGTCACCCACAAGGTCTCAACACCGTATCACCCTCAAACGAGTGGCCAAGCGGAAGTGTCCAATCGGGAAGTAAAGGCCATATTGGAAAAAACGGTAAATCCTAACCGCAAAGATTGGTCCAGCAAATTGAATGATGCGATGTGGGCCTATCGAACCGCATACAAGACCCCGATTGGCATGTCTCCCTTCCGGCTGGTTTTTGGAAAAGGCTGCCACCTACCAGTGGAATTGGAGCATAAAGCATTCTGGGCTATTAAGCAGATGAACATGAACTTCGATGATGCTGGAATACATAGGAAGCTTCAGCTAAGTGAATTAGAGGAGATGCGAAACGAGGCCTTCGACAGTGCTCGTATCTACAAGGAAAAGACCAAAGCTTTCCACGACAAGCGCATTCAGCCCAAGGACTTTCTCATCGGACAAGAAGTCCTCCTCTTTGACTCCCGGCTCAGACCAATCCCAGGTAAGTTGCGTTCAAGATGGACTGGACCATTCATTATTACAAACGTTTTTTCTCATGGTGCAGTTGAAATCCAGCACCCGGAACGGCAGGATCCTTTCAAGGTAAATGGCCATCGCCTCAAACACTACTTCAAGGACCTCTCTAATCCAAGCGCAGTCAACCCTGCAACTCCGAATGCGCCCAGCTCCTAGCATGCCTACCCCGTCTTGCCCAAACGTTAAATAAAGCGCTCCTAGGAGGCAGCATAGCCCTGGTTTGTATTTCTCACTTCCTTTTCTGTTTCTGCTCGTTATATCTCTTAAAACTTTCTACTGTTGTCATGCTTACTGCTTATCACATTGAGGACAATGTTCAGTTTAGGTTTGGGGGTGTGGATTTAAAATTTTTCATATAGAAACAAGTAGGTTTGGGGGTGATACACGGCCAAAACGTTTAATTTTTTTGCTTTTGAATAGTACGATAACTTGTTAATAGGAATGTATATGCTAAGTTAACTATCTTTGCTTTACTAAGAGTCATGCCATGGTCAAGTAGTTCATAATCTGCACTTCACAATGACATGTTTTAAGTGATTAAGTGAACGAAATAACTGAATTTGAGTGAACCTTAGAAAATTAGTGGAGACTTCCCTGTGAGATCTTTGAGCCTAATTGTCATTCTTTCTGAGGGATATACTTGTTTCTACTCTTAAACACTCGTCGCTTTTGTTTTTAATTGTTGATCTCATTACATCATATTTGCATTGAATTTTAAAGAACTAACATCATTTAGATACTCTTGATTTAATGTGTGGTTTGCCATAAGAAGTGATGTAGGCTATGTGTGCTTTAACCTCTAAAGGCCTTATCCTACCCAATTGCATGCTCCCTAAGCCAATTTTGAAGCCAAACACTCAGCCTTTTCTTTCATCACCCAAAATATAACCTAACCCAAAATACTTAGCCATTCATCACAGCCATACCCTATAACCTCAGTTTGTGCTAAGGTTGCCGTAAATGAGATTCATGGTGAGAATGAGAGGTGAAAGAAGATGCTGCCCAATTCAAAGGACATTGGCGTCAATTCAAAGTTCAAAAGTAAAGAAAAGCTTTACAAGTTGCAAGTTGCACGAAAATTTGAGAAATCATTGCATGATCTTGGTTCAATTCAATTCAAAGAAGAAAAGATAAAAATAAAGAAAACAAAAGAAAGAAAGAAACGTTGAGAAAAAGAAGAAAAAAAAAAGTGAAAAAAAAAGTGAATTGAGCCAAGTGAGCCAAGAGCCTCAAAATAAGTCATCAAGAAAGCACAATGCCGTGAGCCTTAAGAAAGAATTCAGTTCAGAAATTCCAAGTTCAAGTCATGACTTCTCATGCCTTGGCATAGCTCAGGTTCTTTGAATCCCATCCTTCCTTGCTAAACCCCAAAGCTTAGCCCCATTACAACCTAAAAAGGAAGACCTAACAGATATTATGGAAAATCATGATGAGGATTGAGGTACATATCTATGTTCTTAAAGTTCAGTTCCTTTCATGAGATCTTTATTTCCATAAATTGCTATTCTTCATTGTTACTCATATGTGATTAAATTTGAGTTTCATAACATAAACTCATCACATATGCTTGAAAAGAGTGAAAGCCTAGGATTCTTGTGCGAATTGAGAGTTGCCTAGTGAGGATTAGAGTCGAGGCGAAATCTTTGTAGGGCACTTAGATGAAGTTGTTTTCAAACTTGATCACCTGAAAATATTGGCATTTATACACGTACACCTTCACATGACACTCACGGCTATAGCATTCCTTTTAGTTCTGCAAAGCATGTCTGCTTACTTTGATTCTTATTAGCTTGTTAAAAGTACTATCTCTAGCATCTTATTTGTCTAAGTAAAACGTTTGTGGATATCGTGCTGTTATAACCCTCAGGAGACAAAACTCCTCCTACTAGGTGAACCTAGGGGTTTAAATGTTCTATCTTAACTAAAATCGAGTCTTTTCATTTTGTTAGCGTTTGTTTTGCTCAGGGACTAGTAAAAGATAGGTTTGGGGGTATTTGATCAGTCGTTATTTATGCATCATTTTGATGTCTTTATATGCCTCTCTTACATGTCTTTTGAATGATTTCGTGACATCAATAGTAGAAAGTGATCAATCTTGTAAGACTTGTGCAGATTTAGAAAGATAGGTAAAATCTGGAAAGAACGCAAAAATAATGACTCAAATCGGAGTCCAGATGAAGGAGATGTCCTCATTTCAATATCAGGTCTTGAACAGAGTCCTGAGTGCGCCAATGCGCCTATTTTGGGCCACAGGCCAAGTACCTCATATCAGGCCCTCCGGGTCTCAAACCTGAGTTTCATGACATCAAGGTCAGGTCCCAGAAGTGCCAAGGTCGCGCCAAGGCAGGTCGAGGACATATCCCAAGAATTCCCATCCGAGCCCAGATGTGCGCCTAAGCCCGGGGTCCCTGTTCCGCCAGCTGTGGATAAGAGGTTCTCCCTCTGCGCTAAGCATGACAACATTTGCGCCAAGCCTGAACGAAGATGCACTTCTACTATACTGATGATGTGCTTCAAAAGCGCAGTCCCATATCCTAATTACGAAGACAGTCCAAAATCCAAGTTTGGCCAGCTTGCGTTCCCACTTGCCAGCTTGCATTCACACTCCCAGCCGTGCTCTGATTGGTTCTAATAGATTTAAGGACTTTGTAATTAATTAAAAGTACAATAACTTTCCCTATCCTTATAGGACATGGTTTTACCAATCCTTATAGAATAAGGTTTTACCAATCCTTATAGAACAAGGTTTTCCCTTTGTCTATAAAAAGAAGCCTTTGTTCATAAAAAGGAGCCTTTGTTCAGTGTTTTAGGAGGGGAGAGAGAAAGGAGGGAGAGAGAGGGTTCCGTTTTTGTTTCTGGAAAAACAGAGACTAGAGCCGCAAATAGTATTTTCGTTTTTTAGAGTTTTACGTTAAAACTTGGTTCTTTCCGAAGTCGAGTGTGTTGGACGTGGAGCTTGGAGAAGAAGGCTCTGCCGTGTCTTCTGCTGCACCTGTTCTTCACAATATCTTATGTACCCTTATTTTCATTATTGCAATTTACTTATGAATTCAATTATCTTTGTTTCAATTTCAGTTATGTGTGAGTAGTCGTTAGGATTAGGGCTGCTTGAAGCCCTAGCCATGTTAGTTTGTTGATTGGATTTCTGGCTCTTGATTATGATTGATATGCATGCTGAATAAGTTGGATTACTATGCTTAATGACGTTAATTTATGCCTATAAGATTATCTACCTTGTTTGCATATAATTATAGTTGAGTGACCGTCATATCATCTTGTGATTTGGAGCATCGAAAGTATTCTTACTTGTAATCTTAACTCATAACGACCTAGAATTGCATGTCACTTTGCTAGGCTAATGTGTTGTCATTAAATTCTCTCTAAACTTCATGCATCATCTTAAAAGGTAGGTGATAGACGTTCTAGGCATATGCCCTGTTTAGTACATGCTAAGTAAGAGGGAATAAGATGTGTCTAGTGAACCAACGCCAGGTCCTAGGCACGGGCACCTAATTCAGAAAATGCATAGTAATTAGGTCAAGGAAATCTGATTAGTAACTATAATTGGTTAGAGTTGATAGTAAGCCTTAATTCGCCTTAGTTAATAATCAATCAACCGTTAATTTTTGCATTGTTATTTTCTGCTTTTTATTTTACTTGTTTTTAAATTTCAGTTCTCACATCATAAATCCCCCCCTGCGTGTGTGTGTGTGTGTTTTCACTAAGTTAATAAATCTGAACTAAAGTGGTCATAACGTTGATACAAGTCCTCGAGGGATCGACTCTTGCTGTGTTACTATACTATTCTTATCGATTTGTGCACTTGCAAGGATTTTATAACTGTTAGAATTGAATTGCATATTTCTTGCTCTTTAATTCCACCAACACCCACCAATCGCCAAACCTCCTCCAATAACAATGCGTTTACTGTAATGGTAACACCGAGAATCCAAACATTGTGTTTACTGTAATGGTAACACACACAACGTTGAGAATTGCTATTTTCTCAAAGGCTTTCCTCCCGGACACAAGTGGCATGATAGGGAGCCACCCTTTCCACCACCGCGATCAGACGGTAGCGGTCGTACAAATCAAGAGAGAAATAATCACACCAATCAATTTGGGCACCGACAACAATCCTCAGCCAACAACGTCCAAGGACCAGAACCATCTACTCACCCCCTCCAATCCATCGCACCACATCTCTCCATTGACCAATGTAAGCAAATTATGGATGCCGTTGGTAAGGAGGAAACCCAAGCAAATTTTGCAGGTCTAAATTCTTCCTCTTGTTTTAGTTTTTAATGCTAAACTTGGATCTCCAGAAGTTTGGATCATAGATAGTGGCGCTGTTGACCATGTTGTACACTCTTGTTTTCTTTTCACCACTCATTCACACAATTCTCTACCACCAGTTGGATTACCCACCGTGGACAAAGCACAAATCACCTCACTAGGCACTATACAATTTAATGATCTCCTTCATCTTAACGATGTCCTTAGCGTTCCTTCCTTTAATGTCAATCTCCTTTCCGTCTCACGCCTTACTGACTCTTTACATTGCCTTGTTTAATTTTTCTCACTTTTTGTTAAATACAGGACTTGCGCATGCAGAAGATGATTGGATTGGGTAGAAGGCATGGGAACCTGTACTACTTCGACCCGCATCACCTTGCCCCACATCGCTGTTCTTCCTCCACCTATCATGTTACGATCCAGAATAATGTCTGGCACCTTCGTTTGGGACATCCCTCTAATGCCAAACTCCATGTATTGTCTAAGCAATTTTCCGATATTTCCCTTCCTAACTACATTTGTGATTTTTGTCCATTAGCTAAACAAACTCGATTACCTTTTCCTACAAGTTCAATAAAGAGTATTGCACCCTTTGATTTAATTCACTATGATATTTTGGGGCCACACAAAATTGCCTCACATTCCGGTGCAAAATTCTTTCTAACCATTGTTGATGACTTTTCCCGCACCAAATCAGTTTTTTTAATGAAGTTCAAATCTCAAACACAAGGGTTGCTCAAGTCTTTCTTCTCTTTTGCATCCACACAATTTAATACCCATATAAAAGCCATATGAGTCGATAATGGTGGGGAATTTGCCTCTTTACAACCTTCTTTTCAGAAAATGGTGTCATATACAAACACACATGCACATACACACCCCCAACAAAATGGGGTCGTTGAGAGAAAACATCGTCATCTTCTCGAAATGGCCCACGCACTTCACTTGCATGCTCACCTTCCGTTGCATTTTTGGGGTGATTGTATCCTCACCGATGCTTACCTTATAAATAGCCTACCCACACCCGTATTGAATGACAAAACACTATATGAAATTCTTTTTGGTCGACCACCTACTTACTCCCATCTATGTGTGTTCGGTTGCCTATGTTATGCCATAAATCTTCAACCCACCAATAAATTTGATTCACGAGCCCGTAAATGCATCTTTTTGGGGTATCCTTTTGGTCAAAAGGCATATAGATTATATGACCTTGATAACCACAAATTTTTGGTCAGCCGTGATGTGGTTTTTCATGAAACCACATTTCCTTTCATCACACCCAACCAAATAGCCACAAACCTCCCTTCCCCTAATCAGACCACAACACACTTCCAACCCACTAATGTCCCACACCTTCAGCCCACACTCTTATCCCCACCAACCCTTCGCATGGGTCCATCCACACCAGCCCATAACCAGCGCAATCCATCCTCCCCTGAACCACCTGCGCCTAGTAGCCCACATGTACCACATCATTCTCCCACCGATTCTCCATTTCCTCACCCATTTGATACTCCGCTAGGTCCCGCCGCTACCAATCCCACCTCACCTGCCCCCAAACCTTTATCGTCTCCACCTCTTCTCCCAACAACCAATGACATCCCTCCCTCATCTTCCTTAGATTCTCCCATTCTCGATCCTCTCCAATCCACACCCATTGCACCTCCACCTCCTCCCCTTCGTCGTTCCACTCGTATTCCCCAACCATCTGTAATTCTCAGAGACTTTCACTGTAACAGTACCATGCCCACTACTCCTTCCGATTCATCTCTTGCAATTACACGGGGTAATGGTACTCACTATCCACTTTCTAATTTTCTTTCTTATCATAATTTATCCACTGCTCATAAATCTTTTGTTGCGGCCCTTACCAAAATCATTGAGCCCACTACCTATGCCCAAGCTTCCACTGATCCTCTTTGGTGTGAAGCTATGGCAAAGGAAATAAGGCACTTGAACAAAATAAAACTTGGGTTCTAACCTCCTTACCTGCAAGCAAACAGCCTATTGGTTGTAAGTGGGTCTTCAAGGTGAAATACAATTCTGACGGCACTGTCGAACGGTATAAAGCCCGACTTTTTGCCAAAGGCTATACCCAAAAAGAAGGACTCGATTACACAGAGACATTCTCTCCCATTGCCAAACTTGTGACTTTCCGTTGTCTCATTGCCATTGCCGCTGCCCGTAATTGGCCTCTCCATCAACTCGACGTACAAAATGCTTTTCTTCATGGTGACTTGGATGAATAAGTCTACATGACTCTTCCTCCGGGTTTTGGCCGACAAGGGGGCAACTTGGTATGTCCACTACAAAAATCCCTCTATGGATTAAAACAAGCAAGTCACAATTGGTTTGCCAAACTCACTGCTGCTCTTAAAGATGCTGGATTTGTCCAATCTATGGCTGACTATTCTTTGTTCACAAGGGCCACTAAACACTCCTTTACTGCTCTTTTAGTTTATGTTGACAATATTGTGATTACAGGAAACAATCCTCAAGCCATTCAATCGGTCAAGGATTTCCTCAATCAACGTTTTCGCATCAAAGATTTGGGGCTCCTAAAGTACTTTCTTGGCATAGAAGTAGCACGATCTAGGAAAGGCATATTTATTTCACAACGTAAATATGCAGTTGAGCTCCTTGATGTTGTTGGCTTCTTAGGGGCACGACCTTCATCTTTCCACATGGAACATACATTGTGACTCAAACCTATAGAAGGGAAATTATTACGTGATCCTACTAGGTATCGCCGCTTGGTAGGACGTCTCATATATTTGAATGTAACTAGACCAGACATAAGCTTTTATCTTCATGTTCTCAGTCATTTCATACATGAACCACATCAGCCACATCTTGATGCAGCCTTGCGAGTATTGCACTACATTAAGAATTCACTAGGACAAGTCATATTTTTCCCTGCTGACAATAATCTCAAACTCAAGGCCTACTGTGACTCGTATTGGGGCACCTGCAAAACCTAAGATGCTCTGTAACTAGCTATTGCGTCTTCATTGGCAACTCATTGATTTCATGTAAAACAAAGCATCAAAATATTGTTTCACGATCATCTGCTGAAGAGGATACATTCTTCAAGGTCTTCATATCACACATCCTGGTCCCGCATCTCTTCATTGCGACAACCAATCAACACTGCATATTGCTAAGAATCCCGTTTTTCACGAGCGAACAAAACATATTGAACTAGATTGACATCTAGTCCGACAACATCTTGTTTCTGGTCTAATTTCCACAATGTATAGGCCAACAAGGAAGCAACTAGCAGACTTGTTCACGAAAACACTTGGAAAGGCACCCTTTCTTTTTCTACTTGGCAAGTTAGGAGTGTACGATATCCACTCGCCAACTTGAGAGGGCGTGTTGAGATATACGATCCACATTCTTCTCCTTAATTATTGTAATTTGTAATCTTAACTTAATTAGGGAATTTTGTTGACTTAGGAAATTACTTTTAGTAAATGGCAGATTTCTAGGATCGTGCTTTTCCTTCACAATCCCTATATAGGGAAGCTGTATATTTGTAAATCATCGAATCATATCAACAATTCATCCCATTCACGTTTCTTTAATGCTTCTTTAACTCAAACGTACAATTATGGTTGTGAATTGCTAGCTCCATCTTGTTTACTAAAATTAAACTTAATGCTCAATTTTGATTTGAAGTTGAATATTCATTCACCAAGAAATTAATATTCATTCATAGGACGATGTGTAGTTTAAAGTCTTCTCACCTCCTATCATTTTTTTTTTGTTTAATTGCAACTATTTATCTTAAGAAAAAGAAATGACTAATTGAGGGGTGTTTGATAACCAATTAGTCTTCAATTTTTAACTTTTCGTTTTAATATATACTTCTGAATATTGGAAATTGAAATTTTATTATATAACTAATTTCATTTTTTTTTTCAAAGAAACTAGAAGTTGAGTAAATTAATGTAATTTTTATACTCTACTTAAATTCGTTTTTGTTTTGGTAATTTTCACCCCGAGGTGTCCGGGGCAGCTTGCGCGCACCTCGACTAATCTCCGCTCAGACCGGGAGGTAAGTAAAGCCCTGGCAACAAGTGCTTCTGCTGGGAATCGAACTTGGGCAGTGCTCGAACGATTCCATCCCATTGGAGCGCGGTAACCAATCGCGCCACACCTAGTGCGTGGTTACTTCAATTCATTTTCACTTTTGAGTTTCTGTTTCTTTTTCACGCATAAACCCTTGCATACCTTACGATGACAATGTGAGAGACTCGGTGAAGACTTTTTGGGAGGAATATATATGTTAGCCAATTTATTTTTAATGCTCCTCCACATTCCTTTCTAGCTTCCATATATAGTTGATTAGCAGAGCCGTCTGAAATGTTAATTTTTAGATAACGCAGCGGAATTTATTTTGTGATATGACATGAAGGCCATATAGAGGTCCTTTTAGGGAGTATTAGAACGGGTTTGGGGCAAGCAATCACAGAGATTTGTAATTTTGGGATTTCACTTTTTAATATTTATTACTTGTCGTATTCAAATACGAGACTTTCCTATTTATAGCAGAAGTAGAGAAGCTTAGAAACATCTAATTGAATGGACTATAACCTTACAACAATTATGTAATTTTAATTTTTTTCAACATCTTTAATGCAGAACTTAGAATTATTTCCAATGTGGAGAACGTGATGATCTTATTGATGATGAATGTATTGAGTCACGAGTATTGTAATTTTTTTTAGTAATTCCAAATTAATTAATTATAATGTAACTGTTACAAAAAAATCAAGAACTTCTAATTCTTCCAATTAAGCATTCTTCAACAAGATAAACCCAGAACATTGTAATTATTCTAAGCATTCTTCAACAAGATAAATCCACAACATTGTAATTGTCATAGAGAATGCCCCATTGCTACCAGGCCTAATGAAACTGCACCCTTCTTCATAACTTGGTTTCCAACCTTTCTGCAACATTCAGAACATTGATTCACTGTCGAACCAAGAAACTCAAAGGTCGGAGAGAATATGAAAGAATAGTGTGTTTAATCCACATAAATCTTGTTCATTTGATGGGAAAGAAATCGAGTAAAGAAAACTTGAGTATTTCTTAACAGAAAAAAACCATAAGAATTTAGAAAAATCTGTTGTTTTCTTTAAAGAGAAACTATATAAAATAAAGACAAGCTATAATAGTGCAATAGCTTCACGAACATAAGTAACATAATTAACAGCATTTACGCAATCAGTGGCAAAGTCATATTGGGCCGAACCAGAAGGGTGAAATGCCCCTCTTGTGATTTTTCTCGTTATAATTTTACTTGCATATGTTACAAGTATATACAAATTACAACAATATAGTTAAAATTCTTGTAGTTTTTATTTTATTTTTCCCAACAGATCAAATGCTTTATTAATACCAAATAGAAACATTAGCATCAAAGGCTAAGGTATCAAACAACCAATCAGTCCCCAGTTCATGCCAATAATGATACCCCCCTACCCTAGTAACATAGGCGGCGACAAGATGCGTAGCATTGTTAGCCTGCCTAGACACTTCTTAGCTGCTTAACAAGTGCATGAATATAAAAAAGAATACAAACCAAATCAGCATCAACTGGACCCTGACCATTGATAGTATTAGTAACTCCCAACGTATCTGACTCGAGTACCACACGATCATGCCCAGCCAGCAAACAATGTGTAAGAGCACTCCTAACCACTTCGGCTTCAGCCATCAAACTCGACTTCAGGCAAAGGTCCCCTTGGCCACCAGAAGACACAAGCAAACCATAGCAGTCACGAATCACCCAACCCACTCCACCACACGCAGTCAGATTACTCCAGGCACCATCACAATTTACTTTCAGGAACCCCACATCTGGTTTGTTCCACCAAACCTCCACCTCATGGCCAACCATCTCCGGCGGCTTGGGTTGCGAAAACTGCCCCAGCAAGGACGGAATCCCTAACTCGCGGAATTCAGCCACACATTTGGTTAGAATGTCAATGGCCTCCTCCAGCCTCACAACTATACCATTAAACACCATCTGATTGCAGCTCTTCCAAATCCTCCAGAGGCCAAAAGTAAGCGTCTTAATTAACTCCTCTTTATGAGGTAAGTGGTGAAATTTAGCAATCAAGCTTTACCAAATACCAGAAAAATCCTCCCCTGCTAAAGCACTGACATCAAGCATAAGAGGGCTACCATACCAGAAGAACCTAGCAAACTGACAGTGGAAAAATAGATGGAGCTCAATTTCCTCAGCTAGACCACAAACAGGGCAAACTGGATCCAAATGCAGCCTTCATCGCACCAAATTGGACCTAACTGCAAGGGTGTTTTTGCATCCTCTCCCAACAAACTGTTTAAGCTTCGGCGGGACCTTTATAGACCTGATTTGACTCCATTTTAGTCCCTGATTGGAAGAAGAACTAGATTCCCCCTCCCCTCGCCTTCCCAACTCACCATTTCGATGCAGAAACAGAGCAACACCATATGCCGATTTCACCGAATAACAACCATTCCCGGTAAAAATGCCACATCAATTGATCACTTATGCCTCACCGGCTGAGGGGCAGCCGTAGGATCACTTGGGCTTCCTCCGGATGAAAACAATGAGCTATTACCTCTTCCCTCCAAGTATGAGTGCCCTGATCAATTAAATCTTTCACATATAGAGGAATATCAGGATGGGCAGATGTCACCTTAAATGTATAGGGAGTAGGCAGCCAAGGATCAAACCGGGACCGGACCTGGGAACCATCTCCAATCCTCCACCTCAAACCCGCAACTAGAATTTTTCGACCTTGGATTAGACCCTTCCATCCCCATGAGGACCGACGTACCAACAAAGCCTAAAGGAACGTCCCATTGGGGTAGTATTTGTCTATTAGTACCTGAGAAATTAGCAATTAAGGATCCTGAACAATACACCAGCCAATCTTCCCAAGCATTGCCAAATTAAAACATTCCAAGTACCCCATCCCTCCCACCTTCTTCACCCTGGACACCTTCTTCCAAGCCACCCAATGCACACCCCGCTGACCATTTTGTTTCCCTCACCAATAATTAGCAATCAGATGCTCAATATCCCGACACACACCAATAGGGAGTTTAAAGCACGACATAGCATAGTTTGGCATAGCCATGGCCACCACCTTTATTATAACCTCTTTTCCAGCAGGGGAGAGAAATTGCTCCGCCCACCCTTGCACTTTACTGGCTATTCTGTTTCTTACTTCATCAAATATAACCCTCTTGGACATACCAAAATTCTCCTGGAGGCCAATATGCTTCCCAAAACCATCCCGGGCCGTGATCTGACATCTCCTAGTCAAACTTCTTTGTAGGAACTTTGAACAATTTCCCCCAAAGAACAGGGAACTTTTCTCAAGATTGACTAGCTGGCCTGATGCCGCTGCATAACAGTCTAGGACATTCTTGACTGTATCGATCTCATTACTATTGGCATGGCAAAATATAACCGTATCATCAGCAAAGAATAGATGTGAGATCCTAAGATCACTGGACTCTACCAAACGAAACCCATGAATAGCTCCCTCACCCTCCCCCTGGCGAAAAAGAGCAGAAAGCCCATCAGCACACACCAAGAATAGAAAAGGCGACATGGGGTCACCCTGCCAGATCCCCTTACTTGGCATAATGTATCCTGTTTCCTCCCCATTGACCAGGACACTATAGGAGACTGAAGCCATACATTCAAAAATCAAACCACAAAATCTATCTACCACCCCAAGCCCTTTGAGCATATCAGACACAAAACTCCACTCCAGCCAGCCATAGGCCTTTGCGATAACAAGCTTCAATGCCAGTTCCTTATCCTCCATTTTACTTCGATGCTTCATGGAATGGAGAAGCTCATGGACTACAAGAATATTATCCTGTAACTGTTGTCCCGATACAAATGCTAACTGATTGATACTAATAATCTGAGCCATTGCCAGTTTGAACCGATTAGTAAGGATTTTCGAAAGTACCTTATAGAGGACATTACATAACGCAATAGGGCACAACTGGGACATCTTCACCGAACTAGGAACCTTGGGATTCAGACAAAGATGGGTATGATTAATTTTCCGGAGCAGCCTCTCAGTACGCCAAAAATTCATCACCATATCACAAATATCACCCCCACCACCTCCCAATTCTTCTGGAAAAAACCACTAGTAAAACCACCGCCCTGGGGCTTTTGAGGGATTAATTTGGAACACTACAGCCTTCACTTCATCCCGGGTGATGGGTGACAATAATCCCTCATTCTCCTCCGGCGTAACACGGCGCTCTAGACAAGACAATATGGCTGGACAAGTTTGAGGATGAGTAGTGGTGAAAAACTGCTCAAAATAGTCCACCACCACCTACTCCATATGAACACCCTCGTCCACCCACACACCGTCCTTATTTTCTAGTCCCCGTAATCTGTTAAATTTCCACCGTTTGACAGTTGAGGAATGAATTTTTTTTGTGTTTTTATCCCCCTCCTGTAGCCATTGAACTCTAGCATTTTGTTTCCAGTAAAACTCCTCATCTCGGATTACTTGCTTCAACTCCAATTCTTTTTTCTAACCCAAGCCGCATCAAAGCTGGGTTGCACATAAGCACTACGCAATTGCTGCTTTAAATCATCAATAAGGACCTTACTATTTCGCTGATTGACCTTTCTCCATTCGAGAAGACAAGACCGTACCCCCTTCAATTTTTCACACACTTGATAAGCCTTCGAACCCCGAATCTCATGATGCTAAAACTCCTTAATCACCTGCCTACACGCCTGCTCATTCTCCCATCTTCAGTAAAAAAACAAATCTCTTATTTGGACGGCGCATGGGCAGTGATAATCGTAGCAAGAGCATCAAATGATCGGACCCTTCCACAAGGAGGTGATGCAAAGTGGCAACTGGGTACAAGTCCACCCACTCCGCTGTGGCCAAACCACGGTCCAAGCGAGCTTGAATGAACCCCGAGTCCCTCTTGTTTCTCCAAGTATACGGGTGACCTTGGTCCCCGAAATCAGGAAAACGGTTATCAGCAACAAATTCTCTAAAGGAAAGCATTGAATTTTCAGAACGAATGAGGCCCCCATCTGTTTCGGCAACCGACAACACATCATTGAAATCACCCAACAAAAGACAAGGATCTCCACAATTGGCAATACGAGACCCCAACATCCTCCATTAGTCAGCACGTTTCCTATCATCCGTACTTGCATATATAGAAAATAATCTCCAATAATAACTAGTAACAGAATCTTTTATTACGACTTCAATAAGAAATTCACCGTACTTTACTAACAATACTTGTTGTACATCCCTCCAAAAAATACATAGGCCACCACTCAAACCCCGTGGCTCTACAATATTCATGAAGGGCATCCCCAACTTATTTTTCAAATAAAACAAACGCCTACTATTATTCTTCGTCTCAAGCAACACAACAATATCATGGCACTGAAGCAAGGTTTGCTCCACCAGGTTATGAACGATCAGTCTACCTCCGATACCCTGAAAGTTCGAGCATAGAAACCTTATGGCGACTGGGAAGAGGTGGAACCTGCACCCTTTCGCTCAAGAGACCCATTAAGGTCGGTCCCGACCACCTGAGAAGCTCCCACTTCCACACCACATTCCAGACGTCTTCGCCGAGCTACACCATCTCTCAAAGTTGGTAAAACTCCCTCACCTTCCATCACAAGCCTTCGACGTTTACCTTGACCAGCACCACCAACCCTTGTACCCACAATAATGGGCATAAGCTGTAAAGGATTTGATTGTTGAGACAAAGGGACAACCTGCCCACCACGGTCCCTGTTGGTAGATTTAAAGAGCAAGAAATATGCAATTCAATTCTAACAGTTATAAAATCCTTGCAAGTGCACAAATCGATAAGTATAGTATAGTAGCACAGCAAGAGTCGATCCCTCGAGGACTTGTATCAACGTTATGACCAATTTAGTTCAGATTTGTGAACTTAAATAAAAACACACACACACACACACACAGGGGGGGTTTATGATGTGATAACTGAAATTTAAAGACAAGTAAATCAAAGTGCAGAAAATAACAATGCAATGAAAGGTTGTTAACTAAGGCGAATTAAGGCTTACTATCCACTCTAACCAATTATAGCTCTTAACCAAATTTCCTTGACCTAATTACCATGCATTTTCTGAATTAGGTGCCCGTGCCTAGGACCTGGCGTTGGTTCACTAGACACATCTTATTCCCTCTTACTTAGCATGTTCTAAACAGGGCATATGCCTAGAACGTCTATCACCTACCTTTTAAGATGATGCATGAAGTTTAAAGAGAATTTAATGACACCACATTAGCCTAGCAAAGTGGCATGCATTCCTAGGTCGTCATGAGTTAAGATTAGAAGTACGAATACTTTCGATGCTCCAAATCACAAGATGATATGACGGTCACTCAAGCAATTACATCTATAATTATATGCAAACAAGGTAGCTAATCTTATAGGCATAAATTAAGTTCATTAAGCATAGTAATCCAACTTATTCAGCATGCATAGCAATCATAATCAAGAGCCAGAAATCCAATCAATAAGCTAACATGGCTAGGGCTTCAAGCAGCCCTAATCCTAATGACTACTCACACATAACTGAAATAAACACAAGTATAATTGAATCCATAAGTAAATTGTAATAATGAAAATAAAGGTACAGAGGAGATTGTTAAGAACAGATGCAGCAGAAGACACGGCAAGGCCTTCTTCTCCAAGTTCCACGTCCAATAATCTATGTGAAAGATTATCTCCGAAAATATGGTCCCTAATTCTCTAGAAAACCAAAACGGAACTCTGTGGCTCAGGTCTCTGTTTTTCCAGAAACAAAAACGCTCCCAATCCTCTATCTGATTCTCCTTTTTATAGAAAAGGGAAAACCTTGTTCTATAAGGATTGGTATAACCTTGTTCTTTAAGGATTGGTATAACCTTGTTCTTTAAGGATTGGTATAACCTTGTTCTATACAGATTGGTAAAACCATGTCCTATAGGAATAGGGAAAGTTATTTTACTTTTAATTAATTATAAAGTCTTTAAAATCTATTCGAACCAATCAGAGCATGGCCGGAAGTGTGAATGCAGGCTGGCAAGTGGGAACGCAAGCTGGCCAAACTTGGATTTTTGACTGTCTTCGTAATCAGGATCTGGGACTGCGCTTTTGAAGTACGTTAGGAGTATAATAGAAGCGCATCGTCGTTCAGGCTTGGCGCAAATGTTGTCAGGCTAGGCGCAGAGGGAGAACCTATGATCCACTGCTGGCGGTACAGGGACCCCGGCTTAGGCGCACATCTGGGCTCGGATGAGAGTTCTTGGGACATGTCCTCGACCTGCCTTGGAGCGACCTTGGCACTTCTAGGACTTGACCTTGATATCATGAAACACAAGTTCGGGACCCGGAGGGCCTGATTTGAGGTACTTGGCCAGTGGCCCAAAATAGGCGCACTGGCGCACTGGCGCACTGGCGCACTCAGGACCCCGTTGAAGACCTGATATTGAAATGAGGACATCTCCTTCATCTGGACTCCGATTTGAGTCATTCTTTTTGCGTTCTTTCCAGATTTTACCTATCTTTCTAACTCTACACAAGTCTCACAAGATTGATCATTTTCTACTATTGATGGCACGAAATCATTCAAAAGACATGTAAGAGAGGCATATAAAGACCTCAAAATGATGCATAAATAACGACTGATCAAATGCCCCCAAACCTATCTTTTGCTAGTCCCTGAGCAAAACAAATGCTAACAAAATGAAAAGACTCGATTTTAGTTAAGATAGAACATTTAAACCCCTAGGTTCACCTAGTAGGAGGAGTTTTGTCTCCTGAGGTTTATAACAGTACGATACCCTCAAACGTTTTACTTAAACAAAAAGATGCTAGATATAGTACTCTTAACAAGCTAATAAGAATCAAAGTAAGTAGACATGCTTTGCAGAACTAAAGGGAATGCCATAGCCGTGAGTGTCATGTGAAGGTGTACGTGTATAAATGCCAATATTTTCAGGTGATCAAGTTTGAAAACAACTTCATCTAAGTGCCCTAGAAAAATTTCGCCTCGACTCTAATCCTCACTAGGCAACGCTCAATTCACACAAGAATCCTAGGCTTACACTCTTTTCAAGCATATGTGATGAGTTTATGTTATGAAATTCAAATTTAATCACATATGAGTAACAATGAAGAATAGCACTTTATGGAAATAAAGATCTCATGAAAGGAATTGAACTTTAAGAACATAGATACGTACCTTAATCCTCAGCATGATTGTCCATAAGATCCGTTAGGTCTTCCTTTTTAGGTTGTATTGGGGCTAAGCTTTGGGGTTTAGCAAGGAAGGATGGGATTCAAAGAACCTGAGTTGTGCCAAGGCATGAGAAGTCATGAATCGAACTTGGAATTTCTGAACTGAATCCTTTCTTAAGGCCCACGACATTGTGCTTTCCTGATGACTTATTTTGAGGCTCTTGTGGCTTATTTTGAGGCTCTTGGCTCACTTGGCTCAATTCACTTTGTTTTTCACTTATTTTTTTCCTTCTTTTGGTTTGAACGTTTTTTTTTTGTTTCTATTCGTCTTTGAATTGAATTGAACCAAGATCATGCAATGATTTCCTCAAATTTTCATGCAGCTTGCAACTTGTAAATCTTTTCTTTACTTTTGAACTTTCAATTGACGCCAATGTCCTTTGAATTGGGCATCATCTTCTTTCACCTCTCATTCTCACCATGAATCTCATTTGTGGCAACCTTAGCACAAACTGAGGTTATAGGGTATGGCTGTGATGAATGGCTAAGTATTTTGGGTTAGGTTATACTTTGGGTGATGAAAGAAAAGGCTGAGTGTTTGGCTTCAAAATTGGCTTAGGGAGCATGCAATAGGGTAGGATCAAGCCTTTAGAGGTTAAAACATACATAGCCTACATCACTTCTTATGGAAAACCACACATTAAATCAAGAGTATCTAAATGATGTTAGTTCTTTAAAATTCAATGCAAATATGATGTAATGAGATCAACAATTAAGAACAAAAGTGATGAGTGTTTAAGAGTAGAAACAAGTATATCCCTCAGAAAGAATGGCAATTAGGCTCAAAGATCTCACAGGGTAGTCTCCACTAATTTTCTAAGGTTCACTCAAATTCAGTTATTTCGTTCACTTAATCACTTAAAACATGACATTGTGAAGTGCAAATTATGAACTACTTGACCATGGCATGACTCTTAGTAAAGCAAAGATAGTTAATTTAGCATATACATTCCTATTAACAAGTTATCATACTAATCACAAGCAGAAATTTAAATGTCCTGGCCGTGTATCACCCCCAAACCTACTTGTTTCTATATGCAAAATTTTAAATCCACACCCCCAAACCTAAACTGAACATTGTCCTCAATGTGATAAGCAGTAAGCATGACAACAGTAGAAAGGTTTGAGAGATATAACGGGCAGAAACAGAAAAGGAAGTGAGAAATAAAAACCAGGGCTAGGCTGCCTCCTAGGAGCGCTTTATTTAATGTCTAGGCAAGACGGGGCCGGCTTGCTAGGCTTTTGATGGTGTGCCCAAGATTTCAGCGTCAACATGGAACCGATTATGAGCCTCTTGCTGTAGAATCTGCGCTGCAGCATGGAGAAAAAAGTTAGAGACACAAAAAGGAATCCATCGACGAGAACGTAACTTATCGGGAAAGAGATTGAGGAGTGATTTGAATGAGAGCAGTTGCTGTCCACTCTTGAATGTTTTCCTTGGACAAGGCCCGTGGGGGAACAGCTTTCATTGTGCCCTGTACGTTCTATACTTCATCCTTGGTCCCTTCCGTTGATTTTTCCTTTGGAACTTGAAGAGGGGGACCAAGTTGAGTGCCTTTAGCATATTCTTGGTGTTTTTATGGTGGAACCTGCACGGGAAAAGTTCAACAACATTAGGAGCTAAATCAGAATTCAAATCCAAGTTTGCCTTATTAAAATGAAAGTTAAATGTTTCAGCATTGAGTTGAGAAGGCGTATTGAATTTCAAAACCGGGTCCTTGTCCTTGGGCAGGGGCTGAGACACGGCTGTCAGCAGATTGAGAGGCACGGGCTTCAGCTCGAGTTCAGGAGCCTTTATGATGGACGTCAGGGTTTTCTGACTTGTGAGTGGTAATGCTTCGAAGGGAGGCCTGTTGAATGGGAGGGCTGGCATGATGTCAAGGGCTCGTACCTCTTCGATCACGCTATCTGCCAGTGAATCCACCGTGTGTGGGTTACTAGTCACTGCCTTCTCAAGCTCATCCGCCATGCAAGACTGAGCAATTGTCTCTCGTAGCAGTAAGTCCATTGTGTTTAACGGAAAATCTACAATAGGCTCGGCAGGGTACTGGATGGTGTCATGGATGGAGAATGTCCGAAGCTGGTCCAGGACCTTGATGGAGACCTGGCCCTTTCTGACGTCGATGAGGCACTCGGCTGTGGCTAGTAAGGGCCTTCCGAAGATGAGGGGAGGATCCTCACTTTTGTCAATTCTATCCATTCTTAGTACGTAGAAGTCGGCAGGGATGCATGTATCTCCGATTTGTACCAGTACGTCCTCAAGAACCCCCATTAGGTTGGTTATAGAAGCGTTAGCCAACCTGACACATAGGTGCGTGGGCTTGAGTGCGCCTAGGTTGAGTGACCTGTAAATGTGGAATGGCATGATGTTCACTGATGCTCCCGTGTCGCAAAGGCAATGTTCGAATCTTTTTGACTGAATGACACATGGAAGGGATGGCGGCCCAGGATCATTGGCCTTAAGGGGCATGCGCAAAAGGGCAGCCGAGCAGGCCGTAGGGATGTCAATGGTGTCCGTGGAGCTAAAACCACGCTTTCCTGCAACTAAGTCCTTGATCAGCTTTGCAAAGATAGGCATGTGCTTGACAATTTTATGGAAAGGCAGTGTGATCTGAAGCTTCTGCAACATGCTGATGATTTCTTCCTCAAAGTCCTCCTTTTGCTTATTCCTGTTTTGGAACCTGCGAGGAAATGGATAATCAACATTATTAGCTAACTCAAAAGTGACTTTTTTAGAATTGGAATTCTGAGGTTTAGAGTTAGAAGTATTCGAGTGCTGCGACTTGGGCTTAGGAGCAGGTTGCATGCCAGCCGTGGCCGAAGTAGGCGCAGTGTCAGGTCCTCTTTGCGGTAGGGCACTTGGTGACTCATTGGACTGGTTCTGCGCCAGAGGTGTTGGCCGTGGCATGTTTTGCGGCGCGCCCTGGTCGGTGTTCCTTGGCAGAGTAGGTTGAGGCTCAGTTTCAGGTCCTGTGAGGGTGGCATATGTGGGGTCTTGAAGTGGTGTTTCCTTCTCCAGCGTGATTGCATTAGCCATAGGATTGTGAAATCCTTTCGGATTTACCAGGACTTGACTCGGTAGCTTGCCCTGCTCCCGCTGATTTAGTTGGTTCGCCACCTGTCCCATTTGACGCTCCAAGTTTGCAATTTCATTTTTGAAGTCTCCCGTCTGACTATGGCTATCGTGCATGAATTTTATGAGTTGAGCCTGCTGTTGAGTTAGGATATGGATGGAGTCCTCAACAGACTTGCTTCCGCCATTCTGGTTTGAGGAAGGACCGTGGTAGTTCCCTTGAGGGCCTGCGGCTTGCTGCTCAAATCCAGGGGGTGGCAAGGGATTCGCGGCTGCTTGATTGTTGCTCCAACGGAAATTAGGATGATTTCTCCACCCCGGATTGTAAGTGTTGGAATATGGGTCATTCCGGGGTCGAGAATTGCTATTGAACACTCCAGCAAAGTTGGCCTCTTCCACAACCGGGCAGTCCTGGGATGTGTGGCCCTGAATTGAACATACCTCGCAGATGTGAACTCCTTTGGCTTTCTCGCTACACAACTGTTTAACCATTGCCGTGAGCTGAGCAATGGCGTCATCTTTGTATTTGGCGGATGCATCACCCGTAGCTCTAGAGGAGGGACCCCTGTAGCTGAACTGTTTCTCCCTTTGAGCAATGTTCTCAAAGGCGGTCCTTGCTTCCTCGGCTGTGCCTTCTAGAATCCCTTGGGATTGAGAATCCACCATTGTCCGATCGCTAGCTTTCAAGCCTCCATAGAAGTATAGCATAAGATGATGGGCATCAATATGGTGGTGGGGGCACGCCCGTAGCATCTGATTGAACCGCTCCCAAAACTCGTAGAAAGACTCCTCCATGTCTTGTCGTGGGTTCATGATCTTGGACTTTAACTCATTTGTCTTTTCCACGGGAAAGTACTGTGTTAAGAATTTGGACGTCAAGTCCCTCCAAGAGTGAATGGAAGCCGGCGCCAATGAATGAAACCATGTCTTGGCGCGATCCTTGAGACTGAAGTGAAAGAGCTGCAGGCGGATTTCTGATTCTGTCATACCATTGATGCGCAGGGTTGAACAAACCTCAACAAATTCCTTGATATGAAAGTGCGGGTCCTCGCCAGCAAGGCCGTGGAATGTAGGCAGCATGTGAATTGTCCCCGACTTTAATTCGAAGTTTGCCACTGTTGACTCGGGAAAAACAATTGGAAATTGATCCTCCGAGACATGGGGCATGGCAAAATCCTTAAGGCGCCATGGGGCTTGCGGTACTAGGCCATGTTCCAGGCCCTGCTCTTCTTTGTGGTCCGCCATCCTCCTTGGGCTTGGTGGCGGGGAGCCGTGGACTGAATATGCTTGCGATGATGGTCCACTTGATGACCTGTGCACTGAACCTTGGAATGACATACACGGGTACCTAACAAAAAAGAAAAAAAACTAAGTTACAAATCTAAACTTGAATGGGCACCGTTGAGGGATAAGTCCTCGGCAACGGCGCCAAAAACTTGTTGGTAGATTTAAAGAGCAAGAAATATGCAATTCAATTCTAACAGTTATAAAATCCTTGCAAGTGCACAAATCGATAAGTATAGTATAGTAGCACAGCAAGAGTCGATCCCTCGAGGACTTGTATCAACATTATGACCAATTTAGTTCAGATTTGTGAACTTAAATAAAAACACACACACACACACACACACAGGGGGGGTTTATGATGTGATAACTGAAATTTAAAGACAAGTAAATCAAAGTGCAGAAAATAACAATGCAATGAAAGGTTGTTAACTAAGGCGAATTAAGGCTTACTATCCACTCTAACCAATTATAGCTCTTAACCAAATTTCCTTGACCTAATTACCATGCATTTTCTGAATTAGGTGCCCGTGCCTAGGACCTGGCGTTGGTTCACTAGACACATCTTATTCCCTCTTACTTAGCATGTTCTAAACAGGGCATATGCCTAGAACGTCTATCACCTACCTTTTAAGATGATGCATGAAGTTTAAAGAGAATTTAATGACACCACATTAGCCTAGCAAAGTGGCATGCAATCCTAGGTCGTCATGAGTTAAGATTAGAAGTACGAATACTTTCGATGCTCCAAATCACAAGATGATATGACGGTCACTCAAGCAATTACATCTATAATTATATGCAAACAAGGTAGCTAATCTTATAGGCATAAATTAAGTTCATTAAGCATAGTAATCCAACTTATTCAGCATGCATAGCAATCATAATCAAGAGCCAGAAATCCAATCAATAAGCTAACATGGCTAGGGCTTCAAGCAGCCCTAATCTTAATGACTACTCACACATAACTGAAATAAACACAAGTATAATTGAATCCATAAGTAAATTGTAATAATGAAAATAAAGGTACAGAGGAGATTGTTAAGAACAGATGCAGCAGAAGACACGGCAGGGCCTTCTTCTCCAAGTTCCACGTCCAATAATCTATGTGAAAGATTATCTCCGAAAATATGGTCCCTAATTCTCTAGAAAACCAAAACGGAACTCTGTGGCTCAGGTCTCTGTTTTTCCAGAAACAAAAACGCTCCCAATCCTCTCTCTGATTCTCCTTTTTATAGAAAAGGGAAAACCTTGTTCTATAAGGATTGGTATAACCTTGTTCTTTAAGGATTGGTATAACCTTGTTCTTTAAGGATTGGTATAACCTTGTTCTATACAGATTGGTAAAACCATGTCCTATAGGAATAGGGAAAGTTATTTTACTTTTAATTAATTATAAAGTCTTTAAAATCTATTCGAACCAATCAGAGCATGGCCGGAAGTGTGAATGCAGGCTGGCAAGTGGGAACGCAAGCTGGCCAAACTTGAATTTTTTACTGTCTTCGTAATCAGGATCTGGGACCGCGCTTTTGAAGTACGTTAGGAGAATAATAGAAGCGCATCGTCGTTCAGGCTTGGCGCAAATGTTGTCAGGCTTGGCGCAGAGGGAGAACCTCTGATCCACTGCTGGCGGAACAGGGACCCCGGCTTAGGCGCACATCTGGGCTCGGATGGGAGTTCTTGGGACATGTCCTCGACCTGCCTTGGCGCGACCTTGCCACTTCTAGGACTTGACCTTGATGTCATGAAACACAAGTTCGGGACCCGGAGGGCCTGATTTGAGGTACTTGGCCAGTGGCCCAAAATAGGCGCACTGGCGCACTGGCGCACTCAGGACCCCGTTGAGGACCTGATATTGAAATGAGGACATCTCCTTCATCTGGACTCCGATTTGAGTCATTCTTTTTGCGTTCTTTCCAGATTTTACCTATCTTTCTAACTCTGCACAAGTCTCACAAGATTGATCATTTTCTACTATTGATGGCACGAAATCATTCAAAAGACATGTAAGAGAGGCATATAAAGACCTCAAAACTATTGTAAGATCCTGACATTTAGGGTGATCATTAATAGTTAATTATTTTTAATTTTTTAACAAAAAAAACATGAAATTCAAAGAAATTTTGTAACGGGGTACATAAGTGATTGTTTGGGCCCCAAATCATTAGATTTCTTCTCTGTCAACTCCAAAATAACTTACAGGGTGATGAGAATTGAAATAGGATATGTCTTAGCATGTTTTTTTTCAAAATTTCAAAATTCGTCTAAAAATCGTGAGTTATAGGTCACAATTTCTATGAAAAATACGATGGTTGAGATTTCTCAAAATATTTGAACTACAAATTTAAAAACTATTGTAAGGCTTTTGAGAAATGCCCGCACTTTGGGTGCTCATTAATAGATATTTTTGAATTTTTTAAGCCCAAAAACATGAAATTGAAAGAAATTTTGTAACGGGGTACAAAAGTGACTTCAGGGGCCCTAATAATTAGATTTCTTCTTTGTCAACTTCAAAATATCTTACGGGGTGATGGCAATTGAAATAGGATATGTCTTAGTATGTTTTTGCAAAAATTTCAAAATTCAAGAGCATAGCTCATAGATTTGTGAAAAATGCGAGTGTCGAGATTTCTCGAAATATTTTAACTACACATTAACAAAACCATTGTAAGGCATTTGAGACATACCCTGCCATTATGGGTGCTCATTAGTAGATATTTTTGACATGGTACAAAAGTGACTTTAGCGGCCCCAAATCATTAGATTTCTTTTCTGTCAACTTCACCATATCTTATAGGGTGATGTCGACAATTGAAATATTATATGTCTTATTATTATTTTTATCAAAAAATAAAAAATTGACTGAAAATCATAAGTTGTAGCTCACATTTTTGTTTTGTGAAAAATGGGACTGTTGAGATTTCTCGAAATATTTTAACCGCACTAACAAAACTATTTTAAGGCATTTGAGACATGTCCTCCATTTAGGTTGCTCATTAACAATTATGTTTGAATTTTTTAAACCAAAAAATTAAAATTCAAAGAATTTCGTAATGGGGTATCGGAAGAACTTTAGGGGCCCCAAATAATTAGATTTCTTCATAGTCACTTCAAAATATCTTAAAGGGTGATGACCATTAAAATAGGATACGTCTTAGGATCTTTTTTTTATCAAAATCTGAAAAACCGACTAAAAATCTTGAGTTATATAGATTACATTTTTTGTGAAAAATGCGGCTGTTGAGATTTCTCGAAATATTTTAACTGCACATGATGAAAACTCTAAATCATTTGAGACATGTCCTACTATATAGGGTGCTCATTAATAGATATTTTTGAATTGTTTAAGTCAAAAAACATGTAATTCATAGAAATTTCGTAACGGGGTACGAAAGTGACCTTAGTTGCCCCAAATAATTAGATTTATATTCTATCAACTTCAAAATATTTTACAGGGTGATGACAATTGAAATAGGATACGCCTTAGTATGTTTTTGTCAAAGTTACAAAAACCAACTAAAAATCGTAAGTTAAGCTCACAGCTTTTGTGTAAAATGCGACTATTGTGATTTAGAAAAAATATTTTAATAGCACATTAAGAAAACAATTGTAAGGCATTAGAGACATGCCCTTCTATTTAGGGTGCTCACAATTAACATATATATATTTTAATTTTTTTAAGCCAAAAAACATGAAATTCATAGAAATTTCTTAACTGGGTATGGAAGTGACTTTAAGGGCCCCAAATCATTATATATATATATATATATATATATATATATATATATATATCTCTTCTTTATCATCTTCAAAATATCTTACAGGATGATAAAAATTGATATAGGATACGTCTTAGTATGTTTTTGTCAAAATTTCAAAAATTCCGTACAAATCCCCAAGGACAACAGTCACCGTAGATCGGGAACCGGGGAGAAGGAATTTTCAGACCTTTCCCGCCATTTTTCGGCCCCCAAAGGCGTGGTGGCTCTTGAGTTTGCAAAGGATCCAACAGCTCATAGTTGAGCTTGCTGGAGCGTTCGGTGAGTGGACTTTGATTCATTATTATCTATTTTGCATGCAAATTATGGCTTATAAATTTTCTTATTATATATATGGACTCGAGGCCCAAGATGGTAGCTTAGGGCTTCGGCCTAGGATTGTGGTTTGGGCTCCGTCCCGGCTTACGTGGTTGGGTTTCTGCACTGGTGTGATAGTTTGGTGATAGTCGGTTGTTGTCTACCGAGTTATGGGTTGTGGGCATAGGCCCGGGGGTTGGATGGTTTTGGCTTCGGCTGGGATCTTGCCAACATATGGCATGGAGGATTCCATCATACGCTTGGTATGGCATGGAGGATTCCATCATATGCTCGGTGTGGCATGGAGGATTCCATCATATGCTCGGTATGGCATTAGGTATGGCATGGAGGGTTCGACATATGCTTGGTATGGCATGAGGTATGGCATATATGGAGGATTCCATCATATGCTTGGTATGGTATGATGTATTGCATGGAGGATTCCATCATACGCTCAATATAGTATGAGGTATGGCATGGAGGAATCAATCATATGCTCGGCAATTTATGAGCTACGGCTCGGGATATTGGGGTAGGGTCCTAGATATCGGCTTCGGGCTAGATATTTAGATGGCGGTGTAATAGCAAGTAGTATGGATTCCACTGTTTTAGTTGAATGGCTTCCGGTAAGTTGTATATAGTTATATTTGGATCTTCGGTATGCATGTATGGTTTTATAACGAGGTGTGATTATTATTATTATTATTATTATTATTGTTCACATAACTATGCTTATATTTTTGGTGCTATTGTCCACTCATGTTTATTTCGATTTTGTGCCTTCCAAGCTGTAGCGGTACAAGGCGCCGAGAATAGGAGGAGTCATCATCTTTTGATGCATTACCATTGAGTAGGATTTTGTTGGATTTGTAAATTTAAATTTAACCTAGTTTTCTCTTATTACCTTCACATGTTTTTGTTGAGATTATATGTGATTGTCTAGTTAGTAGTTAGTTTGGAAATTGATCCTTCGCCTGACAAGTGGAAAGTTGGTTGACACTTTTATTTGGGAGGTTCTTCCTAATTTTCAATAGAACTCTCTTAAAGTCTTGGTGGTTATTGTAAGGGTAATTATGGAAGAGTCTTGAGTTTATAGGGGCTATCAGACGGGAGCATGACTTCTCACGGATTTCAAAGGGGAAATTCGGGAGGGGTCCTGTAAAAAAGTGGCCAATGGAGGTCGAAAAATGTGAAAAACACACTTAAACTATGAAACTTTTCAAGTTAAATCCACAAAAAGGACTAAGATTTGAGAAATATAATGACATACGTTTGTTAGACTCGAAGAGATGAACAATTTCTTACTAAGATCTCTACCTGAGGTGGCCGAAAATGGCTGGAAAAGTCGGGTCGATCCACCAGCGTCGCGGGTCGAGTCTCCCACGGGTTTGATGGTAAACTTCTTTTTTTCTTTTTCTTTTTGTCAATTTTTTTTTTCGAAATAGTCAAATGATTTCACTTAAAAACACACTATATAAATGGTTAAATAAACATGGCAAAAAAAAAAAAGTTACAAGGTTATCTAATAAATGGTTAAGTGGTTTGTCCATTGGTTAAATGGTTAATAACGATAACCAAACCATTTAATTGTGGACCTAAATGGTTCAACCATAACCACCCTATTTAATATAAATGGTTACGGTAACCGCAGTTAACCGTAATTACAGTTTTTTTGCCCATCCCTAGTCAACTTCAAAATATCTTACAGGGTGATGATAATTGAAATAGGATACTTTTTAGTATGTTTTTTTTTAAATTTCAAATACCGACTAAAAATCGTGAGTTGCTCACAATTTTTGTAAAATAAATGACACTGTTGAGGTTTCTCGAAATATTTTAATCACATATTAACAAAACTATTGGAACACATTTGAGACTTGTCCTACCATTTAGGGTGCTCATTAACATATAGATTTAAAAAAATTTAAGCCAAAAATCATGAAATTTATGGATATTTCGAAACGGGTATGGAAGTTACTTTAGGGGCCCCAAATCATTTGATTTCTTCTCGGTCAACTTTGAAATATCTTATAGGGTGATGACAATTGAAATAGCATACGTCTTAGTATGTTTTCGTTAAAATTACAAAAACCGACTAAAAATCGTGAGTTGCTCACAAATTTTCTGAAAAATGCGACTGTTCAAATTTCTCGAAATATTTTATCTGCACATTAACAAAACTATTGTAAGGCATTTGAAACGTGTCCATTAAGGGTGCTCATTAACAGATATTTTGGGATTCTTTAAGCCGAAAAATATGAAATTCAATGAAACAGGGAACATTAGTGACTTTTAAGGACCCCAAACCTTAAGGTTTCTTCTCTGTCAACTCCAAAATTTCGTACAAGGTTATGATACTAGAAATATGATACATTGTAGTATGTTTTTGTCAAAATATCAAACACCGATTAAAAATCGTGAGTAACTCACATATTTTGTAAAAAATTGCGACTGTTGTGATTTTCGAAATATTTGAACCACACAGTAATAAAATTATTGTAAGGCATTTGAAACATGTCCTGCCATTTAGGGTGCTGATTAACAATAATTTTTACTTTTTTAAGCAAAAAAACTTGAAATTTAAAGAAAACAGGGTATGTAAGTGACTTTAGACGCCCCAAACTATTAGATTTCTTCTCTATCAAGTTAAAATATCTTACAGGGTAAGGACAATTAAAATAGGATACGTCATAATATGTTTGTCAAAATTTCAAAATCCGAGTAGAAATCTTGAGTTATAGCTCACAATTTTTGTAAAAAATGTAGCTATTGAGATGTCTCGAAACATTTTAACGGCACATTAGCAAAATTATTTTAAGGCATTTGAGACATGTCCTGACATTTAGACATATCTTGTTATTTAGAGTGCCCATTAATTTTTTTTTTTTTTTTTTAAAAAAAAAAACATGAAACTCAAAGAAATTTTGTAACGAGGTCTGGAAATGACTTTAGGTGTTGAAAATAATTAGAAGTACTCTCTATCAACTTCCAAATATCTTGCATGGTGATAGGAATTGAAATAGGGTAGGCAGTTTGATGATTTTGTTGAAATTCCAAAAATTGTCTTTAAATCT
This sequence comes from Oemleria cerasiformis, assembly GCA_037349345.1. Lineage (NCBI taxonomy): Eukaryota > Viridiplantae > Streptophyta > Magnoliopsida > Rosales > Rosaceae > Oemleria > Oemleria cerasiformis. The sequence goes on along the minus strand of JAZGTL010000003.1, from coordinate 8,682,622 downwards.
TGAATTATCTCTCACATTTTTTTGAAAAATGCGTATGTTGAGATTTCGTGAATATTTTAGCTGCACATTAACAACACTATTATAAGCCATTTGAAACATTTCTTGTCATTTTGTTGCCCATTAACAACACTATTATAAGCCATTTGAAGCAATTCTTATCATGTTGTTGCTCATTAACTTATTTTTTGAAGAATTTTTTAAGTCAAAAATCATGAAACTGAATTTCCAAATAGGTTGCGGAAGTGACTTTAGGGGCCTAAAAAAATAGAAATATTTTCTATCAACTTCAAAATATCTTCGAGGATGATGAGAATGGAAATAAGATAATTATATTTTTATGTTTTTGTAGTAATTTCAAAAATCGACTAAAAATCGTGAATTGTTACTCAGAGATTTGTGAAAAATACGATTGTTGAGGTTATAGCTCACAATTTTTACAAAAAATGCAACTGTTAAGTTTTTTGAGAAATTTTTTATTGCACATGGAGATAAGCTATTGGTGACATGTATGTGCTGCCATTTATGATGACCAATAACAACTTTTTTTTTTCAATTTTTTAAGGAAAAAAAACTTAATGAAATTTTGTTATGGATTCCATAAGTGATGATAGGGACAAATAAAAACTAATTAGAAATCTTATCTATGAGCTTCAAAACTTGTTATAGGGAGATAAGAATGGAAATACAGAGGCAGCTGCGTAGTGCTTATGTCCAACCCTCCTTCGATGGTGTGTGGGTTCGGCATAAGGACGTTGAGCTGAAGAGGTTAATCCGTGAGGAAGAGTGCTACTGGAAACAAAAGTCTCGGGTCCACTGGTTACAGGAGGGGGTTAAAAATACCAAATTCTTCCACTATTCGATAGTTAAACATCGGCGGTTCAATCGACTACGTGGTCTTGAAAACCGGGAGGGGGAGTGGGTACAGGAGGGACCCTAGATGAATCACGTAGTGGTGGAGTATTTTGAACAACTTTTCACTACTACTGAACCCCCTCCATGTCTGGCCATCTTAGACTCTCTTGGGAGGCGAGTCACACATGAGGAAAATGAAGCTCTTGTGGCCCCCATCACTCGAGAAGAGGTGCAGAGGGTGATGTTCCAGGTAAACCCATCTAAGGCCCCCGGACCAGATGGATTCACCGGAGGCTTCTTCCAAAAAAATTGGGCGGTGGTGGGGGAGGATATTTTTGAAATGGTGGCGCATTTTTGGAGGTCCGGGTGGTTGTTGAGGAAAATCAATTACACGCATCTTTGCTTGATCCCCAAAGTTCCTAGCCCAACCAAGATGTCCCAGCTGAGGCCGATTGCTCTGTGCAATGTCCTATATAAGCTCATTTCGAAACTCCTTACTAATCGTTCAAAATTGGTGTTGAATCGGATTATCAGTGTCAATCAATCAGCTTTCTTGGTGAGTCGACAGATACAGGATAATATTCTTATTGTTCATGAGCTTCTTCACTCGATGAAGATTCGTGGGCAATGGGAAGACAAGGATGTGGCTCTTAAGTTGGATATGGCAAAGGCCTATGATAAGGTGGAGTGGAAATTTGTAATTGATATGCTTAAGGGACTTGGGTGGAGGAACGGTTTTGTGGCTTTGTGTATGAGTGTATGTCTTCCGTCTCATATAGTGTATTGGTCAACGGGGAAGAAACAGGGTATATCTCACCTAGCTGGGGACTTAGACAGGGTGATCCCATGTCACCGTTCCTTTTCTTGGTTTGTACGGAAGGGCTATCCACCCTCTTCCGTTGTCGGGAGGAGGAGGGGGCCATCCACGGATTTCGGTTTCTTGAGTCCAGTACTGTGCGCATCACCCACCTCTTCTTTGCTGATGATGCGGTTGTTTTTTTTCGGGCTACGACCAGGGGAATTTATGTAGTTAAGAATATCCTGGATTGTTATGCTGTGGCATCCGGCCACCTAGTTAATTTGGAGAAAAGTTCATTATTCTTCAGGGGGAATTGCCCCAGACGCCTACGGGGGAGACTAGCTCGGAGATGCCAGATTACGGCATGGGATGGGTTTGGGAAATATCTTGGACTCCAAGCGGATTTTGGCTTGTCGAAGAAGGTTATTTTTGATGAAGTTCGGAATAGAATCGCCAGGGGAGTCCAAGGGTGGTCAGAGCAATTTCTATCCTCGGTAGGGAAGGAGATTTTGATCAAGGCGGTGGCCATGGCCATGCCTAACTATGCCATGTCCTGTTTCAAGCTTCCAGTGGGGGTCTACCGGGATATTGAAAGGTTAATTTCCAATTACTGGTGGGGAAAACAGCATGGCCAACGAGGTATCCACGGGGTTGCTTGGAAGAAGGTGTCACGAGTGAAGAAAGTGGGTGGGCTTGGTTTCCGGGACTTGGAGTGCTTCAACTTGGCAATGCTGGGGAAGATTGGCTGGCACATTATTCATGATCCAGCATTGCTCCTATCCAAGTGCTGCAAGACAAGTACTACCCTAATAGCTCTTTCCTCCAGGCACATGTCGGCCGTAGGTCCTCCTGGGGGTGGAAAGGTCTTCTTCAAGGCCGGAAGGTATTGGAGGCAAGTTTGCGGTGGAGGATTGGGGATGGTGCGCAAGTACAGACTACATCTAACCCGTGGGTGCCAATTCCATATACATTCAAGGTGACCTCTGCCCATCCTGATATTCCTCTTTCTATGAAAGATTTAATTGATCAGGATACCCACACTTGGAAGGCTGAGCTGATAACTCGATGTTTTCGACAAGAGGAGGCCCATGCTATACTTCGGTTACCTCTTAGCCGTTGGGGCTTAGGTGATAAATGGTTGTGGCACTTTAATACCACTGGAGGCTATTTGGTGAAGTCGGCGTATGGGGTTGCATTGTATCTCCACATAAATGGGGAGTTAGGTAGACGTGGGGAGGGGGAGTCCAGCTCCTTGTCGGATGGGGGCCTGAAGTGGTGTCACATATGGGCTATGCAGGTGCCACTGAAGCTTAAGCAATTTATTTGGAGGGGTTGCAGCAGCGCACTGGCGGTCTGGGCCAACTTAGTGCGACGGCGGTTAATGGTGGATCCGGTTTTCCTGGTATATGGACTTGATGAGGAGACTGAGGTCCGCCTATTTTTTCATTGCCCCTTCGCCAAGGTTTTCTGGTTTGGAAGCCCCCTTATGCTTGATGTTTGTGCCTTGGAGGGAGTTGGTTTTCAGGGTATTTGGTAGTGCTTGATTACTAAATTTCTCCTGTTTCCCCATAAGGTGGAACTGCTTCAGACACTCACATTTGGACTCTGGAGTATATGGAAATGTCGGAACCGGATGGTGTTTATTGGGAGTCCTATCCATCCGTAGGAGGCCATTGCCGGACTCCTTAAGGGTGTGTCGGAATGCTGGGAGCTTGGAACCCCGGCCTTGGGCGGACATTCCTCACAGCCTAGACCGCCCGATTTCAGTGATGATGCGACGATGCTTGTTTGGAAGAAACCGGCCATGGGCCTCCTAAAGGTTAATTGTGATGGTGCTTGGTGTCGAGAAACGGCGAGGGGAGGTGTTGGTTGGGTTATCTGGAATAGTTTTGGATTACTGGTGTCTGCAGGAGGAACTGGGGGCCTTTGTCTGAAGTCCAATATGGTGGCTGAAGCTGAGGCGATGCGCATTGCCCTTTCCCATTGTTTGCGAGCTGGCTACGAGCGGGTGGTTTTGGAGTCTGACGCTTTGGGGCTGGTTAAGATCCTTCTTGGCCAGAACCAGGGTGATACTGTTCTTGATTGTATTATTTTTTATATCCTTACAATGGCCTCGAGGCTGGAGAGGGTTCAATTTGTATATGCTTCTAGGCAGGCTAATAAGGCTGCTCACCTTGTGGCGGGTTTTGTCTCTAAGACTGGTGGGGACCATTATTGTGATGAGTTAGGGACAAATTGGTTGTTTGACACCTTAGCATCTGATGCTGGTGTCTCTATTCGTTATTAATAAATTTTTTTCATCTTCTTGTAAAAAAAGATAAGAATGGAAAAACTATAAATTATTTGATGTTTTTGTTGAAATTTAAAAAACGAACTAAAAATCATGAGTCTCACATGTTTTTGCAAAAATGCGATAGTTAAGGTTTTGCTAAATACTTTTACTACACATTGAGAAACCTATTATATGTCATTTGAGACATATCATGCCTTTTACGGTGCCTAAAAAGTAACTTTTTTGAATTTTTTAAGCCGAGAAACATGAAACTCAATGAAATTTCGTTATGGGTCTGGAAGTGAAGTTAGAGACCAAATATAATTAGAATATTATCTTTGAACTTCAAAACGTGTTAAATGGGGTGAGAATGGAATTAGTCCAAGTTTTTTGATATTTTAGTCGAAATTTCAAAAACTAACTAAAAATCGGCTCACAGTTTTTTTGGAAAAAATGCGATTGTTGAGTTTTTGCAAAATAGTTTTACTGCACCATTGTGAAGTGTTATAGTAATGGAAATAGTAATGGTTGTTTGATGTTTTTGTCAAAATTTAAAAAACACACTAAAAATCATTAGTGCTCACAATTTAAAAAAATATATATATGATTGTTGAGATTTTGCAAAATAATTTTACTGCACGTCCGTATAATGAGTTTATGGAGGGAGTTTTGTGAACGATGATACGTATAAAGAGTAGAGGGAGTTTTGGAAGCAGAAAGAAGAATTAACTTTATTAATCAGATACCCTACTTTATATAAATTAGGGATAGGGTTACAATACAATTTACACAAATGCCCTTACCTGAATGGCCACATTAACATAAACTTTTACAACACTCCCCCTTGGATATTCCATATAATAGTGTTGCTTAACTGCGCACTGCCTCGTTAAATCCTTGCCACTAATAAAAACCCCGTGGGACAAAAACAACCCTAGTCGAAGGAAAAAGAGTGCAACGCACTTGGATTTGGAGTAGTCACATCAGAACCTCGCAGGTAGATGAAGTTGTCTCATCTGGATCATGAGCAGATAGTACGTCTATGGAAGTAGGATGCATTGGAGTTACTGCCCTAAAACCTTGTTCGGTAAACCCAGTCGAAAAAACCCATAGTCAAAGGGAAAAGATGAGCACATGCATATGAATCGAATCATGGCATCTTCTGGATGCAATGTCAATAGGGTGACCATGCCAAACGTCTCCCTCATTAAAACCTAGCCATGTAACAAAACCTAATGGGACAAAATAACCCTAGTCATAGGAAAAAAGGTACACAATGATGAAGTGAATAAGCTTCGGGATACTCAGTATACTTTGGAATACTTAGTATTTTTCAGGAAGCTTGGTGGGCTTCAAGATACTCCCCCTGATATCGACTCGTCCTGAAAACTACATACTAGGTAGTTCAGCCAGTCTACATTAGCCAATACCTCGAACATGCTACTAGAATGTGGCCTTCGGTAATGACTTGGTGAAAAGGTTTGCATGGTTGTCTTGAGATCAGATTGACTTGTTTCTATTCTTCTGATGCTCTTCTTGTTGTTGGTTGAAGAAAAATTTCAGTGCAATATGCTTGGTGTTGTCTCCTTTAACAAAACTGGTCTTCATCTGCTCAATGTCGGCAGCGTTATCTTAGTACATAATCGTCGGTCCATTATTGGTGGAATGCAGTCCACAAGTACCTCGAATATGCCCCGTAATGGCTCTCAGCCATATACATTCACGAACTGCTTCGTGAAGAGCTAGAACCTCTACATGAATCGACGAAGTTGCAACAAGGGTCTGCTTCGTAGACCTCCAAGGTATTGTTCTGTTCCCAATGGAAAAGATATAACCAGTTTGGAAACGCGCCTTGTGCGTGTCAGATTGGTAACCGGCATCAACATACCCAACAAGGTGTGCATCATTCCAAGGATTATGGGGGGTTTGATCCATTCCTCGATGCAAAGGGATAGAATAAACTCATATTCATCGTTCCTCAGAGGAACTAGAAAATGTCTTTTTTTGCCATTCCAGTGGTGGCATGTTGGTATAGAGCTAAAACTAGCTAGCAAGTTCACAGCGACTGAAATTTCTGGTCTAGTGCATTGAGCCAAGCACAATAATGCTCCTATTGCACTTAAATATGGAACTTTTGGTGCCAATATCTCTTTGTTATCATTTGCGGTACGAAACGGGTCCTTATTAGGATCTTGACTACGGACGTTCATGGGCATGCTTGAAGGCTTCGCTTTATCCTTATTAAAGCATCTCAAAATCTTCTGGATGTAATTCAATTGATGGACTAAAATTCCATTTGCACAGTGCCCGAGCTCCAGGTTGAGACAGAAGTTCATTATTCACGAGTGGCAATCATATTCATGTCATCAATATAAACTACCATAATAGTAAACCCGGAACTTGTTTTCTTAAGAAACACGCATATGCATAGTTCATTATTCACATATCCCACCTCTGATCAAATATTCACTTAGAAGGTTATACCACATCCGTCCAAAATATTTCAATTAGTAAAGTGAACGCCTCAAATGAATGGAGAGCGTGTTCCGTGGTTTAGAACTATTTGCATCAGGTATCTTAAGTCCTTCAGGAACTTTCACACATATATATATATATATATCTCTCTCTTTCTCTCTCTCTGCATCAAGATCCCCATAAAGATAAGTTGTGATCACATCTAGAAGTTGCATACTCAGTTTTTTCGGAAACTACATAACTGATAAGGTAGCGGAATGTTATGATGCCTATTACGGGAGAATACGTTTCCTAGTAATCAATCTAAGGGCATTGAGAAAATCCTTTCACCAGTAAACGAGCTTTGTATCTCACAATCTCGCTCTTCTTATTACACTTCCTTACAAATACCCATTTAAATCCTATATGTTTAAGGTGGGGAGGTATGGTTCAAACACCTTCCTTTTGTCAAGGAATCTAATTCCACCTGGATTGCTTCTTTCCATTTTGGCCAGTCTTCTCTACTTGGCATTCATCAACGGAGCGAGGTTCGATGTCATCGCTAGTTATTATTTCGGTAGCTACCGCGAAATACAAATATATCATCGATGATAATATTATTCTTATTCCATATCTCACTTAAGCATGCCTAACTTATCGAGATCTCTTGATTCTCGACAGTGGGTTCAGACGTTAGAGCGTCCCCCATCGTTGTCTTTTCAAGGATAGAGCTATAATCCAGAAGTATCTCATGAGATGGAACAGTTGATATTGCGATGTCTTGGGGAGTCGATTGTACCAAATTTGTCCTCTTTTGGGGATAAGAATCCTTAGAACCCAGTGGTCTACCTCACTTCTGGACAAGGACATATGACTGGCTAGCCGCCATGGCTATACCTCGTCCGTCTGGGATGACTCATCCATTTGGGACAACGCATACTACGGGGACGTCTCTCCTTGAAGGTCTATTTGCAGCAGGTATAAGTGATCTCGTCACTTTATCTAGATCAGAGGAAGCGTATGGATGTTATTGGCTACACTATGTAGATCTAGAATTCTCCGCACTTCATTCTCACATTGTGCGGTTTGAAGATCGAGATGGGTCACAGTGGGGACATTCCACGTCAATTCACGTAGTTCTGAATTTCTTATCTCATGTCTTATCAAAGTCGTTGTCCGTAAATCTAGCTATAAAAAGATCGCCTGTCAAGGGCTCCAAAAAGCTTATAATGGAAGGGGATTCATAACCGACATATATGCCTCTCTTGTGTTGATGACCCATTTTTGGTACAATGTGGCGGCGTAATTGGCACATAATTTGCACACCCGAAAACGCGTTAGTGTAAAACATCAGGTTCACACCCAATCACTAGCTATAACGGGAAATAAGGTTGGGTGGCAGTGGTCCTCAATCGGACTATCATGGTGGCATGTAAAATTGCATAGCCCCATGCAGACACTAGAAGCTTGGTGCGCTTTACCAAGGTTCATGCAATCATTTACAATCCCTTAATGAATGCTTCAGCGAGACTATTTTCGGTATGAACATAGCAAACCGGATGTTCAACATCAATCCCAAGGGACATGCAATAATCATCGAATGATTTTGATGTAAACAACATTATTGAGTCTTATGGAATATATAGGACAATTTGGGTGGTAGGCCCTCAATTTAATGAGATGGGTCTATCTTGCAGCGTGGAGAATATAAGGCTTCATTAATGGTAAATTCAGTACCGTTGGACAACATAAAGCTGGCTTAATTGGCCATGGCCCTCAATCATGTTGGATTGACCTGATATGGTTGTCACAAGGGTTTGATTAGGCAATAAGTTTGTAAAAATTTCTAATCTCAGAGTATAGTGTGCATGGTAGCACTATCAGCCAGAAAACAAACTTCCCCGTAACACATGCCTATTCATGAATTTAATTTAAAGATCACATGTATGAAAATAGATAAGTTGATTCAGTTAAATAATATTCTAAAAAAATCAAATTTTCAAATCCAAAGTAAACATAAAGCAACAAAAATTATTCAAAATTTAAAAATTATCCATAAATACTGCACAAGCGCCGATCATATCCATGTTTTCGAGTTTTCAGTCCAGTTCATGTCCAGCAGCAATCTGGAAATCAATGGTAGCTAGGGTGGTATCGGTGGGAACTAGTCTTTCACCAAAGTTTCTCTCTCGAGTTTTGTGTCTGGCGTGATACTCTTCTACAACTTGCGTTGTAACGACCCAGACCAGAAACTAAATTAATTTGAGAATTGGACGATTTTACCCTCGATTTTGGAAGGGTTCGGAAGTCACTTTTTGACTGGCAGTGTTTTTGAAAACTTTTCTTGGGTCGTTGCGTAGGTCTCGAACTCACAAGTTCGTAGATAGGCGGCATGCAGAAAACGAAGACCCAGTGAGATCGCTACGGGTCTAGAAGCTTCAGGGGTAGTTTGGTAATTTTAGAAAAATCCAAAATTTGGGGGATATGTCTTCTTCCTTTCGGACTCTGCTTGGACCAGTTTTGCACCCTCCCTCTCTCTCCTGCCCGATTTCCCCCACCCGTGCGATCACCTAACCCCCACCCTTATCAGACCATTTTCGATTCGATTCGACTCGACCGAAACCAAGGTCGAGAATGTCCTCCCCATGACTCCACGAGCATTTTAGGGTCACCATCGAGGTGGGAGCACCGCCATAGATGACGGATGGAGGAGGGAGGTAGACTGAAACTTCCCGGCTATTTTCCAGCCAAACCAGGTACAATCTCGAGACTCTGACCTCATTCAGATTCCTGGTGAAAAGTAGATGAATTTACATGTGTAGATCCTGCAAATCGGTCAAGAAATGAAGGAGTTGGAAGCTCACCAAAAATGGCGATTTCCGGTGAGAATTACCAGATTCCAGCCACCGGCACGACGACGATGGCGGCGGTCCGGCCTTCTTCTCCGATGAGACTCCAGCTGGTCTCCGGCAATGGCGGCGACGGCGTACGGCGGCGCAGGTGTCTTCTTCGGAGACTGGTTCGGCCGGCGGTGGTTGACGTCAGCCGTCAGTTGACCGTTGGGTAAACTGATGCCGTCAAGGATTTGACGAAATATGCTGACGACGTTAGCATATTCCGTCAAAGATTAACAACGTTTGACGGAACCCTAACGCCATCAGGGTTGATAGAATATGCCGATTTCGTTAGGAGATTCCGTCAGGTTTGACGGAATATTCCTTCAGGGTTGACAGAATATTCTACCGTGAACAGTAACGATGTGTGGGGGCGCGTGGTGGCATGTGACCAACACGTGGCATGTGTCCTGGCCTTCTACCGGCGTGTGGGATTGATTTCGGGGTCACGACGACGCGTGACTAGGGTTTTGGGACATTCTGGACTGAATTTTAGTGGTTTTGAGGCCGTACGAGTTCGTTTGGAGCCCCATTTGAGTAATCCCAGCGGTATTGGTTTACCAACGGAGCGAGTTTTGACTCGAAAAGTTAGAGGAGCTTTATATCAAGTGTTCCTTGGGGCTGGGGTTTCCTTAAGACTGTACCTTGGATGTACTGTGAATGGACTGGATTTCTGGGATAGCGGGGTGTGCATACTTCTAGGTATTGGGTTATACCATGGGATTCTCTGATGATTGGCATGGACGGTGTCTTTCTTCGCTGTATTGTTGAGGGTTCTTCGACTGGCGTTAGAGGGAACGTCTCCGCCAGATCATCGAGGGGTTCTCCAATGTTGGCGTTCGAAGGATCTTTCTCCGCCATATCGTTGAGGTCTAGGGTAGCTCAGGACGAGCCGAGATATCAAGTTACCACTCGGGGTGCTCAGGATGAGTCGAGTTATCGAGTTACCACTCGGGGTGCCCAGGACGAGCCAGGTTATCGAGTTACCACTCGGGGTGCTCAGGATGAGCTGGGATATCGAGTTACCACTCGGGGTGCTCAGGATGAGCCAGGTTATCGAGTTACCATTCGAGGTGCTCAAGACGAGCTGAGATATCGAGTTACTACTCGGGGTGCTCAGGGTGAGCTGAGTTATCGAGTACGACTCAGGGTAAGTTAGTGAGACTCAATTCAACCAAGTCTGGTTCCTTCGTCATCCGGGTCAGTGGGTTGGTGTGGGCGGTGACCCAGATTGACGAGTTATTGACGGTCCACAAGAGGCTAACAAGTCAGTTGTAGGGCCACCACTGTTCCGAGGTTACGATAGTGACTTGTAAGCTGTCCTGCGTCTGACAGGTAGGTGTAGTCAGTAAGTACAGAGAAGGTTCTGTTGGAACCCCTGTAGGGTTTATTTAATATTTCTAAGGATAAAGGGTATTATTGGTATTAAATTTTGTAGAAAAAGGCTGTCAGATTGGAATGGGACTTTTTGCGGATTTCGAGATGAAATTCGGGAAGGGTCTTTACATGCGCTGATGTACGACATGTGCAAGTTCGATGATCCCTTCCTTCACATTTATAACACAGATTGCTGATTCTGATTTTCGTGGCAACGGGTCGGACCAGTGTTACTCTCATCTCAGTCTTTCTGAAGGAGCGCGGTTCCCACCACGTAGACGCGACCATGTGTACCTTAGGCCACGTGGGCCATGGTTGCATTGATCCGGATCTTAAGGATTCGTTTCGCATCTAGGGAGGTTAAGCCTTACGCCTTACGCCTCTACCATGAGCCCAGTTTCTCCACTAGTGGTTTGAATCGCAATGAGCAACAACATTTGCGTCAGGCAATGCCATTGCTCTAGTACTAATTGGTTGGGAATGATCATTCAGTAACAGACTATTGTTCTTTTCGGCGAGCAACATGGTAGTTATCAATTATGCAAACTTGGTAAATTTCCGCTCCCTCTATTGTTGCTGCAGGACCAAAAGGAGGGGGGGAATGTGGAGAAAGTCTTTTCAAGGAAGTTAGCTTCAGTGAGCTCCTCCCTACAATATTTGAGAAGTGACCAGATCCGACATACTACCGAATTGTATTCATTTAAGGATTTATAATTTTGAAAATGAAGGTTGTGCCAGTCATTTCTTGCTTCAGACAAGAAAATGTCTTTATGATAGTTGGATCTCTCTTCTAGCACAACCCATAGATTCCTCGGGTTCACTTCACCGAAATACTCATCTTAGAGTGCCTTATCCATATGTCTGGTGATGAGAATCATAGCTTCTGCTCTTTGGACAACTAAGGCAACATTGTCTTCCATAATTGTTGACCTCATCTTTTCGCAGACAGATAGAGCTTCACATCCTGAGTCCACTTGAGGTAGTTTCTTTCGGAAACTTCCAACACATTGAAATCAATTTTGTTGAGATGTGCCATTCTCTACAAGGAACAAATAATTATATTAGTGTTTTGGGAAAACTCATCCATAAGCAACTAATAATAATTGCAGGGTTATCTTCGATGCCCCAGACGAATCAATGCCCCAGATGAATTTGAGTGAACCTTAAAAAATTAGTGGAGACTACCCTGTGAGATTTTTGAGTCTTATTGCCATTCTTTCTGAGGGATATACTTGTTTCTACTCTTAAAGACTCATCGCTTTTGTTCTTAATTGCTAATCTCATTACATCTTATTTGCATTGGATTTTAAAGAACGAACATCGTATAGATACTCTTGATTTAATGTGTGGTTTGCCATAGGAAGTGATGTAGGCTATGTGTGCTTAACCTCTAAAGGCCTAATCTTACCCTATTGGATGCACCCTAAGCCAACTTTGAAGACAAATACTCAGCCTTTTCTTTCATCACCCAAAGTATAACCTAACCAAAGTACTTAGCCATTCATCAAGGCCATGCCCTATAACTAAAGTTTGTGCTAAGGTTGCCCTAAATGAGATTCATGGTGAGAATGAGAAGTGAAAGAAGGTGTTGCCCAATTCCAAGACATTGGCATATTCATCAGAGAATAAAAGTTCAAAGTTCAAAGTTTTGAAGAGTGAAAAGCTCTACAAGTGACAAGTTACATGAAAAGAATTAGGCAATCATTGCATGATCTTGGTTCAATTCAATTCAAAAGAAAAAGAAAATAAAATAAAAAATAAAAAATAAAGAAAACGAAAGAAAGAAGGAAAAAAAATTGAAAAGAAAAATTGAAAAGAAAAGAGGAAAAGAAAGTGAAAAGAAAGGTGAATTGAATCAAGTGAGCCAAGAACCTCGAAATAAGCCATCAAGAAAGCACAATGCCATGGGCCCTAAGCAAGGAATCAGTTTAGAAAATTCTAAGTTCAAGTCATGACTTCTCATGCCTTGGCACAACTTAGGTTCTTTGAATCCCAATCCCTCCTTTCTAACCCCTAAGCTTAACCCTATTACAACCTAAAATGGAAGACCTAACTGATCTTATGGACAATCACGCTGAGGATTAAGGTACGTAACTATGTTCTTAAAGTTCAATTCCTTTCAAGAGATCTTTATTTCCATAAAGTGCTATTCTTCATTGATTCTCATATATGATAAACTTGAATTCATAAAATAAACTCATCACATATGCTTGAAAAGAGTGAAAGCCTAGGATTCTTGTGTGAATTGAGAGTTGCCTAGTGAGGATTAGAGTCGAGGCGAAATCTTTCTAAGGCACTTAGATGAAGTTGTCTGTAAGTATGATCACTTGAAATATTGGCACTTACACCTTCACATGACACTCACGACTATGGAATCCCTTTTAGTTATGTAGAGCATGTTACTTACTTTGATTCTTATTAGCTTGTTAAAAGTACTATCTCTAGCATCTTAGTCGTCTAAGTAAAACGTTTGTAGGTATCATGCTGCTATAACCCTCAGGAGACAAAACTCCTCCTATTAGAAAGACCTAGGGGTTTAAATGTCCTATCTTCACTAAGATCGAGTCTGTTTATTTTAAGTCTGTTTTCTTTTGTTTTGCTCCGGGACAAGCAAAAGATAGGTTTGGGGGTATTTGTTCAGTCATTATTTATGCAACAATTTGATATCCTTTAGTACCTCTCTTACATGTCTTTTGAATGATTTCATGCCAACCATAGTAGAAAATGACCATTCTTTTTAGACTTGTGTAGATTTGGAAAGATTGGTAAATTCTGGAAATAACGCAAAAAGAATGGCTCAATTCGGAGTTATAATGAAGGAAATGTCTCAAGTTGAAGTTCTGGCCCTAGAAGGTCCAAAATCAGGTCCTAGCACATGCCAAGACAAGTCAAGACGCGCCCTAAATCTGAGCTCCTATCAAGTCCCAAAAGAGCCCCTATTGAGGTCAAGGACATGTCCTTTGCCATGTCCTAGAGAAGCCCCAAAGAGTACCCTGTCGTGGCCTTATGGAGGTACTAGTCATACGCCAAGATCATGTCCCAAGACATCCCAGCCAAGTCAAGTTCTCGAGTCCCTGACCTGGCCAAGGTGCCTGCCCTAATTTCCCTAACCCTGCTAGGATATGTCCAGTGACATGTCCCTGGTCCGCCAGTGACAAAGGCCTCTGCGCCCTATTTTAGGCCCGGGAAGTTCAAAAGAGGTCATGACCAGGAACACGATGGAACAAAGTGAGACATCACTCAGAGTTGGACTTCATAACACCTATCTAAGCTAAGGCAATTATATGTCTCGACCGGAAATTCCAATGACACGTTCATGTCCTGTTTTGTCCTAAAGGAGTCCCGGGAGCCCTGATTTGAGCCAAATTCGGCCATTGACTTTTCTACAAGTCTTTGAGTGAGACAAAGCCCATAACCATGTTGGATATATCATATGGAAGTACCAAGAGTGGTTTGTCTCTATTAGATTGGCCAATGACATGTTGAAGTTCTTGGAGGTCCTAATTGAGGTCCTAGGATCCCAGAATCTGGCCCAGCTATGTTCGAAGTACTTAAGGTTGGATTGGCCTAGTCCTTCATGTCCCAGCAACATCCAGAAGACTCCACAAGCTGCCTTGGCTTGCAAGAAAGCTCATAAGATTTCATCACAAGTCCTTGCCGCAAGTTCCTAGTCCAAGTCCAAAAAGGATTACCTTTTTGGAGTCCTTTTTCATGCCTAACTAGGATAGGGGTTTTGAGTCAGCTTTTTAGTAGGATTTTATCCTAGATTGTCTCCTACATTGTAAAGGTTTAGAGGCCTATTTAAAGGACCTTAAGGCTCGTGGGTGAGGACCTCTAGACACCCTAGCCGCATTACATTGTAATTCAACTTTTCAATTCAACAACTTTAATTTTCTGCCCTTGAGAGAGTTGTGTGTGAGCAGTGGAGGAACAAGTCTTGGCGTGGTCTTCTTCTGTGCTTCATCCTCAATAATGTCCTTTGTATCTTTGGTTTTATTGCTTTTACTTTATGAATTCAATTATGTTTGTTTCAATTCCAATCATGCGTGAGTAGTCTCTTTTTAGGATTATGGCTGCTTGAAGCCCTAGCCATGTTAGTTTGTTAATTAGATTTTGGCTCTTTATTTTGATTTCTATGCCTGATGACTAATTTTGATTACAGTTTAAACTACCTTTCTTTTATGTTTATGAGATTAGCTACCTTATTTGCATAAATTATTGGTGAAATTGCTTGAGTGACCGTCATATCATCCCGTAATTCATTAGCATCAAGAGGTTGAGGGTAAGAAACAATCTTGTAATCGGAATTCATAACAACCTAGGATTGCATGCCACTTTTCTAGGCTAGTGTGGTGTCATTAAATTCTCTTAGTACTTCATGCATCATCGTAACTGGTAGGTGATAGACGTCCTAGGCGTATGCCCTGTTTGGGACATGCTAAGTAAGAGAGAATGATTTTGGGGTTTCTCCGTTGAATTGAATCTCGTCCACAAGCGACGACTTGATCAATCGCACCAGCGTGCAGAGCACTGTAATTGAATTCAGTGATGCGATTGTTAGTAAAACTTTGATCGTCGAACATATCAAGACCTAGGCATGGGCACCTAATTCAGACGTTGAATAGTAATTAAGTCAAGAAAATATGGTTAAGAGCTATAATTGGTTAGGGTGGATAGTGAGCCTTAATTCGCCTTAGATAATAGAATCAATCAATCAATCATCTTGCATTGTTATTTTCTGCACTTTAATTGTTGTTTTAATTTCAGAATTCCAAAACCATAACACCCCTCCCCCCCCCCCCCCCCCCCCGCCCCCAAGCCCTTTTTCCTTGTCTTATGTCTTAATTGAGTTTGTTTGTGTGTCTTTTCAATTCTGCCGTGTCTTATTATGTGTCCTTGTTTAAGTCTAGTCTAGCCGTGTCTTTTGATTTTCTTATGTTGTTTTTGGTGTCTTTTGTTTGAGTTAATAAGATCTGAACTGAAGTGGAACTTAATCGTTGAAACAAGTCCTCGAGAGATTGACCTTTGATTGCCAATAAATTATCATAATCGATTTTGTATACTTGCAAAGATATAACCGTTAAAGATAGAGTTCATATTCATTGTGTCCTTTATTTTTACTATCAGCAAGCATTTGGTTCAAAGAAAAGGTGGTTCGCGCGTAAAATTAGGCACTTTGCACTTTGATTTTATTTTCTTCGTCTGGCAAAAGAAGAAATCTTGACAACAAAAGTTCGTTGGGCAAAAATTTATTTTGTAGGAAAACGTTTGTGCATTGACTGCTAACAAAATATCTGTATGAGCAATTGCTCGACGAACTCAAAGTTGTTCGTCGGGCACAGGTTTAAATGTATTAACTACGACCACACACCCCTCTTCTTCTTCTTCTTTCCTCTCTGTGCTTCATCTCAGCTCTCTCTCTCTCTCTCTCTCTCTCTCTCTCTCTAACACCATCCTCCATCATCTCATCATCATTTTAACTACCAATCTCTCCCTCTTTCTCTCTCAAACACCAAACTCCATCAATTACCAATTTTAAAGGTTTGAGAAATTTAATTTTTTTTAGTTTTGAATTTTTTATTTTTGATTGGAAACTAATTATTGGTTGTGTTTTAGGCAATTTGTGATTGATTTGGAGGAATACTTATGATGAGGTATGTGTATTTGCCTCTCAATTTAATTTTGGTAAGAATTTTTAATATATAAATATGTTATAAAATTGTGTATAAATTGTGGAAATTGTGTATAATTTGTGGAAAATTGTGTATAAATTTTGGAAAATGTGCTATGTGATTTTGTAGGAAATTATCAAATATGTTAGGAAATTAGGAAATTAGAAAATATGTTAGGAAGACAGGAATATAGAAAATATGTTATGAAATTAGGAAATTAGAAAATTGTAAACTCTGTGATATGCGTAATTAATATATGTTTGTATTTGTGAATGTGTTGTGATATTTTCTGTAAAGCTTTAGATAGTTCTGACGAAGTGAAATATGTTAATATTTCATAACCGTTTATACAAAGTTAATCGGGTTGATTAAATTGATATAATAAAATTCAATGAAATACCTTAGACCCGTTTGAGAGTCAGTTGGATGCGCATGTGGACGCAATGCATGACCACACAATTGACTGACTCTTGAATTGTCCATCTATTCGGACAGTTTGGGGTGTGCAACTATGTGTTGTGTAGTTTGCGGTCTAGGAGGCTAGGTATGTATTGTGAGAAATTCGGTTTGTATCCCCTCAATGTTCTCCGAATGCATACTAGATATTTGTTTATAATATCTACGTCATGCATTTGGGGAACTATAGGGGCATGCTGCCAAAATTTTCCTCGATCGAAACTTAGCCTCGTAGGTCACAAACTACACAACACAGAACGTGCACTCTCGAATGGAATAGGGCCAAATCACCGGAGGCATAAGGAGACAAGCGGCGTATGATATTAACTTGTTCTAATTACGGGACAATGTTAACTCAATTACTTACGTTGAGTGTATTTTGTGAAAGCAAACACAATGGACAGAGGGTAGATGCAAATGGAAGATAGATGTGCTTATGAGTACTTGGATGCGATTGCCAGCTTTATTGCCTTTGCACATTGTCACTGCAATGATAGTAGATGTATCAGGTGTCCGTGTTGGAAATGTAACAACTGTAATTGGGGGACGTTGATTGAGGTCCGATATAATTTGGCAGGAAATGTAACAACCCGGAATTTTTTTAATTATTGGGTTTTCGAAATTATTTTTGTAAAATGACGATTTTACCCTTGGTCGGTAAAGGACTTGGGAATCAAGTTTTGTTTCGAGACACTTTTGGTGGTGTTTCGGGTACCGTTGCGTGGGTCTCGAACTCACGATTTCGTAGACAGGCGGCACGCAGGAAACGGAGTTCGTATACGGAACTTATGGGTCTAGATGTGCAAGGGCATTTTGGTAATTTTGAGTTGGGAGAAGATATTTTAACCCAATCATTGTCTTATCTTCATTTCATTTTCATCTTCATCTCCTTCACACTCATTCTCTCTATGACAAACACAAAACACACATTGAACCCAACCCGTGCGAAAACACCAAGAGAAAAAAACCATAAAGTCAACGTTGGATTCAAGGCTTTATCTTCCAGTTTGGATCAACCAATCGTATTCTACTCCTTCCCACGATCACAACCGTACCAACCATCGAAGGAGAGGACCACGGTGGAAGCCGAACCGAGTAAAGGAAGTTTCGGATATTCCGATCGATTTTTCGGCTTACACAGGTACGTGTTTGATGTTTTAAGGTTATATTTGGATTCCTGGGTCCGAGTAGATAGATTTAGACGTAAAATTTGTGTAAAACGGTTGAGTTTTGAGGAAGTTGTAAAGCTTGGAGTTTCGGTCGGAAATGGGGGATTCCGGCGAACCAGACGGCGGCGGAGGGGGTGGTCCGGTCATCTTCTCCGGCCAGCCTCTGGCGACGGCGACTGCAGTCCGGTCGTCTTCTCCGGCGAGTCACCGCTGACCGGTCGGGTCGAGTTGAACCGGTCGAGTCGAGTGAACCGGTCGAGTTGAGTGAACCGGTCGGGTCGAGATAGACTGGGTCAGGTTGAGCCGGACCGGGTTGGACCGGTCCAAGCGCGTGAACACTGTAGCAGGCGCGTGACCGACGCATGAGGGTGCGTGGGCGCGTGTGCCGACCTTCCGGCGGCGCGTGGCGGCGCGTGGGCCGAGTCTGAGGTCACGGCGACGCGTGGTAACTAGTTTTCGACGTTCTGAATCAGTTGGTACAGGTTTCAGGTTGATCGGACATCGTTTAGAGGTCGATTTGAGTGTCCGAAGTTGCTGTGTTTTCTAGAAACAGCAAGGGTAGACTTCCCGAGGTTAGGAAGTTGTTATATAAGAGTCTTATTACTAGCCGGTAATCCCGATTGTTGTTTTTGACAAGCGATATTATTCCGGGAACCTCACAGGGAGTTGTGATACAGGACTAGCACACCCCAAGGGATACCCTGGTGGCTAATGGATGTGTCGGGAACAGTGGATTTGAGATATTATGTGTCTAGGTTGAATGAAATGATTTTGAATTCCTTTGAGGATGATTTTCAAACCAGATTGTGGATCACAATGTGTTTTCCTTATATGGATTTGTGTGAGTCCTACTGAGTGGTTTTAAAGAGAAAGGGAAATGCTGGTGATTTAAAGATGATGTTTTTATAACATGAACTGTTTATGTGATGCATGCATGGTTTTATAAATGGAGGGGGAAAAAGGTAATATTCCTTGGAAAATGATTTATAAACGATTATTTTTGTCCTCTCACAACTTTTGTGTTTAAACCCCTTTCAGGCAGTAGAGTTGACGCGGACATTATCTCGAGGCAGAGGCATTAGTACTCTCGGCTGCGCTGTGTAGTTGTACTTGAGTAGGATATCTAATTTGTATCTTGATCCTACTTAGACACTCTGATATTATGTTGTATTTGGTTGGTATTTACTTACGGGAATTTTAAGTGCTTAAATCCCTTGTCTGACAAGTGAAAGTATTTATTATTATTATAATTTGTAAGGATTGAAGGGTATTTGGGAACCTTTCCTTAGGTTGTCAGACGGGATCAGGGTTCTTCCCGGGTTTCGAGGGGAAATTCGGGACAGGTCCTGACAGGAAATGGGATTGTACACAACTATACTAATTGGATCTATCAGGGTGAACAAATACTTAGAACATCGACATTTCGGATCCCAGGAACCATGACCATCAAAGTGCTGTGATGATGACTAAGTCTTTGACATATTAACCGATGTTTTTCCTCCCGCATCGGTTGATATGGACGATGAGGTGCCCATGTTTCAACCGGAAGACTCAGAGCAACATTATGAGAGATTGTTGAAAGAAGCTCAGCGTGAATTGTACCCTGGTTGTAAATCGTTCTCGGTTCTAGGGACAATTGTGAAGTTGATGCACATGAAAGTGAAGTATAATCAAACAAACAAGCATTTTGATCACATGATGGACATTATCATCCGAATGCTCCCTGAAGATAATCGTCTGCTTAAAGATCATTATAGCTCGAAGAAGCTGTTGAAGGGTCTCAGTTTAGGGTATGTGAAGATCCATGCATGCAAGAGCAATTGTGCATTGTTTTAAGGTGAATTCGAGTAGCTTGAGAAATGTCCCGTGTGCAATAAGCCTAGGTTTCAAAAGAATAAGATTCTGAACAAGGTGTTGCATTATTTTCCACTAAAGCCAAGGTTACAAAGATTCTACATGTCGAACCACACAGCCTGTGATATCAGGTGGCATAATGATGAACGCATTGATGATGATGTACTGAGGCATCCGGCTGTTGGAGAGGCTTGTAAAGAATTTGATAAGATGTATCCCAAGTTTGCCACAGAACCAAGAAATGTCAGATTAAGACTTGCTACAGATGGCTTTAATCCGTTTGCGATTTTTGCAAAGCACTACAACACCTGGCCGGTGGTCATGGTTAAGTATAACTTGCCCCCTTGGAGAAGCATGAAGAAAGAATTCACAATCCCTAGTACTTTGATACCAGAGCCCAAATCTCCGAGTAATTCCATTGATGTTTATATGCGGCCGTTGATTGCTGAGCTCGTGGATTATTGGTAAAATGGTATCCGAACATACGACAAGTATAGTGCAGAAATGTTTACTCAACGTTCGGTCGTCATGTGGATTATTAATCAATTTCTTGCTTATGGTATGTTGTCGGGATGGAGCACCGAGGGTTATCTTGCATGCCCGACATGTGGATCGGACAGAACGTCCTTTTGGCACGCATCGAAGGTATGGTACTTGGGTGCGAGAAGATTTCTGTCCTGAGATCACTAGTAGCGTACGCAGTCTGACTCATTTGATGGCAAAATAGAGCTACGGGCACGACCAAGGGAGAGGTCTGATGATGAGATATTGTCCAAAACTATATCCAGAAGTTCGTCACACGAGGACCGAAACCAACAGAACAGGAAAATTGGAGCATATTCTTCCTTTTGGCATACTGGTCGAAATTGAAAATCAGACATATTGCGGATCCTATGCACATCGAGAAGAACGTTGCCTAGAGTGTTGTGGGAACAACTTTACCCATCGAAGACAAGTCAAAGGACACCAAAAAAATCGGTATGGGTATGCAACAAATGGGGATTCGGCCTAATTTGTGGCCAAAAGTCGTCAATGGAAAATACATAAGGGTTCATCCAACTTATACATTTATGCCGAAGAAAAGAAAAAATTCCTGAAGTGGTTGCAGAGTGTGAAATTTCCTGATGGGTACGCCAGCAACATCTCCCGAAATGTTAGTACAGATGGTGGCACCATGTTTGGTTTGAAGAGCCATGACTATCATGTTTTGCTACAACGGCTCCTTCTGATTGGTATTTGGCCCTACTTGGAGCCTGGTGTTGTTATACATTTATGCCGGAGAATAAGAAAAATTCCTGAAGTGGTTGTAGAATGTGAAATTTCCCGATGGGTACGCCAGCAACATCTTCCGAAACGTTAGCACAGACAGTGGCACCATGTTTTGTTTGAAGAGCCATGACTATCATGTTTTGCTACAACGGCTCCTTCCGATTGGTATTTGGCCCAACTTGGAGCCTGGTGTTATTGTAATGGATCATTTATTTGTCTCAGTTCTTCTAGATACTATGTGAGAAAACGTTGCTAAAGGCGAACGTCGAAGCAATTAACGAGGATATTGTCTACATCATGTGCTTGCTAGAGCAAATATATCTGTCAGCATTCTTTGATGTAATAGTGCACCTATTAATACATCTTTAGGATGAGGCAAAGCGAGCTGGCCCAGTGCATTATCGTTGGATGTACCCAATCAAGAGGTAAACTTCTTCTTGCTTTTGGTACTATGTCCTTACTATCCTGTTAATGTATGTGAATCATAATGTATATTTCCTTGTAGAATGTTAGGTTGGTACAAGCGGTACGTCTGCAACAAGACACGTCCTGAAGGCTCTATAACGAAGGTGTACATTGTAAAGGAGTCACTGACGTTTTGTGCAATGTACCTTTGGAATGTTGATACTTCCTTCAACAGGGCGTCGCAGAACGACGATGGTGGTGAATGTCCTGAGAACCTATCTGTAATTGCCCAACCAGCACGACCATTCGACGTTGGTCTAGTGTTGGATCCGTTCACTAATAGTTACATGAAGATGGCTCATTGGTTCATATTGAACAACTGTGAAGAAGTCTGGCCCTTCCTCGAGTAGCACGAGGCAATGATGAACGCCCAATATCCTTCGAATTGGGAAGAAATGGACCAACAACTGTTTCCAAGTTGGTTTTCCCAGCATGTAAGTCAAATATTTTATTTTCAAATTTCTTAAAGTGTTTTTAAGTTCACCAATTTCATTTCTTGTGTGTATCTTACCAGATGGCACACTTGAGAGTTGACAACTCGCCAGAGTTCAATCAAAAATTAATGCAGCTGTCCATTGGCCCATTTCGAGGAGAAATGTATGCTGGTTGTCACGTTAACGGAATTAAGTTCATGTGCACAGAACGTGACGACAAATTGTCTAATCAAAACAGCGGGGTCTTCGTTCCTGGGGTGGGGGAAAATGCTGATACGGTGTGCTACGGTAGATTTTTAAGTGTGGTTCAGGTGTTATACGCAGATCGAAAGGAACTCGTTTTGTTCATGTGTCATTGGTTTGATACGGACCCAAGTATCCCAAGAAAGGTCATACGAGATCATTTATGTACCCCCGTCAACACAAACACCCGGTGTTTTGAGAGTGATCCCTACATCCTCGCTAGTACGACGAAACAAGTATTCTATGTGGATTATCCAAAAACGGGTGATGGTTGGAGAGTAGCTGAGATGGTAAATCATAGAAATATTTGGAACTTGGATAACCGATACCATGAAGAAGATGGAGAAACAGACGATGACCAAAATGTTTGCCAGGTGGATTCCTCGGCATTCACCCTAGACGTGGATGGAGTACGAACCAAGGACGTCGTCCCACCAATTGCCATTGATGAGATTTTCATTTATCTCGGGCCCTTACCACCAATAGTTGACAGTGATACTGAGGAAACAACTACTGGGCACAGTTCTGATGACGAGATTGATTGGGAGGGGGAGAGCGAATCTGATACTGAATGAAAGTTGTAAATAAATAACTTCATTTATATATGTAATATCAAACTTCAAATCAATAAATTTAATGTTTTAAATGTTTCAATTAACCTAATATGTTATGTTTTTTCTGATGTTAAGTGTTGGAAAAATAGAAAACATAAATATGAAGCCTATTCTAAACATAAAAGGTGAATACAAGAGTGAAATCCCCAAAAAATTGCAATAAATCTCGCAAAACAGGTGAAAATAGCCCCAAAAATGTTTATGAAACATCTTTGCCCGACGAATACTTGAAATTTCATCGGGCAAACCTATCTTCTATTCGATGGACAGTCGCGAATAGAGAACAGCTTTGCCCGACAAAATTGCAAGTATTCGTCAGGCAATATTTACTAGATTGATTTTACATTTAATTACTAAACAACGGTTTTAAATTACTTGTGAAACGAATAGACCGAATCTAACTGTAAACGATTATTAGACGTACTCATAGATGGCCTATGCCAAAAATTAGCAAATTTCGATTTCCCGACACTTGGTAATGGTGCGACACGATTCGACGGTTACAAAACGTTTTTTGACGATCGGACGACTTTAACTCCTCAAAACCTCACGATTTTTTAAGGGTGAGGTCTAGGCATGTAAAACCACAAAGTGAAAAGTCCTAATCTTAAAAATTCGATCATCTGAATATCGGTTTAACCAAAACTTCAAAAAATGTATTGAAATATACTTAAAAGTGTTTAAAGAGTTTGATGAATAAGATGATTTTACGTTTTCAAATATTTTTTGAAATCAATTAAACGATCTAACCGTACACATTTATTGTACGCACTTATAGATGTCCTACACCAAAATTTAGCCAATTTCGAATTCCCAGGACTACGCAACGGTGCGACTTCGACGGTTAAAAACGTTTTTTGACGATCGGACGACTTTAACTCCTCAAACCCTCACGATTTGCGACCGGCAAGGTCTAGGCACATAAAACCACAAGGTGAACGGTCTTGATCTTGAAATTTCAATCATCTGAATATCGGTTTAACCAAAACTTCAAAAAATGTATTGAAATATACTTAAAAGTGTTTAAAGTGTTTGATGAATAAAATGATTTTACGCTTTTAAATAACTGTCGAAATCAATCAAACGATCTAGCTTTACATATTTATTGTACGTAGTCATAGATGGCCTCCACCAAAAATTAGCCAATTTCGAATTCACGGGACTAGGTAACAGTGCGACACGATTCGACAGTTACAAAACTTTTTTCGATCATCGAACGACTTTAACTCCTCAAAACCTCACAATTTTCGAACAGCAAGGTCTAGGCAAGTAAAACCACAAAGTGAACGATCCTGATCTTGAAAATTCGATCGTTGAGCCTAGTTTTTGCAGAACCCAAATTTTCAAAAAGAACATCAAGTTTAATAAAAAGTTCGTCGGGCAAGAACAAAATAATTCCCGCAATTTGTTTTCACGAAAAATCAATATTTCCATCAAATTTTTTGCTAAAAATAAAAAATGCCTCTTCGTTTTGCCCGATGAAATTGTAACCATTGCCCGACGAAGTTCCTAGCATGACGAAATCATTAAACTTTGCCCGAAAAACATCTTCATCGGGCAGAGCCCTTCACTCAAATTAAGAGTGAATCGCGACTCTTCTTTTTCTTCTTCTTCTTCCTCACTCCCTCTCGGTTCCTTTGCCTTCCTCTCCTTAAAAAACCCATAAAACCCTCTCACTCTCACGCCCAACTCTCACTTTCACGCCGTCCCCCTCTCTCATCAAAAAACACAGTCGCCCAGCCCTCAGCTTCTCTCACTCTCATGTCTTCTGCCCAGAACACACAAAACCCAGAAAACACCCAAAACCTAGCTCCCAAAGCCTCACCGTCTCTCTCATAGACTCCCACGACCTTTCAAGAACTCCCTCTCTCACTCTCTAAGTCGCGAGGTGTCTCTCTTTTTCTTGGAATCCCGACCATCTGGCCGCCCTCTCTCACGGATTCCCTCTTTCTCTTAGACTCTCCCTCTCACTGTAAGTTTCTCTCTCTCTTTGTTTTTTTTTATTTAGGATTGTATTGGTTTAGTTATTGAATTGAATTCAATTGATTGGATTGAATTTCTATGTTGCTATTGAATTGAATTGAATTGATTGGATTGGATTTCTATGTTGCTATTGAATTGAATTGATTGGATTGGATTGGATTTCTATGTTGCCATTGAATTGAATTAATTGGATTGGATTTCAATGTTGCTCTAGAATTGAATTGAATGGATTGGATTGGATTTCTATGTTGCTATTAAATTGAATTAATTGGATTGGATTTCTATGTTGCTATAGAATTGAATTGCTTGGATTGGATTGGATTGCTATGTTGCTATTGAATTGATTAACTTGGATTGGATTAGTTATTGAATTGAATTGAATTGATTGGATTAGATTGGATTGAATTTATGGAATATTTGCAATTATTTAAAGTTTTCGAAATTTTGGAATTTTTCCAATTTTTGGAATTAATGAAATTTTTCCAATTTTTGGAATTAATGGAATTTTTATAATTTTTGGAATTTAAGGAATTTTTGGTATTTTTGGAAATTTATAAATTTTTTGTGAATTTATTCTTTAAAATTAAAAAAATTTGTTTTTTTAATTTAATATTAAAATTTTAAATTTGTTGGTCTTAGTTTAATTATTTTGAATTTTTTATTGTAGATGTCGTCGCCATCTTATCACATCAAGCACCTGCCACTGCCTCCCCAAACCGTATGGAGGAGGATGCACCCCTAGCCACGGTAGCATCCACGGTCAAGTCCGTTCAAGGCCTCGTCAATAGTATGCAATTCGTGCGACCCGGAGCGTGATCAGCTCGTCAACACTAGAACAAGAAACGGGGGGAACCACGTACCGACCCCAACCCAACACATACCGAATTAAGTGAACCGGCGAATGAGGACGGATTAATCCCCAATGGTGAGTTGACTACCTTGTTAATTTAATTAACCGTTTTTGTTTTTTGCTCATATTTGTACTAATTTTCAAAGTATTTACCGTGCCTTCGATAAACGTGAGGGGGATTAACAGGGGTTTAGCATCACAACAAATCTGTTGGACAACGAAGGAAAATATCCGGGTGATTTTTATGCCAGGATTAAAGAAAGCTTCCCCTAAAATCCACAGCCTAGTGGCACACGTCATCGGGGCTATTGTTCGTACGAAGTGCAATATGCTAGGCCAGACCTTCAAGAAGCTGATGGACGGACTAAAAAGGCCTTTGTTGGCTGAGTTATCGGTAAGTGTTTAAATATTTTTTTATTATTTTAATATTTTACTAACCATATTATTTTGTTGTAGATCAAATTTGATTACGACCTGGACAACCTCAACATAAATGGGTACCTTACTGACATCTAGCAGATATGGTACACAGATTGGAAGTACGAGCTCCATCTGTACTACCAAAGCTGGAGTACGTAGGAGGAAGCCCTTTTGAATCCTCCAAGCGAGTAGTCGGAGGTGACTTGGTTGGTCGAGTGGAACTAGTTGTGCACCCATTACTAGGACGAGGCCTATCTGGTACATGTAAACTATAAAAAAAATTTCAATATTTTCACTTTTAACGCAATTTGAATATAACGATTGATTTTTCCAATAAACATCAGAGATCGACGGCCATAAAAAAAAATTGTGCGGTGAAGAAATACAACCACCACGGGGGCTCGTGACCTCTTGCGTTCCAGCACGAGAAACTGCGAGCGGAAGGTTCGTTGTGGTCAGAGGTCGACTTCTCGTGGCCAGTCAATGCCAGCCATAACAACGAGGTGGCTGACTCAATTTACGTAAGTATATCTTTTTGCATATTAAATGTTATGAATCAATTTCCATAATTAAATTTATAATTATTATGTATTTGAATTTGTAGAGGGGGATGGAGGAAGGCAGGGATAGTATACAGGCTGAGTTGACGCAACAACAACCCTCCATCCAGTTGGAGCAGTAACTACCAGATCCCGCTAGGTCGGTGGAGATCGTGGACCACAGGTTGGGTAGGCATCTAGGGTCGATCATTCGGAGCATAAGAGACGCGACGGTTCGAGATCTCGGGATCTCTAGCAGAGCCATGAGTTCACAGAAATGCGGAGCACTATCACGAACCTCCAGTCGACCTTGCAAGTGGTCATTTAGGTTATGATTGTGAGTGGGATGCCGATTCCTCCGAATCTCCTGGAATAGGCTCAGCAACAGGCCTAGGCGCAGGTTCAGCAGCAGGCCGACAAGCATCCCGACCATCACCTAGTCCCGCCCCTCGACCCCACGTCGAGCTAGATAGGGCGTGTAATTTTTTGTTATGTTAAACATTTGTACAAATATTTTTTTTTAATTATATTTGATTCGTTCCATTTATTTTAATTATATTTTTCTTTTATATTTATTTTTAATTATATATATTATTAAAAAAAAAAATTTAATTCAACACTTTGCTTGACTAAATTTATACATCGCAGGGCAATGTGGAAGAATTGGGTACAACTTTACCCGACGAATATATAAGTTTCGTTGGGCAAAGGTGGACCACTTTACCCGACGAATATATAAGTTTCGTCGGGCAAATGTGGACCACTTTACCCGACGAATATATAAATTTCGACAGTCAAAGCTCCGTTGACTTTGTCCGTGACAAATGTTTCCCGAGAAATATTGTTGTCGGGTTAATGTGGGTGTTGCCCGACGAATTTATTTTTTTCCTTTGGCAAGATCATGCCTGACGGCGTAGGCCCGACCAAGTTTTCCCGACGAAGCATTGCCGGGTATGAGTTGACCCGACCTATTTGCTTCTCGCCCGACGAGTCCTTTTCGTCGGGCAAGTCCGTTTTTCCTATAGTGTTCCTTGACGAAAAGGAAGGAATTTGGGCAAGTCCTTCCTACACCTCCCCATGTTAAACTTGTAGGATTTAAATGGTACTTGTAAGGAAGTGTAATGAGAAGAACAAGATTGTGAGATATAAAGCTTGTTTAGTGGCGCAAGGATTTTCTCAACACCCTGGGATTGATTACAAGGAGACGTATTCTCCCGTAATGGGCGTCATAACATTCCGCTACCTTATCAGTTTGGTAGTTTCAGAAAAACTGAGTATGCAACTTATGGATATGGTCACAGCTTATCGATCTATGGGGATCTGGATATGAATATAGTCAGCACTGTGATTTATCATGCCCAATATTTGTTTTTTTGAATTTTTTAACCTTAAAAACAAGAAACTCAATGAAATTTCTTTGTGTGTCCCTAAGGGATGTTATGTACCAAAAATGGTTAGAAATCTTATCTGGTAACTTCAAAAAGTATTATACATGGTCGAAAATTGAAATAGTTAGATTTTTTTGATGTTTTTGTCGAAAATTCAAAAACTGACTAAAAAACGTGAGCCAGAATTTTTTTCCAAAAAATGCCAATGTTTGGTTTTCGCAAAATATTTTTCCTACACATTGAGAAAACTATTTTAAGTCATTTGAGATATGTCCTACCATTTATGTTTCTCAATAACAAATTTTTTTTATATTTTAACCTAAAAAGCATGAAACTCATAGAACTGATGATCTGATCTTTGAACTTCATGAACTGTTATAGGGAGATGAGAATGAAAATAGTATATGTCTTTTGATGTTTTTGTCGACATTTCAAAGGCCGACTAAAAAACGTGAGATATAGCTTACAGTTTTTTTTTTTTTTCAAAAATTGCTACAGTTTAGATTTCCAAAAATATTTTTACTGCACATTGAGACATGTCTGACCTTTATGGTGCTCAACAACCAATTTTTTAAAATCATTTAAGCTAAAAAACATAAAAATCAATGAAATTTTGTTACACTGTGTGTCTCTCGCGAGGAGAGTAAGGGTCTACTAGGGTTTTAGGAAATATTTGTCGGAGCCGCAAATATTCCTCTTTTTTCGGCACTGTGGTGGTGGTTTCGTTTGCTACAATCTCCCATATTTGGCGACACTGATTCTAGTTTTCTTGGTGGTTTTTCTTGGTTCCTATGCTATCGTGATCGAGGACATTAATCTTGAGGAGTTAGGGCAGCGTTTTGTGACAGTTCTTCATCTCTCAGAGAGGGAGAGGATGGGAATTCATGTCGAACTTGATGAAGAGTATGATGTCCCTCTGGGATTTTAGTCTGTCGCATAAGGCAGTGAATCCAGTGGCATTTGTGTCATTTTTTAGGGGGTTGTGGAAGGGTCAGGAGGGGGTGGCTATTAGTGCGATTGGCGAGAGGCATTTTCTGGCTAGGTTTGCATCATGTTGTGATATGCAAAGGGTATTGGAAATGCAACCTGGGGTTTTTGATGAGGCGTTGGTGCTGGTGGAGGAGGCCATGAGAGAGCGTAACCCTAATTTTATGAGGTTACAAGGGTGTAATTTTTGGGTCCAGATGCATGACATCCCTACTCTGAGTATGACTGTATGTGTAGTGGAGAAGATTGGGAGCCTTATTGGGACTATTTTAGAGGTGACCAAGTCGCGAGGACGAGACTGCATTGGACGGTTTGCGAGGGCAAGAATCAAGTTGAATGTCCGAGAGCAGTTGATGAGGGGTGCTAGGGTGGATTTTCAAGGGGCTGGAAAGATTTGGGATTGGTTCAAATATGAGTTTTTCCGATGTACTGCCTTGCGTGTGGGATTATTGGACACTCTACATGAATCTGTGTGGGATGTAGAGCTAATGGGCATAGTGGTGATGGTGGTGAGACGCTTGATTCTCAGTTGGCGTTCAAAAACCTAAAAGCTAAGACTGATTTACGTGGAAACCTGTTGAAGAGCATGACGAGATGTGGGAGGAGATAAAATTTGAGGCAGAGTGCTAGGCGAGGAGATGGTGTGGCATCTAGGCTTACTGCAAGGATTCAGGCGGACATGGAAGAAGATGCACGCCAAAGTCAGCGTCTAGCCAGGGCATTCAATGCTGGTTTAATTGCTCGAGGGGAGGTGCTGGTGGGGGAAACCTCTGAACAGGAAGGAAGTAATGATGCATGCCAAGCTCGGGAGGAGCTAGCACGCCATGTTGAGGGGGGAGTGACCATTGCACAATAGAGAGGGATGATAGATGTGCAGGAGGTGAACTTGGGAGGGGAAGGGGGCAACCAAATTTTGATCCCTTCTCGCTTGCACCAATCATTGCTAGGATGTTTACTGCCCAAGCCAAATGCAAAAGGGAGAGGATGGGCAGGCCAGGGGTGACTTTGGAGGAACGACAGGGTAATGTGGTAGGGGGAAGTGATTTGGAGGCCTCAGATAGTGATGATACTATTGGAAGTTGGGTGGCAAAACGTAGGCAGGTGGTGTCTATTGGTAATTCTTCAATAATGGTCGGGACCTCTCGTAATTGGTGTCTTGAGCAGAAGGGTGTAACGACCCGGACAAGAAATTAAATTAATTTGAGAATTTAATTAAAGAAAGTACAATTTTACCGTCGGTTTCGAAAGGGTTCGAGAGTCACTTTTTGACTGCTAGTGTTTTTGGAAATTTTTCTTGGGTAGTTGCATAGGTCTTGACATCACGAGTTCGTAGACAGGCAGCACGCGAAAAACGAAGACCCGATGAGAGAGTCCAAAATTTAGGGGGATATTTTTTCTCTCTTTTCGGACTTTGCCCAAACCCGACCCAGAACCTCTCTCTCCCCTACTCAAACACTCTCTCTCTCCCCGTGCGATCACCGAATTCCCCTCACCTTCATCGTCCCATTTTTGGACCGATTCGACCAAATCCAAGGCCGTGGATGTCTTCTCCTGTACTCCACGAGTGGTTTGATGTCACTATCGAGGTGGGAACATCACCGTAGACGACGGACGGAAGAGGAGAGGTGAACCGAAACTTCTCGACTGGATTCTGATCGATTAAGGTATGTTTTCCTAATTCTAAGCTTAGATTCGGACTCCTAGGAATGAGTGGATGATTTTACATACTTGGGTCGAAGAAAATGGTGGAGTTTGGAGGAATTTGGGTAGCTTGGGCTTCCGCCCGTTAATGGCGGATTCCGATGAAGGAACCCACATTCTGGATGATATGAGGTATGTCATGGAGGATTCCATCATACTCTCAGCATGAACCAGGATATTGAGCTACGGCTAGGGATGAGCAGGGATATCGACTTACAACTCGGGGTGCTTAGGATGAGCCGGGATATTAAGCTATGGCTGGGGATGAGCTGAGATATCGAGTTATCACTCGGGGTGCTTAGGATGAGCCAGGATATCGAGTTACCACTCGGGGTGCTCAAGATGAGCCGGGATATCGAGTTACCACTCGGGGTGCTCAGGATGAGCCGAGATATCGAGTTATCACTCGGTTTGCTCAAGAAGAGTCGGGATATCGAGATACCACTCGGGGTGCTCAGGATGAGCTTGGATATCTAGTTACCACTCGGGGTGCTCAGGATGAGCTGGGATATCAAGTTACCACTCGGGGTGCTCAGGATGAGCCAGGATATCGAGTTACGACTCAGGGTGCTCTAGATGAGCCGGGATATTGAGCTATGCTTGGGGATGAGCTGAGATTTTGAGTTACCACTCGGGGTGCTCAAGATGAGCTGGGATATCGAGTTACCACTCTGGGTGCTCAAGATGAGACGAGATATCGAGTTACTGTACGGGGTGCTAAGAATGAACCGGGATAACAAGTTACCACTTGGGGTGCTCAAGATGAGCCAGGATATCGAGTTATGACTCGGGGCGTTCAAGATGAGTCAGGATATTGAGCTACGACTTGGGATGACCTGGGATATCGAGTTACCACTCGGGGTGCTCAGGATGAGTTGGGATATCGACTTACCACTCGGGGTGCTCATGATGAGTCGGGATAT
Source organism: Oemleria cerasiformis (assembly GCA_037349345.1). Taxonomy (NCBI): domain Eukaryota; kingdom Viridiplantae; phylum Streptophyta; class Magnoliopsida; order Rosales; family Rosaceae; genus Oemleria; species Oemleria cerasiformis. The sequence goes on along the minus strand of JAZGTL010000003.1, from coordinate 8,651,007 downwards.
CGAGTTACCACTCAGGATGCTCAGGATGAACCGGGATATCGAGTTACCACTCGGGGTGCTCAGGATGAGCCGAGATATCGAGTGACCACTCGGGTGCTCAGGATGAGCTGGGATATCGAGTTACCACTCGGGTTGCTTAGTATGAGCCGGGATATCGAGTTAGATTCGAGGTAAGTCAATGAGACTCAATTCAACCAAGTCTTGTACCTTCGCCATCTAGGTCAGTGGGTTGGTATGGGTGGTGACCCAGATTGATGGGTGGTTGATGGTTCAAAAGAGGGTGACACGTCAGTTGTCTTGTTTTATTACAGAGGAGGTCCTCCGAGATAGTTTGTGAACTACTAGGCTATCCTGCATCTGACAAGTAGGTGAAGTCCGTCAAGTATGGAGGAGGTTCTATTGGAACCCCTGTAAGGTTTTTTTATGGTTTCCAAAGATTAAGGGTATTTCAGGTATTAACTTTCTTGGTTAAAAGCTGTCAGACAGGAGAAGGGCATTTTGCGGATTTCGAGACGAAATTCGGGAAGGGTCCTATCAAATTGGTATCAGAGCTCTAGGTTTCACTTCTTGTAGACTGCACACTTGTGTGCAAATGTTTCTTGTCAGTGAGATTCCTCCGAGACATTTATCTCTTCAGCGACCTAGAACTGAGGGAGGTAGAGAGTTGGGAATCATGTGATGCACGTGTGAGGTAGGTGTCGTTGTTGCTGGTGAGTGGACTTTGGTTTTGTAAAGTATAATGCTTGCATAAAGGTATATTTGATATAATTGCTTCTGACATATTGTTTTGACAAAATTCTGGATATTATTAAACTTTTATTGGACACGGGCTTTCAATAATTATTTGAAAATGACGTTTTGGGTTGTGGCTTGGCTTTTTGGATTGGGATTTTTTTTGGTTTGACTTGATTGATTTTGGATTTCGGTCGAGTCCATGATTTTGAGTTTAAACCCGATTTTTCATTGAATTTGGCTAATGCCAAGAAACAAGGATTTCAAACCATGGATATGAATTACTTTCCCTGAGGGTGAAGGTTTTTTCCAATGTTGGCGTTGTCGATATTTCTCCACCAGATCGTTGAGGCGAGCTACGGGTCAGGATTCCATCCGGGAAGCGGTGAGTCAGGTTTATGATATTTTGTGTCTATGTTGGTTTTATGGTTCTTAAGCTCCTTTGTGAATGGTTTTCAAAGCAGTGTTGTGGACTATGTGATGTTTTCATTATTCGAATTTTCATGGGTCCCACCGAGTATTTTGACAAAACATGGATTTTGATTTTCACTAAATTGTTGTCGAAACGGGTCATGGTTTTTCTCCGGCACTGGATGAAGGGTATTTTCCATCACGTGTTCATCGAGCTTTTCTTCGACTGGCGTTGGAGGGTAGGTCTCCGCCCGAACATTGAGGATGTTTATGCGTCGTACACGGACCCGTATATATATATATATATATATATATATATATATATATATATATATATATATATATATATATATATATTGAGATATTCGAATATGTGGAGGGATTTCTCCGAGACTAGCGTGGTAGGGAATTTCCTCCGCCAGATCGTTGGGGCTGACTGCACTTGGTATACGTGACCATATCCGACACCTGACTTTGAGATCTAATCGGTCAGGTGATGTCATAACTTGAAGTAATTGTAGTCATGTTGGGAGTAGGCCCCGCGGTGGACCTCTCGGGTTCAGATCCTTGTTTCGAGGTATGTTCCGGGTTGAATGGATTATGGTGCCTTCAGAATAGCTCCTGGATGTTTTTCTTTCCTACGGTTTGTTGTTGAGACTGGAACCGAGAAATATGCAGAGCACACAGGTTCAATTAGGAATCGCAGCTGAGGGCAAGTTCGTGTCGGTGATGACACGAGAGGAATTGTGGGTCTAGAAGCTTCAGGGGCAGTTTGGTCATTTTGAAAAAGTCCAAAATTTAGGGGGATATTTTTTCTCTCTTTTCAGACTCTACCCAAACTCGGCCCAGAACCTCTCTCTCTCCTACCCGAACACTCTCTCTCTCTGCCCGTGCAATCATCGAATTCCCCTCAGCTTCATCGTCCCATTTTCGGACCAATTCGACCAAATCCAAGGACGTGGATGTCTTATCCTGTACTCCACGAGTGGTTTGATTTCACTATCGAGGTGGGAGCATCACCGTAGATGGCGGACGAAAGATGAAAGGTGGACCGAAACTTATCGGCTGGATTCCGATCGATTGAGGTATTTTTTCCTAATTCTAAGCTTAGATTCGGACTCATGGGAAGGAGTAGATGATTTTACATAATTGGGTCGAAGAAAATGGTGGAGTTTGGAGGAATCTGGGAAGCTTGGGCTTCCGGCCGTTAATGGCGGATTCCGGCGAGGGAACCCAGATTTCGGATGATATGAGGTATGTCATGGAGGATTCCATCATACTCTCAGGATGAACCAGGATATTGAGCTACGGCTAGGATGAGCAGGGATATCGAGTTACGACTCGGGGTGCTAAAAAATAACTGGGATATTGAGCTACGACTGGGGATGAGCTGAGATATTGAGTTACCACTCGGGGTGTACAGGATGAGCTGGGATATCGAGTTACCACTCGGGGTGCTCAAGATGAGCCGAGATATTGAGTTACCACTTGGGGTGCTCAAGATGAGCCGGGATATCCAGTTATCACTCGGTGAGCTCAAGATGAGCCGGAATATCTAGTTACCACTCGGGGTGCTCAGGATGAGCCGGGATATGAAGTTACCACTCGGGGTCCTCAGGATGAGCCAGGATATCGAGTTACGACTCGGGGTGCTCAGGATGAGCCAGGATATTGAGCTACGACAGGGGATGACCCGAGATTTCGAGTTACAACTCGGGGTGCTCAAGATGAGCCGGGATATCGACTTACCACTCGGGGTGCTCAGGATGAGCCGACATATCGAGTTACTGCTTAGGGTGCTCAGGATTAGCCGGGATAACAAGTTACCACTTGGGGTGCTCAAGATGAGTTGGGATATCGAGTTATGACTCGGGGTGCTCAAGATGAGCCGGGATATTGAGCTACAGCTAGGGATGACCTGGGATATCGAGTTACCACTCGGGGTGCTCAGGATGAGCTGGGATATCGAGTTACCACTCGGGGTGCTCAGGATGAACCGGGATATCCAGTTAGCACTCAGGATGCTCAGGAAGCGACGGGATATCGAGTTACCACTCGGGGTGCACATGATGAGCTGAGATATCGAGTTACCACTCGGGGTGCTCAGGATGAGCCGAGATATCGAGTTACCACTCGGGGTGTTCAGTATGAGCCGGGATATCGAGTTACGACTCGAGGTAAGTCAATGACACTCAATTCAACCAAGTCTTGTACCTTCGTCATCTGGGTCAGTGGGTTGGTGTGGGTGGTGACCCAGATTGACGGGTGGTTGACAGTTCAAACGAGGGTGACACGTCAGTTCTCTTATTTTATTATGGAGGAGGTCCTCCGAGATAGTTTGTGAACTACTAGGCTATCCTGCGTCTGACATGTAGGTGAAGTCAGTCAAGTACATAGGAGGTTCTGTTGGAACCCCTGTAAGGTTTATTTATTGTTTCCAAAGATTAAGGGTATTTTAAGTATTAACTTTTGTGGTTAAAAGCTGTCAGACGGGAGCAGGGCTTTTTGCGGATTTCGAGACGAAATTTGGGAAGGGTCCTGTCAAATTGGTATCAGAGCTCTAGGTTTCACTTCTTGTAGATTGCACACTTCTGTGCAAATGGTTCTTGTCAGTGAGATGCCTCTGAGGCGTTTGTCTCTGCAGCGACCTAGAACTGAGGGAGGCAGAGAGTTGGGAATCATGTGATGCACGGGTGAGGTAGGCGTCGCTATTGCTGGTGAGTGGACTTTGGTTTTGTAAAGTACAATGCTTGCATAAAGGTATATTTGATATAATTGCTTATGACATATTGTTTTGACAAAATTATGGATATTATTAAACTTTTACTGGACACGGTCTTTAAATAATTATTTGGAAATGACGTTTTGGGCTATGGCCTGGCTTTTTAGATTCGGATTTTTTATGGTTTGACTTTATTGATTTTGGATTTCGGTCGAGTCCATGATTTGAAGTTTAAACCCGATTTTTCAATGAATTTGGCTTATGCCAAGAAACAAGGATTTCAAATCATGGATCTGAATTACTGTCCCCGAGCGTGAAGGTTTTTTCCGATGCTGGCGTTGAGGATATTTCTCCACCAGATCGCTGAGGCGAGCTACGGGTCGGGATTCCATCCGGGAAGCCGTGAGTCAGGTTTATGATATTTTGTGTCCAGGTTGGTTTTATGGTTCTTAAACTCCTTTTTGGATGGTTTTCAAAGCAGGGTTGTGAACCACGTGATGTTTTCATTATTTGAATTTTCGTGGGTCCCACCGAGTGTTTTGACAAAACCTGGATTTTGGTTTTCACTGAATTGTTGTCCAAACGGGTCAAGGTTTTTCTCCAGCACTTGATGAAGTGTATTTTCCATCACGTGTTCATCGAGGTTTTCTCCGACTGGCGTTGGAGGGTAGGCCTCTACCAGATCATTGAGGTAGTTTATGCGTCGTACAAGGACCCGTATATATATATATATATATATATATATATATATATATTGAGACACTCGGATATGTGGAGGGATTTCTCCGAGACTAGCGTGGTAGGTAATTTCCTCCACCAGATCGTTGGGGCTAACTGCACTTGGTATACGCGACCCTATCCGACACCTGACTTCGAGATCTAATCGGTCAAGTGATGTCATGACTTGAAGTAATTGTAGTCATGTTGGGAGTAGGCCCCGCGGTGGACCTTTCGGGCCCAGAGCTTTGTTTCGAGTTATGTTCTAGGTTGAATGGATTATGGTGCCTTCAGAATAGCTCCTCGATGTTTTTCTTGCTTATCGTTTGTTGTCGAGACTAGAACAGAGAAATGTACAGAGTACAGACGTTCAATTGGGAATCGCAGTTGAGGCCCAGTTCTTGTCGGTGGTGGCGCGAGAAGACTTGAAATAGGAGGTTGGTTCTTTGACCTGAGTTAAGGGAATTTCGCGGACGAAATTCCTTTAAGGGGAGAAAATTGTAACGACCCAGACTAGAAATTAAACTGATTTGAGATTTTAATTAAAGAAAGGACAATTTTACCCTTAGTTTCGGAAGGGTTCGGGTGTCACTTTTTGACTGGCAGTTCTTTTGGAAATATTTCTTGGGTCGTTGCGTCGGTCTCGAACTCACGAGTTCGTAGATAGGCAGCATGCGGAAAACGGAGACCCGGTGAGAGAGTTGTGGGTCTAGAAGCTTTAGTGGCAGTTTGGTCATTTCGGAAAAGTCCCAAATTTAGGGGGATATTTTTTCTCTCTTTTCGGACTCTGCCTAAACCCGACCCATAACCTCTATCTCTCTCTCCTACCCGAACACTCTCTCTCTTCCAGTGCGATCACCGAATTCCCCTCACCTTCATTGTCCCATTTTCAGACCGATTCGACCAAATCCAGGGCTGTGGACGTCTTCTCCTAGACTCCACGAGTGGTTTGATATCACTATTGGGGTGGGAGCATCTCGGTAGATAGCAGACGGAAGAGGAGTAGCGGACCGAAACTTCTCGACCGGATTTCGATCGATTGAGGTATGTTTTCCTAATTCTAAGCTTAGATTCGAACTCTTGGGAAGGAGTAGATGATTTTACATACTTGGATCGAAGAAAATAGTGGACTTTGGAGGAATCTGGGAAGCTTGGGCTTCCGACCGTTAATGGCAAATTCCGGCGAGGGAACCCAAATTATGGCCACTGTCGACGGGGGCGGCGGCAGTGGTCCGGTCGTCGTCTCCGACAAACTCCGGTGACTGGTTCGACCTCCAGTGGCTGACGTGGCATGCCACCTAGCAGCCACGTGGTGCCACCTGGCAGCCACGTGGTACCACGTGGCGACTAGTCAGTAGCTGACTCAGCTGCCACGTGGAGCCAAATGGCAACACAGTCAGTGTCCAATCAACAGTCAGTTGACCGTTGTGTCAACTAACGCCGTCAGGGTTTGATGAAATATGTTGACGGCATTAGCATATTCCGTCAAAATGTAACAGCGTTATGAAGGAACCCTAATGCCGTTAGTTAGGACGGAATATTCTGAGTCTATCGGGATATTTCGTCGGACCGATGGAATATTCTGTCGTGAATAGTATAGGGCGCGTGGGGGCGCGTAGGGGCGCGTGGGGGTACGTGAGGGAGTGTGGCAGTGTGTGAGGGCACGTGGCCAGCGCGTGGCGGCGCGTGGGACTGATTCTCGACCCATGGCGATGCGTGTCTAGGGTTTTGCGACATTCTTGATTTGATTTTGGCAGTTTCAAGGCCGTTGGAGTTCGTTTAGAGCCCCGTTTGAGTAATCCCAGCAGTAATGGATGACCACGGAACGAGTTTTGGTTCGGGAGGTCAAGGGGCCTGGGTTATTGGTACGTCAAAAAACGTTCCTTGGGGCTAGGGTTTCCTTGAGTTGGTACTTGGATGTACTTTGAACGAAATGGGTTTCCGGGATTGCGTGGCATGTGTATTTCTATGTAGTATGTTATACCACGGGGTTCTCCGATGTTGGTGTGGAGGGTGTTTTCTCCGCCACATCGTTGAGGTTTCTCCGACTGGCGTTGGTGGGTTTGTCTCCGCCAGTTCGTTGAGGGGTTCTCCAATGTTTGCATTCGGGGTCTTTCTCCGCCACATCGTTAAGGTTTGAGGTATGTTATGGAGGATTCCATCATACTCTCAGGATGATATGAGGTATGTCATGGAGGATTCCATCATACTCTCAGGATGATATGAGGTATGTCATGGAGGATTCCATCATACTCTCAGGATGAGCTAGGATATTGAGCTACGACTGGAGATGAGCAGGGATATCGAGTTACGACTCGGGGTGCTCAGGATGAGTCGGGATATTGAGCTACGGCTAGGGATGAGCCGGGATATCGAGCTACCACTCGGGGTGCTCAGGATGAGCCGGGATATCGAGTTACCACTTGGGGTACTAAGGATGAGCTGGGATATCGAATTACCACTTGGGGTGCTCAGGATGAGTCGGGATATCGAGTGACCACTCGGAGTGCTCAGGATGAGCCGGGACATCGAGTTACCACTCGGGGTGCTCAGCATGAGCCGAGATATCGAGTTACGACTCAGGGTAAGTCATTGAGACTCAATTCAACCAAGTCTAGTACCTTCGTCATCTGTGTCAGTGGGTTGGTGTGGGCGGTGACCTAGATTGATGGGTGGTTGACGGTTCACACGAGGGTGACACGTCAGTTGTCTTGTTTTATTGCGGAGGAGGTCCTCCGAGGTAGTTTGTGAACTACTAGGCTATCCTGCTTCTGACAGGCAGGTGAAGTCAGTCAAGTACAGAGGAGGTTCTGTTGGAAGCCCTGTAAGGTTTATTTATTGTTTCCAAAGATTAAGGGTATTTCAGGTAATAACTTTTGTGGTTAAAAGATATTAGACGGGAGCTGGGCTTTTTGTGGATTTCGAGACTAAATTCGAGAAGGATCCTGTCAAGGGGTGATGTGTTCACCTCTCCCCGAGAGCTGTAGTTGGCATGAGGATTTTTTGTTGGAATTGTCAGGGCATCGGTGGTGATTTGACAATCCACAATTTGGAGGAGCTGAATCGGCTTCTTCGACCAAATATTATTGTGATTCTTGAGACAAAAAATAGAAGTTGTAGGTACCAATTTTTGAAGAAAAAATTAGATATGGATTTTATTCAAGCAGTGGAGCCAAAAGGTTTGAGTGGTGGCCTTTGTGTGTTTTGGAGGGATGCTGCCCATGTTTAGTTAATTAAATATGCTGAATTTTTTTATTGAAGTTCTTGTCACGGATGATAATGGTGGGAAGAAATGGAGGTTTTTCTCTATTGATGCCAGTACAGACGATGGAATGAGAGCTAGGCAGTGGGATCAGAATGAGTCGGGAGTCTGATTCATGTCTTTTATTGGGGGATTTTAATGATATTCTTCATGTCTCTAAAAAGGAAGGGGGTAATACTTGAATGGTTTCGAGTATGAGAACTTTCAGATCATTTGTGGCAGATACGAAGTTGCTTGACAGTTCACGGGACATCCTTTCACTTGGAGAAATAAACGGGATAATGGTTTTGTTCAGGAATGTCTTGATAGGGGTTTGGCAACGGAGTCTTGGGCCCAATCCTATCCCTATGCAATGATTACTCATTTACTTCTCCCGGGATCAGATCATTCTTGCTTTTCTTGGATACCAAGCCAAGTGAGGGGAGACAAAGGCACCGATTTATTTATGATCCAAGATGGAATAAGGAGGCTCAATGTGGGGAGGTAGTAAAGAAGGAGTAGAGCAAGGAGGTCTAGGGCTTTCCTTGCTATAGTGTGATAGAAAAATTGAAGAGTGTAAGGAGGAGTTTATTGGTTTGGAGGAAGAAGGCGGGCGGTAATGCGCAGCAAAACTTTGACAGGTTAAACGCTGAGCTTAGAAGTTGTTACCAAGCTAAGGTCTATGATGGGCAACAAGTTAGAGCAATGGAAGCTGAACGGAAAAAAGCAGTTCTTGATAATGAAATTGATTGGAAGCTGCAATCACATGTTCAGTGGTTGAATGAGGGTGACAAAAACTCGCGCTTCTTTCATACAAAGACTATTAAACGGAGGAGGCATAATAAGATCAAGGGTTTTTTTGATGAGAGGGGGGAATGGCGTGACCAACAGGAGGAAATTAGTGGAATTGCAGTGAGATATTTCCAGGAGTTGTTTGGAACTTCGTTGCCTTCTCAAATTGAGGCGGCCACAGATTGCATTCAGCCAAGAGTTTCAGCAAATGATAACGCCAAATTGGTGGCTCCAATAATGCATGAGGAGGTCCGATAGGCTGTGATGCAAATGAATCCCTTAAAATCCCTAGGTCACGATGGTTTTACAGCGAGTTTCTATCAGAAACACTGGGGTTTGATAGGGAATGAAGTGATTGGAGCGGTCACCTCCTTCTTCCAATCTAGGCGTATGTTAAAGAAGGTAAATTTCACTCATTTGGTTTTGATCCCAAAGGTTTCCAGTCCTCAATACATGACTTAGCAGAGATCGATTTTGTTGTGTGATGTTTTGTATAAGATAGTGTCTAAAGTAATCACTAACCATTCTAAGAAGTTGATGGTGAATGTAATCTACAATGCCCAATCTGCTTTTGTTCTGGGGAGGCAGATCACTGATAACGTCCTTGTTGTTCATGAAGTACTTCACACCATTAGAAAGAAAAGAGGAAAGGAGGGAGTGGACATGATGCTTAAACTTGACATGTCTAAGGCTTACGATTGCGTCGAATGGGGTTTTCTGCTGGTAGTAATGAGAAAGTTGGGGTTTAGTGTGACTTTCTGTCAATGGGTTCAAGAATGTATCTCGGCAACTTCCTTCAGTATATTGATAAATGGTGAGCACACTGAAACATTCAAATCATCTAGGGGGCTATGACATAGGGATCCTCTATCTCCCTTACTGTTTGTGCTTTGTGTTGAGGGCCTCTCGGCACTGTTGAGAAGGAAAGAAGAGTTGGGAGCTCTCCATGGAATTTCGGTAGCCCCAGGCGCTTTTAGTTTAACACACCTATTTTTCGCTGATGGTTCTGTTCTATTTTCCAAGGCATCGGTGGGGGATGCTGCATGAATCAAAGAGACTCTGCAGCTCTATGAAGCCAGTTCAAGCCAGATGATTAATTTTGACAAAAGTTTGGTTTTGTTTAGTACTGATTGCTCGGTGTAGACTCAAGAGAAAATTGTGGCAGCCTTGGGGGTTAGTAGGAAGGAGGAGTTTGGTAAATATTTGGGGCTTAAAGCTGATTTTGGGGCATCCAAGTTTGAGGAGATCTAAAATAGGGTGGAAACAAAGGTTCAAGGATAATCTGAACAATTTTTTTCTCTGGCATTTATATGTTCATTCTGGTTACATTTTGGCAACGGAGATGCATAAGAATGGGGAGTTAATAGGCAGGGGAAGTGGAGAATCAAGTAATGTGGGGGATCAGGATGGATTCTGGAAGCAGATTTGGAATTTGAAGGCTCCAAACAAGATCTATCAATTTATATGGCGCTGCTGCTAGGGGTTCCATGCAGTCATACATAATCTTGTGAGGAGAAAGGTCCCGGTAGAAAATATTTGTCCTATGTGTGGTGAGGATGATGAATCTTAGTTCCACTTGTTTTTCACATGTATGTTTGCACGGGTGTTTTGGTTTGGGGGACCTCTTCAGTTGGATACAAATTGTTTGTTGGGTCTTTCTTTTCGAGAGTGCTGGTGCATGTTAAAAGAGATATATAAACAGATGGATGATGTTGATGCTGTCTTTCAGCTTCTTTTTTTTTGTGTTTGGCGCATTTGGAAGGCTCGAAATTTGCAGTGCTTTCAAGATGAGGTACAGGAACCGGGTACAACTATTATGCTTTTAAATCAGCAGGTGGCGAAGTATTTAGCAGCCCTTGAGGGTGCTGTGGAACCGGTCAGCCAGGTGGTAGTGCAGGAGGCTGCTAGGGGGGATCTGTCTGCTACGGTCTGGTAAAGGCCTAGTATGGGGGTTCTTAAACTGAATTGTGATGGTGCTTGGTCGGCGGCGTCACAGGAGGGGGCGTTTGGCTGGGTATTGAGATCTTGGCTGGGTTGTTTCGAGGGGGCAGAAGGCGTGGGTGGTTTGCGGGGCAAATCTGCTATTCAAACTGAGGCCTTGGCAGTGAGAGCAGGTTTAGAGGCTTGCTATGAGGTGGGGCATCAACATGTCATCGTGGAATTGGATTCCAAGCATCCTGTATCTTTGCTGAATAGCCATAGGAGTGAGGAGTCCATTGAAAATGTCCTGTTTGATATTCAAAGTCTTATAAATTGTTTCAGGTCAGTTTCTTTTACGTTTACCCCAGGAGGTTGTAATATGGCGGCCCATGTGGTTGCAAGCCATGTTAAGAGTCTGGGAGGATGCCATAGTTGGTTAGATTTGGAACCAGAGTGGCTCTTCATTGTTCTTGCCAAGGATATTGGCATTTCAATTCGTTGTTGATTAATAAAGATGAATTTCCAATAAAAAAAAATGAAATTTTGTTACGGTTCTCGGAAGTGAGGTTAGAAATTGAATACTTTATTTGAATTTAGACCTCTAAATTGTAATTGCCAAAATTAAAGTCAGATTAAGAATTTAATGAACTTTTGGGTGTGGAGTGTGAAGTGAAGGCCCAGCATAGCGAGAGCCACCCTTTAGATTTTAGAATTTTAGAATGTTAGAATTTTAGAATCACCAATCCGATGAAAAGGTGTTGTTTGGATATAGAGCGGGCGATCTATTGTCTAAGAATAAACATATGACTTGTGAGTGACTGAGTGGTAGGACTAGATCCAGATATATAGGATACCAGCCAGCTACAAAGAAGACCGGTGGTTGCGCTCCTCCTGCAAAAACAAAAACACCAATACCAATACCAACCAAAAGTCCAAAACCCAAACACATGATATCATCCTTCATTCCATATTTTTTCCCAACAAACTTCACACCAAAATCACGCAGCAACTACCCAAAAATCAAAAACAAAAAAAAAATATCAAAAAATCTAAAAATTTAAAAAAATTCAGAAAATCAAAAAACAGGGTAAGTGACGGTTTCATCAGATTGACAAACAAAGAACGCATTTTGCTCTTTCCATGATTCTAAATTTGTAGTTACAGAAACAAAGTTGTCAAATTTTCCAAAGGGTTCCATTTTGCTTAATTTCATCTAATCGCAATTCTTCTTTCCCTGTGTAGCTTTTGTGTGTGCGGGAATAGTAGGAGTTGTGGCATTGTAGACGGAGGAGGGGATCGTGGAGATGGAGAAAATGGGATCCATGAGCAATGATGGAGGCTTGAATCCATCATCTTCCTCTTCCAGAAGGAAGTCCAGAAGGCCCAAATGTGCTTTCCTTTCTAACTTCCTTTTCTTCCATTTTCCTTTCTACCATAAAATTATTGCAATGCTCGTCCCTTTTATTATACATTTTCGTTTCTGATTTTCTGGGCACTTGATTGCGATTATAACAATTTTTGCTTTATGGTGTTGTAAATTGAATTCTGTAGAAACTCTAAAATATTCTTTTAGGAACCCAGCCAACATATTTTCTTTGTATTTATCAAAACATGGTTGCAACTCTTTGAATTAGAATTTGATTTTGAGGGCCCCATTGAAACCCTATATGATTTTGAGGGCCCCATTGTAACCCTATTTGATTTTGGAGTTTGATTGTGAATATGCAGTAAGTATGAATGGTTTCAATTCAGTATTTTTCTGATGTTGCATTTTTGTATGTATTCCAGATTCCAAGTTCACACAGCAAGAGCTTCCGGCTTGCAAACCAATTTTAACACCAGGATGGGTATAGGTTACATTATGTTATGTTGAACGACTCTTATTAATTATGGGTTTTGCTTCAATTTGGACACTTGATATCCTAAACCCTTGTTATCTTTTGGTTTTTCTTAAATATGTTTCTTTCTTGGATTTCAGGTCATTGTGATATTTATCTCAATCGGCATTGTCTTTATGCCTATTGGTTTAGCTTCCTTATTTGCATCAGAGCGTGTAATAATCTCCGTGTCCATTATGCGCTTATTGTGAAGTTTGGTGGAAGGCATTGAGCTTGAATCTAAACTTTGCCTTCTTAACATGCAGGTGGTGGAAATTGTTGACCACTATGACAAAGACTGCATTCCTCTCTTATATACAAATGATAAGCTTGCGTTTATTCAGAGTAGTAAAACTAACAAGACCTGTACTAGGAATCTGACTGTAAGTCCATTCCCCTGCCACTCTTGTATATAGTAAAGTTCAGGCTTTATATCTTATTTTTCATAGTCTATCTCTCTACTCCTAGGATGATAGTATATGCTTCTGAAAATGTGCATTTACTGGATTTTTCAGTTACCAAAACAAATGAAATCTCCCGTTTACATCTACTACCAGCTTGATCACTTCTATCAGAATCATCGCCGGTATGTACAAACGTTCTTGTCATACATCATTTCTTTTATACTGTCTGTGGCATGGACATGATTGCTTGATTTGGAAAGTTCATGGAAGAGACTTAGTTTCTGTTTGTTAACATGGCCAACGAGAGAAAGAAAGAAATCTACTTCAGAAGTCTCTACCCCTTTTAAGTTATCCTCATCTTAGCTGGGAATCCTGGGACTTCTATGATTTTCGAAAATCCTACTGTAGAGACCCTACTAAAAATTGAAATAAAGTAGCCACAAATTCACTTGGAAGTGGAAATTTATTCTCCTCCTGTGACTTATTCAATCCTAAATAATTTTTGATTTTGTTTAACATAATTTTGCTGAAAACTCACTGAAAGCGAAAAAGTAAAGCAATAATACATTTTCTAACAACAAGCGGAATCTAGATGCCAAATAAGTGCTTCATTGGTTTCAGTATTTGATAAAACCTTTAAGTAAGTGCTTCAATAGTTTCTCTATCTCAAACAGAGTTACAGACAAAGATCTCTAACTAGGAATGGACCATCAGGAAGAGTGTGTTCTGTTGACTTAGGTCAGCTTAGAGACACTTTCCTATTAGGAAAATGAAGGGATGCTTAGAGAAACCTGCCTACATTTGCTTTTTTTTTTGGTCGACCTGTCTACATTTGCTTAGGCTTGGGTAAGGTTGAAAACAGCTAGGGCTTTCGATGTTGGGATATGGAAAGAAGTGCTAATGAGTTAAACTAGCAATGGGGATGAAAAGATTTAATCATGAAGGGTTCAAATTGCAGATAACTTAAAACTCAAGCTTCTTTAAAATGTGGTAGTGATTGTTTTAATTAGTATCAAAAGCATATGTTTAAAGGGGTATTGATGGGCAAGAGTATCTGGTAAATACTGATGCTGTTTTGGTTTCTATTGGGTAGGAAAGGTAAAAAATTGTGGCCAAGAAGAAATACGAAAGATGCGTTAGTGGTCTGGTACATGTAATATTCTGACATTGACTAGAAGTGTTTAAGTTAGGCCATCAATGCATGGAACCTTTGTTTGTAACTCAAATGTGGCTGTTGATGCACATTGTGATATGAAACTTCAAGGAGACCAAACTAAATCACAGGGGACTTCCTCTTGAAGAATATGTTCGACCAAGTTGAAACCATCACCTGTCTCCTAATGTGAAATACTGTTGCGTCTGTTAGAATATATGTAAAGATGATGCTCACATGCATTAGATTAAGAATTGAAAAGAGGAAACAGAAGTACTACGCTATGATCGTCCTATTTAATTTTCTTTCTTTCCTTGTAAAATACGACCATATGGCCCTAATATCTGCATAGAGTTTTATTGAGGTGAAAAATGAAGCTCCTGTAAGCTTACCGAGCTTTTCAGTTTAGTTGGTTTCCTCATAAGAATTTTAAAATTTTTGACAAGTTGTTTTTCCGTTAGAGGAAGTTCATTGAATGATCTATACATCATTCCAGAATCATTTGATAAGAACTTGAAAATGCCACATTACGAATTGTCATCCCATCCCCCAGTTTGTAATTCTGAATTTCTGAGACACAATGACCCTGTTTCTTACATGGAATGTGAAATATTGTTTTCAGATATGTTAAAAGTAGAAGTGACAGTCAGTTGCGGAGCAAGTCTGCGGAGGATAAAACAGATACTTGTGAGCCTGAGCGCAACTCACCAAAAGGTCCTATTGTCCCTTGTGGTCTCGTTGCGTGGAGTTTGTTTAATGACACATACAAGTTTTCTGTGAACAACAAAGCACTGGGAATCAGCAAAAAGGACATAACATGGAAAAGTGACCATGTACATAAATTTGGGGCTGATGTCTATCCTAAAAATTTTCAGAGCGGGGGACTGATCGGAGGAGCAAAACTGAATTCTAGCAAACCTGTAAGTTTTCACACCTACAGTTTACTTCTTTTCTTATAACTCTTAATAACATTTTCATTTTTCTGCTTTAAATTAATATCCTTCTCTGATTGTTCTTGCAACAGCTGAGTGAACAAGATGATCTCATTGTTTGGATGCGAACTGCAGCACTTCCAACGTTCAGAAAGCTGTATGGGAAGATAGAAGTAGACCTTGAAGCTAATGATGTAGTAACTGTTACAATACAGAACAATTATAACACCTACAGCTTCAAGGGCAATAAGAAGCTGGTACTTTCAACCGCGAGTTGGATTGGTGGAAAGAATTATCTACTAGGCGTAGCATACCTTACAGTTGGTGGACTGTGTTTCTTCTTGGCCTTAAGCTTCTTACTTTTGTATCTCATCAAGCCAAGGTACGCGAAACAACTGGGACAAACATTGTCATCCTTAAATTCTATTGTCTTAGAAAGTACATATGAACTTGTAGTTGGTTACTGATTCCCAAAATTGAACACGATCGACTTTGTTGTTTCTATATATGCTCAAGGCTTGAAGCTATTAGTGAGATGTGCTTGAAATTGTTTATGCAGGCCTCTTGGGGATACATCCTACTTGTCTTGGAACAGAACTGCATCAGGAGGACATATATACTAGGACTCTATCCAATCTTAGTTTCCACTACAACCCTTTTCTGGACAACCTCTTTTGCCATCAGGCTGACCAGACTGAGATTAACATATGATTTTCAAAACATCCAACTTCTTTTTGTTTTTGTTTGTGTTTTTCATATTGTTAAGCATCCAACTTGATCCGTGTACATATTTCGCTGCAGTTGTCGATATCCAGAATTTTTCCAGGGGTGGCATTGTATAAATTTTCATTTTGGATTGATATTTAGTAAGGAGGTTCTTATTTCTAGTGTTTGTTACTAGTAAAATGAAATGTATTCCTTGTGAAATAAATAAATTCTGATTATGTAGAATCTATGAGAGAGCAGTAATGTAAGAGAGATGATCTTGATTCTTCACTTTCTTACTAAGCATTTTTAGTTTATGTTCCCATACGAGTGTATCATTCTTTCTTGTTGAATCATATCTATCTCACACATGAATTTGGTAACAGTTGAAGCTCTCAGAAACACGTAATTATCATCCTTCATTAAAAAAATAGAGCTACTTAGCAGTACGATCTACTGATCTAGTGATATTTTTCTCCGTACATTGTGTGGGAGGTCTCAGATTCGGCTCACATAAAGGTTGAGGTCAATATCCAATGACCAACTTTGGTGAGCGGGATTTGATTGGATTGGATAACTCTTCAAATTCAATGTATTTTGAATGTGAAAATGAATGTATTTTCCTTGAAAGGGGATTAGAAAACTTATCTAAACGAGCTCAAAATATATAATGTAATCCCCATCTTCAATATCATTGAAGTATAAGAATATTTTGTTGAGTTCTAGCTTGTGGTTGCCCTTGACATGATTTGTACGCGTAGCTAACTAGTGTGATCTAAAAACAGAAGATTCATTTCCACCATTAAAAAACAAATTTAACTTTCAAATGCTTGAAATATTATTTTAATATTGAACTTATGCTTTAAATGGTCTCTGAATTATACTTCGAATGCCATGTTGGTTTCTGAGGTGAAATTATAACATTTTCTAGTCCTAAAAAATGTACCAAATATGCTAAGTTGGCCCTTTTAAGTTAATTTTGATCATTCTATCCTTTATTTGAAGAATATAAAGTTATTCACTTGTTTTTTTTTTTTAAATATTAAATAAAAAAATGAAAATTTAAAAAAATAAAAACACATAAATAAAAAGATTGTCAATTTCTATCCCCACCACCATGACCATCAAACAATCTTCACCTATCACCATGGGCGGAGGGAGGGGGTGCCCAGGGGGTCCTGCCCCCCTCTCACTTAATTTGTGCAACTTATTACATATATATATATATAATATTATAATATATTTTGTTTTGATAAAGTATTAAATTAATCATATTTTAAGAAGATATTTTCAATTTCATGATAATTTTGTTTTTATTAAGTAGATCAATTTATTAATTATTATATATGTCAACTTTATGTTTATGATTTCTTATGTTTATGTAACGAGCCACTAAAAATATGATATGATTTTCTTAATTCTTTATTTAATTTGATATTAGGAGTAAAGCATACAACAAATTAAAACTCCCGGGGTGATACAACAAAATAAAACTTCTGGGTTGATACAACTTACGTGGGCCTAATTAAAATCTTACCATGAAAATCCGAAGAATGGGAAAAATTTGGTTAAGGAAAAAGAGCCCCACCCCCTCATATAGCCATCTAGCTATTCTAAATCATGTTCTAGCAATGGTCCAAGCCACGGTGGAGCTGGAGGAATCCAGCGTTGATCTTGCAGGCCTCGAAGTCCTTCCTGCGCTATAGCGTGAGCAACAGCATTGCTCCGTCTTGGCGAGAAACGTACACTGCAGGCCGAGATGTTGGCCCTCTCCAGAAGCTTCCAAACCTCCATCATTAGCAGACCAAGAGTCGACCAGTCAGCACTTGCTCCATTGATCAATGCAGCTGCGGCCTGGCAATCCGTTTCCACGGTCTTCACCTCCAGCCCCAAGTCACATACCAGCTGCAATCCTTCCCGCAGTGCCACCAGCTCCGTAGCAATGACACTCAACCCCAGCGGCCCTTTCTTTGCAAAACCAGCGACAAAGTCACTATTGTAGTCCCTCACGACCCCTCCCAGCCCACGGTCCAAGCAAGTCAGGCTTACAGCACCATCACAATTGAGTTTGAGCTCATTAGGGCGAAGCTTTTTCCACCGAGACTGCTGCTGAATTTTGGCCCCTCTGTTATTGGGATTATTGACTTGGAAGGCTGCACAATGCTCTAGAGCTTGTTCTAATGCAGCATGAACGTCCACCACTGCCTTCCCATGCAAGAATTTGTTCCCTGTTATTCCAGATCATCCATGATACATACACAAACCTATCAAGATCCTCCCTATTCAGCACCTCCATGGCCGACTCTAGTAGATCAACAAAATTGCCAAGGAGCTGCAGGTTCTCCATCGGGAATAAAGTAAGCTTCCAGCATTTTTTACTCCACTTGCAAGACCATAGAGCATGAGAGGCATCCTCCACCTGTCTACCACACCGAATACCAAGAGCATAATGAATTACCTTCTTTTTAAAAAGATTCAAGGTAGTGGGAAGTATCTCCCTGCAAGCTCTGCACACAAAGACCTTCAGCTTGTTTGGCACCGAGAGCCGCCAAATGTGCTTCCAAAACTTTGCCATGCAGTTAGGATCCGACCCTCCATGTCCTTCAGCCACCATAGTATCAACCTGAGCCAACGCCAAATAGTATCCCGACATCACTAAGTAGTGCCCATTTTTGGTATAAACCAATATAAACCATCTATGAAATTGCCAATTCTTGGTAAGGGAATCGAGAAAAGAAACTGGCCTGCAACACCTCCAAGTTCCAATGACCATCAGCAGTAAGTAACTCCGACACCCTAGCCTCAATGGGAAGGAACATATTGAGGACTGGCTTAAAAGTAACTGATTTGGGGATCTATTTATCATGGAACACACAAATGGACTCTCCATTTCCAATTCTGCATTTAAGATAGGCCTCAATAACCTCCCTCCCCCACATGATCGCCTGCCACACCATAGAAGGGGCCGCCCCTAGTTCAGCCTTCAGAAAGTGACCATTTGGAAAGTACCGGGTTCTAAGCATCTGATTAACCACATAATCAGGTCTCTCCGGAATCCTCCGGAATCCTCCAAGCTTGTTTTGATACCATAGCCTTGTTGAAGGCTTCAAAGTCTTTAAAACCGAGCGCCCGCCCCCCCCCCCCCCCCCCCCCCCCCCCCCCCCATCGATTTAGGCCTACATAATTTCTCCCAACTCAGCCAATGCTCCTCTTTCCAGTTTTTCCCCACCATAACCGTCCAATAAGTGCAGACAATTCATGGCATAGCCCTTTAGGCAATTGGAAACCCCCATTGTACAAGTAGGGAGAGCTTGGGCCACAGCTTTAACTAGGACCTCCTTGCCAACAACCGATAACAATCTGGTCTTCCACTCATTTAGCTTCCCCCTAACTGCATCTTTCACTTTCGGAAACATCTGCTTTTTGCTTTGTACAGGAATTGTTGGAAGCCCCAAGTAGCTCTCATGGAAATCAACAGTCTTCACTCCCATCAGGCATGTGATCAGATGTTTTATAATAGGGTCAGTATGAGGGCTGAACGCTGCAATGCACAGTCTTCTCAAAATTAATCACTTGCCACGATGCACCCTCGTAGATCTTCAAGAGTTCCATTAGTCGCTGGCATTCCCGGAGGTGGGCATTGTAGAAAAGGAGGTTGTCATCTGCAAAGAATAAGTGAGATAATGTAGGGGGCCCAGGCGCCACTGAGATCCCATGAATCCACCTGTTTTCCTGAGCTTGAGTCAAGAGCGCAGAAAGCCCTTCGGCGTAAATCAGAAACAAATAAGGAGATAAGGGGTCGCCCTGCCTTAATCCACGTTGTTGTATGTTCCGCATTGGTTTCCCTCTAACCTGGACATAATA
The DNA here is from genome assembly GCA_037349345.1 of Oemleria cerasiformis. Classification (NCBI taxonomy): domain Eukaryota; kingdom Viridiplantae; phylum Streptophyta; class Magnoliopsida; order Rosales; family Rosaceae; genus Oemleria; species Oemleria cerasiformis. Next base: position 8,631,537 of record JAZGTL010000003.1, on the reverse strand, counting down.
AGTAGCAGTAGTAATGTAATTTATGATCAGTGTTATCCATCGGTCCTGAAATCCCAACAGTTCCATTATATTATCCAAAAAGAACCATTCCACCCTATCATATGCTTTTGACATGTCCAGCTTTAGAATCATCTTCTTCATTCTGAATTTCCCCTCCTCCAGACAGCATGAATACTCTCAAAGGCAGCAATAACATTGTCGATGGAACAAAAGCACTTTGTGATTAAGAGATTATACTGGTCGTCATAGGCTTCATTCTATTGGTAATTGATCAGTCGTTATTTATGCATCATTTTGATGTCTTTACATGCCTCTCTTACATGTCTTTTGAATGATTTCGTGCCATCAATAGTAGAAAATGATCAATCTTGTGAGACTTGTGCAGAGTTAGAAAGATAGGTAAAATCTGGAAAGAACGCAAAAAGAATGACCCAAATCGGAGTCCAGATGAAGGAGATATCCTCATTTCAATATCAGGACCTGAACGGAGTCCTGAGTGCGCCAGTGCGCCAGTGCGCCTATTTTGGGACACTGGCCAAGTACTTCATATCAGGCCCTCCGAGTTTCAAACCTGTGTTTCATGACATCAAGGTCAAGTCCTAGAAGTGCCAAGGTCGCGCCAAGGCAGGTCAAGGACATGTCCTAAGAACTCCCATCCGAGCCAAGATGTGCGCCTAAGTCGGGGGTCCCTGTTCCGCCAGCGGTAGATCAGAGGTTCTCTTTCTGCGCTAAGCCTGACAACGTTTGTGCCAAGCCTGAACGAAGATGCGCTTCTACTATACTCATGATGTGCTTCAAAAGCGCAGTCCCAGATCCTGATTACGAAGACAATACAAAATCCAAGTTTGCCCATCTTGCGTTCCCACTTGCCAGCTTGCATTCACACTCCCAGCCGTGTTCTGATTGGTTCTAATAGATTTAAGGACTTTGTAATTAATTAAAAGTACAATAACTTTCCCTATCCTTATAGGACATGGTTTTACCAATCCTTATAGAATAAGGTTTTACCAATCCTTATTCAATAAGGTTCTACCAATCCTTATAGGACAAGGTTTTCCCTTTGTCTATAAAAGGGAGCCTTTGTTCAGTGTTTTAGGGGGGAGAATCAGGAGGAGAGAATTAGCTAGAGGCGTTTTTGGGAGATACAGAGACACCTTAGCCGCAGATAGTATTTTGGTTTTTTAGAATTTTACGTTAAAGCTTGGTTCTTCCCGAAGTCGAGTGTGTTGGACGTGGAGCTTGGAGAAGAAGGCTCTGCCGTGTCTTCTGCTGCACCTGTTCTTCACAATATCTTCTGTACCCTTATTTTCATTATTGCAATTTACTTATGAATTCAATTATATTTGTTTCAATTTCAGTTATGTGTGAGTAGTCATTAGGATTAGGGCTGCTTGAAGCCCTAGCCATGTTAGCTTGTTGATTGGATTTCTGGCTCTTGATTATGATTGCTATGCATGCTGAATAAGTTGGATTACTATGCTTAATGACCTTAATTTATGCCTATAAGATTAGCTACCTTGTTTGCATATAATTATAGATGTAATTGCTTGAGTGACCGTCATATCATCTTGTGATTTGGAGCATCGAAAGTATTCTTACTTGTAATCTTAACTCATAACGACCTAGGATTGCATGTCACTTTGCTAGGCTAATGTGGTGTCATTAAATTTTCTTTAAACTTCATGCATCATCTTAAAAGGTAGGTGATAGACGTTCTAGGCATATGCCCTGTTTAGAACATGCTAAGTAAGAGGGAATAAGATGTGCCTAGTGAACCAACGCCAGGTCCTAGGCACGGGCACCTAATTCAGAAAATGCATAGTAATTTGGTCAAGGAAATTTGGTTAAGAGCTATAATTGGTTAGAGAGGATAATAAGCCTTAATTCGCCTTAGTTAATAATCAATCAACCGTTAATTCTTGTATTGTTATTTTCTGCATTTTATTTTACTTGTCTTTAAATTTCAGTTCTCACATCATAAACCCCCCTGCGTGTGTGTGTGTGTGTGTGTGTTTTCACTAAGTTAATAAATCTGAACTAAAGTGGTCATAACGTTGATACAAGTCCTCGAGGGATCGACTCTTGCTATGCTACTATACTATTCTTATCGATTTGTGCACTTGCAAGAATTTTATAACTGTTAGAATTGAATTGCATATTTCTTGCTCTTTAATTTTACCAACAAGTTTTTGGCGCCGTTGCCGGGGACTTGTCCCTCAACGGTGCCCATTCAAGTTTAGATTTGTAACTTAGTTTTTCTTTTTGTTAGGTACCCGTGTATGTCATTCCAAGGTTCAGTGCACGGGTCATCAAGTGGACCATCATCGCAAGCATCTTCAGTCCACGGCTCCCCTCCACCAAGCCCAAAGAGGATGGCGGACCACAGAGAAGAGCAGGGCCTGGAACGTGGCCTAGTACCGCAGGCCCCACGACGCCTTAAGGATTTTGCCATGCCCCATGTCTTGGAGGATCAATTTCCAATTGTTTTTCCCGAGTCAACAGTGGCAAACTTCGAATTGAAGTCGGGGACAATTCACAAGCTGCCTACGTTCCACGGCCTTGCTGGCGAGGACCCGCACTTTCATATCAAGGAATTTGTTGAGGTTTGTTCAACACTGCGCATCAATGGTATGACAGAATCTGAAATCCGCCTGCGGCTCTTTCACTTCAGTCTCAAGGATCGCGCCAAGACATGGTTTCATTCACTGGCGCCGGCTTCCATTCACTCTTGGAGGGACTTGACGTCCAAATTCTTAACACAGTACTTTCCCGTGGAAAAGACAAATGAGTTAAAGTCCAAGATCATGAACCCACGCCAAGACATGGAGGAGTCTTTCTACGAGTTTTGGGAGCGGTTCAATCAGATGCTACAGGCGTTCCCCCACCACCATATTGATGCCCATCATCTTATGCTATACTTCTATGGAGGCTTGAAGACTAGCGATCGGACAATGGTGGACTCTCAATCCCAAGGGATTCTAGAAGGCACAGCCGAGGAAGCAAGGACCGCCTTTGAGAACATTGCTCAAAGGGAAAAACAGTTCAGCTACAGGGGTCCCTCCTCTAGAGCTATGGGTGATGCATCCGCCAAATACAAAGATGACTCCATTGCTCAGCTCACGGCAATGGTGAAACAGTTGTGTAGCAAGAAAGCCAAAGAAGTTCACATCTGCGAGGTATGTTCAATTCAGGGCCACAAATCCCAGGACTGCCCGGTTGTGGTAGATACCAACTTTGCTGGAGGGTTCAACAGCAATTCTCGACCCCGGAATGACCCATATTCCAACACTTACAATCCGGGGTGGAAAAATCATCCAAATTTCCGTTGGAGCAACAATCAAGCAGCCGCAAATCCCTTGCCACCTCCTGGATTTGAGCAGCAAGCCGCAGGCCCTCAGGGGAACTATCACGGTCCTTCCTCAAATCAGAATGGTGGAAGCAAGTCTCTTGAGGACTCCCTCCATATCCTGACTCAACAGCATGCTCAATTCATAAAATTCATGCAAGATAGCCAGAGTCAGACGGGAGACATAAAAAATGCAATTGCAAACTTGGAGCGTCAAATGGGACAGGTGGCGAACCAACTAAATCAGCGAGAGCAGGGCAAGCTACCGAGTCAAGTCCTAGTAAATCTGAAAGGATTTCACAATCCTACGGCTAATGCCATCACGCTGGAGAGGGAAACACCACTTCAAGACCCCACATATGCCACCCTCGCAGGACCTGAAACCGAGCCTCAACCTACTCTAGCAAGGATCACCGACCAGGGCGCGCCGCAAAACATGCCACGGCCAACACCTCTGACGCAGAACCAGTCCAATGAGTCACCAAGTACCCTACCGCAAGGAGGACCTGACACTGCGCCTACTGCGGCCACGGCTGGCATGCAACCTGCTCCTCAGAATTCCAATTCTAAAAAAGTCACTTTTGAGTTAGCTAATAATGTTGATTATCCATTTCCTCGCAGGTTCCAAAATAGGAATAAGCAAAGGGAGGACTTTGAGGAAGAGATCATCAGCATGTTGCAGAAGCTTTAGATCACACTGCCTTTCCATAAAATTGTCAAGCACATGCCTATCTTTGAAAAGCTAATCAAGGACTTAGTTGCAGGAAAGCGTGGTTTTAGCTCCACGGACACCATTGACATCCCTAAGGCCTGCTCGGCTGCCCTTTTGCGCATGCCCCTTAAGGCCAATGATCCTGGGCCGCCATCCCTTCCATGTGTCATTCAGTCAAAAAGATTTGAACATTGCCTTTGCGACACGGGAGCATCAGTGAACATCATGCCATTCCACATTTACAGGTCACTCAACCTAGGCGCACTCAAACCCACGCACCTATGTGTCAGATTGGCTAACGCTTCTGTAACCAACCTAATGGGGGTTCTTAAGGACGTACTGGTACAAATCGGAGATTTCTACGTACTAAGAACGGACAGAATTGACAATAGTGAGGAACCTCCCCTCATCTTCGGAAGGCCCCTACTAGCCACAGCCGAGTGCCTCATCGATGTCAGAAAAGGCCAGGTCTCCATCAAGGTCCTGGACCAGCTTCGGACATTCTCGATCCATGACACCATCCAGTACCCTGCCGAGCCTATTGTAGATTTTCCGTTAAACACAATGGACTTACTGCTACGGGAGACAATTGCTCAGTCTTGTATGAAGGATGACCTTGAGAAGGCCGTTACTAGTAACCCACACACTGTGGATTCACTTACAGATAGCGTGATCGAAGAGGTACGAGCCCTTGACATCATGCCAGCCCTCCCATTCCACTGGCCTCCCTTCGAAGCGTTACCACTCACAAGTCAGAAAACCCTGCCGTCCATCATAAAGGATCCTGAACTCGAGCTGAAGCCCTTGCCCGAGCACTTAAAGTATGCATATTTGGGCGACAATCAAACCCTTCTAGTCATCATTGCATCTACCCTAAGTACGAAAGAGGAAAAGGCATTGGTTCACGTCCTTAAGGTCAATCAAACGGCAATTGGATGGACAATAGCTGACATCAAAGGCATAAGTCCCACAAAATGCATGCATCGGATACTGCTGGAAGAAGACTCCAAACCATCACGGGAGGCACAGAGGCGATTGCATCCACCTATGAAGGAGGTCGTGAAGAAAGAAGTCCTAAAGCTTTTGGACGTTTGAATCATCTATCCAATTAGTGACTCCAAGTGGGTGAGCCCAGTCCAGGTCGTGCCAAAGAAAAGTGGGATCACAGTGGTTAAAAATGAGCAGGATGAGCTTGTACCTCAACGGATTCAAACAGGATGGAGAGTGTGCATTGACTATCGAAAGCTAAATATAACCACACGCAAGGACTACTTTCCTTTGCCCTTCATTGATCAAATGCTCGAGCGCCTGGCTGGACACTCCCACTATTGCTTCTTGGACGGCTACTCAGGATACAATCAGATTGCTATTGCACCCGAAGATCAAGAAAAGATAACATTCACATGCCCATATGGCACTTTTGCATACAGAAGAATGCCGTTTGGATTGTGCAATGCCCCAGCTACCTTTCAGCGTTGCATGATCAGCATCTTCTCCGATATGGTGGAAGATATAATTGAAGTATTCATGGACGACTTCTCGGTGTTTGGACATTCATTCGAATTGTGCTTAGTTAACCTAACTCGAGTACTGGAACGGTGCAGAGAAAGCAATTCAGTGCTGAATTGGGAAAAGTGCCATTTCATGGTACAACAGGGAATTGTCTTGGGTCATGTGATCTCTAGCTGAGGCATAGAAGTGGACAAAGCAAAGTTAGACATAGTAGAGAGGCTGCCGTACCCTACTACAGTCAAAGAGGTTCGATCGTTCTTAGGGCATGCTGGCTTTTGCCGCAGATTCATCAAAGATTTCTCGAAAATCACAAGACCTTTGTGTGATCTTCTAGCCAAGGACGCCACATTTGAGTTCACTAAGGGATGCCGTGAGGCATTCAACACACTCAAGGCAAAGCTCACGGCATCACCCATCATCATGCCACCGAATTGGGACTTACCATTCGAACTAATGTGTGATGCCTCGGACTTCGCCATAGGAGCGGTTTTGGGACAGCGTGTTGACAAGCTCCCTCATGTCATTTACTACGCAAGTTGAACCCTGAATGATGCCCAGCTGAACTACTCCACCACCGAGAAGGAGCTCCTTGCTGTTATCTTTGCCCTTGAGAAGTTCCACTCATATCTAATTCAAACCAAGGTCATAGTATACACGGATCATGCTGCCTTGAAGTATTTGCTCACTAAAAAGGACGCCAAGCCAAGGTTGCTACGTTGGATGCTACTGCTCCAGGAATTCGACCATGAAATCAGAGAAAAGAAGGGGAGCGAAAACGTGGTCGCTGACCATATGAGCCGATTGCTTCACAGTTCTAATTAAGAGGCCGATCAGTTGCCCCTCCTCGAGACCATTCCTGACGAACAGCTCTTCGCAATCCAAGCTATTGATCCATGGTATGCCGATCTCATTAATTACCTTGTCACTAAGCAAATTCCTTCATCTTTAAACAGGTACCAAAAGGACAAGCTGGCTAAACAAGCTAAGTACTTCATATGGGATGAGCCGTACCTATGGAAGCATTGTCCAGACCAAATCATTCGGCGCTGCAACCCAGAAGACGAGATGAAATCCGTCTTGACATTTTGCCATAGCTTGGCATGTGGGGGCCATTTTGGAGCTAAGAAGACAGCCCTCAAGGTACTACAAAGTGGACTCTACTGGCCCACACTTTTCAAGGATGCACACGAATTTGTACTCAACTGTGACCGCTGCCAACGCCTAGGTAACATCGGCCCTCGAAATCAAATGCCATTACACCCTATTCTTGTGGTCGAAATCTTCGATGTATGGGCCATTGATTTTATGGGGCCTTTTCCGAATTCCTTTGGCAATTTTTATATTCTGCTTGCAGTTGATTATGTCTCCAAATGGGTGGAAGCAATTTCCACCAAAACTAACGACGCCAAAGTAGTGGTGCGTTTTTTACAGAGTCACATCTTAGCCAGATTCGGCGCACCTAGGGCAATCATCAATGATGGGGGGGCACACTTCTGCAATCATTCGTTTGCAGCCCTAATGAAGAAGTATGGCGTCACCCACAAGGTCTCGCGTCACCCACAAGGTCTCGCGTCACCCACAAGGTCTCAACACCGTATCACCCTCAAACGAGTGGCCAAGCGGAAGTGTCCAATCGGGAAGTAAAGGCCATATTGGAAAAAACGGTAAATCCTAACCGCAAAGATTGGTCCAGCAAATTGAATGATGCGTTGTGGGCCTATCGGACCGCATACAAGACCCCGATTGGCATGTCTCCCTTCCGGCTTGTTTTTGGAAAAGGCTGCCACCTACCGGTGGAATTGGAGCATAAAGCATTATGGGCTATTAAGCAGATGAACCTGAACTTCGATGATGCTGGAATACATAGGAAGCTTCAGCTAAGTGAATTAGAGGAGTTGCGAAACGAGGCCTTCGACAGTGCTCGTATCTACAAGGAAAAGACCAATGCTTTCCACGACAAGTGCAGTCAGCCCAAGGACTTTCACATCGGACAGGAAGTCCTCCTCTTTGACTCCCGGCTCAGACTAATGCCAGGTAAGTTGCGTTCAAGATGGACTGGACCATTTATTATTACTAACGTTTTTCCTCATGGTGCAGTTGAAATCCAGCACCCGGAACGGCAGGATCCGTTCAAGGTAAATGGCCACCGCCTCAAACACTACTTCAAGGACCTCTCTAATCCAAGCGCAGTCAACCTTGCAGCTCCGCATGCCTCCAGCACCTAGCATGCCAGCCCCGTCTTGCCTAGACGTTAAATAAAGCACTCTTAGGAGGCAGCCTAGCCCTGGTTTGTATTTCTCTTTTTCCTTTGCTGTTTTCTGCCCGTTATATCTCTCAAACCTTTCTACTGTTGTCATGCTTACTGCTTATCACATTGAGGACAATGTTCAGTTTAGGTTTGGGGGTGTGGATTTAAAATTTTGCATATAGAAACAAGTAGGTTTGGGGGTGATACACGGCCAGGACATTTAAATTTCTGCTTGTGATTAGTATGATAACTTGTTAATAGGAATGTATATGCTAAGTCAACTATCTTTGCTTTACTAAGAGTCATGCCATGGTCAAGTAGTTCATAATTTGCACTTCACAATGCCATGTTTTAAGTGATTAAGTGAACGAAATAACTGAATTTGAGTGAACCTTAGAAAATTAGTGGAGACTACCCTGTGAGATCTTTGAGCCTTATTGCCATTCTTTCTGAGGGATATACTTGTTTCTACTCTTAACTACTCATCACTTTTGTTCTTAATTGTTGATCTCATTACATCATATTTGCATTGAATTTTAAAGAACTAACATCATTTAGATACTCTTGATTTAATGTATGCTTTGCCATAAGAAGTGATGTACGCTATGTGTGCTTTAACCTCTAAAGGCCTTATCCTACCCAATTGCATGCTCCCTAAGCCAATTTTGAAGCCAAACACTCAGCCTTTTCTTTCATCACCCAAAGTATAACCTAACCCAAAATACTTAGCCATTCATCATAGCCATACCCTATAACCTCAGTTTGTGCTAAGGTTGCCGTAAATGAGATTCATGGTGAGAATGAGAGGTGATAGAAGATGCTGCCCAATTCAAAGGACTTTGGCGTCAATTCAAAGTTCAAAATTAAAGAAAAGCTTTACAAGTTGCAAGGTGCACGAAAGTTTGAGGAAATCATTGCATGATCTTGGTTCAAACTCAATTCAAAGAACAGAAAAAAAAAGTTCAAATCAAAAGAAAGAAAGAAACGTTGAGAAAAAGAAGGAAAAAAAAAGTGAAAAACAAAGTAAATTCAGCCAAGTGAGCCAAGAGCCTCAAAATAAGCCACAAGAGCCTCAAAATAAGTCCTCAAGAAAGCACAATGCCATGGGCCTTAAGAAAGGATTCAGTTCAGAAATTCCAAGTTCAATTCATGACTTCTCATGCCTTGGCACAACTCAGGTTCTTTGAATCCCATCCTTCCTTGCTCAACCCCAAAGCATAGCCCCATTACAACCTAAAAAAGGAAGACCTAACTGATCTTATGGACAATCATGTTGAGGATTAAGGTACGCATCTATGTTCTTAAAGTTCAATTCCTTTCATGAGATCTTTATTTCCATAAAGTGCTATTCTTCATTGTTACTCATATGTGATTAAATTTGAATTTCATAACATAAACTCATCACATATGCTTGAAAAGAGTGTAAGCCTAGGATTCTTGTGCGAATTGAGAGTTGCCTAGTGAGGATTAGAGTCGAGGCGAAATCTTTCTAGGGCACTTAGATGAAGTTGTTTTCAAACTTGATCACCTGGAAATATTGGTCTTTATACACGTACACCTTCACATGACACTCACGGCTTTGGCATTCCTTTTAGTTCTGCAAAGCATGTTTACTTAATTTAATTCTTATTAGCTTGTTAAGAGTACTATATCTAGCATCTTTTTGTTTAAGTAAAACGTTTGTGGGTATCGTGCTGTTATAACCCTCAGGAGACAAAACTCCTCCTACTAGGTGAACCTAGGGGTTTAAATATTCTATCTTAACAAAAATCGAGTCTTTTCATTTTGTTAGCGTTTGTTTTGCTCAGGGACTAGCAAAAGATAGGTTTGGGGGTATTTGATCAGTCGTTATTTATGCATCATTTTGATGTCTTTATATGCCTCAATTACATGTCTTTTGAATGATTTCGTGCCATCAATAGTAGTAAATGATCAATCTTGTGAGACTTGTGTATAGTTAGAAAGATAGGTAAAATCTGGAAAGAACGCAAAAAGAATGACTCAAATCGGAGTCCAGATGAAGGAGATATTCCTCATTTCAATATCAGGTCCTGAACGGAGTCCTGAGTGCGCCAGTGCGCCTATTTTGGGCCACTGGCCAAGTACCTCATATCAGGCCCTCCGGGTCTCAAACCTGTGTTTCATGACATCAAGGTCAAGTCCTAGAAGTGCCAAGGTCGCGCCAAGGCAGGTCGAGGACATGTCCCAAGAACTCCCATCCGAGCCAAGATGTGCGCCTAAGTCGGGGGTCCCTATTCCGCCAGCGGTAGATCAGAGGTTCTCCTTTTGCGCTAAGCCTAACAACGTTTGCGCCAAGCCTGAACGAAGATGCGCTTCTACTATACTCATGATGTGCTTCAAAATCGCAGTCCCAGATCCTGATTACGAAGACAGTACAAAATCCAAGTTTGCCCAGCTTGCGTTCCCACTTGCCAGCTTGCATTCACCTGCCAGCCATGTTCTGATTGGTTATAATAGATTTAAGGACTTTGTAATTAATTAAAAGTACAATAACTTTCCCTATCCTTATAGGACATGGTTTTACCAATCCTTATAGGACATGGTGTTACCAATCCTTATAGAATAAGGTTTTACCAATCCTTAAAGAATAAGGTTTTACCAATCCTTATAGGACAAGGTTTTCCCTTTGTCTATAAAAGGGAGTCTTTGTTCAGTGTTTTAGGGGGGAGAATCAGGAGGAGAGAATAAGCTAGAGGCATTTTTGGGAGATACAGAGACAACTTAGCCGCATATAGTATTTTGGTTTTTTAGAATTTTACGTTAAAGCTTGGTTCTTCCCGAAGTCGAGTGTGTTGGACGTGGAGCTTGGAGAAGAAGGCTCTGCCGTGTCTTCTGCTGCACCTGTTCTTCACAATATCTTCTGTACCCTTATTTTCATTATTGCAATTTACTTATGAATTCAATTATATTTGTTTCAATTTCAGTTATGTGTGAGCATTCATTAGGATTAGGGCTGCTTGAAGCCCTAGCCATGTTAGCTTGTTGATTGGATTTCTGGCTCTTGATTATGATTGCTATGCATGCTGAATAAGTTGGATTACTATGCTTAATGACCTTAATTTATGCCTATAAGATTAGCTACCTTGTTTGCATATAATTAAATATGTAATTGCTTGAGTGACCGTCATATCATCTTGTGATTTGGAGCATGAAAATTATTCTTACTTGTAATCTTAACTCATAACGACCTAGGATTTCATGTCACTTTGCTAGGCTAATGTGGTGTCATTAAATTCTCTTTAAACTTCATGCATCATCTTAAAAGGTAGGTGATAGACGTTCTAGGCATATGCCCTGTTTAGAACATGCTAAGTAAGAGGGAATAAGATGTGTCTAGTGAACCAACGCCAGGTCCTAGGCACGGGCACCTAATTCAGAAAATGCATAGTAATTTGGTCAAGGAAATCTTGTTAAGAGCTATAATTGGTTAGAGTGGATAGTAAGCCTTAATTCGCCTTAGTTAATAATCAATCAACCGTTAATTCTTGCATTGTTATTTTCTGCATTTTATTTTACTTGTCTTTAAATTTCAATTCTCACATCATAAACCCCCCTGCGTGTGTGTGTGTGTGTGTATTTTCACTAAGTTAATAAATCTGAACTAAAGTGGTCATAACGTTGATACAAGTCCTCGAGGGATCGACTCTTGCTGTGCTACTATACTATTCTTATCGATTTGTGCACTTGCAAGGATTTTATAACTGTTAGAATTGAATTGCATATTTCTTGCTCTTTAATTTTACCAACAGTAATCACCTTAGAAATAATTTTATAGATCACTCTACATAAACTAATTGGACGGAATTCAGTTACCTTTGTCGACCGGTCCACCTTTGGAATTAAGGTAATGAGAGTATGATTAATGTCCTGAACGCTCCTACCATCATTCAAGACTGCCAAGCAATAGCCACCACATCATCCCCCACGCATCCCCAGTATTTCTGCTTTCGAATGGTGCATGTGGAACACAACATCTTCAATCTCTTCTCTGCAGAAACTCCTATCCAGATTGGCATTATGTGCAAGTGTCACATGCCGTGGGACAGCCTCCAGGATGCGAGAGAGATCACCCTGACCCGCAGAAGCAAATAATTCTTGGAAATAAGACTCAAACACGTTCCCAACCGCCACATCTGCAGTTTGACATCGCTGGTCCCTATCAAAAATGCCCCTGATTAAATTTTTCTGCCCTCGTTGTTTAGCTGCCTCGTGGAAAGAATGAGTGTTCCGGTCACCGTATCTCATCCAGTTAACCCTAGACCGCTGCTTCCAGAGGAGTTCTTCCTGGGCCAGCAGCGTATCCAGCTCCAAAGATAACAGTCTATGCCTTTCCAAATCTGCCGAGGTAGGGTGAGAGGCCTTAAAACCCTCCAAAAATATCTTGTCTCTTCCTAATCTTCAGTGGTATGGAACCAATACACTCACGGCTCCATTGCTGCAGGTCGGCCATGCACGCAACCATTTTATCAACTAGTGACACTTCACGTGAGTTCCATGTACTCTCAATCACCTCCCTACATTCGACCCTCTGAACCAACAATTCTTCAACGTAGAAACAGCGATGCCATCTGACTTGTGGATATGCTGTTAGTTTTATGAGAATTGGCAAATGGTCTAATGCCCACGAGTTAATATGGTGTGTCACCACAATAGGGTGCCGACCCATAAATTCCCCATTGGCCACATCTCGGTCCAACCTCACCCTCACAAGGCCATTCCCCCGCCACTTATTAGACCAAGTATACTTACTACCATTGAAGCTGATGGAATTAAGCTCACAGTCTTCCAATGCCTCAACAAAACCCCTTATTTGACTCAAGGGTCTATTTCGCTATCCTGCTTGTTCGTGAGCCTCCACCACTTCATTGAAGTCACCTCCAACAAGCCATGGTTCGGGACCAGCCCCTCGTAAACGGCGCAATAAATCCCAAGAAAAGTGTCGAAGATGAGTAGTCGGATTACCGTAGAATCCGGTGAAATGAAACCCCTCATCTCCCAACCCTTCCACCCATACATCAATATGGCCAACAGAAAAGGTTCTCAACGTCACATTCACTCCATGCATCCAGAGCAAAGCCAAACCCCCTCCAAAGCCATTTCGATCTACACAAACCCCCCCGCGACTTGTTGCTGTCTTTTCACACTCACTGTCTTCCGAGTTTCCATTAGGAAGATCAAACTAGGTTTCTTTAACTTTATCAAAAATTTGAGGGCACCCAAGATTCGCCGGCATCCCAGCCCAAGAACGGTCCAACAAAGTATACCCATGTCTCGTGATGGATCTTTGGCCCCATCACGTTGAAGGCACCAGCCTTTTTTCAACCAGATTTTCCTTGGTTTCCCTGCGATTTTGAAGGTGAGGATTTGGCAGTGTCCAGACCTTTCATACTGCTGCTTTTTGGGACTGAGCTTGAGCCGAGGATTCCCCACCTGAAATCCCCCGACGCCTCCCGTTTCTCGACCTCAACTGCATGTTGGCTAGCACCTCCTCCTTCCCTTTTGCTTTTGGGCCTCCAAACGGCCCCTCAGAATCCAACTTCGCGGTAGGGCTCACTGCAGTCACTGTCCCTTGGATGTTCCCAGTAATTTTAGGTGCTCCACCATCCGTACCACCTGTGCCAGGCCCTGAGAAGTCTCCTGGAGCCCCTCCCCAACTCTGCTCAAAACCTGACTCTGTGGACTCACCGGTGTAGTTCACCCGTGTCCTCCTTTCCCATCCGCCCCTCCCTCTGCCTAAAACAGCCGCCTACGCTTGGCACTGCCGCCTGGACCCTCCTCACTAGTCGCCCCATTGCCTTCTTCAAAGGCCTCTCCAAAAGGTCGTGAAACCCCCGACCGAGGTGGTGAAGGGTGCTTGCTTTCATTAAGGCCCCATGCATGCACACCAAGTCCAAACACCCTTCCCTTCAGCCCCCCTTGAGACTGAATACTAAAAACATCCTTGACAAGCATCCTATGACGACCATAACACTCAATGCTATTTTCCTCCGGCCTCGCAAGGCTGTACGACGCCCCCATATGGTCGTATCTCCCACAAACCAACCAGAAAAAGGGAATGCGTTCATTTTCAATTTCATACTGTTTCGCATCTTCGTCCTTCACAAGCCGAAGAGTATTATATCGCTGCAATGGGACATTCACCTTTCAGGTCACTCTGATACGGAGAAAGGCCCCCAAGAAATCCATGTTCAGCCTTTTGTCTGCCTGAACGAACCGGCCTAGATGTGCGCCAATCTTTCACGCCAAGGCAGCAGACAAGAATAATGGAGGGATTCTGATAGGAACATATTTATGCGACGTTTTACATATCCGTCGGGCATGACCGTTCTGTAGTCGTTTTTGGCCTTAATCGGAAAACCAAGTCCGGCGAAAGTATAAGCAACTTCGGGACCATTCAAAATTTGGTTTTACATACTTAAAGCCCCATTTATCGTTATCGTGTTGTTTTGAGGATTTCAAGCCGTCCGATCGTGAAGAAACGTTGTGTAACCGTTGAATCGTCACGCACCGTTTCCAAATCTTGGGATTTCCAATTTGGGATATTTTTCGCATAGGCGATTTATGGGTACCTACCATAAATGTGGACGGTTAGATCGGTCATTTTCAATTTTGAAGTTTTTGAAAATCAGAAATCAACCATATTGCCCAAGGAGTTTAAACTCTTCAAGGAAACTTCAATACATTTTTCGAATTTTGGATCCTATTGATATTCAAACGATTGAATTTGAGCGATCTAACCGTTCACTTTGTAGTTTTACGTGCCTAGATCTCGCCCGTCGAAAATCTTGATGTTTTGAGTATTTCAAGCCGTCCGATCGTGAAGAAACGTTGTGTAACCGTTGAATCGTTGCGGACCATTTCCTAATCCTGGGATTTCCAATTTGGGATATTTTTCGCGTAGGCGATCTATGGGTACCTACCATAAATGTGGACGGTTAGATCGGTCATTTTCAATTTTTAAGTTTTTGAAAATCAGAAATCAACCATATTGCCCATGGAGTTTAAACTCTTCAAGGAAACTTCAATACATTTTTTGAATTTTGGATCCTATTGATATTCAAACAATTTAATTTGAGCGATCTAACCGTTCACTTTGTGGTTTTACGTGCCTAGATCTCGCCCGTTGAAAATCTTGATGTTTTGAATATTTCAAGCCGTCCGATCGTGAAGAAACGTTGTGTAACCGTTGAATCGTCGCGCACCGTTTCCTAATCCTAGGATTTCCAATTTGGAAAATTTGTCCCGTAGGCAATCTATGGGTACCTACCATAAATGTGGACGGTTAGATCGGTCATTTTCAATTTTTAATTTTTTAAAAAGGTTGGGTAAAAAATTTTAAGTTTTTAATCTGCTAAAACCATCATACCCGACGCAGAATTAAATACAACCCGTCGGGTAACATGTGTAATAAAAAATTGTAATTATAATCTACTTATCATTACCCGACGGATATGTATATATCCATCCCATCGGGTAATCATCGGAGGAGGTAGACGTCGGGTAACCGGTAACCTATCAGTCGGGTAACAAGAATTAAAAAAACTGTAAATATAATCTGCTAAATCATACCCGACAGATAGTCATTTATACCCGTTGGGTAATTATAAGCGGAGGTTGACGTCTGGTAACCTGTATCGTACCCGTCGGGTAACATGTGTTATTAAAAATTGTAAATATAATCTGCTAAATTATACCCGACGGATAATCAATACGTCGGGTAATTATATGCGGAGGGAGTCGTCGGGTAACATGTACCCTATGCGTCGGGTAAGGATAAGAGAAGGCGGTCGTCGGGTCACCCGTACCATATCCGTCGGGTAAATAATTGTTTATAAAAAAATTATCAAAGCACATTTTATAGACAATATTTTTGAAAAACAATTGTTGTATCTTATTTGGTTTAATATGAATTTATATTGAGTTCTTTTTATCACTTTGGCCTTCATCACTTATCATCAAAATATTTGACAAAATCTTTTACCTTCATTTATTTTGAAGTTGCGTATTTTGTGGAGTGCATGTATGGTCTCCTCACATTAAGAAAGTAAAAAAACTATTTTTTGGAATGAAATCATACAATATACATATAAATCAAATATATTGATTTGAAGAAGGATATTACATATATGAATGAAATTTCGAATTTACAACTTTCATTCGGAATCGCTTTCCCCCTCCCAATCACGCTCGTCATCCGACATGTGTACAGTACTTGATTCCTCCGAATCACTTTCAATTTGTTCTAATTCCCCCAGGTCAATAAAAATGTCATCAATTGCAATTGGTGGGAAGATGCCATTGGTCCGAACTCCATCCACGTTGTGGGTGGATGCCGATGAATCCACCTGGTAAATGATTTGGTCATCGTTTATTTCCCCATCTTCTTCATGCTATCGGTCATCCAAGTCCCAAATGTTT
This sequence comes from Oemleria cerasiformis, assembly GCA_037349345.1. NCBI lineage: Eukaryota > Viridiplantae > Streptophyta > Magnoliopsida > Rosales > Rosaceae > Oemleria > Oemleria cerasiformis. Next base: position 8,615,280 of record JAZGTL010000003.1, on the reverse strand, counting down.
CTATGATTCACCATCTCAGCTACTCTCCATCCACCACCAACTTTTGGATCATCCAAATAGAATACTTGGTTCGCCGTACTAGCAAGGATGTAGGGATCACTCTCAAACCACCGAGTGTTTGTGTTTATAGAAGTATATAACTGATCTTTGTTGACACTGCCTGGAATACTTGGGTTTGTATCAAACCAATGACACTTGAAAAAGACGACTTCCTTGCGATCAGCGTATAACACCTTAACCACAGTTAACAATTTGCCGTAGAAACCTGTCTCAGCATTTTCCCCATCCCCCGGCACGAAGACCCAGCTATTTTTCTTAGACAACTTGTCGTCTCGTTCTGTGCACACGAACTTAACTCCATTAACATGACAACCAACGTACGTTTCTCCTTGGAATGGGCCAATGGCCAGCTGCATTAATTCTTTATTGAATTTTGGCGAGTTGACATCTTTCAGCTGTGCCATCTGGTAAGATACACACAAGAAACGAAATAGGTAAGCTTAAAACCAATTTAAAAAATTTGGAAATAAAATATTTGACTTACATGCTAGGAAAACCAACGTGGAAACAGTTGTTTGTCCATTTCTTCCCAATTAGAAGGAAATTGGGTCTTCATCAACGTCTCGTGATGCTCGTGAAAGGGCCAGACTTCATCACAGTTGTTGAGAATGAACCAATGAGCCACCTCCATTTCGGTATTGATGAACGGCTCTGACATTGGACCAGTGCCGAATGGTCGTGCAGGTTGGGCAAATACATATAGGGTCTCGAGATGTTGACCACCATCGTCGTTGCGAGACGCCCTATTGAAGGCAGTTTCAACATTTCGAAGGTACATTGCACAAAATGTGAGTGCCTCCTTTGCAATGTACGCCTGCCTCCTTTGCAATGTACGCCTCGGCTATAGAGCCTTCGGGACTTGTCTTGTTCCGAACGTACCGCTTATATGTACCTAACATTCTGCAAGGAAAGTTACATTAAGATTCACATATATACATGATAGTAAGGAAATATTATCAAATAGCAGGGATAAGTTATACCTCTCGATTAGGTACATCGAACGATAATGCACCGGGCCAGCTAGCTTTGCCTTATCCGGTAGATGTATTAGTAGGTGCACCATAATATCAAATAATGAAGGTGGATATATTTGCTCAAGCCGACACATGATGTACACAATATCCTCGTTAATTGCTTGCAGGTCCGCCTTAACCAATGACCTGGCACATAGTATCTGGAAGAATTGAGACAAATAAACTATCGTCTCAACAACACCAGCCTCCAAGAAGGGTCGAATACCAATCGGAATAAGTCGTTGTAGCAAAACATGATAGTCATGGCTCTAGAGTCATACCAAAAATGGTCCCACCGTCCGTGCTAACACTCCGGGATATGTTGCCGGCATACCCGTCGGGAAATTTTACACCCTGCAACCACTTCAGGAATTTTTTCTTATTGTCCGGCGTAAATGTATAACTTGGATGAGCCATGATGTATTTGTCATTGACGACTTTTGGCCACAAATTAGGCCGAATCCCCATTTCTTTCATGCCCAGACGAGTTTTTTTTGTGTCCTTTGACTTGCCTTCAATGGGTAAAGTCGTTCCCACAACACTCTCAGTAACATTCTTCTCGATGTGCATAGGATCGGCGATGTGTCTGATTTTCAATTTTGACCAATATGACAACCGGAAGAATATGCTTTTTTTCGTCCAATTTTCCTGTTCGGCTGGTTTCGATCCTCTTGTCACGAACTCATGTATACTGTTGAGTTTAGATAGTATCTCATCACCTCACCTCTCCCTTGGTCGACCTCTTAACTCTGATTTACCATCAAATGAGTCAGACTGCATTCGCCATCGGTGATCCCAAGGTAGAAACCTTCTCGCACCCAAGTAGCATACCTTAGATGCGTGCCAAAAGGACGTTGTGTCTGGTCCACATGTCGGGCAAGCAAGATAGCCCTTGGTGCTCCATCTCGATAACATACCATAAGCAGGAAAATTATTAATTGTCCACATTACGGTCGCTCGTAGGGTGAACATTTCTCCACTGCACTTGTCGTATGTTCGGACACCATTTTCCCAAAAATCCACGAGCTCGTCAATCAACGGCAACAAATACACATCGATGGAATTACTCGGCGATTTGGGCCCTGGTATAAAAGACTGATGATTGTGAATTATTTCTTCATGCATCTCCAAGGAGGCAAGTTATACGGAACAATAACAACCGGCCAAGTGCTATAGGGCTTTGCAAAACTCCCAAACGGAATAACTCGTCAGTAGCGAGCCCTAATATGATATTTCTTGGCTCCGCAGCAAACTCGGGATACATTTTATCAAATTCCTTCCAAGCCTCTCCATCCGCCGGATGCCTCAGTACATCATCATCAATGCATTCATCCTTATGCCACCTCATATCACGGGCTGTGTGGGACGACATATAGAAGCTTTGTAACCTTGGCTTCAGTGGAAAATAACGCAACACCTTCTTAGGAATCTTGTTCTTTTGAAACCTAGGCTCATTGCACGTGGGACATTTGTCAAGCTACTCGAATTCACGGTAAAAGAAAGCACAGTTGTTCTTGCATGCATAGATCTTGATATACCCTAAACCAAGCCCCTTCAACAACTTCTTTGAGCTGTAATGATCTTTTGGCAGACAGTTGTCTTTAGGGAGCATTCGGATGATAATGTCCAACATGTGATCAAAATGCTTGTTCGTTTGATTATACTCAACTTTCATGTGCATCAACTCCACAACTGCCCCTAGAACCGAAAATGATTTACACCCGGGGTACAATTCGCCCTGAGCTTCTTTCAACAATCTCTCATAATGGAGCTCAGAGTCTTCGGGTTGCAACCTTGGCGCATCATCTTCCATATCATCTGATGCCGGAGGAAAAACATCGGTTAATAACTCAACGACTTGATCATTATCACATCGCCCATCCAAACCCCTTTCGTCCCGGCGGGTCCCGGGAACCGAAGATGTCGATGCGGAAAATATTTCTTCACCGTGATATATCCAATTAGTGTAGTTGTGTATGATCCCATTCCATTCCAGATGAGTTTGGACCTCATTCAACGACATCCAAATGCAATTATTACATTTATGGCACGGACACCTGATACGTCTTGTATTACTGCAATGACTACGTGCAAAGGCAATGAAGTATTCGATCCCATCCAAATACTGATCAGAAGATTTATCAAACATTTGCACCCACCCTCTGTCCATTGTGCCTGCTTTCACAACATAGAGTCAACATAAGTAATTGAGTTAACATTGTCCCGTAAATAGAACAAGTTAAAATCAAAAGCAACCCTTCTCCTTATGCCTCCGATGATTTGGCCCTATCCCATTCGAGAGTGCACGTTCTGTGCTGTGTAGTTTGCGACCTACAAGGCTAAGTTCCGATCGAGGGAAGTTTCGGCAGCATCTCCCTACAGTTCCCCAAATGCACGACGTAGATATTATAACAACTATCTAGTATGCATTCGGAGAACGTGTAGGGGATACAAATCGAATTTCCCACAATCGAAACCTAACATCGTAGACCACCAACTACACAACACATAGTTGCGCACCCCCAAACTGCCCGAATAAATGGACAATTCAAGAGTCAGTCAATCAATCTGATTCACTAACTCTCAAACGGGTCTAAGGTTTTTCATTGAATTTCATTATACGAAGTTAATCAACTCGATTAACTTCGCATAAACGGTTATGAAATATGAACGTATTTCACTCCGTCGCAACTAAATAAAGCGTTTTAATAAAAATATCACAACAAATTCACAAATACGAACATATATAAATTATGCATAAAACAAAGTTTTAAATTTTATAATTGATGTATATATTTTCTATTTCCCTATTTTCCTATCATATTTTCTAATTTCCAAACATAATTTCGAATTTTAATAATTTCATTACATATTTTTTATTTTCCTAAAATGTTTTCTAATTTCCTAATTTCCTAAAATATTTTCTATTTCCTTATTTTCCTAACATATTTTCTAATTTCAATAATTTCATTACATATTTTTATATTTTCCTTTTTTCTAACAAAAATTTTTAATTTCCTAACATTTTTCTTAATTTCCAAATATATTTTCTAATTTCCATCATTTCATTACATATTTTTTATTTTCCTATTTAACAACAAAATTTCCTAATTTCCTAACATATTTTCTATTTTCATATTTTCCTAATTTCATAACATTTTTTCTATTTTCATATTTTCCTAACAAATTTTCTAATTTCTAATTTCCACAAATTCTAAACAATTTCTACACATTTTCCACAATAAATACAAAAAATTCCTAACATAAGTATATCCAACATTCTTAACAAAATTAAATAGAGACGTAAACACACATACCTTTTTATAAGTATTCCTTCAAATCAACTACAAAATTCCTACAACACAAAACATAATTAATTCCTAATCAAAAATCAAAATTTCAAAATTACAAAAAATAAAATTTTCATACCTTAATATTTGATATTTTATGATTGATAGAGAAAAAATATTTGATTGGTAGTAAAATTGGTGATGAGAAGATAACAATAGGTAGAGAAAGAGAGTGAGTGAGTGAGAGGGAGAGAGAGAGCCGAACGGAGGATGAAGGAGAGAGGAGCAAGAAGAAGAAGAAGAAAAGAGAGAGTCTCGGGTATTGAGTGTGTTTAGACTTTTGCCCGACGAACTAAATTCGCAGAGCAATCTTTAATAATTCGTCGGGCAATATAGAGTCAACGTCCAGTGTTACCCGACGGCGATTGGTCGTCGTTGTTGATAATGTTACCCGACGGGGGATTCAAATCGTCGGGTAACAACTTCCAATTTGCGCACCAAAGGCTTTTTCTTCCTGCCAAAATGTTACCCGGCGAGAATTCATATCCGTCGGGCAAAATTAGATTACCCCGCGAGATAGTATGCGTCGGGCAACTAAGATTTTCGTGTAGTGTTTTCTAATGTTTTTCTTAGCATGTTTCCTATGTTTTCTTAATACTTAGCTTGTTTTCGTATTTTGTAGGATTTTTGGAAGCAAAGTTACAAAAGGAGCTAATGAGTGCTATTTTGGAAATCTAAGGAGGAACCTTTGAAACAGACTTCAACAGATGTGTCAACTTATACAATTAACTGCACCTACTCGGGAAGAACTAGCTGATGGGCCATATATCGTTGGAAAGATACGGAAGTCCAGTTTCTAGAGAATTTTACGGTTTGTGAATTGGAGTTTTCTAGAATGAGTTATGGCAATTTTAGTAAAGCAAGGTTTGGATGAGCTGGAATTCAGCATTTCTTCTATTTCAAGTTTTCTAATCCTTATCGGGCTTGGACGACTAGAGGCCTAGTTTATTAGGGTTATGGGAGGAAGCGTTTTAATCAGAAAAAGGAAGATAAAAAATTAATAAAGGGAGAGGAGAAGCCACAGCGTGAGGATTGATTGAGCAGCGAATGCAAACAGTAACGTCTCTTTCCCTCACTAAGGAAATTAACACCCACATCAATTCTGGGCAGCAAAGGGGCAGACACATACATGGGACAAGAGGAAAACGCACAGGGAAAACAAAAAGGCAGCCAGCAAAGAGTCATTCTCCCACACAAAAAGGCAGAAACGTCTTTCTCTATCTCATTTTTGAAGAAACAACTCTTTTTCTCCCTAAAAAAACTAGAGAAAAGTCGGGAGCCCTCAATTCGGCAGCAGGGACTTCTCTCTGCCTCACCTCAATTTTCAACAACGCCCACACCTTGAACTTGGCAGCAGTGTCTCTCTCTCTCCTTCAATTCTGCACAGCAGTGACTCCCTCTTCCTCACACAATTGGGCAGCAGCAGCGTTGCCATCAACCTCAATCCCAGCAGCCACACCAAGAGCTATCTTCTTCCTCTTTTTATTTTCTATTTTGTATGTTCTTGCTGTCTATTTAAATTATGGGTAACTAAGTACTTTAGTTAGGGCTCGATTGAAGCCATGTTTCTTTAAGGATTTCGATATGCCTTTGCTGTAAACTACTTTTGTGATGCTTAATTGATTAATTTCATATTATATTTTACTCTTTACATACGTTATGTTATGCTTGATCACCATATGCATGTTGTGTATTGAGTTTGTTACATAGATAAATTTAGATGACTGAATCTTGTGCCTTTGAGAGTAGCAAAAGAACTAGTTATAAGTTCTTGAAATTAATCATCATGAATAACTAGAATAGATACCATGTTCTGGGAGTTGTGTGTTTGTCGATTTCCATTGTGTTATGTGTTCTTAAAGTGCAACTTAGTAGATACCATGCTAAACACTTTAAGAATGAAAAGAGTTAGCGTAGATACCCATGTCTACGGTGTCTACAATCCTGAGATTGAACGAAGTCTTAGACGTCTTCGAAAGCAAGCTGAGAGGGCAAAACTTAACACACAAAGGGAAGATTTTGAAGAAGGAGAAAGATCAAAATCTGTGAACGAAATGGGGGATGAACAGGTTCGAAGGCCAATGAAGGACTCCTTTGTCCCTCAAAACCTTAATCAACCATCTTGCATTGCCTACCAACCAACTGCGCAAGGCAGCTTCAATTTATCACCTCAATTGCTTAACATGGTGCCGCACTACAGAGGCACACCTTCTGAGGATCCATACTTGCACATTAGGGATTTCTTCGATCTCTGCAAGACTCAGAACTTCCAGGGCTTGACTCCAGAAGGAATCAGGTTAATTCTTTTTCCTTTCTCCTTAAAAGATAATGCTAAGTTGTGGTTGAATTCTCTGGATGCAGGTTCCATTACTACTTGGGAACAATTGGATACTAAATTCTTGAAGAAGTTTTTCCCAACCCAAAAGACAAGACAACTTAAAAGGGAGATTCAAGCCTTTCAACAGAAGGATGGAGATCTTTTCTTTGAGGCATGGGAGCATTTCAAGGAGTTGCTTCTCAAGTGTCCACACCACAATCTATCTCAAGACAATCAGGTACAAGCCTTTTATGAAGGTTTAAATGATATTAACAAAAGTCTTGTTGATTCAGCTTGTGGAGGTGTGCTTATGGAAAAGAGCAATGATGAAGCCATTCAGCTATTTGAGACCCTAAGTGAAATTTCTCAGCAATTCTCATCAAGAGGGAGACAAGGAGTAAAAAGTAAAGGTGTTTATGAAGTTAGCACAAATGGTGGAGTCCATAGTCAAATGGAAGCAATGGAGAAGAAGTTAGATATGCTGGTGAAAACAATGTTAGCTAAGAACATCTCTCAAGTTCAACAAGTTGCTAAAGTCGAGGTATATGCTATATGTTCTCATTCTAATCATACTACTGAGACTTGTCCTATGTCTTGTTTTACAGATCATGAGCAAGCTAATTATGTGGGCAAAAACAACTATCATCCCAAGAACAACCCATATTCGAACACTTATAATCCAGGATGGAAAGACCACCCAAATTTCTCTTGGAGCAACAGTCATAATGTGCTTAAACCACAAGGGTAGCAGAAGAATTTCCAGCATGGAAGTAATTATCATGCTTCATCACATGTGGCACAACCAAATACTGACCAGAAGAAGAATAATCTTGAAGGTGCCATACTCCAGTTCTTGACTACACAACAACAGACAAATGCTCTAACTAGTCAGAACATTCAGAAACTGGAAGCCACAACTAGCCAAGCTATTCAGAGATTGGAGGCACAAGTAGGGAAAATGACAAAGGAGTTAAGTGAGGGCAAGAAATGAGAGTTTCCATCACAAACCATACCTAATCCGGGAGGCCAGGAGCAGCTCAAGGCTGTGACAATCCTTAGAAGTGGCAAGGTAGTTGACAACAACGTGGTGACAGATGAGAAAGATCCAGAAAATGTTGAACCAACTCCAGCCACAAAGGTAAGTGAGAAGGAGAAGGTGATATTGCCACCCTTCCCTCAAAGGTTAGTTAAGCAAAAGAAAGAAAAACATCTTCTTGATATTTTTGAAACTTTGAGAAAAGTAGAAATCAGCATTCCTTTACTTGATGAAATTAAACAGATTCCATCTTATGCTAAGTTTTTAAAGGATTGTTCTACACACAAAAGACAGTTTCAGGAACATGAGAAAGTTGCATTGACTGAGGAGGTGAGTGCGGTTTTATTGAGAAAGCTACCACCTAAACTAAAAGATCCAGGTAGTTTTACTATTCCTTGCAGGGTTGGTGACCGTATGTTTGAACGTGCTTTGCTTGATTTAGGAGCAAGCATTAACTTAATGCCTTATACCGTTTATGAGGAGTTGAGGTTGGGGGAGCTCAAACCAACCTCAATTATATTGCAATTGGCAGATAGTAGCATCAGAAGACCTAGAGGTATATTAGAGGGTGTTTTGGTTCAGGTAAATGAATTTATTTTGCCTGCTGATTTTGTTGTTCTAGATATGGAAGCTTCCCCCATGCCATCTTCATTACCTATTATTCTTGGTAGACCCTTTTATGGTAAATGCTGATACAAAGATAAGTGTGAAAAAGGGTACTATACGCATGAAAGTTAACGGTAAAAAGATAGAGTTCATGTTGTCTGACACTATCAAATTGCCACATGATAACCATGATTGTTTCAAGATTGATGTGGTAGGAAGTGTTGTTGAGCAAGTGTTTCAGGTACATAGCATTGACCCTTTCGAGGCATGCATAGCCCACAACCTCACAAGGCTGAATTATGAACGTGGATGTGATCTTACAGAGATAGACCTCCATGAAGATGTGCATTCTCTTGAGGCTTTTCAGCCTTATCCAAGGAAGTATGTACCTCCCTTTAAAACTCTTGTGTCTACTAATACTGCTCTTGTCCCTTCTATTGTCAGGGCACCAGAACTAGAATTGAAGCAACTATCTAAACAATTGAAGTATGCTTACTTGGGAGAGAACCAGACATTACCAGTGATAGTTGAGGCAAACTTGAGTTTGGTGGAGCAAGAGATGTTGTTAAGAGTTCTTAGGGAGCACAAGACTGCATTAGGGTGGACCATTGCCGACATCAAAGGCATAAGTCCATCTAAGTGCATGCACAGAATCCTCCTTGAAGATAATGCAAAGCCTAACAGGGTGCTCAGAGACAGCTTAACCCACACATGAAGGAAATAGTGAGGGTAGAGGTTCTTAAGCTCTTGGATGTTGGCATCATCAACCCCATCTCAGATAGCAAATGGGTGAGTCAAGTTCATGTTGTGCCTAAGAAGAGTGGAATCACAGTGATGAAGAATGAAGAGAATGAGCTTGTTCCTACCAGGCTCACCACAGGTTGGAGAGTCTGCTATGATTACGGAAAGCTCAACAATGAAACCAAGAAAGATCATTTTCCTCTTTCCTTTATTGATCAGATGTTAGAAAGGTTAGCAGGTCATAGTCATTACTGTTTTCTAGATGGTTATAATGGTTATAATCAGATTGCTATAGCACCAAATGACCAGGAGAAGACCACATTCACATGCCCCTTTGGCACATTTGCATACAGAAGGATGCCATTCGGTTTGTGTAATGCACCTGCCACATCCCAGAGGTGCATGATGAGCATATTTTCAGGCATGGTGGAGAGATTTATAGAGGTATTTATGGATGATTTCAGTGTTTTTGGTTCTAACTTCGATGATTATCTTAACCATTTGCAGCTTGTTCTGAAGAGATGTGAGGAATGCAACCTAGTGCTGAATTGAGAGAAGTGCCATTTCATGGTACAACAAGGTCTTGTTTTAGGTCATGTAATATCTAGCAGGGGCATTGAGGTGGACAAGGCAAAATTATCTCCTCCTACATATGTGAAGGGTGTGAGAAGTTTTCTAGGGCATGCAGGGTTTTATAGAAGATTCATAAAAGATTTCTCTAAAATGTCTAGACCTCTTTGTGCGTTATTGTCTAAATATGTTGAATTTGTATGGGCAGAAGAGTGCATGAATGCCTTTAACACATTGAAAGAGCTACTCACATCTGCACCCATTATGATGGCACCTGATTGGAACCTCCCATTCGAGTTCATGTGTGATGCCAGTGATTATGCTTTGGGAGCTGTTCTAGGTCAGAGAGTTAACAAGGTACCTCATGCTATTTATTATGCCTCTAGAACTTTGAATGATGCTTAGCTTAATTATTCTACTAATGAAAAAGAATTGTTAGCTGTTATATTTGCTTTGGAGAAGTTTAGGTCCTACTTGATTGGTTCTAAAGTTATTGTTTTTACTGAACATGCTGCTTTGAGATTTTTGTTTGATAAGAAAGATGCTAAGCCTAGGTTGATTAGATGGGTGCTCTTAGTGCAAGAATTTGATCTTGAGATTAAGCACAAGAAGGGTAGTGAGAATGTGGTTGCAGATCACTTTTCCAGGTTACTTCATGATGAAGAAGGGAACAAGCTTCCCTTTAGTGAAAACTTTCTAGATGAGCAGTTATTTGCAATTGATTTACGACTTCCATGGTATGTAGATATTGTTAATTATATAACTACTAAGGTTTTTCCTCCAAGTATGTCGAGCCAAGAAAGGAAGCGATTAGTGTCTATGTCTAGGCACTACTATTGGGATGAGCCCTACTTGTTCAAATTTTGTCCAGATCAAATTATCAGAAGGTGTGTTCTTGAGGAGGAGCATATGAGCATTCTCCAACATTGTCATCAGTTTGCATGTAGAGGACACTTTGGAGCGAAGAGAACAACACTTATGGTATTACAATCTAGGTTCTATTGGCCTAATGTGTTTAAAGATACTTTTTGGTCTTGCAGCTCTTGTGACAGATGCCAACGAACAGGGAACATCTCTTCTAGAAATCAGATGTCATTGCAAAACATTCAAGTGGTGGAGCTCTTTGATGTGTGGGGTATCGACTTCATGGGTCCATTTCCTAACTCATTTGGTTATTTATATATTCTTGTGGGTGTGGATTATGTATCTAAATAGGTCGAGGATGTCCCCTCAAAAACTAATGATCACAAATTTGTTGTGAAGTTCTTGCAGGATAACATCTTTACTAGGTTTGGGACACCAAGGGCAATAATTAGTGATGGAGATAACCACTTCAACAACCAGGCTTTTGTTTCCTTAATGAAGAAATATGGGATCACACATAAGGTTGGCACTCCATATCATCCTCAAACCAGTGGTCAAGTGGAGATAAGCAATAAAGAGATCAAAAGCATCCTAGAGAAGACAGTGAATACTAAAAGGAAGGATTGGTCTCTACGCTTGAATGATGCATTGTGGGCATATTGGACGGCGTACAAAATCCCCATTGGCATTTCCCCATATCGTCTAGTCTTTGGGAAGGCATGTCACCTACCAGTGGAGTTGGAGCGTAGAGCATATTGGGCTATTAAGAAATTCAACTATGATATGCAACAAGCAGGTGACAAGAGGAAGTTACAGTTGAATGAGATTGAAGAGTTGAGGTATGATGCATATGAGAATGCTAAGTTGTATAAGGAACGGACCAAGGCGTATCATGATAAGCAGCTAGTTAGGAAGGAGTTTCATGTGGGACAGAAGGTGTTGATCTACAATTCAAAATTGAGACTTTTCCCTGGTAAGCTCAAATCTAGGTGGTACGGTCCTTATGTTGTTACAAAAGTTTTCCCTCATGGAGCTTTGGAGGTTCATAGCAAAGAGAAGAATCAGACATTCATGGTGAATGGGTACAGAGTAAAGCCCTATATTGAGATGAGCTTTGATCCTAGAGAGGACGATGGGACTCTTCAACCTGTTCAGTACATTGCATGAGAGTCCAACAGTCTGGCTGAAGACTATAAACTTAGCACTACTGGGGAGGTAACCCAAAGGGAAGTAGGGAGGCAACCCATGTGAAGAGGATGATGACAGTTTTGGCACTCTACAACCACTGACAATCAGATTTGCTTTCTCTCACCCTGTTCTTCTTTGTAGTTAACTTTGCCTTCGTTTGTTTTGTTTTATTTTATTTTATTTTATTTTCTTTGTGTGTGTCGTCGCTTGTTTCTCCTTCCTTAAATGCTTCATTGTTTATACTTTAACTTTCAAACATTGAGGACAAGGTTAGATTTAAGTGTGGGGGGGAACACTTGTGTTTTCTATTGATTTTTGCGTCAGCACAAATTAATAATAATAATAATAATAATTTTTGCCAGCTTTGTTTTTACCTTAGTTTGTGTTGGTTTTAGTAGTGTTCTTTGGGTAGTTTTTGTGTTTGTTTGTGTCTTAGGTTTCTTTCCAATACACTGATGAGATTTGGTTTTTAATTGCATGACTTTAAGATGATTTCTAAGCATGATTCAAGGTCTGAAATTATTCTTTGGTTAATACTTAATTATTCATGGTTATCATATGCAAAATCACATGTAATCACCCGAGTAAGTGGTACCCATAACATGCTTAATTGAATGAAGCTCAATACAACCCTTTTGTGAGCTTTTGAGCCTTTATCCTTTATTTAAGAGAGTTGTATTTGTTTAATCTATCACTTTCTTGTCAATTAAGTTGTTGTATGATCTTATCTTTCTTTGCTTAGTTGCTACTTGAATTGCTTATCATTATTGGAACTAAATGATAGAACTGGTACTAATTTCTTTTCGAGGCATTGAATTGATTTGCATGACATACTTGAGATAATGAAGGCACCTAGATTACCACCATTGCCCAAATGGCCTTTGACCCATGATATACTTTCCTCTAGGTAAACCCTTGTTGAGCCTTTGTTTAAGCCTTTTTTGTTTCGTAAGTCTCATTTTCCTCACCTAGCCTAAACATTTTTATCCTTACCCTTTTTCTTAAAGATTAGTGAAGCATAATTTGTAGAGATTTAATTGTGAATTAAGGGGTGTTAAAAGAACAAGTTTGGGGGAATGTTAAAAAAAAAAAAAAAACAAAAAAAAGATAGTATTGTACACGGTTTGGAGTGGGCACCAGAAAAAAAAATAAAAATAAAAATAACAAAAAGAGAAAAAAATTGGCATTGTGCTTGAACTGTTAATTATGCCCTGACCGTACATGTATTGATTGTTGAAGTATGGTCCATAATGTTCAAATCGGCCATTGAGTGTATGTACTTGCTCGGTACTTATATGATTTTTAAGCCTTGATAGTGATACAAGCTCTTATGTCTCTAACATCATTGCATGCTTCTACTATTTCTTTAAGATCCTTGTGTTATCCATATCCATTCCTTCTTTAACCCCTTACCCTTTGGCCTCATTACAATCCTCATAAAGACCTTCTTATCTTGTTTGTTGTGTTTATATCAATATGTGGAGATTTGAATGAAGTATGAGCAAATGGTGTCACTTGTTCTTGCATTCAAGTAGTAGCATTCCTTTCATGAGTCATATTCATAAGAAAAATTTTGAAAGTGCCTTTCTTTCTTGTTATATCATATCTCAGCAATTTGTTTCCATTTTACATCAATCCTCTCACATATAACTAGTATAGGAAGAGTGACTTAACTAGAAAATATGAGGTAAAATCAGAGCATATTCGGTGTGAATTTTGAGCTAATTCTTTGCAGCATGTATCTCTCTGTATACTTTTGCTTTAATTGATTTAATTGTGAGTATGTGTATGATTTCTACGAAGGTGTATTAACTCTAGAATCATGTGGACCAATTCTTATGCTTATGATGAATCTTAATATGTCATGATCCATTGAAAAGCTCTAAGACAAATGTTGGAAGGTTTACGTTGAATCATTGAGTGTTTGTTTTTCTTTCATTCTTTGTTTCTGTTTTGCTCGAGGACTAGCGAAAGCTTAAGTTTGGCGGAATTTGATAGGAGCATATTTATGCAACGTTTTATCTTGTAGGATTTTTGGAAGCAAAGTTACAAAAGGAGTTAATGAGTGCTATTTTGGAAATCTAAGGAGGAAACTTTGAAACAGACTTCAGCAGATGTGTCAACTTCTCAAAATTAACTGCACTTGCTCGGGAAGAACTAGCTGATGGACCATATATCGTTGGAAAGATACGGAAGTATAGTTTCTAGAGAATTTTACGGTTTGTGAATTGGAGTTTTCTACAGTGTGTTATGGCCGTTTTAGTACAGCAAGGTCAGGCTGAGCTGGAATTCAGCATTCCTTCTATTTCAAGTTTTCTAATCCTTATCGGGCTTGGACGACTAGAGGCCTAGTTTATTAGGGTTACGGGAGGAAGCCTTTTAATCAGAAAAAGGAAGATAAAAAATTAATAAAGGGAGAGGAGCAGCCACATCGTGAGGATTGATTGAGCAGCGAATGCAAACAGTAACGTCTCTCTCCCTCATTAAGGAAATTAACACCCACATCAATTCTGAGCAGAAAAGGGGCAGACACATACATGGGGCAAGAGGAAAACGCACAGGGAAGACAAAAAGGCAAACAGCAAAGAGTCATTCTCCCACACAAAAAGGCAGAAACATCTCTCTCTATCTCATTTTTGAAGAAACAACTTTTTTTCTCCGTAAAAAAACTGGAGAAATGTTGGGAGCCCTCAATTCGGCAGCAGGGACTTCTCTCTGCCTCACCTCAATTTGCAACAACACCCACACCTTGGACTTGGCAGCAGTGTCTCTCTCTCTCCTTCAATTTTGCATAGCAGTGACTCCCTCTATCTCACACAATTGGGCAGCAGCAACGTTACCCTCAGCCTCAATCCCAGCAGCCACACCAAGAGCTATCTTCTTCCTCTTTTTATTTTCTGTTTTGTATGTTCTTGCTGTCTATTTAAATTATAGGTAACTAAGTACTTCAGTTAGGGCTCGATTGAAGCCCTAATCATGTTTCTTTAAGGATTTCGATATGCCTTCGCTGTAAACTACTTTTGTGATGCTTAATTGATTAATTTCAGATTATATTTTACTTTTTACATTCGTTATGTTATGCTTGATCACCATATGCATGATGTGTATTGAGTTTGTTACATAGATAAATTTAGATGACCGAATCTTGTGCCTGTGAGAGTAACAAAAGAACTAGTTATAAGTTCTTGAAATTAATCATCATGAATAACTATAATAGATACCATATTCTAGGAGTTGTGTGTTTGTCGATTTCCATTGTGTTATGTGTTCTTAAAGTGCAATTTAGTAGATACCATGCTAAACACTTCAAGAATGAAAAGAGTTAGCGTAGATACCCATGCTAAACTTGTTGCTTAGTGAAATCAATAATTTAAAGAGTAGATATCATGCCTTTAGGTTGACAAACATGAGCATCTAAAATCTGTTTTGTAACATTGTGCATGTCGTTTGCTTAAGGAAGAAGATTAGCGGTGAACATCCAATCCCTAACTGGTTTTCTCATTGTTTTAACCTCAATCCAATTCTATTTTTAATCAAACGCTGTTTTTAATATTCTGTTTCGAAATTTTCAGTTTCAAAATCATCTTAAAATCATCATTTTGAACACCGAGTGACTTCGTGTATTGCACATTAACTTTGATTAGAAATCTTAGGGTTTTGAAATCTGTTTTTTTAGGGTTTTCTTTCATTTTTGCATTCTTAGTTTGTGCCATTTAGTTAGTAGTTCTAGGAAATCAATTTTAAACACATATTAATCTAGTTCTCGTGGGAATGATCTCGTATTTGTTTTCTATACTATTTGCCTTATCTTGTGCACTTGCGAGTTAAAACGTGCATATAATTGCGTAATTTTTAGGTTGCTATTTGTACAACAGATTCTTCTCACCCCCAGCCAGAAATCCTGGTCCTCCAGGCTCACCTCCAATGGATCAACTCTGCCATCCGTTTCAGCCAAAGCTAACAAGGCCCTATCAAAAGTCCAGGGCACCCCACGAAGCACCTTCTTGCGATTCAAGTCATTCTTGAAAAAGAAGAGCAGCCTATCTGAACCATCAAACTGTACCATACTGAAATGCTCTCGCAGGTGCCATATACTTTTCATCGTCCCCGCTAAAGCCTACTTGTGGTAGGTCTTCGAAGTACGAACCCTTCCCACCAGCAAGAACCTCGTAACACAGAGGTTGTCCAAGTTGTCCTCCAAATCAATCTCAGCCACCTCACGCTCAGAAATAGCTAAGTTTGATACCAAATCAGTCACTAAACCTTCAATCGAATCCATAGCCAAACGCAACCAATGAACTTATACACCCCAAAGTAGTCGAACCAGCGCAAACATGAACTCCTACCACCACGCCGCCTAAGCCTCGTACAAGACTTTGGAGAAAGCCTAACCCTAACCTAAAAAATAGGAAGAGACTCGAAACGCCGCATGGAAAGTGGTTTAAACTATTTGAATTAGTTTATAAATTAAATTACAGCAAAAGTTCAAAAAAATTTCATAGTATTTTGTGAAATGCTCCACAGAATTGAAATACTAACTACGCCTCTGCCTATCACATAGCATTTACTTGATCATTTCTTAACATTCACTTTTAACGAATGTACTAAAAAAAAGTTCAATTCAATTCACTACCCTCTACTTAGGAGTTCAATTTGTTAGTTTTTCAAAAAGTAAGAGTCTGTAACAGGGAGGCCAGTTGGGTGGATGCAATGGAAGCTAGGAGCCATTAATTTTCTTGTTGTTTTTATTTTTAATACTTTCACTTATGTTTAATTTTGTTTTTCAAAAAAAAAATGTGAACTTATATTCCTCAAATAAAGAGAAAAATAGTCTAAATTGACTAAGAATTACCAACTTGACATATTTAGCAAAGCGTGATAACTAAAAATGTAATATTTTAATTCAGGGACCAAAATAGCGCTTACAGTATAATTCAGAAACCATTTGAAGCATTAACCCTTTAATATCCATATCTATTTATACAATGCATACTTTCTACAAATTAAGATATGATCTATTTCTTGAAGATAAAAAAAGATAATCTCTATTAAGAGTCTAGAAAATGACTGGATGTGTTATTTAATTGGGAGAGTGTTGGCTAGCATTATCTGCCTTTTGGCTGATGTCACAAAAATAAAAATCTGTCCAAAATATCAATTAGAGATTAAGAGTAGATGGAAAACTTCAATGGGCAATATTGGAAATGAAAAATATGACATCATCCACAAGACGGTATTGTTGGCTCCATTGCTGTGGAGGTATCCCTATCACACATTTCAGAAGTGATCTGCCCAACTCCTTCATCAATGCATTATTAGGAAATAGTCAAGACCATTTAATGCACTTGAGGTCTCGCGTTCAAATTTCGTTACCTTAATATTTTATAATAGGGTCAGTATGAGGGCTGAACGCTGCAACACTCTTCTCAAAATTAATCACTTGCCCCGATGCACCATCGTAGATCTTCAAGAGTTCCATTAGTCGCTGGCATTCCCGGAGGTGGGAATTGTAGAAAAGGAGGTTGTCATCTGCAAAAAATAAGTGAGATAATGTCGGGCCCCAGGCGCCACTAAGATCCCATGAATCCACCTGTTTTCCTGAGCTTGAGTCAAGCGCGCAAAAAGCCCTTCAGCGCAAAAAAAAATAAATAAGGAGATAAGGGGTCACCCTGCCTTAATCCACGTTGTGTTTAATGTTCCGCACTGGTTTCCCTCTAACCTGGACATAATAAGTAGCAGTAGTAATGTAATTCATGATCAGTGTTATCCATCGGTCCTGAAATCCCAACAGTTTCATCATATTCTCCAAAAAGAACCATTTCACTCTATCATAAGCTTTTAACATGTCCAGCTTTAGAATCATCTTCTTCAGGTCTGAATTTCCCCTCCTCCAGACAGCATGAATACTCTCAAAGGCAGCAATAACATTGTTAGTGATCAAACGGGATGGAACAAAAGCACTTTGTGATTCAGAGATTATATTGGTCGTCATAGGCTTCATTCTATTGGTAATCACCTTAGAAATAATTTTATAGATCACTCTACATAAACTAATTGGACGGAATTCAGTTACCTTTGTCGACCGGTCCACCTTTGGAATTAAGGTAATGAGGGTATGATTAATGTCCTGTACGCTCCTACCATCATTCAAGACTTCCAAGCAATAAGCCACCACATTATCCCCCACGCATCCCCAGTATTTCTGCTTTCGAATGGTGCATGTGGAACACAACATCTTCAGCCTATTCTCTGCAGAAACTCCTATCCAGATTGGCATTATGTGCAAGTGTCACATGCCGTGGGACAGCCTCCAGGATGCGAGAGAGATCACGCTGACACGCAGAAGCAAATAATTCTTGGAAATAAGACTCAAACACGTTCCCAACCGCCACATCTGCAGTTTGACATCGCTGGTCCCTATCAAAAATGCCCCTGATTAAATTTTTCTGCCCTCATTGTTTGGTTGCCTCGTGGAAAAAATGAGTGTTCCGGTCACCGTATCTCATCCAGTTAACCCTAGACCGCTGCTTCCAGCAGAGTTCTTCCTGGGCCAGCATCGTATCCAGCTCCAAAGATAACAGTATATGCCTTTCCTAATCTGCCGAGGTAGGAGAGAGGCCTTAAAACCCTCCAAAATATCTTGTCTCTTCCTAATCTTAAATGGTATGGAACCCATACACTCACGGCTCCATTGTTGCGGGCCGGCCATGCACGCACCCATTTTATCAACTACTGACACTTCACGTGACTTCCACGTACTCTCAATCATCTCCCTACAATCGTCCCTCTCAACCCACAATTATTCAAAGTAGAAACGACGATGCCATCTGACTTGTGGATATGCGGTTAGTTTTATGAAAATTGGCAAATGGTCGGATGCCCACAAGTTAATATGGTGTGTCACCACAGTAGGGTACCGACCCATAAATTCCCCATTGTCCACATCTCCGGCCAACCTCACCCTCACTAGGCCATTCCCCCGCCACCTATTAGACCAAGTATACTTACTACCATTCAAGCTGATGGAATTAAGCTCACAGTCTTCCAACGCCTCAACAAAACCCCTTATTTGACTCAAGGGTTTATTTCGCTATCCTGCTTGTTCGTGAGCCTCCACCACTTCATTGAAGTCACCTCCAACAAGCCATGGTTCGGGCCCAGCCCCTCGTAAACGGCGCAATGAATCCCAAGAAAAGTGTCAAAGATGAGTAGTCGGATTACCGTAGAATCCAGTGAAATGAAACCCCTCATCATCCAACCCTTCCACCTATACATCGATATGGCCAACAGAAAAGGTTCTCAACGTCACATTCACTCCATGCATCCAGAGCAAAGCCAAACCACCTCCAAAGCCATTTCGATCTACACAAAACCCCCCCGCGACTTGTTGCTGTCTTTTCACACTCACTGTCTTCCGAGTTTCCATTAGGAAGATCAAACTAGGTTTCTTTAACTTTATAAAAAATTTGAGGGCATGCAAGATTCGCCGACATCCCAGCCCACGAACATTCCAACAAAGTATACTCATGTCTCTTGATGGGTCTTTGACCCCATCACGTTTAAGACGCCAGCCTTTTTTCCACCAGATTTTCCTTGGTTTCCCTGCGATTTTGAAGGTGAGGATTGGGCAGGATAGTGTCCAGACCTTGCATCCTGCTGCTTTTTTGGACTGAGCTTGAGCCGAGGATTCCCCACCTGAAATCCCCGACGCCTCCCGTTTCCCGACCTCAACTGCATGTTGACTAGCACATCCTCCTTCCCCTTATTTGCCTTTGGGCCTCCAAACTGCCCCTCAGAATCCATCCTCGCGGTAGGGCTCACTGTACTCACTGTCCCTTGGATGTTCCCAGTAATTTTAGGTGTCTCCACCTTCTGTACCACCTGTGGCAGGCCCTGAGAAGTCTCCTGGAGCCCTTCCCCAACTCTGCTCAAAACCTGACTCTATGGACTCACCGGTGCAGTCCACCCGTGTCATCCTTTCCCATCAGCCCCTCCCTCTGCCTAAAACAGCCGCCTACGCTTGGCACTGCCGCCTGGACCCTCCCCACTAGTAACCCCATTCCCTTCTTCAAAGGCCTCTCCAAAAGGTCGTGAGACCCCCGACCGAGGTGGTGAAGGGAGCTTGCTTTCATTAAGGCCCCGTGCATGCACACCAAGTCCAAACACCCTTACCTTCAGCCCCCCTTGAGACTGAATACTAAAAACATCCTTGACAAGCATCCTATGCCGACCATAACACTCAATGCTATTTTCCTCCGGCCTCACAACGCTGTACGATGCCCCCATATGGTCCAATCTCCCACAAACCAAGCAGAAAAAGGGAATACGTTCATATTCAATTTCATACTGTTTCGCATCTTCGTCCTTCACAAGCCGAAGAGTATTACATCGCTGCAACGGGACATTCACCTTTAAGGTCACTCTGATACGGAGAAAGGCCCCCAAGCAATCCCCGTTCAGTCCTTTGTCTACCTGAACGAACCGGCCTAGATGTGCGCCAATCTTGCACGCCAAGGCAGCATACAAGAATAATGGAGGGATTCTTCTCACCCTCACCCAGAAATCCTGGTCCTGCAGTCTCACCTCCAATGGATCAACTCTGCCATCCGTTTCAGCAAACGCTAACAAGGCCCTATCAAATGTCTATGGCACCCCACGAAGCACCTTCTTGCGATCAAAGTCATTCTTGAAAGAGAAGAGCAGCCTATCCGAACCCTCAACCTGTACCATACTGAAATCCCCTCGCAGGTGCCATATACTTTTCATCATCCCCGCTAAATCCTACTTGTGGTAGGTCTTCGAAGTAAGAACCCTTCCCACCAGCAAGAACCTCGAAACACAGTGGTTGTCCAAGTTGTCCTCCAAATCAATCTCAGCCACCTCACGCTCAGAAATAGCTAAGTTTGATACCAAATCAGTCACCACACCTTCAATCGAATCCCTAGCCAAACGCAACCAATGAACTGATACACTCCAATGCAGTCGAACCAGTGCAAACATGAACTCCTACCACCACGCCGCCAAGCCTCGTACAAGACTTTGGAGAAAGCCTAACCCTAACCTAAAAAATAGGAAGAGACTCGAAACGCCGCTTGGAAAGTGGTATAAACCATTTGAATTAGTTTATGAATTAAATTACATCAAAAGTTTAAAAAAAATTTAAAGTATTTTGTGAAAGACCCCTAGAATTGAAATCCTGACTACGCCTCTGACTACCACGTAGCATTGACTTGATAATTTCTTGACATTCACTTTCAACGAATGTACTAAAAAAAGTTCAATTCAATTCACTCCCCTCTACTTAGGAGATCAATTTGTTGGTATTTCAAAAAGTAAGAGTCTGCAACAGGGAGGCGGGTTGGGTGGATGCAATGGAAGCTAGGAGCCATTAATTTTCTTGTTGTTTTTACTTTTAATACTTTCACTTTTGTCTAATTTTGTTTTTCAAAATAAAAATGTGAACTTATATTCCTCAAATAAAGAGAAAAATAGTCTAAATTGACTAAGAATTACCAACTTGACACATTTAGCAGAGTGTGATGACTAAAAATGTAATATTTTAATTCAAAGACCAAGATATAATTCAGAAACCATTTGAAGCATTAACCCTTTAGTATCCATATCTGTTTATATAATGCATGCTTTCTACAAATTAAGATATGATCTATTTCTTGAAGATAAAAAAAGATAATCTCTATTAAGAGTCTAGAAAATGACTGGATGTGTTATTTAATTGGGAGTGTGTTGGTTAGCATTATATATCTGCCTTTTGGCTCATGTCACAAAAATAACAATCAGTCCAAAATATCAATTAGAGATTAAGCGTAGATGGAAAACTTCAATGGGCAATATTGGAAATGAAAAATATGACATCATCCACAAGATGGTATTGTTGGCTCCATTGCTGAGGAGGTATCCCTATCACACATTTCAGAAGTGATCTGCAAAACTCCTTCATCCTGCATATTTAGCATTCATCAATGCATTATTAGGAAATAGTCAAGACCATTTACTGCACTTAAGGTCTCGCGTTCAAATTTCGTTACCTTAATATATATCATTATGTATAGAAAATAAAAAGTAGTAGGGTACATGCATGATTATATACATATATATTTACCTTTGCAATATTCCTGAAATATGTTGTTGTATAATTTCCAGTGGGGAACAATACTTCAGAGACATCTGCTAAAACCAGCTGTGGCTGGGATACTGCTCCATTGTACCAGTCTTCACATGCAAAATTATATTCCCAGACAAATAAAATAATGTCAAATATGATTTATGCATAAGAGGATGAAGCACATTCATTCTCGCCCTCCTTAATTACATATAATTAGCTGATTAGTTAATCTAATAATGTTGAATAATAGAATCTCACATCAATCAGAAGCTCACAGAAATGAAATACAATCGAGGTTTTATGAGATAAAATCGCACATTTATTTAGATAGTTAAGTAAAGAAAATATCGGTATTATTAACGACTGATCATTGAATTGTTAGTATCAGTCGATTAGACTGACTACAAAACCTTAACATCTAAGTGATGGGGCATGAAAAAACTTACCAAGGGCAGTGTAGTTTAGAATTCGTTTATCGTATCTCCACAAGCTTTGATTAGAGAGAAAAACGAAACAAGAATGATCTTCCACATTTATATTTTGGAGGAACATTGATGAATTATACACGGCTGGATCTGAAGCGTACGTTTCGTCAATGACCACATCCACCGTCTACACAAACAAACATAACTCAAGTTAAATATTGTCACATGGGTACGTTTGTAATAGGGTACCTTATTCTTTAGGTTAAATGATTATCAACGTTCTTAAATTTTATCCAAATTTTATTAATCATCATTAAACTTCAATATTATAATATACCGTCACTGAACTTTACTCAAATGTACAAACAATAGTCTTTCCGTCAATTTCTTGAACATTTTCTATTAAAAAAGATCACATGGAATGATATCTCTACACTTACTTTTAAGGAAAAACGTTCAAGAAATTAACGAAAGGACCATCCTTTACACATTAGGTAAAATTTGAAGGACGACGGACTCTAATATTAAAGTTTAGTAACGGTTGGTAAAATTTGAGTAAAATTCAGGGACGATAGCAACTGTTAACCCTATTTTTTTTTACGTATTAAATTTTTTCTATCAATAATAATATTTAATAAAGATAACAAGTCAGAATTATATTTGTATGAAAAATGATTTTCCGACTCTTCTTTTTTTCCTCTACATGCACTCATCATTTTGTTTTTATCGGTTAATTATGTTAGACAAAACAAGATGCATGAAGAGAAAACCGAAGTGTGAATCACTGTATATATGTATGTGTTTCTAACTCACACAGAGGATGGCATGAAGTGCATCCAAATCTTCAGGACTAGAAATGTTATAGGTAAACTTGTTGATAGAATCATCCACATTTTCACCCCCTGCGTCTTCTACATACTGCAAGTTTTTAACCCGCCAATTAATTAATTAACCTCAGTTAAAATTAAATTCCCAGTCAAGAATTTAAAAAATATATATTTTATTTGAAAATTTTCTTTTTTACCTTCAACTTGTATGCTTCCTTTGTAAAAGACCATATACCACCCTGCAAACAAAGTAAAATTAATTAATATTTATAATTAATTACATGAATAATATTTATAATCAAATATAATATCTTTTAATATTTAAAAAAAAAATAAAAGTAAATGTGTACGAACACTATCATACTCCATCCATGCGACTGTTGGTTTGAACGATGTCCTGCCTTTCGCAAGGTTTGTCAAACATTGATAATTCTGTGTGATCTGTATCATAAAAATAAAAATATTAATTTCAATTGTATAACGACTTTCGGCAGTCTCTCCGTCTATAAACTTTTTTTCATTCCTATTTTGATCGAAAGAAGAAAGTTGGTGGTACAAAAATGGTTTTTTTTTTCATGTATGAAAAAGAAAGGGATTGACATACTTACTGCATCATATACTTGGTTTGCTCTGCTCTCAACGTTTGCGAACACTCCCAAGAACTTGATCCACTCTGCTCTCTATCATAAGTACAAAATTTAATAATCAGATATTATTATTAATTCATATTTGAAACAATGAATTAATTGTATTGAACTCAACGCGAATATTAATTGTCATCGACATATATATCCGTGAGTAGAACTTATAATTTCCACTTACAAAATATGGAGAAATCACTATAGAACACAGTATCAGCTAATAAAATGCATATTTCATAACTATATATGCGAAAGTGCTAAAGACTGGTTGTTTTCTATATTAAACGAACCAACTATTCGATTGGACTCATAGGTTATATATACACACAGTCTAATCCAGTCTTTAGTTGGTTCTTGAACACTATATATATACACACACATCAGTATATACACACACACCAGGTGGTTACCTGCAAAGGGCTATCCTCTCCATAAGGAGCAAAAGAGACAAAATTGCAAGCTTGAGCTGGTTGGTCAGTATTGATAACAAAATGTGCTGCAAATCTTGCAAGTTCTTGTGGATCACCTTTGGGAATCACATCAATGGCTCCAGCTTCATATAATTTCAACAAACATTCAGAAGCTACAGAGCCTGATGTACTGCCCTTCAAGCTTCCTAGTAATCCCAGGAGCTGCATAACAAAATTAACATTTGTACAAGTAACAGAGGAGAAAAAATGACAGAACAACCTTATGTAACAAGAATAATGAAGTCGCCAAAAAAAAAAAACCTTATGCCTAGCAATAGAGGTGAAAAGCAATGACGGACCTAGAATTTTACTAGGGAAAAAATAGTGTGCTTTAAGTTACTGGCAAGTGTAGGCAGATGCCTTCTTCACACTTATTGAAGAAAGTTGAGGTTCCATCTAAAAATCAATTGACAATGAGGGCGTGGCGTAGCTTCACTTCTTATAAGTTCTTGCAAGGTTTATCAACTTTCTAATGTGATTTTTATTCCTTCAAGCTCTAACCATCCCCTCACGTGTGGTAATCTTTCAAGCTTTGTACGTGAACAACAAATATGGGGTGATATGGAGAATGTGTGGCATGGTCTCATGGGACAATGAAAGAAGTTCAAATTCCCCCAAAATCAATTGGCAATGAAGAGAATAGTACTCCAACTTCTTACAAGTTCCTGGAAGGTCAATCAACTTTTCATTATGGAGTTGCTGGTATCACATTCTCACACCTACGTTGGTATCGTAAGTCCCGTGAATGGTAGAAAGGTAGATGAGAGTTCTATCTACGTCCATGCAATGTGCAGTAGCTACTTGTGCAGTAACAACGATTTATTATATTTGTGTTGAGACGTTTGATGCTTAATTATAACTATTTTCCTCTCTGATTTAATCTAAACTCATCATTCATTTAAATTAGCATATCATACGTATATACTAAATCAACAATACTTCCGTTGATAGTTGGAAGAGGGTCAAATAACATCAGAAATCAAAGAGAAGAGGTGAAGAAAAGGAACATAAATTCATACTAAATTATGAGAATTACGACTTTTTGGAGTTGGCGATCCTCACCTCGAAAAAGGAAACTGCAATTAATTTACAACAAGAATTTAGAGATGGGAATACAAGACTGTATAGAAATTAAAACCCAAAGATCATTATATAAATCAGAAAATATAGTGTCATGAACAATTTTCGTTTCTTATTGAAATTTTCCTCCATTATCTTTTTTAATTTCAAACTCATATGGTGCTTATTCTATTATTTTTTTAACACACATTTCTTTTAGGAATATAGTATTCATTGATATAAAGAATTTGATAAAAAAAAGAAAGGATATTTTCCAATCTAATAGCTCTGAAATCACATAATTACACGTACTCTTAAAAGCTATTACCATCGTCCTTGAATTTTATATTAATTTTAACTATCGTTCCTAAATTTTATTATTAATAGCATTCGTCTCTGAACTATGTATAAACGTGCAAGGACAATCTTTCTGTTAAATTTTTCAACGATTTCTATTAAGAATAAGGATAAAGTTGTCCTATCAGGCGTGTTTTTTTAACAGAAATCGTTGAAAATTTTAACGGATGAAATGTCCTTACACATTTAGATATATTTGAGGGACGTCTGCTAGCTACTAATAATAAAGTTTAGGTATGATAGTTAAAATGAGTGTACAATTTAGGAACGCTAACAACCATTTTCTCATTTATTTCTCATTGATTGAATTATAAAGAGTGAACAAGCTTTACCCATTGACTGAATTATAAAGAGTGAACAAGTATTACCTGGAAAATAATCGGCATCGATTGAATAATTTGATAATGGGATAACAAACGATTTAATCCTTGAAGTGCAATATTTTGTCCTTGCTGCCATCCTTGAATTGTTCTATTGTATTTTTGTTTTTCATCCCAAAGAAGTTACCATAAGAAATATTAGTAAAATATGCAGTACAAAAAAAAAATCTATCAACAAGCAAAGCAAATCCAACACCAACCAAGAGGTTTTTTTTAGAAGGTTCGAAAATCATTGATGATAGATTTGGGAAAAAAAGTAGCATACACACAATATTATCACACAGTATCATACACATAATATAATTCGTGGTAGTTTTTTGTTAGGAAGAAAAAAAGTTACCTGGATAAGAAGGTAGCTCTTGCCATCAATGGCATTCTTGATGACTTTGAAGGCCTGTCCATAGTAAATATGGAAACTAACTGCGTCTTCCACCTTGGAGGTACTGTTATTAGCTTTCATAGGAGGTTCTGTGGCTGCATTTGCTCTTCCATGGCAGCCATAGCTAAAGAAAAGGCAAGCCACAATATTGAAGAAAAACACAAAGCCTTTCACCCAATTGGTAAACCAATAAAGAGAAGATGATGAAGCCATATAGGATATAGCCACCAAACCGAACCCCTCTTCAAACCAGCTTAGCTATATGGCCCTTGGAATTGAATGTGTGAATATTATTATAAAATCAATGGGAAAAAAATCTCATGTCACGGTTGTATATCCCTATGGTTAATGAGAAAAGAGAAAGTGACATGCAACTTGGATAGTGAAGTATTTCTCTCTCTAGCTACCACAGGCTTAGGGTTAATTATGGCAGTGATTTCTAACTTCATACACGCGTCAATCATTAAATATCGAACTCCACACTTATATATTATCGTTATTTGTAATTATCAACCTTGAAATTTCACTTATTCGTAAAGAAAATGTTGCTAAATTATAGTATTACTAACACTCGTTATCATTAATTTTGAATGATTAACATAAACGATATTATTCTGCCATTCAGTGGGGGAGGGGAGACTACCCCATCCCAGGGCGAAGGCATACCAATATCTCATTGAGGAGTTGCAGGGAGGGTCTTAACCTCAGTTTTGGAATTTACATATCGCCTACCAAGAGGGACTGCCAACAGTGTAAATCGAACTCATACCTTAATTTAGCAAAAGAAACGTTCTTACCGACTCAACCAAGTGACCGAACAAAGTTTTTCTCCACCATAGTATAGTGAATGTGAAAGTGAGAGTGTCATGGAATGAGATTGGGGATTGGCGGTGGGGTCAAATTATTTACTTGAATTGGATTCGTGAGTGTGAGTTGGCAGAATGGCAGGATTTGAAGGACCAATTGTATTTTGTTTAGTTGGGACTTGGGACACGATGGCAAGTGACCCGTGAACCATCACGTTGCATATGTTTGTCATCTTCTTTTCACCACTTAGCGGCATGCTCATGCTCTCCATCTCTAAAACTCAGATTCTTATTATCTCCTAATCTTTTTATCTCCCATGTGCTCTGCACCACCACTAGCCTCCACCATCTCCACCACTAACAGTGAAAGTGCTTATTTGGTCTAGCAACCCAACAACATATTTATATTCCCAATGCTAAAATTATAGATAATCTAAAATTCTTGTTTTCATTATTCCATAATTACTGTACACAAGTGTATTTATACTAATCATGACATTTTCTCATTCTTAAGGCGGAAGATCTCAATTTCAACTTATATAATGAATAATAAAGAAATATTAGCGATGAGTTTAGATCCATATATAATTGGAATAAACAGAGTCCTAACTAATCTAAACACCACCATATTTGTTTTAGGGAAATTACCGGCTCTAGCATCGGTTTTCAACTTTTATTCATATATAGCACGTTACTAAATATTAATCAAAAGTAGCACTTTCTATGTATTTTTCAATTTGTTGACACTTAGTCCCAGTATAGTTGACACTTAGTTGCCAAATAGATAACACAGTTCACGTAGTGTTGACAATTTGTTCCAAAATAATTGAGAATTAGTTCCTAAATAGTTGACAATAGTTCCCAAATAATTGACAATTTTTGTCTCCCAATTAGTTCCGCATTTACTTACAAGGGATCAGTCGTTTCCCTCTAGTATTCAATTTGTTTTCCCTTAGTTCATACTAGTAAGCTTGCCCGAGCGATGATGCGGGTCTGAAAAATGTCAGAAGTTAACAAATCAATTCGAAGTAGACTAAACTTTTATAGAATATAGAAGTGATTGTTTACTATGGGATACAAAAAGTTGGATATTACATGGATTATGTAGTTACAATATATACAAAGACGTCTAAATGATTACTAACCTAAAATGGACATCGTATGTATGAGGATGTCTAGTGAACATGTATTTGGGTATTAATTGATCAAAGGTTAAGTCATCAGGATCGGTAGATAGCTTGACTGGCATAAATTAGAACAAAATTTAAAGAGTCTCGTTAGAGATAAACTCAAAAGTTTATAGAGAACCCAAGTGGGCAAACACAAAAATGAAGAGACAGGATTGAGAGAGTTACAATTATTACAACGATGGTAGAAGCAAAAAGAGACTCACAGTAAAGAAAGAAAGCACTTTTATTAGAGGTGCAGCAGAGAGTACACTGTGAGAGCACTCGGCAACTCCTCGATGTTGTGCTCACCGACGACGTCAATCTTGCTGCCGCCATGGCGCTGTGAAGTGGAAGTAGTGATTGCACGCATCCCAGAGCAAGATACCTTCATCAAGCATTGAACCAAAAAAACAAAAAATACATTCAAAATCAGTTAACTAACACAACTCTTAACTAATTTAATCCAATTCTAAATAAATTAGAAAACGAATCTTTGCCTCAAAATTTCTCTAAACTCCAACAATTTCTTCCTCAATCCTTCTTAAAAAGCAACATGCATGATTTTAAAATCAGCCCACAAAATCCATCTCTATAACCTAACTCAATCACCGATTAATATCACATTGAGGTTTAAAATGCATGGAAAATATTTTTGTGGGTTCTCAAGCACATGTGTGGCTCAAAAGGTATGTGATTTGTGAGTGCAAAATCCTACAAATAGAGTGAAAAGCCACTATTATGAAAATGAGATTGTTCAAATTAGTGTCACCTCTTACTCATGAGCTTTCACACAATGCTGGGTTTCGTTTGTGCGCAAATCCCATATCCTCAATTGATAGTCATCCCCGACGGACCCAAACAGATTCTCGTTCTCGGAATGCCAAGATACATCTCCAACCACACTTTCATGACTCTGAAAACAGGCATTCAAAATTCAAATATTTAAAACATTCAAAACACAATATTCAAAACGCTAAAATATAGCATCCAAAACACACATACTCAATTTCCAAGGACAATAACAAACCTAATTTCGTCAAGCGATTTGGCAAACCGGAGACTCAATTCCAGGTCCGAATAACCTTCCGCATAAACTCCGACTACGAAAGCCAGCTATTCTGGACTTCTCAAAGCAAACATTGTTGGTACTTAAGCTGTACACTAGGCATCTAGGTGGCTAAGTCTGAGACAAGTTAGCAAAGGAGATGTGCAAGCAGAGCTGTGAAGATTTTGTTACAATAGAAAGTAGTGAAGGTGTGTGTGAGCCTAACTTGGCTTCCAAGCTAGAAGAGCCGTGTGGGATGTGTGTGTGTGTGACATCATAGTGTCATCACACTAACAGAATGTAATAGAGAATGTAATAGGTGTGTGAGTGTGTAATCAAGTGTAATTCAATCATTATTGAACAATCTCTCTTTGTCACAACTGAGAGATCAAACGAATAGAAGCAGAAATTCTCAGAAACAATCCATCAAACAGTTGGTGTGCAACAAACAATATCATCCTATTCTTTACCAAAATTAAACCAAGTTTTGATCGTCCGAAGGATTCATTCCTACATCTAAGAACAATCAATTGAAAACTGAAAACGAAACCAAAATCAATCGGAGTTGAGGTCAAAGATCTTACCCGATTTGAGAAGAATCCACTTCCGATTGTGCTGAAGCTGCTGAAATCAACATGGTATCAGAGCATTCTAATCCGTGAGCATCGGCGTAGAGGACGATCAACTGTGAAGAAGAAGCAGTTGTGTTTAACATGACAAGAGCTGGTGGATCAGAGCTACGAGTTCCGATCTTTGATGGAACCAACTACGAATTCTGGAGCATCAAAATGCGAACCATACTCAGAGCACATGATCTCTGGGAGTATGTTGACGTTGGTCTACATGAAGAAGCAGAAGATGATGCCAGTGATGTGGTTAATCAGCCAACCCGAGCAGATTACATCAAGGATGCAAAAGCCTTGGGAATGCTTCAAACATCTGTTGCTGATACAATCTTTTCCAAGATCTCAAATGAGGAGAGTGCCAAAGCAACATGGCCAAGGACTGCAACCGGAGGCAAAATGAAAATGTTGTAAAGCAAGCAGATGAGGAAGGTGCAATGTTCTATGCATGTCACTCTGCTACAAATAATCCTGACACTGATATCTGGTACCTTGATAGTGGTTGCAGTAATCACATGACCTCAAATGAAGCCTCATTGATTAACCTAGATAAGTCTCTAAAGTCCAAGGTGAAAATGGGGACTGGTGAACTTGTGGATGCAAGTGGTAAAGGTACCCTTGTGATCAAGGCATAGAATGGAGACAGATTGCTCAAGGAAGTGATGCTAGTGCCAGGCTTGGATGAGAATCTCCTCAGTGTTGGACAGATGGTGGAGCATGGATATAATCTTGTGTTTGAGGACAAGATTGCTAAGATCTATTATCAGGGAAATGAGGTTGCAATTGTTCCAATGACTAGGAATAGGTGTTTCCCACTCTCATTCAACCAAGTCATGCCAGTAGCAAGAATTGCCACTGAAGAGGGAAGTTCCTGGCTATGGCATAGGAGGTTTGGTCATTTGAACCATTCTAGCCTAGCTGTTCTGTACACAGAAGACATGGTTGTGGGAATGCCTAATCTATCCAAGAAGAGTGAGGTGTGTGAAGGCTGCATTGTTGGAAAGCAGCATGTTGAGAGTTTTGACAAGGATAAAGCTTGGAGAGCATCAAAACTACTAGAATTTATTCACTCTGATGTCTGTGGTCCAATGCAGACTGAGACAATGGGAGGAAACAAGTATTTCCTAACATTCATTGGTGACTACTCTAGGATGTGTTGGGTCTACTTCCTAAAGCACAAGTCTGGGGTGTTCAATGCATTCAAAAAGTTTAAGGCAATGGTTGAGTTGCAGACTGAGAACAAGATCAAACAGTTGAGAAGTGACGAATGAGGTGAGTTCACATCACAAGAGTTTCTGACCTACTGTGAAAAAATGGGAATAGAAAGACAACTTACTGTGGCATACTTACCACAACAGAATGGGGTTGCAGAAAGGAAGAACATGACTATTGTGGAAATAGCAAAGTCTATGCTGCATGACAAGAAGATGCCATGTCAGTTTTGGGCTGAAACTGTTAATACAACAGTTTATCTGCTCAACAGGTGTCCTACAAAGGCAGTTCTAAGAATGACACCATTTGAGGTGTACAGTGGGAGGAAACTAGGAGTAAAACACTTAAGAGTTTTTGGTTATGTATGCTACACTCATGTGCCTTCACAACTTAGACAAAAGCTGGATGAAACTGCTACAAAAGGTGTGTTTGTAGGCTATGGGAGTTGTGAGAAAGGGTATCTGGTTCACAATCTGGAAACCAAGAAAATTGTTATTTCCTGAACTGTGACCTTCAATGAAAGAGCAATGTGGAGATGGGAAACAAATAAAGAAATCAGAGTCCAAGCTCCAAGTGGAATGGACATTGAGATGGAAGCTGAAGTTCGTATGGTTCAAGAACCAGACCTACAAGCTCAGGACTCACAAACAAATCCCAGCATATGTTCATCCTCAGAAACATCATCTGAGTCAGGGAACATTCCAGTAAAAATGAGAAGAATAGGAGATATCTATGCTAGATGTAACCTAACTATTGTTGAGCCTGAGAATTTTGAAGAAGCAGTGAAGGACAATGCCTGGAAGAAAGCAATGGAGAGTGAAATTGAGATGATTGAGAAGAACTCAACTTGGAAGTTGGCTAACAGACCAATTGATAAACCAGTGATTGAGGTTAAATAGGTGTACAAGACCAAGCTGAACATAGATGGCTCAATCTTGAAACATAAGGCAAGGCTAGTAGCTAAAGGCTATGCACATAAGCCTGGAATTGACTTCAATGAAACATTTGCTCTTGTGGCAAGACTAGATACAATCAAAACCTTGATTGCATTAGTTGCACAGAAGAAATGGAGTCTATATCAGCTTGATGTCAAATCAGCCTTCCTAAATGGTGTCCTAGAAGAGGAAGTTTATGTGGACCAGCCTGCTGGTTTTGAAGTACAAAGAGAAGAAGGGAAGGTCTATAAGCTCAGAAAGGCCTTGTATGGTTTGAAACAAGCCCCTAGAGCTTGGTATGGTGAGATAGACTCTCACTTACTTAGCTGTGGTTACCTAAGGAGTCATAGTGAAGCTACACTATACATGCAAGCAACTAAGGATGGCAAGACCTTAATTGTTTCAATATATGTGGATGACATTGTCTATACTGGCAATTGTGACAGACTGATGAAGGAGTTCAAGGATGACATGATGAACAAGTATGAGATGACTGATTTGTGACTTCTACATCATTTTCTAGGCATGGGAGTTATTCAAATAGAGAAATGCATTTTCATTCATTAGCAGAAATATGCACATGCTTTACTTGACAAGTTTGGAATGAAATATTGCAAGCATGTGAGCACACCACTTTCTACTGATGACAAGCTCAGTAGAAGTGATGGTTCAGAAGCTACAGATGAAGGTACTTATAGACAGATTGTTGGTAGTTTGTTATACTTAACTGCCACTAGACCAAACATTATGTTTGTGTCTAGCTTATTGTCTAAGTACATGCATAATCCTTCAAAGAAACACTATGGTACAACAAAAAGGGTGTTGAGATATATTCAAGGAACTATCTCTTATGGGATTGAATATCAAAAGGGAAAACAAGCTACTCTAGTGGGCTATTGTGATAGTGATTGGAGTGGAAGCTTAGATGATATGAGAAGCACCTCTGGTTATGCTTTCTCATTTGGAAGTGGGGTATTCTCTTGGGCCTCTGTAAAACAGCACAATGTGGCCTTATCTACTGCTGAGACAGAGTATGTTAGTGCATCTGAGGCTACTGCTCACGCCAAATGGCTGAGATTCGTGTTGGAGGATTTTAGGGAAGAACTAGTTGGAGCTACACCTATCCTATGTGATAATACTTCAGCTATAGCCATGTCAAAGAACCCAGTCTTTCACCCAAAGACTAAGCACATCAACAAGAGGTTTCATTGCATCAGAGAAGCTATGCAAGCTGGTGAGATTGACCTAATCTACTGTAGGTCAGAGGAGCAGCTTGCAGATGTGCTCACTAAAGCACTACCTAAAGGCAGATTCTACTACTTGAGAAGTATGCTAGGGGTAATGCCAATGAACAGCTTAGGAAGGGATGTTGGTACTTAAGCTGTACACTAGGCATCTAGGTGGCTAAGTCTGAGACAAGTTAGCAAAGGAGATGTGCAAGCAGAGCTATGAAGATTCTGTTACAACAGAAAGCAGTGAGGGTATGTGTGAGCCTAACTTGGCGTCCAAGCTAGAAGAGCCGTGTGGGATGTGTGTGTGTGTGACTTCATAGTGTCATCACACTAACAGAATGTAATAGAGAATGTAATAGGTGTGTGAGTGTGTAATCAAGTGTAATTCAATCATTATTGAACAATCTCTCTCTGTCACAGTAGAGAGATCAAACGAATAGAAGCATAAATTCTCAGAAACAATTCATCAAACAGTTGGTGTGCAACAAACAATATCATCCTATTCTCTACCAAAATTAAACCAAGTTTTCATCGCCCGAAGGATTCATTCCTACATATAAGAACAATCAATTGAAAATTGAAAATGAAACCAAAATCAATCGGAGTTGAGGTCAAAGATCTTACCCGATTTGAGAAGAATCCACTTCCGATTGTGCTGAAGCTGCTGAAATCAACAAACATTTCTATTTAATATCTGCCAAACGCACAAAATTTTTGTGTGATTGAATAAATCACTTCTAATGCAGAAGCAAGTCCTACAGAACCAGACCCCAGTAGGCATAGACAATGACTATGACTCCTTGCTCCAACCTACATCTTTAACATATTTGTACAGATATCCTTACAGGTCTTTCAGAGAATTCAGTTATGCAAAATTTGTAATGGCTTCCATTTAGCATGTTAACCAAGCTAGTTCTTTTATAATAAATAAATAATAGAACCAAACTATTGTAATTGAACTCTATTAACCAACATAGCTCAAATTATAACTTCCTTTTTATCTCTAAATGGTGGCGTCAAGGCTGGCCAAAATGCCTTGATCTGCGTTTTTCAATTCTGAATCAATTGTCCAAATTTCTTTTCCAGCATGCATAAACCTACCAAAAGTATCTTAGTGATGCACACAGAAAAATAGAATAATTAACTTCAATAAATAAGATGCTTAATGGGCCAGAGTTTCGTGGGGACATGGTTCTTTGTACTGTCCCATTAGATGTAATTAAGAAGGGTTCCATTGAATTTGTACCAGAGCTTCCACAAAGGATGAAAGGGGTGGGCGGTGAGTGGGTGGGCGGTGGGGGGAGGTCCAGTAGAGGGAGAGAGAGACGCGGATCGGTTGGGTTGGGAAGGGGAAGGGGAAGGGTAAATAAAATTAGTTTAAATTTTTTAAAAAGAATTTTAATATATAATTTAATAAAATATAGCAAATGTCTTAATTGCTCCTACAAATTTTGTAATATTACTGCCACATCAGCACTTTTAACGGCATTAGTAACAGAGACTGACGGATGGTGCAACAGAGGTAATGGAATGCCTGTTCTGGGTGCAAACTGAGGCAAATTTCAGTTTTGGGTGCATTTTAAAATTCGCTGACTTATTCTGGGTGCATTTTAAAATTCGCTGACTTGTTCTGGGTGCATTTTAAAATTCGCTGACTTGTTCTTGGTGCATTTTAAAATTCGCTTACTTGTTCTGGGTGCATATCAAGTAATAAGCCTTAAAAGTAAATGAGAACAAAAATAAATTAGCGAAAATTAACAGAAAGAAATAAACCTTAGAAAGAAATTATTACCTTATGAATGGATTTGGGGATTGCTTGGGGGAAAGTGTATGCCGAGCCCGGAGCTTCCTTCGCTCTCTCAAATATCTTTAAGCGCTCTGCCATGTAAGTTGTAACCCTGGATTGGAATTCGCTTCATCAAACGAAGATATTGCACCGATTAGGTTGTGAAATCCGGGAATGGATGACTTCGATGGCTTCAAGGTCTTCGATGGGAGAAAAATAAAATTAATGTTAGATGAGGAAAAAATTCAAATCCAATTTTTGGAGATTTCATCAAAATGTCACTCAAATCACCTCTGTAAAAAAACTGGAAATAATAATCATGATTCATTAAATTATATGTATTGGTCATAAAACTGAATTAGATAACCTAGATGAAAAAAATTGGGAAATGGATGGCTGTAGAACGGGCTCCACAAATTTATTCAAAAATAGAACACTCATCAAATTTATTGCAAAAATAAAAACTATATAAAGGGGATGATAACCTTGTAGTAACCAAGACTCATACTAGGTGTGAAATTAGAAGAGACGGCAAGGGAGATGGTGAAATCTCTCTCACCTTCCTTTCATCTTCCTCATCTTCAAGGAGGTGGTCTCAAATCCTATGTCTCATCTTCTATCTTCCTCTCATCTTCCTCCCCTGAACATGTGGGATTGAACCCTTCCTCCCTCCATCTTTCGAACCCTCCCTCCCTCCCTCCCACGAGATCCAACCTCTCTCTCTCCCACGAAATTGAACCCTCCAGGCATCCCTCCTACGAAATCGAACCCTTCCTCTCTGGCGACTCGGGATTATTCAGCCAGTGGTGGTGGCTACTCATCCCGAACAGGTGAGATAGAAACAAAGGTGGATAATAGCAACATAGATCTAGTCTTGTAGTACCCCACTGGTTTAGATCTAGTTTCATAGTTCGATAGTGTCTTCATAGTCAAGGAAATGAGAATTGCTTTTTTTGGGCAGTGAGAACTGGATGTTTTGGTCTGAAATTTTCATCAACCTATGCTCGTTTATGTCCTTATAGTTAGGTAGTGTCCTCATAGTCTGGTAGTGCCCTCATAGTCAGGTAGTGTCCTCATAGTCAGGTAGTGTCCTCATAGTCAGAGTAATGAGAATTGTTTTTTTGGGCAGTGAGAATTGGATGTTTTGGTCTGAAATTTTCATCAACCTATGCTCATTTCTGTCCTTGTAGTCAGGTAATGTCCTCATAGTCAGTGCAGTGAGAATTATTTTTTTTGGGCAGTGAGAATTGGATGTTTTGGTATGATATTTTCATCAACCTATGCTCGTTTCCGTCTTCATAATCAGGTAGTGTCCTCATAGTTAGTGCAGTGAGAATTGTTTTTTTTGGGCAGTGAGAATTGGATGTTTTGGTCTGAAATTATCATTACCCTGACTATGAGTGATACTTTTGGAAACTTTTCTTGAATGGTTGTGTATGTCTCGAACTCACGAGTTCATAGACAGGCAGCATGCAAAAAATGGAGCCCGAATGTGGGAGATACGGGTCTATAACCTTGATGGGCATTTTTGTAATTTTGGTAGGTAGATGTTTTGGGAAGATTTTATCTTCCTTTTCTCCAAATTTTTCAGATCACTCTCTCGTCTCTCCTTAAAATTCTTTTCCCTTTCTTCCATGAGAAACCAAGAACCCCCAAAATTTGTGATTTTGATTTTGGCGGCACGTGGAGCTCCTCCTCGAGCTCCGGCGAACACGAGATTTGAAGTTTTCGATGTTTCGGACCTGTTGGCGTAGGTTTCGAGTCAATCAGAGTTCATTTAGTGGTAGTTTTGGGCGTCCGAAGCTACATTTCTAGTTAGGATGCGTGTATATGTTCCGGGGTTTCGGGGGTTGGATTTTAGGTTTATAATTGTAATTTAATAATGACATGTATCGTTTTGACAAGCGTGGTGGCTCCGAAGGTCATGAGGAATCGATTAGCTAGAAATTAGGCTCGTTTGGGCCTCGAGGTGATGGGATTGTACTTCCTATATGGAAATGCATGCATATTATTATGTTTTCAGTATTTTATATTTACTTATCAATTTCAGGAATTATTCTTATGAGTCTCGGGAATTTAAGAAAATCATTATCCACTAATTTTTGGATTTAGTATTAATTTTGGTGTTCGATAATGTTTTGGGAAACTATTTGACAAAGGACTTGGGCTTAGGCTTGGGAAGGTAATTTTATGGATTCCGGCATATGAATTTTAGACTTAGGCCCGGGGTACATATTTGGGCTTAGGCTTGGGTATTTGATGATTTTGGGGTTTCGACCTAGGATGGTGGGTTAGGCTTTGACCTTGGTGGGAGGGTTGGTGGGAAATTCTCGGTGATGTATGGCAGGGAGGATTCCCTCATACACTCGGTATGGTATGAGCTATGTTCTGGAGGATTCCATCATAGGCTTGAAGGGATATTGAGCCGGGATATCGAGTTACGGCTCGGGATAAGCCGTGATATTGAGCTACGACTAGGGATGAGCTAGGTATCGAGTTACGGCTCGGGATGAGCCAGTATATCGAGTTACGGCTTGAGATGAGCCGGGATATTGAGCTATGACTGGGGATGAGTCGGGATATCGAGTTACGACTTGGGATAAGTCGGGATATTGCGATATGGCTTGGGATTACGTTTACGGTCGGGATATCAAGCTATGGCTAGGGATGATGGCTTCGGCCGGGTTACTGATATTGCGGGCACATGTAAAGATTGCATGGGTTCCACCGAGGTATTGTATTTACTTATATATGCGAATATTGATGCATATAAGGTTTGATAAAGAGGTGGAATACAGTAGCCGAGAGTTAAGCCGTTTGATAGGAGTTGACGACCACTTTCACGGACTTTGATAGGTTATCGATGCACCTGTGAGCAAATGTTCGTTACCGTGGTCAGTGGGTTGGTGTGGGCGGTGACCCGGATTGACGAGTTGTGATTGGTTCGCGCGAGTATGACATTTCAGCTATTTAATACTGTCTTGAGAGACGAGGTTACAGTTGCGGATATACGAGGCTGAGTGTCACACTATTTGATTTATTTTTATTTAATATCCTTCGTCTGACGGGTGGATGACGGTTCAACCAAAGTATAGGGGGGATTCTGCCGAATATTTGGTCGAATGCTCGTAAAGTGTTTCTAAGACAATAAGGGTATTTTAGGAATTATTTTGGGTTGTCAGATGGGAGCATGGCTTTTCTCGGATTTCGAGGGGAATTCGGGAAGTGTCCTATCATCAGGTACCACCTCAGCTGTCCACCTCAGGTACCGCCTCAGCTGTTCACCACGGCTGCCCGCCTTAGCTGTCCACCACGACTATCCGCATCAGATGTCCACCACCAATCAGCGCGGGTACCCGCTCTGAGGGTACCACCTCAGCCGTCCACCTTGGATGTCCACCTTGCCTGTAGACCCCCACAGATAGGCTAAGGTAATCAAAATTTTCGATTTTTCTAGATTCGACTCAAATGTCTGCAATGGTTCAACACCCCACCGAGATGAAGCTCTCGACTAGGGAGTTGGGGGGACTCCTGTTGATGGTCATAGTATTGCGAGCCGAATCTAGTAGATAATGGCAAACAATTGCTGACAAGACCTCCTTGGGACTCACTAAAGGCAAACCCTAGGGGCCCACCACGTGGTCCCATTGTCAGTCCAAGCTCACAAGGCCTACTCTAGGCTCGGGCCCAAGCAGCAAGGCAACACTTGGCTACCCAGGTACCACTCAACCACCTACCTCGGTACCACTCAACCGCCTACCCCGGTACCACTCAACTGCCTAACTCGGTACCACTCAGCAAGGCAGCACTTAGTGTTAACTGTAATTCATCTTATTGATACTCTGAAATTTATGAGCAATTTATCATCATTGTGTTCATAATTGGATGTCTTAGTGTTATTAGTTGTCCAAATATCAGCATTGCTTTTTAAATTATGGGATTCACTGCATTAGTGTTTGATATTAATTAGTTTGGTTTGCAAATCGTCTCCGAGTTGAGGTACTTGACTTTGCTTAGCAATAAAGCCTGTTACTGAATTCTGTATACTCTTGCACTGAATTCTGAAATTATTTTTCTATGGTGTGTTTGGTTTTGATGCATGACACTTATAAGAAAGTTATCTTAAACTTATTCTTTCTTAAACATGTATGTATAGAACATGTTCTCTACTAATTGGTTGTTGAACATTGTGCTAAAATAGGTAGGAAGTATATGATATGAGATATTAGATTTGGTATTTGCCTTAGTAAACTGTCGATAGTCCTTCAATTTTGTGCATGTCAAATAAAAACTTGGAGAAGGAGGATTTGGAAGTGTTTACTGTGGTCAGCTTTGGGATGGATCACAAGTAAATACGAGCCTTTTCAGTTTCTATTTTAGTTTTATCTGAAATCTGATAGTTACTCATTTATTCTAACATTGTGATTATTATTGGTCATGGTTATTTGATCCTACATTTCTGTCTAATTGAAAGTATAATAGCGTCAAATTTCCAATAAAAAACTTATTTGTTCAATTTAGTTCCACAAAGAAGCTCAGATTTTATGTATATTGTTTCTGTCTAACTCTTCATAATGTAGATTTTATTTGTTCAATTTAAATCAGCCCTATTAAATGAAACTTTTCCAACGGACTCCGTTATGGTGCAAAGAAAAATGAGATGAACATAAGCGATCTTCTCATCGAAGACGTCCATGATGATACAACAGATCATGAGAAAGAAATCACAAGTGTCGAAATGCCTCCAACAACACCATCTGCAATGTTGAAAGAAGTTCCGTTATCGTCTTCCGTAATTTCACCAGAAACTTCTTCACCAGAGATTTCCACACAATCACACATACAAAAGCGAGAATCAGCGAAAAAATCTTTCGCTTCTCCAAAAAGACAGCCAAAAAAAGGTAACAACTTACTAAACCAACCGTTTAAAATTACTGCATACAAATTGCATCATCAAACCATATATGGAGACATATCCCTAATTCACTTCAAATTACTTACTTACCGTTTGAAAACCATATATCTGGACATATTCCAAATTCACTTCGAATTACTTACATACTGTATGAAAAGTTTTTCTGCTTGAATGCTATATCTCGCATTGGTTTGTTGTTGATTTAACCTGCTATGGTATCTGCTAGCAGCCATTAAGGCACAATTTTTTGATTATAACTATGACCATGAGCCATTAAGAAGGATACACGTTTTGAAGCTTAACTATAACTATGGCTATCAAGCTTTTTCATATATTCTATGATATCATGGGATCAAATAATTTCTCACAAACTGAACTATGCAAATTAAACATCTTTCAAGTAGCAATATATTGGACCGGAGGCATTATTATGATTTAATAGATTCAGCAAAATTCATGCTTTGACTCTTTCATCCTTTGCCTTAGTAGTCTCTGGACTCAATTTAACTCAACTCACATCATAGCGAATTGACTAAGATTGGAATCATTTGTTGAGATACATGTTCTACAGTGTTTCTGTGCGCGCTCAACTGTCCCTTGAACTAATCACCATGCAAAAGTTCGGAGGAAGACGGCACAGAAGAATGAAGCTTAGCAATGTTATAAAAATGAAGGTCAACAATCAAGAACTTTCATGTACAGACTACATATTTTGAACAACATATTTTTAACCGTTGCTTTTTCATTTTTTGCCTCGATTTTGGACATATTCTACCTGTGCATAATAGAATGTACATTCTAATTAGCATATCAGAAGCAATTAGCCCTGTTGCTTTAATTTTTTTGCCTCAACTTTTCACAAATTCTATCTGTGCATATTAGACTCTACATATTTAGTTTACTATAAATTTTCTCGCTCATTCTTACATTTTTAACCCGCTCTATAACCCCCCCTAGCAACGTGCGGGCACCTGAACTTGTTATCTATACTAAAGTTGAATAATTGGTACTATACTTATGAATAGGACAGTGCCTTTTTTGCCTCCTTTTTTTCCCTTGTCGTGTACAGTGAAAGGACGGTTATGCCCTTAGTCAACATGTGTCTTTCTTTTCTTAATTCTCTCTCGACCTCACTCTACTCTCAATCTCAGTCTCTCTTCTCTCTCTAGTATTTCATCTTTGCTTTGTTGCTGCCCTTGGATGCTCTCTCTTTGCCTATGATCTTGCTGTTTCAGGTCAGTGTTTTCACTGCTTTATAATTTGAATTTTTTTTACCTGGGTTATGATTTAAAATGTTAAAGTTTGAATTTTTTTCATCTGGGTTATCTAATTCATTCATATCAGTTGTAGGAACAATACATAGAGTTTAATGAATCATGAGTATTATTTCCAGATTTTTTACAGAGGTGATTTGAGTGAGATTGTGATGAAATCTCCAAAAATTAGATTTGGATTTTTTCCTCATCTAACATTAATTTGTTTTTTCCCATTGAAGACCTCGAAGCCATCGAAGTCATCCATTCCCGGATTTCACAACCTAATCGCTGCAATATCTCCGTTTGATGAAGCGAATTCCGGTCCAGGGTTACAACTTACATGGCAGAGAGCGCTTAAAGATATTTGAGAGAGCGAAGGAAGCTCCGGGCTCCGCATACACTTTCCCCCAAACAAGCCCCAAAGCCATTCATAAGGTAATAATTTCTTACTAAGGTTTATTTCTCTGTTAATTTTCGCTAATTTATTTTTGTTCTCATTTACTTTTTAATTATCGGGTTCTGTTAATTCATTGTCGTTTAATGTGGAAAGTTTTCTCTTTTTTTGTTAATGGCTGAAAGAGTGTTGATTTTTAATCTGTTTCTGTGTAACCTTCGACCTTGAATTAGTTTTGGTATTTGAACTGAATTGGATTTAGAAGTTGTTGGGTTTTAGAGAAATTTTGAGGTAAAGCTTTGTTTTCCAAACTAATTTTTGTTTTTCAATTTAATTTTCCCAAAACTGATTGAAATTTTGGTTAGGGTTTTTTGAATCCTCCAAGCGGAGCCTTCAATATCCCAAAGCCTCAAAGCTAGCTCCTTTGAGGGTCTTGGGTTCTTTGTCTATTAGCCCAATTGAGGATGGATCGGCTGAGCAGTTTCTACAGCGCAATTTGATTGCGGATTTCATGAGGTTCAAAAGGGGTGTTGATGGAGGCACTGGGGAGTTGCAGACGGTGGTTGTTAGCTACAAAAAGAGGTTCCCTTGGTCTCTTCTGCGACCTTTTCTTCAGGTATACCCTGTAGAATTGGCTTTTTGATGTGGGTACTTTTGCTTCCTTATGAATTTTCTGTCTAATTTTTGGGTTTCTTCTTATTTAATGGTGCTGGTTGATTTGGTTTCAACCATTCACATTGCGGCTAAAGAGTATGTATCTCCTGAATCATTCTTATTTTTGTAATTGATTTTTTTTTTTTACTTTTATAAGTTAAGATGTAGTTGCTGTTGAAAGACTTTTTTGAATTTTGTATTTCAGCTTACTCACATCTTTGTAAAATCTATCATTCACTCAATATATATACTTGACTAGACCATTAGAATATAACTTATTTGTAACAGTTATCCTTCTCTCAAACCACTAGCATTACATTTCCGTAGCTAATGAAATATCATGAAGATAAACCGGTGTGAATGCTGGATGTGATTATGAGTCTCCAATGCATGCCAAGAGTGCAAGACACTTGCAGAAATGGTGCTACAGAACTGCTTAAGTTGAATTTAGAGGCATTTGTCAAAACTTATTTTCAAGGATATGTAGAACATTTCATTTTGGGTTCAGTCTAAGAGTAGTGTCGGAAGTTATTATTAACTTTTGGAGGTGGTCATAAGTTGATGTTTCTTAATCCATATGAGTAAGATTGATTGTCCTGGATAATACGATGTTGACGATGTTGATGATGATCTCAAATACCTTGTCCAAGTACTTTGAGATCCTCCAAAAGGAACATGAGAATAGGCTGGAAGAGCCCGAGTCTTTGAGATCGAACATACATCAAATATCTTCCTTTATGATTACGCATCTTATTTATTGGGCCCAATTGAAGTTAATTATTCTATTTTTCTGCATGCATCAGTAAGATGCTTTTGGTAGGTTTATGCTTGCTGGAAAAGAAATTTGGACAATTGATTCAGAATTGAAAAACGCAGATTAAGGCATTTTGGTCAGCTATGACGCCACTATTAGAGATAAAAAGAAGTTATAATTTGAGCTATGTTGGTTAATAGAGTTCAATTACAATAGTTTGGTTCTATTATTTATTTATTATAATA
Source organism: Oemleria cerasiformis (assembly GCA_037349345.1). Taxonomy (NCBI): domain Eukaryota; kingdom Viridiplantae; phylum Streptophyta; class Magnoliopsida; order Rosales; family Rosaceae; genus Oemleria; species Oemleria cerasiformis. The sequence continues at coordinate 8,571,848 of JAZGTL010000003.1, read as the reverse complement.
GAACTAGCGTGGTTAGCATGCTAAATGGGAGCCATTACAAATTTTGCATGACTGAATTCTCTGAAAGACCTGTAAGGATATATGTATAAATATGTTAAAGATGTAGGTTGGAGCAAGGAGTAATAGTCATTGTCTATGACTACTGGGGTCTGGTTCTGTAGGGCTTGCTTCTGCATTAGAAGTGAATGATTCAGTCACACAAAACTTTTGTGCGTTTGGCAGATATTAAATAGAATTGTTTGCTTTGAGAGGTCCAAAATAGCTGGCTTTCGTATTCGCAGTTTATCCGGATTTTCGAGGAAGGTTATTCGGACCCGGAATTGGGTCTCTGGTTTTCTAAATCGCTTGGCGAAATTAGGTTTGTTATTGTCCTTGGAAATTTAGTATGTGTGTTTTGGACACTATATTTTTAGTATTTTGAATATTGTGTTGAGTGTTTTAAATATTTGAATTTTGAATGCCTATTTTCAGAGTCATGAAAGTGTGGTTGGAGATGTATCATGGCATTCTGGGAACGAGAATCTGTTGGGGTTCGTCGGGGATGACTATCAATTGAGGATATGGGATTTGCGCACAACCCAAACCCAGCATTGTTTTAAAGCTCATGAGTAAGAGGTGACACTAATTTGAACAATCTCATTTTCTTAATAGTGGGTTTTCACTCTATTTGTAGGACTTTGCACTCACAAATCACATACCTTTTGAACCACACATGTGCTTGAGAACCCACAAAAATATTTTTCCATGCATTTTAAACCTCTATGTGGTATTAATCGGTGATTGAGTTACGTTATTGAGATGGATTTTGTGGGCTGATTTTAAAATCATGCATGTTGCTTTTTAAGAAGGATTGAGGAAGAAATTGTTGGAGTTTAGAGATATTTTGAGGCAAAGCTTCGTTTTTTAATTTATTTAGAATTTGATTAAATTAGTTAAGAGTTGTGTTAGTTAACTGATTTGAATGATTTTTTGTTGTTTTGGTTCAATGCTTGATGAAGGTATCTTGCTTTGGGATGCGTGCAATCACTACTTCCACTTCACAGCGCCATGGCGGCAGCGAGATTGACGTCGTCGGTGAGCAAACCATCGAGGAGTAGCCGAGTGCTCTCACAATGTACTTTCTGCTCCACCTTTGATAAAAGTGCTTTCTTTCTTTACTGTGAGTCACTTTTTGCTTCTACCACCGTTGTAATATATAAGTGTGGAGTTCGATATTTAATGACTGACGCGTGTATGAAGTTAGAAATCACTGCCATAATTAACCCTAAGCCTGAGGTAGCTAGGGAGAAAAGTACTTCACTATCCAAGTTGCATGTCACTTTCTCTTTTCTCATTAACACATTCAACCCCAAGGGCTATATAGCTAAGCTAGTTCGAAGAGGGGTTTGGTTTTGTGGCCATATCCTATATGGCTTCATCATCTTCTCTTTATTGCTTTACCAATTGGGTGAAAGGCTTTGTGTTTTTCTTCAATATTGTGGCTTGCCTTTTCTTTAGCTATGGCTGCCATGGAAGAGTAAATGCAGCCTCAACTCCAGCTGTGAAAGTGAATAACAATACCTACAAGTTGGAAGACGCAGTTAATTTCCATAATGGGCGGGCCTTCAAAGTCATCAAGAATGCCATTGATGGCAAGAGCTACCTACTCATTCAGGTAACTTTTTATCTTCCTACAAAAAATTATCGCGAATTAAAATACTCTTAAAACAGAAAAACTCCATTTTGTCGTAAATAATATTGTGTATGATAATTTTTTTCAAATCGATCATCGGTCATTTCCGAATCTTGTAAAAAGAAGCTCTTGGTTGGTGTTGGATTTGCTTTGCTTGTTGACCGATATTTTTTATTTTATTTTACTGCATATTTTACTAATTTTTCTTATGGTAACTTCTTTGGGATTAATAATGAAAATACACTAGAACAATTCAAGGATGCCGGCAATGACAAAATATTGCAACTCAAGGATTAAATCGTTTGTTATCCCAGCAAGGACAATATTATTTTCCAGGTAATGCTTGTTCACCCTTTATATTCAGTCAATGAGAAATAAAATAGACCAAATTACAGTTTACTACCTTGTGTTTTAGTTGAAACTACAGACTTGTGCTTGTTTTTTCAAATCTTTTAGTTTACTACGCTGAACTTCCTATTTTGTTTAAACTGGAGCCCTTCGTTATATTTTCTATTAATAGCCTGTTAAATACTGATGTGTTCAAATTTGGGTTCACATTTAGCTTATGCAGACAACCAATAATTTTAGGGCAAATTACATAGAACCCCCCAAACTATAGGGGTCATTTCAAGTTCATACACAAACATAAAAAATTTAATCTATGTACCCAAATTATCAAAATACATCATCTAAGTATCCTCCGTAAGTTAATCTGTTAGTCAAACCGTTAAATGCTTAAGTGACAAAGAAGATCCCAATTTTTATGATTATAATAATCCATATAAGCAAAAATAATAATAATAAAATGCTTATAAAATTTTAAAACAAAAAACAAAAGATAAATAGAAGGTTTAAAATTAAAAAGGAAACCATAAAAAAGAAAGAAAAAAAAACTCAGACATCTCAAACCCTCTACACACAACAAACCCATCCCCTAACCCCATCGACTCACTCCCACCCCACCCTTTTTCCTCCTCTATCCGCACCATATACAGAGCCTCCAATCGCTACGTACATCGCGCGTGAGACGACTCCGGTTGAAACTCTAGGTACAAATGAGATTTCAATTCAATTGAGATTACACAGCATAAGACCCAGATGAAACCATATGAACAAAGAATTCATATATATAATCCAGAGTTTTAATTCAAAGAAAAGACAATGAATACAACTTGAGACGAAGATTAGAGATTAGAGAAAAGGTCTGCTTGAACTCCGGCTACTACGACTCTGACATTCTTGCCCCTGTTGCCGACGGATGCGACGTAATTTACCCATATCTGACGTTCTCCCCCAGAGTTTACCCAGATCTTGGAAGGAAGACACAACAATGAATGTCTTAGTCTTGCTAATTGGTATGCTTTTCTCAAGCTGCACAATGTACCCAACCTGGAATTGGTTATCTGGGTCTTGAGCCTGGTACTTCTTCTTTTTCCTGACCTTCCTCTTGTACTTGGGGTGTGGGGTGAGGCGGGTGACTTCAACGGCGATGGTCTTGTCGTTGGTGGCGCAGACGACTCGACCTTGAAGGTATTTCAGGGCTCTGATTGGGGGGAGGAAAGTGAGGCGTTGTGGGGTTGGGAAGGCGAGAAAGGAAGTGGGTTTGGTGAGAAAGGGGGTTGATGAGCCATGGAGGAAGGGGGTTGAGAAAAGCTTTTTTCAACGCCACAGGGCAGTAAATTGTAATTTTCCCTTGAATATATCCTTTATTTTTTATCAAATTTTTTATCCAATATATGAAGTTAATACTCCATTTTGGTTAAATTTTCGTAATCCCGAAAATGCACATGCTGAATTAAGTTTTATAATAGAAAAAAAATTAATAACTAAGGGCAACATAGTAAAAGAGAGGAGTTGAATTTAGTTATATTTTCCTTAATGCCAAAAATGTCCTTACTTACCAGAGTTTTATGATAGGAAATAATTTAATAACTAAGGACAATCTAATATATTACGGGTAAAAGGGTAACATGAATATTGAAATTTAAAAGATATAGATATTTAATTGTTATATTTTTGTATCTTAATTATTCAAGAACATTTTTGGATTTTTAAAGCAATCAACATTATTTAATTCTTTGTATTTGGTTATTACAAGTAGGGTGGGCACGGTTTGGATCAATGCGGATTTCATCAAAATCCAAATGCAAATCCAAATCGTTAAAATATTAACGATTGGATAGGGTTTGAATTTTCAAAAAATATAATTGAAATCATCCAAACCGTTATTAAAGGTTTGGTTTGCATCGGTTTGGACAATTTATGCATAAAATTGTCATGTAATTTGCTCACTAAAAATACTTTTCTAAAACATAATTTTCTTCCAAAATTCCACATTTCTCATCAAAATTTCATTTATTCACTTCAAAATTCTATTTATTCACATGAATAATTCATTCAAACATATCAACAAATTAAAAATTTCAACAGTTTAAACTTCAAAATATGTCGGGTTAAGTTTAAATATAATTTAAATTCCAAAATAGCACAAAATGGGTAATGATTAAGTGAGGTAGGTTATGTAATGAACACTTACATTAACATATTATAAGGTGAAAGATATTAACTAACAAAAAATATAAATAAGTAAGAACCTTAACTGTTCCGTTTGGATTCCAACGGTTTAAAAAAAATATCTAAAACCAAACGTTACTAATCGAATTAGTTTTCGATTTAAATGGATTTATGCCAACCTCTAATCATAAAGGCATTCTTTGGTTGTATTTTCTTCCACATACCGACATTCATTATTTTTTCAATTACCAAAGCAAACCAAACTCCAAGAACATGGAACTACCATCATCCTTTTGATGTGGTTTCTTTTTTCATTTATTTCAAAAGTAAAATATAAAAATTAAAAATTATAATCACATTTTATATATTAAAAATTATAGATTGACACACGCGTTTATCATAAATTTAAGTGCACTTAAAGTCGCACGTAGTGTAGTGTGGTATGCAAATGTCTCGCGCACGCATGTGCCAATTTGCTATTGTGCTGTTAAGTCGTGCATAGCGTGCCGAAATGTCTCTCGCAGGTGCATAGCATTGGTAGGCGATTCTCGGAAACTATGTGCCCGAAGTGCTACTTGTTTGGACTCCTGCGTCGAACGGTGCGTGGGTTCCTTGCATTCCGATTATTTTGCTCCTTAGCAGTGCTTAGCTCATTTTGTTCCCTCCATTCCGATCATTCGCAGATCACCGTTTGCCGGTTGCTAGTTAGTGCGGGACGCTTCACCGGCGAATCATCCATCCGTACGTTGAAACTGCGTGTTGTCGACTTCTGGTCCCATAGTTTGCGCGCCGAGGCTGGACATCTCCACAAGTGGATGCCTGGGGTGCATCGGGCCGCGTTGGAACTAGACCAGATCACCGAAAGGTCGATTCCGAGGTTGGTCTAACAAGACTGACGCGAGAAGGTCCGGTAGGTGGGTCGACTTAAGAAGTCGGGCCGTGAGACTAGCGGTGACGGGTGGTAGGTCACCGGTGGCGAGCGGAAGACCGGTAGGAGGAGCTGTGTGGCATTCAGCTAGCGACGGCGGGACCGTGGGTCCCGTGACGAAGGAAGCATGGGTGGCCAGCTAGAGGGCTTACCGCTGCGCAGTCTCCTCGGTGCGGCGAACTTGCTGCTCTCTTGCGCGGGATATGCTCGTCTTGCTGGATCTTGCTGATCGTCGTGTTCTTTCCATTATTCTAAGTTTTTTTTTTTTCGAAGAGCGATGAATAAAAACAATAATTTGATAAGACAATAAGGGCTTTTTAGATCGAAGAGCACGCTTTGAGAATTTCTCAACTCAACTCTCAATGAAAGCACCAACTGTTGATGTAGAAATTATTAGGATTGAAATTAACCGTTCAATCCCTACACACAGAACAATAGACAACTGGGGTTAATGTTGAATCACAAGATAGGGGGTACAACCAAGAACGCTCCGATGCCTAAGTCAGCTCAATTGTAGAGGGAAATTTGAATAGCGACTTATGAGAATCATTGTGAGATACTTGAGAAGTTAAGGCCTCTATTTATGGTGGAGACTTGGGGGTTTTCAGAGCTTTTGATTGGTTGAAATAAGTTGTAATGAATAAGAAAGAAGTTGTAATGAATAAGTAATCATAGTTAGGAAATACTTAGTATTAACAATAAATAATTTGCTGAGGAGTTATTTATTGTTGGTCGGAGGAGAGTTCTAATTAATAAACAAATTCTTTAGGAAAGAAAGTTTATTTATTAACTGACTTCTAGTTGAAGAATAATTCTCATGCATATATTGTTCATAATTATTGTGATATAACTCATATTAATCAATATATTTAGCTGATAAATATATTTAATTAATGTGCGGTAATTATATGCCAATAATGACTATCAAGGGCATAGTAGTCATTATGTAAATTATGAGCTACGTGGCAACTCCACAAATTTTGGACGATTCATGGGCCCACATGGATGATTTGCAATAAAATGTTAAAAAACAAATTAAAAACGAGTACACCTAACCAATCTTAAAAAGGATCGGTTGAAGAATGACGATGATTGATGCAAGGTCGCCCGAAGCCCAAGCTGAGTAAGGCCCATGCCTTGGGTCTCAATTTATGAAAGGCCTCAATTCTTGAACGATACTTTAACATATGTGTTAATTCAATTAAAAAATACTTTTGGATAGTTTGAATCAAATATTATTGCCAAAATGCCAATAGTATTTTTTTTTTTAAAGCCCAAATGTTCATTGATTACTTTTTAACAAAAAAAGACCACATGTATTATTAGGCTTTTTACAATTTTTTGCAAGAGTCATATTTAGTTTAAATAGATCCATAGTTTATTAGTTTTATTGGTAACGGGGAAACTAAATAATATATAAAAAAGGACATGGAAAGTAAATTTTCTCTTTCATTTGATCATATTATATTTTCTGTAAGAATAGGATATAAAGTTTGTTTTTTGAATCATATTATATATAGTTTTGTATTTTAGAATGTAAGATAATTATTAATGATAATTTTTCACCTATGAAATAACGTCCTATTTGCAATTATTTTCTCCTTAAAATGATGGATAAAACTGTAGAATCGCCTTAAGCCTCATTCTCCGTTGCAATGGCCCTGAGTGGAACACATTGCTAAAGAAGTTCTAGTAGGAGAAGGCAAATTCGAAAATAGGTTGGGATGTTTTAGAGTTTTTGAAACTATATACGGGCTGGATAAATCAAGACAATGGAGCTTGGGATTTTTGATGTCTCAACTGTGCCAAGTAGAAGCATTCAATGGAGCACAAGGTTTTCAAGAGGCCGAGAAATAAGAAGGTATCATCGAAACAAATCTGATAGCTGAAGATGAGGTGAATGAGTTTACTATGGCTCTCAAAGAATGAGATCGAGTTTTCGGAGAGCGTTGTGAGAAAGTGCATAGAGTTCATTGGAGAAGCCAAGCGTGCTAAGCTCAGAGAGAGTTTGAAAATTTTGCATGTTGTTGAGTTGGAGCTTCATATTAACATGATCAATTTGCACTAGGGCCAACCTGGGAAAATAGCAAGGGTGATTGAAGAAAACCAATCGAGATCTCATGAGGAAAACTAGAAGCCCGAGATGGATCAAGCCACAATTTCTGCTGGAATTGTGATGTGCAGGGCAGAGTGCATTTTGAAAATTCCTATGCCAGTTGGTTTAGATAAATAATGAAATAAACCAAGACATTGAGGCTTTCATATCTATCTTAGCACCTGACATAGGAATTTTCAGAATGAACTGTGCTCTGCACTTGTTGCACATCACAATTCCAGCAGCAACTGTGGCTTAATCCCTCTCAAGTTTTTGATTTTTGTCATGAGATCTCGGTTGGTTTTCTTCGATCACCCTTGCTTTTTCCAAGGTTCGAACCAGTGCAAGTTGATTATGTCAATATTAAGCTCCAACTCAGCAACATGCAAAATTTTCAAACTATCCCTGAGCTTAGCACGTTTGGCTACTCCATTGAACTTCATGCACTTTCTCACAACGCTTTCCGATAACTCGATCCCACACTCTTTGAGAGCCATAGTAAACTCATTCACCTCATTTTCAGCTATCAGATTTGTTTTCCTGATACCTTGTTGTTTCTTAGCCTCTTGAAACCCTTTTGCTTCGTTGAATGCTTCTACTTGGCACAGTTGAGACATCAAATCCCAAGGCCCACTATCTTGGTTTATCCAGATCGTTTATTGTTTCAAAGACTCTAAAACGTTCCAAGCAATTTTTGAATTTGCCCTCTTGCTTTAGCTTCTTTAGCAATGTGTTCCACTCAGGGCTGTCACAACGGAGAATGAGGCCTAAGGCGAATCTGCATTTTTATCCATCGTTTTAAGGAAAAGATAATTGCAAATGAGACGTTATTTCATAGGTAAATAATTATCTTACATTCTAAAATACAAAATTATATATAATTTAATTCAAATGACAAACTTTATATTATATTTTTACAGAAAATATAATATGATAAAATGAGAGTTTACTTTGCATGTACTTTCATATACTATTTTGTTTATTCGTTACTAATAAAATTAATAAACTATGGATCGATTTAAACTAAATATGACGTTGCAAAAAATTGTGAAAAGCTTAATAATATGTCTTTTTTTTGTTAAAAAGCAGTCCATGAACATTTGGACTTTAAAATAAATTACTATTGGCATTTTGGCAATAATATTTGATTCAAACTATCCTAAGGGCCTCAAATAAGTTTATAATAGACTATTTTTTAATTTAATAACACATGTTAAAATATCTTTCGAAAATTGAGGCCTTTCACAAATTGAGGTCCAAGGCCTAGGCCGGGGCGGCCTGACATCAATCATCGTCATTCTTCAACCAAACCATAATAGTCATTATGGATCATTTTTAAGATTGGTTTGGTGTTCTCGTCTTTAATTTGTTTTTTGGGAAATTGATGGAAATAAAACATTATCCACAAATTTATTCAAAAATAGAACACTAAAAAATGTGTTTACAAAAATAGAATCTATATAAAGGGGATGGTAACCTCATAGTAATCAGCTGGTGAAATCTCTCTCATCTTCTCTCATCTTCCTTTCTTCCTCCATCCCTCCCACGAAATCAAACCTTCCCTCCCTCCCTCCCTCTTTCGAACCCTCATTCCCTCCTTCCCACGAGATCGAACCTCCCTCCCTCCCACGAAATCGAACCCTCCAGGCCTCCCTCCCACGAAATTGAACCTTCCCTCTATGGCGACTCGGGACTATTCAGGCAGAGGTGGTGGCTACTCGTATAGAACATGTGAGATAGAAACAAAGGTGGATAATAGCAATATAGATCTAGTCTTATAGTGGCCGCTAGTTTATATCTAGTCTCATAGTCCGGTAGTGTTCTTATAGCTAGGGTAATGAAATTTGTTTTTTTTGGGCAGTGTGAATTTGATGTATTGGTATGAAATTTTTATCAACCTATGCTCGTTTATATTCTTATGGTCAAATAGTGTCCTCATAGTCCGGTAGTGTCCTCATAGTCAGGGTAATGAGAATTGCTTTTTGTGGGCAGTGAGAATTAGATGTTTTGGTCTGAAATTTTTATCAACCTTTGCTTGTTTTTGTCCTCATAGTCAAGTGGTGTCCTCATAGCCAGTGTAGTAATAAATTGTTTTTTGTGGGCAGTGAGAATTCGATGTTTTGGTTTTAAATTTTCATCAACCTATGCTCGTTTCTATCCACAATAGTCAGGTAGTGTCCTCATAGTCAGGTAGTGTCCTCATAGTTCGCTAGTGTTCTCATAGTCCGGTGGTGTCCTCATAGTCCGGTAGTGTCCTCATAGTCCGTTAATGCCCTCATAGTCCGATTGTGGCCTCATAGTCAGTGCAGTGAAAATTGCATTTTTTGGGCAATGCGAATTGAATGTTTTGATCTGAAATTTTCATCAACCTATGCTCGTTTATGTTCTCATAGTCAAGTAGTGTTCTCATAGTCCGGTAGTGTCCTCATAGTCAGTGTAGTGAGAATTGCTTATTTTGGGCAGTGAAAATTGGATGTTTTGATATGAAATTCTCATTATCTTGATTGTGAGGACACTACCGGACTATAAGACTAGATCTAAACCAGTGAGGCACTATAAGACTAGATCTACAAATTCGCCATGGTTTCTATGGTCTTGTACCCAATCATCTTCCTGACCTCACACATCCAAATTCATCTTCCTCTCTTCTAGACTGGTTATTTACTTTAATTTCTTGAATGCCCAACACTTGTGGTTCATCTACTTTAACAAAAATCAAACATAGGGAAGATGAGAGGAAGATGAGAGAAGATGAGAGAAGATGAGTGAAGATGAGAGGAAGATGAGAGAAGATGAGGGGATGATGAGAGGATAATAGAGGATGATTGAGGAAGATGAGAGAAGATGAGAGGATGATGAGAGTATGATGAGAGGATGATGAGAGGAAGATGAGAGAAGATGAGAGGAAGATGAGAGGGAGATGAGAGAGATTTCACCAGCTCCCTTTCCCTCGCTTCTAGTTTCATACCAAGTTTGAGGCTTGGTTACTACAAGGTTACCATCCTCTTTATATAGGTTCTATTTTTGTAAACGCATTTTGGAATAAATTTGTGAAGAATGTTCTATTTTCATCAATTTTCTTTGCTTTTTTAACATTTTATTGCAAATCATCCATATGGGACCATGAATCGTCCATAAATTGTGGAGCTGCCACGTATCTCATAATTTACTTAACAACTACTCTGCTCCGATCAATAATAAACATATTTATCTAAATATATTAATTAATATGAGTTATATCACAATAATTATAAATAATATCTCCATTATAATTATATTTCAACTGGAAATCAATTAATAAATAAATTTCCTTTCCTAAATGATTTGTTTATCAATTAGAACTCTTCTCCGATCAATAATAAATAATTTCCCAACGAATTATTTATTATTAAAAGTCAAAACTAAGTATTTCCTAACTAGAATTACTTATTCATTGCAACTTCTTTCAACCAATCAGAAGCTTCGAAAAGTGAGGCGACATCTCATATCCTTTTCGAAAAGTGAAAAGGGTATGAGAAGTCTTGGTAAAAATTTTAGTGACGTTATGCTTCAGATTTTGGATTGGAGAACTTGATATGTTGAATTAAAAAGCATCTTCGCCCGATGAAAGCAGTGTAATTTCGTCGGGCGAAGATGCTTTGCCTGACAAATTATGTACTTCGTCAGGCAACCGTCTGACCCACATGACATTGGAAATTTCCTAACAATCCTATAACCGCACCCACCCACCCATAAGACATTGGGAGGACACAATCATTACCTGATGGAATAGTCAAATATGCAAACCCGGAATTTGGAACTCCCTTCATAACCAAATGATAGGGAGTGGCAATTGTAAAGAGAGTAGAACTAAGAGACGTTTTTCCAAATACTTTCCAACCCTTAATTTCCTACCCTTTCCAAAACTCGAGACTCCAACTACCCCTCATCTCTTCTTTTGCTCCATCAACACTTAAAAACTTCTACGCATGTCATCATCTTTGTCCTATGCCTCCGACTGAACCTGCTGCTACTTCCTCCTCATATCCTCCTCCATGTTCACGTCATGGAGAGTGATCTCCTCTCACTCATCCACCTCCATATCTGTAAGCTGAGACGCTCCCGGCTTTGATGGAAGAACAGCTTTCCAAAACCTTGATCTGCTCCGGGTTTAGAGTCTCAAGGAGCAGATCGCGCTTTAAATAATGCGGGTTGTCGTCAATCAACACAAATACACACATCATCTACTTTGAAATTATTGTCTCACACAAAGTTATTCAAACCATTTTGGAACATGCATTTTCCTCGTTTTCCCTTTTCCAATTTGAAATCCAACAAACCAAGTTGTCCCATCCAAAATCCGAAGCACATCACCAGAATTGATACCAGGCAATAATACAATTTCAAGGGTTGGAAATGGTTGAAAAATTAGCTTGGTTGAAAAAATAGTATATATAGAACTTCGAAAAAGAACTTGGGGGTCCGACGCTTGCGCGACGAATTATTGCAATTTTGTCAGGCAAATACGTTCCATATTCGGTACACGCTAATTGAATAATGGATCAATTCTGCTTGACGAAATTGCAAGTGTTCGTCGGACAATATTTACTTGATTGATTTTATATTTAATTACTAAACAACAGTTTTAAATACTTTGCAAAATGAATCAACTGATCTAACTGTACACATTTATTGTACGTACTCATAGATTGCCTGCGCCGTAAATTCCAAACACTCAGGCTCCCATTATTGATCAGCACTGGTCGATTCATCAATGATGATTGCATACCCAATGCTTGCAAAGACCTCTGATCGTCATGGGCAAAATCACAACAATCAAGCCACTCTTAAGATTTCCAAAATTCATTCCCAAACCCAACATCATATCATCCACATTATATTACATAAATAACATATGTATTGGGCTGTCTGAGAAAGCCTAAAAGCTAAAGTTTTATGTATGTACATTATGTATATATTGGCAATAGAAACATTGGCACACCTCACGTGAAAAATATACTATATAAGCATATATATATATAACTAACGATCCACTCACAACCGCTACAATTCCCAAGAAGTTGGAACCCAACTACTTGATCTCTTCTCCACATTGACTATATGCACAAAGAAGAGCACATACAAATCCAAGCAAACATCCAAGTAAACATCTCCATCTCTTCTTGGTTAATCTGCCCAAAAACAGAGGCCCAACTGAAAGCATGACAGACGTGGCCCAACGGCGACTTCAAAAAGCCAAAAAACACAAATGTCGCACTCACCTGCCGACTCATCTTCATCTTCAACACATCGCCGACTCGTCTTGGCACGCCCCACAAACTTATAATGTGATTAAAAACATCCCCAACTAGTTCCAAAGGTGCGATATTGTCAACTTTATGGATAACAATCGCTGTGATGAGAACTTAAAGGCCGTCTTGCATGTCGCTCTCACAAAATTCGAGTTCGATTTCGTCTATCTCCCCGTGGATTTTAAGCAATACTGGTGCCGCAATAGGGTTGCCAATCTCTGCTACGCCTTTGCCAACTTCACAACCCCATTTGATACCGTTAGATTTATCAAAAAACTCCACCAGAAACATTTGGGGGTCGACAATAACAATAAAAATCGTGAAATTACGTTCGCAAAAGTCCGAGTTAAAAAAGAGTCCTCCACCTTTAAGATTTTAATTGAAACCTGGACTTTTGTGATGGTGATTTCACGATTTTTATTGTTCTTATCGACCCCCAAATGTTTCTGGTGGAATTTTTTGAAAAATCTAACGGCATCAATTGGGGTTGTGAAGTTGATGAAGGCGTAGCCGAGATTGACAACCCTATTGCGGCACTAGTATTGCTTGAAATCCATGGGGAGATAGACGAAATCGAACTCGAATTTGGTGGGATCAGCATGCAAGATGGCTTTTAGATTCTCATCACAGCGATGGTTACTCCAGAAGTTGACAAGATTGCACCTTTGGAACTGGTTGGGGATGTTTTCATCACGTTCTGGGTTTGCAGGGGGTGCAAAGACGAGTCGGCGATGTGTTGAGGATGAAGATGAGTCGGCAGGTGAGTGCGACATTTGTGTTTTTGGGCTTTTTGAAGTTGCCGTTGGGCCTCGTCTGTAATGTTTTATGTTTGGCCTATGCTTTTGGGCAAATTGACCCAAGAAGAGATGGAGCTGTTTGCTTGGATTTGCATATGCTTTGTTTCGAGCATGTAGTCGGTGTGGAGAGGAGACCCAGCGGCTGAGTTCTAACTTTTTGGGAATTCTATCGGTTATGAGTGGATCGTTGGTTAAAAATATATATATATATATATATATATATGTGCTTATATATTATATTTTTCACGTGAGATGTGCCCATTTTTCTTTTGCCAATATATATATATATATATATATATATATATGTATATATATATATATATATGTATATATATATATAGAACTTTAGGCTTTCTCAGTCGGCCCAATACATATATATATATATATATATATATTTTTTTACTAGAAATACCTAATTTATTAATTCAATTCGAATAGAAACACCAATGTCCTTGACATTAAACAACCCCTCTGGTCCAAACTCTAACCATGTATGGTGTCCTCCCAACCGATTAACATAGTCAGCAATCGCATTTACAACCGTTAAATGCTTAAGTGGCAAAGAAGATTCCAATTTTTATGATTATAATAATCCATATAAGCAAAAAAAATAATAATAAAATGCTTATAAAATTTTAAAACAAAAGATAAATAGAAGGTTTAAAATTAAAAAGGAAACCATAAAAAAGAAAGAACAAAAATCTCAGACATCCCAAACCTTCTACACACTACAAACCCATCCCCTAACCCCATAGACTCACTCCCACCCCACCCTTTTTCCTCCTCTATCCGCACCATACACAGAGCCTCCAATCGCTACGTACATCGAGCGCGAGATGACTCCTGGTGAAACTCTAGGTACAAATGAGATTTCAATTCAATTGAGATTACACAGCATAAGACCCAGATGAATAAAGAATTCATATATATAATCTAGAGTTTTAATTCAAAGAAAAGACAATGAATACAATTTGAGACGAAGATTAGAGATTAGAAAAAAGGTCTGCTTGAACTTCGGCTACTACGACTCTGACATTCTTGCTGCTGCTGACGGATGCGACGTAGTTTACCCTGATCTGACCTTCTCATCCAGAGTTTACCCAGATCTTGGAAGGAAGCGCCACAACAATCAATGTCTTGGTCTTGCTAATTGATATGTGATCTTGGAAGGAAGCGACACAACAATCAATGTCTTGGTCTTGCTAATTGATATGTTTTGACAAGCTGCACAATGGTCCCAACTTGGAATTGGTTATTTGGGTCGTGAGCCTGGTACTTCTTCTTCTTCCTGACCTTTATGCGCTTAAAGTCGAACGTAGTGTAATGCGGTATGCAAATGTCTCGTGCACGCATGTGCGAATTTGCTATTATGCTGTTAAGTCGTGCATAGCGCGTCGAAATGTCTCTCGCAGGTGCATAACGTCGGTAGGCGATTCTCGGGAAATATGTGCACGAAGTGCTACTTGTTCGGACTCTCGCGTCGAACGGTGCGTGCGTTCCTTGCATTTCGATTATTATGCTCCCTAGCAGTGCTTAGCTCATTTTGTTCCCTGCATTCCAATCATTCGCAGATCACCGTTAGCCGGTTGCTAGTTAGTGCGGGACGCTTCGTCGACGAATCATCCATCCGTACGCTGAAATTGCGTATTGTCGACTTCTGGTCCCATAGTTTGCGCGCCGAGGCTGGACATCTCCACAAGTGGATGCCTGGGTGCATCGGGCCACGTTGGAACTAGACCGGATCATCGAAAGGTCGATTCCGGGATTGGTATAATAGAAATGACGCGAGAAGGGCCAGTAGGTGGATCGGCTCATGATGTCGGTCCGTGAGACTGGCGGTATGCGGCTAGCTACGGTGGGACCGTGTGTCCCGTGAGGAAGGAAGCGTGGGTGACCATCTAGAGTGCTTATCGTTGCGCATTCTCCTCGGTGCGGCGAACTTGCTGATCTCTTGCACGAGATATGCTTGTCTCGCTGGATCTTGCTGATTGACGTGTTCTTTCCATTATTTGAAGTTGTTCTTTCGAAGAGCGAAGAATAAAAACAATAATTTGACAAGACAATGAGGACTTTTTGGATCAAAGAGCACGCTTTGAGAATTTCTCAACTCAGCTCTCAATTAAAGCACCAGTTGTTGATGAAGAAATTATTTGGATTGAAATTAACCGTTCAATCCCTACACACAGAACAATAGACAACTGGGGGGTTTCAATAAAAAACTCTCGGATACCTAAGTCGGCATTGTTGTGGGAAATTTGAATAGCGACTTATGAGAATCATTGTGAGATACTTGAGAAGTTAGGGGATGCCCTCTATTTATAGTGGATACTTGGGGGTTTTCAGAGCGTCTGATTAGTTGAAAGAAGTTGTAATGAATAAGTAATCATAGTTGGGACATACTTAGTATTAATAATAAATAATTCGCTGAGGAGAATTCTAAATAATAAACAAATCCTTTAGGAAAGAAAATTTATTTATTAACTGACTTCTAGTTGAAGAATAATTCTCATGTAGATAATGTTCATAATTATTGTGATATAACTCATATTAATCAATATATTTAACTAGTAAATATATTTACTTAATGTGCGGTAATTATGTGCCAATAATGACTACCAAGGGCAGAGTAGTCAATACCTAAATTATGAGCTACGTGGCAGCTCCACAATTTTTGGACGATTCATGGGCCCACATGGATGATTTGCAATAAAATGTTAAAAAAACTAATTAAAGACGAGAACACCAAACCAATCTTAAAAAGGTTCCATAATTAGTATTATGGTTTTGTTGAAGATTGACGATGATTGATGCAAGGTCGCCCTAAGCACAGGGTGACTATGGCCCATGTCTTGGGTCTCAATTTGTGAAAGGCTTCAATTTTTGAAAGATACTTTAACATATGTGTTAATTCAATTAAAAAATACTTTTGGATAGTTTGAATAAAATATTATTGCCAAAATGCCAATAGTATTTTATTTTAAAGCCCAAATGTTCATTGATTACTTTCTAACAAAAAAAGACAACATGTATTATTAGGTTTTTTACAATTTTTTTGCAAGTCATTTAGTTTAAATAGATCCATAGTTTATTAGTTTTATTGGTAACGGGGAAACTAAATAATATATAAAAAAGCACATGGAAAGTAAATTTTCTCTTTCATTTTATCATATTATATTTTCTGTAAGAATAGGATATAAAGTTTGTTCTTTAAATTAAATTATATATAGTTTTGTATTTTAGAATGTAAGATAATTATTAATGATAATTTTTTACCAATGAAATAACGTCTCATTTGCAATTATCTTCTCCTTAAAACGATGGATAAAACTGTAGAATCGCCTTAAACCTCATTCTTTGTTGCGATGGCCTTGAGTGGAACACATTGTTAAAGAAGCTAAAGCAGGAGAAGGAAAATTCAAAAATAGCTTGGTACGTTTTAGAGTCTTTGAAACTGTAAATGAGCTGGATAAACAAAGACAATGGAGTTTGGGATTTTTGATGTCTCAACTGTACGAAGTAGAAGCATTCAATGGAGCACAAGGTTTTCAAGAGGCCGAGAAATAATAAGGTATCATCGAACGTAAATCTGATAGCTGAAGATGAGGTGAATGAGTTTACTATGGCTCTCAAAGAGTGGGATCGAGTTTTCGGAGAGCGTTGTGAGAAAGTGCATAGAGTTCATTGGAAAAGCCAAGTGTGCTGAGCTCAGAGAAAGTTAGAAAATTTTGCATGTTGCTGAGTTGAAGCTTTATATTAACATGATCAATTTGCACTAGTGCCAACTTGGGAAAAGAGCAAGGGTGATTGAAGAAAACCAATCGAGATCTCATGAGGAAAACCAGAAACCCGAGGTGGATCAAGCCACAATTGCTGCTGGAATTGTGATGTGCAGCATGTGCAGGGCTGAGTGCATTTTGAAAATTCCTATGCCAGGTGGTAAGATAAATAATGAAATAAACCAAGACAGTGGGGTTTTCATATCTATCTAAGCACCTGGCGTGAGAATTTTCAGAATGCACTCTGCCCTGCACTTGTTGCACATCACAATTCCAGCAGCAACCGTGGCTTGATACCTCTCGGGTTTCTGGTTTTCTCATGAGATCTCGGTTGGTTTTCTTCGATCACCCTTGCTTTTTCCTAAGTTCAGACCAGTGCAAGTTGATTATGTTAATATAAAGCTCCAACTCAGCAACATGCAAAATTTTCAAACTATCCCTGAGCTCAGCACGTTTGGTTACTCTATTGAACTTCATGCACTTTCTCACAACGCTTTCCGGGAACTCGATCCCACACTCTTTGAGAGCCATAGTAAACTCATTCACCTCATCTATCATATTTGTTTTCGCTGATACCTTGTTGTTTCTCGGCCTCTTGAAACCCTTGTGATTCGTTGAATGCTTCTACTTGGCACAGTTGAAACATCAAATCCCAAGGCCCACTATCTTGGTTTATCGAGACTGTTTATAGTTTCAAAGACTCTAAAACGTCCGAAGCTATTTTTAATTTTGCCCTCCTGCTTTAGCAATGTGTTTCACTTAGGGCTGTCACAACGGAGAATAAGGCCTAAGGCGAATCTACATTTTTATCCATCGTTTTAGGGAAAAGATAATTGAAAATGAGACGTTGTTTCATAGGTAAATAATTATCTTCATTCTAAAATACAAAACTATATATAATTTAATTCAAATAACAAACTTTATATCATATTCTTAAATAAAATATAAGATGATAAAATGAGAGAAAGTTTACTTTGCATGTACTTTTCATATACTATTTAATTTCTCCGTTACCAATAAAACTAGTAAACTATGGATCAATTTAAACTAAATATGACGCTTGCAATAAAACTAGTAAATTAAGGGCCTCAAATAAGTTTATAATAGACTATTTTTTGATTGAATAATACATGTTAAAGTATCTTTCAAAAATGAAGGCCTTTCACAATTTGAGGTCCAAGGCCTAGGCCGGGGCGGCCTGGCATCAATCATCGTCATTCTTCAACCAAACCATAATAGTCATTATGGATCCTTTTTAAGATTGGTTTGGTGTTCTCGTCTTTAATTTGATTTTTTGGAAATTGATGGAAATAGAACACTCTCCACAAATTTATTCAAAAATAGAACACTAAAAAATGTGTTTATAAAAATAGAATCTATATAAAGGGGATGGTAACCTCATAGTAACCAGCTGATGAAATCTTTCTCATCTTCCTCTCATCTTCATCTCATCTTCCTCTCTTCCTCTGTCCCTCCCACTAAATCAAACCTTCCCTCCCTCTTTCGGACCCTCATTCCCTCCCTCCCACGAGATCGAACCTCCTTCCCTCCCACGAAATTGAACCCTCCCTCTATGGCGACTCGGGACTATTTAGGCAGAGGTGGTGGCTGCTCGTCTAGAACAGGTGAGATAGAAACAAAGGTGGAAAATAGCAATATAGATCTAGTCTTATAATGCTCACTAGTTTAGATCTAATCTCATAGTCCGGTAGTGTCCTCATAGTCAGGGCAATGAGAATTAGATGTATTGGTCTGAAATTTTCATCAACCTATGCTCGTTTATGTTCTTATAGTCAGGTAGTGTCCTCATAGTCAGGGTAATGAGAATTGCTTTTTGTGGGCAGTGAGAATTGGATGTTTTGGTATGAAATTTTCATCAACCTATGCTCGTTTCTGTCCTCAATAGTCAGGTAGTGTCTTCATAGTCCGATAGTGTCCTCGTAGTCCGGTATTGTCCTCATAGTCCAGTAGTGTCCTCATAGTCAGTGCAGTGAGAATTGGTTTTTTTTTTGGCACTGCGAATTGGATGTTTTGGTCTGAAATTTTTATCAACTTATGTTCGTTTCTGTTCTCATAGTCAGGTAGTGTTCTTATAGTCCGGTAGTGTCCTCATAGTCAGTGCAGTGCGAATTGCTTATTTTGGGTAGTGAGAATTGGATGTTTTGGTTTGAAATTCTCATTACCCTGATTATGAGGACACTACCGGACTATAAGACTAGATCTAAACCAGTGGGGCACTATAAGACTAGATCTACAAATTCGCCATGGTTTCTATGGTCTTCTACCTAATCATCTTCCCGACCTCACACCTCCAAATTCATCTTCCTCTCTTCTCAATTGGTTATTTCCTTTAATTTCTTGAATGCCCAACACTTGTGGTTCATCTACTTTAACAAAAATCAAACATAGGAAAGATGAGAGGAAGATGAGAGGAAGATGAGAGAAGATGAGAGGATGATGAGAGGAAGATGAGAGAAGATGAGAGGATGGTGAGAGGATGATGAGAGGAAGATGAGAGAAGATGAGAGGAAGATGAGAGAAGATGATAGGAAGATGAGAGATATTTCACCAGCTCCCTTGCCCTCGCTTCTAATTTCAAACCAAGATTGAGTCTTGGTTACTACAAGGTTACTAGCCTCTTTATATAGGTTCTATTTTTGTAAACGCGTTTTTGAATAAATTTGTGTAGAATGTTCTATTTCCATCAATTTTCCTTGTTTTTTTAACATTTTATTGCAAATCATCCCTGTGGGACCATTAATCGTCCAAAAATTGTGGAGCTGCCACGTATCTCATAATTTACGTAACGACTACTCTGCCCTTAGTAGAGTTAAATATATTTATCTAAATATATTAATTAATAGGAGTTATATCACAATAATTATAAACAATATCTCCATTAGAACTATTCTTCCAATTGAAAATCAATTAATAAATAAATTTCTTTTCCTAAATGATTTGTTTATCAATTAGAACTCTTCTCCGATCAATAATAAATAATTTCCCAGCGAATTATTTATTATTAAAAGTCAAAACCAAGTATTTCCTAACTAGAATTACTTATTCATTGCAACTTCTTTCAACCAATCAGAAGCTTCGAAAAGTGAGGCGACATCTCATACCCTTTTCGAAAAGTGAAATAGGTTTCGAAAAGGATATGAGATGTCTTGGTATAAATTTTAGTGACGTTATGCTTCGGGTTTTGGATTGGAGAACTTGATATGTTGAATTATAAAGCAGCATCGCCCGACGAAAGCAATGCAATTTTGTCAGGAAAACTTGCTTTGCCCTACAAATTATGTACTTCGTCGGGCAACCTTATGACCCACATGACATTGGAAATTTCCCAACAATCCTATAACCGCACCCACCCACCCATAAGACATTGGGAGGACACAATCTTTACTTGAAGGAGTAGTCAAATATGCAAACTCGGAATTTGGAGCTCCCTTCATAACCAAAAGAGAGTAGAACTCAAAGGCGTTTTTCCAAACATTTTCCTACCCTTAATTTCAAACCCTTTCCAAAACTCAAGACTCCGGCCTTCATCTCTTCTTTTGCTCCAACAACACTTAAAAACTTCTACGCATGTCATCATCTTCGTCGTATTCCTCTGACTGAACCTACTGCCACTTCCTCCTCATATCCTCCTCCATGTTCACGTCATGGAGAGTGATCTCCACACACTCATCCACCTGCATATCTGTAAGTTGAGACGCTCCCGGTTTTGATAGAAACACAGCTTACCAAAGCCTTGGATCTTCTTCGGATTCAGAGTCTCAAGGAGCAGATCGCGCTTTAAATGAAGAGGGTTGTTGTCAATCAACACAAATACACACACATCATCTACTTGGAAATTATTCTCTCACAAAGTTACTAAAATCATTTTTGAACATGCGTTTTCCTCGTTTTGTCTTTTCTAATTTTAAATCCAACAAACCAAGTTCTACCATCCAAAATCCAAAGCAAATCCCCATAATTGATTCCAAGCAATAATGCAGTTACAAGGGTTGGAAATGGTTGAAAAATTAGTTTGGTTGAAAAAAGAGTGTATATAGAACTTCAAAAAAGAAATTGGGGGTCAAACGCTTGCGCGACAAACTATTGCAGTTTTGTCGGGCAAATACGTTCCATATTCGGTACATGCTAATTGAATAATGGATCAATTTTGCTTGACGAAATTGCAAGTGTTCGTTGGACAATATTCACTAGATTAATTTTATATTTAATTACTAAACAACAGTTTTAAATACTTTGCAAAATGAATTGACTGGTCTAACCATACACATTTATTGTACGTACTCATAGATTGCATGCGCCGTAAATTCCAACACTCAGGCTCCCATTATTGATCAGCACTGGTTGGTCGATCAATGATGATTGCATACCTAATGCTTGCAAAGACCTCTGATCGGCATGGGCAAAATCACAACAATCATGCCATTCTTATGATTCACAAAATTCAGGCCCAAACCCAACATCATATCATCCACATTATATTACATATATAATATATGTATTGGGCCGACTGAGAAAGCCTAAAAGCTAAAGTTTTATGTATGTACATTCTGTATATATTGGCAATAGAAAAATGGGCACACCTCACATGAAAAATATACTATTTAAGGATATATATGAATATATATATATATATATATATATATATATATATATATATAAAACTAACGATCCACTCACAACTGCTACAATTCCTAAGAAGTTGGAACCCAGCTGCTTGGTCTCTTCTCCACACTGACTACGTGCACGTTACAGAGCACATACAAATCCAAGCAAACATCTAAATAAACAGCTCCATCTCTTCTTGGTCAATCTACCCGAAAACAGAGGCTCAACAGAAAGCATGACAGACGAGGCCCGACGACGACTTCAAAAAACCAAAATGCACAAATGTTGCACTCACCTGCCGACTCATCTTCATTTTCAACACATCGTCGACTCGTCTTCGCACGCCTCACAAACCTTGAACATGATCAAAAACATCCCCAACTAGTTCCAAAGGTGCAATCTTGTCAACTTTTTGGGTAACCGTCGTTGTTATGAGAACCTAAAGGTCGTCTTGCATGTCGCTCCCATCAAATTCGAGTTCGATTTCGGCTATCTCCCAATGGATTTTAAGTAATACTGATGTTGCAATTAGGTTGCCAATCTCGGCTACGTCTTCGTTAACTTCACAACCCCAATTGATACCGTTTGATTTATCAAAAACGTCCACTAGAAACATTTGGGGGTCGATAATAATAATAAAAATCGTGAAATCACCATCGTAAAAGTCCAAGTTAAAAAAGAATTCTCCCCGCTGAAGATTTTTGTTGAAACCTGGATTTTTGCTATGGTAATTTCACGATTTTTATTGTTCTTGTCAACCCCCAAATATTTCTGGTGGAATTTTTTGAAAAATCTAACGGCATCAATTGGGGTTGTGAAGTTGACGAAGGCGTAGCCGAGATTGGCAACCCTATTGCAGCACCAGTATTGCTTAAAATCCATGGGGAGATAAACGAAATCGAACTCGGATTTTGGTGGGATCGGCATGTAAGAGGGCCTTTAGGTTCTCATCACAGCGATGGTGACTTAAGAAGTTACCAAGATTGCACCTTTGGAACTGGTTGGGGATGTTATTCATCACGTTCTGGGTTTGCAGGGCGTGCGAAGATGACTCGACGATGTGTTGAGGATGAAGATGAGTAGGAAGGTGAGTGCGACATTTGTGTTTTTGGGCATTTTGAAGTTGCTGTTGGGCCTCTTTTATCATGCTTTCTGTTGGGCCTATGTTTTTGGGCAAATTTGACCTAGAAGAGATGGAGCTGTTGACTTGGATGTTTGCTTGGATTTGCATATGCTCTATTTCGAGCATGTAATCGGTGTTAAGAGGAGACCAAGCGACTGGGTTCCAACTTTTTTTGGAACTCTAGCGTTTGTGAGTGGATCGTTGGTTAAATATATATATATATATATATATATTATATTTTTCACGTGGGGTGTGCTCATTTTTTTTTGCAAATATATATATAAATAATGTATATATATATATATAGAACTTTAGGCCTTCTCAGTCGGCCCAATACATATATTTATATTTGTTACTAGAAAGACCCCATTTATTAATTCAATCCGAATAGAAACACAATTGTCATTGGAAAAGACCTTAAACAACCACTCTGGTTCAACCTCTAACTAGGTATGGCGTCCTCCCAACCTATTAACATAGTCAGCGACCACATGGGCTGCCATGTTACAACCCCATAGGGCAAACGCAAAAACAATTGAAATAAAAGAACGCTTTAGGACCTTAATATCATGCATCACATTATCGATGGACTCCTCGCTCGCATCATTGCTGAGCAACGACACAAGTAGTTGAGAATCCGTCTCCACAAGTTCCTATTGCTGCTCAGTAGCAATGCAAGCCTCTAGCCCGAATCGCCCAAGCCTCAGCTTGAAGAGCAGTCTGACACCGTAAGCCACCCACTCCACTGGTACCCGCAAATGTGGCAGGGCAAGACCGTAAGACCCAACCAAAAGAACCCACCTGTCGCTGCACAGACCAGGCCCCATCGTTGTTGAGCTTAACTGTCCCTAGAGATGGCCTCTGCAAGACCGTAGAGAGGCAGGCCAACTGTTGTGCCTGAACACGAGGTCCCTAGGAGACCGGCTCCACATCAGCAGCTCGAGTTGCAATGTACTCGGAGAGTTGCTCAACAACACAATAGATTCCCCTGGCGTCTACACTACCTCCTGAAAACACATCAGATTCATGGCCTTCCAAATCCTCCAGCATCCAAAAGAAAGAAGCTGAAACACTCCCTGTACATCATCCACATTCTCAAACATCTGTGTCAACACACCCCAGCAATCCCAAAAAGAAAGCCCATGAACCTGTCAGTATCCATCTGGAGAGGGCTCCGAAACCAAAACCTTTGCAAACATACATGTAAATAGTATGTGAGCTGCAGTTTCATCATCCTCAACACACAAGGGGCACACATTTTCAATTGGAACCCGACTACGCACCAAATTGTCTGATAGCAAGGAAACCCGGACAACACCGCCAGATAAATTGACATATCTTTTTAGGGACCTTCATCCTCCATATCTGTTTCCAGGACTGATCATGTGCTCCCATATTACTAGATTCCCCACCACCTCGGCGGGACAACTCCCTATTTCGTTCCATTTTCGTTGCTAGTACACATCCTGAATGCACATTAAATGAGCCATTCTTGGAAAAATGCCATACTAACTTGTCTGCGGAGCCAAATTTACTCTGAGGCATAGATAAAATCGCACTAGTATCCTCAAGACTAAACATCTGATCCATAAGCATTGTCCTCCACTCACAACAAGACGGAGATAATAAATCAGCAACCAGAATTGGAGTTAAAGGGCTAGAGGACCTTACTTTAAATGGACTCACTGTAGGCAACCATGGGTCTTGTAGCACAGTTATATTTTCAGCATTCCCAACATGCCACCGAACACCTGCCTTCAATAATCGCTGCCCTTGTTGAATACCTTTCCATCCCCAAGTGGACCCGGCCTAGTCCTTCGCACTCAAGAACCCATCAGAAGGATGATACTTCTCTTTGAGCAGCCAGGCAAGGAGAGAAGAAGGATAAGAGATGGTACGCCACCCGATCTTCGCAAGCATGGCCAAGTTAAAGCACCTGAGGTCCTGAAAACCCTGCCCTCTGTTACACTTTGGCGTGGTAACCTTATCCCAAGAAGCCCAATGAATGCCACGCTGCAAATGCTGCTTCCCCCACCAATACCTAACCAAAATACGCTCAATATCCCTACATACACCGACTGGAATTTGGAAACAAGACATGGCATAATTAGGCAAGGCAAGAGCGATGGCTTTCACCAACACCTCATTCCATGCCATTGACAAAAATTGTTCCGACCACCTTGGACCTTTACTTCCACTCTATTTCGAATATCTTCAAATACGGCCTTCTTAGAAGCCCCAAAATCTGCTCAAAGTCCCAAATACTTTCCAAACTCCTCCTTCCTACTAACCCCCAACACATTCACAATCAGGTCTGGAGTTTGCATAGGGCAATCGACACTAAACAGAACTGAGCTTTTATCATAATGAATCATATGGCCTGAACTAGATTCATAAAGCTGAAGAGCCTCCTTAATACATACAACATCCTCCACAGTTGCCTTCGAAAAAAGCACCAAATCATCTGCAAAACACAGGTGAGTTAAACTGAAGGCACCATGAGCTACCGGTATACAATGTAATGCACCCACTTCCTCCTCAGAATTGCCGAGAGTCCCTCATCACAGAAGACAAACAAAAAAGGGAATAGAGGATCCCCCTACTGTAATTCTCTAGTTGGGTGGAAACTTCTCGTAGGCCCACCATTCACCAAAATGCTAAAAGAGGTCGTAGATATACACTCCATGATCCACTGACAGAAAATCAGACTGAACCCCATCTTCCTCATTATAGCCACCAGAAAGTCCCATTCTACACGATGATAAGCCTTTGACATGTCAAGTTTCAACATCATGTCCACCCCCTCCTTCCCACGCTTAATTCTAATAGAGTGAAGCACTTCATGAATCACAAGAACATTGTCAGTTATCTGCCTTCCGTGGACAAAAGTTGATTAGGCCGGATTGATCACTTTCACCGTTAGCCTCTTCAACCTGTTAGGAAGCACCTTAGATAGAATTTTATACATGACATTGGACAAAGAGATCGGCCTCAGCTGAGTCATAGATTGGGGACTGGCAACCTTTGGAATTAGCACCAAATAAGTATAGTTTACCATCTTACACAGATCACCAGATTGAAAAAAGGAAGATACAACCCGAATCACCTCATGCTGAATCACCTCATGCCCAATAAAACCCCAAATCACCTCGCGTTGCCTCATCCACTAGAACCAGAGCATCGTCGAAAACCCAGGGCTGCATGTCCATGACCCGGCTCATGTCTTTTAGGGTCACGAACCTTGCCAAGAAATGCTTCTCCAATCACATTAACAGCCACCCCCTCCAATCCCTTCCAAAGACCTTGGAACAACAATACAAAGGCATCACAGTGGACTGATTTGTGCGTTAATACCTCCGCCACGATACAGTGCTGAACCCTAAAGGGACGTCATCCGCCTCCTCAGTCTCCACGTGAGTTCCCCTCCGCTCCTTCACAGAAAGCCGAATGCCATCCCCAAATCGCTAGCCCAGCTCATCCATGGTCGTCCCTCGCAGTAACTTAAAGACCACACAAAACATACCTGCTCGCCGTCAAGACAGAAAATGAACACTGACAATGTTTGTTTGTTCTTGTGTTGCGGCGCCGCCAAACTCTTAAACCCAAGCAAACACGTAACTCTCCTTGCGAAAGACTTTGCGGGTTTCAAGAATGTTCTCTATCTCTAATTAACTAGAGTCCCCAATACGTATATTATATATGTAATATAATGTGGATGATATGATGTTGAGTTTGGGCCAGAATTTTGTGAATCACAAGATTGGCCTGATTGTTGTGATTTTGCCCATGCCGGTTAGAGGTTTTTGCAAGCATTGGGTATGCAATCATCATTGATGGATATATAAAAGTTTAACCTTTAGGCTTTCTCAGTCGGCCTAATACACTTATTGTATATGTAATATAATGTGGATGATATGATGTTGGGTTTGGGCCAGAATTTTGACACTTATTGTATATGTAATATAATGTGGATGATATGATGTTGGGTTTGGGCCAGAATTTTGTGAATCACTAGAGTGGCTTGATTGTTGTGATTTTACCTATCCCGATCAGAGGTCATTGCAAGCATTGGGTATGCAATCATCATTGATGGACCGACCAGTGTTGATCAATAATGGGAGCCTCAGTGTTTAGAATTGATTTTTGTGGAAAGTGTATTGGATGCTTTTGGGTTCGTGGGTTTCTGTAGATGTGAAGAAGAGAGGGAACCGACATAGTTTTTTGTTACGATTCGCACAGACGCCGCCAAACTGTTGATGTATAAAATGTACAAACTTAGACCGAGAAGACATGCACGCATCAAAGATACGCACGCCGAGGAAAAAAGAATCATACCTTGTTTCTAGGCGACAGAGAAAGCTCGCCGGAAAGCGCACCATCACATCGACCACAGTGAAAATCGCATCGGAAATCACCTTGACAATTTGGCAGCAACTCCGTTGTTGGTAAAAATCAATAGTTAACAGTGAAAGCAAGCACCTCAACTATTTATAGGAAACCAAGTCAGACCAACGGTCGGGAAGGTGAAAGGTTGCTATTCAGATCACCACAAGGAGAAACGTGCACTACATGCAGAGGGTAGAAGCCCCCCGACTTGCCCTACTTACATAAACAAGCCACCTTATTCGATACCTTGCCGATCGGCCACTGATACACCGACCGATCTCCAAGTAAGACTTAGCGATCATACTCATCACCGGTTCACCAATTATGCAAGCTACACCGATCAGCCTCTACCCTACAAAGACTGATTGGCCTCTCAAAACAAACCGAGGCATTTACATTCGACAAGACCAATCGGCCTAAACATTACCACCAAGCTGAAATGTCAATTGTACTGAAAAATTCCAACACCTGCTAGCACCGACCATTCACTCGGTTCTAACCCTCGCCTTGCGGACTTAGGGTACTAGAGGTATCTCTCCCCACCGAGTCTGGAACAAAGTAACATGTCCCCAACCAAGGAAATCAACCTCGGTCAAGAATTTGGGGGACTTTCGTTGACACTATATTGGACCAGACTCAGTGGGCCACACACAAGCAGCCGAAAATCATAAACCAGGCCCAAGCCCAACAAACAGGTCCAAATACTCAATGGACCTAACCCACAACCAAATAACCCCACAGGCTAACAATGCACTAACACGTGGATACATATCCACCACCCATCTGGGTGGCACGTGTCAACACCACAATAGAAGTGCATTTGTCCCACATCAAAACTATTCATCAAGCCTCCATCAACCGTCAATACAAAAGGGAGGCACATTTCCCAATGAGGTAGCTAATATTCACTATTCACCCTTACTCTGTCAAAATTACCACTTACCACATACCTCTTACAGACAACACACTAACTTGGGCGTCGGAGACCTTTTAGGCAGGCACCACATCGGTGCGTATCCCTAACCGATGTCCAATAGTTCATCTTTTTACAGGTCTTCCAAATAGCACGTGGCATGCAGTGATTGGACAGAGTGCTACCTCTAAGTTGGTACATTTTGTGCATCAACAATGTTTGATGAATAAGATGATTTTATGATTTCAAACAATTTTCTAAATGAATCGAACGATATAACCGTACACATTTATTGTACGTACTCATAGATTGCCTACACAAAAAATTATCCAATTTTAAATTCTCAGGACTAGGTAATTGTGCGACACGATTCGACAATTGCAAAACAGTTTTTTGACGATCGGACAACTTTAACTCTTCAAAACCTAACGATTTTCGACGGGCGAGGTCTAGGTATGTGAAACCACAAATTTAACGGTCACGATCTTGAAAATTCCTTCGTCGGGCCTGATTTTTACATTAACCAAATTTTCAAAAAGAAAATTAACTTTGGCCGACGAACTCGTCGGGGAAGACTACAAAATTTTGTTGGGTAATGTACTCATTTCGTCGCACAAGGTTTAAAAAATTAGCACAATTCTTTTTGCGAAAAATCAAAATTGTAACCAAAATTTTGGTGAAAAAACAAAAGATGTCTCTTCAATTTTTACAACGAAATTGTCAACCATTGCCCAACGAAGTGCACCGTATCAATTTGCCTGACGAATTCATTAAATTTTGACTGACGAACCGTTTCGTCAAGTAAAGCTTTCCATCCAGAATAAGAGATCGCGACTCGTCTTTTTCTTCTTCTTCCTGTTTAAAGTTCAAGAAGAGTTCAAGTTCAAGTCTTGATAGTATGCCTTAGTACAACCTAAGTTCTTTGAAATCCTTATCCTTTGTTCTTTAACCCTAAGCCTAGCTGAATTACAACCCTTAATTGAAGACCTAACGGGTCTTATGGGAAATTATGCTTGGAGTTGAAGTATGTATCTACTTTCTTAATTTTCAATTCCTTTCATGAGATCTATTTTTAAAAATTATCGTTCTTTCATTCATAATTCATATGTGATTATATTTGATTTCCTTTACATAGCTTCCATCACATATACTTGATAAGAGTGTAAGTCTAGGATTCCTGTGAAAATTGAGAGTTTCCTAGTGAGGATTATAGTCGAGGAGAAATCTTTCTAAGGCATTTGGATGTAGTTATATTTAAGCTTGATTACTTAAAGTTTTGGCATTCACATTTAACACATGATACATTCTTGTTTATGGCATACCTTTAGTTTAGCAATGCATGATAGACTTACATTGGTTCTTATTAATTTTCTTAAGAGTTATGTTCTTATTGTTTTTAGTTGTTAAGTAAAACGTTTGTGGGAATCGTAACTAGTAAATCCTCATAAGACAAAACTCCTCCTACTAGGGACACCTAGGGGTTTAAATGTTCTATTTTAAATAAGATTGAGTCTTTTTTTAGTTTTTAATTTTTATTCTGTGTTTTGCTCAAGGACTAGCAAAAGATAGGTTTAAGAGTATTTGTTAGGTCATAATTTATACAAATTTTATATATGATTTAATTCCCAACTTATGTTTTGTTAATATTTTGTTCTACGCAATTTGAGAAAATAATATATTTGTGAGAAGTGTGCAGAATTAGATAGAACTTGGAATTATGAAAATTTGAGGGAAATAATCATCTCAATCGGAATTGTAACGAAGAAGTTATGAAAGGAAAAGAATGCCCTCCAATTATACAAAGCCATTTGGTGGGGTCCCAATCCAAATAGCCCAGCCCAAAACAGCCCAGCAAAGGCGCCTCACCTTTCGGCCAGCGCTCATCGAACTAGATAGAAGCCACTCCTCGCGCGCGCCTCTCGAATTCCAGTCTCCCAGCCTTTGCCAGCGCGTTGACCGCAAGCTCTTGACCTTCTATTTCGGTGGCCGACCAACGAATCTGCTCCAGAAGACTTCTTTAGTTGTCCTGCGAGTTTTCTCCTTATTTTGAGGGATTTCAAGTGTGTGTTCACACTTGTCTCCATGTTGAAAAGGGATTTCAACTCTATTTCTTAAGGGAATATTATTTCTAGTCCTTTCATGTTTAGGAAAGGTTTTTAATTAATTTTCTTTGTTATTTAGAAAATATTTTCCTTATAGAATTCAATATAAATTTCTATTTGTTTGATGATTAATATAAATAGAGGTCATATGACCTTGTAAATGGGGGGGAATCGAAATACGTAGAGAGCAAAAACACTTGTAGTTTTCTTTTTAGGTTAGGGCTTCTTGAAGACCTAGCCATGGTTATCCTTTAATTTGATTTTGGCGCTTGGTTTGATTATTATGTTTGTCTTATTGTGTTAAATTTATTGTTTAAACTGATATTATTTTATGTTCTTAAACTTGATCACTGTAATTGCATAAATTATAGATGACTTGCATCGAGAGGTTAAGTTAAGCAATAACCTTGTAATTTAACTCATGACATTCTTAGAATTGCACATCACTTTCTAGAGTTAGTGTAGTGTCATCAAATTTCTTTTGTACTTAATGCTTTCTTTTGTGTTATAATCGCTTAAGAGAGGTGACATAAATTTAAGAGAATTATTGCATAATTGACTAGAAGTTTAGTGGCTTAAGAGAACTAAACGTACAAGTAAGAAGGAATGAATGTGAGAGTGTGGGCTTAAGAGGCCTCTTGCATGGGCATTAGACCAAGTAGCAAACATGGTAATTGAACCTTGCAAATCAAGTTAGGAAGTAATTGTGGTTAGTGGTGGATTGAGTGTGTTAACTTACTGTCTTTATTAAT
Organism: Oemleria cerasiformis; assembly: GCA_037349345.1. Lineage (NCBI taxonomy): Eukaryota > Viridiplantae > Streptophyta > Magnoliopsida > Rosales > Rosaceae > Oemleria > Oemleria cerasiformis. The sequence continues at coordinate 8,540,873 of JAZGTL010000003.1, read as the reverse complement.
TGCCTTATTTATGTTCTTTAAACCCCCATGTGTGTGTGCGTTTGTGTTTTTATTTTATTGTTAATAAGTCTTTTGAGTTAATTAAGTAATCTATGTAATTAAGTGGAACATAATTAAGACAAGTCCTTGTGGGATTCGGCCCTTACTTATTTGCTATACTATCTTCACGATTTGTGCACTTGCAAGGTTAAATTGAATAGAATAGGCTTCAAATTTATGGTGTCTAGTTTATCCAACAGCAGCTCATGCTGTGCAAAGGCATAGGCTGTCTTATTTCCTTCGCGGCTTTGGAACTTGATATAGGACACTTCCCAAATATGCATTAACCACATTGCATCACTTACCAGGATGCTATTCTCACCCCAACCATTTTCGCCTCCTGCAAAACTCGCACCACCTAAATGGCGTCCACCTCCACCATAGCATCATGTAGCCCTAACCGTTGAACGAACACCAACTCTTGGCACATGAACAGGGCACACTTGGAGTCCTCCAGTGTTGAAATCGTGAGATCCTCCCTTGTTCACCATTTGTACTTTATCAAATTGAGTCCTCCAGCCTCGCCCGATTCCTCCTCCATGATTGATGACGATTGGACCAGCGAGTTGGTCGTCTCGCCAACACACTCCATCTCTGAAGGTCGTGAAATCCCTAGAGAGTTCAATGATAGCACCACACAATCGGCAATTCGGCGCCAATTGTGGCAGAAAAGAGCCGCCGCCACCACGCCTTCTTCACAAGAAGAACGCAACCCTAACCCTAGCAGAGAGGGATGGATTCTAAAATTCCCTTCAACACAATTTACGTATGGTGTGATGGATATTGAATGTGTATAATCTCTTCCTAATTGGAATTAGTTTGTTATTTGAAATTGGAATTGAATTTATGGAATTATAATTGGAATTGAAATTTTGGAATTAAAATTGGAATTGGAATTGAATTTGGAACTGAGTTTATTTTTTGGAATTTTTAGAGTTTTTGGAATTTTTGGAATCTTTGGTAATATGGTTTGGGTTTTTTATTTTTATTTTTAGAAATTTCAATTACAATTGAAATTGGAATTGAACTAAAATTTATTATTAAAAAACTAAAATTAGGTAGTTTAATTTTATTTGTGTGAATTCATATTTAAAAATTAAAAAATTTGGTGGTTTTTTTTTTGAATTTATTATTAAAAAATAAAATTAGGAAGTTTAATTTCATTTTTGTGAATTTATTTTTCAAAAATTTAAAATAGGTGGTTTTATTGTTTTTTTGTGAATTTACTATTTAAAATTAAAAAAAAAATTGGTTTTTTTAATATTTTAATTTATTATTCAAATTTAAAATTTGTTGGTCTTATTTTAATTATTTTAAATTTCTGATTGTAGATGTCGCGCCCACTGATCAAATCCAACACCCGCCACGTTGCCACCGCTGACCACGCGGAGGAGGATGCACCCCTGCCAGGGTAGCCTCCACGACCAAGTCCGATTAGGGCCCCGTCGACATTACGTAATCCGTGCGACCTAACGTGCGATCGGCTCGTCGACGCCAAAGAAAGAAACGGGGGGAACCACGTCCTGACCTCGAGACATCACATGCTGAATCAAATGAACAAGCAAATGGGGATGAAGTAATCCCCAAGGGTGAGTTGACTACTTTGTAAATTTAAAAAAGCGTTTTCATTTTTTGCTCATATTTGTACTAATTTGCATCGTATTTGTCGTGGCTTCGGTGAACGTGCGGGGGATTAACAGGGGTTTGGTATCACAGCGTATCACCCGGACAATGAAGGACAATATCCGGGTGATTTATATTCCGGGATTAAAAAAAGCGTCCCCACAGCCTAGTGGCACACGACATTGGGGCTACAAAGTGCAAGATACTGGGGCCGACTTTGAAGAAGCTCCTGTACGACCACAAGAAGCATATGTGGGTTGAGTTATCGGTAAGTATTTCTCCATTTTTTAAAATTATTTTCATTAATTTTAATATTTTACTAATTTTATTATTTAATTACAGGTCAATTTTGAGTACGACCTGAATGACCCCGACATTAATCGGTACATCACCGACATCTGGCAACCTGATATAAGGAGTGGAAGTACGAGCTCCACTTCTATTACGCTGGAGTTCCCCGTCAGAAGCCTTTTCGAATCCTCCAACCGAGTTGGAGGAGAAGGATCGATAGCCAGAGTGGAGCTAGTTGTGCAACCATTTCGAGAGCCCCGGTTATCTAGTACGTGCCAACTATAAGAATTTTTTCTTTATTTTCGGTTTTATGTGGATTTGGACATAATGATTGTTTTTACTAATGAACAACGGAGATCGACGACCAACAAAAAAACCGTGGGAAGAAGAAATACATCCACCACTGGGGCTCGCGACCTATTACGTTCCGGCTCGAGGAACGGTGAACGCAAAGTTCGTTGTGGTCGGAGGTGGACATCTGGGGGCAACTCAACGCCAACCACAACAATGAGGTGGCTAATGGTATTTACGTATGTATATTTTTTTGCATATTAAATGTTACGATTCAATTTCCATAATTAAAATTTTAATTATTATTCATTCGAATTTGTAGAGGGGGATGGGGGAAAACAAGGTTCGAATAAAGGCTGGGATGTTGCAGCAGCAACCCCAAGTCCCGTTGGAGCAGCAGCTACCAGATCCCGCTAGGTCGGTGGAGATCTTGGACAATAGGCTAGGGAGGCGTCCAGGGACAATCATTCGGGAGGTGGGAGGCGCGATGGTTTGGGAACTCAGGAGTCGCTCTTTGAGTTCTTCTCGGGGAGCCAACGAGCAGAGCGAGAGGTTCACAGAGCTCTAGAGAAACTTCACGAACCTCCAGAGCAATTTCACGAACCTCCAGACGACATTGCAAATGCTGATTCAGTTTCTGATTGAGAATGGGATGCCTATTCCTCCACATCTCCTACAATAGGCTCAGCAGCAGGTCGACCAGTAGCCCGACCACCACATCGTGCCAGCCCCCGACTTGCCACCGAGCCATTAGATAGGATGGTGTAATAAATTTTTAGTTATGTAAAACATTTGTACAAATATTTATTTTAATTATATTTGTTTCGTTGTATTTATTTTAATTAGATTTATTATTAATTATATATATTTTAAATTATATATGTTATTAAAAAGATTAAATATATATTTTTCAAAATTCAAAACCATGCCCGACGAAATTCACATATTCGTCGGGCAAATAAGGGAAAATTTTGCCCGACTAATTTTTTTTTTTCGTCGGCCAAATGTCGGCGTTGACTTACTTCGTTTGTGCGACGACTTTGGCATGAAAAATTTTGTTGTCGGGCTAGTGGAGGCGTTGCCTGATGAAGTCGTTATATTGGTCGGGCAAGATTAGGCTTGACAAACTTTGCCCGATGAAGTTTCGTCGGGGTTGATTTTGTCCGACTAACTTTTGTCTTGCCCGACGAGGCTTGTTCGTTGGGCAAGGAAGTTTTTCTTGTAGTGCAAGTTGTCCCAGCAAACAATGGTAAGACGAACTCTGTCACAAGTGGCGACCTAAATGTCCTCGTATTTAAGAGAAAGTCGAAGCCCTCTCCTTCAACCGAACAAACTTCAAAGAAGCTAAGGAGCTATCCAACAAAAAAGCCATCTTATCAAAAGGAGCCTTCCGCAGGTGTCATCTGGTCATCACTTTTCCCTTGTAAAGGCAAAGAAGCATGATCCTCCTTGTATGTCAAGGCATTCGTCAAGTCCAAACAACTCGAAGGAGTGGTCAGACTCGCTTGTTCCCATCGTTGGTTCAAGCGTGGAAATAAGACTCTGGTCATACATTTGAAGTCAACCAATTCTTTTGGTTCCTTATCTATGCAGGTAATGATGGTGGGAGTAACCACCATAGAAGAAATACAACCCAGTTGGCTCAAATGATGGAAGCAATCCGAAAGGTTGCAAAGACCATTGAGGACAAGGACATGCAGATCAAGTCCCTCACGAGTGAGTTGGAGGACAAACATGGCGATGAGTCATACCAAGGCGCACTGCACAGTGTTTCTGATCGGATTCATCAGCTGAGAGGTTAAGAAGAAGAAGAGAATTTAAGAAGAAGAGGAAGAAGCAAGAGTGCAGAAGCAGTGAGAGGGATGAAGAGTCAGTTTGTGTAACTTACAGATTTTCTGCATTTTCATTACTGTTTCAATTACATAATACATCTATTTATACATAGTAGAGCTTAACAAACTAACTACCTAACAACTTTCAGTTGTATCTATAGCTGTCAACTACACACAGCTGTAGTTCTAACAAACTAACTGTCTAACTAACCTAACTAACCTAACAGCTGTATACTAACCAGCTCTATATTATGTATTGCTAACACCCTCCCTCAATCGGATGCGAGGAAGGCGAAGCAGAAGATTGTTGCGAAAGAACTCAAATTGTGGCGCATGAAGACCATGTGTCATGACATCGGCCAGTTGATTAGTGGAGGATACATGAGCCAAGCGAAGACTTTTGTTTTGGACACGTTCACGGATAAAGTGAGCGTCAATCTCCACATGTTTCGTGCGACCATGGAAGACAGGATTGTGTGCCATTTGAATGGCAGAGATACTGTCACACCAGATCAAAGGAACTCGAGAAGGAGTGAGAGGTAAATCAGCAAGCAGATAAGAGATCCAAAGCAGTTCACAAGCTGTATTTGCAAGTGAGCGATATTCAGCTTCTGCAAAAGAACGGGATGCAGTAGCCTGCTTCTTTGCCCCCCAAGAAATGGGATTAAGACCAAGGAAAACAATGTGGCCAGAAGTGGAGCGGCGAGTGTTGGGATCACCACCCCAATCTGCATCAGAAAAGGCCTGTAAATGTAAGGGACCAGAGACATAGTGAAGGCCATAATCAAGGGTGCCGCTGATGTAACGAAGGATACGTTTCACAGCCACCATGTGCACATCAGTGGGGGAGTGCATGAACTGACACACCGTGTTAACAGAGAAGGCAATATCAGGCCGGGTAAAGGTTAGGTACTGAAGCGCACCAACCATACTGCGATACAATGTGGGATCAGTCAACAGAATGCCATCATTGATGAGAAGCTTTGTATCCGGGACCAAAGGAGTGGAAATCGAACTGCATGTGGACATACCAACTTTGGCCAAGAGATCAGTAGCATATTTACGTTGTGAGACGAAGATACCCGTAGTGGAGTAAGAGATCTGCAAACCAAGGAAGAAGGATAAGGGACCCAAATCTTTCATGTCAAACTCTCTACCAAGGGCCGTAATTAAGCCAGCCACTGCCAAGGCATCAGTACCAGTGATAATAATGTCATCGACATAGAGCAAGACAATCAACAAGTCAGAACCCTTATGAGATATAAACAAGGCGGAATCAGAGGATGACTGAAGGAACCCTAACTGGAGCATGTGAGTGGTGAAGCGAGCATTCCAAGCACGAGGAGCCTGCTTCAAGCCATACAAGGACTTAACAAGCTTGCAGACATGGTCAGGATGAGTAGAGTCAACAAAGCCAGGAGGCTGATCCATATAGACATCCTCATCCAATAACCCATGCAGAAAAGCATTCTTCACATCGAGTTGGCGCAAGGGCCAATGAAACTGAGCTGCAAGGGTTAACACAAGCCGAACTGTGGTATGCTTAACCACTGGACTGAAAGTTTCCTCATAGTCAATACCAGCTTCTTGAAGATATCCTTTGGCGACAAGCCTTTCCTTGTGGAGAGCTATAGACCCATCAGCGTGTGTCTTGACTTTGAAGACCCATTTACAGCCAATCACACGGCGAGAAGGAGGCAAGGGAACCAGGGTCCATGTGTGTTGATGATGGAGAGCAGCAATTTCATCAATCATAGCATGATGCCACTCAGGAACCTGTAAAGCCTGGTGGTAGGAAACGAGCTCAATGAGAGAGCTAATGGCAAGAACAGTAGCGTGCAATGCAAGAAAACCTTTCTTGCTGGGTTTGACTATACCACACTTTGAACGAGTAAGCATAGGATGTGTCGAAGTAGATGAAGAGGAATGGGCTGGAAGAGCAGGACATGAAAGATCAACCACCAGATCAATAGGAGCGGCAGGAGAACTTGGTTGAGCTAGAGTAACAGGAGTTCCAACAGAGTCTGCGTGTAAATTTGGGACGACAGATGCGGCTGGAACAGTAGCCTGAGAATCAAGAGATGCCGAAGAGCCTGACTGCGAGGCTGGTGCCGTAGGGGAAGCTGATAAGGGAGAAGTTGAAGCCATACTAGGAAATAACCTGTTGGAAATAAACTGTGTACCAGAGAGAGGTGTACAACTAGGTGGAGTCACATTGCCAAAACAAGATGTAGTAACAACAGGAGGAGAAGTAGCACAAGACACTGGTGATGACACAGACTGAAAAGGAAATTGAGTTTCATAAAAAATGACATGTCGAGAGATGTACGTTCGTTTAGTGGGAATATGATAGCAAAGAAAACCTTTGTAATCTTGAGGGTAACCGATAAAGACACATTGTGTGGTGCGAGACTCAAGTTTATGTTTTACATAGGGTCTGAGATAGGGGTAACAAGCACAACCAAAGACTCGAAGAGAGACTAGAGAAGGATGATGAGACAGTAAGCAGAAGTAAGGGGATTGCATTTGTAAAACAGAAGATGGCATTCTATTAATAAGAAAATTGGCCGTTGAGCAAGTATGGAACCAAAAAGAGTGAGGTATAGAGGCAGCACTTAACAAGGTGATGGTGGTCTCAATGAGATGTCTATGCTTTCTCTCAGCAAGGCCATTCTGCTGAGGAGTATGAGGACACGATTTTTGATGTTGAATACCTTTAGAGGACAAGAAGTCACTCATGGCCTTACCGATAAACTCACCCCCACCATCACTTTGGAGAACTTGAATAGACTTGCCAAAACAAGTAGAAACATAAGAATGAAATTTGATAAACACGGAACAAACATCAGATTTATTGAATAAAGGATAAATCCAAGAATATCGGGTACAATCATCTATAAAAACAACATAATACCGATAACCAAGGGTAGATAGACATGGACTAGGACCCCAGACATCAGAGTGAACTTTAGAGAATGACAGAGATGCCTTATGATCAGAAAGGGGAAAGGGAAGTCTAGATATTTTCCCTTGAAGACAGGAACCACAAAGATGAGACGAAGAATCAGGCTGGGGTGATATCTGAGCCTGAGTTAGCATGGTATGTAGAACAGTGTTGGTGGGATGTCCAAGCCGATGGTGCCAAAGAGATGATTGTATCTGCTTTCCCAAGCAACCAACACCAACAGAACCAGGTAAAGGAAAGGAAGAGGAAACACGCATTGGAATAGGATAAAGACCAGCAACACTAGGAGTGTGATACAGCACGTTCCCCAGTTTGTCCTGGATGTGGAGAGATGATGCATCAAATATCATTTTACAATTATGATGCAAACAAAACTTATGCACAGAGAGAAGATTATGTACTAAGTGTGGAACATGGAAGACTTTGGACAATTCAAACTTATGAAGAGACAGAGGCAATGTGACAGATCCAACACTAGTTATGGGCAAAACATTGCCATTTCCAACAGAAATACCTGAGTTTGGTGAACAGGCCTTGGTTTGTTGTAACTGAGACTCATCAGACACCATATGGTGAGTAGCTCCTGAATCAGCTAGCCAAAAACTTGGGTCATTGAATTCATAACCAGTCGTAGCCGAGTAAGCATGATGTTGCAAAGGAGGCCCAGATATCCTACCAAGATGGCCCCTTTGAGAACATGCTAGGGCCTCATGACCAGGCAGCTTACAAACCTGGCAGGAAATAGTTGGCGGAGCACCAAGAATACCGGGAGCTGAGTTAGTAGGTACATGAAACTGAGCACCCGAAGATCGAGTGTAACCATGTGGTGAAGATCCATCAGAACTGTTGGAAGAATTGGGAGGACAGGTGTTGTTGAAGCCTTCATAACCAGATTGCGTGTTGTTGAAGCCTTCATAACCAGATTGCTGAGGATAACTGTTGTTGTAGTTGTGATTATAGTGATAGTTTGGATTGTACCGATTTCCTCGATAGTTACTGCCTCTACCTCGATAGCCATTATTCCTCCCTCTACCACGGTATGAGTTCCTACCATACCAGTTGAGTTGATAGTTGTCTGGATAGGTATGCCTCCCATGCCACTGTGAGGATTGTGAAGCATAAGGTTGTGGCGGTGGAGATTCAGTAGGCTCCTTGGTCGCAGCCATAGCAGTGAGAAGTGAGGTCTGAATCTGTTGTTGTGCTGTAATCTTGGAAAGATCTGCCTCCTCAGCCAAGAGAAGAGTGCGAAGTTCGGACAAAGAGACTGGTACTGGTCGTGCTCGGATGTGAGACTTGAAATAATGATAGTCTGTAGGCAAGCCGTTCAAGGTTATTAGAATTACATCCTTATCAGTGATAATGAGACCAGCACTGGCCAAGCGTTGTCTTGCCGATCTGATTTTGCTCAAGAAGACCTCACTGGTGTCAAGTCCTTTCTGTATTGTTTGAAGATTAGTCTGTAACTGCATGAGGTTAGCTTCAGATAAGGAGGAGAATCTCTCTTGCAAGGTAAGCCAAGCAGCTCTAGATGACTCACAGGTCATGATCTCAGTGAATGCATCCTCAGAAATCGTTGCAATTAACAGATTTAGCAAGGCAGCATCCATATCAAGCCATGTCTGATAAGATACATCAGAAGACAAAGGACTAGGACAAGATCCATCGAGATATCCAAACAAATGAAAACTTTTCAACAGTCTGTGAATTTTAACACTCCAGGAAATATAATTTGTATCATCAAGTTTGATAGACACAAAACCAGTAGCATGTTTGAGTAATTCTAGTGCAGAAGTCATAGTGTAGGAGGGAGACAAGAAAGAGTCAAGGTCAAGAGTACTTATCTCTTTTACAAAACCGATAGGGCTTTTAGAGAATCAAAGGAAGATCAGAGGAAGCAGTGAGTTCAGAATCAAGATCGTTGATCGTTGATTTGCGTGGAGCACAAGGAACAGAAGAGAAGCAGTGAGCTCTATGGCAAAGAAGCAGGAATTCAGAAGTGACTGTGTGTTTCTATCGAACAACTGGTGTGTATAAACGAAGAGGAAGAGGTAGAAATGTAGCTGCGGAAAGCAACAGGATCAGTTGGTGTTAGCCATTTTTACAGCTCTGATACCATAATCGGATTCATCAGCTGAGAGGTTAAGAAGAAGAAGAGAATTTAAGAAGAAGAGGAAGAAGCAAGAGTGCAGAAGCAGTGAGATGGATGAAGAGTCAGTTTGTGTAACTTACAGATTTTCTGCATTTTCATTACTGTTTCAATTACATAATACATCTATTTATACATAGTAGAGTTTAACAAACTAACTACCTAACAACTTTCAGTTGTATCTATAGCTGTCAACTACACACAGCTGTAGTTCTAACAAACTAACTGTCTAACTAACCTAACTAACCTAACAGCTGTATACTAATTGGATCTATCACGGTGAAGAAATATTTTATGCATCGACATCTTCGGTTCCCAGGATCCGTCGGGACGAAAGTGGTTTGCATGGGCGATGTGATAATGATCAAGTCGTTGAGTTATTAACCGATGCTTTTCCTCCGGCATCAGATGATATGGAAGATGATGCGCCAAGGTTGCAACCCGAAGACTCTGAGCTCCATTATGAGAGATTGTTGAAAGAAGCTCAGCGCGAATTGTACCCCGAGTGTAAATCATTTTCGGTTCTAGGGGCAGTTGTGGAGTTTATGCACATGAAAGTTGAGTATAATCAAATGAACAAGCATTTTGATCAGATGTTGGACATTATCATCCGAATGCTCCCTGAAGACAACTGTCTACCAAAAGATCATTACAGCTCGAAGAAGTTGTTGAAGGGGCTTGGTTTAGGGTATATCAAGATCCATGCATGCAAGAACAACTGTGCTTTGTTTTATAATGAATTCGAGCAGCTTGACAAATGTCCCTTGTGCAATGAGCCTAGGTTTCAATAGAACAAGATTCCTAAAAAGGTGTTGCGTTATTTTCCAGTGAAGCCAAGGTTACAAAGATTCTACATGTCGTCCCACACAGCCCGTGATATGAGGTGGCATAAGGATGAACGCATTGATGATGATGTACTGAGGCATCCGGCGGATGGAGAGGCTTGGAAGGAATTTGATAAAATGTATCCCGAGTTTGCTGCAGAGCCAAGAAATATCAGATTAGGGCTCGCTACTGACGATTTTAATCCGTTTGGGAGTTTTGCAAAGCCCTATAGCACTTGGCCGATTGTTATGGTTCTGTATAACTTGCCTCCTTGGAGATGCATGAAGAAGGAATTCACATTCCTCAATACTTTGATATCAGGGTCCAAATCGCCGAGTAATTCCATCGATGTGTATTTGCGGCCGTTGATTGACGAGCTCGTGGATTTGTGGGAAAATGGTGTCCGAACATACGACAAGTGCAGTGGAGAAATGTTCACCCTACGAGCGGCCGTAATGTGAACAATTAATGATTTTCTTGCTTATGGTATGTTATCAGGATAGAGCTCCAGGGGCTATCTTGCTTGCCCGACATGTGGACCAGACACAACGTCCTTTTGGCATGCATATAAGGTATGCTACTTGGGTGCGAGAAGGTTTTTGCCCTGGGATCACTGATGGCGAATGCAGTCTGACTCATTTTATGGTAAATCAGAGTTAAGAGGTTGACCAAGGGAGAGGTGCGGTGATGAGATATTATCCAAACTCAACAGTATACATGAGTTCGTGACAAGAGGATCGAAACCAGCCGAACAGAAAAATTGGACGAACAAAAACATATTCTTCCGGTTGCCATATTGGTCGAAATTGAAAATCAGACACATCGCCGATCCTATGCACATCGAGAAGAATATTGCTGAGAGTGTTGTGGGAACGACTTTACCCATTGAAGGCAAGTCAAAGGACACACAAAAGACTCGTCTGGGCATGAAAGAAATGGGGATTCGGCCTAATTTGTGGCCAAAAGTCATCAATGGCAAATACATCATGGCTCATCCAAGTTATACATTTACGCCGGACAATAAGAAAAAATTCCTGAAGTGGTTGTAGGGTGTGAAATTTCCCGACGGGTACGCCGGCAACATATCCCGGAGTGTTAGCACATACGGTGGAACCATTTCTGGTATGAAGAGCCATGACTATCATGTTTTTCTACAACGACTTATTCCGATTGGTATTCGATCCTTCTTGGAGGCTGGTGTTGTTGAGACGATAGTTTATTTGTCTCAATTCTTCCAGATACTATGTGCCAGGTCATTGGTTAAGGCGGACCTTCAAGCAATTAACGAGGATATTGTGTACATCATGTGCCGGCTTGAGCAAATGTATCCACCTTCATTCTTTGATATAATGGTGCACCTACTAATACATATGCCGGATGAGGTAAAGCTTGCTGGCCCGATGCATTATCGTTGGATGTACCCAATCGAGAGGTATAACTTATCCCTGATATTTGATAATATTTCCTTACTATCATGTATATATGTGAATCTTAATGTAACTTTCCTTCCAGAATGTTAGGTACGTATAAGCGGTACGTTCGGAACAAGACACGTCCCGAAGGCTCTATAGCCGAGGCGTACATTGCAAAGGAGGCACTCACATTTTGTGCAATGTACCTTCAAAATGTTGAAACTGCCTTCAATAGGGTGTCTCGCAACGACGATAGTGGTCAACGTCCTGAGGCCCTATCTGTATTTGCCCAACCTGCACGACCATTCGGCACTGGTCAAATCTCGGAGCCGTTCATCAATACCGACATGGAGGTGGCTCATTGGTTCATTGTCAACAACTGTGATGAAGTCTGGCCCTTCCACGAGCATCACGAGACGTTGATGAAGTCCCAATTTCCTTCTAATTGGGAAGAAATGGACAAACAACTATTTCCACGTTGGTTTTCCCAGCATGTAAGTCAAATATTTTATTTCCAAATTTTTTAAATTGGTTTTAAGCTTACCAATTTCGTTTCTTGTGTGTATCTTACTAGATGGCAAAGCTAAAAGATGTCAACTCGCCAAAATTCAATAAAGAATTAATGCAGCTGGCCATTGGCCCATTCCGAGGAGAAACGTACGCTGGTTGTCACGTTAACGGAGTTAAGTTCGTGTGCACATAACGAGACGACAAATTGTCTACGCAAAACAGCGGGGTCTTCGTGCCGGGGGATGGGGAAAATGCTGAGATAGGTTTCTACGGCAAATTGTTAACTGTGGTTAAGGTGTTATACGCTGATCGCAAGGAAGTCGTCTTGTTCAAGTGTCATTGGTTTGATACGAGTCCAAGTATCCCAGGCATTGTCATCAAAGATCAGTTATATACTTCTATAAACACAAACACTCGGTGGTTTGAGAGTGATCCCTACATCCTCGCTAGAACGGCGAAACAAGTATTCTATTTGGATGATCCAAAAGCTGGTGGTGGATGGAGACTAGCTGAGATGGTGAATCATAGAAACATTTGGGACTTGGATGACCGATACCATGAAGAAGATGGGGAAATAAACGATGACCAAATCATTTACCAGGTGGATTCATCGGCATCCACCCACAACGTGCATGGAGTTCGGACCAATGATATCATCCCACCAATTGCAATTGATGACATTTTTATTGATCTGGGGGAATTAGAACAAATTGAAAGTGATTCGGAGGAATCAAGTACTGTACACATGTCGGATGACGAGCGTGATTGGGAGGGGGAAAGCGATTCTGAATGAAAGTTGTAAATTCGAAATTTCATTCATATATGTAATATCCATCTTCCAATCAATATATTTGATTTATATGTATGTTGTATGATTTCATTCAAAAAAATAGTTTTTTTACTTTCTTGATGTGAGGAGACCATACATGCACTCCACAAAATACGCAACTTCAAAATAAATTAAGGTAAAAGATTTTGTCAAATATTTTGATGATAAGTCATGAAGGTCAAAGTGATAAATCATGAGGGTCACTTTTTACTCTTTAGTGTAATTTGAAAAAAATAGAACCCAATATATATTCATATTAAACCAAATAAGATACAACAATTTTTTCCAAAAATATTGTCTATAAAATGTGCTTAGATAATTTTTTTTATAAACAATTATTTACCCGACGGATATGGTACGGGTGACCCGACGACCACCTCTTCTTATAATTACCCGACGCATAGGGTACGGGTTACCCGACGAAGGCCTCCGCATACAATTACCCGACGTATAGATATATGAATATCCGTTGGGTATAATTTAGCATATTATATTTACAATTTTTTATAACACATGTTACCCGACGGATATGGTACAGGTTACCCGACGTCTACCTCCTCTTACATTACCCGACGGATAAGTTATGGGTTACTCGACGTCTACCTCCTCTTATAATTACCCGACGGGTATAAATGAATATCTGTCGGGTATGATTTAGCAGATTATATTTACAATTTTTTATAACGCTTGTTACCCGACAGATACGGTACCGGTTACCCGATGTCGACCTCCTCTTATCATTACCCGATGGGTATAGATATATAAATATCCGTCGAGTAATTATAAGCAGATTATATTTACAATTTTTTATTACACATGTTACCCGACGGGTTTGTATTTGAATATTCGTCGGGTATGATGTTTTTAGCAGATTAAAAACTTAAATTTTGTTTTTTTGCCCAACCTTTTTAAAAACTTAAAAATTGAAAATGACCGATCTAACCGTCCACGTTTATGGTAGGTACCCATAGATCGCCTACGCGAAAATTTTCCCAAATTGGAAATCCCAAGATTAGGAAACGGTGCGCGACGATTCAACGGTTACACAACGTTTCTTCACGATCGGACTGCTTGAAATCTTCAAAACATCAAGATTTTTGATGGGCGAGATCTAGGCACGTAAAACCACAAAGTGAACGGTTAGATCGCTCAAATTCAATCGTTTGAATATCAATAGGATCCAAAATTTGAAAAAATATATTGAATTTTCGTTGAAGAGTTTAACCTCCTTGGGCAATATGGTTGATTTCTGATTTTCAAAAACTTAAAAATTGAAAATGACCGATCTAACCGTCCACATTTATGGTAGGTACCCATAGATCGCCTACGCGAAAAATATCCCAAATTGGAAATCCCAGGATTAGGAAATGGTGCGCAACGATTCAACGGTTACACAATGTTTCTTCAGGATCGGACGGCTTGAAATCCTCAAAACATCAAGATTTTCGACGGGCGAGATCTAGGCACGTAAAACCACAAAGTGAACAGCTAGATCGCTCAAATTCAATCGTTTGAATATCAATAGGATCCAAAATTCGACAAATGTATTGAAGTTTCCTTGAAGAGTTTAAACTCCTTGGGGAATATGGTTGTTTTCTAATTTTCAAACACTTAAAAATTGAAAATGACCGATCTAACCATCCACATTTATGGTAGGTACCCATAGATCCCCTACGCGAAAAATTTCCCAAATTTGAAATCCCAGGATTAGGTAACGGTGCGCGACGATTTAACAGTTACAAAACATTTTTTCACGATCGGACGGCTTGAAATCTTCAAAACAACACGATAACGATAAATGGGGCTTTAGGCATGTAAAACCAAATTTTGAACGGTCCCGAAGTTGCTTATACTTTCGCCGGACTTGGTTTTCTGATTAAGGCCAAAAACGGCATCAGAAAGGTCATGCCCGACGGATATGTGAAAACATCCGTCGGGTAACTTCAATAAAACGGCCAGTTTTGAAAATTTTCAAATTTCTACCTAATTTTTCGCGAAATCTCAAATTTCCCGCTTGGTTCTACCCGACGGACCCTGCGCCTAAATTTTCACGGATTCTCCAAAGTCCCGCGTTTTGTGGCCCGACGAATAGTAAAGGTGTTACCCAACGGATATCCGACCATTATCGTTACTCGATGGGTGTTTGGGCTGTTGTCCGACGGGCTTCCTACCTAAATATTCGCAGATTCTAAATTTTACCGCTTAATATTGCCCGACGGAAAAGTTAAAATAACCGAATGGAGTTCAAAGATTTTACCCGACGGTAACGAAAACGTTAACCGACGATATGATTGAATCGTTATCCGACGGATGTTGAACACAAATACCCGACGAATAAGCACTTGTTTTTAATACCCGACAGGTCATTAAAGTGTTACTCGACGGACTCATGCGTCGGGCCACAGACAGTCTGATACTTAAATCAGACAGACTCTTCTTCTTCTTCCTTCTTCTTCATTTTCTGAAATTTCCCATCGCCGAAAACTGCCGACCCATTCTTCCTCTTGCTCTCCGACCTGAAAACTTCGTCATTTTCAACCTTTCCAAGCTGCTAACTTGTCTTGCTATCCCTCAAGCCGTCGGCCAAGCAGTCAAGGATACCGTCTCCCCTCACCGAGGTATGCCGTCGCCGCCACTTCCCTTGTTAATGTTAATGTTAATGTTAGTTTCAATATATTGTTTATTGTTAATTTGGATATATATTTGTTTATATTGGTTTATATTGGTTGATATTTGATATATTGGTTTATTGGTTTATATTGGTTGATATTGGATATACTGGTTTAGTGTTAATTTTTATTTGGAAAAAGAATTTATGAAATTGGATATTGTTTTTGTTAATGTTTATGTATATCTATTTGGATATATATTTGTTATTGGTTTATTGTTATTGTTAATGTATATATAATAGTTGAAGATTTGTTGAAATTTTGATGTTTGGTATAATGTTGGAATTGGTATAATGTTATGTTTTTTGTTATGCTTTTGGATATGAAATTTATGTGAATTTTGGATATGTGAAATTTATGAATTTTGGGTAATTGAATTTTAAAAACAATTTTGGAAAATTTTTATAAGGTGTAGTATAAGTGTATTTTGGAAATGTGAGTTTTATAAATTTTTAATTTGTGAATTTTTGGATTTGGATATTATATGTTTGGATTAATATGTAAGTTAGATTTTGGTCCCGAAATTTGGATTTAGAAATTTAGGTATAATGTTGTGAATTTTGAGTTTAGTACGTTTGGATTAATTAGTTTTTTAAGTTAATTTTTCGTATGTATTGGATTTATTTAAAAAAATTAGAATTTGGTGGTTTTAGATACCAATTTACTATTTATTACTAAAAACAATTATTGCTTTATTTTTTTAAGTTTATTGGAATTATAAAATGTTGGTTAATTTTAAATGTAATTTTGTTTTTATTTTTTTAATTTAATATTTAATATTAAAAATGTTTGGTTTTTTTTATTTAATTAAAAATATGATGGTTAATTTTATATTAATTAATTTATATTTTTTATTGTAGATGTTGCATTGCACCTTCATCACGTCTAGGTCTCGCCCTTGCCCTGATCCCGTTGATGATCATGAGCCGGAGGAGGCAGCCCCGGACTCGGTTGCCTCAACAGCGGCGTCCGTTCACGCACCGCTGTCGATTTATATGCGACCCGGTGTCCGATCGGCTCGTCGACAACATAGTAAGAAACGGGGGGAACCCGATACCGACCCCCAGCCCTCATCGGACGACGTCGGAGCCGATGAAACAGGCTCTAATGTCGGATCACTCCCTAAGGGTAAGCTCATTATTTTGTTTATTTAACCAACCGTTTTTATTTGCTACTCATTTTATTTACTAATGTTCATCGAATTTGCAGGTAGGTCGGTGAACGTGCGTGGGATAAACCGAGGTTTGACATACCAGCGGATTTGCAAGACAACAAATGCAAAGATACTGGTGGTGTACGTGCAGCACCTCCGGTCCGCGCCGGTAAAAATTCACAGCCTCTTGGTTCATGACATTGGTGCGATTCTTCGCACCAAGTCACTGATGATGGGGGACACTTTTCGAGCCCAAACCCCAGAGGAGATCACGCGTTGTTGGGGTGAGTTATCAGTATCTTTTTTTCCCATTTTTAACATTAATTTCATATTTTTTTAATTATTTTACTAACTTTAATAATTGATTGCAGATTAATTTTGAGTTCGACTTGGAGAACGTCGAGCTCAGTACATACTTGTGCCACCACTGGCAGTTACGGTACGCCGACTGGAAGTACGAGCTCCACAAGTACTTATTGACTTGGCCTTCTCCGGAGGAAGCTCATGCAAATCCTCTGGAGGAGTTGGACGGGGCGAAACTGCCAGGGTGGTTGTGGTTGTGCGACCATTTTATGTCCCCCACCTATTTGGTACGTATTATCCATTTAATTTTTATATTATTTTCCATTTTAAAATCTAATTTTTGGTTTTACGAATGAATAGCGGAAATCGATTGCCAACAAATCGAACCGGGGAGCGAAAAAATTCAACCACCACGGGAGATCGCGATCCTTATCGGCCCGGCAGGAGGATCGGCGCATCGCCGGGTCGTTGTTCCCAGAGGATGATGCTTGGGGGCAGGTGTACACTGGACGGGGGGATCAAGAGGCTGATCGAATTCACGTAAGTATATTTTTTGAAGATTAAACATTTTTCCTGAATTTGATAATTATATTTCTAATTAATATTTATTCGAATTTGTAGGATGCGATGCAGCAAGACGTCCAACAGACACAAGCTGAGCTCACCCAACAACATCCGGATGTGCTGTTGGAGCAGCAGCTCCCTAATCTCGATATGTCGATCGTTATTCTGGAGCGACAACTTGGGAGGCGCCCAGGGAGGGTCGTTCAGGGGGCGGGCGATGAGATTGTGCGGGCTGTCTCTCAGTCGTCGTCTTCATCTCGGATAGGCAATACCCAGGAGATGTCAGACCTAAGGAGAAACTTTGATATCCTCCAGGGCGAAAATGCTCAGCTCAAAGCCCAATTTGAGGAGATGCAAGTCCAAAACCAACAAATCAAGAGCACCATTGACAGCATCTTTCAACGTATGGGTGACTGTGGATTGGATGCCATTTTCTCACCGTCCACCCAACAGCCCCCTCAGGATCCCGGCTACTTTGACCCCTCGACTAATTGTTAGAGTGTACTATATATACAATATTTTTATAGTTTTAACGATGTCAAAATATTACATTCATTTTTTTAATATTAATTTAATTTTGATTCTTTTTATTAAAATTTTTTAATTATATTTTTTAATTAAAATTTTTATTTTTTATTATTTAATTAAATTTTTTATTAAAAAATATATTAAATATGGTACGCTTGCCCGACACACAGTCATTCCACCGCGCATAAGAACGGGATTTTTTAAAACTGTACCCGACGAAAGGGGGAAACGTTACCCGACGGTGTGTAACACGTTACCCGATGGACATATATAACGTTACCCGACGGGTTTTTTAACACTTAACCCGACATACATATATGACGTTACCCGATGGGTTTTCCAACACTTTACCCGACGAACATATATAACGTTATCCGACGGCTGTATATAACGTTACCCAACGGTTGTTTATAACGTTACCCGACATATTGTATTAACCTTAACCGACGGATTGTATTAACCTTACCCGACGGTAATAAGATGTTGACTTTAGTTGCTCGACGACAGTATCAACGACGAATACTACCGTCGGGCATTGTGAAATTGCTCGACGAGGACATTGTGCTCGTCGAGTAATCTGAAAGCCCGACTGCAATAGCCCGACGGAGAGTCACCGTTGTCAGTGTTACTCGACGGAGGGCTTACGTTGCGCGACGACGTCATTCCGCCGGGCAACTTCTGATTTCTTGTAGTGTTCCTAAGCAACCCAAAACTCACATCGATACGCATTATTATATCTTCTTGTTTTTTGAAAGCCTCTTTATCCCCGTCAAAAAGGCGAAGTAACTTTAGGATCAAACACTTTCAAGCAAAGTGTTACACCATTCCAAACTCTTTGCACTATTGGAATGCTTGATTTGACCCCATGCATGACTAGTAACCATAGCCCTCATTTACGCACATCATAAAAAGAGGCATAGTGAGGCCGGTAGCCACTAGATTTGCAACTTCTTTCCTAACTTTGCAAAGCCTGATGGAGAAGAAAAATGAGTCAAGGGCTATGGTGTGCATGGGGTGAAATCAAGCATTCCAATAGTGCAAAGGGCAAAGCGGCATATACCACCATGTTGGTACGAATTTTTTGAATGGTGTTATACTTTGCTTGAAAGTGCTTGGCCATATAGTTATAGTGCTTCGTCTTGTTGACAGGGATAAAGAGGCTTTGAAAAATCAAGAGGTGAAGTACAACAAGTAAGGAAGAGATTAAGGAGGCTTTCAAAAATCAAGAGGTGAACTGTCATCGTCCAATCTTGAAATTATTTATGCAAAAGGTCTTGATCGATTTGATAGTCCATTAAATTTGGCGGCCTTCCTCTTGAACCTTATTACTTCTTCAAAGACGAAGCATACACGAAGATCCACTTGTCTTGGAAGCGATCTTTACTTGCGTTGAATAGGCAAGATCTTGTAATAAAGGTGGGGTTGGAAGAGCTTTGGCCGTTTAGGATGCGCTAAGGATCATGACAAGTATGATCTGAGTATGAATATTCACAATTCAATATTTATTTTTTATTTGTTACTCTTTTATAACTTTTTCATTAAATATGCAATTTGTGCTTTTTGTAGTTGGTTGGTGGTCCATTTATGGAAGTGGTGTATGTAAATTGCAAACAATTGCTAAATGATTCTCTCTTTTACTACAAGTTCATCCATGTGTGAGAGAAATTGAAGCATTTTAAAGGGGCTAAGTAAGTAATTTAGTACTAAGAACAATGTATTTAATATGCTCAATTATTAATTTCTTATATAACCTATATGTAGTAAGTAGTTTATTGATTAAAGTCCAAAATATGCTAATAGTTTTCAAACTTTAATTTAATGTAGAAAACCCATATAAAGAAAAGGAATAGACCAGATGCAACAAGGTTGAATAATTTAGTCTATTTCCAATTCCATCCAAGATCATCAACAAGAAGAAAAGGGAGAGAGAGAGAGAGAGAGAGAGAGAGAGAGAAGGGAATAGATGCACTAATTGCTACTGAAGCTAGTAATACCCAAGTATGGCGGTGATATTGAAGTAGTTGACCTCGTTGATGAATATTCATCGGAAGTGAAAAATATCGTAGTTCCTAGGAGAAGTCCTAGAAATGTTGAAATAAGAGAGCTTGATGAAGAAGTTTTGGAATCGGATGAGGACAACATGGGGGGGGGGGGGGGGGGAAACGAAGAAGAATATGAGTTTGAGTACGGTACGGAGTCTTGGAAGAATACGGTGAAGGAGCCCTTATGTTCATCATGTGGTCTATAATAATGATGCTCTAAAATGCATAGTCAAACACACTATTCACATTTTTTACCTTATTACTTGTACTTTATTTTTTACACTTCCTAAAATGCACCGTTTGACACTTGGCTTTCGTCACTTGACCCAGTTTCCAAGTCTCAGTCAGCATGTTTCGATTTCAGTGTCCACATGGAATATTCGGTTCGCGGTGTATCAATTTTTTTATCAGAGCATACTTGACCTAGTTTGGTCAATCTTCAATTTGATAGACTAATAGTCTTCTTCCTATTATCATAACAATACCTCCTTGTACACGAGGAACTTGTGGAAAAGCCCGACCGCCTGACGACGAGACCCTAAATGGTGTAGGGGGTCAATAGCCATAGAATTAGCCCAACTGGGTCAACTGTTTACCAACTTTCTCGCGGTTACCGAACACCTATATCGGGACCGCTGCCTCATGTGGCATGGACGTGTTTAGCGGCCATG
Source organism: Oemleria cerasiformis (assembly GCA_037349345.1). NCBI lineage: Eukaryota > Viridiplantae > Streptophyta > Magnoliopsida > Rosales > Rosaceae > Oemleria > Oemleria cerasiformis. The sequence continues at coordinate 8,520,180 of JAZGTL010000003.1, read as the reverse complement.
AGGATAGCGTCATAGTGGAGCAGTGGATCAACATCTACTAGCTAACAAATGGGCCGTCACCGCCATGTTCTTCCTCCGTGATTCTGCAAATGAGTGATTCTACAAAGGAATGGAAGGTTGAGAAGTACCTACTCCCGAAGGCAAAATGTTCAAAATAGGATGAATTTAAACCACCAGTAAATACGCAGAAAAAAGAGGATAGTAATGGAATATGAACAGAAGTTCAGAAAGTTGACCAGTTACTACCCTGTTATTCAGGATTATGTGGATGAGATGAAGAGACGGTTTCACAAACATCTTTTTGATTGTGAGCCTGCCCGCACTTGTGCAACCAGCAGTTGATGAAGTTGAGGAGTTGGAGAACGCAGGGGTCTGATGATGGGGGAGGTGATAACAAAATGCACCTCATCATCAGCAGCAACACCGATGTCGTACCCAGATCGCCACTGGTCTTGAGCCAATAGTTCAAAAGGGATTACAATTCTCGATCATCGAGCGAGGATTCCAAACCTAACTCATCCCGCACATCCGAAGGGACATAAGGAGATCCCGATTCCATCTAGAAGCCAGTAGCAGTGACACAATGGCCCTCGAAAAATGGGAGAGTTTGCACCAGATCAAGATTTTACCTATTGCCAACCGGGTCATCGCTACAAGGATTGTCCTCGCAACCAAAGTCAGCTTAAGGCTGTTCCCAGTAGTCGTACTTATTTCCGTAGAAAATGGGATACTATTAGCAACTACACACATCAATTCATAGATTTCTCCCCACATAAGTTCAATTTCCCCTCTCAGCCTTACCGATCGACCACACACGTATGATCATACTCCTCAACAATTTGATATGGCAACACCCGGAGTACAACCTCGGCTATAGTGCTGACCAGACCTGAGTCGGGGTTCTAGTGCCTCAAGTAGTGGAGGTTCTAATAGTCAACAAGGTCGTGGTTCATAGGCTCAAGGAAACTGAGGAGGGCACCCTATTATATCTAGCTTGTTGAGTCAACGTTGAAACAATAGAATTTGTAGCAGTAGAATTGTTCAATCATTATTTAAGCATCATTTTGATGTCACTTAGTACCTTCCTTACATGACTTTTGAATGGTTTTGTGCCAATCATAGTAGAAAATGACCAATCTTGTGAGACTTGTGTAGTTTTAGAAAGATAGGTAAATTTTGAGAAGAACGCAAAAAGAATGGCTCAATTCGGAGTTATAACAAAGGACATGTCTCAAGTTAAAGTTCAAACCTTGAAAAGGTCCAAAATCGGGTCCTGGCGCATGCTAAGACAAGCCAAGAACCAAGCCCTAATCTGAGTCCCTGAGAGGTCCTATTGAGCCCCTGTTGTGCCAAGTACATGTCCTTGACATGTACTAAGACATCCCAGTTGAGACTGAGGACACGCCCAAGACATGTCCCTGTCATAGGACCTGCGCAACCTCTAAATCCCATGCGCCAAGACATGCCATGCCACGCCACGCCAGTAACAAGTTCCTAGTGCCCCTCAAAAGCAGATACCCAAATCATGCCCAAGACGCGTCCCTGGTCCCTCAGCGAAAGGAGTTCCTCAGTGCCCTATTTCAGGCCCGAGAAGTTCAAAAGGGGGACCATGACCTGGAACACGATGGAACAAAGTGAGACACCACTCATAGTTGGACTTTAAAAAGCCTACCTAAGCTAATGCAATCATGTGTCTTGACCGAAAATGCCAATGGTACATTCGTGTCATGTTTTGTCCTAAACCCTGATCTGAGCTAAATTGGGCCATCGACCTTTCTGCAAGTCTTTGAGCGGGACAAAGCCCAGAACCATGTTAGATATATCATATGGAAGTGCCCAAAGTGTTTTGTCTCAATTAAATTGGCCAATGACATGTTGAAGTTCTTAACGATCTAAATTAAGGTCCTATGAGCCCAGAATCTGGCCCAGCTATTTTCGAAGTACTTAGGGTTGGAAAGGCCCAGTCCTTGACGTCCCAGCAACCTCCAAAAGACTCCAGAACCTTCCTTGGCATGCAAGAAAGCTCAAAAGATTTGATCACAAGTCCTTGCCGCAAGTTCCTAGTCCAAGTCCAAAAAGGATTACATTTTTGGAGCCCTTTTTCAAGCCAAACTAAGATAGGAGTTTTGAGTCAGTTTTTTATAAGGATTTTGTCCTAGATTGTCTCGTACATTGTAGTGGTTTATAGGCCTATTTAAAGGACCTTAAGGCTCGCGGGTGAGGACCTCTAGACACTCTAGCCGCATTACATTGTAATTCAGTTTTTCAATTCAAACTCTTTAGTTTTCTGGTTGTGAGAGAGTTGTGCGTGAGCAGTGGAGGAACAAGCCTTGGCGTGGTCATCTGCTGTCTCATCCTCAATAATCTCCTTTGTATCTTTATTTTTATTGCTTTTACTTTATGAGTTCAATTATGCTTGTTTCAATTCCAATCATGCCTAAGTCGTCTCTTTTAGGATTAGGGCTGCTTGTAGCCCTAGCCATGTTAGTTCGTTAACTAGATTTTGGCTCTTAATTTTGATCGCTATGAATGCAGAATAATTCTGATTACTGCTTAAACTACCATTCTTTTATGTTTATGAGATTAGCTACCTTGTTTGCATATATTATTGATGGAATTGCTTGAGTGACCGTCATATCATCCCGTAATTCATTAGCATCAAGATGTTGAGGGTAAGAAACAATCTTGTAATCGGAATTCATGACAACCTAGGATTGCATGCCACTTTTCTTGGCTAGTGTGGTGTCATTAATTTCTCTTTAGTACTTCATGCATCATCTTAACTGGTAGGTGATAGATGTTCTAGGCATATGCCCTGTTTAGGACATGCTAAGTAAGAGAGAATGATATATGTTTAGTGTACCAATGCCAAGACCTAGGCATGGGCACCTAATTCAGAAGTTCCGTAGTAATTAGGTCAAGAAAATCTGGTTAAGAGCTATAATTGGGTAGGGTGGATAGTGAGCCTTAATTCTCCTTAGTAAATAGAATCAATCATCTTGCATTATTATTTTCTGCACTTTAATTGTTGTTTTAATTTCAGAATTCCAAAAGAATACAACCCCCCTTTGCCGTTTTTCCTTGTCTTGTGTCTTAATTGAGTTTGTTTGTGTGTCATTTCAATTCTGATGTGTCCTATTATGTGTCCTTGTTTGAGTCTAAGTCCAGCCATGTCTTTTGCTTTTCTTTTGCTCTTTTTGTGTCTTCTAATCAAGTTAATAAAAATGAACTTAATTGGATTAACTGTTGAACAAGTCCTCGAGGGATCGACCTTTGCTTGTCATTATACTATCTTCATCGATTTTGTGCACTTGCAAAGATATAACTATTGAGAACAGAGTTCATATTTATTATGTTCTTTATTTTTACTATCAAGTTTTTTGCGCCTTTGTCTGGGGCTTGTTCCTCAACGGTGTCCATTTAATTCAGATTATATACTAACTCAGTTTGTAATTCCTTTTATGTACTTATGATCAACTCACACATGGATATAGGACCTTGGAATGATCCATACATGGAGACGGGAGCTTGGAACAATCCATACCCAATTTCATTCATTCAAGGATGGAGCAATCAACCTAGATTCCATTATCCAGAATACTCACACCCATACAACCCGGGATGGTACAATCAGCCTTCCTTCACATGGAGAACCACACAAACAGCTCCTGACCCTGGCCCATATCCTAAACTCGAAACATTGCTGCATACCATGACACAAAATGTTAATGCCTTTGTTCAAGAAGGCCGAAAGTGGAGTAAGAAAAGGGAGGAGGAACATGCCAATCACACGAGGCAGTTTGAGTTCCACATGCGCCAAATCGAAGAAAGGGCACTTTTCCCACCAAGAAAAGCCAAGAATGATGATCATGATGAGGCTATCATAACGCCAACACTTCAACAAGTGCCTGTCATAGAAGCCGTGGCACCCATCCAATTCCATGCCGTGACCATTACCTCCAAATCTGCTCAAATGGAGCCATGGTGGGAAATTGCAATGGAAGAAGAATGGGAGGAAGAGAAGAGGAAGGATAACGGCAAAGAGGACATATTGGCATAGTTCGAAGAGCAAGGATCTTGTGTACTCCGTGACACCTTGATGTCGCTAAGCCCTTCGTTTATAGATTTCTATGTGGAACAAAGGGAGGAGGTGATTCCCCAAGGGTTGGACAATTCGTGCTTCACAGACACATTTGAAGAGGAACTCCATGCACTGTCTCAAAGGATTGCCATCGAGCACATATCAGCTTTGGAAGAGGTTAAGTGCCTAAAGTCTAGGTCGTATGACCCAAGGCTCCAAAAAACACCACGTGAAACACCTCCACTAGGAAATCCCACCGAAACCCAACTGGAGTCCCAACCCGCACATGGACGCACCACCGAGACCATGGACGCATCCCAGGATGCATCCTTGCCCCATGCCATTCAGCATGACTTGCTGCCCACATGGACCAACCCTCTACCGCAAACCCAGGAGACTACCATGTCCCAGGACTCGCCAAACGTCATTCCGCAACCCTGGCCTAGCCTTCCACCGCAGAACTAGGACTATGGCGCATCACAAGCCCTACCGAAATTTATGCCGTAGAGCTCAAACCATGCGATACCGTAGGACATACCATGTGCCTGTCGCAGCCCGATCCTAGTGCCACAGAACCTGGATGCGTCCAGGGCAAGCCTTCAACGCACCAAACTGTGCCCAACATGACAAAATCGTGCCACACTGCGCCAACCTCTTCACCGTAGGGCAAGCCCATATCCGCTGCACCAGAACCTTCCCAGGGCGCGTCTACGACGTACCACGCAACACTAAATAGCCAGAACCTTGAACCGGTTATGCCCAAAGGCTTAGGAATGCGTCAAGCTGCGCTGAACCTCCAAGACACGTCCACGGTACAATCCCAATAGGCCCACCTGTTGTCCCAACCTGTGGTGCAACCGAGGGACAAGGACAAGCGCATGCCTCCAATTATGCAACAAGATATGTCTCAGTCCCTGCCTAAGGACAAGGGCACGGGTTTGGAACACAAGGAACATCCGAAACTCAAATCTGAAACACTTCAATTTAATTTCAAAGCTGTGAACTTGAATTTGAATTCTGATTTAGCTCCTAATGATCTTGAACCTTTCCCTCGCAGGTTCCCCCATAAAAACAACAAGAATATGATGAACGCCCTCACCTTGGTAACCCTCTTAAAAATCAAAAGGGAACGACAACGGCGAAGACCAAGAAAGACGTCTAGGGCGTACAGGGCACACCTTAAGCCGGTTCACCACAAGCATTCTAAAAGGAGGATATTTGAGAATGGACAAACAATGCTCCCATTGAAATCCCTTCTCAATCTTTTTCACTATAAGTTACGTTCTCGTCGATTGATTTCTTTTTGTGTTTCGAACTTTTTCCTTCATGATGCAGCGAAGATTTTGCCACTTGAGTATCACAATAGACTCCATGGTGATGCAACCATCCTTGCCATAAGCACTACCCTGCCAGCCCCGTCTTGCCCAGACGTTAAATAAAGCGTTCCTAGGAGGCAACCTAGCCCTTGTTTGTGGTTCTCTCTTCCTTTACTATTTCTACCCGTTATATCTCTCAAAACCTTTATGTTGTTATCATACTTATTGCTTATTACATTGAGGACAATGTTCAGTTCAGGTTTGGGGGCATACACGGCCAGGAAGTTTTAAGTTCAGTTTTAAGTTAAGCATTAATTAGTCAAGTTCTACTAGTGAGAGTATTATAACTTGTTAATAGGGATATATATATATATATATATATATGCTAAGTTGACTATCTTTGATCTACTAAGAGTCATGCCATAGTCAGTAAGTTCATAAACTACACTTCACAATTCCCTTTTAAGTGATTAAGTGAGCAAAACAACTAAACTTGAGTGAACCTTAGAAAATTAGTGGAGACTACCCTGTGAGATCTTTGAGCCTAATTACCATTATTTATGAGGGATATACTTTTTCTACTCTTAAACACTCATCACTTTTGTTCTTAATTGATGATCTCATTACATCATATTTGCATTGAATTTTAAAGAACTAACATCATTTAGATACTCTTGATTTGATGTGTGGTTTTCCATAAGAAGTTATATAGGCTATGTGTGCTTAACCTCTAAAGGCCTTATCCTACCCTATTGCATGCCCCCTAAGCCAACTTTGAAGCCAAACACTCAGCCTTTTCTTTCATCACCTAAAGTATAACCCAAACAAAATACTTAGCCATTCATCAAAGCCATGCCCTATAACCTAACTTTCTGCTAAGGTTGCCCTAAATGAGATTCATGGTGAGAATGAGAAGTGAAAGAAAGTGATGCCCAATTCCATAGATATTGGCGTCTTTATCAGAAGATAAAAGTTCAAAGTTCAAAGGTTTCAAGGAGTGAAAAGCTCTACAAGTGACAAGCTACATGAAAGTTTGAGGAAATCATTGCCTGTTCTTGGTTCAATTCAATTCAAAAGAAAAAGAAAAAAAAATAATAAAGAAAACAAAGAAAGAAGAAAACATTGAAAATTTGAAAGAAAAATAAAAAGATAGTGAACTAAGCCAAGTGAGTCAAAGACCTCAAAATAAGCCATCAAGAAGGTACAATGCCGTGGGTCGTAAGCAAGGATTTAGTTCCGAAAGTTCTAAGTTTAAGCCATGAATTCTCATGCCTTGGCAAAACTCAGGTTCATCCTTCCTTTCTAACCCTTAAGCTTAGCCCCATTACAACCTAAATGGAAGACCAAACTGATCTTATGGACAATCATGCTGAGGATTAAGCTACATATCTATGTTCTTAAATTTCAATTCCTTTCATGAGATCTTCACTTCCATAAAGTTCTATTCTTCATTAATACTCATATGTGATTAAACTTGAATTCCATAACATAAACTCATCACATATGCTTGAAAAGAGTGAAAGCCTAGGATTCTTGTGTGAATTGAGAGTTGTCTAGTGAGGATTAGAGTCGAGGAGAAATCTTTCTAAGGCACTTAGATGAAGTTTTTTTAAGCATGATCACTTGAAATGTTGGCACCCATACATTTAAGAAATGACTCTCACGGCTATGGCGTCTCTATTAGTTCTGCAAAGCTGGTATACTTACTTTGATTCCTATTAGCTTATTAAAAGTACTGTTTCTAGCCTCTTAGTTGTCTAAGTAAAACGTTTGTGCGCATCGTACTTCTATAACCCTCTGGACACAAAACTCCTCCTACTAGGAAGACCTAGGGGTTTAAATGTCCTATCTTAACTAAGATCATGTCTGTTTATTTTAAGTATGTTTCTTTTGTTTTGCTCAGGGACTAGCAAAAGATAGGTTTAGGGATATTTGTTAAGCCATTATTTAAGCATCATTTTGATGTCACTTAGTACCTCTCTTACATGTCTTTTGATTGATTTTGTGCCAATCATAGTAGAAAATGACCAATCTTGTGAGACTTGTGCAGTTCTGGAAAGATAGGTAAATTATGAGAAGAACGCAAAAAGAATGGCTCAATTCGGAGTTATAACGAAGGAAATGTCTCAAGTTAAAGTTCAGACCTTGAAAAGGTCCAAATCGGGTCCTAGCGCATGCCAAGACAAGCCAAGAACCAATCCCTAATCTGAGTCCCTGAGAGGTCCTACCGACCCCTTGCTGTGACAAGAAATGTACCAAGTACATATCCTTGACATGTCCTAAGACATCCTAGCCGAGACCAAGGACACACTTGTTGGTAAAATTAGAGAACAAAAAACATGCAATCTAATTCTAACAGTTATAAAATCCTTGCAAGTGCACAAATAGATAAGAATAGTATAGTAGCACATCAAGAGTCAATCCCTCGAGGACTTGTATCAACGATTAATCCAATTAAGTTCAGATTCAAACAATTCCATCAATAATTTATGCAAACAAGGTAGCATAGCTCATAGACATAAAAGAATGATAGTTTAAGCAGTAATCAGAATTATTCAGCATGCATAGCAATCAAAATCAAGAGCCAAAATCTAATTAACGAACTAACATGGCTAGGGCTTAAAGCAGCCCTAATCCTAACAAGAACTACTCACGCATAACTGAAATTGAAACAAATATAAATGAATTCATAATTAAATTGCAATAATAAAAATAAGGTTACAAAAGAGATTGTTGAAGAATAGGCTCAGCAGAGACACGGCAGGGCCTTCCTCTCCAAGCTCCACGCCAAAAAAGTGCAGAAAATAAAAACTGTTTACTTTGAACTGAATTACAATGTGAATTGCGGCTAGGGTGTCTAGATCTCCAAAATGGCGTATGGATCTCCAAAAATGGTGTGTAAAATTAATGGTCTCCCAAAATACTGAACAAAGGCTCGCTTTTATAGACAAAGGGAAAACCTTGTCCTACAAGGATTGGAATTAGAAACCCTAGCCTAGAGTGTTCTAGAATAGTTATTGTACTACTAAGTAATTACAAAGTCCCTAAAATCTATCAGAACCAATCAGAACAAGGTTGGGAGGGAATGCAAGCTGGAAAGTGGGAACACAAGTTGGCCACAGGCATCCCGCGGTCAGACGCTGGAACTTAGAACTTGGCCTATGAAATGTCTTTGTCATAGGAATTTGGGACTGCGATTTTGAGGCACACCATGAGCATAGCATAAGCGCATCGTGGTTTAGGCTAGGCGCACAGGTTTTCAGGCTTAGCGTAGAGGAGGAACTTTGATCCACCGCTGGTGGAACAGGAACCAGGGTTTAGACGCAGAAGTTGGGCTCAGATGGGAAGCTCTTGGGACATGTACTCGACATGTCCTAGCATGACCTTGACACTTCTAGGAGATGAACTTGATGTCATCAGACACAGGTTTGGGATCTGGATGGCATGATCTGAGGTACTTGGCCAAGGACCCAAAATAGGTGCACTAGCGCACTAAGGACCTAGTTCAGGACCTGATATTGAAATGAGGACATCTCCTTCATCTGAACTCCGATTTGAGTCATTTTTTTCGCGTTCTTCTCTGAATTTACCTATCTTTCTAAATATGCACAAGTCTCACAAGATTGATCATTTTATATTATTGATGGCATGAAAACTTTCAAAAGACATGTATGAGTGGCATATAAAGACATAAAAATGATGCATAAATAATGACTGAACAACGCCCAAGACATGTCCCTATCATAGGACATGCGCTAACTCTAATTCCCATGCACCAAACCACATCACGCCATGCCAGTGACAAGTTCCTGGTGCACCTCAATAGCGGAGACCCAAATTATGCCCAAGACGCGTCCCTGGTCCCTCAGCGAAAGGAGTTCCTCTGCGACCTATTTCAGGCCCGGGAAGTTCAAAAGGGGGCCATGACCTGGAACACGATGTAACAAAGTGAGACACCACCCATAGTTGGACTTCACAACACCTATCTAAGCTAATGCAATCATGTGTCTCGACCAAAAATGCGAATGACAAGTTCGTGTCCTGTTTTATCCTAAAGGAGTCCATGGAGCCCTGATTTGAGCCAAATGGGGCCATCAAATTTTCTACAAGTCTTTGAGCAGGACAAAGCCCAGAGTGGTTTGTCTCAATTAAATTGGCCAATGACATGTTGAAGTTCTTAAAGATCCAAATTAAGGTCCTCTGAGCCTAAAATTTGGCCTAGCTATGTTCGAAGTACTTAGGGTTGGACAGGCCCAGTCGTTGACATGCTAGAAACCTCTAGAAGAATCTAGAAGCTGCCTTGGCATGCAAGAAAGCTCAGAAGATTTTATCACAAGTCCTTGCCGCAAGTTCCTAGTCCAAGTCCAAAAAGGATTACCTTTTTGGAGCCTAACTAGGATAGGAGTTTTGAGTCAGTTTTTTATTAGGATTTGTCCTAGATTGTCTCCCATATTGTAGAGGTTTAGAGGCCTATTTAAAGGACCTTAAGGCTTGAGGGTGAGGACCTCTAAACACCCTAGCCGCATTACATTTTAATTCAGTTTTTCAATTCAAACACTTTAGTTTTCTGCTTGTGAGAGAGTTGTGTGTGAGCAATGGAGGAGCAAGCCTTGGCGTGAGCATCTGCTGCGCCTCATCCTCAATAATCTCCTTTGTATCTTTACTTTTATTGTCTTTACTTTATTAATTCAATTATGTTTGTTTCAATTCCAATCATGCGTGAGTAGTCTCTTTTAGGGTTAGGGCTGCTTGAAGCCCTTGCCATGTTAGTTCGTTAATTAGATTTTTGCTCTTGATTTTGATTGCTATGCATGTTGAATAATTCTGATTACTGCTTAAACTACCATTCTTTTATGTTTATGAGATTAGCTACCTCTTTTGCATAAATTATTGATGGAAAGTCTTGAGTGACCATCATATCATCCTATAATTCATTAGTATTAAGTGGTTGAGGGTAAGAAACAATCGTGTAATCGAAATTCATGACAACCAAGGATTGCATGCCACTTATCTAGGCTACTGTGGTGTCATTAAATTCTCTTAGTACTTCATGCATCATCTTAACTGGTAGGTGATAGACGTTCTAAGCATATGTCATGTTTAGGACATGCTAAGTAAGAGAGAATGATTTATGTTTAGTATACCAACACCAGGACCTAGGCATGGGCACCTAATTCAGAAGTTGCATAGTAATTAGGTCAACAAAATCTGGTTAAGAGCTATAATTGATGGGGTGGATAGTGAGCCTTAATTCACCTTAGTAAAAAGAATCAATCATCTTGCATTATTATTTTCTGCACTTTAATTGTTGTTTTAATTTCAGAATTCCAAAAGCATACAACCCCCACCCCAACCCACACCACCCATGTGTGTCCTTGTTTGAGTCTAAGTCTAACTGTGTCGTTTGCTTTTCTTTTGCTGTTTTTGTGTCTTCTAATCAAGTTAATAAAATCTAAACTTAATTGGATTAACTGTTGAACAAGCTCTTGAGGGATCGACCTTTGCTTGTCATTATACTATCTTCATCGATTTTGTGCACTTGTAAAGATATAACTGTTGAAATTAGAGTTCATATTTATGGTGTTCTTTATTTTTACTATCAAGTTTCAGTTAAAAAAATATGTATAAACACCACAAATATTCCACGTGCACATTATCTAGGTTAGACTAGGCTTCCTATTGGTTCAGGGTGAAAACATAACATGTTATTTTTCCTCCCCCAGTTTCCTTAGCCCAAGCACTATGGAATTATTGCCTTCTAGAACCTCCATTGTTGAATGCACTACTAGAGCCCTGTTGAGGACGACTACTTAGGATCAGATTAGCACTATGTCCCAGCTACTGTGGTTGTACTCTGGGTGTTGCTGGGTATAGCCTATTGTTGAGAAGTATGGTCATACAATCTGAGGTCGGATAGTAAGACTAAGAGGGAAAACCGAACGGATGTGGGGAAAAATTTACTAAGTGAGGTGGGTAGTCTTTTTACTGCTATTTGGAATGTTGTGGGAAACGAAGTTGTGTCAGCGGTTCATCATTTTTTCTTCCATGGCTATCTTCCAGCTTCATTTAATTCAGGTCTTAAGATTCTCATTCCCAAGGTGGAAAATTCTATTTCGATGGGCCAATATTGTCCAATTGTTTTAGCGAATTTCCTCTCTAAGATTATTCCAAAAATTCTTTCTTTGAGACTAGCTCCAAAAGCCTCTTGGATTATATCCGCACAACAACATGCCTTTGCTCTAGGTAGGAATATTGCAGATGGAATTATTATAACTTCTTAGTGTTTCAATTTGTTGGACAATGTCTGTGCATGTGGGAATGTCGCTATTAAGCTTGATGTTGCCAAGGCTTTTGATACTCTTTCATGGCATTTTTTGCTGAAGGTTTTGAATTCTTTGGCTTTCATGAAAGGTTTGTTAATTGGGTACAGGTGCTGCTGCATTCTTTCAAACTCTCTGTCATTGTCAATGGTCAGGTTTCAGGTTTATTTTCTTGTGGGCGTGGGGTTTGACAAGGCGATCCTCTTTCTCCTTTGCTTTTTTGCCTTGCAGAGGAGGTACTTGGCAGTGATATTTCTTATTTGGTTCTCTCTCGGAAGCTTAAACCAATCTCTCTACCTCGGGGAGTGCAGATTGTTTTTTCATATTCTGTTTGCAGATGACATCATTGTGTTTTGTCGTGGAGGTAATAGAATTCTTTCAGTTCTTCTAGCATTTTTGAGTGAATATGAGCATAATTCTGGTAAAGTGATTAAGAAGGCCAAATCTAATGTTTTATTGGGAAGCCTATTTTGCATCGTTGACATTCAATTTCTAACACCTTGGGCATTAAGGTGGGTTCTGCTCCTTTTAATTATTTAGGTGTTCCTATTTTTAAAAGTAAACCTCAGACTTTTTTTTTTCAAGGTATTACAGATAAAATAAGGGCCAAATTGTCAACATGGAAAGGGTCTCAACTTTCTCTGGCTGGTAGACTCTAGCTTCTCAAATCTGTTGTGGCTAGCATGTTGGTTTATTGTTTTCAAATTTATGAGTGGCCGGTTTCTTTACTTCGTCAAATTGAGACTTGATGCCAGAATTTTCTTTGGTCAGGCTCTTTTGATAAGCGAGGGGTTCCTCTTGTTGCTTGGCATAAGTGTTGTGCTCCGATGGAGGAAGGTAGTCTTGGTCTTAAGCAGCTAGTGATTCTAAATATGGCTTTTTTGCTTAAGAAGGGTTGGGAGGTTTTGTCTTTTAACTCTTCTCGTTGCCAGTTTCTTCGAGACATATTTTGGAGGAGTGGTAATATCCGCTCAACATATGTTTCATCTTCTATTTGGCCTGGCATCAAATGGGTTTGGCCTGTTGTCCTGGAAAATACTCATCATTTTCTTGCAGATGGTCAAAATATGGCCTTTTGGTGGGATAGTTTTAATGGTCAGCCTTTGGCGAATTATTTTGGTCTTCACCCTTCTTTTCGAATGCAGATGTGTGAGATGGTTTCGAAATTTTTTTATAATGGTGAATGCCACCAGCCACCACTTTTTGCTTTTCATTTTCTTGCAATTTGTGACAGAATTATGGCTACCTCTTACTTTCATGGTCCTTCGATGAATGATTTATTGGTTGGGGGTCCGTCTTCTTAAGGAGTTCTGACTGCCAAAGACGCTTATACTTTCATGCGTCTGAAGTGTGTTGTTGTCCCTTGGTGTAAGCTTATCTGGAAGACTTTTATTGAGCCTAGGAAATCTTTTCTTGTTTGGAAATTGATGCATGGGAACGTTCTCACGGAGGTTTATTTGCAGCGGCGTGGTATTTCTCTTTCTTCTATGTGTTTATTTAGCAAGAAGGCTTTAGTGAGTATTGATCACATGTTCTCTATCTGCCCTTTTTCAATTTCTATTTAGAGGTCCAGGGTTACTATTTTTGGCTTAAGCTTTGTTCCTTGTTCTATCGATTCTATACTTTCATATGGAATCCGCGCTAATTTCAGTCCTCAGCTCACGGATTTGTGGATTCTTATGTTTTGTACTACCATTTGGCTGCTTTGGGATTTTAGAAACAAGAAGTGATTTAAGGAGAAAGCTCCTATTGTTTATGCTACTTGTCGCACCATTGTTAATCATGTGCGGGCCTCTTCTGCTCTTACGAAGGGTCATATGTTTAATCAGATGTGTGATTTGTGTGCTATTCAAGCTTTTGGGGCACGATGTCGTCCTCAGCAATGCCCAAAATTGTCGAGGTCCTCTGGCATTCCCCTAGTTTTGGTTATGTTAAAGTTAATATTGACGGCGCTTTTAAGGGTGCTTCTGGGAAGGCTGGTTGTGGTGGCATTTTTCGTGATTGCCATGGTTGTGTAATTGGAGCTTTTAGTTCCATACTGAATGTCCTTAGTGCGGTTCATGTTGAAGTTTTAGCAGTCATTAAAGCCATTGAGCTAGCCTTGCTTTATGCTTGGCATCACATTTGGATTGAAACTTATTCACGGTTAGTTGTGTCCTTCTTTCACTCTCCTATTTTGGTCCCTAGTCAGCTTAGGGTGGATTGGCATAATTGCATGGATCATCTCCGCAACATGTTGGTTAAGATATCTCTTATTTTTTGTGAAGGTAATGGTGTCGCAGATGCTTTGGAAAATCATGGTACGATGGGGTCTAGTTTTACTTGGTGGGATTCTCCCCCAACTTTTATTTTAGGTTTTTGTCATAAGGATTGGTTGGGTATGCCCAACTTCCGATTCATATAGGTATGATCTTTATTGTATTCTATTTACGAGGTTTTGGTTTTATGTTCCCCTCATTGTATTTCTTTTTCTTAATATATTTTGGCTAGTACCCCATTCTTGTCGTTATCAAAAAATGCTAGTTGTGTCCCATTGCCTAGGAAAGAAGTTCTACTGTTGGGATACTATTGGTAGGCACTGAGAGGACCCTGGTTACAGGGACAATCCTCATAGTAGTAAACTGTCCCTCTTTGGTCTATGCACCTCCAGTAGTTAGCTTCTCCAAAATATGTGCCACTGCCTTGTGGACGAAATCGGGAGGATCCCAATGAGCGTTCAGATGTGCGGGATGAGTTAGGGTTGGAAACCCCGCTCGATGGTCCGAAAGAGTAACCTCCTTCTTGAATTGTTCGCCCCCTTTTAGCCCTACGGGTGGAAATCTGATTACGACATCGGCTGTGCTGTTGTGCATGGCTCTACTGCGGTTTAGGTGCAATCCCCCTTCTACTGCCTTCTTTGACTCCTCAACTGCAAGTGTAGCTTCCTAAACATCCTGATAGTAGGTGCAAGTGCATTCCCACTTACGTTATCACCTCTCCCTTCTTCACCTCATTCACAATATCCCGAATGGCCGGGTAGTAACAGGTCAGCTTCTTGAACTTCTGTTCATACTCTTTTACTAACATCTTCTTCTGATTTAGGTACAGAAACTCATCCTTTAACCTGTGGATGTACTCTTGTTGTACGAATTTGTTCTCAAACCGCTGTTTGAACTCCTCTTTGTTGGAACAGTTTGCGGGAGTAGGTGTTTCTCGGCCTTCCACCAATACTTGGCCAAACGAATTACGGAGGAAGAAAGTGGCGGTGATGACCAATTTTTTAGCAAGTAGTTCCATGACTTGAAAAGTTCCATCAACTTTGTCGATCCATTAATTCACTAGGCCGCCATCCTCATGGACGTAGAACTCATTCAGGCGTTATAGCAAGCGATCTCGATGGGTGTGCGGTTAGGACCGAAACTAGTGAGAAAGTTGGCAAACACATGACCTAGTTGGGCCAAGTTGATGGCTCTACCTTGACCCACGTAGTTATTAACGTTGATCAGCGACAACAAATTTTGGGTTTTGGAGAATGAACCTTGCCGAATCAAGTAGCATCGTTGGTTCAGTGAATCAGTGACTGAAAATAACACGTTTCGGTGGGATTTTGGATATGGAGATTTCGTTTTTTTGGGATTTAAGGTTGAGGTGGTGGCTGGTTGCTGGAGTTATGTCATACGTGGTGGTGAGGCATGAGGTATTTGGTTGACTAAGGTAGGTTTGGGTTTCGGCGGCTATGGTGACTAATGATTAGGTTGCAGGGAGATAATATGAGGTGTCAACTGCTTACTTTGTGCATAAATGTTCAATTTGGGTGGGTTCTTTTCTCCATCTGCATTCTCTATTTATTTTTTATTTTTCACTTTTTTTGGTTGTTTGCTTTTCATTTATAAGTGATAACCATGTCATCTGCATTATCATCATAAAAAATGAGACCTACTTGTTAGTTTTGTTTTAGGATTATGAAAGGTGATTGGCTTTGCCTCTCGCACTGTAATTGTATCAAGCTCAATTTCTAGGATTTTAGTTGTTATCTTCTGTGAACTTTATCATGTTGAAGAGTTTCTATGAGAGTGAAGATGGAAAAATTTCCAGTGGCATATGTGCACTTCATATGATTGTAACGTTTAGATGACTAGTCGTCGTTTTTAAGTTCTTACTATCACCTGGTAAAAAGTTTTTCACTTATTGTGTTTCTTTTTACCCAAGGGCTTTTATGTCACACTTTGGACATCACACTTTGGACATCAGTTTTCAAAGTGTGCGTTTTGAGTTCTTTTAATGGTTTTGGGATTATAGGCTAGGTCGCGATATTGGTTCATGTTGAGCTTCTGCGTCTTCTGGGTTTTGATCATGGTCAAAATTGGTTTTCGTGAGAAGATTGCTGAGTAAAAATGGTTTTTATAAAGCTGTTTTTGTTCAATAAATGTTTCTTCAAAAACCATTCGTTGATTTCTCAAACTTTGTTTTGAAATATGTTTTTGAGTAAATTTCTGGGTTCTTGAATTCATCAGTGTTCTTCAAGGTTGATGGCTTGATGAACCCGGATTGAATCATTCTTGCTAGTCCATTCATTTTGAGTGTGAGTTGATTGATAGTTTAATCAAGAAGAATAGTGTTGTTGTGGATGAAGATTTGCAATTGGAGCATCGTTGATTGAAGAAGTTCAATGTTGCCTAAGGTATGGCTGCCTCTAGAGTTTAGGCTTAGTAGAGTTGAGTTTTACCTTGTACTAACTTTTAAACTTATTGGATTGCTTAATCAGCGGATTGAACCCCAGATTTCACCTTGAGGAAGGTTTCTAGGTATCAATGTTCATGTGTTCTTGGTTGCTGAATGTATGTTGAAATTATATTGCTGAGGAGTTTCAATTAAGTTTGTCTGTGGCTCAATATGACTATCATGACTAAATTGAATGTATGGAATGTTTGTGCACAATCATGATCACTTAGAACTAGTACATGGTCGCCTACATTGGCGAAGCTTCTAAGTGCGTAGGTTGTTACATGTGTGATTGATTTCTTGTAGGATGCTTGTGATCTTGATGTGTGTGTGCTTGATATGTGTCATTGCTTGATTGTGATATTGTGTGTAACTAACTAGTCACCATGTATGACTAGTTGGTTAAGAATTGGTATAGTTGTCACGAGTTATGTATCCAACAATTAGTTGGTATTAGAGCCGACTCTAGACACACTTAGAGTCGGTCCTAGGGTTGCGTGTTGATATGAAATTTTGGTTAAGAAATGGAGCGTGACATGAATTCTTGTAACACCCCACCTTTCTTTGATGGTACAAACTCTGCAACTTGGAAAGAAAATTTTCAAATTTTGCTTGATGCATCTGATGAAAATCCTTTTGAATATCTTACCATTGAGTGGAGATGTCCTAATAAAACTATTGGTGAAGAGGTAGTAAACAAACCACAATCTGAATGACTTAGGGTGAGTCTCTTGCTTCATCATCGAACAAGAAGGCTAGAAATGAAATTGTCACTGCCTTATCCATGTCACAGTTTTCACATATTCGGAATTGCACCACATCAAAACAGACTTGGGATAAGCTTAGAATTGTTCATGAAGGTGATGCTCAAGTCTGAGATTTAAAACTTCAAATGTTTTTGGCAAAATTCGAAGAGATAAGAATGAGATTAAGAGATTTTCACAAAGTTTTATAAACATCTTAAGTTAATCAGAAATGAATGTGTTAGCCTTGGTGAGCCAATCTCTGAACTCGCCATTGTCCAGAAAATTCTTCGTTTCTTACCTAGTAAGTTTCAGACTAAGAAGATTGCAATCACGGAAGTTCAAAACTTCAAAGAAATTAGGTTAGCCAAGTTAGTGGGCAAACTAATGATATTTGAAATGGAAATGGTCATGGAAAATCTGGATTCTAAAAAGGGAAAAAAAATTGCTTTACAATATGCTCAAACTAAACCTAATATGATGTCTGATACTTCCCCAAGTGCGGAAGATCAAATGACTCTCTTTGCTAAAAAAATCAGTAGAATTCTTAAGGAAAAAGGTAAAGATGAATGGGCAAGTGGTAGTCAATCTAGGGACTTCGGGAATAAAGGGAAGTTTGAAGGAAAAAATGAAAGGAAAAATGAAAGATTCCCAGGTTTTGAGGATAATAAGGGAAATACGAAATCAATCAAGTTTTTACTTGTGGTTGGATTGGTCATATAGCTGCTGAATGTGTAAACAATCGAAACAATTTTAAGCAGAAAGATAGGGCCATGAAAGCAACTTGGAGTGACAGTGACTCAGATTGTTCATCTCATTCTGACTCAGATTCTGATGTAGAAGAAAGTGTGGTTGCCTTTGTTGTCTCAATATGTGAGGATTCACTTGAATCTAAACATGATTTCTCATCATCTGATCAACAAGATTCAGATGACTTGTGATATGATTTGCTGTGCAAAAAATATGATGACTTGTTCGAGGAAACTTGTGAAATCCAAAAGAAAAACCTTCTTGAGGGAAAAATAGTTGAGTTAACATGTCAAAACAGTGAGATGAACTAAATTTCTAGAAACAGTTAAGACTAAGGATGAGGCGTTGAAGTGTAGACATGTTGAAAATCAAAAAACTGCTCAATCAAGTTACAGTCTTAAAAAGGTATGTCACTTTGTTTTAGGATTCAAAGAAAAGGTTGCTAGCTCAGGTTAATGAAGCAAATGAAAAGGTAATAAAGTTAACCATTGGCTCTGAAAAATTTGATAAAATGCTTAACATGGGAAAGGGTCACGGTGACATGTCTGGGGTTGGTTTCAGCATGTCAGATTCAAAAGTGCCTAGCAAAAAAGTAGGATTTGTAAGAGAATCACAGCTGCCAAATTATGAGACTAAACCATTTCAGTCCTAGCCCTTAGATTCATTCTCATGTTAAATCAAACGTGAGTCACAACAAGAAAGAGAGATTCATACCAGTGTGTCACTATTGTGGTGATAAGGGTCATATTCGACCAAAGTGTCTAATATTGAAACAAACACAGAGTGCACCATTTTCAGATAATACTTCATTACATGAAACTGTCAAATACCTATTGCATGAAGTGACTAGGATTGCTAACGTACTTGCATTATCGTCATCACCGATCAACAAACCTAGGCATCAGTGGATAGAGAGAACAACAAAGCAATGTCAGGTTGTGTTGAACGCTTTAGCTGCTTCACATTCAAGTGTCTGTTATCTTGACAGTGGTTGCTCATACCACATGTTAGGTGACTCAAATGTGGTTGAATCACTATATTCATTTGATGGAGGTAGTGTGACATTTGGAGGTGGTCACAAAGGTCGTGTGACATTTGGAGGTGGTCACAAAGGTCTTGTGACTGCAAAAGGCACTGTCAAAATACTTGGATTACCTTATTTGACAAATGTACGGTTTGTCCTATGGTTGACTTCAGATCTCATTAACATTAGTCAACCTTGTGATGATTGGGCTTAAGATGTTCGAATGTCTAGAGCTGGATGTAGAATCATAAGTGAGTTGCGAAAAGAAATCTTGAGTGTTGGATGGTCCAGACATCACTGTTTTCGTATTGACAAAAGCTCAATTGGTCTGACCAATGTCTGTCATAGAGTTGTAGATGAAACTAGTCTTATGTGGCATCAACGACTTGGACACATGAATGTTGTTGATTTAACACGATTGGGTAGAAAATAGTGGGTTAGAGGACTTCCTGAACTTAAAAGAAATGCTACGCATGTGTGTGGACCATGTTAACGAGGCAAACAGACTAAGTCATCACATTCAAATGTTTCTCACATAACTACATCTAGAGTGTTTGAACAGCTTCACATGGATTTGATTGGACCTATTAATGTCTTCTCACATGTTGGAAAGAAGTATATCTTGGTTGTTGTTGATGATTACTGAAGGTTCTCTTGGGTATGTTTTCTTAAAGGCACAACTGAGAAAGACACTGAGTTCGAAACTCTGTTTAAGCAACTAATGACTGCAAAAATAACTAGTCATCTGTCTGTTGCATGTATCAAGTCTCTGATCATGGTACATAGTTTGAGAACTCTTCTTTTGCACAGTTCTGTGCTAAATAAGGCATTAAGCATGAATTTTCTACACTATCACGCCTCAACAAATTGGAATTATTGAGATGAAAAATTGTGTCCTAATTGAAATGACTCGTGTCATGTTAAATAGCAAAAACTTGGCTAAACATTTTTGTGTTGAAGCTGTAAATACTACATGTCATATCATTAAACGAGTGTTTCTGAGACTTGCGTCACATTAGACCCCTTATGAGGTGTTGAAAAAGAAAAAATCAATAGTTGATCATTTCGGGTTTTTGGTAGCACTTGTTACATATTGCGAGATAGGGATACTTTGGCAAAGTTTGACGCCAAAGGTGATGAAGGTATCTTCCATGGATACTCCTCTAACAGCAGACCATATCGTGTGTTCAATCTTCGAACGAACACATTGTTGGAATCCGTTACTGTTAAAACTGATGACCTATGAGCCACAATTGAGTTAGCCACTGATGATGATCTATTTCCTGCTGAGCCCACTGTTTTATCCCCTCTTCCCCTCCTACCTTCATCACAGAATTCATCCACTGAACCTGATTCCTAATGGATTAATCAAAAGGAGACATCAAAATACTATGTATGTATATACTATATGAGTGTAAGATACATATATATATATATATATATGCTATTTCATTTTAATATCAAATAAGGAAGCTATTCGTCATCACAAGAATTTCTTAAACATATGTTTATATACATGTACTGAGCTGTTCCTAAAATAGATATTTTGGATAATCCAAGAAAACATATATCATATATGTACTATTTGGTTCAAGCGTAATTAGGTGTAATGACCTATATGAGTTGGAATCTCATTAATACTAAAATAGTTTGTGGGTAATACCCATTAAGACTAACGCACGACACCTAACTAATGTCACCCATCTATGGATTAAACTGTAGACATATAGTAAGTAATTATGTTTATAGCTATCAAGATATTTAGTTAATATGGGTAATAATCTACCAAGCAGTTATATAATTAGTTTTTATATGTACAACCATATGTAAGTATGGTAGTAAGTATTTAATGATAAAGTAATTATGATAATCTCACAGAAGGATTTTGTTAAGTCTCTCGCAAGGAGAGTTACGTGTCTGCTAGGGTTTGAGAGTTTGGCGACACCGCAACACAAGAAACAAAAAACTTTTTCGGCGTTCGTTTTCTATCTTGACAGTTAGCAGGTGTGTTTTGCGTGGTCTCTAAGTTACTGCGAGGGAAGACCATGGATGAGCTGGGCCAGCAGTTTGGGAATGGCCTTCGGCTTTCTGTGAAAGAGCGGAGGGGAACTCGCGTGGAGAATGAGGAGGCGGGCGATGTCCCTTTAGGGTTTTAGTATTGTATCGTGGCGGAGGTATTAACGCACAAATCAGCCCATTCTGATGACATTGTATCATTGTTCCAAGGTCTTTGGAAGGGATTGGAGGGGGTGGCTGTTAATGCGATTGGAGAGAAGCATTTCTTGGCAAGGTTCATGACCCTAAGAGACATGAACCGGGTCATGGACATGCATCCCTGGGTTTTCGACGATGCTCTGGTTCTGGTGGATGAGGCAACGCGAGCACGTAACCCTAACACTCAGCAGTTACAATGGTGTAGTTTTTTGGTTCAGATGCACGATATTCTTGTCTTGAGAACGACTGTTCGGGCGGTGGAGAAGAAAAGGACTCTAGTTGGGATTGTGATCGAGGTGGATAGGTCCAGAGGTCGTGATTGTATTGGTCGCTTTGCGAGGGCAAGGATCAGACTGAATGTTCGAGAGCCCCTAATGCGGGGTACCATGGTCGAATTCCCAGTAGTTG
The DNA here is from genome assembly GCA_037349345.1 of Oemleria cerasiformis. Taxonomy (NCBI): domain Eukaryota; kingdom Viridiplantae; phylum Streptophyta; class Magnoliopsida; order Rosales; family Rosaceae; genus Oemleria; species Oemleria cerasiformis. Next base: position 8,498,623 of record JAZGTL010000003.1, on the reverse strand, counting down.
GTGAGATTTGGGTTGTATTCAAATATGAGTATATGCCGCTGTATTGTTTGAATTGTGGTCTGATTGGGCACTCTACTCGTATTTTCTTGGGTGGAAGGGATCCTGAGGTGGAGGAGACGAGGGCAGAGACACGGGACTCCCTCCTGGGTTTCAATAACCTTGAAGTCGAGTTTGATCTTCGCGGGAATTTTTTACGAAGCTTCCAGAGATGAGGACGACGTGCCAATACATGCCCAAGGGCCATGCTAGGGGACGGTATGGCTTCGGCCTTGCTGTGAAAATTCAGGCTGATTGGGAGGCGGATGAACTGCAGCTCCAGTGTCTTGCTAGAGCTTTTGATGCTAGCCTCATTGCTAGGGGAGGAGAGGTGTTGGAGGAGCCCTCTGTGTTGGGAGGAGGAAGTAGATAGGTTAGGATGTGTGGTTCAACAAGTCCAAGTTTTGGAGATAGGGGCCGTACAGGAGGTGAACCTAGGGGAGGATCTTCCCATTTCTGACCCTTTTCAGCTTGCACCGATCATTGATAGGTTGTCCAAGGCCCAAGCTAAATGGAAGCGAGAATGAGTGTACACGCCAGGGGTGGTTTTGGAGTCACATATGGAAACTTGTGCAGGGGACAGTGTGATTGAGCCTTCTACTAGTGATGACACAATTGGCAGTCGAGTGGCGAAGCATAGACATGTGGTTTCGAGTGATATTTCTGGAATGGTGGTCGGGACCTCCCATAATCGGTCTCTTGAGCGGCGAGGTGAAGAGTCCACCTCTCCCCAACGGATTTAGTTGACATGAGGATCATTTGCTGGAATTGTCAGGGCATCGGCAGTGACCTGACGATTCATAATTTGGAGGAGCATAATAGGCTCTTTCGACCCGATATTATTGTGCTTCTTGAGGCGAAAAATAGAAGTAGTAGGTACCAGTTTTTGAAGAAGAAACTAGACATGGATTTCTTACAGGCAGTGGAACCAAGGGGTTTAAGTGGCGGCCTATGTGTGTTTTGGAGGTCAGCAGAGCAGGTTGACTTAATAAAATATGCTGCCTTTATGATTGAGGTCCTTGTAACAGATGAGGACAGAGGGAAATGTTGGCGTTTGTTTTCAATTTATGCAAGTACTGATGCTGGAAAGAGAGCTTGGCAATGGGATATGCTGAGACATCGTCTGGGTAGGGAGACTGATTCTTGTCTCTTGATGGGAGACTTCAATGATATCCTTAATGCTATGGAGAAGGAGGGGGGCAACGTGAGAACTGGTTCGAGTATGCGAACATTCAGTCCTTTGTGGTGGACACAAAATTACTTGACTTAGGGTTTTCTGGGCACCCTTATACATGGCGAAACAAGCGTGATAATGGGTTTGTGCATGAACCCCTTGATAGAGGTTTGGCAACAGAGGGGTGGGTTCAGCTATATCCACATGCAACAATTGATCATGTGTTACTTACTAGTTCAGACCATTCCATGCTAGTGTTGGACACTCAACCTAAGGTGAGGAAACGAAGGTACCATATTAATTATGATCCTAGATGGAATAATGAGGGCCAATATGTGGAAGTACTCAAGAAGGATTTGAGTAGGGAGGTGACATGCTCCCTGTGGTATAGGGTCACGGCCAAATTGAAGGGTGTTACAAAGAGTTTGCTGGTTTGGCGGAGGAAGGCAGGAGGTAATGCACAACATACCATTGATAAGGCTAAAGCTGACCTTCGCTCCTATTATCAAGCTACAGAATATGATGGGAACCCAGTAAGAGCAATGGAAATAGACCTGAAGAAGGCAGTTTTAGATAATGAAATTTACTGGAAGCTACAGTCCCGGGTACAATGGTTGAATGAGGGAGACAAAACCTCTCGTTTTTTTCCAATAAAAAATGATTAAACGGCGGAGGCATAACAAGATCAGCAGTTTGTTTGATGATTAGGGGGGTTGCATGAGGAGCAAGAGGAAATAAGTGAAATTGCATTGAGATTTTTCCGTAATCTGTTTGAATCAGCGTAGCTTCCCAAATTGAGCAAGTAACAGACTGCATACAACCTATTGTGTCTTATGCGAACGATGCTGGGTTAGAGGCGCCTATTCTTCTTGAAGAGGTCCGACAAGCTGTAATGCAAATTAATCCCTTGATGTCACCGGGGCCGGATGGGTTTACATCAAGCTTCTATCAGAAACATTGGGGGTTTGATTGGGCATAAGGTGATTCGGGCTGTATCTTCCTTTTTTCATTCCGGTCATCTGTGTAAGATGGTAAACTATACTTATTTGGTGCTAGTTCTGAAGGTTGCCAGTTCCCAATCTATGACTCAGCTGAGGCCGATTTCTTTGTGCAATGTCTTGTATAAAATTCTATCTGAAGTGCTTACTAACAGGTTGTAGAGGATGATGGTGAAAGTGATCAATCCGGCCCAATCAGCTTTTGTCCAAGGAAGGTAGATAACTGACAATGTTCTTGTGATTCATGAAGTGCTTCACTCTATTCGACAAAAGCATGGGAAGGAGGGGAAGGACATGATGTTGAAACTTGACATGTCAAAGGCTTATGATCGTGTAGAATGGGACTTTCTGGTGGCTGTAATGTGGAAGTTGGGGTTCAGTCTGATTTTTTGTCAGTGGAACATGGAGTGTATATCTACGACATATTTTAGCATTTTGGTGAATGGTGGGCCTACGAGAAGTTTCCACCCAACTAGGGGATTACAGCAGGGGGATCCTCTATCCCCTTTTTTGTTTATCCTCTGTATAGAGGGGCTCTCGGCAATTCTGAGGAGGAAGGAGGAAGTGGGTGCATTACATGGTATTCCAGTAGCTCCTGGTGCCTTCAGTTTAACTCACATGTTTTTTGCAGATGATTCGATGATTTTTTCTAAGGCAACTATGGAGGATGATGTATGTATTAAGGAGGCTCTTCAGCTTTATAAATCTTGTTCAGGCCAGATGATTATTTTTTATAAAAGCTCGGTTCTGTTTAGTGCTGATTGCCCTATGCAAACTCAAGACCTGATTGTGAATGTGTTGGGGGTTAGTAGGAAGGAGGAGTTTGGAAAGTATTTGGTACTTTGAGAAGATTTTGGGGCTTCTAAGAAGGCCGTATTTGAAGATATTCGAAATAGAGTGGAAGCAAATGTCCGAGGGTGGTTGGAACAATTTTTATCAATGGCAGGGAAAGAGGTGTTAGTGAAAGCCATCGCTCTTGCCTTGTGTAATTATGCCATGTCTTGTTTCCAAATTTCAATTGGTGTATGTAGGGATATTGAGCGTATTTTTACTAGGTATTGGTGGGGGAAGCAGCATTTGCAGCGTGGCATTCATTAGGCTTGTTGGGATAAGGTTACCACGCCAAAGTGTAAGGGAGGGCTTGGTTTTTAGGACCTCAGGTGCTTTAACTTGGCCATGCTTGCGAAGATCGGGTGGCGTACCATCTCTTATCCTTCATCTCTCCTTGCCTGGCTGCTCAAAGAGAAGTATCATCATTCTGATGGGTTCCTGAGTGCAAAGGACCAGGCTGGGTCCTCTTGGGGATGGAAAGTTATTCTACAAGGGCAGCGGTTATTGAAGGCAGGTATTCGGTGGCATGTTTGGAATGGTGAGAATATAACTGTGTTACAAGACCCATGGTTGCCTACAGTAAGGCCATTTAAAGTAAGGTCCTCTAGCCCTTTAACTCCAATTTTGGTTGCTAATTTATTATCTCCGTCTTGTTGTGAGTGGAGGACAATGCTTGTGGATCAGATGTTTAGTCATGAGGATGCTAGTGCAATTTTATCTATGCCTCAGAGTAAATTTTGCACCCCTGACAGGTTAGTATGGCATTTTTCTAAGAATGGCTAGTTTAATGTGCATTCAGGATATTTACTAGCAACGGAAATGGAACGAAATGGGGAGTTGTCACACCGAGGTGGTGGGGAATCTAGTATTATGGGAGCACATGATTAGTCCTGGAAACAGATATGGAGGATGAAGGTCCCTAACAAGATATGTCAATTTATCTGGCGGTGTTGTCGGGGTTTCCTTACTGTCAGACATAATTTGGTGCGTAGACAGGTTCCAGTCAAAAATGTGTGCCCCTTGTGTGGTGAGGATGATGAAACTACAGCTCACTTACTATATACATGTCTGTTTACAAAGGTCTTTTGGTTTGGGATCCCTTTCTAGATGGGGTGTGTTGACACAGAGAGTGGTTGATGTACAGGGAGTGTTTCAGCTTCTTTCTTTTGGCTGCTGGAGAATTTTGGAAGGCCATGAATCTGATGTGTTTTCAGGACGTACTGTAGACGCCGGGGGAAGCTATTGTGCTGTTTAACCAGCAACTCTCCGAGTACATTGCAGCTCGAGGTGCTGATGTGGAGCCGGTCCCCCATGGGCCTCGTGTTCAGGCACTACCGCCAGCCTGCCTCTCTACAGTTTGGAAGAGGCTAGCTCTAGGGACAGTTAAGCTCAACTACGATGGGGCCTGGTCTGTGCAGCAACGAGTGGGTGCTTTTGGTTGGGTCTTGCGGTCTTGGTCTTCCACTTTTGCGGGTGCCGGTGGAGTGGGTGGCTTTCGATGTCAGTCTGCTCTTCAAGCTGAGGTTTGGGCGGTTCGGGCTGGTATGGAGGCTTGCATTGCTATGGGGCAGCAACAGGTACTTGTGGATATGGATTCTCAGCTACTTGTGTCGTTGCTCAGCAATGAAGGGAGCGAGGAGTCCATCGATAAAGTTTTGCATGATATTAAGGTCCTAAAGCGTTCTTTTATTTCAATTGTTTTTGCGTTTACCCCACGGGGTTGTAGGCAGCCCATGCGGTCACTGACTATGTTAATCGTTTGGGAGGACGCCATACCTGGCTAGAGTTTGAACCATAGTGGTTGTTGTCCTTGCCAAGGACATTGGTGTTTCTATTCATATTTAATTAATAAATGAGGTCCTTCGAGTAAAAGAAAATTATGAAATAAAATAACATGTGGATGAATATATAGTGTATTCATCCACATGTTATGTTATTTCATGGAAAACTTTATATTCGAGAGATAGTGGTTGCATGGAATACCTATCTCAATTGTGTTTGATAGAGATTCCAAGTTTACATCTAAACTTTGGGATAGCTTACAAAAAGGTATGGGTAGACAGCTAAATTTCAGTAGCGCTTTTCATCCTCAAACTAATGGACAATCAAAAAGGACTATTCAAATTTTGGAGGATATGTTGAGAGCATGTGTTTTAGATTTTGGAGGTAGTTGAGAAGATCATTTACCATTGGCACAATTTGCCTACAACAATAGTTATCAATCTAGCATTCAGATGGCGCCCTATGAAGCATTGTATGCAAGACCTTGTCGATCACCAATGTGTTGGGCAGAAGTAAGAGAAGCAGTGATGTTAGGACCTGATTTGGTTCAAGAGACTACAAAAAAGATCAAGGTTATCAAGCAACACCTCACTACGCCAGAAATCAACATCGATAGCACTTAAAAAACTCTATAATAGCGTACTATAGCATTAATGAAAACGATGTAATAGCCGACGCTATGGTAGGTGGCACTTCTACCATAGCGTTTTCGAACCGCTTTAGAAAGTTCTTCATTCATAGCGTTTTCGAAGTGTTATGAATGCCAGTCCATGGGAGTACTATAGCATTCCATAGCGTTTCAAAAGAACGCTATGATTGTTTAGGGTTTTACGCAGCGTTTCTTGAAAACGCTGTGGTTGGTTTCTGGAACACTATGGTTGGTTTAGACAGCGTTTATTCAAAACACTATGGTTGGTTTTTGAAATGATGTGGTTGGTTTAGACAGCGTTTCTTGAAAACGCTATGTTTGATTTTCCATAGCATTTTTAGAACGTTGTGGAATGGTTTCTGTAGCATTTTAAGAGTGTGATGAAACATTTCCAGATTCCTGAGTCCTATTCCAGAATGCTATCAAAGATTTTCCAAATTTTCTTTAAGGGCTTCCTAACATAGTTTTCTACCATCAAACACAAAATAGATTCATTCATTTCATAATATTAATGAAACTTCATCTCCAATCCAATCAAATAAAAAAACTTCATATCCATTGTACATGAACTTTCAATATAAAGTTTCATTATCATAAAAGTATGTCATCGACCTTACGTACATAAATTGTCATATATTGCTTAATTTGCTACTAGTGTCCTCCAATTCTATCATCCAAAATCCATGATACATATGTATTCAAGCTGCAAAACAATTGAACAACATCCACATCAAGCTTTAACTACAATCCATTGCAAGCTTTAACTATAATCAATTGCAAACTAAATTAAATTTCACTTGTTATGTCTTTTACCCTTACAATGTTTTCTGTCATTGTGTTCTAATTTGTAATATCTAACTCGAGAAGTCTTATTTAACGATCATGTCATTATGCCAAAGAATTAAGCAAATATAGTCACAAAGCATAACCAAAATCTTAATGTTTTGCTCTTGCTTTCCATTTTTGCATATCAGTTTTAGCTATTTCTCAGAAACAAAAATGTAGAAAATGCATATAAGTAACACAATGCAGAAAATGCATATGCAGAAAATGCAGAAAACAATTAACCTGTAATCTTTTCTTTGTTCTACTCTCACAACAATTAGACAATCTTCACCTTTAGCCATAATTCAATACAACATACGTTGATCTTCTAATTCCAAAGACATACATGAACCCAACATATACAGAAAACAGAGTATTATGACAACTAGGGTTCAATTCTAAGTTATACAAAGTATAATCTCTAATTACGCATATGATGCTTCTATGACACTTATATGCCCATCCATGGAAACTATGTAAATAATCAAATTTAAAAGATAATTTGGGAATGCTTACTTGCAGCCTAATTAAGCATTATAACTTTGTCAGCGAGCCATTCGACTATACTTCCAAGAGCTTCTTCCATACAATCCCTTGCAGATGAAGGTCTCTATAACCGGTTTCCTTGCTATATCTACCCAAACACTTAGGGCATTAGGGCCAAGAGGAATGTGATGAACAAGTTGTTTTGGGTCCCTTGAAAACAAACGTCCTTCAGCTACAATTTCACCAGATCCCTCACAATCTATCAACTTGCACTTGGACTTGGTTTTTGAGGCAGTGTCCACACTCTAGCAACAATATAGGAAATAAAAAACAACAGTAAGTTACCAGTTATAGTTTGAAATTGTTTCGCATTTGCCTAGTAATAGTTATATCTTAATGCAATATAACTAATTATATTACCGTTGGTGAAGACAATCCTGGCATGCTCCTGGCTATGCTTTCTTTTGTTCTCATTTATTTTTTCAGCACTTGTTGGAGAAGGAGTTTTTTCAAGTTACTGACTTCGCTGCCTCTTGCTGTGAATAACTTTTTCAGTGAGTCTTCGAGGAGAAATATTTTCATTGTTCTTAATTTGGTGCTTCTTAACCTTTATAACTTTGTCTGCGGGGCATGCAATTGTACTTCCAATAGCATCTTTAATATAAACCATATCAGATGTAGGTCTCCTCAAAAAAGTTTCAAGTTCCTTAACTAAATCCACCGAAACTCCCACAGCATTAGGCCCAAGAGGTACATGATTAACAAGCATTGTAGGATCACTAGAAGACCAACGTCCTTCAGCAACTAGTTTTTGTGCTCCATACCAAACTACCAACTTGTATGTGATGTTTGAGGTCGTACTTACATTCTAATCACACGAAAACATAAAAACCTTGTATAAATCATGTCAAAAAATCATTAAAGTTTTAGGATGATACTTCTCACTTGCTATATTAGAAAGCATGATAAATAAATATTACCAATTGAGAAGAAATGTTGGTAGGCTCTTCACTTGTTTCCATAACAACTTTATCAGCCAGCCATGCAATTGCACTGCCAACTACTTCAACAATAAAAGTCATCTCCATTGTTGTCCTCCACAAATGTACTTGAGGTTGCAATACTCTATCTACCCAAACTTTCTTCGCATTCGGTCCAAGCGGGATATTATTAACGAGCTCTTTCGGATCACTAGAAGAACAACGTCCTTCTGCCACTTTTTCACTTGATCCAGACCAATCTAGGAGTGTGCACACTACAAGAAATCTTGTCTAGCCCGACAAGCTCTTGCCCGACGAAAACATACTCGTTGGGTAATCAACTGTTTCCCGAAGGATAAGCATACTCGCCGGGTAACCTGTTGGCGGGAAGAGCATGCCGTTGGCGCACAAAATTGGAAGGTGTTACCCGACGATATGTACCCCCCGTCGGGTAACATTATATACAACGACGAATAATCATCGTTGGGTAACATTTGACGTTGACTCTTTATTTCCCGACGGATCATTAAAAGTTGCTCGGCGAATGTGATTCGTCGGGCAAAAGTCTAAACACACTAAATACCCGAGACTCTCTCTTTTCTTCTTCTTCTTCTTCTTCTTCTTCTTCTTCCTCCTCTCTGCTTCAGCACTTCTTTGCTTTCTCTCTCAATCTCTCACTCACTTACTCTCTTTTCTCTACTTAACATTATCATCTCATCACCATTTTCACTACCAATCAAATCCTTTTTCTCTATCAATCACCAAATATCAAATATTAAGGTTTGAAAAATTTATTTTTTTTAGTTTTGAAATTTTGATTTTTGATTAGGAATTAATTATGTTTTGTGTTGTAGGAATTTTGTGGTTGATTTGAAGGAATACTTATAAAAAGGTATGTGTGTTTACCTCTCAATTTAATTTTGATAAGAATGTTGGATATAATTATGTTAGGAAATTTTGTATTTATTGTGGAAAATGTGTAGAAATTATTTAGAATTTGTTAGGAAAATATGAAAATAGAAAATATGTTATGAAATTAGGAAAATAGAAAATATGTTAAGAAATTAGGAAATTTTGTTGTAAAATAGGAAAATTAAAAATATGTAATGAAATAATTGAAATTAGAAAATATGTTTGGAAATTAGGAAGAATGTTAGGAAATTAGGGAAATAGAAAATATGTTAGGAAATTAGAAAATTTTGTTAGCAAATAGGAAAATATAAAAATATGTAATGAAATTATTGAAATTAGAAATATGTTTGGAAATTCGAAAATATGTTAGGAAAATAGAAAATATGTACGGAAATTATAAAATTGTAAATTCTGTTTTATGCATAATTAATATATGTTTGTATTTGTGAATTTGTTGTGATAATTTTTTGTAAAACGCTTTATTTAGTTCCGACGGAGTCATATACGTTCATATTTCATAACCGTTTATGCGAAGTTAATCGAGTTGATTAACTTCGTATAATGAAATTCAATGAAAAACCTTAGACCTGTTTGAGAGTCAGTGAATCGGATTGATTGACTGACTCTTGAATTGTCCATTTATTCGGACAGTTTGGGGGTGCGCAACTATGTGTTGTGTAGTTGGCGGTCTACGAGGTTAGGTTTCGATTATGGGAAATTCGGTTTGTATCCCCTCATTGTTCTCCGAATGCATACTAGATATTTGTTTATAATATCTACGTCGTGCATTTGGGGAACTGTAAGGAGATGTTGCCGAAATTTCCGTCGATCAAAATTTAGCCTCGTAGGTCGCAAACTACACAGCACAGAACGTGCACTCTCGAATGGGATAGGGTCAAATCACCGGAGGCAAAAGGAGAAGAGCTGCTTTTGATTTTAACTTGTTCTATTTACGAGACAATTTTAACTCAATTACTTATGTTGACTCTATGTTGTGAAAGCAGGCACAATAGACAGAGGGTGGATGCAAATGTTTGATAGATCTTCTGATCAATATTTGGATAGGATCAATAGTTTCATTGCCTTTGCACGTAGTCATTGCAGTAATACAAGACGTATCAGGTGTCCGTGCCGTAAATGTAACAACTGCATTTGATTGTCGTTGAATGAGGTCCAAACTCATCTGGAATGGAATGTGATCGTGCACAACAACACTAATTGGATCTATCACAGTGAAAAAATATTTTCCGCATCGACATCTTCGGTTCCCAGGACCCGACGGGACGAAAGTGGTTTGGATCGGCGATGTGATAATAATCAAGTCCTTGAGTTATTAACCGATGCTTTTCCTCCCACATCAGATGATATGGAAGATGATGCGCCAAGGTTGCAACCCGAAGACTCTGAGCTCTATTACGAGAGATTGTTGAAAGAAGCTCAACGCGAATTGTACCCGGATTGTAAATCATTTTTGGTTCTAGGGGCAGTTGTGGAGTTGATGCACATGAAAGTTAAGTAAAATCAAACGAACAACCATTTTGATCACATGATGGACATCATCATCCGAATGCTCCCTGAAGACAACTGTCTGCCAAAAGATCATTATAGCTCGAAGAAGTTGTTGAAGGGCCTTGGGTTAGGGTATATCAAGATCCATGCATGCAAGAACAATTGTGCATTGTTTTATGGCGAATTCGAGCAGCTTGACAAATCTCCCGTGTGCAATGAGCCTAGGTTTCAAAAGAACAAGATTCCTAAAAAGCTGTTGCGTTATTTTCCACTGAAGCCAAGGTTACAAAGATTCTACATGTCGTCCCACACAGCCAGTGATATGAGGTGGCATAAGGATGAACGCATTGATGATGAAGTACAGAGGCATCAGGCCGATGGAGAGGCTTGGAAGGAATTTAATAAAATGTATCCCGAGTTTGTTGCGGAGCCAAGAAATGTCAGATTAGGGCTCGCTACTAATGGGTTTAATCCGTTTGGGAGTTTTACAAAGCCCTATAGCAGTTGGCCGGTCGTTTTGGTTCCATATAACTTGTCTCCTTAGAGATGCATGAAGAAAGAATTCACAATCCTCAGTACTTTGATACCGGAGCCCAAATTGCTGAGTAATTCCATCGATGTGTATTTGCGGCCGTTGATTGACGAGCTCGTGGATCTGTGGGAGAATGGTGTCCGAACATATGACAAGTGCAGTAGAGAAATGTTCACCCTACGAGCGGCTGTAATATGGACAATTAATGATTTTCCTGCTTATGGTATGTTGTCGGGATGGAGCACCAAGGGCTATCTTGCTTGCCCGACATGTGGACCACACACAACGTCCTTTTGGCATGCATCTAAGGTATGCTACTTGGGTGCGAGAAGGTTTCTGCCCTGGGATCATCGATGGCGAATGCAATCTGATGAGATATTATCCAAATTGAATGCAATCAGATGGCGAATGCAATCTGACTCATTTAATGGTAAATCAGAGTTAAGAGGTCGACCAAGGGAGAGGTCCGGTGATGAGATATTATCCAAATTGAACAGTATACATGACTTCGTCACACGAGGATCGAAACCAGGTGAACAGGAAAATTGGACGAAAAAAAGCATATTCTTTCGGTTGCCATATTGGTCGAAGTTGAAAATCATACACATCGCAGATCCTATGCACATCGAGAAGAATGTTGATGAGAGTGTTGTGGGAACGACTTTATCCAGTGAAGGCAAGTCAAAGGACACAAAAAAGACTCGTCTGGGCATGAAAGAAATGGGGATTCGGCTTAATTTGTGGCCACAAGTCGTAAATGGTAAATACATCATGGCTCATCCAAGTTATACATTTACGCCTGACAATAAGAAAAATTCCTGAAGTGGTTGTAGGGTGTGAAATTTCCCGACGGGTACGCCGGCAACATATCCCTGAGTGTTAGCACGGATGGTGGGATCATTTCTGGTATGAAGAGCCAAGACTATCATGTTTTGCTACAATGACTCATTCCAATTGGTATTCGACCCTTCTTGGAGGCTGGTGTTGTTGAGACGATATTTTATTTGTCACAATTCTTCCAGATACTATGTGCCAGGTCGTTGGTTAAGGGGGATCTTCAAGCAATTAACGAGGATGTTGTGTACATCATGTGCCGGCTTGAGCAAATATATTCACCTGTATTCTTTGATGTAATGGTGCACCTACTAATACATCTGCCGGATGAGGCAAAGCTAGCTGGCCCGGTGCATTATCATTGGATGTACCCAATCGAGAGGTAAAACTTATCCCTGCTATTTGATAATATTTCCGTACTATCATGTATATATGTGAATCTTAATGTAAATTTCCTTGCAGAATATTAGGTACGTACAAGCGGTATGTTCGGAACAAGACACGTGCCGAAGGCTCTATAGCCGAGGCGTACATTGCAAAGGAGGCACTGACATTTTGTGCAATGAACCTTCGAAATGTTGAAACTGCCTTCAATAGGGCGTCTCACAACGACGATGGTGGTCAACGTCCAGAGACCCTATCTGTATTTGCCCAACCCGCATGACCATTCGGGACTGGTCCAATCTGGGAGCCATTCATCAATAGCGACATGGAGTTGGCTCATTGGTTCATACTAAACAATTGTGATGAAGTCTAGCCTTTCCACGAGCAGCACGAGGCGTTGATGAAGGCCCAATTTCCTTCTAATTGGGAAGAAATGGACAAACAACTGTTTCCACGTTGGTTTTCCGAGCATGTAAGTCAAATATTTTATTTCAAAATTTCTTAAATTGGTTTTAAGCTTACCTATTTCGTTTCTTGTGTGTATCTTACCAAATGGCACAGCTGAAAGATGTCAACTCGTCAAATTTGAATAAAGAATTAATGCAACTAGCCATTGGCCCATTCCGAGGAGAGACATACGATGGTTGTCACGTTAACAGAGTTAAGTTCATTTGCACAGAACGAGACGACAAGTTGTCTACGCAAAACGGCGGGGTCTTCGTGCCGGGGGATGGGGAAAATGCTGATACGGGTTTCTACGGCAAATTGTTAACTGTGGTTAAGGTGTTATACGCCGACCGCAAGGAAGTCGTCTTGTTCAAGTGTCATTGGTTTGATACCAACCCATGTATCCCAGGCAGTGTCATCAAAGATCAGTTATGTACCTCTATAAACACAAACACCCGGTGGTTTGAGAGTGATCCCTACATCCTCGCTAGTATGGTGAAACAAGTATTCTATGCGGATGATCCAAAAGCTGGTGGTGGTTGGAGAGTAGCTGAGATGGTGAATCATAGAAACATTTGGGACTTGGATGACCGATACCATGAAGAAGATGGGGAAATAGATGATGACCAGATCGTTTACCAGGTGGATTAATCGGCATCCACCCAAAACGTGGATGGAGTACGGACCAATGACATCATCCCACCAATTGCAATTGATGACATTTTTATTGATCTGGGGGAATTAGAATAAATTGAAAGTGATTAGGAGGAATCAAGTATTGTACACATATCGGATGACGAGCGTGATTGGGAGGGGGAAAGCGAATCCGAATGAAAGTTGTAAATTCGAAATTTCATTCATATATGTAACATCCATCTTCAAATCAATAAATTTGATTTATATGTATGTTGTATGATTTCATTCACAAAAATAGTTTTTTTACTTTCTTAAAGTGAGGAGACCATACACGCATTCCACAAAATACGCAACTTCAAAATAAATGAAGGTCAAAGATTTAGTCAAATATTTTGATGATAAGTCATGAAGGTGAATTTAATAAATCATGAGGGTCAATTTTTACTCTTTAGTGCAATGTGAAAAAAATTGAACCTAACATTCATATTGACCAAATAAGATACAATAATTTTTTATAAAAAATATTGTCTATAAAATGTGCTTTGATAATATTTTTATAAACAATTATTTATCAAATTAAATTTACATTAATTTAATAAACAATTTGTTTAAATTAATGTTGCCCGACGGACAATTAACATGTTACCCGACGGATCGAAACAATTGGTGTTACCCGACGGATACGTAACTGTTACCCGACGACTATATGTAACACTTTACCCGACGGAAATGGTACGGGTTACCCAACGGACCACAACAATTGGTGTTACCCAACGAACACTTAACTGTTACCCGACGAACACTTAACTGTTACCCGACGACGATAATTAACATGTTAAAATTACTTGCAAATTGAAACTGACCGATCTAACCATCCACATTTATGGTAGGTACCCATAGATCGCCTACGCGAAAAATTATCGAATTTGGAAATGTCGGGATTAGGTAACGGTGCGCGACGATTCAACAGTTACACAACGTTTCTTCACGATCGGACGATTTGAAATCCTCAAAACATCAAGATTTTCGACGGACGAGATCTAGGCATGTAAAACCACAGAGTGAACGGTTAGATCGGTCAAATTCAATCGTTTGAATATAAATAGAACCAAAAATTCGCACAATGTATTGAAGTTTCCATCAAGAGTTTAAACTCCTTGGTCAATATGCTTGTTTTCCGATTTTCAAAAACTTAAAAATTGAAATAGACCAATATAACCGTCCACATTTATGGTAGGTACCCATAGACCGCCTACGCGAAAAATTATCCAATTTGGAAATCACGGGATTAGGTAACGGTGCGCGATGATTCAACGGTTACACAACGTTTCTTCACGATCGGCAGGTTTGAATCCTCAAATCCTAACGATTTTCGATGGGCAAGATCTAGGCACGTAAAACCACAAAATGAACGGTTAGATTGGTCAAACTCAATCGTTTGAATATCAATTGAACCAAAACTTCGAGAAATGTATTGAAGTTTCCATCAAACGATTAAACTCCTTGGTCAATATGCTTGTTTTCCGATTTTCAAAAACTTAGAAATTGAAATGGACCGATCTAACCATCCACATTTATGGTAGATACCCATAGATCGCCTACGCGAAAAGGTACCCAATTTGGAAATGTCGGGATTAGGTAACGGTGCACAACGATTCAACGGTTACACAACATTTCTTCACGATCGGACGGCTTGAATTCCTCAAAACATCACGATAACGATAGATGGAGCTTTAGGCATGTAAAACCAAAATTTGAACAGTCCCGATGTTGATTATTCTTTCGCCGAACCTGGTTTTCATATTAATGGTAAAACGGCATCAGAAAAGTAATCCCGGCGGACAAAGGCATTCGCTTGGCCAACAACCGTCGGGCTACATTTCGTACGTCGTCGGGTAACTCTAATAAAATGCGCAATTTTTTAAAAATTTTGGGAAATCTCAAAATTCATGCGTAGTTTTTCGTGAAATCTCAAAATTCCCGCGTAGTGTAACACGACGAATATTCGAAATGTTACCCGACGGACTGCCGACAGGTGGTCTTACCCGACGACGGTTTTGAATTATGCCCAACGAACACTGCACCTAAATTTTCGCGGAATCTGAAAAGTCCCGCATTTTGTTGCCCGACGGAGGTTGAAAATCTTACCCTACGGATTAACGACCATTGTGCTTACCCAACGGAGGTTGAAAATCTTACCCTACGGATTGCCGACCGTTGTGCTTACCCGACGGATGTTTTACAATTAACCCCGATGGAATTTCCGCCTAAATATTCGCACAATCTCAAAGTTATTGCCTAATATTGCCCGACGGATAAGTTTAAATTAACCTGACGGATATGAAACATGTTACCCGACGGATACTAAACGAGATACCCGACGAATATTCACCGTTTGTTAATACCCGACGAATTATTAAACAGTTGCCCGAAGAAGCTCGAGCAAATCCTCCGGAGGAGTTGGACGGGCCGAAACTGCCAGGGTGGTTGTGGTTGTGCGACTATTTCGTGTCCCCCACCTATTTGGTAATTATCTATCTAGTTAATTAAATTATTTAATTTGTATGTTATTTTCCATTTTAAAATTTAATTTTTGGTTTTACAAATGAATAGCGAAAATCGATTGCAAACACATCGAACCGGGGAGCGAAGAAATTCAACCACCACGGGGGGTCGCGATCCTTATTGGCCCGGCAGGAGGATCGGCGCAACGCCGGGTCAGTGTTCCTAGAGGTGGATGCCTGGGGGCAAGTGTACGCTGGACGGGGGGATCAAGTGGCTGACAAAATTCACGTAAGTTTATTTTTTTGGAAGATTAAACATTATTTTTTAATTTGATAATTATATTTCTAATTAATATTTATTCGAATTTGTAGGACGCTATGCAGCAAGACGTCCAGCAGACATAAGCTGAGCTCACCCAACAACATCCGGAAGTGTCGTTGGAGTAGCAGCTCCCCAATCCCGACATGTCGATCGCTATTCTGGAGCGACAACTTGGGAGGCGCCCAGGGAGGTTCGTTCGGGGGGCGGGCGACGGGATTGTGCGAGATGTCTCGACTCAGTATTCCAGTTCATCTCGGATAGGCAATCCCCAGGAGACGTCGGACCGTTGGAGAAACCTCGAGGTCGAAAATGCTATGATCAAAGCCCAATACGGGGAGATTCAAGCCTAAAACCAACAAATCAAGACCGCCCTTGATAAGGTCCTTCAACGTTTGGGTGACCGTGGATTGGATGAGATTTTCTCACCGCCCACCTAACAGCCCCCTCAAGATCCCACCTACTTTGACCCCTCGACTAGTAGTTAGCGTGTACTATATATAAAATATTTTTATATATTTAATGATGTAAAAATATTACATTAATTTTTATAAATATTATTTTTATTTTATTTTGATTCTTTTAATTGAATTTTTTAATTAAATTATTTATTTTTTTATTATTAAATTAAATATTTTATTAAAAATATTTTTTAATTATTTAGAGTTTGCCCGACGAATAGTCAAGGTGACGGGCATATAAACGGAAATTTTTAAAAATTTACCCGACGAATGTGGGACATGTTACCCAGCGGATAAGTAAACCGTTACCCGACGGATAAGAAAGCGTTACCCGACGAATATGTAATACGTTACCCGACGGATGTGTAATACTTAACCCGACGGATGTCTATAAAGTTACCTGACGGATGTGTATAACATTACCCGACGAATGTTTAAAAACTGACCCAACGGAAATGTAATAACTTACTCAACGGATATTTAAATAGTTACCCAACGAATATTGTAAGGTTACCCGACGCACATTGTACGTCGGTAATATTTTTTTGACTTTTAGGTTGCTCGACGAAGACTTCAGGGACGAACTAGTCCGCCGACCAAGATAACGTTGCTCGACGAACACACTGTTGTCGTCGACTAATATCAAAGCCCAACGGAGATTGCCCGACGAAGAATTGCACCTCCCAAACCATGCATTTACCACTGTGGTCCCGAATGCTCATCTACATGAATTAACACCCATAATCAACCCATAATCAACCCATAATTCCCCTTTTGTTAGTCATCTTGTTTAACTCTTTGTCACCTGCCCCGAATTACCCGATAAGAACCATGTGCACTTAGGCTGACCTGAGGCCTGGTACCTATCAAGAGTTAAACTCAACTGCACAAAAGATCCATTGTATTACCCTCATATCCATAATTTCTATCTCATCACCAACATTAACCCCCATGCATAAAAAGATTTGCAAATATAAACAATACACAAATATAATCACTTAATGGGTAAAATAGATTCCAACAAAATCACATTATAACAATTAAGCACCCTCAATCAATTACACATAGTGTAACAAAAAACTTAGTCAAATCAAATCCCATAAAGGTTTCCCCAAGAATCCCTACCTTGAGTCCGAGGTTAAGATAAAATTCCACTTTAAGAAACCACGTTAATCTCCACCAAAATCTATCTACTTTTCTCTCATTTTCTCTCTCACTAAAATCCTACCAAGATGACAGGAAAAAAGAATATGGTTTTCTTGCTCTTATATGAAGTGAAAAATAGGCCTATTTATAGGGTGGTGACTTGGTTAAGAAAAGTGGCTAACTTCAATCCACTTATATTCATAATGATTAATTAGATAGCAATGGATTAAAATCATCCACATGTAGTCTACCAAACTAATAGCCTACTTAGTTGGCTTCCTACCATTTCACCACATCTCGCTTTAGCCATGCAACTAATAGTAGGTCTCCACCTCATGCTTAAACAAAACCACATCAGGCTTAAACAAAACCACCCCATGCTTAAACAAAACACCTCACGCTTAAACAAAACACCTCATGCTTAAACAAAACAACATGATATAATTAAAATAATAATATATAATAAAAAAAATTTTAAAACGGATCTTCACAATCTACCCTCCTAAAAATAAATTTCGACCTCGAAATTTAAAACTTACTAGAATCGTAGAACAGTTCCGGATACTTATTACGTATTTCAATTTCTAACTCCCATGTAAATTCCTCAACATCTCCATGTAGCCATAGACTTTGATCAATGGAATTGACTTAGTTCGTAACACTTGTTGTTTACGATCTAGTTTTTGGTTGGTCTATCCTCAAATGACAAGTGTTCGTCCAAACTAAGTTCTCCCCAATCGATCACATGTGCTCCTTGATAGTCATCGTCCGATTACAATATTCAACTAAAAGCCTATGCAATGTTGGTGTATAAAACATTCTCCTAAATCCAACATCAATAACTTCATCTACCAAGCATTATATGCTTCTTGCCATAGTCGTGCGTTATACACCTCCTCATTCCAAGGTATCAACCCATCGAGGGGTCCCATCTGAAACCTTCCCCATGAGTCATCACTGTGAGATGGCTCCATCCTTGTCATTAAACTATTAGGTTGGCAAATAACAACGCTATTACAATGAAACCTATAGCTCTAATACCAACTTGTCACTCCCCAACACATGAATTTACTCTAAACTTGAATTAGAACGTGGTTCACACCTTACTTTAAGAAATTAAGATAAAAAGGAAAAAATAAAACAAGATGTGATGAAAAGTAAATGAATATTTCTTAGAAAAAGCTTTCAGCGGAAACAACAACGATTTCAGGTCTTATAGCGTCTTTTACAAGTAAGAAACTACTCAAAAGTACACATTGGAGTAGTTCATTATTCAAGCTCAAAACAGTAGCACACTTACTTAAACATTAACAGTCTCTCAACTTCCACCTCAAGTCCTAAGTTTCAGGTTCAGTTTGTGCAAAATCTGTTAAGGGGTGAGCATCAACAGCTCAGTAGGGGCATTAACCTTGCCACAGTGAAATAGCTTAAGTGTCTAACAAACCAAATAATGTTAATAAGCATGATGCAATGCAAACACTTCATCCAGTCCCGTTAATTCATATATATGAGTAAGTAGACATGCACGTCCCATACCATGCATTTACCTCTGTGGTCCTGAATGCTCATCTACATGAATTAACACACATAATCAACCCATAATGCAAACACCTCATGCTTTAAACAAAACACCTCATGCTTAAACAAAACACCTCATGCTTTAAACAAAACACGTCATGCTTAAACAAAACACCTCATGCTTAAACAAAAACACAAAGTTAGATGCAAAAAAAATAACAAGATTAAAATAAAAATATATAAAATATATATTTCTTTAAAACGGATCTTCACAATCTACCCTCCTAAAAAGAAATTTTATCCTCGAAATTTAAAACTTACCAGAATCATAGAACTATTCCGGATACTTCTTACATATTTCAGTTTCTAACTCCCATGTAGATTCCTCAACATCTACATGTAGCCATAAGACTTTGACCAATAGAATTTTCTTAGTTTGTCACACTTCTTGTTTACGATCTTGTATTTGGATTGGTCTATCCTCAAATGGCAAGTGTTCTTCCAAACTAAGTTCTCCCCAATCTATCACATGTGATGGATCCGATTCATACTTTCGAAGCTTGGAGATATGAAAAACATTATGTATGCCTGAAAGTTGAGGAGGAAATGCTAACTTGTAAGCTACTTCACCAATTCTTTCCAAAATCTCAAAAGGACCAATGAATCTTGGTGCTAATTATGTGGTGATACTTTGAGAAACAGGTAGTCACCCACCTCAAACTTTAATGGTTTCCTTCTTCAATCTACAAAGTTCTTCTATCGACTCTGAGCAATTAGGAGGCATTGCTTGATAACCTTGATCTTTTCTATAGCCTCTTGAACCAAATCAGGTCCTAACATCACTACTTCTCCTACTTCTGCCCAACACAATGGTTATTGACATGGTCTTCCATACAATGCTTCATTGGGCACCATCTGAATGCTAGATTGATAACTGTTGCTGTATGCGAATTATGCCAATGGTAAATGATCTTCCCAACTACCTCCAAAATCTAAAACACATGCTCTCAACATATCCTCCAAAATTGGAGTAGTCCTTTCTGATTGTCCTTCAGTTTGAGGATGAAAAGCACTACTAAAATTGAGCTGTGTACCCAGACCTTTTTGTAAGCTTCCCCAAAGTTTAGATGTAAACTTGGAATCTCTATCAGACACAATTGAGATAGGTATTCCATGCAACCTAATTATCTCTCGAATATAAAGTTTTCCAAGTGTTTCAGTTGGGTCTGTAGTTTTGACAGGTAAGAAATGTGATGATTTGGTCAAACGATCTACCATGAACCAAATTGCATCTCGCCCTCTTGAAGATCTTGGCAAGCCGATAACGAAATCCATAGTAATATGATCCCATTTCCATTCTGCTACTGGTAATTGTTGTAATAAAATTGATGGTTTCTGATGTTCTTCTTTTGTTGGTAGGTGAGACATTTCCTAACAAAATTCATTACATCTTTCTTCATCCCACACCACCAAAACTGTCGTCAAAGATCATGATACATATTCGTCCTCTAGGGTGAATTGTATATGATGATTAATGACCTTCTTGAAGAATTTTATTTCTCAAAACATATATTTCTGGTACGTACAATCTATCCAAATATCTTAATCCACCATATGCATGCATCTTCCATTCTTCAAGCCGCTCTCCTGTGTTGATCCTAGTTTTCATATCCTTAAACATAGAATCAGATTGTTGTGCTTCCATGATTCTTCCAATCAAAATGGGGTGTGTAACTAAATTACATAGATATGCGCAATCATCTCGAACACCCACGTGTAAGTCAAATTCACAAAGAGGATCCACCATCTTCCATTTCTGATGTTGCAGCTTTGCTACGGTTCCTTGGGGTTTTCTACTTAGGGCATCAGCTACCACATTAGCATTTTTCGGATGATAGTGTAAACCAAAATTGTAATCTTCTAAATATTCCATCTAGCGCCTTTTCCTTAGATTCAAATCTTTTTGTGTGAATAAGTACTTTAAACTCTTGTGATCTGGGTAGAGTTCAAACTTTTCCCCATACAGGTAATGTCTCCACGTGTTCAATGCATGAACACAATCGCTGCTATCTCCAAATCATGTGTCAGATAGTATTTATATTGAATTACACTGTATAGGTTTAAAAAAAACCACCTCATGCTTAAACAAAACACATCATGCTTAAACAAACACCTCATGCTTAAACAAAACATGAAGATATATCTTGGAAAGGAGTAGTTTAATCATATTTATGCACAATCGAGGTTAGATTAAACTATTTTTGTATTGAACTTGGTAGACTGTATATCTTAAAATTAAACTAACGACTATTAAACAAATATGAAGAAGTCATGGGGGGACTAACGGTCAGGATATGGTAATTAAGATGGACATGTCAAAAGGGTATGATAGAGCTGAAAGGGGATTTTTAGTTGCAGTCATGGAGGCCTGGGGTTTGATGGAAAAATATGTGGGTGGGTCTATGAATGCATATCCATGCCAACCTATAGTGTACCTATAAACGGGGAGGCTACCAGGTATGTGCAGCCATCAAGAGGAATACGACCTTGCTGCTTAGGAAAGAAGAAGAAGGTGTGTTGCATGGAATCAAAGTTGCACCGGAGGCCTTCAATATATCCCATTTATTCTTCGCAGATGACTCAGTGTTCTTCTGCCAGGCTACTAAAGAAGAGGCTCAATGTATTAAGAGTGTGTTGCAATGCTACTCGGAGGGTTTTGGTCAGCTTATAAATTTTGATAAAACCTCAATTTTCTTCAGTAACAGTTGTTCCAATCGAACCAAGGATGAGTTGATTGGCATCCTAGGAACTGAGACACGGGCCGGGCTTGGCAAATATCTTGCTGGCTGATTTTGGAGCATCAAAAAAGATGATTTTTGATGACCTCAGGAATAAAGTGGAGTTTAGGATTCAAGGGTGGGCAGAGCAATTCTTGAGCCCGGCCTTTAAAAGAAGTCATGTTGAAGGCTGTGGCATTATCGCTACCTACATATGCTATGTCCTGTTTTTAGCTCCCAGTGGGTGTCTGCAAGGATATTGAATGGACCATAGCCAGGTTTTGGTGGGGGAACCAGCATGGTCATAGAGGGATTCATTGGAAGTCTTGGAAGGACATTGTGAGACCAAAAAGGTATGGAGGACTTGGTTTCCGAGATCTAAGATGCTTCAACTTGGCCATGTTATCAAAGATTGGCTGGAGAATTCTAAATATTCCAGATTCACTATTTACTAGGGTTCTTCAAGCTAAATATTTTGCTAGTAGGCAGTTCCTGGAGGCTAAAGATGTTCCGGGCTCTTCGTGGGGTTGGAAGGGCATTTTAGAGGCTCAAAGGGTTCTTAAGGCGGGTTGCGGCTGGCGAATTGGAGATGGGGCACAAGTGAGAGTGCGAGATGATCCGTGGATCCCTACGAGAAGGCCATTCAAACCCCTTTGTGTGTCGGCTGAAGCTCCAACCCTAGTCAAGGAGCTTGTCCATGATCACTGTCGGACTTGGGATATTGACTTGGTGGAAAAAGCTGTGGGACAGGACGCCATGGGGAGTATTATAACTATCCCTCTTGATAAGAGCATATTTATGTGACGTTTTATCTTGTTTTCTTATACTTTTCTTAACATGTTTCCTATGTTTTCTTAATACTTAGCTTGTTTTCGTGTTTTGTAGGATTTTTGGAAGCAAAGTTACAAAAGGAGTTAATGAGTGCTGTTTGGGAAATCTAAAGAGGAAACTTTGAAACAGACTTCAGCATATGTGTCAACTTCTCAAAATTAATGGAACCTGCTCAGGAAGAACTAGCTGATGGGCTATATATCTTTGGAAAGATACGGAAGTCTAGTTTCTAAAGGAATTTACGGTTAGTTAATTGGAATTTTCTAGAAGGAGTTATGGTCGTTTTAGTACAGCAAGTTCAGGCTGCGTGGGAATTCAGCATTCCTTCTATTTCAAGTTTTCTAATTTTATCAGGCTTGGACGACTGAAGCCCAGTTTGTTAGGCTTATGGGAGGAGCTATTTTAATCAGATAAAAGAAGAAAATAAAAAAACTAAAAAAAAGAAACTCTTGCTCTCCCTCATTCAGTGAATTAACATGCACATAAATTCTTGGCAAGCCGAAGGGGCAAAGACACGCATACAAGAGAGAAGCAAAGAGTCTCCCCCTCAGCTGATACTTTGAAACAGCTCTTTTTCTCCAAAAAAACTGCAGAAAACGTCTGGGCTCTCACACAAGGACTCAGCCACACTATCCCATTTTGCTCCATCCTTCAAGGTTCCAAGGTCTAAAAGGCTTAGGAAGCAAGGAGAAACGTCAAGGCGTCATCCAATCACTCTGGCTTGCCAACACATCATCAAAGAGCTATCTTCTTCCTCTTTTTATTTTTAGTTTTTTTTATGTTCTTGCTGTTTATTTAAATTATGGGTAACTAAGTACTATAGTTAGGGCTCGATTGAAGCCCTAATCATGTTTCTTTACGGATTTCGATATGTCTTTGCTGCAAACTACTTTTGTGATGCTTAATTGATTAATTTCAGATTATATTTTACTCTTTACATACGTTATGTTATGCTTGATCACTAAATGCATGATGTGTATTGAGTTTGTTACATAGGTAAATTTAGATGACCGAATCTTGTGCCTATGAGAGTAACAAAAGAACTAGTTATAAGTTCTTGAAATTAATCATCATGAATAACTAGAATAGATACGATGTTCTAGGAGTTGTGTGTTTGTCGATTTCCATTGTGTTATGTGTTCTTAAAGTGCAACTTAGTAGATACCCATGCCTAAGTTGTTGCTTAGGGAAATCAATAATTTAAAGAGTAGATATCATGCATTTAGGTTGACAAACATGAGCATCTAAAATCTGTTTTGTAGCATTGTGCATATCATTTGCTTAAGGAAGAAGATTAGCGGTGAACATCGAATCCCTAACTAGTTTTCTCACATTGTTTTAACCTCAATCCAATTCTATTTTTAATCAAACGCTGTTTTTTTTTAATATTTTGTTTAGAAATTTTCAGTTTTCAAAATCATCTTAAAATCAATTTTAAACACATATTAATCCAGTCCTCGTGGGAATGATCTCGTATTTTTTTTCTATACTATTTGTCTGATCTTGTGCACTTGCGAGTTAAAACGTCCATATAATTGCGTAATTTATAGGTTGCTATTTGTACAACAAGTTTTTAGCGCCATTGTCGGGGACTGTGTAATTAGTTTGTGCTGAAATTGATTTTTGTTTTCTTTTACATGTTGAATTTTGTTTATGCAAGGTCATCGATCCCAAAGGTTAGCGGTCGGTGTTTACAATCCTGAGATTGAACGAAATCTTAGACGTCTTCAAAAGCAAGATGAGAGGGCAAAATTTAACACACAAAGAGAAGATTTTGAAGAAGGAGAAAGATCATAATGAGAGAACGAAATGTGGGATGAACAGGTTCGAAGGCCAATGAAGGACTCCTTTGTCCCTCAAAACCTTAATCAACCATCATGCATTGCCTACCAACCAACTGCGCAAGGCAGCTTCAATTTATCACCTCAATTGCTTAACATGGTGTTGCACTATAGAGGCACACCTTCTGAGGATCCATACTTGCACATTAGGGATTTCTTCGATCTCTGCAAGACTCGGAACATCCAGGGCTTAACTCCATAAGGAATCAGGTTAATTCTCTTTCCTTTCTCCTTAAAAGATAATGCTAAGTTGTGGTTGAATTCTCTGGCTGCAGGTTCCATTACTACTTGGAAACAATTGGCTACTAAATTTTTAAGAAGTTTTTCCCAGCCCAAAAGACAAGACAACTTAAAAGGGAGATTCAATCCTTTCAACAACAAGATGGAGATATTTTCTTTGAGGCATGGGAGCATTTCAATGAGTTGCTTCTCAAGTGTCCACACCACAATCTATCTCAAGACGATCAGGTACAAGCTTTTTATGAAGGTTTAAATGATATTAACAAAAGTCTTGTTGATTCAGCTTGTGGAGGTGTGCTTATGGAAAAGAGCAGTGATGAAGCCATTGCGCTATTTGAGACCCTAAGTGAAAATTCTCAGCAATTCTCATCAAGAGGGAGACGAGGAGTAAAAAGTAAAGGTGTTTATGAAGTTAGCACAAATGGTGGAGTCCAGAGTCAAATGGCAGCAATGGAGAAGAAGTTAGATATGCTGGTGAAGGCAATGTAAGCTCAAAACATCTCTCAAGTTCAACAAGTTGCTAAAGTCGAGGTATGTGCTATATGTTCTCATTTTAATCATACTATTGAGACTTTTCCTATGTCTTGTTTTACAGATCATGAGCAAGCTAATCATGTGGGGCAAAACAACTATCATCCCAAGAACAACCCATATTCTAACACTTATAATCCAGGATGGAAAGACCACCCAAATTTCTCTTGGAGCAACAGTCAAAATGTGCTTAATCCACAAGGGCAGCTTAAGACTTTCCAGCAGGGAAGTAATTATCATGCTTCATCACAGGTGGCACAACCAAATACTGACCAGAAGAAGAATAATCTTGAAGGTGCCATACTCCAGTTCTTGACTGCACAGCAACATACAAATGCTCTAACTAGTCATAACATTCAGAAACTAGAAGCAACAACTAGCCAAGCTATTCAGAGATTGGAGGCACAAGTAGGGCAAATGGCAAAGGAGTTAAGTGAGAGAAAGAAATGAGAGTTTCCATCACAAACCATACATAATCCGGGAGGCTAGGAACAGCTCAAGGCCATGACAATCCTTAGAAGTGGCAAGGTAGTTGACAACAAGGTGGGGACAGATGAGAATGAACCAGAAAATGTTGAACCGCCTCCAGCCACAAAGGTAGGTGAGAAGGAGAAGGTGATATTGTCACCCTTTCCTCAAAGGTTAGTTCAGCAAAAGAAAGAAAAACATCTTCTTGATATTTTTGAAACTTTGAGAAAAGTAGAACTCAACATTCCTTTACTTGATGCAATTAAACAGATTCCATCTTATGCTAAGTTTTTAAAGGATTGTTGTACACACAAAAGACAGTTTCAGGAACATGAGAAAGTTGCATTGACTGAGGAGGTAAGTGCGGTTTTATTGAGAAAGCTACCACCTAAACTAAGAGATCCAGGTAGTTTTACTATTCCTTGCAGGGTTGGTAACTGTCTGTTTGAACGTGCTTTGCTTGATTTAGGAGCAAGCATTAACTTGATGCCTTATACCCTTTATGAGGAGTTGAGGTTGGGGTAGCTCAAACCAACCTCAATTATATTGCAATTGGCAGATAGAAGCATCAGAAGACCTAGAGGTATATTAGAGGATGTTTTGGTTCAGGTAAATGAATTTATTTTGCCTGCTGATTTTGTTGTTCTGGATATGGAAGATTCCCCTATGCCATCTTCATTACTTATTATTCTTGGTAGACCCTTTATGGTAACTGCTTATACAAAGATAAGTGTCAAAAAGGGTACTATACGCATGAAAGTTAAAGGTAAGAAGATAGAATTCATGTTGTCTGATACTATCAAATTGCCACATGATAACCACGATTTTTTCAAGATTGATGTGGTAGGAAGTGTTGTTGAGCAAGTGTTTCAGGTACATAGCCTCGACCCTTTGGAGGCATGCATAGCCCACAACCTCACAAGGCTAAATTATGAACGTGGATGTGATGTTACTGAGATAGACCTCCATGAAGCTGTGCATTCTCTTGAGGCTTCTAAGCCTTATCCAAGTAAGTATGTACCTTCCTTTGAAACTCATGCGTTTACTAATACTGCTCTTCTCCCTTCCATTGTCTGGGCACCAGAACTAGAATTGAAGCAACTACCTGAACAATTGAAGTATGCTTACTTGGGAGAGAACCAGACATTTCCAGTGATAGTTGCTGCAAACTTGAGTTTATTGGAGCATGAGATGTTGTTGAGAGTTCTTAGGGAGCACAAGACTGCATTAGACCGGACCATTTCCGACATCAAAGGCATAAGTCCATCCAAGTGCATGCACATAATCCTCCGTGAAGATAATGCAAAGCCTAACAGGGATGCTCAGAGACGGCTTAACCCACACATGAAGGAAGTAGTGGGAGCAGAGGTTATTAAGCTCTTGGATGTTGGCATCATCTACCCCATCTCAGATAGCAAATGGGTGAGTCCAGTTCATGTTGTGCCTAAGAAGAGTGGAATCACAGTGATGAAGAATGAAGAGAATGAGCTTGAAGAGCTGAGGTATGATGCATATGAGAATGCTAAGTTGTATAAGGAACGGACCAAGGCGTATCATGATAAGCAGCTAGTTAGGAAGGAGTTTCATGTGGGACATAAGGTGTTGATCTACAATTCAAAATTGAGACTTTTCCCTGGTAAGCTCAAGTCTAGGTGGTACGGTCCTTATGTTGTTACAAAAGTGTTCCCTCATGGAGCTTTGGAGGTTCATAGCAAAGAGAAGAATCATACATTCACGGTGAATGGGCACAAAGTAAAGCCCTATATTGATATGAGCTTTGAGCCTAGAGAGGAGGATGTGACTCTCCAACCTGTTCAGTACATTGCATGAGAGTCCAACAGTCTGGCTGAAGACTATAAACTTAGCACTACTTGGGAGGTAACCCAAAGGGAAGTTGGGAGGCAACCCATGTGAGAGGATGACGACAATTTTTGCACTCTACAACCACTGACAATCAGATTTGCTTTCTCTCACCCTTTCCTTCTTTATCGTTAACTTTGCCTTTGTTTGTTTTGTTTTTATTTTTATTTTCTTTGTAGGTGTCGTCGTTTGTTTCTCCTTCTTAAATGCTTCATTGTTTATACTTTAACTTTCAAACTTTGAGGACAATGTTAGATTTAGGTGTGAGGGGGAAACACTTGTGTTTTCCGTTGATTTTGCATTCGTTAAAAAATAAATTATTTAAAAAAAATAAAAAATTTGACTGCTTTGTTTTTAGCCTTAGTTTGTGTTGGTTTTAATAGTGTTCTTTGGGTAGTTTTTGTGTTTGTTTGTGTCTTAGGTTTCTTTCCGACACAATAATGAGATTTGGTTTTTAATTGCATGACTTTAAGATGATTTCTAAGCATGATTCAAGGGCTGAAATTATTCTTTGGTTAATACTCAATTATTCATGGTTATCATATGCAAAATCACATGTAATCACCCGAGTAAGTGGTATCCATAACATGCTTAATTGAATGAAGCTCAATACAACCCTTTTGTGAGCTTTTGAGCCTTTATCCTTTGTTTGAGAGAGTTGTATTTGTTTAATCTATCACTTTCTTGTCAATTAAGTTGTTGCATGAGCTCATCTTTCGGGTTGATACTTGAATTGCTGATCATCATTGGAACTAAATGCTAGAACTGGTACTAATTTATTTTTGAGGCATTGAATTGATTTGCATGACATACTTGAGATGATGAAGGCACCTAGATTACCACCATTGCCAAAATGACCTTTGACCCAGGATACACTTTCCTTTAGGTAAACCCCTGTTGAGCCTTTGTTTAAGCCTTTTTGTTTCATAACCATCATTTTCCTCACCTAGCCTAAACACTTTCATCCTTACCCTTTTTCTTAAAGATTAGTGAAGCATAATTTGAAGAGACTTAATTTTGAATCAAGGGGTGTTTAAAGAGCAAGTTTGGGGGAATGTTCAAAATAAATAAATAAATAAAAGAGAAAAAAAATCGGCACTGTGTTTGAATTGTTAGGCCCTGACTGTTCATGTATTGATTGTTGAAGTATGGTCCATAATGTTCAAATCGGTCATTGAGTGTATGTACTTGCTCGGTACTTATATGATTTTTAAGGTTTGATGGTTATAAAAGTTCATATGTGTCTAACATCATAGCATGCTTCTACTTTTCTTTAAGAACCTTGTGTTATCCATATCCATTCTTTCTTTAACCCCTTACCCTTTGGCCTCATTACAATCCCCATAAAGAACTTCTGATCTTGTTTGTTGTTTTTATATCGATATGTGGAGATTTGAATGAAGTATGAGCATATGGTGTCACTTGTTCTTGCATTCAAGTAGCAGCATTCCTTTCATGGGATCATATTCAAAAGAACATTTCTGAAAGTGCCTTTCTTTCTTTTTGTATCATATGTGAGCAATTTGTTTCCATTTGACATCAATCCTTTCACATATAACTAGTATAGGAAGAGTGACTTAACCAGAAAATATGAGGTAAAATCAGAGCATATTCAGTGAGATTTTTGAGCTAATTCTTTCAACATGTATCTATCTTTGTAATGTTGCTTTGATTGATTTAATTGTGAGCTTGTGTATGATTTCTATAAATGTGTATTAACTCTCGAATTATGTCGACCAATTCTTATGCTTATGATGAATCTTAATATGTCATGATCCATTGAAAATCTCTGAGACAAATGTTGGAAGGTTTCCATTGAATCATTGAGTCTTTGTTTTTCTTTCATTCTTTGTTTCTGTTTTGCTCGAGGACTAGCAAAAACTTAGGTGAGGGGGAATTTGATAGGAGCATATTTATGCGACGTTTTTTCTTGTTTTCTTATGCTTTTCTTAGCATGTTTCCTTTGTTTTCTTAATACTTAGCTTGTTTTCGTGTTTTGTAGGATTCTTGGAAGCAAAGTTACAAAAGGAGTTAATGAGTGCTGTTTGAGAAATCTAAAGAGGAAACTTTGAAACAGACTTCAGCATATGTGTCAACTTCTCGAAATTAACTGCACCTTCTCAGGAAGAACTAGCTGATGGCCCATATATCGTTGGAAAGATATGGAAGTCTAGTTTCTAAAGGAATTTACAGTTCATGAATTGGAATTTTCTAGAAGGAGTTACGGCCGTTTTAGTACAGAAAGTTCAGGCTGCACGGGAATTCAGCATTCCTTCTATTTCAAATTTTCTAATCCTTATCAAGCTTGGACGACTGAAGCCTAGTTTGTTAGGGTTATGGGAGGAGCTGTTTTAATTAGAGAACAGAAGAAAATTAAAAAGAATAAAAAAGAGAAACTCTTGCTCTCCCTCATTCAGTGAATTAACATGCACATAAATTCTTGGCAAGCCGAAGGGGCAAAGACACGCATACAAGAGAGAAGCAAAGAGTCTCCCCCTCAGCTGATACTTTGAAACAGCTATTTTTCTCCAAAAAAACTGCAGAAAACGTCTGGGCTCTCACACAAGGACTCAGCCACACTATCCCATTCTGCTCCATCCTTCAAGGTTCCAAGGTCTAAAAGGCTTAGGAAGTAAGGAGGAACGTCATGGCGTCATCCAATCACTCTGGCTGACCAACACATCATCAAAGAGCTATCTTCTTCCTCTTTTTATTTTCTGGTTTTTTTTATGTGCTTGCTGTCTATTTAAATTATCGGTAACTAAGTACTATAGTTAGGGCTCGATTGAAGCCCTAATCATGTTTCTTTAAGGATATCGATATGCCTTTGCTGCAAACTACTTTTGTGAAGCTTAATTGATTAATTTCAGATTATATTTTACTTTTTACATACGTTATGTTATGCTTGATCACCATATGCATGATGTGTATTGAGTTTGTTACATAGGTAAATTTAGATGACTGAATCTTGTGCCTATGAGAGTAACAAAAGAATTAGTTATAAGTTCTTGAAATTAATCATCATGAATAAATAACTAGAATAGATACGATGTTCTAGGAGTTGTGTGTTTGTAGATTTCGATTGTGTTATGCGTTCTTAAAGTGCAACTTAGTAGATACCATGCTAAATACTTTAAGAATGAAAAGAGTTAGCATAGATACCCATGCCTAACTTGTTGCTTAGGGAAATCAATAATTTAAAGAGTAGATATCATGCATTTAGGTTGACAAACATGAGCATCTAAAATTTGTTTTGTAGCATTGTGCATATCATTTGCTTAAGGAAGAAGATTAGCGGTGAACATTGAATCCCTAACTGGTTTTCTCACATTATTTTAACCTCAATCCAATTCTATTTTTAATCAAACGCTGTTTTTTTTAATATTTTGTTTCGAAATTTTCAGTTTTCAAAATCATCTTAAAATCAATTTTAAACACATATTAATCCAGTCCTCGTGGGAATTATCTCGTATTTGCGTTCTATACTATTTGTTTGATCTTATGCACTTGCGAGTTAAAACGTGCATATAGTTGCGTAATTTATAGGTTGCTATTTGTACAACACCTCTTAGTCGGCTTGGAAATGCAGATAAGTGGATTTGGCACTATACCAAGAATGGTGAGTACTCAGTAAAAACTGGTTATTGTCTAACTACGGAGATGATGCATAATGAAGAACTAAGAAAGAAAGGCAATGAGGTAGGTAGCTCAATGGAGGCGGTGTAGTGGCTGGTTTTCGGGTTGTGGCGTCAGTGTTGGTGACTAAGATGCATCACTGGCAGCTGACTTGGTAGCATAGCTGCTACTGACTCGAGGAGGACAAGTGTCACAAGATGAAGGCACTAAATGAGAGAATGTGTGTGTTGTAAGTGTGTGAATGGTTAGTGTAATTGTGAGTGTGTGAGCAATCTTGAGCGAGCTGCAAGGAGTGTGTGTGTGGTGACATCATATTATTATCATCTCTAACCGAATCATGGATTGAGTGTGAGTATCTATATATGCATTGTAATTCAATCATTTAAGTAATGAAAAACAGTGAAAATGCTCAAGGAGAAGTCAGTCATAACTGACCTCCGTTTTAAACCCAGAAAAATCTCACTCAAGCACAATCACAAACACCTGGGTGCACCGATCATCATAGTGATCATCACCCAATTTTCAATGCAAGTTCAGTCCAGAATTAAGTACAAAAGGAAGCAATATTGAAGAGATCACGAGCTAGTCTCGATTCAATTCAGCTAGAGTAAAGTTAGGGATTCATACCTTGAAGGTTTTTTGCATTTCTTCTTAATCAAGTCAACTGATTCTACTTGTAATCAAGGAGATCATCATCCTTGCATTTCCGATTGACACTCTGATTCCCTATATCGTATCAGAGCTCTGAGATCATATCTCTGGGGCATCTGACAATGGTGAAGCTGAGCGGGAGTTGAAGCCAAGCAAGAGTTGAAGTTCCTTCACCACCAATTCATCGTGACTGGTATTGGAGGAGGAGAACCAAAAATTCCTGTATTCACAGGAGTTAACTACGATTTTTGGAATATCAAAATGAGAACAGCATTGAAAGCCTGTGATCTGTGGAAGATTGTCACTCAAGGCTTACCTGATCCTGAGTATGATAGTGAAGATGAGGAGATTGAGACGGCAGGAAGTCATGTTGATCAGATCAAGAATGCCAAGGCCTTGAATATGATTCAGAATGCAGTTTCTGAAGAAATTTTCCCAAGAATCTCGAATGAGGAGATAGCTAAAAGTGCCTAGGATATTCTAAAAAAGGAATACATAGGAGATCCTAAGGTGAGAGCAGTTAAATTACAAAGTCTTAGGAGAGATTTTGAGTATACACGTATGAAAAATGATGAATCCTTTTCTGCATATATAACTAGACTGGTTGTTGTTGTTAATCAAATGAAAACGTATGGTGAAGAAGTGACTGAAAAGAGATTAGCACAGAAAATTCTGATAAGCTTGACTAAACCATATGATTCGATTGTGTCCATACTTGAAGAAACTAGAGATCTAGAGCATATTAGTGTTGAAAGTATCACTGCATCAATCAGGGCATTGTATCAACGTCTGGAGATGCACACTGAGGGTGATGTTGAGAAACCATTCTCAAGTATGAGTGTGAATAACAAGTCACAGGCACAACCAAGTTCTAATCAGGGCAGGTTCAAGAAGCAACAGTTCAAAGGTGGAAACAAGGGTTGGACTAACAGCAAATTCAGAGGTAATGCTAAGTATGAGAATAAGTTCTCTGCAAATCAAAAAGGAGAAACCAGTGGTTCTAAGGATGCTTGCAAGAATTGCAACAAACTTCACTAGGGTGAATGCTGGTTGAAAGGAAAAGTGCAATGTTTTAAGTGCTCTAAATTTGGCCATATTGCCAAAGACTGCTCTGAAAAATGGATTGCTAACCTAGCTCAGAAAGTAGATGAAGTTGAAGGAAACATGTTCTATGCTTGCCATTCAGCCTCCATTGAGAAGGATATGGGCGTGTGGTATTTGGATAGTGGTTGTAGTAACCATATGACAGGTCATGAATCTTTATTGACTAATATTGATCGAAGTCTGAATGTGAGAGTGAAGATGGGTACTGGTGAGCTAGTTCAAGCTGCTGGGAAAGGTTCCTTGTTGGTTCATACTAACCAAGGTGACAAGTACATCAAGGAAGTGATGCTTGTTCCTGGATTGGATGAGAATCTACTAAGTGTAGGTCATATGGTGGAACATGGATACTGCCTAGTGTTTGGAGACAATTCAGCAAAGGTTTATGAAGATAAGAACATGAAGCAAAGAGTTGCTAAGGTTCCTTTGACAGGCAACAAATGTTTCAAGCTCTCTCTGGATTATTTGAATCCAGTAGCTAGAAGAGCAGAAGCCAAGGAGAGCACAGGAGATTTGGCCACTTGAACTACTCAAGTCTAAAGCTTATAAGACAGAAGGACATGGTGGTGGGACTACCTAGTCTAGAAGGTGACAAACAACTCTGTGAAGGATGCATTTCAGGGAAACATCATGTGAGTCCTTTTGACACAGAAGAGGCTTGGAAGGCTTCTACACTTCTTGAGTTAATACACTCAGATGTATGTGGTCCTATGCAAACAAAAACAATGGGAGGTAATCTGTATTTTCTTACCTTCATTGATGATCATTCTAGAATGTGCTGGCTGTATTTTTTGAGACATAAATCAGGTGTGTTAAATGTGTTCAAAAATTTCCAAGCTATGGTTGAACTACAAAGTGGGTTCAAAGTGAAGAAGTTGAGAAGTGACAGAGGTGGAGAGTATACCTCAAATGAATTCCAGAGACTCTGTGAAGAGCATGGAATTGAGAGACAGCTGACCGTGACTTACTCTCCTCAGCAGAATGGTGTTGCTGAGAGGAAAAATAGGACTATGGTTGAGATGGCTAAGTCTATGTTACATGGCAAAAAACTACCCTATGAGTTCTGGGGTGAAGCAGTCAACATTGTAGTATACATTCTCAATCGATGTCCTACCAAGGCTATGTAAGGTAAGACTCCATTTGAGAAGTTCTCTGGTAGAAGACCAGGAGTGTCACACCTAAGGTATTTGGCTCTATATGCTACATGCATGTCCCATCTCATAGGAGACAGAAACTAGATGATTCTAGTGTGAAATGTGTTTTAGTAGGCTATGGTAGCTATGAAAAAGGCTACAGAGTTTATAGTCTGGAAACTAGGAAGATTGTGGTGTCAAGAAGTGTAATATTTAATGAAGAAGGATGTTGGGATTGGAAGAAACATGCAGAAGTTCAGAAGTATATACTAGTAAGGTTTAAGAAGTATATACTATGCTACACCAGTAACATAGGGTGTTCATACTACTAGCACCAGTTCAATTTCAAACTCAAGCCCTGATTCTGGTCCTAGTACAAGTCCTAGTCCTAGTTCCTGTGATTCACCTAGCTCAAGTTCAGGTGATACACATGTGAAGCTAAGAAGTCTAAGTGATGTTTATGCTAGATGTCACATGTGCATAATAGAACCTGAAAGTTTCAGTGAAGCAATCAAGGATTCAGCTAGGAAGAAAGCCATGGAAGATGAGATGCAGATGATTAAAAAGAATGATACATGGGAGCTAATGGAGAGACCTACTGACAAACTAGTGATGGGTGTCAAATGGGTGTAAAAAACTAAACTCAATCTAGATGGATCGGTTCAGAAGCACAAGGCCAGATTGGTAGCTAAAGAATATGCTCAGAAACTAGGAATTTATTTCGATGAGACATTTGCACCAGTTGCAAGACTTAACACTATCAGAACCCTAATTGCACTAGCAGCACAGAAAGAAGGGAAGTTGTTTCAGCTTGATGTGAAGTCGGAATTCCTTAATGGTGTTCTAGAAGAGGAGGTATATGTGGATCAACCTGAAGGGTTTGAAGTTCAAGGTAATGAAGCGAAAGTTTATAGATTAAACAAAGCACTCCATGGTCTTAAGCAAGCACCAAGGGCCTGGTATGGAAAGATTGATTCCTACTTACTGAGTTGTGGTTTTGAGAGAAGTTCCAATGAGGCAAGTTTGTATTTGAAGGTTAAGTAAGATGAAGGAACCCTAATTGTGTCTATTTATGTAGATGACATTATCTACACAGGTGACAATGCTACTATGATGACTGAGTTCAAGCAAGACATGATGAGCAGATATGAAATGACAGACTTGGAATTACTACATCATTTCCTAGGGATGGTTGTTCTACAGTCTAGCAATGGTATCTTCATTCATCAAAGGAAGTATGCTTCTACATTGCTAGAAAAGTTTGGACTCAAAGACTACAAGCCAGTGAGTACTCCTCTAGCAACTAATGACACGTTGCAAAGAAGTGATGGTAGTGAAGCTGCTAGTGAGAAACTCTATAGACATATTGTGGGAAGCTTGCTCTATCTTACAGCTACTAGACCATACATAATTTATGCTTAAGTCTACTGTCTAGATTCATGCACAACCCTACCAAGAAGCATTCAGGAACTGCTAAGAGAGTCCAAAGGTATGTACAAGGTACATTGACCTATGGAATTGAATACAAGAAAGGGAAAGCGGCTACTTTGGTGGGATTCTGTGACAGTGATTGGGGAGGTTCTGAAGATGACATGAAAAACACATCTAGTTATGCTTTTTCATTTGGCGTGGGATTTTCTCTTGGGCATCTGTCAAACAGAGCAGTGTTGCTCTTTCAACAGCATAAGCTTAGTGCCTCTGAGGTAACTACTCAAGTTGTCTGGTTAAGGTTTTTATTTGGAGATTTTGGAGAGGAACAACTAGAGGCTACTCCTCTACTGTGTGACAGCATGTCAGCCATTGCCATCGCCAAAAATCCAGTCTTTCATCAAAATACCAAACATATCCATAGAAGATTTCATAATATCAAAGATGCAATCCAAAATGGAGAAATCACACTACACTACTACAAGTCTAAAGAGAAGCTTACGGATATCTTCACCAAAGCTCTACCTAGGGAAAGGTTCTGCTATCGAAGAGGTTTACTGACAGTAGTTCCAGTGACTAGCTTAGGCGGGGTTGTTGGTGACTAAGCTGCATCACTGGCAGCTGACTTGGTAGCACACCTGTTACTGACTCGAGGAGGACAAGTGTCACAAGATGAAGGCACTAAATGAGAGAATGTATGTGTTGTAAGTGTGTGAAACGGTTAGTGTAATTGTGAGTGTGTGAGCAGTCTTGAGCGAGCTGCAAGGAGTGTGTGTGTGGTGACATCATATTGTTATCATCTCTAACCGAATTATGGAGTGAGTGTGAGTATCTATATATGCATTGTAATTCAATCAGTAATGAAAAACAGTGAAAATACTCAAGGAGAAGTCAGTCATAACTGACCTCCGTTTTAAACCTAGAAAAATCTCACTCAAGCAGAATCACAAACACTTGGGGTGCACCGATCATCATAGTGATCATCACCCAATTTTCAATACAAGTTAAGTCTAGAATTAAGTACGAAAGGAAGCAATATTGAAGACATCACGAGCTAGTCTCGATTCAATTCAGCTAGAGTAAAGTTAGGGATTCATACCTTGAAGGTTTTTTGCATTTCTTCTGAATCGGGTTAACTGATTCTGCTTGTAATCAAGGACATCCTCATCCTTGCATTTCCGATTGACACTCTGATTCCCAATAGTCTGTGGAAGTTCCGTAATGCCAATTGCTTGCAAGAGGAGATGGGTGATCCTGGCCTGGTTGTTTCATTAACCCAGAAGCAGCTGACGGAGTTCTTGGAGGCTATGAAGAAGCTGGTACCGTCCGTCTGTACAGCGCCGGTAGGCACCAGGCTGCCAACCGTAAAACGGTCCACATGGTGGAGGCTGCAAGCTGGGATTCACAAGATTAATTGTGATGGTTCGTGGCTTGCAAGTTCAGGCAGAGGAGCTGCTGGGTGGGTAGTTCGAGATTCACGGGCTGCTTTGTGCAAGGCGGCGCTATTGGAGACTTGTGGTGTTTGTCGGAGCTGCAAGCTGAAGCCATGGAGGCATGTGCAAAGGTGGGTTTGTTGTGTTTAGAAGTAGAGACAGACTCGCAGATTTTGTTGAAGTCCAGCCAAGAGGTGGCTTGCTTTGATTCCTTTATTGCAAGCATCGTTTATGATATTAGGGTGCTTAAGAGTAGGTTTCAATCTATTGTTTTTCGTTTTATACCGCGAGACTGTAATAAGGTAGCTCATTCTGTAGCTGATTTTGCCATGAGGGTGAGGGGTCCTCATTGTTGGAAGGACCTTGAACCGATCTGGCTCTTTAATTCTCTTGCGAAGGATGTTGGTTTGTCGATGCGTATTTAATCAACCAAGATGATTTTGACAAAAAAAACACAAAGTACATTTGAACCTAATAGTTTAATAAATAATTCTATATATATTAATACCTAATCGTTTTACTACAAGTACACATTTAATGTGTACGATGGATTTCGGATTGCTTGAGTTAATATATACTAGCTAAACTAAATATAAGTAACTAGTTATTTATGCTTATATTATGCATATATATTAAACATATGTTTTTATTAACAAAATAGACCTTGATATGTATAATATATATTATTCAAGTACATGTATATTTTATGTAGACATAAAGTAGTTATTTACCATATTTTTACCCATATAAATTAAAATATATTATATATATGTAATATAATTAAACATATATTTTTACCAAAATATGGTAAAAATAGGTATCATATATAAACCATATTATATGCACTATTGGTTTTATGGTTTAATATATATTAACTTATAATATGTACATATATGTAACTTACTTTTATATGTACTTGATATAATGTATTATATATAACTTGCCTATGTTAATAGTAAATATGAATAATATATGTACATATAGTAAGCAGCTATAGCATTACCAGTGTAATATATTTCTACGTACATGAATATTTCTTTAAGTAAGGTGTGAATCACGTTAGAGAAAAAGGAAAAAAAAATAAGATTTGAAGAAAAGTAAATGAATATTTCTCATAAAAACCTTTCAGCGAAAACAACAACGATTTCAGGTCTGACAACGTCTATTACAAGTAAGAAACTTCTCAAAAGTACACACTGGAGTAGTTCATTATTCAAGCTCAAAAACAATAGCACACTTAATTAAACATTAACAATCTCTCAACTTCCATCACAAGTCTTAAGTTCCAGGTTCAGTAATTGCAAAATTTGTTAAGGGGTGAGCATCAACATCTCAATAGGGCATTTAACCTTACAACAGTGAAATAGCTTAAGTGTCTAACAAACCAAATAATGTTAATAAGCACGGTGCAATGCACACACTTAATCCTATCCTGTTAATTCATATATATGAGTAAGGAGACCTGCACGTCCCATACCATGCATTTACCACTGTGGTCCTGAATGCTCGTTGTTGGTAAAAGTAGAGAACACATAATATGCATTCTATTTCTAACAGTTAAAATCTTGCAAGTGCACTAGTCAATTAAGATAGTACAACAGAAAAGCAAGGATCGATCCCCCGAGGACTTGTATCAATGTTATGTCCACTTCAGTATGTAGACTTAACTAACTTAGATTAAGACTCAACCACAATAAAAGAAAACAAGTAAAATGCACTTAGAACTAGACTCAACACTAAGTAAATATGCAAGACACTAAGACACGACTTATGACAGTAACTTCCGACATAAGAAAACACAAAAGACTCTGAACAAACACACACAAGACTCATGGCTAGGCGAGGGGGGGTGCTTTTGGAATACATAATACTTAAAGTGAAAGAAACAAATTAGGCAGTAAGGTTGATTTTGATTAAAACTAGATATTAGGTCGAACTAAGGCCAACTATTCACAACTAACCATTACAAGTTCTTAATAAGATTTCCAAGGTTCCATTACTATGAATTAAATTAATCTGATGCCCGTGCAAAGGTCCACTCAAGGTCAAATCACACAGTTTATTTCCTTCTTAGTTCCTATGTAGCAGGCTTTCCCGGCTCACTACCACAACTATTCTAAGGACGCATTAAGCATGAAAGGAAATCTGAGCAATCACATTACCCCTAAAAAAGTGATGTGCAGTCCTAGGTTGTAATGAGTTGGATTACAAGTAAGATGTAAAGCCACTACCGTTGGTGCCAAACAATCACAAGAAGATAGTCAATCAATCAAGCAATCATTCACCTTAGATTATGCAAATAAGATGACTAAACTCATAAACATAAACTAACATCATTACGCACAGTAATCACAACCATATTCAGTATTTATAACACTGTAAACTAAGGGCCAAAATCAATTTAACAAACTACATGGCTAGGGCTTCAAGCTCTCCTAGTTCTCTGAAGAACTACTCACGCATCTTATTGAAAACAATAGAATAAGTCATGATTACAAATTAAAGAAGAAAGGGAAGAAAATAAAACACTGAAAGCAATGGCAAGCCAAGGACACGTCCAAGCACTCTCATCCACTCTCTGCGTTAAGCTCCTCTTCATAAGCACGAATAAAAGTAAAAAACGCACAAACTGTCTAAAACTAAAAACTATGCGGCTACAAAGGGGTGGAACCCTCAACTGGTGTTAAAATATTATTTAAATAGACCTAGGGCTTCCCCTAAAAATTAGGAATTGAAACTGACAACAAAAAACCTAAAATAACCTTAATGAAACCCTAGGACTACATTCCTAGCTTAGCAGGGACTCGGGCTGGGCCGCGGGCTTGAGGTGTGTCAGGGGACACGATTGGGACTTGCCTTAGAGCTCTGAAGGACTTACCATGGCTCATCTGGGGATGGTTCTATAACTCGATTTAGGGCACAAATGAGGTATCTTTGAGACATGGGAAGGACACGTGTTGGCATGAACCTTGACTCTCCTTGAACTTTATCTACTGGTCCTCAAACATGGATTTAGGACCCGCATGGATTTCTCTACTGGTTCTTGATCCCAGCCCAAAATAGGGCGCATGGCTTCAAATCAGGACATGATTTAGGGCCCAATATTGCAATATAACTCCAAATTGAGTCATTCTTCTTGCATTCTCCTCATAATACCCCTATCTTTCCAATTCTGCACAAGTCTCACAAAATGCGTCACTTTCTACTATGGTTGGCACTCAATCATTCAAAAGACATGTAAAAGGGCAAATAGTGACATGAAAATGA
Source organism: Oemleria cerasiformis (assembly GCA_037349345.1). Lineage (NCBI taxonomy): Eukaryota > Viridiplantae > Streptophyta > Magnoliopsida > Rosales > Rosaceae > Oemleria > Oemleria cerasiformis. Next base: position 8,458,463 of record JAZGTL010000003.1, on the reverse strand, counting down.
TGTATAAATAGTGACTGAACAAATACCCTCAAACCTATCTTTTGCTAGTCCCTGAGAAAAGAAAGGAAAAATCAACCTAAACAAATTGAAAAGACTCGATCTTAATTAAGGATAGGATATTGAAACCCCTAGGTCTTCTTAGTAGGAGGAGTTTTGTCTTCTGAGGGTTATAATAGCACGATACCCACAAACGTTTTCCTTAGACAACTAAAAAGCTAGAGATAGTGCTTTAGACAATGTAATAAGAATCATTGAAAGTAGACATGCTTTGCAAAACTAAAAGGAATGCCACAACAGTAAGAGTCACGTGTAATGTGTGAATGCCAAAATCTCAAATAATCATGCTTGCTAACAACTTCATTCAAGTGCTCCAGAAAGATTTCGCCTCGACTCTAATCCTCACTAGATGTCTCTCAATTCACTCTAGAATCCTAAGCTTTGCACTCATAACAAGCATATGTGATGGAGTTTATGTTATGGAATTCAAGTTTAATCACATATGATTAGCAATGAAGAATAGCACTTTCTGAATTTAAGATCTTATGAATGGAATTGAACTTTAAGAACATAGATACGTACCTTAATCCTCAGCATGATTGTCCATAAGATTAGTTAGGTCTTTCACATTAGGTTGCAATGGGGCTAGGTTTAATAATTTAAGAAGGAAGGGATAGGATTCAAAGAACTTGAGTTGTGCCAAGGCATGAGAAGTCATGGCTTGAACTTACAATTTTCTGAACTGAATCCTTGCTTAGAGCCCACGACATTGTGCTTCCTTGATGGCTTATTTTGAGGTTCTCGGCTCACTTGACTCAATTCATTTGCTTTTCAAAACTTTACTCTTTTCTTTCTTTTTCAACGTTTTTTTTTTCTTTCTTTTGTTTTCTTGATGATTTTTTTCTTTTCTTTTCAATTGAACTGAACCAAGATCATGCAATGATTTCCTTATTCTTTTCATGCAGCTTGTCACTTGTAGAGCTTTTCACTCTTCAACACATTGAACTTTGAACTTTTATCGTCTGATAAAAACGCCAATGTCTTCGAATTGGGCAGCACCTTCTTTCACTTCTCATTCTCACCGTGAATCTCATTTAGGGAAACCTTAGCACAGACTTAGGTTATAGGGCATGGCTTTGATGAATGGCTAAGTACTTTGGTTAGGTCATACTTTGGGTGATGAAAGAAAAGGCTGAGTGTTTGGCTTCAAAGTTGTCTTAGGGAGCATGCAATAGGGTAGGATAAGGCTTTCAGAGATTAAAGCATACATAGCCTACATCACTTCTTATGGCAAACTACACATCAAATCAAGAGTATCTATATGATGTTAGTTCTTTAAAATCCAATGCAAATGTGATGTAATGAGATCAGCAATTAAGAACAAAAGCAATGAGTGTTTAAGAGTAGAAACAAGTATATCCCTCATAAAGAATGGCAATAAGGCTCCAAGATCTCACAGGGTAGTCTCCACTAATTTTCTAAGGTTCACTCAAATTCAGTTGTTTTGTTCACTTAATCACTTAAAACATGGCAGTGTGAAGTGCAAATTTTGAACTACTTAACTATGGCATGACTCTTAGTAGAACAAAGATAGTTAACTTAGCATGTACATCCCTATAACAAGTAAAAGCCCTATTACTAGCAGAACTTAAACTAATTAACACCTAAATTTTTACTTATGTGGTCGTGTATCACTCCCAAACCTAGATGTTTCTATAAGCAAAATTTTAATCCACACCCCCAAACCTAAACTGAACATTGTCCTCAATGTGATAAGAACTAGGCATGACAACACAACAAAAGGATTTAGAGAGTGTAATAGGGCAGAAACAGTAAAGTAAGAGAGAAACACAAACCATGGCTAGGCTGCCTCCTAGGGGCGCTTTATTTAACGTATGGGCAAGACGTGGTACTGCAGGCTAGGCACTTGGCGCTGTGCCAAGGATGGCAATGCCAACATGGAGCATATTGTGAGCCTTGACCATTAGAATTTTCGCTGCATCATGGGGAAAAGCATTAGAAACACAAAAAGGAATACCTTGACAAGAATGTAACTTATCTGGAAAGAGATTGAGGAGTGTTTCCAATGAGAGCATGTTCTGTTCATTCTCAAATGTCATCCTTGGAAAATGTTGGTGGTGCAACGGCTTTGGTTGTGCCATGTACGTCCTAAAAGTCTTCCTTGGTCCCTTCCGTCTTTTCCTTTTTGAACTTGAAGAGGGGTACCAAGTTGAGGGCGTTATCATCCTCTTAGTTTTTTGTTGTGGACCACCTTGTCCTTGTCCTTGTCCCTTGGCTGAGCCATAGGTTGGGGCAACAAGTGGGGCTGCTGGGATCCTGTCGTGGACGTGTCTTGGCGGTTTGGAGCAGCTTGGTGTTGGGATTGGGCTGCAGCAAGGCCTACGTTATGTTCTGCGGCATAGAGTGTGGCAAGGATTGTGCCGGCGACAAGGTTTACGGAGGTGCCTGTGACGCGTCTAGGTTCTGCATCTGCGATGAAAGGAAAGTCCAGGTTTGCATCATTGCATGTGGCAAGGACGTGTCCTGGGACGCGGCCATGGTCTCGGTGGCGCTTTCGTGTGCAGGTTGGGACTCCAGTTGGTGTACAACAGCCTTGGCATGCGGAAGTGATTCACATGGTGGTCGTTGGATACCTGGGTCACAGGACTCAAAATTTTGGCATGTAACCTCCTCCATAGCTGAGATGTTTTCAATTGCAACCCTTGGAGATGGTTTATGGAGTTCCCCTTCAAGTAGGTCCTTGAAACACGAACTCTCTAGCTCTTGAGGCATCCGGACTGGCCCACAGTCTTCCCGCTAGACTCCCGTGGGCTTCGCTTCCAAAAACACATCAGTGTAAGAAGAGTTTGGATGTGTCACTGTGTCATGGATTGCACAGGTTCCTTGCTCTTCATAATCTTCCAAGATGTCCCCTTTACCATCATCCTTCCTATTCTTCTTCCATTTCCAAATCCAACCATTGCTTAATTTGAGCAGATTTGGGAGGCGTAGTCACATGGCCTTGGATGGGATCCACAACCCCCATGGCAAGCACTTGCTGAAGTGTTGGCGTTTTGGTAGCTTCATCATGATCATCATCCACGGCTTCACTTGGTGGGGAATGTGCCCTTTCTACGATTTGACGCATGTAAAATTCAAACTGCCTCATGTGCTTTTCACGTCACTCATCCATGCGCTTTGTCCTCTCCTCCATGCGCTTTGTCAGTTCTTAAGTTTGCTCCTTATAGGCATCAAAGGTTTGTATCAAGGCATGTGCGCGGCTTGGAGTTCAGGAGGTAGGACGTACTCAGGAGCTGTTTGAGTGGTGTCCCATGTGAAATTAGATTGATTTCCCCATCCTGGATTGTATGGATCCGGGTATTCTTGATAATGGAATTCAGGTTGATTGCTCCACCCTTGATTGAATGGATTTGAGTATGGATCGTTCCAAGCTCCCTTATCCATGTATGGATTGTTCTAAGATCCCGTATCCATGCATGAGTTGTTCATATGTACCCAAAAAGGAAAAAAAAATAAATTTACAAACTGAGTTAGTATACAATTTAAATTAAATCTAAATCGTTAGGATACAACATTGAGTTAACTAAATCTGAATTAAATGGACACCGTTGAGGGGCAAGTCCCCGGCAAAGGCGCCAAAAACGTTTTGGTAAAAATAGAGAACACAGAATATGCAATCTATTTCTAACAGTTAAACCTTGCAAGTGCACAAGTCAACTAAGATAGTACAGTAGAAAAGCAAGGGTCGATCCCTCGAGGACTTGTATAAACGTTATGTCCACTTCAGTATTTAGACTTAACTAACTCAGATTAAGACTCAACCACAATAAAAGAAAACAAGTAAAATACACATGGAACTAGAGTCAACACTAAGTAAATATCCAAGACACTAAGACACGACTTATGACAGTAATTTGCAACACAAGAAAACACAAAAGACTCTAAACAAACACACACATGACTCACGGCTAGGGGGGCTTTGATGCTTTTGGAATTGAGAATACAGATAGTAAAACAGAAACTTAAAGTACAAGAAACAAATTAGGCAGCAAGGTTGATTTTGATTAAAACTTGATATTAAGTCGAACTAAGGCCAACTATTCTCCACTAACCATTACAAGTTCTTAACAAGATTTCCAAGGTTCCATTACTATGAATTAACTGAATCTGATACCCGTGCAAGGGTCCACTCAAGATCAAATCACACATTTACTTTCCTTCATAGTTCCTATATAGCAGGCTTTCCCGTCTCACTACCACAACTATTCAAAGAACGCATTAAGCATGAAAGGAAATCTGAGCAATCACATTACCCTGAGAAAAGTGATGTGCAGTCCTAGGTTGTCATGAGTTGGATTACAAGTAAGATGTAAAGCCACTACCGTTGGTGCCAAACAATCACAAGAAGATAGTCAATCAATCAAGCAATCATTCACCTATAGATTATGCAAATAAGATGACTAAACATAAACTAACATCATTACGCACAGTAATCACAACCATATTCAGTATTCATAACACTGTAAACCAAGAGCCAAATCAAGTTAACAAACTGCATGGCTAGGGCTTAAAGCACCCCCAGTTCTCTGAAGAACTACTCATGCATCTTATTGAAAACAATAGAATAAGTCATGATTACAAATTAAAGATGAAAGGGAAGAAAAGAAAACACTGAAAGCAATGACATGCCAAGGACACGTCCAAGCACTCTCCTCCACTCTCTGTGTTAAGCTCCTCTTCCAAAAGCACAAACAACAGTAAAAAAAAGCACAAACTGTCTAAAATTGAAAACTATGCGGCTATAAAGTGGTGGAACCCTCAACTGGCGTTAAAACATTGTTTAAATAGACCTAGGGCTTCCCCTAAAAACTAGGAATTGAATCTGACAGCAAAAAGCCTAAAATAACCTTAATTAAACCCTAAGACTGCTTTCCTAGCTTAGCAGGAACACGGACTGGGCCGCGAGCTGGGCTGGGCCGCGGGCTGGAGGCGTGTCGTGGGACACGATTGGGACTTGGCTGAGAGCTCTGAAGGACTTGCCTTGGCTCATATGGGGCTAGTTCTATGACTCGATTTAGGGCACAAGTGAGGTATCTTTGAGACATGTGAAGCACACTTCTTGGCATGAACCTTGACTCACCTTGAACTTGATCTACTGGTCCTCAAACATGGATTTAGGACCCCGCATGGCTTGATTCGAGGTTCTTGATCCTGGCCCAAAATAGGGCGCATGGCTTCAAATCAGGACATGATTTAGGGCACAATATTGCAATTAAGACAACTTTCTCATTATAACTCCAAATTGAGACATTCTTTTTGCCTTCTCCTCAGAATATCCCTATCTTTCCAATTCTACACATGTCTCCCAAAATGCGTCACTTTCTAATATGGTTGGCACTCAATCATTCAAAAGACATGTAAAAGGGATCAAAGTGACATCAAAATGATGTATAAATAATGACTGAACACTCATCTACATGAATTAACACCCATAATCAAACCATAATTCCTGTCACCAAGCCCGAATTACCCGATAAGAACCATGTGCACTTGGGCGGACCTGAGGCCTGGTACCTACCAAGAGTTAAACTCAACTACACAAAAGATCCATTGTATTACCCTCATATCCAGAATTTCTATCTGAACACCAACATTAACCCCCATGCATAAAAAGAATTCCAAATATAAATAATACACAAATATAATCACTTAATGCTTAAAATAGCTTCCAACAAAATCACATTATAACAATTTACTAACCTCAATCATTTATGCATAGTGTAACACACAAAACTTAGTTAAATCAAATCCCGAACAGGTTTTCCCAAGAATCCCTTCCTTGAGTATGAGGTTCAGATAAAATTTCACTTTAAGAAACCACCTTAATCTCCACCAAAACTCTCTACTCTTCTCTCTTTTTCTCTCTCACTTAAATTCTACCAAGATGAAAGGAAAAAGGAATATGGTTTTCTTGTTCTATTATGAAATGAAGAATATGCCTATTTATAGGATGGTGAGTTGGTTAAGAAAAGTGGCTAACTTAAAAATACTTATCTTCATAATGGTTAATTAGATAGCAATGGATTAAAATCATCCACATGTAGTCTACCAAATTAATAGCCTACTTAGTTGGCTTTCTACCATTTCACCACATCTTGCTTTAGCCATGCAACTAATAGTAAGCCTCCACCGTATGCTTAAACAAAACACCTCATGCTTTAAACAAAACACCTCATGCTTAAACAAACACCTCATGCTTAAACAAAACCACCGTATGCTTAAACAAAACACCTCATGCTTTAAACAAAACACCTCATGCTTAAACAAACACCTCATGCTTAAACAAAACACCTCATGCTTAAACAAAAACATAAAGTTAGACGTAAAAAAATAACAAAATTAAAATAAAAATATATAAATTTTTTTTTTTAAACAGATCTTCACAATCTACCCTCCTAAAATGAAATTTCGTCCTCGAAATTTAAAGTTACCAGAATCATAGAACAGTTCTGGATACTTCTTACAAAATTCAGTTTCTTACTCCCTTGTAGATTCCTCAACATCTCCATGTAGCCATAAGACTTTGACCAATGGAATTGTCTTAGTTTGTAACACTTGGTGTTTACGATCTTGTATTTGGATTGGTCTATCCTCAAATGGCAAGTGTAATCAACCTCAAATAACTACATTTTCTCTTATCCCAGATTGGGTCAGGTGAAGAAATGCTCCTATCTCCAAAAAAAACTAATGTTTCACCCTTAGAAATAGTCATTGTAACCATCTTCTTACCACAATAAAAAATAGCTTTAAATTGGGTAAGTAAATCCATTCCCAATATTATATCATACTCTAACAATTCCAAAACCATCAAATCAAAATCAAGCTTGTGACCAGATATTTCTATTTTGCAGGATCTCCATACTCGATTAACTTCCACACATCCTCCCAACTATGTTTTCATCTAAACTTTTGGGAAGCTTACAAAAAGGTCTAGTTACACAGCTCAATTTTAGTAGCGTTTTTCATACTCAAACTGATGGACAATCAAAAAAGGACTATTCAAATATTGGAGGATATGTTGAGAGCATGTGTTTTAGAACTTGGAGGTAGTTGGGAAGATCATTTACTATTAGCTGAGAACTACTTCAACAATTTAGTGTAAATTCTTATGATGGAAGTAGGTTACTTTAAGATTGAGGTTGAGCATGAATTAGAGTACAACGAGTGAAACATTTACTACTTCCATCACGTGATTTTAATAGCATTCTTAAACAAATTTACTACCATATATATGAGAGGTGTGAATTTTGATTAAGTGTAATCAAAATATAAATTATTCAAGATCCTCATGCATATTTAATCCAATGTGGATAATTCGGATACCCAAAACACAAGTGCACATCTTCTTATTAGTTTACCCTAAACTAAACACAGTAAATTCTTGGGGGAGTACATTTAACTAATTTATATTGATTAGTTTGATAATTTAAGTAGTTTAAACTAATTGGTATACTTGAAATTCAGAGTCTTGAGAATAATTCAGTTGTTTTATTCTTCTCACTAAGAGGCTTTATATATTGTTACAACCCTAGTTACAAGTAATCACACGGAATCCTTCTAAGGTAAGGAGACCTAACTTTTAGGAGAAGAAACCCTAACTATCTAATTACATAAATCGTGCATAATTACATAAATCTTGCAATAGTCCCCCTCAAGTTGGTGCATAGATATCGCACATACCCAACTTGTCTGAAAACTTCGAAAACAATGTTTTGGAAACAGCCTTGGTGAGGATATCAGCCAATTGATCTTCTGATCGAATTCCAGGTACTTGCACATGCTTTTCATCTAACTTCTCCTTAATAAAGAACCTATCGACTTCGACATGTTTCATTATGTTATGCTGAACTAGATTTTTTGCAATATCACGTGTAAACTTGTTATCACAATATAGCTTCATAGACTCCTTTGGTGGATAACCCAAAGTCTTGTAATAAGAGTTTCAACCACAGTATTTGTTGGATCCCAAGCGTCATTCCTTTATATATAGCTTCTGCACTAGACTGTGCAACAACATTTTGTTTCTTACTTCTCCATGTAACAAGATTGCCTCCTACAAATGAAAAATAACTAGAGGTAGACCTTCGGTCATCCAATGCTCCTGCCCAATCTGCAGTAGTGTACGCTTCAACCTTCAAATAATCTTCATTCTTAGTAAATATAATTCCTTTCCCAGGAGAAGCTTTCAAATAGCTCATAATATGCATAACAGCATTCATATGTTTTTTCCTGGATTATGCATGAATTGACTCACTACACTTAGAGCATATGCAATGCCTGGCCGTGTGTGAGCCAGGTACATCAACGTTCCCACTAGTCTCTGATATCTACCTTTGTCAGTAGGCACTTGATTAGGTTCTATTGCTAGTTTCAATCCTTCTTCTAAAGGCGTACTTGCAGGCTAACAGGCAGACATGCCAATTTCATGAAACAAATCTAAGGCATACTTGCTTTTAGAAAAAAAGATTCCTTTCCCTGACCGTGATACTTCAATCCCAAGAAAGTACTTCAAAGGGCCGAGGTCTTTCATCTCAAATTCTCGAGATAAATAGTTTTTCAGTGCTTCTTTTTCCTCAGGATCATTCTCTGTGACCACCATATCATCAACATATACAATGAGTGATGTGATGTTACCACCTATTTTCTTCAAAAATAAAGTGTGATCTGAATTGCTCTGTCTGTAGCCAAAATTCTTCATAGACTTTGTGAATCTTCCAAACCACACTCTTGGAGACTGCTTCAATCCATACAATGATTTCCTCAATCTGCACACCTTACATTTATGCTTAGAGGCTACTTTACACTTAGGAGGAAGATCCATATAAACTTCTTCTGTCAAATCACCATGTAGGAAGGAATTTTTACATCAAACTGTTGTAAAGGCCAATCCAAGTTCACTGCTAGTGATAACAGCACGCGAACTGTATTGATCTTAGCTACAGGCACAAATGTCTCCATATAATCAATCCCATATGTTTGGGTGTATCCTTTTGCAACCAGTCGAGCCTTAAAATGCTCATTTGTACCATTTGCTTTATACTTTATGGTATAAACCCACCGACATCCAACTGTTTTGTTCCCCGTGGGAAGATCCACAGGCTCCCTTGTTTCATTTTTCTGTAAAGACTGCATCTCTTCATTCATAACTGCTTTCCACCTTGAATCAGACAAGGCTTCCTGCACATTGTTAGAAATAGATACAGTAGATAATTGATTCACAAATGACTTATTTGATTCAGACAGATGATGGTTAGAAACATAGTGACCCATGGGGTATTTCACTTTACTAGAGAGGTCAGGTTCATACGTAACCTTGGGAACACCTCTTGTGACACGATGAGGTAGTTGTCTTCTTTGGGGCTCAGGAACATCCTCAACTAACGATTGGTTATGTGTATCATGTATTGCAGGCAGGAGGGACTCATGTGATGTCATTTCTTCCATTATAGTAGCATATGAGGATGAGGGCAGCTTGGATGTTGAGGTGCCATCCAAGGGATATGGACGCTATGTTTGGGACTGCTGCAACTGTGACTAGTCACGTGGGTGCTCCAACTGTGATTGGTCATGACTTGTTTTTGGTGTAACCAACCACAACGACTGATGATTGTCATAGTCTAAAGCCTGAACTTCCTTCTGGTACTCCCCCTGAAGTTCAGCAGCATGAGGACAAAACATATCCTCTTCATGAAACACAACATCAAGTGTAACATACATCCGTTTTGAGGGGAGGGGGTGATAGCAACAATATCTTTTCTGAGTAGAGGCGTAGCCAAGAAAAACACACCGTAAGGCACGCGGTGCCAACTTATTTCACTGATATTCATGCATATGAACAAATGTTGCACATCCAAATACATGTGGTGACAGATTGGGTACGAAAGGACCACAAATTGCGGATGTGAGAGCTTGAAAGGGTTTCAGAAACTTGAGAGTACTAGAGGGCACTCGATTAATCAGATAAGTTGCAGATTTCAGGGCTTCTCCCCAATAAGTTAAAGGCATGTGTGCTTCAATCAACGATGCACGAACAACTACCAACAGATGGCGATTCTTTCTCTCCGCTACCCCATTTTGTTGGGGTGTATAAGGAAAAGTGGTTTGATGAACAATTCCATGTGTCGCCAAATAATTTTGTAAATCTGCACTCATATATTCCCTCCCCCCCCCAATTATCAGAATGAAGAACTTGAATTTGGGATTTGTATTGAGTACTGACCCTCTTGTGGAACTTTTGAAATAAGGAACTCACTTCTCCTTTTGATTTCATAAGACACACCCAAGTCATCCTGGTACAATCATCAATAAATGTAACAAACCAACGTGATCCACCTAGGGTAGCAATCTTAGATGGACCCCAAACATCAGAATGAATTATCATAAAAGGAGCTGAACTTTTATGCAAACTGTCGGAAAAGGAAGCACGATGGCTTTTTGCAAGTTCACAAACTTCATAATGGAAACTTCTAACATCAATTCCAGAAAACAAAACAGGAAATAGTCTCTGCAAATAACTAAATGAAGCATGTCCCAAACGCCGATGCCATAACCAAATATCAAACTTCTTTTTCTCCCCCTGATGACTAGTCACTGCCAAGGCCTGAGTTAATTTTGTTGAACTGTCAGACGGGAGCTGTAAGTAATACAGCTTCCCTCGCCTAACACCATAACCAATCGTCGTTCGGGTTTGGATGTCCTTGAAAACATAACGGTGAGGCCAAAAAATCACAATACAGTGTAGAGCAGTAGTTATTTGGGAAACTGACAGGAGATTATAATCCAAATATGGGAAGATTAACACAAAATCCAATTGCATAGTATTAGTAAGAGAAATGTTGCCTTCTCCAATAACGGGAGCAGACGCACCATTGGCAGTTGAAACAATGTTTTGGGTGGATGGTTTGAGGGATGAGACATTTCTAGAATCAAAAGTCATATGTTCTGTAGCACTAGAATAAATTATCCATGTACTATTAGAAGTAGTTGCAGAAGTTTTTAAAGCTTTAGCATGATTACTTGTAGTAGCAGCTAGTGTAGACACATTTTCGACCCCATCCGTCTTCGTTTCAACCACAGCAGCAGTAGAACTTTTATTAGCATTTTTCTTCCTTGGTCATGACTATGATCCCACCAGTGAGGGTATCCCACAATTTCATAGCACCTATTCACGTCATGACCAGATTGATTGCAATGAGTACAAACACGATCTGAGGAGGGACGAGAATTACCCTTAGAACCATTGGAAGATGAGGATGACCGGTCACGATCAGAGGATGAACGGTGACGTGACTGGTAGCGGTCCATGGAATTGTTGTTTCCACTAGTCTGGTGGGAACGATTCTAGTTGGCTTGGAGAATTTATGTCATTGGAGTAATGATACTTTCAGGGATTCAGGGGTACGGTGTAGATTAGGGTTTCAAGAGATTCAAGCAATGGTACTTTTAGGGATTCGGGAGTATGGTGTAGTTTAGCGTTTCAAGAGGTTCAAGCAAGAAGCGACGTTCTTGTTTTTCAAGCAAGAAGAACGGTGCTCTTTTTTTTTTTTTTTTGGGTTTCAAGGGATTCAAGGGTACATCTCTAATACCAACTTGAAATTCAGAGTATTGGGAATAATTCTGTTGTTTTATTCTTCTCAGTAAGAGGCTTTAAATATTGTTACAACCCTAGTTACAAGTAATCACATGGAATCCTTCTAAGGTAATTACATAAATAGTGCATTATTACATAAATCTTGCAACAGGTATCAGTCCTTGACTTTGGTGGAGATTAAATTTGTTATATAATTAGTTGATACAAACATTGTAACGACCCGGACCAGAAATTAAATTATTTTGAGAATTGGACAATTTTACCCTCAGTTCTGGTTGGGTTCGGGAGTCACTTTTTTATTGGTAATACTTTTGGGAATTTTTCTTGGGTTGTTGCGTAGGTCTCGAACTCACGAGTTCGTAGACAGGCGGCACGCTGAAAACGGAGATCCGATGAGTTCGTTACGGGTCTAGAAGCTGCAGGGGCAGTTTGGTAATTTTGGAAATGTTGGAATTATATAACATATATTTTTCTCTCTCCTCGAGAGATTGGTCAAGGCAGTCTCGGTCCTATCCGAGCCCTCCCCGTGCGAACACCGAAGGCCATATTCATCGGAGGGATTTCGATCTGATTCGAACAAAACCAAGGACGGGAGGATCTTCCCCGGGACCCCACGAGCATTTTGGGGTAGTTCTTGGAGCGGGAGCACCGCCGTAGGCGACGGACGGAGGAGGGAGGTGAACCGAACATTCTCGGCCGTTTTTCGGCCAAACCAGGTACGATCTCGGAACTTTGACCTCATATTTGGATTCATGGTGAAAAGTAGATGGATTTCCATGTGTAGATCGTGAAAAACGGTCAAGAAATGAAGAAGTTAGGAAACCTTGAAAATCGGCCGGAAATGGCAGTTTCCGGCGAACCAGACGGCGGCGGAGGTGGCGGTCCGGTCATCTTCTCCGGCCAGCCTCCGGCGACGGCAAGGGCTGTCCGGTCGTCTTCTCCGGCGAGTCACCGGTACCCGGTCGAGTCGAGTGAACCGGTCGAGTTGGACCGGGTCAGGTCAAGCCAGACCGAGTTGGACCGATCCAGGCGCGTGAACACTATAGCAGGTGCGTGACCGGCGCGTGGCAGCGCGTGGGCGGGTGTTCTGACCTTCCGGTGGCGCGTGGCGGCACGTGGGACTGTTACCGAAGTCACGGCGGCGCGTGACTGAGGTTTTGGGATGTTCCGGATCAGATTTTGTTGGTTTAGAGGCCGTAGGAGTTCATTTAGAGCTCGGTTGGGCAATCCCAGCGGTAAGGATTGACCGTGGAGAGGGTTTTGAGTTTGGAAAGTCAAAGTAGTTGGGTCATTATGGTGTAGGTGTTCTGAGGCTAGAGCGTACATGAATTTTGGGTTGAATGGTGATGGTAAGCGGACTTTGATTTATAAATTGTAATGTATGTATAAATATCCTCGATTTAAATACTGTTGTGTATGGGTGCAATGATTGCTGGATAATTGTTGTTCCAATATTTCAGTGGAAGTGGGTTGTGAGAAACGATATTGTTGTTGGATTCGGTTTTGATAGTGTTGGACGTGGTAATTATTTGGGTAAATGATTTTGAGTTGAAACCGTATTTGTGATAAATGATAAACAAAATATATACTTGATTTTGGATACAAAACCGTTTTGAAGGGGCCTAGGAGCCGGGCCTTGGTTCCGTGTTGGCGGACTCCCGGTGAACCCCACTATAAACAAAACCGATCTGAAGGGGCCTAGAAGCCGGGCCTTGGTTCCGTGTTGGCGGACTCCCGGTGAACCCCTAATATAAACAAAACCGATTTGATGGGGCCTAGAAGTCGGGCCTTGGTTCCGTGTTGGCGGACTCCCGGTGAACCCCAATATAAACAAACCGATTTGAGGGGGCCTAGGATCCGGGCCTTGGTTCCGTGTTGGCGGACTCCCGGTGAACCCCAATATAAAAGGTGATTTTGAAGAAATTGTGGTCGAGTCCAAGTAGTACATATTCTAGCACACCCCAAGGGATACCCTGGTGGCTAGGAATATGATATGATAGTCGAGAGATCTGCCGACTAATATGATATGATAGTCGAGAGATATGCCGACTGATATGATATGCCAGTCGAGAGATATGCCGGCTGATGAGATATCATAGTACAGAGAGTTGTGATACTGGACTAGTACACCCCAAGGGATACCCTGGTGGCTAGGGATATGATAATCGAGAGATATGCCGACTGATGTGATATGATAGCGGAATGTTATACCGGCTGATGATACGATATGATAGTCGATGATATTTTCGGCTCTAATATGAACCAGACGACAATTGTTATGGGTCTAATCGACATATGAAAATACGTCGTCATCCGGGTCAGTGGGTTGGTGTGGGCGGTGACCCAGATGGACGAATTATTATTGGTTCACTAGTATCTGACTAGTTTGTTGTCTTGTGGTTTTCCAGTAGAGATGTCAGCAATGTCTGACTACTGACATTTGGTATCAGAGAGTATTTCTATTTGAACCACCACTATTCCGAGGTTTTGGTCTTGACCGGTATTTTTATCCTGCGTCTGACAGTAGGAGTGATCAGTAAGTACGGAGATTCTGTTGGGAACCATGTAAAGTTTAATAAAAATTATTTAAGAATAAAGGGTATTTCTGGTACTTAATTTGTGAGGTAAAAGAGCTGTTAGACGGGATAAGGGTTCTTTCCGGGTTTCGAGGAAAAATTCGGGAAGGGTCCTTACAAGTGGTATCAGAGCTTTAGGTTAACTTCCTGCAAACCGCACACTTGTGTGCAACTTATTTGAGGAATTATGTTAACAAGATGCATCTGAGGAGTTTACCTCTTTAGTGACCTTGAACTGAATAGGAGGTTGGTTCTTTAACCTGTGTTAGGGAAAATTTCGGGGACGAAATTTCTGTAAGGGGGGTAGATTGTAACGACCCGGACCAGAAATTAAATTATTTTGAGAATTGGACAATTTTACCCTCAGTTCTGGATGGGTTCGGGAGTCACTTTTTTATTGGTAATACTTTTGGGAATTTTTCTTGGGTTGTTGCGTAGGTCTCGAACTCATGAGTTCGTAGACAGGCGGCACGCTGAAAACGGAGATCCGATGAGTTCGTTACGGGTCTAGAAGCTGCAGGGCAGTTTGGTAATTTTGGAAATGTTGGAATTATATAACATATATTTTTCTCTCTCCTCGAGAGATTGGTCGAGGCAGTCTCGGTCCTATCCGAGCCCTCCCCGTGCGAACACCGAAGGCCATATTCATCGGAGGGATTTCGATCCGATTCGAACAAAACCAAGGACGGGAGGATCTTCCCCGGGACCCCACGAGCATTTTGGGGTAGTTCTTGGAGCGGGAGCACCGCCATAGGCGACGGACGGAGGAGGGAGGTGAACCGAACATTCTCGGCCATTTTTCGGCCAAACCAGGTACGATCTCGGAACTTTGACCTCATATTTGGATTCCTGGTGAAACGTAGATGAATTTCCATGTGTAGATCGTGAAAAACGGTCAAGAAATGAAGAAGTTAGGAAACCTTGAAAATCGACCGGAAATGGTAGTTTCCGGTGAACCAGACGGCGGCGGAGGTGGCGGTCCGGTCATCTTCTCCGGCCAGCCTCCGGCGACGTCAAGGGCTATTCGGTCGTCTTCTCCGGCGAGTCACCGGTACCCGGTCGAGTCGAGTGAACCGGTCGAGTCGAGTGAACCGATCGAGTTGGATCGGGTCAGGTCGAGCCGGACCGGGTTGGACCGGTCCAGGCGCGTGAACACTGTAGCAGGCGCGTGACCGGCGCGTGGCAGCGCGTGGGCGCGTGTTCTGACCTTCCGGTGGCGCGTGGCGGCGCGTGGGACTGTTCCCGAAGTCACGGCGGCGCGTGACTGAGGTTTTGGGACGTTCCGGATCAGATTTTGTTGGTTTCGAGGCCATAGGAGTTCATTTAGAGCTAGGTTGGGCAATCCCAGCGGTAAGGATTGACCGTGGAGAGGGTTTTGAGTTTGGAAAGTCAAAGTAGTTGGGTCATTATGGTGTAGGTGTTCTGAGGCTAGAGCGTACATGAATTTTGGGTTGAATGGTGATGGTAAGCGGACTTTGATTTATAAATTGTAATGTATGTATAAATATCCTCGATTTAAATACTGTTGTGTATGGGTGCAATGATTGCTGGATAATTGTTGTTCCAATATTTCAGTGGAAGTGGGTTGTGAGAAACGATATGGTTGTTGGATTCGGTTTTGATAGTGTTGGACGTGGTAATTATTTGGGTACATGATTTTGAGTTGAAACCGTATTTGTGATAAATGATAAACAAAATTTATACTTGATTTTGGATACAAAACCGTTTTGAAGGGGCCTAGGAGCCGGGCCTTGGTTCCGTGTTGGCGGACTCCCGGTGAACCCCACTATAAACAAAACCGATCTGAAGGGGCCTAGAAGCCGGGCCTTGGTTCCGTGTTGGCGGACTCCCAGTGAACCCCTAATATAAACAAAACCGATTTGATGGGGCCTAGAAGCCGGGCCTTGGTTCCGTGTTGGCGGACTCCCGGTGAACCCCAATATAAACAAACCGATTTGAGGGGGCCTAGGATCCGGGCCTTGGTTCCGTGTTGGCGGACTCCCAGTGAACCCCAATATAAAAGGTGATTTTGCAGAAATTGTGGTCGAGTCCAAGTAGTACATATTCTAGCACACCCCAAGGGATACCCTGGTGGCTAGGAATATGATATGATAGTTGAGAGATATGCCGACTAATATGATATGATAGTCAAGAGATATGCCGACTGATATGATATGCCAGTCGAGAGATATGCCGGCTGATGAGATATCATAGTACAGAGAGTTGTGATACTGGACTAGCACACCCCAAGGGATACCCTGGTGGCTAGGGATATGATAATCGAGAGATATGCCGACTGATGTGATATGATAGCCGAATGTTATACCGGCTGATGATACGATATGATAGTCGATGATATTTTCGGCTCTAATATGAACCAGACGACAATTGTTATGGGCCTAATCGACATATGAAAATACGTCGTCATCCGGGTCAGTGGGTTGGTGTGGGCGGTGACCCAGATGGACGAATTATTATTGGTTCACTAGTATCTGACTAGTTTGTTGTCTTGTGGTTTTCCAGTAGAGATGTCAGCAATGTTTGACTACTGACATTTGGTATCAGAGAGTATTTCTATTTGAACCACCACTATTCCGAGGTTTTGGTTTTGACCGGTATTTTTATCCTGCGTCTGACAGTAGGAGTGATCAGTAAGTACGGAGATTCTGTTGGGAACCATGTAAAGTTTAATAAAAATTATTTAAGAATAAAGGGTATTTCTGGTACTTAATTTGTGAGGTAAAAGAGCTGTCAGACGGGATAAGGGTTCTTTCCGGGTTTCGAGGAAAAATTCGGGAAGGGTCCTTACAAACATTCACTCTAAACTAATCATATATAACATATAGGTCATGATGTGTTTTTGTTAAGTATGAGGTAGTTTTGTTTAAGCATGAGGCGTTTTGTTTAGCATGAGGTGTCTTGTTTAAAGCATGATGTGTTTTTGTTTAAGCATGAGGTGGTTTTGTTTAAGCATGAGGTGGAGACTTACTATTAGTTGCATGGCTAAAGTAAGATGTGCTAAAATGGTAGGAAGCCAACTAAATAGGCTATTTGTTCGGTAGACTACATGTGGATGATTTTAATCCATTGCTATCTAATTAATCATTATGAAGATAAGTAGATTGTAGTTAGCCACTTTTCTTAACCAACTCACCACCCGATAAATAGGCATATTCTTCACTTCATACAAGAACAAGAAAACCATATTCTTTTTTCCTTTCATCTTGGTAGAATTTTAGGGAGAGAGAAAAAGAGAGAAAAGTAGAGAGATTTTGGTGAAGATTAAGGTGGTTTCTTAAAGTGAAATTTTATCTTAACCTCGGACTCAAGGTAGGGATTCTTGGGAAAATCTTTACGGGATGTTTTGTGTGTTACACTATACGTAATTGATTGAGGTTGCTTAATTTTTATAACGTGATTTTGTTCGAATCTATTTTACCCATTAGGTGATTATATATATGTATTCTTTATATTTTTTATGCATGGGGGTTAATGTTGGTGTTGAGATAGAAATTCTGGATATGAGGGAAATATAATGGATCTTTTGTGTAGTTGAGTTTAATCCTTGGTAGGTACCAGGACTCAGGTCAGCCCAAGTGCACATGGTTCTTATCGGGTAATCCGGGGCTGGTGATAAAGAGTTAAACAAGATGAATAACAAATGGGGAATTTTGGGTTGACTATCGGTGTTAATTCATGTAGATGAACATTCGGGACCACAGTGATAAATGCATGGTATGGGACGTGCAGGTCTGCTTGCTCATATATATGAATTAACAGGACTGGATGAAGTGTTTGCTTTGCACCGTGCTTATTAACATTATTTGGTTTGTTAGACACTAAAGCTATTTCAGTGTCGCAAGGTTAATGCCCCTACTGAGCTGTTGATGCTCGCCCCTTAACAGATTTTGCAGGAACTGAACTTGAAACTTAGGACTTGTGATGGTGGTTGACAGACTGTTAATGTTTAATTAGGTGTGCTACTGCTTTAACCTTGAATAATGAACTACTCCAATGTGTACTTTTAAGTAGTTTCTTACTTGCAAAAGACGTTGTAAGACCTGAAATCATGGTTGTTTCCGCATAAAGGTTTTTATGAGAAATATTCATTTACTTTTCTTCACATTTTACTTTTTGTTTTAGTTTTTCTCTTAATATCTTAAAGTAAGGTGCGAATCACGTTCTAATTCAAGTTTAGAGTAAATTCTTGGGTTGGGGCGTGACATGTTGGTATCAGAGCTATAGGTTTCCTTTTAATAGCGTTGTTATTTACTAACCTAATAGTTTAATGTCAAGGATGGAGCCAGCTCACAGTGATGACTTATGGGAGGGTTTCATATGGGACCCGATGGGTTGATACCTTGGAATGAGGAGGTGTATAACGCACGACAATGGCAACAAGCATATAATGAGTTGGTAGAAAAAGTTATTGATGTTGGATTTGTGAGAATGTTTTATGCACCATCAATGCAAAGCCTTGTAGTTGAATATCGTAATCGGACGATGACTATCAAGGAGCACATGTGATAGATTGGGGAGAACTTAGTTTGGACGAACACTTGTCATTTGAGAATAGACCAATCCAAATACTAGATCATAAACAACAAGAGTTACAAACTAAGACAATTCCATTGGTCAAAGTCTTATGGCTACATGGAGATGTTGAGGAATCTACATGGGAGTTAGAAACTGAAATACGTAAGAAGTATCCGAAACTGTTATATGATTCTAGTAAGTTTTAAATTTCAAGGATGAAATTTCTTTTTAAGAGGTTAGATTGTGAAGATCCATTTAAAAAAAAATTATTATATATTGTTTATACCATTCCGACCGACCACCAGGAGGAAGACCAACATCACAGAACTCACGGTCGCCTTTACCGACCTTACTTGCCTACCGACCAGACAATCTCTGGTCGACCGTCCAACGCCAGCCGCCAACCACCGCCCATACCGCTTGGTCGGCACCCTTGGTCGGCATACCTGCCCACGTAGGAACAACATTGCCCAAATGCCCAAACGAATCACCACCACTGGTTTAACACCCCGGGACACATGTTAACATCATGGAGATAACTTGGGCATCACAACATTAGGGTTCCAACCACCACATTCATTGCTACTATAAATACGGGGCACCCTCGCTCAGAAAAGGTAACTACTATTCACTTACCCTTATGCTGCCGAGTTCATATCTGGTCTCCAACTCACTTACTGACTTAAGCGTCGGAGTCCACTAGCCCGGTACCCCGCTGGTGCCAAGTACTCGCTTACCAGCGGTCGTCAAGACCACATTCCGTTAGGTTCATTTTCGGATCAAACATTTGGCGCCGTCTGTGGCAATTCTGAGTAAGTACTCCCACTAGCTCACATACCATTGTCCCACCTTCCTACCGATCACAATGTCGACCGAACAAGGTGATGGAGAGCTAAACAACACCCCTCTCTAGAGAGCGAAGCAGAAGTAGATCAAGCTCAACTTCAGAGGTCATGCTCAGAACGATGGAAAAACTTCAACAGGAAGTCACTGAACTCAGGAAGAGCAACCTAGCCATCAAGAGCAGAAACCAAGTATTTGGAGAGCAATACCAGAGTACTTTCGCTTTGCTTAACGCTACTAGGGAAGAACTAAGAGAACAACGAACAGCGACAGATAGGGCACTTACTGGCCGAGCCGAGCAAGAGCCACGCCCCTCGGAACGACTCAGACTGGAACCGTCTGGAAGAATGCTTATTCACCAGAACGATGGTGTTGGTCTTCCGGAACGCAAATCTTTCAGGATATTCACGAATTGCTCGATAGGAGACCACTCACCATTGAGCACGTACGACTAATGATCCCAGGATCATAGAGCAGCACCCCCCCCCCCCCCCCCCCCCTTCCTACACTCTCCTAGGGCGCTCATACCTTATCAGGGTCAGCCTTGATGAGGGCGACCAGGAAAAAATGACCAATCTTACAAGTGGAAAAACAAGTCCTAAGGGTAAATTCTTAACATGTGGAGGACGTGGCTGATTCTACCGCAGCAAAATTGGGCGGAAGACCAAGAGCTGCCGAATAGCCAAGGGGGAGCACTAACAATGGGGGACGTCATCCCATCACATAGGCCCACAACCCGACCCTCCCATAACTGATGATGTTGTTCAAGAGCTTTTACAACGAGTTCGAGATTTGGAGGGCGAGAAAAGAAAAACCACGTCTCCGACGAAGATCAAGACCAACACTGGTCCCTTCATTTCTCGCATCCTCCAATACCGCCATGAATCAAAAGTCAAGCCCCTCAAGGTCACACCTTACATAGGGAAAGGCGACCCAGTCACACATATGAACAACTACCAGTCTGACGTAGCTGTCAAGTACCTCTCAGACAAGGTCGAATGCTTGATCTTCAGCTCCACCCTCACTGAGGCTGCACTCAATTGGTTCTACCGGCTCAAACCAAGTATGATTGATTCCTTTGATGAACTCCATACTATCTTCTTGAACCAGTTCATGATCCAGACGGACCGCCTATTGACCACGGAAGACCTCGGGTCACTATAGCAAGGGGAGACTGAAACCCTATAGAAGTATGTTGCCCGATTCAGCCTGGAGTATTCCAAATATCAAGAGACTGACGATAAGGCAGCCTTCTGCACATTTTGCAGCAGTCTCAAGGAATCTACCTTCAAGTACCAAGCCTTCACTCAAGGATGGGAATACTACAACGAGCTGATGAGATAGACATCAATCAATGCCAAAGCTGAATTTTTTAATGCTCTACAAGTGGTGACCAAGCCGAATGCCACTCCAGTCTACTCCTCCCCTCAAAAGGCGCAACCTAGCAAGCCCCCTTATGATTCCGGCAGTTAGAACCAAGGCTATGGGAACAAATTTTACTCAGGTAAGATGAAAGGCTCCTATGACAACAATTACAAGGGGAAGAAGGAGAAGCATTATAACAACAACTAGTCTCCCCAGGGGCCCAATCCCAAGGTATGAAACCTACACCATCCTCAATACATCTTTGGAGAATGTTAATGAATATTGAGAATAGGATCGAAAAGCCTAAACCAAGACCGGAAAATCATAGACCACCAGTCCACTCCAACTTATACTGCCAATACCACAAATTCAATGGTCATACCATTGACGAATGTGTGGCCTTTCGAGACATTATGGAAGGCTTAGTCCGAGATGGGAAGATTAACCAATTTTTAAAACATGTGCGACCAATCGCCAATCACCCTCAGATCAACACCATCAGTGGTGGACCGACAATCACCTCTGCCTACACTTCCAACAGAGCAAAAAAGAACTTTATCCGAGCCACCCAATTGAACAACCAGATCTTTAACATTGAGTCTGGCAGAGCAAGGTTGGCGAAGCTAGTTGGGAAGCCATAACCATCTCATAGGAGGAAGAATGAGGCATCGACTTCCCTCACGATGATCCCCTCATTATCCGAGCTCAAATTGCCAACTTTGATGTCGGACGAATCCTCATCGACACAGGGAGTCCAGTCAATGTGATCTTCATGAAAGCCTTCAATCAGCTAGGGATTAATGACAAGGAGCTTAATAGGGCGGTAACCCCATTGCTAAGTTTCACAGGAAACTCAATACTGCCTATTAGTACAGTCTCCCTACCAATTTCAGTAGGCACCACTCCGCGCATAGCAACTACAATTGCTACATTCTTGGTGGTGGATTGCCCCACAGCCTACAATGCCATCCTAGGTCGGAGACTACTGAATCAGATTAACACGGTATTCTCTACGCATCTACTTTTGATGAAATTTACAACCATCATGGGGACTGGACTGGTCAGAGGAGACCAACTCTTAGCAAGAAGTTGCTACCAATCCGCTCTCACCAAAGTAAACCCTAACGCCAGCAAGGAGACCATGGCAGTTACTAAGAAGGCATACGAGATTGATCCTGTTGATCCAAATCTTGTGAAACATATCCAATCTAGTCCTCTAGAGGACCCGATAGATCTATTTGCAACACAAACACCTCAACGACTGAACCAATCACACTCCATCCCGAGCATCTAGACCGGCAGGTCAGAATCGGGACCACACTACTGTAGGAGACCAGGGATGCATGATCAGTCGTTATTTATGCATCATTTTGAGGTCTTTATATGCCTCTCTTACATGTCTTTTGAATGATTTCGTGCCATCAATAGTAGAAAATGATCAATCTTGTGAGACTTGTGTAGAGTTAGAAAGATAGGTAAAATCTGGAAAGAACGCAAAAAGAATGACTCAAATCGGAGTCCAGATGAAGGAGATGTCCTCATTTCAATATCAGGTCCTCAACGGGGTCCTGAGTGCGCCAGTGCGCCAGTGCGTCTATTTTGGGCCACTGGCCAAGTACCTCATATCAGGCCCTCCGGGTCCCGAACTTGTGTTTCATGACATCAAGGTCAAGTCCTAGAAGTGCCAAGGTCGCGCCAAGACAGGTCGAGGACATGTCCCAAGAACTCCCATCCGAGCCCAGATGTGCGCCTAGGCCGGGGTCCCTGTTCCGCCAGCAGTGGATCAGAGGTTCTCCCTCTGCGCCAAGCCTGACAATATTTGCGCCAAGCCTGAACGACGATGCGCTTCTATTATACTCCTAACGTACTTCAAAAGCGCGGTCCCAGATCCTGATTACGAAGACAGTCAAAAATCCAAGTTTGGCCAGCTTGCGTTCCCACTTGCCAGCCTGCATTCACACTTCCGGCCATGCTCTGATTGGTTCGAATAGATTTTAAAGACTTTATAATTAATTAAAAGTAAAATAACTTTCCCTATTCCTATAGGACATGGTTTTACCAATCTGTATAGAACAAGGTTATACCAATCCTTAAAGAACAAGGTTATACCAATCCTTATAGAACAAGGTTTTCCCTTGTCTATAAAAAGGAGAATCAGATAGAGGATTGGGGGCGTTTTTGGTTTCTGGGAAAACAGAGACCTGAGCCACAGAGTTCCGTTTTGGTTTTCTAGAGAATTAGGGACCATATATTTTCGGAGATATATTTCACTTAGATTATTGGACGTGGAGCTTGGAGAAGAAGGCCCTGCCGTGTCTTCTGCTGCATCTGTTCTTAACAATCTCCTCTGTACCCTTATTTTCATTATTACAATTTACTTATGGATTCAATTATACTTGTGTTTATTTCAGTTATGTGTGAGTAGTCATTAGGATTAGGGCTGCTTGAAGCCCTAGCCATGTTAGCTTATTGATTGGATTTCTGGCTCTTGATTATGATTGCTATGCATGCTGAATAAGTTGGATTACTATGCTTAATGAACTTAATTTATGCCTATAAGATTAGCTACCTTGTTTGCATATAATTATAGATGTAATTGCTTGAGTGACCGTCATATCATCTTGTGATTTGGAGCATCGAAAGTATTCGTACTTGTAATCTTAACTCATGATGACCTAGGATTGCATGCCACTTTGCTAGGCTAATGTGGTGTCATTAAATTCTCTTTAAACTTCATGCATCATCTTAAAAGGTAGGTGATAGACGTTCTAGGCATATGCCCTGTTTAGAACATGCTAAGTAAGAGGGAATAAGATGTGTCTAGTGAACCAACGCCAGGTCCTAGGCACGGGCACCTAATTCAGAAAATGCGTAGTAATTAGGTCAAGGAAATTTGGTTAAGAGCTATAATTGGTTAGAGTGGATAGTAAGCCTTAATTCGCCTTAGTTAACAACCTTTCATTCTTGCATTGTTATTTTCTGCACTTTGATTTACTTGTCTTTAAATTTCAGTTCTCACATCATAAACCCCCCTGCGTGTGTGTGTGTGTGTGTGTGTGTGTGTTTTCACTAAGTTAATAAATCTGAACTAAAGTGGTCATAACGTTGATACAAGTCCTCGAGGGATCGACTCTTGCTATGCTACTATACTATTCTTATCGATTTGTGCACTTGCAAGGATTTTATAACTGTTAGAATTGAATTGCATATTTCTTGCTCTTTAATTTTACCAACAAGTTTTTGGCGCCGTTGCCGGGGACTTGTCCCTCAACGGTGCCCATTCAAGTTTAGATTTGTAACTTAGTTTTTTTTTCTTTTTTGTTAGGTACCCGTGTATGTCATTCCAAGGTTCAGTGCACGGGTCATCAAGTGGACCATCATCGCAAGCATCTTCAGTCCACGGCTCCCCGCCACCAAGCCCAAGGAGGATGGCGGACCACAGAGAAGAGCAGGGCCTGGAACGTGGCCTAGTACCGCAAGCCCCATGGCGCCTTAAGGATTTTGCCATGCCCCATGTCTCGGAGGATCAATTTCCAATTGTTTTTCCCGAGTCAACAGTGGCAAACTTCGAATTAAAGTCGGGGACAATTCACATGCTGCCTACATTCCACGGCCTTGCTGGCGAGGACCCGCACTTTCATATCAAGGAATTTGTTGAGGTTTGTTCAACACTGCGCATCAATGGTATGACAGAATCGGAAATCCGCCTGCGGCTCTTTCACTTCAGTCTCAAGGATCGCGCCAAGACATGGTTTCATTCATTGGCGCCGGCTTCCATTCACTCTTGGAGGGACTTGACGTCCAAATTCTTAACACAGTACTTTCCCGTGGAAAAGACAATTGAGTTCAAGTCCAAGATCATGAACCCACAGCAAGACATGGAGGAGTCTTTCTACGAGTTTTGGGAGCGGTTCAATCAGATGCTACGGGCGTGCCCCCACCACCATATTGATGCCCATCATCTTATGCTATACTTCTATGGAGGCTTGAAAACTAGCGATCGGACAATGGCGGATTCTCAATCCCAAGGGATTCTAGAAGGCACAGCCGAGGAAGCAAGGACCGCCTTTGAGAACATTGCTCAAAGGGAAAAACAGTTCAGCTACAGGGGTCCCTCCTCTAGAGCTACGGGTGATGCATCCGCCAAATACAAAGATGACGCCATTGCTCAGCTCACGGCAATGGTAAAACAATTGTGTAGCGAGAAAGCCAAAGGAGTTCACATCTGCGAGGTATGTTCAATTCAGGGCCACACATCCCAGGACTGCCCGGTTGTGGAAGAGGCCAACTTTGCTGGAGGGTTCAATAGCAATTCTCGACCCCGGAATGACCCATATTCCAACACTTACAATCCGGGGTGGAGAAATCATCCAAATTTCCATTGGAGCAACAATCAAGCAGCCTCGAATCCCTTGCCACCCCCTGGATTTGAGCAGCAAGCCGCAGGCCCTCAGGGGAACTACCACGGTCCTTCCTCAAACCAGAATGGCGGAAGCAAGTCTGTTGAGGACTCCATCCATATCCTGACTCAACAGCAGGCTCAACTCATAAAATTCATGCACGATAGCCAGAGTCAGACGGGAGACTTCAAAAATGCAATTGCAAACTTGGAGCGTCAAATGGGACAGGTGGCGAACCAACTAAATCAGCGGGAGCAGGGCAAGCTACCGAGTCAAGTCCTGGTAAATCCGAAAGGATTTCACAATCCTACGGCTAATGCCATCACGCTGGAGAAGGAAACACCACTTCAAGACCCCACATATGCCACCCTCACAGGACCTGAAACTGAGCCTCAACCTACTCTGCCAAGGATCACCGACCAGGGCGCGCCGCAAAACATGCCACGGCCAACACCTCTGGCGCAGAACCA
This sequence comes from Oemleria cerasiformis, assembly GCA_037349345.1. NCBI lineage: Eukaryota > Viridiplantae > Streptophyta > Magnoliopsida > Rosales > Rosaceae > Oemleria > Oemleria cerasiformis. The sequence continues at coordinate 8,432,605 of JAZGTL010000003.1, read as the reverse complement.
GTCCAATGAGTCACCAAGTGCCCTACCGCAAAGAGGACCTGACACTGCGCCTACTTCGGCCACGGCTGGCATGCAACCTGCTCCTAAGCCCAAGTCGCAGCACTCGAATACTTCTAACTCTAAACCTCAGAATTCCAATTCTAAAAAAGTCACTTTTGAGTTAGCTAATAATGTTGATTATCCATTTCCTCGCAGGTTCCAAAACAGGAATAAGCAAAAGGAGGACTTTGAGGAAGAAATTATCAGCATGTTGCAGAAGCTTCAGATCACATTGCCTTTCCATAAAATTGTCAAGCACATGCCTATCTTTGCAAAGCTGATCAAGGACTTAGTTGCAGGAAAGCGTGGTTTTAGCTCCACAGACACCATTGACATCCCTGTGGCCTGCTCGGCTGCCCTTTTGCGCATGCCCCTTAAGGCCAATGATCCTGGGCCGCCATCCCTTCCATGTGTCATTCAGTCAAAAAGATTCGAACATTGCCTTTGCGACACGGGAGCATCAGTGAACATCATGCCATTCCACATTTACAGGTCACTCAACCTAGGCGCACTCAAGCCCACGCACCTATGTGTCAGGTTGGCTAACGCTTCTGTAACCAACCTAATGGGGGTTCTTGAGGACGTACTGGTACAAATCGGAGATACATGCATCCCTGCCGACTTCTACGTACTAAGAATGGACAGAATTGACAAAAGTGAGGAACCTCCCCTCATCTTCGGAAGGCCCTTACTAGCCACAGCCGAGTGCCTCATCGACGTCAGAAAGGGCCAGGTCTCCATCAAGGTCCTGGACCAGCTTCGGACATTCTCCATCCATGACACCATCCAGTACCCTGCCGAGCCTATTGTAGATTTTCCGTTAAACACAATGGACTTACTGCTACGGGAGACAATTGCTCATTCTTGCATGACGGATGACCTTGAGAAGGCCGTTACTAGTAACCCACACACTGTGGATTCACTTACAGATAGCGTGATCGAAGAGGTACGATCCATTGACATCATGCCAGCCCTCCCATTGCACAGGCCTCCCCTCGAAGCGTTACCATTCACAAGTCAGAAAACCCTGCCGTCCATCATAAAGGCTCCTGAACTCGAGCTGAAGCCCTTGCCCGAGCACTTAAAGTATGCATATTTGGGCGACAATCAAACCCTTCCAGTCATCATTGCATCTACCCTAAGTACGAAAGAGGAAAAGGCATTGGTTCACGTCCTTAAGGTCAATCAAACGGCAATTGGATGGACAATAGCTGACATCAAAGGCATAAGTCCCGCAAAATGCATGCATCGGATACTGCTGGAGGAAGACTCCAAACCATCACGGGAGGCACAGAGGCGATTGCATCCACCTATGAAGGAGGTCGTGAAGAAAGAAGTCCTAAAGCTTTTGGACGTTGGAATCATCTATCCAATTAGTGACTCCAAGTGGGTGAGCCCAGTCCAGGTCGTGCCAAAGAAAAGTGGGATCACAGTGGTTAAAAACGAGCAGGATGAGCTTGTACCTCAACGGATTCAAACAGGATGGAGAGTGTGCATCGACTATCGAAAGCTAAATATAACCACACGCAAGGACCACTTTCCTTTGCCCTTCATTGATCAAATGCTCGAGCGCCTGGCTGGACACTCCCACTATTGCTTCTTGGACGGCTACTCAGGATACAATCAGATTGCTATTGCACCCGAAGATCAAGAAAAAACAACATTCACATGCCCATATGGCACCTTTGCATACAGAAGAATGCCGTTTGGATTATGCAATGCCCCAGCTACCTTTCAGCGTTGCATGATGAGCATCTTCTCCGATATGGTGGAAGATATAATTGAAGTATTCATGGACGACTTCTTAGTGTTTGGACATTCATTCGAACTGTGCTTAGTTAACCTAACCCGAGTACTGGAACGGTGCAGAGAAAGCAACTTAGTGCTGAACTGGGAAAAGTGCCATTTCATGGTACAACAGGGAATTGTCTTGGGTCATGTGATCTCTAGCCGAGGCATTGAAGTGGACAAAGCAAAGTTGGACATCGTAGAGAGGCTGCCGTACCCCACTACAGTCAAAGAGGTTCGATCGTTCTTAGGGCATGCTGGCTTTTACCGCAGATTCATCAAAGATTTCTCGAAAATCACAAGACCTTTGTGTGATCTTCTAGCCAAGGATGCCACATTTGAGTTCACTAAGGGATGCCGTGAGGCATTCAACACACTCAAGGCAAAGCTCACGGCATCACCCATCATCATGCCACCGAATTGGGACTTACCATTCGAACTAATGTGTGATGCCTCAGACTTCGCCATAGGAGCGGTTTTGGGACAGCGTGTTGACAAGCTCCCTCATGTCATTTACTACGCAAGCCGAACCCTGAATGATGCCCAGCTGAACTACTCCACCACCGAGAAGGAGCTCCTTGTTGTTATCTTTGCCCTGGAGAAGTTCCATTCATATCTAATTCAAACCAAGGTCATAGTATACACGGATCATGCTGCCTTGAAGTATCTGCTCACTAAAAAGGACGCCAAGCCAAGGTTGCTACGTTGGATGCTACTGCTCCAGGAATTCGACCTTGAAATCAGAGACAAGAAGGGCAGCGAAAACGTGGTCGCTGACCATATGAGCCGATTGATTCACAGTTCCAACGAAGAGGCCGATCAGTTGCCCCTCCTCGAGACCTTTCCTGACGAACAGCTCTTCGCAATCCAAGCTATTGATCCATGGTATGCCGATCTCATTAATTACCTTGTCACTAAGCAAATTCCTTCATCTTTAAACAGGTACCAAAAGGACAAGCTGGCTAAACAAGCTAAGTACTACATATGGGATGAGCCGTACCTATGGAAGCATTGTCCAGACCAAATCATTCGGCGCTGCATCCCAGAAGACGAGATGAAATCCGTCTTGACTTTTTGCCATAGTTTGGCATGTGGGGGCCATTTTGGAGCTAAGAAAACAGCCCTCATGGTACTCCAAAGTGGACTCTACTGGCCCACACTTTTCAAGGATGCACACGAATTTGTACTCACCTGTGACCGCTGCCAACGCCTAGGTAACATCGGCCCTCGAAATCAAATGCCATTACACCCTATTCTTGTGGTCGAAATCTTCGACGTATGGGTAATTGATTTTATGGGGCCTTTTCCGAATTCCTTTGGCAATCTTTATATTCTGCTTGCAGTTGATTATGTCTCCAAATGGGTGGAAGCAATTCCCACCAAAACTAACGACGCCAAAGTAGTGGTGCGTTTTTTACAGAGTCACATCTTAGCCAGATTCGGCGCACCTAGGGCAATCATCAGCAATGGGGGGGCACACTTCTGCAATCATTCGTTTGCAGCCCTAATGAAGAAATATGGCGTCACCCACAAGGTCTCAACACCGTATCACCCTCAAACGAGTGGCCAAGCGGAAGTGTCCAATCGGGAAGTAAAGGCCATATTGGAAAAAACGGTAAATCCTAACCGCAAAGATTGGTCCAGCAAATTGAATGATGCGATGTGGGCCTATCGGACCGCATACAAGACCCCGATTGGCATGTCTCCCTTCCGGCTGGTTTTTGGAAAAGGCTGCCACCTACCAGTGGAATTGGAGCATAAAGCATTCTGGGCTATTAAGCAGATGAACCTGAACTTCGATGACGCTGGAATACATAGGAAGCTTCAGCTAAGTGAATTAGAGGAGTTGTGAAACGAGGCCTTTGACAGTGCTCGTATCTACAAGGAAAAGACCAAAGCTTTCCACGACAAGCGCATTCAGCCCAAGGACTTTCACATCGGACAGGAAGTCCTCCTCTTTGACTCCCGGCTCAGACTAATGCCAGGTAAGTTGCGTTCAAGATGGACTGGACCATTTATTATTACTAACGTTTTTCCTCATGGTGCAGTTGAAATCCAGCACCCGGAACGACAGGATCCGTTCAAGGTAAATGGCCACCGCCTCAAACACTACTTGAAGGACCTTTCTAATCCAAGCGCAGTCAACCCTGCAACTCCGCATGCGCCCAGCTCCTAGCATGCCAGCCCCGTCTTGCCTAGACGTTAAATAAAGCGCTCCTAGGAGGCAGCCTAGCCCTGGTTTGTATTTCTCACTTCCTTTTCTGTTGATGCCCGTTATATCTCTCAAACCTTTCTACTGTTGTCAAGCTTACTGCTTATCACATTGAGGACAATGTTCAGTTTAGGTTTGGGGGTGTGGATTTAAAATTTTGCATATAGAAACAAGTAGGTTTGGGGGTGATACACGGCCAGGACATTTAAATTTCTGCTTGTGATTAGTATGATAACTTGTTAATAGGAATGTATATGCTAAGTTAACTATCTTTGCTTTACTAAGAGTCATGCCATGGTCAAGTAGTTCATAATTTGCACTTCATAATGCCATATTTTAAGTGATTAAGTGAACGAAATAACTGAATTTGAGTGAACCTTAGAAAATTAGTGGAGACTACCCTGTGAGATCTTTGAGCCTAATTGCCATTCTTTCTGAGGGATATACTTGTTTCTACTCTTAAATACTCATCACTTTTGTTCTTAATTGTTGATCTCATTACATCATATTTGCATTGAATTTTAAAGAACTAACATCATTTAGATACTATTTATTTAATGTATGCTTTGCCATAAGAAATGATGTAGGCTATGTGTGCTTTAACCTCTAAAGGCCTTATCCTACCCTATTGCATGCTCCCTAAGCCAATTTTGAAGCCAAACACTCAACCTTTTCTTTCATCACCCAAAGTATAACCTAACCCAAAATACTTAGCCATTCATCACAGCCATACCCTATAACCTCAGTTTGTGCTAAGGTTGCCATAAATGAGATTCATGGTGAGAATAAGAGGTGAAAGAAGATGATGCCCAATTCAAAGGACATTGGCGTCAATTGAAAGTTCAAAAGTAAAGAAAATATTTACAAGTTGCAAGCTGCATGAAAATTTGAGGAAATCATTGCATGATCTTGGTTCAATTCAATTCAAAGACGAACAGAAACAAAAAAAAAACGTTCAAATCAAAAGAACGAAAGAAACGTTGAGAAAAAGAAGGAAAAAAATAAGTGAAAAACAAAGTGAATTGAGCCAAGTGAGCCAAGAGCCTCAAAATAAGCCACAAGAGCCTCAAAATAAGCCACAAGAGCCACAAAATAAGTCATCAGGAAAGCACAATGTCGTGGGCCTTAAGAAAGGATTCAGTTCAGAAATTCCAAGTTCAATTCATGACTTCTCATGCCTTGGCACAACTCAGATTCTTTGAATCCCATCCTTCCTTGCTAAACCCCAAAGCTTAGCCCCAATACAACCTAAAAAGGAAGACCTAACTGATCTTATGGACAATCATGCTGAGGATTAAGGTACGTATCTATGTTCTTAAAGTTCAATTCCTTTCATGAGATCTTTATTTCCATAAAGTGCTATTCTTCATTGTTACTCATATGTGATTAAATTTGAATTTCATAACATAAACTCATCACATATGCTTGAAAATAGTGTAAGCCTAGGATTCTTGTGTGAATTGAGAGTTGCCTAGTGAGGATTAGAGTCGAGGCGAAATCTTTCTAGGGCACTTAGATGAAGTTGTTTTCAAACTTGATCACCTGAAAATATTGGCATTTATACACGTACCCCTTCACATGACACTCACGGCTATGGCATTCCTTTTAGTTCTGCAAAGCATGTCTACTTACTTTGATTCTTATTAGCTTGTTAAGAGTACTATATCTAGCATCTTTTTGTTTAAGTAAAACGTTTGTGGGTATCGTACTGTTATAAGCCTCAGGAGACAAAACTCCTCCTACTAGGTGAACCTAGGGGTTTAAATGTTCTATCTTAACTAAAATCGAGTCTTTTCATTTTGTTAGCATTTGTTTTGCTCAGGGACCAGCAAAAGATAGGTTTGGGGTCATTTGATCAGTCGTTATTTATGCATCATTTTGAGGCTTTATATGCCTCTCTTACATGTCTTTTGAATGATTTCGTGCCATCAATAGTAGAAAATGATCAATCTTGTGAGACTTGTGTAGAGTTAGAAAGATAGGTAAAATCTGGAAAGAACGCAAAAAGAATGACTCAAATCGGAGTCCAGATGAAGGAGATGTCCTCATTTCAATATCAGGTCCTCAACGGGGTCCTGAGTGCGCCAGTGCGCCAGTGCGCCAGTGCGCCTATTTTGGGCCACTGGCCAAGTACCTCATATCAGGCCCTCCGGGTCCCGAACTTGTGTTTCATGACATCAAGGTCAAGTCCTAGAAGTGCCAAGGTCGCGCCAAGGCAGGTCGAGCACATGTCCCAAGAACTCCCATCCGAGCCCAGATGTGCGCCTAGGCCGGGGTCCCTGTTCCGCCAGCAGTGGATCAGAGGTTCTCCCTCTGCGCCAAGCCTGACAACATTTGCGCCAAGCCTGAACGATGATGCGCTTCTATTATACTCCTAACGTACTTCAAAAGCGCGGTCCCAGATCCTGATTACGAAGACAGTCAAAAATCCAAGTTTGGCCAGCTTGCGTTCCCACTTGCCAGCCTGCATTCACACTTCCGGCCATGCTCTGATTGGTTCGAATAGATTTTAAAGACTTTATAATTAATTAAAAGTAAAATAACTTTCCCTATTCCTATAGGACATGGTTTTACCAATCTGTATAGAACAAGGTTATACCAATCCTTAAAGAACAAGGTTATACCAATCCTTATAGAACAAGGTTTTCCCTTGTCTATAAAAAGGAGAATCAGATAGAGGATTGGGGGCGTTTTTGGTTTCTGGGAAAATAGAGACCTGAGCCACAGAGTTCCGTTTTGGTTTTCTAGAGAATTAGGGACCATATATTTTCGGAGATATATTTCACTTAGATTATTGGACGTGGAGCTTAGAGAAGAAGGCCCTGCCGTGTCTTCTGCTGCATCTGTTCTTAACAATCTCCTCTGTACCCTTATTTTCATTATTACAATTTACTTATGGATTCAATTATACTTGTGTTTATTTCAGTTATGTGTGAGTAGTCATTAGGATTAGGGATGCTTGAAGCCCTAGCCATGTTAGCTTATTGATTGGATTTCTGGCTCTTGATTATGATTGCTATGCATGCTGAATAAGTTGGATTACTATGCTTAATGAACTTAATTTATGCCTATAAGATTAGCTACCTTGTTTGCATATAATTATAGATGTAATTTCTTGAGTGACCGTCATATCATCTTGTGATTTGGAGCATCGAAAGTATTCGTACTTTTAATCTTAACTCATGACGACCTAGGATTGCATGCCACTTTGCTAGGCTAATGTGGTGTCATTAAATTCTCTTTAAACTTCATGCATCATCTTAAAAGGTAGGTGATAGACGTTCTAGGCATTTGCCCTGTTTAGAACATGCTAAGTAAGAGGGAATAAGATGTGTCTAGTGAACCAACGCCAGGTCCTAGGCACGGGCACCTAATTCAGAAAATGCGTAGTAATTAGGTCAAGGAAATTTGGTTAAGAGCTATAATTGGTTAGAGTGGATAGTAAGCCTTAATTCGCCTTAGTTAACAACCTTTCATTCTTGCATTGTTATTTTCTGCACTTTGATTTACTTGTCTTTAAATTTCAGTTATCACATCATAAACCCCCCTCTTGTGTGTGTGTGTGTGTTTTTATTTAAGTTAACAAATCTGAACTAAATTGGTCATAACGTTGATACAAGTCCTCGAGGGATCGACTCTTGCTGTGCTACTATACTATACTTATCGATTTGTGCACTTGCAAGGATTTTATAACTGTTAGAATTGAATTGCATATTTCTTGCTCTTTAAATCTACCAACAATGCACTCATCCAGTTCCTCAGGGAAAACAGCGAAGTCTTTGCTTGGTCTTACGCCAACATGCCTGGCATATCAACTGATGTCATATGCCACAGACTGACCATTGACCCCTCTTTCAAACCAGTTACATAGAAACGAAGAACAAATGACATTGAACGTCAGTTGGCCATGCAAGAGGAGATCACCAAGCTGAGCACAATCCACTTCGTGTGGAAGGCCATTTACACTGCTTGGGTAGCCAACGTGGTATTTGTAAAGAAGCCCTCAAGGGCATGGAGAATGTGTATTGACTTCACCGATCTTAATCGGCATGCCCCAAGGACAACTTCCCTCTTCCTAAGATTGATCTTCTAGTTGATGCAACAACATGTAGCAAACTCCTCAGTTTCATGGATGCCTACTCTGGATACAATCAAATCCTCATGCATTCGGATGACCAAATCCATACCAGCTTTCGCACAGATTTCGAAGTCTACTGCTACAATGTCATGCCATTGGACTTGAAGAACGCCAGAGCGACATACCAATGCCTGGTGAACTTCATGTTCACTGACCATATCGGGAAAACCATGGAGGTTTATGTGGACGATATGCTCGTCAAGAGCAAAACTGCAGCGGACCAAGTCCATAACCTCTAAAAAAAGTTTGAGGTATTGAAGAAGTATCGAATGAGGCTAAACCCAGCAAAATGTGTTTTTAGAGTCAGCTCCAGAAAATTCCTTGGATACATGATCAACCAAAGGGGGATTGAAGCCAATCCCGAGAAGATCAAGGCCATCCTTGATATGCAACCTCCACAAACCATCAAAAAGCTCCAAAGCCTCACAAGAAGAGTAGCAGCACTCACCCAATTCATCTCACAAGCCACTGACAAATGCATGCTTTTCTTCAAGGCCCTCAAGACTAGGGGAAAGAGCATCGAATAGACCACCGAATGCGAAAAAGCCTTCACTAATCTCAAGGAGTATATGACCAAGGCTCCCCTTCTAGCTAGGCCAGAAATGGGAGAGCAACTCGTCATCTACCTTTCGGTCTCCAATTCAACGATCAGCTCCGTCCTAACCAAGAGGGTAAACAGAACGAAACACTCGGCCTATTATGTCAGCAAAGCATTCTTGGATGCGAAGACCAGATATGGTGATCTCGAGAAGCTTACACTTGTTCTCATCATCATTACAAGGAGGCTCAGGCCTTACTTTCAAGCTCATCCCATACTGGTCCTCACCAACAAGCCTCTTAGGAAAATCTTACAGAAGCCGGACACATCCGGAAGACTGACATTTCTTATGCCCCAAGACCGTAAGAAAAGGGCAAGCTGTTGCTGATCTAATATCTGAATTCACATACGAGCCCACTCAATACATGCCGGAAAGAAAAAAAATGTACTAAAGCAGTCAGATGCCAAGGTCAGGGGGGAGACCATCTCAAACCCAATTAACATATCCAAACCAATTTGGATCCTCTATGTTGATGGATCGGCATGCCACTCCGGCTCTAGAGTAGGACTAGTGCTCAAAACTCCAGATCATGTGAAGCTAGAGTATGCCCTCCGCTTCAGCTTCAAAGCATCCAACAATGAAGTAGGGAATGAGGCCCTCCTGGCAGGTCTTCGCCTTGCTAAGGATTTGGGAGCAAACCAGGTCAAGATCTTCAGCGATTCCCAACTTATGGTGAGTCAGGTGAAAAACAATTTTGATGCAAAGGACGTCACAATGTCCTTATACCTCGACACGGCTAAAACATTGCTCCGCCACTTCCATGCCTATGAGATGACCAAAATTCCAAGATCGGAGAACGGCCATGCTGATGCTCTAGCAAGACTAGCCTCGTCCATCGATGACAAGATTGGTAGCAGCGTCCCAGTGGAGCCACTAGAAGTTCCAAGCACGCAAGAGCGAGAAATCCATATCATCAATACCGATCCAACCTAGATGGTTCCAATCATCTGCTACATTAGGGATGATGAACTACCAACAGAAAAGAATGAGGCCAAGCACATCAAACACCAAGATGCTTGCTACACCATTGTTCATAGTCATCTATAGAAGCGAGGATTCACTCTTCCTTTACTCGAGTGCCTACCACCAGATAGGGGCCAGGCTGTGCTCAAGGAGATCCACGAAGCCATATATGGCAATCACTCTGGACCAAGATCCCTCTCCCACAAAGCCTTCAAATAAGCTACTACTGGCCATCCATGCAAGCAGACTCAATCACACTAACACAACATTGTGACCGGTGCCAGGCTCCCATCCTACACTTGCCTACAGAAAAACTCACTCCTATGCTTAGTCCTTAGCCTTTCTCACAATGGGCACTAGACTTGATTGGCCCAATGCCAAGGGGCAAGGACGGCGTAATACACGCTGTTGTGGTAGTAGACTACTTCACCAAGTGGGCAGAGGCAAAATCGCTTGCAACCATTACAGCGGCCCAAATCGAGACATTCGTCTACCAGAACATCATATGCCGCTTTAGCATACCACACACCACTGTCATGGATAATGGGAAACAATTCGATTGTGCTAGCTTCCAGTCATTCTGTGAAGTATACGGCATCACTCCCTGCTTCGCTTTTGTCGCCCATCCACAAGCCAATGGTCAAGAAGAAGCAATTAACAAGATCATAAAGTACAACCTCAAGACCCGCTTGGATGAGGATAGCAAAGCGGCCTGGTCTGACATCCTACTAGGTGTCCTATGGTCTTACCAGTCATCATACAGAACATCAACCAATGAAAGACCATTCGTTATGGCATACGACACTGAGGTTGTGGTACCAATGGAAATTGGTGAAACATCTTATCGGGTGATCTCCTATGACCCTGATGAAAACAACAAACTTCTCACACTCAACCTGGATCTACTAGAGGAGCACCGTGAACAAGGCAACATATGCAACATGGCCTACCAATAGAGGGTTGCACTTACTACGACTCTAGGGTCAAATCGAGAAGTTTCAAGGTGGGCGACTAACTTCTCAGGAAAATCAGTTTGGCAACCAAGGACCAAAAAGATGGGACATTCGGCCCATAGTGGGAAGGACCATACCAGGTCATTAAGGTCTGCCGACCAGGTACCTATGAGCTACAATCTCCAAATGGCAAACCATTACCCCACCCTTGGAATGCATATCACCTAAAATTTTATTACAAGTGAAGCTTAGCCTTCCTTCAAATTTTGTATGGTCGAGGCCGACCAATATTAGTATGCTATCAATGAATACTCATTATTTCGATCATCCAAATTTGCTATTATTTGTCAAGTTCATTTTGGTCGGACGCGTGTTCAGACACCCACCGATCGGTACCCACATCAATCGGCTCACGCCAACCGCTTCTAATATGTATTTGAGCATCAAAATATCTCATCAAATTTTATTATTGTTTGTCCATGTCAATTTTGGTCGGACGCATGTTCAGACACCCACCGGTCGGTACCAGCATTGATCGGCACCAAACTTACAAACACTTTAAAAAAATACGGACCAGTCCTAAATTAATTGTCAGGATCAATCCTACATTAAAATTATGATCGGTCCTAATTGCAACATAACTACCGACCACTGCAAACTTATAATCCTTGCAATACAAGTACGAAGTTTCACTCAACCCAAGAAGTCGGTACACATACAAAACCATATGACCAATCAGTAGTTGGAGACAAATCAAGCATGCAACTATATGAAGACATTTGGTTGGCATCCGACTAGACAATAGTTGTAAAAAAGGAATAAATTCATTAAACTTGAAATTTTTTTGGCTACATCACAACGGGGCATACCCCGGAATACTTGGAAAAAATAATACAAATGCAAAGCCTAACAGAACAAAGTAGACCAAAGGCAAATAGAGGGCAAATGGGCTCAATCAAAAATGTGGATCTCCTCTTCGATTTGATCATCCTCTTGAGGCGTATGCACGACCAGAGCCTAAACGATCGGCTCGAGCACTGGGTCAATCGGGTGAACCCCACAGAAGGTCCGGTCGGCCACCGGTTACTCTTCACGTGGAGGCAGCTCGAATGTCTGGCTGAGCACTGGAGCTTTCTACAACCACGGGAGTTTGATCAGCACATCTTGGTTGAAGAAGAGGACATTTTGCATCAGCTCCCTCTCAACCAAACCATGCTTGATGTCGACCTCATCCACGTAGTCGGCCGACTGCTTGAACTCGGCCACCGCCTGAGCACAGGCACCAGCTATGCCTTCCGTGGTCTGCTGGAGTGCATTTTCCAGGTTGAGCACCTTCGCAGTCTCCTCATCCCGGCCCTTCTCGACAACCTTCACTTGCTCATGGAGTGTCATATTCTCTAGGAGAAGATCGGCACACCTCTTTAGGGCCCTCTCGATATCCTGCTCTTTCTGCCTCAGACGCTCAGCCTTCTCTTTCAACTTAGCCTTCTCTGCCTCCACCTGCTCGGCCTGCTTCGCCGCCTTCGGAACGGTGGAGAACACCTCCCCAAAGTACTACCGACCAGTAACCACTTGGTTAGAAAACAACTATATAAAAAAGTGAAAGGAAAGCAGAGGACCGAATAGTTACATGAGCGCCCTTGGCCACGACCTTGGTGCACCGATCAGGAAGGGAGGCCGAGCTCATCTCCTCAATTTCCTTCAGCTCCTTTTGGTTGCACAGGATGAGGTTGTTGATTGACACAATGGTCGGATGCATGCATTCCGACATACTTGGCCATGTGGAGTCAACAACCGACGTCCGGACTACGTCGGTAGCATCACCAGGATTGGCGAAGTAAGCCTTCAATCCGTGGTTGAAGATCGGCTAATGTAGAGCTTCAACACCTGTCGAGGACCTAGGGGCAGAGCAGGCTCCTCGGCCACTAACGCCCGGGCCTGCTCAATATCCTTCACCTCCACCTGCCTCTTCTTCTGTTGGGCTTCCTCGATACTCCCAGCACTCTGCTTGGAACAGGTAGGCCTCTACCTTCCGACGCCGAACCTCCGACAGATCTAGGCCAAATTCGATTACCGATCGCTTCTGTGGCGGCTTAACCCCAATGAAGGGCACCGGCCCACTACCTGCCGATTTAGTCGTCAGCACCTGCTTCCTCGGTTCTTTCCGGGGAAAGATCAGCTCCTTGTTCTTCTGGGAAGTCATCTTCATGTTCGGCACCTTGCTTGCCCCAGACGACATAGCGGCCCCCTCCTTCTTGCCCGCCTGCTCGGCCAACTTCTTCTCGGCCACCTTGTGTTTGGCCATGGCCTCCACCATCTTCTTCTCAGTAGCCTTTATCATGTCGGCGTGAACCGCAAAACAAAAAACACAAGTCAATATTAGTTAGACAAGAAAGAACTTAGGTTCAACTTCTACCGACCAAAATGAACATACAATACTTACCAGGATGTTGATGAGGCCGACCGTGATTAAGGTGTCAAGAAGACGAAGGATGCACCTGCTCCGTTCGAGCTTAAACAGTAGACTGCGAATGTCTTCACAATTCTGCTCCGTTTGAGGCTTTTAATCAAGCATTGGTAGCTAAGGAGGCATGTCGGCTTCTTGAAACCCTCATTCCATGGTAGCTCAGATGTTGAAGGCCCGGTACTTCCGAGATAGGGATTTTATGGAGGCGGAAGTGGGGTCTGACCCTTCCTTGGTCTGGCGATCAATCATGTGGGGCAAAGAGGTTTTACAGAGGGGGCTGATCTGCAGAGTGGGTGATGGAACCTCCAACTGTGTTTTCAGTGATCCAACCCCAAGCCAGCGACTTTTCACCTAATTTTGAACATGGGCTTGCCGGCTGACATTTTAGTTTCATCTCTAATCAAACCTAATGGGGGGATGGAACATTGAGCTGCTTGATACTGTTTTTTGTGCTGAGGATGTGAATGCCATATCTTCCATTGTTCTCCCATCATTCATTCACTATGCGGATGGTAGGTACTGGTTTTATTCGAAGAACGGGAAGTACTCTGTGAAATCAGGCTAGCATGTTGCTATAGCTCTATTAAGGGAAGGCTCTGGTGGGGATGATGGGTGCTCTAAAGCGGTCCGGGCTGAATCTTTCTGGAAACATCTCTAGAAACTCCGGATTCCAAACAAGTTGAAAAATTTTAGTTAGAGAGCTAGTCTGGAAATCCTACCTACCGCTGTGAAGTAGGAGGAAGTTGATAGTTTCAGGACTGTGTTGTAGATGTGGGAAAAAAACAAGAGAATGCTTTCCATGCTTTGTGGGGTTATCAACTGAGCCAACGTGTATGGCGGGACTCACAACTGCCTTTGGAAAACTTCCCCAACATGGGGCGTTTTGTTGATTTGTTTGAGTATGCAATGTCCAAACTATCTGGTTGTGACCTGGATAGATTTGTTTTTGTGTGTTGGCAGATGTGGAATTGGAGAAATAAGTTTTTTCACAAACTTAAGGTCCAAGAAGCCGGAACCGTAGCTGAACAGGCGCTGGCAGCCCACAAGGAGTTCTCGGACCAGCTGGTCCATGGGGCTGGTGCCCGCCTTGTCCGATCTGCTCAATTGGTGAAGCCTGCTCCATTGGGTTTCAAAGTAAATTGTGATGGTGCCGTACAGAATGAAGGCTGGTTGTGTGGGATTGTGGGTATCTTGCGGGACTCAAATGGGGCTATGGTTGCGGCTTTCTCTGGTCCAAGTTCTCCGGGCATAATGGCCCTTGTGGTTGAGATGGAGGCGTTACGGGCAACTCTACTGCTGCTCCAGTTTTTGGCAATTGGCGGAGGAATTATTGAGACGGACTCCATGGCGGTGATAGCAGCAGTCCGCTCTGCTCAACATGATTGGAGTGCTCTCGGTCTTTTAGCTCGTGATATCGTGTCTCTAATGGTCTCTTTGCAGATGCCTACTAGCTTACTGATTTACTCCCAACGGATGGCGAATCGAGTTGCTCATGGTTTAGCTCAAGAAGGTCTTCACTCACTAGCCAAGACTGTCAAGGTGCCTCCTGCACCACCATGGCTTCATTCTCTCTTGGAAAGGGACTTAGAAGATTAATGTGTTTGTTTTGTTGGTCTTGTTTTGGGGGGTACTCTTTTTCCCTCACCGGATTTATCCTAGTCTAGCTGGGTTTTATGGTGAGGGTTTTAATGAGGCCCTAGGCACGGTTTGGTGTCACCCATTTCAAGTGTATTCCTTTCCTAAATCTATGAAATTCTCATTTTAGATAAAACAAAAAAAAAAAAAAAAACCTTTCCTAGGTTTTTCCTTACTTTCCTTTTTTTTTTTCAATGTAAAATATCAAAATTTGGTTTGTGGCTCACTTAGTCATTGGTATACATCATTTTTGGCGTTATAAATTTTCCAATTGTTTCTTGTTTACAAATACTCTTTACTTATTACTATCACAATTTAATTGTATTTTCCCACCCTAGCCAATAAATCAAATCATATGAATGAAAATTACATCCAAACAGGAAACGTACCTCCAGGTACTTGGAACTTTTCCGGTTTTCTCAAGCTGCAATTCACGTGCTAAAATTACCTGAATTCAAACAGACAAGTTGAGAAATCGATTAGTTCTGGAGTATTTGGAGAAATATAAGTCTATACATAATTCAATGCATGGTTTATTGCATCAAAGTTGTGTGGGTGATTGAATAGTTCTGTTGAGAACATCACCTCTCGAAAATAAAAGAGAATAGAGATGAAAATGAATAAAATCAGAGAAAACAATTTTCCAATTCTGTTAACAATTTCTAACCAGAGAAAAATCCCTTTTTTTATGGTCGAAGTAACCAGAAAGATCCATATAAACATATAAAGGGAAAGATTTCAACTCTCCCCCTGCCCCCTCCCTTGAATTTATAAAAATTGTGTTCTGTGTATAAAACCTAGTTGAAACTGAAAAATAAAATAAAGTTACACAAACGATTCACTGAAAAATGAATTAAAGTTTGTTGGAAAGTTTAGCATAATCTGTTAGAATAGCTGTCAATATCAATTAGCATCCTTCTGTATCAAACAACCTCAATTACTTAGGATATTTTTCTTTTCTAATCTCCTAACTTTGTGGAGACTCTTTACTGTAATTGTTATATATTGCACACTGATGAATAGAAGAAATCATTCCAGAAAACTATCCTTTTATTCATTCTTTACATGGTATCAGAGCAGGACTAAGATCCTGACTCTTCCCTAATCTCCCGTGTAAACACATCTCTGATTTTCAGCCATCATGGCCAACGATGATGTTCCTCCACCACCTCATGATTCCGGCAAGACACAGACTCCTAAATCTGACATCTCAAATCCTTATTTCACTCATCATTCAGACCATCCCGGATTGGTCCTAGTCTCCAAATCCTTGAATGGAGACAACTACTCAGGTTGGAAAAGGGCTATGACCCTAGCTTTAAACTCCAAGAACAAGCTTGGATTTGTCAACGGCTCAAACAAGCCTCCCTCAGACAAAGCTGATCCTGAAGGTTATGCGTCCTGGTCTCAGTGTAACGACATGATTCACTCCTGGATAATCAATACTCTCAATCCAGAAATTGCAGACAGCGTTATATATTACTCTACTGCTCATGAAGTGTGGGAGGACCTCCGTGAGCGATTCTCTCAAAGCAATGCACCTCGCATCTTTGAGATTCAGCGAGATATTGCTTGTCTTCGACAAGAGCAACTCTCTGTTTCAACCTACTATACAAAATTGAAAAGCTTATGGGATGAATTATCCACATATTCAGACGTAGCACACGGAACTCAAGCCGATCAACATAAATTGATGCAATTCTTAATGGGTTTGAATGAAACTTACCATGCAACTCGAGGAAAAATTCTATTGATGAATCCTCTTCCCAGTGTTCGTCAAGCATATGTCGCTGTCTCTCAAGAAGAAAAACAACGGCATCTCTGTGTTTCACAGACCTCCGCGGAATCCGGCTCTAGCGCAGCCATGGCAGTAAGGAACGGGAACAAGCACAACTCCAGTTCGGCTAGAGGAGGAAGATTCGAGCATCCGGATCGCTCTTATCTGCAGCATGATCCTCGCCCAGATCGGTCCTTCCAATCGAACGACAGACGTCGTCTTGACGCTGATCGGCGTCGCGGAACAGGTCGAGGCAGACCCGAATGTACCTATTGTGGAGATATGGGCCATTGGGTCCAAACTTGTTATAAGCTGATTGGGTACCCGCCAAGTCATCCTAAGGGCGAGCAGAATTATGGCCCAAATTTGCACAGCATATAAGGGACCCCTTCGGCTAATCATGTATCTGAGGTGTTAGACAATGATGAAGGAAGACCCATTTCATTATCGGAGGCTCAACTCAAGCAGTTCTTTTCACTTCTCAACAAAAAAAATGAAGGTTGTACCTCCAAAGCAAATGCGGTAACCAAACCAGGTTTGTTTCAGGTCGCTTCCCGCAATTGGATTATTGACAGTGCGGCGACGGATCATATTACTTCATCCTTTCAATTATTGCATAAGCATAAAAATTGCTCGTTATCGTGTGTATTGCTGCCTAGTGGAGAAAGAGTGAATATTTTTGCCAAAGGATCTCTGCCTCTAAATACCGTTTATTATCTCCATGATCTGTTATCTGTGCCTACATTCAAAGTTGATTTAATGTCAGTTAGTCGTCTGACAAAAGGCTTGAATTGTTCAGTGACTTTTCTTCCTTATTGGTGTATTTTACAGGATCTGGCTACGAGGAGGACGATTGGTTTGGGTAAACAACGTGACGGGCTATACTATTTAGTTGCATTGGCATCGGAGAAGTCCATAATCAACCCTTCCTCATCCATACATCAACTAGCCTGCAACCTCACCATCTCATCCACCGACCTATGGCATAATCGTTTAGGCCATGTATCATCCTCTTGTTTAAGTTTCATTGCTAAGAATTTTTTGAATTTTTCCATTCAGTCTAATAAAGCTTGCCACATATGTCCTTTGGCTAAGCAGAGTCGTTTACCATTCAATCCTAGTGCTATTTCTTCTACAAAACCTTTTGAGATTATTCATTGTGATATTTGGGGTCGATATCGACATCCTTCTCTTTCTGGTGCCCATTATTTTCTTACTATTGTTGATGACTATTCACGTTTCACTTGGATTTTTTTGATGCGACACAAAGATGAAGCACAACCTCTTCTAAAACGTTTTTTTAGCTACGCTTTCACTCAATTTGAATCTCGCATTAAAACTTTTCGCAGTGATAATGGGGGCGAATTTCTCTCAATTCGTTCTTTTTTTCAAGATAATGGCGTCATTTTTCAACATTCTTGTGTTTACATGCCTCAACAAAATGGGGTTGTGGAACGCAAACATCGCCATATTCTCCAAGTGGCTTGCTCCTTCAAAATTTCAAGCTCATCTCCCTACCCAATTTTGGGGAGAGTGTGCTCTCACTGCTGTCCACATCATCAATCGGTTGCCTACTCATATGCTTTCTTTCAAAACTCCGTTCGAACTTCTTTATTCCAAACCACCTTCTTTTTCTCATCTACGGGTTTTTGGGTGTTTAGCATATGCCACCAATGTTCACACTTCTCACAAATTCGACCCCCGTGCTATACCTTCTCTCTTCCTAGGTTATCCCGTTGGTCAGAAAGCTTTCAAATTGTTTAATTTATCGACCAAAAAGGTTTTTACTAGCCGGGATGCCAAATTCCATGAAACCATTTTTCCCTATGCCTCTCTCCAGCCCAGCTTCATCATGCCCACCAGTCCCTTGACCCACCACCCTGGCCCAATCCCTATGCTGACCCCAGACCCAGCTCCCGATCTCCACTTTGACAATAGTCAAAACACTCCAGCCTCTTCTACTCCTCAGCACACCAAACCCGTTACATCCAACCCTTCGTCTTCTCTTTCCCAACCGCCACAGCCTCCTCGACCCACCATTTTTTGCACTACTCCCGCCTCCCTACCTCCCCGGAACCACCGGCCCCCTCGCCTTCACCCTCTCTCCTTGTCGATTCAACAGCTTCTGTAGCTTTGTCTTCCACACCCGCCCCCTCACTAGACCCGATTCCCGATCCGCTTCTCCATTTACCACCGCCTCCCCTTTTTCCTGCTAACCCCGAACCTGTCCCCGTTCCCGACCCTGCTTCCCTTCGTCGCTCCGGCCACTCGACTAGTCCACCTGCCAAGCTCAATGATTATGTCTGCTCCAATGTTTGCTCCAACCAATCGTCTTCTCTCATACCGGGTCCTACCAAAGGTACACGCTATCCACTCCTCCATTATGTTTCCTATCACCGATACAAGCCTGCGTATCACTCTTTCATTGCTCAAGTTAGTGCTGTCACAGAACCTCGTTCTTATTCGGATGCCGCTGTTTTTCCTTAATGGTGTGATGCTATGCAATCTGAATTAGAGGCACTGCAGGCTAATGGCACTTCGTCCCTCACCCCTCTTCCCATCGACAAGACCCCCATTGGTTGCCCTTGGGTCTACAAAATCAAGCACAAGTCTGATGGCTCTATCGAGCGGTGCAAAGCCCGATTGGTGGCGCAGGGCTTCACCCAATTGGAGGGTGTTGATTATCAAGACACCTTCTCCCCTACTGCTAAGATCATTTCCGTCCGCTGCATGCTTGCTTTGGCTCCTTCTCGCGGTTGGTCCCTTCATCAGTTAGACATCAATAATGCCTTCCTTCATGGTGACCTCGATGAAGAAATTTATATGTCTCCTCCGCCCGGGCTTCGGAGACAGGGCGAGGAGCATTTGGTTTGCCGACTCCATAAATCTTTGTACGATTTGAAACAGGCTTCACGACAGTGATTTTCAAAATTCTCAGAAGCTATTCGTTCAGCCGGTTTTGTGCAATCTCGGGCCGACTACTCACTCTTCATCAAAAAGTAAGGCAAGTCTTTTACTGCCCTCTTGATATATGTTGACGACATTTTAATTACTGGTAATGATCCCATGAGTATAACTGATACCAAGAAGTTCTTGCATAATAAATTCCGCCTTAAAGACCTTGGTAGCTTGAAATATTTTCTTGGCATTGAGATTTCTGCATCTAGGAAAGGTATTTTTATGTCTCAACGCAAATATGCGTTGGAAATCATTAAGGATGATGGGTTACTAGGGGCAACTCCCATCGATACACCCTTGGAACGTGGTTTAAAATTATCTGAGAAGAGTGAGCCACTAAAAGATCCAGGGAAATATAGGCGGTTAGTTGGAAGGTTAATATATCTCACAGTTTCAAGGCCGGACATTACGTATTCTGTTCATATATTGAGTAGGTTTATGCACCAACCTCGAAAAGCTCATTGGGAAGCAGCTTTACGGGTTGTGCGCTATCTAAAATCTGCTCCTGGCCAAGGCTTATTCTTCTCTTCAACCAGTGATCTACGGCTGCGAGCATTCAGTGACTCGGATTGGGCAGGATGCCCACTTACGAGAAGGTCTACTACATGGTACTGTGTGTTCTTAGGCTCTTCTTTGATTTCATGGCGGTCGAAGCGCCAGAAAACAGTCTCCCTTTCTTCAGCTGAAGCAGAGTATAGGGCAATGACAGGAGCTTGTTGTGAATTGACATGGCTTCGTTATTTACTTAGAGACTTGGGGGTTTTGCATCAAGAGTCTGCACTGCTATATTGTGACAATAAGGCCGCATTACACATCACAGCAAATCCTGTGTTTCATGAACGTACAAGGCACATAGAGATGGATTGTCATTATATCAGAGACAAGATTCAAGATGGATTTGTGGAGACAAGGTTTGTGAGTTCTGCAAGTCAGCTAGCTGACGTTTTGACCAAAGCTCTTGGCAAGGAGATTTTCATACCTATGATTCGCAAGTTGGGAGTACAAGACATCCACTCTCCAACTTGAGGGGGAGTGTTGGAAAGTTTAGCAGAATCTGTTAGAAAAGCTGTCAATATCAATTAGCATCCTTCTGTATCAAACAACCTCAATTACTTAGGATAGTTTTCCTTTTTTATCTCCTAACTTTGCGGAGACTCTTTACTGTAATTGTTATATATTGCACACTGATGAATAGAAGAAATCATTCTTGAAAACTATCCTTTTATTCATTCTTTACAAAGTTACATAAACTATCTTGAACAAAATGTCTAGTAAGGCAATATTAGCACCAACAATTTCAGTTTGGCAGATAACCAGGAAATAGAGCATTATCATCGGTAATTACTTGAATTTTTTAAAAGGAAAGACAACTTATTATTCATTTCATGCAGGACATTTTATAAAGAAGCAGCACCAATAGTGTGGCAGATAAACAGAAAATAGAGCTTTATCATTTCATCGATAATTACTTACAAGTTTTTTCTTTATAAGGAAAGATGACTTGTTATCCATTTCATGCAGGACATTTTATAAAGAACCAATCAGTAATCTTACAGTGGCTGATCAGATGCCTTTGCTCTAGCCTGGCAGTAGCTGACTCTAGAAGTTATTGATTAAAGTAAACCGGCTAAGATTTCTGATTCTTTCCTTCCCCATTTTTATCTAATCCTCGTAAACAAGTCCATAATTAGTATTCCGCAAGACCCATTTGCTTAAATTTTTAACATTAAATATCTTACAAAATAAATCTGTTTATTGTTAATAAGAAATAATGAAATAGCTTCACAGCATTTACAGAAATATCATATCCTTACACATGCATTAAAATTTCTCACTTGTGGAGGAAAGTTTAAGCTTTGTTTCGGTAGTGTTCTGTCAATATGTATATCCCTCACACACAAAAGTTTAATGAACTGTTTCATCATTTATGAAAAAGTACATATGCAGAAAGTGACAAGATAAGCCTTGTTCATATACATGCATGTGATGTCCTAACATTTTTGTTTCCGTATACACATGCACAAGAGGAGTTTGATTAAATTATTACTACATATGCAAAGCATCCACACCAAGTGTACAATATAGATATGTACCTTGTGTAGCTTACTTGTCGAAAAATGAAGAGCACCCCAAAGAAACTACATGCAAGACCTAAATAATAAATGACCACTGCAATGAAATCATGCCCTCACTATCGAAAAAGAGTTCTCAGAAATTTTCGAAGGACCTAATAACTTCACGTATTAAACACTATGGATATGTTAACTCACTTATGTACCTTGTGTCGTAAGAACTTGTCGAAAAATGAAGAGCACCCTAAAGAAACTGCATGAGACCTGAATAATGAATGACAATTGACAAAGAAATCACGCCCTGACTATAAAAAAGAGTTCTCAGAAATTTTGGAAGGACCTAATACCTTCACGTAGTAAACATCATGCAACATAACCTTGAAACTAGGGTCAGAAGCAACAATCATGAACATTACATACAGCATACCTCCGACATAAATGTACTTCTCATACAGAATTGCTCTTGCCACAATTGAAGCCATAATTGGAGTTGTTAAGCTGAACACAATAGCCTGAGACGAGCAACCTTTGAATTCTAAATGAAAAAGACCAAACTTCATGTTCTTTCTAACTTTTTTAATCTATAGAATCAAGTTTTAAGGGGCAGAATCTCAGACGCTGTCTAGAAAGCATTTCAAGCATATGGTAGAAGAAATGAAGAACGTCCAACAATTAAGAGAAATCCTCAACCATAAGTTAGTGAAACTTGAAATGCTCTAAGAAATTGTCATTTATGTATTTTCAAAATACAGTCCACTACTATCCACGGAAAGGGTATCATGCCATGAATACATTGACACCAGAAAAAGAGTACATACTCCTACCAAAGAAACAGATTACTTACCAATAAATGAAACTCGTCAATGATAGGTATCCCCATAAGGGCTCTTAAAATCTAAACACTTTTTACATTCGGTTTTTCTCAGCCACACAAAAGACAATACATCTTGTAAATCACGCCAAAGAATGGACTGGACTGGATTGCCATAATAAAGAGGAGAAGATATAGCACAAAAATGTCATATGCCATGCAATCTGAAATTGAGTTATGAATAGAATGCAGAACTTACTTACCAGAAAAACACATTGGAAAAAACTTCCATGAAAAAGTAGATGGTAGATGAGATGAGGAACACATCAGACCAGAGTATCTTGATCCACTCCATACCCACAAAATAGATTGAGCTACTACTGACGTCTCAATTTCAACTGGTTTCTTCACCTGCTCCTATAAACAGATAAACAATATCAATTAAATCAACCAAACATGACAAGTGCAGAAGCCAACAGTTATTTTACTTTCCCTTCTCCATTACCATCCAAAATGGGTGAATAATAAAGAAATCAACCAATCACAATACTTATGGAGATGGAAAGAAACTATCCCTCTGTAGATGGAAAGAAACCCTCTTAAATAGAAATCAGAATACAGATAGAAATCAGCCAATCATTATAATTCTGCTTAATCTATTTAGTCATCACCAGTATTTTCAATTGGCCACTAAAATTTAGCTCCTTCCGTATTTGGAGTACGGGGGACTAAACTTAAAGTGCAAATTTTAAAACACAAACAAAGCCATATTTCACTTCCTCAATTTCTCAAAGCCCAAGTTATGATTGTCCACGGAAGAAATTCACGCACTCAAGTTATGATTGTCAATGTAAAAGTAGAGAAAGTTGTGTTGTCAAAGGATTCATGACTTCCGTAATAGAAAAATAAAAGGGAAATGTATGTTCACATTACCTCTTCCATAGCCAGAGCAGGAACATTAGCTTGTACAGACATATCCTCGATAACCTATCCCAGATAACATTTAACAAGTAATTATAATTCCCACAACTTATAAAAGTACACACTGCATATAAAATAATTTCTATGATTAAGAAGCATACAGGTTTTGGAGTGAAGTGGAAATGAGAGTGAGCATCCAACAACTTCAAGCAAAGTTCCTTGAACAGCTTGCTTGCCTGACCAAATATAATGACCGCAAGGTTAATAAACTAGCACCTTTAGAAACAGGAGATGAACAGTGTAGAAAAAATTCTCAAAAGATATATAAACATTAATAAACAACAAAAAATTGCAGCATAGATAGAAGAAAAATCAAAACATGCACCTCTTCCTTCTGTTTATCTGTAAGTGACATGGAGCGAAAGCCACATTCGTCTTTTGCACATACTCTTCCTGCAGAAAATTGATCAAAATACCCTCAGCACTTTTCACTCAAAGTTGAATATGTTGAAACAGGAAAAGGAATTTGTTAAGTATCGATTTAGATGCTATGAAAGACAGAAATCCATCCTAAGGAGATCAGAATTTGGTACATTTTGCATAATGAGAATCATACCTCATAGAATTCAGCTAGAACCTTTTGGCTCTTATTTTCGCCCTATATATTAAACAAAGAGGATTAGACAAATTGAACAAGTTACTTCCTCAAAGAAACAATATTATCAAAATTAGAATGCAAATATATAACAGAATAATCCTTACCATGTCTTTAATTTCTCGTGGTGCTTTAGTGGGTAAAGGAGGAGCCTTTTGAACATCATCAAAATTCCCCTATAAAACACATCAACTGCAGTTTTAGAACTGGGAATCCAGAGACAACACACCAGCAGAGAGCAAAAGAAACAAGCAACAATTTAATCCAAATGATTGCAGGCTGCATAGAAAGTGCCTGGAATAAAAGAGAGAATTAAAGTACCAAAGGGGCAACAATATCAAATTTGCAGAAATAAAACCCCAAGAAATGTTACCATCTATCCACAATTCAAACTCGCCGTGGTAAAAGAATTTATAAATCGGACAAAAATGGAAATTGCAGATTGCAATAAAGTGCTGAAATCTTACTCTGGGTAGCCTTCGAGGATATGAGACGGTAAAGATGTTGATTTGTGCTTCTCAGGCAGCGTCAAGAGAGGGGTATCTCGTCCACAATGACCGAGCCTTTTTCATCGAAACGTGAACGTGATGCGGCGGGCACGATCAGCTCCACCCCGTGCCCTCCATCACTGGTTCGATGCTTCCGTGATGAAATTTCAATCTCCCGAAAAAGAAATTCAAATGCTAAAACGGTCAAATTGAAAAGCGACGCTCGTACGGTCAATTGAACGACGACGTTTAGTGTTTAAACGGTCAAGTTGGTGGCACTGAACATGTGACGCTACCCAGGTGGGGCCTACTGAGTTGGACAAAATCAACCGTTGTATTTTCAATTGAAGTTTTCGCAGCCTTCATTTTTTTTTGTTTTCCTTAATAAAGGGGAATTATATTCCTCCTGCGGTGGGTTTGTAACAACCCCAATTAATTTGGATATTTTTTTTTTTCAGACCTCAATTAATTTGTTGAAAATACACCTTCTTCTTGAAAATTTGTAAACCTCCATAAAATTGTATATCTTTTTTATGATATATCTAATATACCACGTTATTTATATATCATTCTAATTAAGAATTACAATTTATCTAATACGTAAATTTGTGTCATTTGCAAAGTAAATTGCAAGTATCATCACTTTTTTGGTATAAAAATCAGTCCCAAAAGCATGAAACTTAGAGCCACCCTTGAAAATATAGAATTGAAAGCCTCACAAACAGTAATTTCTTATTGCATTACATACAAACAAATTTCCATCTTTTATGATCACATCCAACAATTATTCTTCTTTGTAAAAAGTATAATACGAAATCTTTACGAAACAGAACAAGCAACACCACTTTTCTGTTGGGGGGTTCAAATTACAGCTCCCTTGTGTGAGTGTGACCTTAACTTAGGCTCCAAACAACCTGAAAATATATGTACATAAGCTTAGAATTGTCTGAGTTGTTATATGATTTTGACGGAAAAGCAGAAACAGGGCAATCTTCGGGATCTTACTCTCTTTACCTTTGCAATCGAGACTGTGACCGTCTTGTGCTGCACATCAATCATTTGTTATTAGATTGAATGAACATTACAATGTTATTAGACCCAGCTCATGAAGATGCTATATATATATATATATATATATATATATGCATGCATATGTTTATGTATATGTGTGTGTTTTAGGCATATATATGGGCACTGGTAAAAACATAAATCGAAGGATTGACAGCTCTTATTTATATTGTTACTTCTTATTTGAGGGCAATCTTGTATTCTTGTTGTTATCAACTTATGAAATTATAACTTGGACCAAATATGGCATGACACACATATCTAATAATCTGTAAATTAAGCTTCTTAGAGTCTTTGAGACTAAACATGCCTTGTGGGCTGTGGTTTGGCAACCGGTTTTGGTGCTGGTTGTTCAGCCTCTTCACTCGGGATAAGCACATTCTTCACCTGCAAAAATGCAATGAAATGCAGGCTCTAAACCTTGAACATAATAAGACGAAAACAAATACGGGGTTTATTCTGTTTTATAAGCATAATGACGTACCAAGTTCCTATACTGGAGATTGAAGAACATCTGAATGTATCTTTGCTTTGCCTGTTTCTGCTCTTTGTTCAACTGCCTCCAGAAAGTATAAGTGCTTCCCATGTTCAACACTTTGTTTGCATATATCTTCCACGTGTAGCTGCACAAAAATTCGATATATCATGTTGGTTTTTTGATCAAAGTATCCATATGAATGAATTCAATTTCAAAGAAACAAGTAGAGATTCAGGGTTGTTTGCAATGTGTACTTACCACTCGTATATGCGCTGCAGGCCTGCTTTTGAAAATCTGTCCCAGTATGTGACATCAGTCTTCGACTTCTCAAAGAAATCTGCGATTTTGTTGCTTGCATCGTCGCCATTGTTGGGATCAATATGGAAACCGGAGATCCCATCAACAATGATTTCAGCCGGGCCACCTTGATTTGTTGCAAAGGTGGGCAATCCACAGTTCATTGCCTCAATGACAGTAAGACCGAAAGCTTCATAGAGAGCAGGCTGCACGAAAGCTCCCCTTGTGTCAGCAATACAACGGTAGAGCTCTCCATTTCGGTTCCTATCAGTCTGTGCTGCAATCCATCTGATCTGGCCTCTAAGTTGGTACTTCTCAATCAAAGCATGCATCTTTTTTATTTCTGAAATTTCTTCTCTATCTTTTGATTTCGAGGGGTCAAAGAAGCCCCCAACTACAACAAGGTTAACCAAATTTCTCAGCTTCTTGTTTTTACCATACCACTCAACCAAACCAGTAATATTCTTGACAATGTCAAGCCTTGCCATAGAGAAGATTATTGGCTTCTTCCTATCTGCTAGAAATCCACTGTTTGGAAAACGGTTCATCAGATTGACCCGTTAGATAAACTACTAGTGATCTCAGCATTTGAAGTCTAAAAGATATTATTTTTCTGTTACCAGCACACTTACATGTGTTCAGTGTTATCCTCTTTACTATACAGAAGTTCATCAATGGCAGGATGAAATGATGTGAACCGATTCTGCTTCTCTGTGTAAGGGAAATAGACCGACTGGTCAGCCCCAGGAGCGGCAATGTTGAATTTGGGATCAAACACATTGATGCCGGAAACAACTCTACAGAGCCCCGGGAGTGTAAATGCTGTATGGCTTTCATATTGTCCTGGTCTGTCTTTGCTGCAAACACGAACCATTCAAGTACATTACAGTATAAACCATCACCAGCATTCATTTGGTAAGTCTGTCATATATATATATATATATATATATTTATTCTTACCTTCCTGCAATTTCTTGGTATGTGCTTGCAATGACAAAATCTGTGGCATTCATTGAAATTGTATCGGCAAGAAATTGACATGAGAAGTGATACTTGGGGTCTAACTCCTTCCAGTTGATGTCTGAATCTTCATACTTAGTCTTCTCCAAAGCATGAGCAATAGTTGCCTAGTTTTATTGTGACATGGTTGGATTAGTAACTATAAAGTTAGAGAAAATGTGTTACAATGTTATGTTATGTTTACGTCTATAAGCTGAAAGAACAACTGACCTGAGTTACTCCAAGTTTATTAGCGATGAGAGAAGCCACCAAGTTCCCATCAGTGTAGTTTCCAATAATAAGATCCGGCTTTCCTTCCATGAAGTCTAGGATTTTGACAGACGCGTCCTAGTACGTTGAAAGAGATGGAACAATTATTAATAACAGAAAACAGGTGATCAGGGGAAAAAAAAAGAGAATCAGAGTGTTGAGGAAAACATGCCTGTGCAAACAACTCAAGATAGGGATAGACATCAAAACGAGAAACCCAACGGCGTACGATCCCTTTTTCTGTCCTGAATGGCACCCTAAGAATGTTAGAATACTTCGTGCCGTTGATTGGTTCCAACTCCTGGTTGCACTTAGTTCCCTTTGCGTCGGGTATCAGTCTTGTCACCTATTCATGTCAACAATGCAGTTAAGATAAAACCAAATAAGCTGTACTACTTCATGACCAAACCATCCCTTCTTGTAACATGAAACTCACCACAAGAATTTGTGGCTTCACAGTTAACCCTTGCTCCTTGATCCTTACAATCAATTCGTCTTCCAAAGCTTTCACTTGATCCAGAATATAAACTATCTGTTTTTGGATCATAGAATTGAAAACCTTAACAGCTTCGTAACTAGTAACAATTGCCAAGTGACTTAGCTTATCTGATAGATACTGTATCTGAACTTATACCTGCCCGCCAGTGTCCGGCAATCCTAGAACATCTGCTTGGCCAAAGTAGCCATGAGGAGAGAAAATTACAGCATTGAATATTGTAGGAAGTCTACTGAAAAATCTCTCCAAGTTCAAGGGGTCTGGAGCTTGTAGGACTTCCGAAAGTAGCTTCATTGTCCCCTTAGTTCTCTCTGCAGTGTCTCCCCAACCCTTCTCAAAGCCCCACTCCTTAAGCCTGCAAAAGACTTTGGTTTCAGATTTCAAAGTACATACATGGTACCCACCAGATATAAAAACATGAGAAGTAGAGTCACCTTAGTTCAAAGTTTTGGTACGGCGTGTCTTTGGGAAGCGCTGAGAGGTACACTTCTGTTACAATCAGTGCCATTTGAAGCTTTGAGGCAGTGTTGAGTGTCTCATTGAGAATAAGTTGCTGTAAATTTAAAACCACAAACACATTATAGGATGAAGTTCAAATAATCCACACGAGGCTATTTCAAAAAATTCTTGTCACTCTCATACTTCTCCTTGCTGATTTAGTGAAAGCAAGTAATCCACAAGAGGCTGTGCATTCTCCAACCTCCCAGCTAGCTTCGAAGTCGTGAACTTGGAAACATAATTGAGTCCATTTCCGATTGAAGAAGATAGAGTTAAGTGAGGTGTAGAGAAGTCAATTGCTCTAAAATCAACCTCCAATGCATTTTCATCATTTGACCTGCAATGTCAAAGTGTTAATGTTTCGTTGTTGTCTCTTACTGTTTGAGCCTATGTACTTTCTTTCCGATACCGAGAAGAAATCTTCCTCTTTTGCCCCGCACTAAACCCAACAGTAATATCAGATTAATTAGAGATAGATTTGATTACCATGTTGCATCATATAAAGTTTCTTTGTACTTCAAGTAGTCTCTGACAGTGATTGCCTCAACTGATAGATCCTCAGAGCCCACTTTAACAAATTCCCAATATCCTGGGTTTGGTCTTATGGCAAACACAACATGTGGAGGAACAACAACAGCTTCCTGAGGATTCAATAGACAAAATAACTCATTATCTTAACACAAAATTAATAAATAAACGAGAAAGAAAATTAAGATTAAAAAATTTAATTAGAAACCTGAGTTGAGCATAATATGTAGCCAAGGACACCCTCCAAGACATGGTTTCTTTCAACCTTGTCATCAATGACCAACTCCATTTCACTCATCAAATGGTGAAGCTTCATTATCCTTTTCCCTTTCTCAATGAACTTAGCAAAGCACCTCTTCATATGGTACCGGCTCTGCCTCAGCGCGTCCGGCATTGTTTCAGCTATCGACTCAGATCGTTTGATGGCTGCTGGAGAAGCCATTTTCAGAATTTTTTTTTTTTTTAAAGAGACAAAGACTTAAAATGTTTGAGAGAAGAACAAGTTTGAGATTTTCTCAGATTATGTTTCTGCATTTATAGGCTAAGGAATTGGTAACATAAGATGTATGTAACATGGAAATGTGACCAATTTTTGTTTCTTTTCTTTTCTTTTGGCATGAAATGTGTTCAAAGGAAAAGTAGAAGAAGAAAAGAATTATTCATCCGAATACAATATAAAGGAAAAACCCAAAAGAAAATAATCTCATATGGAGGAGAAGATTCTGGGCTTAAAGTTGGTGTCTCTCTCTCTCTCAAGTAACCTACTGGTATCATTCTTTTCTTCTTTCTATCTTGTTTCATTAGTGGTAACTTGGTGTAAGCAAGAATATGGAAACATGGTCCTCAAGATAGCTGATCAAGTTTCTTGGGTTTCACACTATTCCCAGAAACCGAAGTTAAGGACTGTCGTTCATGAAATTTGAATACGCGCGTAAGGTGAGTGTAAGTGTCCTACCAAACCAAACAAAGGAATACTAGAAAATATTGAGTTGCGCACTTTGAGCTTGAACCGAGTCCTCATCCAATTATATTTGTGTTAATTACTTAATTAGTCCTAAGTTATCTATTTTCCAATATTTTGATAGAAGATAATCAAAATCTAACTAAGTAATTTTTCCTAAAACCACCTTTATATTCGTTTTTGGATAGGCCCCACACGCTTTATGTCATCAATTAACGGAAATTCTGTCAGAAAATGTGACGGTGGAACACGGGTGAAACATTTTAAAGCGTTCATGATACTTAATGCAAAATTTAAAAATTCAAGTATGACTCTAAGGCTACGTTTGGTACGCCGTATAAGGAACCATATAGGATAATATAGTACGAAAATAGTGTTTGGTACCACTCGAGGATTAATTAGCCACCAAATAAGTTCATACGTTGAGTACCTTTATGCAATCAACACATGCTAAAATAATACGCTCGAAATTGTCCGTATTAAATAATCGGATGACTAAC
Source organism: Oemleria cerasiformis (assembly GCA_037349345.1). Lineage (NCBI taxonomy): Eukaryota > Viridiplantae > Streptophyta > Magnoliopsida > Rosales > Rosaceae > Oemleria > Oemleria cerasiformis. The sequence continues at coordinate 8,402,034 of JAZGTL010000003.1, read as the reverse complement.
AATCTTGAAAAAGTAATAATAATAATAATAATAAAATAATAATAATAATAAATTATTAATTAATAATAATTAAATAAATAGTAATAATATTAATTATCAATAATTAATTAAAATTAAATAAAATGAATGATAAATAATAATAGTAATATACATAATTTATATTTATGATATATAGATATTTCTTATCAACTAGTATAATATAATCCGGCAAGTATAGCATAATCGGCATTTTAATCCGGTAGAGCATCAAACTCCTGATTAAATAGTCAATTTATCCGATAGACAGATTAGTTTATCCGATTAAAATAGTCAGTATAATATGGCGTACTAAACGAGACAAAAAATTTAGTATAGAACACCGGATATGAAAGTGTAATTAGCTAATAAAATATATATTTGATTGAACACATGTTCAATGTTGTAGACTTCTAGTTTAAATTGTTTTCCCAAACAATTGTAGATTTGCCCATGATCTGTGGTTTAAAGCCCAAAGGTCAAATCTCCAAGGCCTATCCACTCAGCCCGAAAGCTGTGGGCCGTGGCCCTCAGCTGAAAAATGAAACTAGCCGTACACGTGGCATCCGTGGTTACCCTAGGGTTTTGAAGTGGAAGACGAGAGGGAGCCTATAAATTGAAGCCCCTTCCTTCAACCTTTAAGCTTCTCTCTGCCTTCCGCAGCCCCTCTGTCCCAAAAGTATCGTCGTCGAATTTAGTTTAATTTAGTTTTGGTTGTGCAATTAGGGTTTATGGTTTTCCGGCGTCGAATAAACTGATTACCAGCGCTGTCAAAAGATTGGGCGCTGCGTATGAGCCGACGCCATAGCTATACGCTTTCTGTGAATCCTTGAGGCCCTTCCCATCGTTGGCTCTCTCGCTGAGCGGGACAAATTTTGTTTCTTTTTATCTTCAGTTATTTGATTTTTGTCTTCTTTGTTTTAATTTGTGTGTTTTAATTTGTGTATTTCAATTTTGAGTAGTTGGGTTTGGGATTGAAGTGATGCTACTTTCCCCATATGATCGAAGCTGATTCAATTGTGCGCTATTTATAATTTCCAAGCCAGAACTCTGATCTTTCCCAAATCCCAGTTCATTGTTTTCTCTTCCAATTTTTGCTTTTCATTTGTTTTCGTTTTTCATTGATTTGAATTGGTATGAAATGTTTTGAATCTTGATGTAAAGATGGAAGTGATGATTATTTCCCCAAATGATTGAAGCTGAACAAACTGAGCTACTTATATCTCTGTATCATACAGAGACACCAAGCCAGGTGTTTCTGATCCATCTTTTATACTTTTAAAACCTTTTATTTTTGTATTAGTTTTTTGTATCAATTTGTCTGTTTTTATCTCAGCAGCCTTTGTTTTTGGTTATAATGGTTTTGGATTTGCGATGTTTGTTTGATTTTCTAGAACTACGATTTATCATGTTCCTCCCAACTCATATCTCTTAATAATAAATTTCTTCTAATTTATGATTAAGATTATAACACCAATTCATCTCTTACTAAAAGATTTCGTCTAATTTATGATTAAGATTACAACACCAAAATAAAAAGAACAAATTCATTCGAAGAAAAAATTAATTAAAAATAACAAATTCGAAGTACAGCAGATTTCAACCACCGGCAGGGCCCTATGCCCCGAGTTCTCAGCTTCTCCCCAGACGTGGAACTAAGGGTCGGTATGCGAAGAGAGGTCTCCCTTGTAACAGGATTGAAGAATGACCCGGCCCAAGAAGACAGGCAGAGTAGCGGGCCAATAGTACCAGAAGTTAAGGAGAGAAGGGAGTTGGTCTCAATGAGAGCCCAGGGAGTTGATCGGAATAAGGATATCGTTCCCTTCCAGGTGTGGATTGGGGTTCCAAACCTGCCATTTCCCTTGAAGCCGCAGAGTTCGAGCTCTACTTCTGCCTTGCCCTACGAGGTCCCAACCTAACGATCTTCGCATTACATTTGCCCTACAAGGGCCCCAACCCAACCAACTTCCTCAACCGCGGCATCTTCTCCCACCCAAGTTTAAGAAAGTAGTTGGTCATGATGTGATCTGGGAAAGTAGAAGCTACAATCAAATCCGATCTGATCTGTAGAAACCTCGTTCACCTAATACAAGTAAATTCCATCAAGCCATGGTACATCCTCAAGAATGATGCTAACAAATATAAAAATGAAAGGGTATAAGCTGTAATTTTACATTCCATTTGCACTATGAAAATAAAATACCACTGGATGTAATCCTAATCCACCGCTGAAGCTGTACTTCCCATCTTTTTTAACCTTTTTAGTTAAACCAAATATAACAGCTTGGTGCCTGGTGGAAATGAAATCAATTCCCATGTTAATCCAAATATGTTACAATATAAGGAGACATAAATAAATTCATTTTACAAAATTAAAATATATCAAATATGTTTATATATTGAAGTAGAACACAAATTTAATGAGTTTCTTAATGTTGTTGTGGATTTGGAGTTTTAAGGGTTATTGGATTAATTGAAAAAAATTACAATAATTAAAAATTGATTTCCAGTATTTTTAAAAATTTACAACTAAAAATAAAGAAATTCAAAATATTTTCGATTATATCGTTGATCGTATTCTTAACACATGCATTCGAGTTGTATTTCAAGCCTAAACGTTTTTGAGTCGTATCCAAACATGAGATATTACACTCTTACATCTGACTGGTAATCTATTTGTTTGGCGGTGATTGAAAATCAATCTCAAGATCACATAAATGGTTAAAGGAATTGCTATGGTGGTGATCTCAACACTACTATTTGTAACAAGTATTATGGGTTGAATAGAGAATCAAGTGTTTTATTCTTTAGGTTGTCTGAAAATTGAGGCCAATGTGAGGTAGATTTTCAGCTAAAAATTGAGGCCAATGTGAGGTAGAGTTCGGCCAAAATTTAAGGCCCAGGTTGGCCGAAAATGGTCAGCGGGAGGAAAGGGTGTTTTTTCTTTTGGTTGGCTGAACGGTGGTTGGCGGGAAAAAGAGAAATTTTTCGTTTTTGGGTTAGCTGAAGGGGTCAATTGGGAGAGGAAGTTTATTTTCCAAAGCACTTTCAATTCCCTCGTTCTTAAATTCAAGTTTATTTTTATTTATTTGTTATTGCAATTCAAGTTTATTTTAATTTCGGTTATGTAATCGTTTTATTAATCTAGATTTATTATTTTAGTCTTTAAGTTTAATTATTGCATTTATCTCAAATTTTAGTTTATTGCGTTTGTTAAAGTTTAATTCCTTTGAACATAGTTAATTTTCTTCTTCAATTTAATTATTGCACTTGCATTTATTTTATTCCAAAAATCCAAAAATACATTAAAATACAAGTTCAAAGCCTAAAAACCCTTGGACCATGAGGGAGTGAAAGAATTCACACCAAGAGGTGGTTCATAGCTTGGTCACACAATCGTAAGATTAGAAGTAAGCCTTAAGGACGCACCCAACAATCATCATTCCATTCTGGCCATTGGGTGGCCTAGTGGTGGCACCCCTTCGCATTCATTCAAATGACCAAAATTGTCTTGATCCGTCAAATCGAGGGAAACATATTTTGGCACGCCCGGTGAGACACACTAGCCTTTGACATTGTATGGTCGTTGGCACTAAGACAACTCCTTGAAACAACTAAGAAGTTCAACCGTCCAACTTACTAGTTAGGCGAAGAAGAAGAAATATGGCTAGAACACTCCCAATGTCGACCCAGCCATTTGGTATGCCAAGTTCTCAAGCAAGTCATCGTGGCCAACTATAATTCGGTCGAACCACGCTCGTAAACACATATATCATCACGGTTGAGACAGTTCACTGTGCTATGGAATCGGTCCTCCAACTTAATTCTCCAACCTCGTTGGATTTTCAACAATTGATCCGTACATTGGAGTTGACAAATCAGACAGCAAGCCAGGGGCTCGATGAGCCTGCTATAGAGATCAACAACCAGCGGCAAGATGTTCGCAATCAGTTTATTCAAGTGAACGATAGACTCGGCCAACAACTTGGCCAAAACGAACACTCGGCTGCTAAAGGTCAGATACTTCGGAGCAGATACTTCGGAGCAAATGAACAACCCAATAATAATCCACCAGTGGGAAACAACAAAAGGGTCAATATCCCAAATCATAACAACCCCCCAGGGTGGAATAATTAGTGCGGGTCGAACCCATTTCAAGCTTTTCATCAGGCCTGTCCACAAGCCAACTCAGTGGCTGGGGGCAACTTTTCGGGACCATATTAAAATCAGATTGTTGTCCTAGGTGGATGGGGTAATCATGGTGGGAATCATCCGATCGTAACGACAACGCAAACGGACTTGGCTAACAACGAGCCCTTAACCGAGGAGTGGTCGAATAGCTGATCCAAGATATGGTGCCTTTGGCCATGAGGGTCGGCCCACCTGTGTACATGAGGTGTACCCATAACATTTCGACGTGGAAGAGTTTATGGTTCCTGATTTCATCCTCTTCGTGGGTGATGGCCCTCAATCCACCGTGGAGCATATAAGACGATTTACGGCTCAATGCGCGGAGAAAGTGAATTGGGAAGGTCTTATGTGAAGACTTTTCCCCAGCACTATTACAGGGATCGCATTCACTTGATACATGAATTTACCACAAAATTCCGTCCCAAATTGGGCAACAATGGAGTAAGTGTTCCATGAACAATTTAATCGACCCGAGCCGGAGGTGTCTATGGCCGACCTGGCCAAGATAAAGCAATCCTATAGTGAGTCAGCTTAAGAATATTTGGCTAGGTTCAAGGTGGCTAGGACCAAGTGTATGGTCTCCATGCTAGAACATGAGTTTGTTAAGTTGGCTCAAGGAGGACTCTCACTTTACCTTAGAAAGAATTTTGAATGGATAGAGTTTCGTAACATATTTGATCTCCTTTTGTGGGTCGATCGATATGAAGCTCTTTTAAATGAGGAGCAGCAAAAGAATCGCCAGACTTCTCAACCATCTTTTTACCATACATGCAAGCCGACCTCTGCTAGAACAACTGCGGTCCACTAGCTAGAGGTGGAAGACATGGAACCAGCCGATCAAGTGGAGGAAAATCCATCAGAATTCGACGATGAGTCGGCTGAAGTTAATCTAGTTGAGATGGTTATCTATGGGCCATATATGTGCAGGGCATTGTCAAAAGACAGCAAGGGCCAACAACTGACACCGGTTCAGGTCTTGAAACTTAGCTGTAGCTTTCAAAAAGGGGTCGAGAATAAAACCTACACCTTTGACGTCTCTAAAGCCGAACAAATTTTGACCAACTTTTAAAAGAAAAGATTATTAAATTGTCATATGGACATGTCATTCCATCGGTTAGTGAGTTAAAAAAATAAAACTTATCGCAAATGGCACAATGTGTGGACTCATGGAACTAACAATCGTTTGATTTTTTCGCAATGCTGTGCATGACTTGATAAATAGGTAATACTACAAATTTCCGGAAAAGAATCCAATGGGAGTTGACAAGAATCCTTTTCCATATGCTCAAGCTAACATGGTAACTATCAATTTCCCTCTCCCAGACCAACCCTGTCGAAGGTTGGATTTACATGGGTTGGCCAAGGTTGCAGCTGAAAGGAAACCCAATGTAGTCCCGTCAGATTCTAAGGCCAAGGGAAAAGAAAAGACGTGCCTAGAGCCGCCAACCAAGGAGGAACTTCCAAAGGCCATTGTTTTGTGTGGCAGGTGTCAGTGTGAGTTGGCACTAGATGTCCCTCAGCTGAAGCCGAAAGACCATGAGAAAGATGTGGTCAAGCTAGACCGACCTAAAGAGTTAGAGAAAGGGCCGATTAAGAGCCCAACTGAGAACTATGGCCCTCACAACCCAAGAGGAAAATATGAAGCTAGGCCGAATAAGCAGTCATTCATGACCTACCAAGATCGGCACAAGAGGTCATGCTTCCCACCTAAGTGGAACCATCAGAAACCACTTGAGTATACGGATATTGTAGGTGGCCCGTTTCACCAAAGTGAGAATAAGCATAAGAGTATTTGGGTGACTTTAGGTGATGGCAAAAAGAGAAGTGTGAATGACGTCGAAAGGCCTAAGGCATCTGATGGCAGCGACATTGATACCTATAGGATGCTAGTTAGTAGAGGAGGTCAATGGTACCGAAGCAGGGGGCATGGCTTGCCACCAAAATCATTGATTATGACTCAAGTGAGAAGAGATCAGAGGCAATTCTCCGCCACCAACAGAGTCGACGATATGTGTACAGAAGAGAGGCAAGCCCAATTGAATCAACTGGTCGCTCTTAAAGAGAAGATAAAGTAGGAGAAGCTTGAGTTGGCTCAAGGTAATGTCGTAGCATCTTTGGAGGCGGCGGCCGAGGAGGTTGAGATGCATAGGAAGTGGGTGAATGGCCGAGTTGTTATCACGGCCACCAAAGAACCAACTTTGAGTTGGGGTCTCACCTTACTAGGGTGTTTGAAGCAGAGAATTCAAGAGAGGATTCCCACCAGCCTGTGGTCGTGGAAACAAAGGTTGAGAAAGAATAAGGGGGGGTGGGTAGCTAGCCAACGAGTCATAAGGTAAGTGTGAAGAAGGTGGTAGAAAGTTAAGGTCAGAGAGTAGGCTACGCAGCTAAAGTGCAGGCCAAAACAAAGAAATACTGAGTTATAACGAAGGAGGTTGAGAATGTCCCTAAGTCAGCTGGGGGCAAAATTGAAGTCACTTATGGCCAAATTATGGTCAAGGAGGCTGGGAGTAATGACCAACCACCAAAGGAAACTTATAAAATTGAAAAAGACCAGGCCATGGTCAAAGCAGGTGCGAAGGAAACCCAGCCACTAGAGGTGGAAAGGAAGGTCGAGCTGCCAACCGAGGAAAAATTTCTGAAGCAAGATCTCCCAGTGAGTCAAAGGTGGATTTGGATGAAAGTGATGAGCCCTTGGGTAAAGATGAAGAGAAGTATGATGAAGGTGATGAATATGGCGAAGATACATGGAAGAGGAAGCTATTGAGGAACTCGAGAATGAAGTTTCTAAAGCGAACATGGCATAAACAAAAAGGTCGGGCAGGTGGCCCCAAAGGCTCCTCAAGTTGAAACCTTAGAGTCTGAGTTGGGTATGGCTCAAACTGAAAAAGTATGGAAAACCAATGCCAAAAGGACTATCAAGTTTGGTAGGAACAACGAGGTGACTATCAATGTCATTACCTTGCCGTCTTTTTTTGAAGCCCAACTAGGACAACCAACACCATTGCTGGTGATATCTTTGACGAGGTAGAAGCCACGGTGCAAATCAATGGGCCACAAGAGCTAACCTTAGAGGGAGAGACGAACCTCAACGTACCTCAGGCCGAGTTTAGCGAGCCTTAACTTTGCTTTACACATCGAGAAAAAAGGAAGTCGGAAAAAATTTGTTTTTCAGATGCCTACTAAGAGGATATCAACTCACCTGAAGCCTTTGTATGTGTATGCTCCTTTTGATGAGATTCCAATAAGCAAGGTTCAAGTGGATACCGGGGAAAACGTTAACATTCTTACAACTTCGATTATGAAGAAGTTGAAATGAGGAATGGATGAACTTATTCCGACCGAGACAACGGTCTGTGGGTTAATAGGATAGACTAACATAACTAGAGGAATACTTCCTCTTGAGGTTAGAGTTGGGGGCAAGGTCAGAATGACGACCTTCCTTGTGGTGAAATCTGGAGATCATTTTAATGCTTTATTGGGTCAAGATTGGATTCATGGAAGCATGTGTGTGCCATCCTCACTCCACTAGTGCCTTCAGTTTTAGCATGAAGATGGATCTACCGAAATGGTTGAGGCCGACTTAGGGCCTCTCTTGGCTTCGGCTAACACAGTGAAAGCCAAGTTTTATGATGAGGATATTGGTCCTCTTTACTTTATTGGTTCAGACAAGAGCGACCGACCTACAGGAGTCTCGGGCCAAAGCTAGTCGACTTGGGGGCACATGATGCACAAGCCAATGGAGAGCGTCCAACAGTTGCTGATTTTTCACTCTTAATGAATAGTACGACATGTAGAGATGATGAAAAGAGAGCAGCAGTGGAAGACATTTGAGAAAACTATATGGTTTTTGGGCTGAAAGAGCGGCCGAATATGGGTCGTCCGCCGATTTGGTGGAATTCCTTCAAGAAGGCCCCGAGAAGGATGTCACGCCCTCAAATCCACGTTCTATACTATAAGGAAATATGACACGTGTATTTATGGCATGAGTCCAACAAATTAATTTTTTCTTCCTTCGAAGATGAAAGAATAAGGATATTTCAAATTTAAACCTTTATTATAAAAGTTATACGTACATAAAACTTTTACAGCAGCGAAAAGACGAAAAGTAAGAATACCGAAATATCAAAATAGAGTTTTTAAAACGAAAAATTAACATATAAATATTGTTTTGTTTATATAATAGTAAAGATTGTCACGTCCACGTAATTCTACTCAATACCTGAAAAGACAAAGGTGTAGTATAATGAGTTACACAAACCCAATAAGCACAAAAGAAATCAATTTATGATACATAAGCTTAATAAGTTAATTACGTATTTTAACCACAAATCACTAAGAATCGTCTAATTAATTTCACATAGCATAACATGTAACATAACATATGCTTGGAATGCTTAATCAGGGAAACACATAGATAGAGAACCAATAACATAACATAAATCCCGTGTATACAGGATAAGCTACAACATATTTGGGTTTATAGCTAAACTTCGACTTCTGAAACCTAATAAGTATAATAGTGCATTATCTGAAGGGACTATGCCCACAGCTAAACTTCTCAACTTCCCAAAGAAACCAGTGTTTCACAATAAGCATAAGCACCATAAACCAACAATACAACATTCCAAAATATGGATTATATCATAAGTTATGAATGAATGCCAATTAATATAGGATGCTTCCCTCCTAATCAAGTAAGCAATCACAGTTTAAACTTATAAAAGAAGTCTTTGAATTAACAAGAAATATTGAAAGGAATTTGAATCATTGAGAGTGCATAACAATGAAGGTGAACTATTCTACAAGTGTTATATTCTCCTATCTTTGGGGTGTGATTTCTGCCTCTGTAACATTCATTATTTTACCAAACTTTCTAGATTTAAAGTTCATTTGATAAGCTTCGAATTGATATATGGAACGTAAAAATCCATTAAGCAGTGAAAGAGATACAAAGTTTGAAAGTTCAGTAAAAAAACAATTTAGTTCGCTTGGACCATATTGTGTCAGGCCTTAATTTCTAAATTTGTACAAGTCCATTGTTCACCAAAATTTCCAGATTTATAGTTCACTAAAAAATATTTAATTTGATATAATGAACATAGAAACCCGTTAAGAAATGAAAGAGATACAGGGTTTGAAAGCAGTTTAGTTTATCTTGGACCACACTATTTCGGGCCTTGATTTCTAAATTTGTACAAGTCCATTGTTCACCAAAATTTTCAGATGAACATTTCACTAAAAAAGCTTTAATTTGATATAAAGAACATAGAATCCATTAATAAATGAAAGAGTTACAAGGTTTGAAAGTTTCAGCAATGTTAAGGTTCATTTTGTCTGAATAGGTAAGTTTCGGGCCTCAATTTCTAATTATGTGTTAGTCTGTTTGATACCAAAATCTCCAAAACAAAATTTTAGGTAAAGAGCTTCAAAATGGTATATGGAACATAGAGATACGTCAAGAATTGAGTGAGTTAGGGCCAGTTTGGTATCGCTGTGTTTTTTTGAAAAATTGCTTATGCTGTATATTTTTGAAAAGTTGTTTTTTTTATTCTTTGATAACAAATAGTTGTACACTAAAATAATTTTGATTAAAGCAGCTTTTACTTGCATATTGCTTTTAAAAGTTGTTGTCAAAAGTCCATAGTTTTTCAAAAAAGTAAGATTTCTCAATTTTTAGCAAACACTTCAGTTTCAAATAAAGTAGCTTTTTAAGAAAAAAAACAATGCCAAACATGGCGTTACAAGGGTTAGAAATTGTTGTTCGTTTTGGGTTTTCCACCAGGATATTAATTTTACTTTTGCCATAAAATTCTGACTTCTCAACCTTTTTAGATGGAGTTAGTCTTCCATACCCTATATTTTATTTTATTTATTTAATTAGATTTTAATTAGAACTAGGAAACTTTTGATGTTTTTAATTAAAAACAATCTTAACTCATGATTTTGTATAATTAAAAACAATCTTAACCCTTTATTTTTTTTCATTAAAAACAATCTTAACCCTTTATTAGTAAAAACCCTAAACTGCTTGAAAAGAAGATATCTACAAACGTTCTTCACGGGTTTTGATTAGTAATTGTTAGAGTTAGTTTAGTTTGTTAGAGTTAGTTAGGTTGTTAGAGTTAGTTAAGTTTTGCTAGAGTCGGTTAAAATGATTAGTTTTGCTTACAGTTCTAAGTAAGGGTTTTAGAGTCATATATAAAAAGGCTAGATTGTTAGTTATTGTTACGTAGGATTCATAATGATAATATACAACTTCTTTTTGCTCTCAAACTCTCACAAATATCTTCTGCTTTCTTGCCTTGTTCTCTTGTTCTTCAATCCAATACCATTTCCAACATGGTATCAGAGCTTTGCTCATGATTCATGGCTAACCACCATACATGAGAGATTCTGGTGCTTCCACTGCTTACATTGAAAATCAATCCTTCACTTTCTTTCTTTTTCTTCTCTGTGTTCATCTTGAAACAAAAGAGCTCAAGAAAGAGACTCAATCAAGATTTATTCTTACTCTCTCCTTCATTTTCTTTCTTTCTTTTTCTTCTCTGTATTCATCTTGAAACAAAAGAGCTCAAGAAAGAGACTCAATCAAGATTTCTTCTTACTCTCTCCTTCATTTTCTTTCTTTCTTTTTCTTCTGTGTACATCTTGAAACAAAAGAGCTCAAGAAAGAGACTCAATCAAGATTTCTTCTTTTCATCTTGAAACAAAAGAGCTCAAAAAAAGAGACTCAATCAAGCTTTCTTTTTTTTCCCTCACGAAAATGAGAAGCCATGCAAATAGAGGATACAAAGCTTCGGCTTAGAGAGAGAGAACAGGAGATTGTAGCAACACAGTCAGCACTTTCTTGTAAGAAGAGGAATTGATAAAAAAAAAATTAATAAAAAAAATGAGAAATGAATTGCTGCAAAAGAGTGAAGAAGCTTTGAAGAACGAGTTTGAACTTAAATCCAAGGCTCACCTGCTCATGAAGCCAATGAAGTTGTCAAGAGACAAGAAGTTGAGATTCAAGGACTTCAAAAATCTCTACAGGAACAAGAGTGACTTTGGTAGAGATCAATATTCCCTCACCGAAGAAATGGACTGTCTTGGTGCTTTTGGGCTTCCTCTCTCATTTGTGCTTCTTCGGTGGCATCGTCGATTGGAATCATTGGCGCCGATGACGAGGGTGACGACGGCGAAGGGCGTTCAAGATCTTCGTCGTCTTCAATGACGACAACTTTGCCGAGTCTCACATTTACTGTTTTACCCAACTACTTGATCGGACGGTCATTATGGCCCGATGTTGTGTTTTTTCTCCTCCTCTAATCAACGGTTCCAATTTTCCTTTGGGATACGACGCGGATCGCTCTCTGGACAAAAGGAGATTGACTTCTCAGAAACCAAATGCCGAAGTTTCACATTTCTTGTTTTGCCCTCCCTAATGATCATCTGTTTCAACATCAATCTTACAATTTGATGTTGGGGCCATCAAATTGAGGGGGGATGTTAGAGTTAGTTTAGTTTGTTAGAGTTAGTTAGGTTGTTAGAGTTAGTTAAGTTTTGTTAGAGTCGGTTAAAATGATTAGTTTTGCTTACAGTTCTAAGTAAGGGTTTTAGAGTCATATATAAAAAGGCTAGATTGTTAGTTATTATTACGTAGGATTCATAATGATAATATACAACTTCTTTTTGCTCTCAAACTCTCACAAATGTCCTCTGCTTTCTTGCCTTGTTCTCTTGTTCTTCAATCCAATACCATTTCCAACAATAATAACCCTAAACAAAAATTTTACAGTACTGACCAAACCCCCCAAAAATTTCAACGTTTTTTCACGCACATCAAAAGGGGAAAACCCAAAATTCAACGTATTGGTGTTTCAAAACAGTATAATCTTCTCCATGTTTTAAGGTTTGCTTCGATTCTTCATGCTTTATTATTATCTTTATTGTGTGTCAATGATCTCTGCCCACCTTCAATTTCCTCCAACATCTTTTTATTGAAGGCGGTCAATGTCAAAGATTAGAGAATTATAAATTGGAGCAAAAGCAAATAATTTCAATAATGCAGGTCGTTCGTAGCAGCCTAGTTCGAAACCCCTTGGTCGTAATATAGTTTCCTCTCCAATCATACCGTGTGTTCAATGCCAGTTAGTAATATATAAGCATATTATTCAAAACCCTAAATGGCAATTGGTAATGTCAATGCCAATTAACAACCCAAAATTTGAACAAAAGACTAAGCGTAATGTAATATAGGACTAATCGTTAACATAGGACTAACCCCATTCCGTGAAGGATTATACAATATGCTTATACATAACCCCATCTCTTAACTGTTTTCGAATCCTTGTTATAACATAGGACTAATCGTTATAACGTAGGACTAACCGTTATAACGTAGGACAAATCGTTATAACGTATGAGTAATTGTTATACCATCAACATGGCGATTATAACATAGGCTACGCATTATAACTTATGACTAATTGCTATAAAATAGAGTACTGCTGTACCGGTGCAGTAATGTTGTAACGGCAATAAGAAGTTATAACAAATACACGGAATAATGCAGCATGAAATTATATGCTTCAAATTTAGATTTAATTTTCTTTTCTTAACATATATTGTAAACTGTGTGAGGTAGAGGTGATAATGTCAAGTAACAAGAGGAAGGCAGTAGGGGAGGACGAAGGTAGCAATGCTGGTATTGAATGCAAAAGTTGGGAGACTGTCATGAATTAATTTTTCGTAAGTTTTATTGTGTTCTTTAACATTTAATGTTTAAAAATAATAGCTGTTATTAAAAGTGACTACGAATAAATGAGACCTTGATAATTTATTAAAACTTCATCTTTCTTAATTAACTTGTTTAATATTTCTAAATGTGGTTGTATGTTTCAGACTAGGAAGAGATTGGGCGACGAATTTTAGCCAATGAAAGATGAAGAAAAGGCCAACTTTTCTACTGTGTGTTCTGGCAGTAGCATTGGAGAGGAAGAACATGGCAAAGTGACGGAAGAGAAGGTTGGTACCTCAATAGTCAAAGAAAAAATTGTAATGAGTAGATGCAATCCAGTGCATTTTAAGTAGGTAATTTCCAAATTTTCAAAGAATCAAATTGAGGCTATAAAAGACATGGGTTTTGGGAAGTAGTTAGATCTAGGAGGTTGCAGCATTCGACGATCGTTGTGTGCATTTTTACTGGATAGTTTTAATCCATACAATTGTTCGATTGAGCTGCACGGGAAGACAATGACCATCACCTCTAATGACTTTGAGAAAATAATGGGTGTGTACGACAAGGGTATTGATATGGTCCGTACTGGGCGACATTGAAACTCTTAAGAAAGTTTATTGTCGGAATTGTGAAAAAGTGTTTATCAATGATCTGGAGCTTCGTCTTGTAGAAAACGATGAGGCTGATGATGGTTTCAAGACCGCCTTTATTCTACTCCTACTTGGTATTTTTCTTTGCCCCTCTTCAGCAGTGCTTGTGAATTGGAAATGGTTGCACTCAGTAAACGACGTGTGTGGCATAAAATCTAAAAATTGGGCGACATCGCATTTTCATTTTTCATTGAAGGTGTTAAGTCATTGAAGGAAAAAAACTTGCAGTACGTCAATGGGTGTTTGCTATTTCTACAATTATTTTACTTCGATGCTATTTGCCAAGGGAGGATGTATGTGGATAAATCATTGACGGCTGTTGTTGCATGGAGTGATACTAATGCAGGCAAATTGATCAACAAGAAAGGTGGGCTTCGTTTTTCATTGAAGGTGTTAAGTCATTGAAGGAAAAAAACTTGCAGTACGTCAATGGGTGTTTGCTATTTCTACAATTATTTTACTTCGATGCTATTTGCCAAGGGAGGATGTATGTGGATAAATCATTGACGGCTGTTGTTGCATGGAGTGATACTAATGCAGGCAAATTGATCAACAAGAAAGGTGGGCTTCGTTTTTCATTGAAGGTGTTAAGTCATTGAAGGAAAAAAACTTGCAGTACGTCAATGGGTGTTTGCTATTTCTACAATTATTTTACTTCGATGCTATTTGCCAAGGGAGGATGTATGTGGATAAATCATTGACGGCTGTTGTTGCATGGAGTGATACTAATGCAGGCAAATTGATCAACAAGAAAGGTGGGCTTCGAAGTGGTGAAGTTTTGGTTACACATGAGAGTTTAAAACATGGAGGAAAGCAATTTTTGGAAGGAGATAGGGCATCTAAGATTGAGGAAGACTTAGGATCCATGAAGCATAATTTGGCGAAATTAGAATCAACCTTGCAAAGCCAAATAAGAGGTCATATCCATATTGCAATGCAATATTCAATGGAAAATGTGTTGGAAAAACTTGTTGATAAAAGAATTACTGAAATTAGACAAGAATTTGAAAATGGAGTGAATGTCAATGAGACCGAATCCACTGTGAAGTCTGCAATGAAAAATCTTTTGGCTGGTGTCATTGGCAAAAAAATTCGTGAGATTCTATCTGAATTTGAAATTCGAGCTAAGGGGGGTGCCGTGGGACTTGAGAATCCTGTGGCAAAAATATCCCTTCATTTTAATTTGAATGAGCAACCGAATGCAAAAGATTATCATGGAATGCAGGATAATAGCCATGTTGGTCAGGTTCCCAATAATAAAGTTCTTATTAATGACCAGTCGAAAATTGACATCCTCTTTTGTTTCTTTATTATAATATACATATTTTTCCTAAAAAAATCACAACTAATAATAAAAAATAAAAAAAATATACTGTAAAATTCTACGGACTTCTAGAAACGTTCTCTTCTTTTGTATAGATCGAAATTATCATTTTCATTTATAAGTATTTTTAAAAAAAAATCAACAAACTCATTTTGTCCTATTACTACTAACTATTTTCTTAAAACACTTTAGCCTTCCTTTCTATATACTCCTTTTAATCTTTACTTTTCTATTTATTTAGATTAGAACATAAATTGGACGCTTTAGGATTGAAGGAAATGACATAATGAGTTTGGAGCTATTTTCAGAATATTTTTCGAATGTTTTTTCAATTTTTTATGATTTTTTGAAGAAAAATACATTAAAAAGAATTTTAATTATAAAAATTAAAAAGAATGAGATGTGTTAGCAGCGGAAAGGTGTCCGCCCGCGTGGAGGTACTTCCCAGGTGTTGCCATGTGTTATTTTTTTTGTTTCTTTATTATAATTTGTGCTATTCTTTTTGGTTCTTTATTATAATTCACATATTGTTGCTGAGTGTTATTAAGCAGCTAGGTCTGGGCATGGCTCTGGGCTCATTGTGTCAAAGTCATCCAAACACTTTAATCTTGGGCCTAAACTATGCATATCTGAAAGAGAAACTTTTTTTTTCTGTTCAATTAAAGACAGAAACTGGGACTTGGAAAAGAAACAAAATTTACATCTTCAATGGCCACTGCAATATTTTTTTTCAACTAAATGCTATCAACAGAAAATAATGTACAGAAAGTAGGGCACAACATTTATCATTTACCAACACATATATTGGAAAGCATCGCTCCAAAATTTTGCCCTTTCATTGACTTTCAATAAATAAAGAAGCGACGATTTGGAGTTGGTACACGAAATATGTGAAGAATAGGACATAAAAGAAGGAAAAGGGGTGCAGGAAAAACTCAATTCAAGTGTTATACCTTAGCATGAGCGTTATCAGGTATCATTGGACTTCTTGATACATACATGGCTTCATTTACAATCATACAATGCTCTAAATCGAAACATCGTGAGTAATGATAAATACAGGAGATAGCGATCGTAGTGAAGGGCGCTCGCACAAAAATAGAGGGAGTGAGAGTGGGAGACAGCTGAGACAGTAATGAAATAAGTTGTGAATAAGTTGTGAATAAGTTGCGTTAGTTGAAATCTGAACTTTACTAACTTTCACATCCATGAACAAACGTAGACATCAGGGTGTGAATAAGTTGTGTTAGTTGAAATCATTAATTATAACCATATTGTAAAATTAAGAGATGCAAGAGAAGCATTCAATATAAGCTAACGAAAGATCGTTACTTTTCTTAGATATTTTAGAAGAGGGAATTATAATACCATACAAACAATACTAGACATTTGACGTGTCATATCATTGTAGGATATCTGATACAATCTTAAATCAACAAGCTTCTAACCACCCAAATTTCAACCAGCTGATGATGAGCACCAGAACGCTTTTCCATGAGCATTCAAGTGAGAAATGGTTATCAAACCAAGAGAACAGGGATGTGAGAAAAGGGTTTTATCTGGTTCATAAAGGTAAGCAACATGGAAATTAAAGACCAGCTTGCTCCAACCAAAACTATCAGCAAAGCTCAACCCACCCCCAACCCTAGACAACAAGTTTCTATTGATGAAAAGTCAGTATTTTCAAAATGAAAAAAACCCAATATTAAACAACTCAAACCCACAAGAGCTCAAACCCACATGAACTGCATGACAAGAGCTCTAGCAATGCAAACCCACAACCAAATTTCTGACCTATGAAAGCCCTCTATCAAAACATAACACTCCTACTTGCACTATGAATACCTAGCAAGATAGGTGAAATGCATAAAAAGTCTAACAATCAAACTGAGATTGAATTCGTGTTACAACTTATAACCAACACAGAGAGGGAACTGAAATTTGGCACTGCAGGCAAGCAAATAGTTTCCTGAGATTTATGAGATGCTTCAAACTCACTAGTTATATATACCTAAGCAGACCACAAAGGCATAAAACACCAATTAAAGCACAGCTATCCAATCCATTTAAGTGAAAAGACAAAGCTTTAACATATCTATAATACACACAAGAAAAAGAAGACAGATTTTTCTCACCATTAAAGCCCGATTGCTTGCTATGCTTGATCCGCTCGAGCTGAACCCGTGTGTCCATGAACATTGTCATCCTCTGGCCATCCATTTCATTGGCGAATTGCATCCTCTTCTCCTCCAACTCCAACATCTGCCTCAATTTCTCCACCTCCACTCTTTGATACACCTCCCCGAACCTCTCAATTGCTCTCGCCAATCTCTTTAACCCTTCTCCACCTCCACCTCCGCTACCACTTCCAATCTCGCCTCCGCTATCTCTTTCCCTCGCCATCTCAACCTTCTCGTCGAGGTCGTGCTGCTCATCTTCATCCTCGTCATCATCATCCTCGGCCCCCGCTGCTGCAGCCGCAGCAACGGCGGAATAATTCATCCTGAAGAAACCCTCGTCGAGTGCTGCAGTTGACGCAGACCGCTTCTGCGGCAGAGCGACGGCCGTAACCACGGGCGCAGGGGAAGGCGTCTTCCGATACCCCAAGCCCAACGGAACCGCGACCGGCGGCGAATGCGAGAGAGGCGAAGCAGACTGCTTTTTGACATTAGATCCGACGAGCACGTCGAGGCCTCCACGAAGTAGACGGTTTTGTATTTTCAGCGTTGTATCTGGATAGAACTAGAAGCCCAGAACAAGCTGGAGAAATCTTCAGCACAAAAATTATGTCAAAAATGGAAAATCATATGCAGATATATAAAACCTTAAAATTCACTTCAAGAACTAAACTGATCCTTGCAGTGATATAACAAAATTATAATGTTCAACAAGGCAGATTATAATCTGTTCTTGGCACAATGGCACTGCCTACAAGGAGGAGCTTACGAAACATGCAAATTATTCAAACAGATGAAAATTGAAACTTAAAAATAAAGATGAAAATTGCTTTACCTGGATCCAGAAGCTCAAATTATTGGCCTTCAGTTTCAGGCTTCTCCAAAAATGTCTTCTTTATCCAATCAAATGGCTGTAATTACATGTTGGTTGAAAGGAAGAGCATCAGAATTCAGAATCCTATGATTAACTTTTCTTATTTGCTGCTCAAATGAATAGGGACAAGATTTTGACGAATAAATTGGGGATGGGGGATTTGAGGTGGGAATTGAAAGAGAAAGGGGAAACCTACCTGGACGAAACCAAAGAGCGCCGGTGGCGGTGGCGACGCCTCACATGGCGGCCGCCTGTACATCGGTAGACTGAGGTTTCGGAAACTTCAGGAAACGTGAGGATGCCGATGCGATTCCACCTGCCCATTTTGGATCTCAATTCGCACAAACGCAGAGAGCTCTCAAACCCTATCTAGTCAATAGCAGAGTAAATGATGGGGTGTTGCTCTCGCTGGGTATAGGTTGTTGCTCTCGCTGGGTATATGGTGTTTATGGCTTCTGAGTTTTCAACAAAGCAATCGACGGAGAAGGAGAAGAGAGGAGTTATTTGGATGGAAAAATGGGTGGTCGTGAAAGACCCTAAATGACCTCACGGTAAAACAGGGTTATTGTGAGATTAAAGGGGGTGTATTCATTTTTTAGAGTAGGGGGTGAAACATAAATTGAATTTTAATTTAAAATATTTTTGTCTTTAATAGTCATTTCACATTACGGCAAATAAGTCTAATAATAATTCATTTTCATAGAAATTAAAATATCCCTAGAAATTTTTATAAACCCAATAATTAAAAAAACAAACAACTCAAAATAAATCTAACGGAAAAAAGGTAAAAAATACGACTGATTTATTAATTGATTGATTTTGAGATACGTATGATATGTTGACCTTTTGAATACGGAAATTCAAAAGATAGATTTAAATAATATTCAAAGCATAATGAAAATATTAATAATCAAATTAATTGAAATACCATCTAAGATGCTTATTAAACAACAAAGACGTTTCAAATCCGCATAAAAAGTCTTCAGAAAAAAAACAGTAATTTAAAATCTTATTGTAACTTATTCTAAGTATTAGAAAAAATGAATGTGAAGAGTTAAAAATGAATACATATTTTGAACCGTAGGATGTGAAATGACTTCAACGGTCAAAATTTGAGCAACCTTACCCTATATAAGGAGCACTTCGTTTAGACATGTGTTCCCTTCCATGTCCCACTCCTACTTTTTTTGACATTTGTCCAGTCATTAACCCCCACTTAACACAGTTAAGTTTAAATAAAAATAAAAATCAATATTGAATATAAGGAAAAGAAAAAAAAGAAAAAACGCAGAAATCAACCCATACACACCAAAATCAGGCAGCCATACCCACCCAAATCCGTCAGACACCCATCCGCGCGGCGAAAACCCCTTTTCTTCCTCATTGACCCTCTATATCTCCGTCTTTTTGTTTCTCTAAATCGCTTCGATCAAGATGATTTCTCTAACCCACATTTTCTCTTTGAAATATGCAACGAGGAATTTCTCAGATAAGAAACAAACTCAATTAGGCATAATTGGTAGAATGGATTTGCTGCTGTTAGCGTTGATGATTTAGGTGTTTGTTTGTTATTATTTATTTTTTAATTTTTAGTGATTATTTATAAATATTATAAATAACAGGATTATCTATAAATATTATTATTAACAGAGTAAAGACGGAGTTAATGGACTGAACACATGTTAGAAAACTAGAAGAGGACATAGAAGTGAACACGAATTTGGGGACAGGTGATCTACTCCTTTTCTTTTCGGTCTTATTTTGTTAGGGTTTTGAGGCCATAAACAAAACCCCCTTTCCATTTCAAAATCAAATCCTCTCTTTCTTGGTCGAAAAAAAAAAATTCTCTCTTTCTTTCTCTGAAGATTACAATCAAACTCTATCAGATGACGTCGTCTAAGAGCAACAAGCATTCTCTAATGTCTCCCACCAAATCCAAGAAGCCTTCTACAATGGCTGAGACTCCCAGCAAGTCCAAGAAGCCTTCTACAATGGCTCCCAAGTTGCATCAGCCGCCGCCTGTTGTGGAAGAGCACCATGAAGACATGACAGAGGGAGAAGAAAACCAACCAGAAGAAGACTCTGTGTCTGAATCTGAGTCTGGGTCTGAGTCTGGGTCGGTCTCTGCCTCGAGTGAAGAAAAAACCGCTGAAGAAGAACAAGAAGAGGAGGAAGACGAAGACGATGAAGATAAAAATTCCGACAAATCTGACTCCGATTCCGAGGAGTCTGCCGACGAAATTGCTTTCACCGTACAGCCAGTGGTTTCAGAAAAGAGTACTGAGCCCAAAACCTCCACGCCGGTGGTGAATCATGCCTCCACGCCGGTGGTGAATCATGCCTCCACGCCGGTGGTGAATCATGCCTCCACGCCGGTGGTTAATCAAGCCTCCACGCCGGTGGTGAATCATACCTCCAGCTCCAAACGCTCGGCAGAATCCGAGTCTGTGCCCAATGAATCCAAACGGAAGAAGCTGACCGACAACGGTGATGAACACGATGCCAAAAAGGGCCGGGTATGGACGGAAGAGGACGAGCTCGCGATCTTCAATGGGCTGATTGCATACCAAAAGAGAAAGAAAGGGATCTTTACGAATGCTGATATTGGCGATTTCCACCAGTTTATTAAGAAAAATTTACATCTGGAGGCAGACGATGGGAAGTTAAGCAATAAAATCAAAAGGTTGAAGTCAAAATATTTCAGTAAGGGCCAGGATCAGGTCTTCACAAAGCCCCATGATATCGAAATGTTCGAGCTCTCAAAGAAAATTTGGGGCGTTCAGGACATTGTTGTTGATGACAGTGCAAGGCGCAGTAACCAGAAGCCAAAGTCCAGGGCGGTTTCACAGGCGGCTGGGGCCCGCAGTAACCAGAAGCCAAAGTCCATGGCTGTTTCAGAGGCAGCTGGGAACAAACCCGACGTGGCTGAGATGAAGGAGGAGGTGAAGTTTGCTGGTGGTGCTAAGACAGGACCAGATGATTTTTGGCTGAAGTATCCCTCCCTCAGCCTTTGTTTGAGCTTGCAGAGGTGCTGTGACTTATCATCACAACTTAGGCAGAAAATCCCGATGCTGGGAAGTAACAAAAGTACAAAGCTGGAGGAGCTGGAGAAGGAGTGGAGTGACATCCAGGTCGCCGAATTGGAGTTGGGCTACAAGAAGGATGATGTTAGGATGAAAATGACCAAATTTGTACTGGATTTGATGGATTCTGGCTCGAAGGTAATTTCTGATTTTCCTGGATTTATGTTGATATTTAAGCTCCGTAGTATAGTTTTTGGTATGACGAATTGATCCAGCAAGGGCTATCAATATGTGGTAGAGTTTTTTTAGGCTTTTACAGCTAATGTAACTTGATTGGAATGCTAGACTAATATAGTCACTGTCTGTGAGTCTGAGTTTTGTTGTTTGAAGATCTTTGGTATTGAGTTTATATGCCTCCTATGGAGAACCGATTGTTCTGAATATGAACAATTTTGTATATTTTGTCCAAGGGATTGAGTTTGTGGAACATATGCTAGTTTCCTTATAGTAGCAAGAGTATAAAATTAATTTTGGTTATTTCTTTCACATCAGAAATTTATAACACTTGATTTAGGTTTTATGAGAAAGAATTGTTTGTGTCTAATGTTGTCTATGGTGAGAGGTTTTTTTCTTGTAATCTTCATCTTAATTGTTGAATTTGCGTGCATCATCTTGAAATGCAAGTGCATTATGTTTTATCATAATCGCTTTGTCTTGGCATTCGAATATAAATCTTTGCTTTGTAATACAACATCGTACATCTGACTGTTGATGCGAATGTATTCAATGTGGAAAACGTGGATTTTTTATTTGCTTTGTAATATTTTCTTACATAATCTCCATTATATTTTGAACAATATCGAAATATTGATATATGAGGATTGCGGATGAACCTTTAACATGAAAATTCATATCAATGCAGGAATGAGGTAGTGCTTGCCTGTCTGGATTTGGAGGATTGTGAAGGCAGGAGATTTTTGAAATCTGGTGGCTAGAATTCATATTACAATGTTTCTGTATCTCTTTTGGGACCAAAAATATGTTCTTTTTATCTGTTTCTGTTTTTTCTAATTTAAATATGGACATGGCCAGAAGCTTATTTTGGAGTTTGCGTTCGTATTAGGGTTACCTAATATATGAAATTTTGTACAAGAAATGGTCACTTTGGTTACTTTGTCCAGAAATACAGAGGCTGTAGTTTCTTGTTTCTAAAAACGTGACAATGGCAAATAACTCTGGTGATTAAGATGACGTGCAGGTTTTATGTTCTGACTTTAGGGTTGATTGAACAGCTGATATATATTTTTCCTAGTGACAATAGCAGAGGCGATCAAGGATTAAACAACTGATATCAATTAGTTTTTGCCACAAGAAAGTTGTAACCTGAAACCTGAAAGTTGTAACCTGAAACCTGATGGGTAACTTTTGGGCTTGGGTACAAGCACTTGCCACGGTTTATTGAACCTCCCTGTGTTGCAGTATATTTGAGTAGATATTGTTCAAGGATGAGATAATGTTAAACATAATCATGGAAAACAAAGAAAGACATTTTTCATTTTAGGAGGAATTATTTGGACTTAATTAGAGAAGTAACTTTTTTATCACAGTAAGAAGTACAATCAACCAGGATTTTCTTATAACTAAGCCTCCACTCCACAGCTAATCTCCACCTCTCCCTTGAGAGCATACTTTTCCTTGACAAAATGGATTCACTACTAATTTCTCCTTTCTGCAGAACATCGGCTTTAAAAGCGCAAACTTCGTCTCTTGAAGCCGACGACAGGTTATTAAGCTCCAAAGGGAGATGAAGATTTTGGATTTTGTCAATCGCACTTAATAACAAATTATCATCTTCAAAAGATGTCGGCAGATTCTTCAGAAGAGTGTTGCACTTCTTTGAAATCCATCTCATGACAAACATCTCATTTTCGATTGAGAGTTGAAGTCCTGAGTAAACAAGGTGTCCAACAGACCTCCGTCGGCTTTGTGGAGTAGCCCATAATCGCAAAGCAGACACTAGCGCAAAAGATGGCTTTCCGCTCCGATGAATAAATAATGACTCCTTAGGCCATGAACAGGATGAATATATCTCAGGTTCCAAGGGAATAAAAACTTTGTCGTTTGGATTTTCATTTAAGAGAAAGCCATAGTGTTCAAGAAGCTCCACATTCGTGTACGTTCCATAGCTTAAAAGGGCCTGCAAACAATGAAGTATGATGATTCAAATCCAATCTTCTCATCCAAATCTCAATAATTCAACTTTAGACCAGACATATCCCCAATGAAACCAAATTGCCTACTAGTGGTTTTATACCAAGAAAGTCGCAATAAATTTCAAGTGACTAATTAATAATAACATATTGAATTAGCGGAAAGAATATAAAATAAAACTAAAATGGTACAGCTTTAAACATTTCTATCTTTGTCAGAAAAGTAACAGAATTTCATATTTGTTCCAGAAGTGTTAATCCATGGATTACATCTAAAAGAGTACGCAGTGTTTAATATAGTGGCAGAATACAAAGATTCTCAGACTATATGCAGTGTGTTTCATAAGGTGGTAAATGTATAGTACATGTTTGAAATTTAATTTTGTTCTCAAAGTCTAACCTAACTTCTGTTAAATTCTCGCAAAATAAAGAACTTAAAGATTAATTAGACAAAGCAACACAGAAACTGACTACTAAATGAAGACATTTGACCACTAGCTATGTCAATATACAACTAATTTGTTTGGAAGCACTTTATGCTTTCTTGCTTTTGGTAAACACATAATGGAATTATTATCAAGATACTTTTCGCGTATATTCTGAGTCTAAACGCTGAATCAAAATATCATGGAATTATTTTTGAATTTATGAGATTATGATACATCATATCAAAACACGCTGCTAATAAATCATCAGAGAATGAACTTTCCCTCCAGAATTCCATGTAATTCCTTACACGTTACATCAGAACTATGAGTTACTGTAGCAACGGAAGTATACTTTCTGGCTCTACATGCATCCCAAACCGTATCACTCGAGATATTCTAAAGCACCTGGAGCCAGACTATTACTGCAACATATGCTTCAAATTTTGAAAACTTTCATCAAATCGAACCATATACTACAAAGTTGGATGAAACATCAGTATTTGCAGGACACCCCAGGCAACAACCAACTTAAAGTTCACAGCACCAGTTGTAAGTCCCTTTTTCTTAGCTTTTGAGAATCCTAAATCCTAATCAGGTACCTATTACCACGGCATTAGTCATCAGATAGCCCTAAAGCATAGTGCACCAAGAATAGCTTGGCTAGAAACAGAATATCCTCTTTGCATAATGCACCAACAATAGCTTGGTTAGAAACAGAATATCCTCTTCGGAACCAAACCACCAACCGTTAGCCTAAGTTTGAAAAAATGGCATTTTTCATCCAAAGAAAAAAGACGGTTGATTAATGTCATTCAAGAATCATTTTAAAAGATAGACTAAAGATATAGATTTTAGCGCACCTTGAATAAACAAAGATAAAGTAACCTAATAAATGACCTTTGAATAAATATTCATAGTCAGTGTCAACTTCACATCCAAAAAACAAAGGGTGGGTTTGAATGAGGAACTTTAAAGTACCAAGGATTACTAAAAAATGACTACAAACAATCAAATAGAGGAACTGAAAATGCACCATATGAGCAAAAAAAACCATTAAACAAAGGATTTCCAAGTAACACCTATCAAGTAGTTACGTACAAAGCCCTCTAAGTGCATTGCATCTATTCATTTGCAATCCCTCTATCTAATGCTTTATGGTGCTTTTCTTACCAATATAGCTTAAATCCCTTGGAGCTTTGAAGTCACTCATCCAAACATAGCCTAAAGGATTTGTTGCACAATAAAGAACAAGAATGTAAGTCATTCTTAGATATAGCTGAACTTGGTTGAAAGAATACCAGAAAACTGTCATGCAACAATAAATGATATCTTAAATAGGACAGAAAGAAGCGCATATTACCTGCTCCCCTTTTTTGTAACTTTTCTTGGCATAGAAGCAATATGCACCAACATCGTTGTCAAAACCTCCATCAGTTAACCTTCTTGAACAAGAAACACGCTCCTCCACATCTAGCATACCCACTGTATCCTCATTCACTAAGTCATGAGTCGTGTGCTCTATACTTTCACAACTAGATGGGTCTTCTCCGGGTGCAGAATAATTAAATAAGTCTCCCACAGGACATAAGCACCCAGCTGCATCCCATGGTATATGCAACGTCCTTGAGGATATCTTTAAATGAGATAAACAATTTAACGATTTGATACATTGAAATATTAACTAAAAAGAACAGAAAGTCCAAGCATGGCATAAAGGAAAACTCAACAATATAAACCCACAAAACTGTACTCCGTGAAACGTATCATATAGCATGGAGTCACTATTCATCAATTCATTGTTGATACATTTTAATTCGCCCTAGTCATAAAAAATTTGGATAATTCAGTTAGTTGAATATAAGTGCAACCAATTGATCCTAAAAATAATTTCTGGCCATCTTGAGATTGAATATTGTCAAGGCCATGAAATCTATACTTTCCCTAATGCAGAATTGAGAGAGCATTCGGAAGAGAAATTAAAAGAGACGAAGAAGAAGAAGAAGAAGAAAAGACAACTTTCTTAGTTTTCGCTTTGATAATCTCCGGAAGCAAGAACAATTACTCTATATACAGGAAATTCCGAAAGCACAAAGTACCTAAGAACTAACTAACATAACATAATGTAAAACCCGAAGTTTAATCGAAATTGTAAAACAGAAACAATTAACCTAATTTAAACCCTAAGCTCAAATTTTCCTTTTTTTATCCATCTGATGACCATGGCCAATAAAAAATTCCAGGACCAAACCAAGTATCAAATTCACTGGTCCTCAAAAAGGAAAAAAGTATACTCACAGTTGCAGAAGCCCAAAGCCATGCCCTAAAGGTCAGAAGTTGAGGCTTGAGCTTAAGTTGTTTCATGAGCGTATTAGCTTCCTTCCACTCACATTCAGCCTTCACTGTAGCCTTTTCAGCAGCCCAGATAGCATCATCTACCTATCACCATATCAGACATTGCATAAGCAGATTATCAACCAATTCCAAAATCCTAACCAAACAAAGCAAACTAAGTAAACAGAATGTAACTGAACTTGCAGGACTTGCTTCTCAAATTCACCAAAAGCTGCTAGAATGTGATAACTGCGAGGCAAATTCATGAGGTAAGGGTGCCACCATGAAGTCTTCCCTTTACCCATTTCATACAGTAAACCAACAGCCAATATCTGCATAGCATTAAAATGATAAAGGAATGCAATTTCAACCAAAACCAACAATTGGGTTATCAAAAGAGTAAAAGAACAAGTTAAAAAACCTGGGTTGGGGAGAGATGGTGATGGGCATGGACAGCAAGAGAGAGTTTTTCATCTTTCGATAAAAGACTTTCCCTTGTCATCAAAGCTGACTTTGGAACTTTGAGAAGCAACTCCCCTTCTGTAAGATCACGCGCAGCCCCCAAACCTCTCCTGCACCATTTTTATGAATTGTCAGCAGAAAGCTGCTCAATTTACAAAGTGCTTTAAACTGTGGATGAATAATTTAGTAATTGCATACCCGCCGGCGGTAGGAAAGTAGGAGACGGCTAGTGAGTGGGCCAAACACGAATCCCCGTAACTTGTTGAGTCTGATATTCCAATCTCTGCTGCCCATTTCAAAAGCTTTTCGAGGTTTCCTTCTCCTTGCTCCATCTCCCACCCGGACCGGGCCCTTTTTTGTGTTCCAGAGTTGCTGTGAAGCGTAGTTAGTCAAGACCGGACCGGGTATACTTACGTATCATTCACTGTGTTTTTTTTTTTCCTCAATTTTATTTCGGTTTGGGTTCACTCGATTTTATTTGGAGCAAGTTATGTTCAGATTCGGCTAGATGTGGCCGAATTTATCGATTTGGGCCTGACCCAATAACTAAACTGTAAAAGCCTTGGACTTAACCATACAACAACGAACAATGTATTAACCAAAAAATAAAAAATAAAAACACAAACATATCTTTCTTTTGGGAATCCTTGCGAGAAGACTCTCCAAGCTCTTCCCCATCCACCCACACATATGTGCCACATCTCAACTGGTATGAACAAGCACAGTGCTTGTCACCGGCTAGAGGTGTATCAATCACAAAAACTCGTTCTTTTTGTGGGTCCTGCCCTAATGTCACCGGCTTCACCGCAGATTGCAGAGTCACGAACCCAACTATATCGTATATGTAGGACAGCATGACATGAAAGAAATGCCGTGCAGGACCATAAGACAAACCCTTGTGTTTAACGTCATGAACACAGCTTTTTCAACAAGACTCCTTCTTGCTAATATTCTCACAAATATCTTTCCCATTTGGTCACCTTCTCTTTGGAATCCAGTCCCCCATCCGCATCGAATTTCTTTCCCATTTGCTCACCTTCTATTTGGAGTCCAACTCCACCATTGGCATCGAATTGCCAACTGATCTCCAGGTCGCTTCCTTCCTTCATCTTTCTATATATCCAGATAGGTTTTTATTTTATAAATTTATTGTTTGAATACATTATTCATATTTCCTCTCATTATGGGCTTTAAATACAATTTTAAGTTTTCTACTTTAGTTCAGTTTCTTTATTAATTAAATTTATTTTGTCTCACACCGGTAGGCTTTGCCTCGTTCAATTTCTTTTTAATTGGATTCATTTTATGTGTTGTTGACACTATATTTAACCAGACTCAATGGATCACAAACAAGTAACCCAAGTCCACAACCAAGGCTTAGGCCCATAAAAAAACTAGGCCCATAATCAGGTCCAAGCCCATGAGCAACCAAACCTACCAGAAGCCAACAGTACAACACCCCACGTGGGCGTAAATTCACCCTCCATCTGCACACCACTTGTCAGCACTATACTAATGGTGCATTTATCTCACATCGGAACTATTCATCAAGCTCCACTCAACAAACATATAAAATGGAGAAACGTTTCTCAATAAGGTAACTAATTCATTATTACCCATTACCCCCACTTACCCCTTATAATCATACACTAACTTGGGCATCATAGACTCTTAGGCCGGCACCACACCAGTGCCTATACCTAACCGACGACCGGTCACTCTTCTTGAAATAGGTTTTTGCATGGAACGTGGTGCGTAGGGCATCCAGATGATATCACATCTAAGTTGGCACATTTTGTGTTTCAACATGTGTCATTGTTATTGTAACGCCTATTATTTTCTTTTTAATTAGGATTCATTTTGTCTCTCGTTGCTCCTGTGGTTATTTTATTGTTTGCCTCTCTACTATTCATAGATGAATTATCTTCTTCTATTTTTTTGTCTTCTCTCAACTGTTTTTCCTCTTTTTCTTTTGGGTTAGTAATAAGAGTCCCTTTGTGGTGACTGTATGGTCTAAACCATGCTCAGATTTGTGTTATTCATCATGTTATTTTGCTATTCTTTCAATCCATCCCCTTATCCAAAATTTTCCTAAAATTTATTTTTTTCCTAAATCTTGTTCTACCTTGCTGTTGGAGGAGTTTGCTGCAATATCTCCCATTGGCTTTGGTCACAGTAGTTAGATTAGGACTTTTTATCCTTTATGCACAATTCTAGCACATGAGATCAAGTCTTCCTCATATCCAACATGATCTTCAAGTTCTTCAAGACCAGATGTGATGGGTTTGACGACAGTGACTGTTTCTTTTAGTGGAGGTAGTTTGTTTAGGGTTATAGGCACCATTAGGGTTTTGGTTGTTTTGAGCTTTGTGGGCTTGATTTGTGATTTTGTATAATTTCAGTGATGTGGGTTTGTTAGCTGTTAGTGCCGCTTTGTCCGCGTTAGTATTGCCATATTGGCTTGTGTGTCTTGTTGTCATAGCTTAATTTTGATGGTATGGTTGTATCATTTCTTTATGACATACAATGCTATCAGTTTTGATAAAAAAAAATGGATTTCTAAAACTTTTCCTTTTAGGACTTCAAATATGAACTCCCTTTTATTTGACGATTACAAATATGAGTATTAGGATATTTGTAAAATTGTCCATCAGTACACCCAATCCACAAATCCGCCCACTCGTCTACCCAATACACCAATCAACCCACCGCACCAATCTACAAACACATTCGTCCATCAATGTTCATCATGTCTCCTAAGCTCATCATGACCTAAATCTCTTTATTAGGACGAGGGCATAACCCGATTATGAATATTTAATTATTTTTGTTATATTAAATTAATTTTCGTTTTTATGATTGACTAATTTCTACTGCGCTTTATGTTATCAAATAGGGAAATTAGCATAAATATTCCCTTACCATAAAATTTAACCCCAAATACCCACTTCCTCCTACTCAACCACATGTGGTAATTATTTCTTGCTATTTACACTTTTTGCCGATCTTATATATATATATATATCCTCCAAGGACTAATTTACAATTTTGTCATTTCTCTCCTTCTCTCCTCTCTTCTCTCCTCTTATCTCTCTCTCTCTCTCTCTCTCTTTTCTCTTTTGTTTTCCTATGAAGAAAATGAAGATATGTCATGAAGATGATGAAGATTTGTGATGAAGATGATGAAGAAGATCTCCAGATGAAGATGAAGGGGGAGGTTGCGTCCTCATCCTCTTCATCTTCTCTCTGCTTCTTTTTTTCACATGATGATGACGATGAAGATGGGTAGGTTTGGGTCGAAGAACTTGGGAGAAGAAGATGGAGAGGTAAGGAGATGGAGAGGGAAGGAGATGGAGAGGGAGGGAGATAGTGGGTAGAACTGAAAAGGAACTTAATTCCATAGTTTCTCAGTTAGTTACCGGTTAGTTACAACTTACATACCAATTGGTAACCACTTAGTTCCTAACTATTTTGGGTTTCTGGGTTTTCTTTCTAGGTTTGTGGTTTCCATTGTTTCACAGTTAGTTAACGATTAGATCTCACTTACATACCAGTTGATTACCACTTAGTTACATAACTATATTTGGGTTTCTAGATGAAGATGAAGATGAAAATGAAGAGAGAAGAGAAAAAACATGATGTTGAGGAAGAGGAAGAAGACGAAGAGGACGCAGCCTCCCCCTTTATCTTCATATGGAGATCTTTATCTTCTTCTTCATCTGGATATCTTCATCATCTTCTTCATCACATATCTAGGTATCTGGGTTTCTGGGTTTCCATGGTTTCGCAGTTAGTTACCGAATGGTTCCCACTTACATACCAATTAGGAACTACTTAGTTACATAACTATTTTTGGGTTTTCTAGATGAAGATGAAGATGAAAAAAGAAGAGAAAAAAAAGGGCGCAGAGGAAGAGGAAGAGGACGCAACCTTCCCTTTCATCTTCATATGGAGATCTTCATCTTCTTCTTCATCACATATCTTCATTGTCTTCATCACATATATTTATCTTCTTCAAAGAAAAAAAGAAGAGAGAAGAAAGAGAGAATAGTGTAGAGAAGAGAGGAGAGAGGGAGAGAAATAAGAAAATTGCAAATTAGTACTTGGAAAGTATATATAGGTTGGGCAAAAAGGGTAAATAGCAAGAAATAATTACCACATGTGGTTGAGTATATAGAAGTGGATATTTGTGGTTAAATTTTATGGTAAGGGGATATCTTTGCAAATTTCCCTATCAAATAACTTATCACTATTTTCTTGAAGAATTAAGTTGAGTCGTAACAGAGATACTTAATATATAGCTTTTTGTATATAGGAATTTCCATAAACTACATAGCAAATAGGACGATGGTCGTGCGTATGGTTTACACAGCTTTGGTCACTGTTTTCTATAGATCTTAAAGAATTCTTTTATGTAAATTTGATGTCGTATCTAGATTAGGCTCATAGGAAGAATACGATTAATGATGTCATATATGGATTGTAAGTGAGTTTAGGGAAAATACTGTCAACTTCGAAAGGGTGTAAATTGGAATTAGTATGCATAAAGGAAATAAATAGGATTACTTGTGGGGAGTCCGGAGTCCTAGTATCAATCACAATAGAATTTTTCTTTACTTATTGTGTTTACTTAGTTGTTATTTTAATTGTTTTTATTTCAATCACAATCAACCTGAGTTTTCAGATTCAAATAAATAAAGGATTAAATTAGTAAATTCATAGTATAATTCGGTCTCTGTATAATTCGGTCTCTGTGGAATGACACTCTTACATATCGAAATACTATTGACTAATTTTGTGCACCTGCAAATTAGCGATCATTTAATTTTCACAATTATCTACTTAGTCAAGCTTTGATTTTATTATGTTCATATCTGTCTTAAGTTTGCTCACCACATTGGAGACCTTTTTGACAGTTCAACAGATAAGTTTCAGTTATCTCATATATTTTTTACAATATTTTTTCTTAATGAAAAAATATTAGTTATTTAAAAACTTAAATCTTTCTTGTTTTATTTTATATTAATTTCGTTTAAGTTACAAAAGCAAGTGGGCCTTTAAATTGTTTGATTGTGTAGTTTGAAGTTTTTCAAAGCAAGTGAGCCGTTCATCTTCGGTGCAAGAGCGCTCGATCAGTGAGCTATTATGCACTCTTTCAATGGTGGTTGTTTCTAGGAAAACCTACTGCCTGTCTCTGGACCCCTACCTATTGTTAAGAGTGAACAATGGAAGAACATGTATAGGTGCATATTAGGACACAATTGCCTTTTTCTGGTTTGTAACTATTCCTATATCATATATTTTACTAGTGTATATGCATCGTTGGATCTTTGTCTCAGTGAATAGTTTTCACATTTTCTCACAAATTTCAGAATTGTGGGGAGCAAAGTGTACCTGTTAGAGTTGTTCGTGGCCATGAATGTTGTTGACATCATATTGGACCAGACTCAATGGGCCATATATCTCAAGACCAAAGTCCAACAAACCAGGCCCAATGCCTACTCTACAAGCTCAAAATACCACATGGGCCCAAGCCCACACAACCAATCAACCCTAACAAGGGACAACCACTGACTGACACGTGGACACATCTCCATCATCCATCCGGATGCCACGTTGATAGGAGCGTATTTATGCGACGTTTTATCTTGTTTTCTTATGCTTTTCTTAGCATGTTTCCTATGTTTTCTTAATACTTAGCTTGTTTTCATGTTTTGTAGGATTTTTGGAAGAAAAGTTACAAAAGGAGTTAATGAGTGCTGTTTGGGAAATCTAAAGAGGAAACTTTGAAACAGACTTCAGCAGATGTGTCAACTTCTCGAAATTCACTGCACCTGCTCTGGAAGAACTAGCTGATGGGCCATATATCGTTGGAAAGATACCGAAATCTAGTTTTCTAAAGGAATTTACGGTTCATGAATTGGAATTTTCTAGAAGGAGTTATGTCCGTTTTAGTACAGTAAGGTCAGGCTGCGCGGGAATTCAGCATTCCTTCTATTTCAAGTTTTCTAATCCTTATCAGGCTTGGACGACTAGAAGCCCAGTTTGTTAGGGTCATGTGAGGAAGGACTTGGCAAGCAAACAAGCACACAAGATCAAAGAAATGCTTGCTCTCCTTCACAAAAAAAAAAAAACAAAACGTCTCTCTCCCTCATTCAGTGAATTAACATGCACATAAATTCTTGGCAGCCAAGGGTCAGAGAAGCGAAGAGTTTCCCCCTCACCTCACTTTGAAACAGCTATTTTTCTCCCTAAAAACTGCAGAAACGTTGGGGGCTCTCACACAAGGACTCAACCACACCATTCCATTCTACTCCATCCTTCAAGGTTCCAAGGTCTAAAAGGCTTAGGAAGCAAGGAGAAACGTCAAGGTGTCATCCAATCAATCTGGCTGACCAACACATCATCAAAGAGCTATCTTGTTCCTCTTTTTATTTTCTGTTTTGTATGTTATTGCTGTCTATTTAAATTATGGGTAACTAAGTACTTTAGTTAAGGCTCGATTGAAGCCCTAATCATGTTTCTTTAAGGATTTCGATATGCCTTTGCTGTAAACTACTTTTGTGATGCTTAATTGATTAATTTCAGATTATATTTTACTCTTTACATACGTTATGTTATGCTTGATCACCATATGCATGTTGTGTATTGAGTTTGTTACATAGGTAAATTTAGATGACCGAATCTTGTGCCTGTGAGAGTAACAAAAGAACAAGTTATAAGTTCTTGAAATTAATCATCATGAATAACTAGAATAGATACCTGTTCTAGGAGTAGTGTGTTTGTCGATTTCCATTGTGTTTTGTGTTCTTAAAGTGCAACTTAGTAGATACCATGATAAACACTTTAAGAATCAAAAGAGTTAGCGTAGATACCCATGCCTAACTTGTTGCTTAGGGAAATCAATAATTTAAAGAGTAGATATCATGTCTTTAGGTTGACAAACATGAGCATCTAAAATCTATTTTGTAGCATTGTGCATGTCGTTTGCGTAAGGAAGAAGATTAGTGGTGACCATCGAATCCCTAACTAGTTTTCTCATTGTTTTAAACTCGATCAAATTCTATTTTTAATCAAACGCTGATTTTAATATTTTGTTTCGAAATTTTCAGTTTTCAAAATCATCTTTAAAATCATCATTTTGAACACCGAGTACCTTTGTGTATTGCACATAAACTTTGATTAGAAATCTTTCTTTTTTTTAGGATTTTCTTTCACTTCTGCATTCTTAGTTTGTGCCATTTAGTTAGTAGTTCTAGGAAATCAATTTTAAACACATATTAATCCAATCCTCGTGGGAATGATCTCGTATTTGCTTTCCATACTATTTGTCTGATATTTTGCACTTGTGAGTTAAAACGTGCATATAATTGCGTAATGTTTAGGTTTCTATTTGTACAACACACGTGTCAGCACCATAGTAGAAGTGTATTTATCCCACATCGAAACTATTCATCAAATCTCCCTCAAACATCAATACAAAAGGAGGCACATTTCCAAAAAAGATAACTAAGATTCACTATTTACCGTTACTCTGTCAAAACCACTATTTACCACTTACCTCTTACATACACAGACCTACATACTCACTTGGGCGTCGGAAAGCCTTTAGGCCGACACCACACTGGTGCTCACTCCTGACCGACGACCAATCTACTCTCTTTTATAGGCCTCCCGAAGAGCACGTGGCACACACAGAGTGGACGGAGTTTCACCTCTAAGTTGGTAAATTTTGTGCATCAACAGTTTGGTGCCGTCTGTGGGAATTCTGATTAAGTCTGGCCATCACTCTACCGAGCTGAGCACGATCCCTTAACCTTCACACATTAAACACGTAAGGTGACCAGGGGGACGACGAAGTAACGCCCGGACAGGGATTAAGAACACCGAGGGACAACTCTCCCAACGTGCTACAACCACTTGAAAGACTTCAACAAGACATGGTCGAGGTCAAGGCCAATAGTGCTCAGGCTGAATATATAAACCAAGTGCTCAGCGAGCAATACGTCGACGTAGTGGCTCAGCTCCAAATCGCTCGAACCGAGCTAGAGATTCATCGAACCAAGGCTGCAATGGCCAAAAATGACCAAGTTCTGGCAGAATGCGATGAATGGGTCGAGCATGTCCGCCAGGCCACCGAGAATGACAAGGGGAAAGCACATGCTGAACCAAGAAATCAGACCGCTCAGCTGCTAATTATCCCTGGCAAGGGGCAATATGGGACAAGGGTATACCGAGACGCCAGGGAGGCCCTAAACGAAGGATCGAATAGAGATCGCTTTACCCCTACACCAACCAGGCTGGCATTCCCTGTCAATGTGGGAGCGACCAGTCAGCCGACATAATAACAGGCTGATCGGCCTCGAAAAGTTACCGACCCACAATACGCACAACGGACTGAAATCCCTATGCCAATCTTAGTCTCGGAAGGCGTAGGATCCTCCCAACAAGCTATGAGTGCGAGGAGAGTCGATCGACCTTCACATAACAATCGACTGGAGACACACTAGAGGTCGCACCCTTGATGTGAGGCCAACCGACCTAATCGCAACACAAATCGCGGTGATAGAGACATGCCTCCTACGACTGACCCACTTGTCCAATAGCTCCTTGACCGAGTCAAGAACCTGAAAATCGAGAAGGATCAAACATGAATACCGACCTGGGGGAAGACGAGCTCTTGACCCTTCACAGAAAGGATCAACCAGTGCAAAGATGACCATGAGATCAAACTGCTCAAGATCCCATTTTACACCAGTCAGGGAGACCCCATCACTCACCTAAACAATTATCAGTCAGTCGTGGCCTTCAAGAATCTCTCAGATGAAGCACGTTGCCTCATCTTTAGCTCAACCTTGACCGAGGTTGCCATCAACTGGTTCTACCGACTAGGGGATGGCACTATAGACTCATTCGAGCAATTACAAACGGTCTTCCTCAATCAATTCATGAAATAAGCCGACCGACTATTGTAGGTGGAATACCTCTTCCTCTTAAAGCAAGGAGAGAATGAACCCCTATAGAAATATGCAGCTCGGTTAACCCACGAGTACTCTCGGTGCGCTGAGACAGATGACAAGGCAGCTTTTATAGCCTTCAAGAGTGGCCTGAGGGAATCTCCCTTCAGGTACACTGCACACACTCAGGGTTGGTCTAGCTATAACGAGATCATGAAACAAGCTGCCATACATGCCAAGGCAGAGCTGCTGAACCACAAGGGGGATGCAACACAGGCTAACACTTACCATCCTAGCATAAACGACTCGGTCAACACATATCGACCGAGTAACCCCAACCCTCAGCACTCTGTTAAGCAACACAACTCCAACCATAATCAGAACCAACAATCCCCTATAGGGAAGAGAAAGGACTATTCTCATAACTCGTACAGCCTAGGCAAGAAGGGCAAGAATTACAATTATTCAAACAACTCCCACCAAGGTCATAATTGCCAGGATCACCAAGCCAACCACAACAATGCTGACCGACCACCTCCTCAGTCGAAATATGAGACATACACAATTATGAACACTTCATATGAGAACCTCCTTATGAATGTAGAGCACATGATCCCCAAGTCCAACTGGGCCCCAACCACAATGAAGCTCACCAAGAATAATGGCACCTACTATCAATACCACAAGTACAACGGTCACAGCATTGACCAGTGTGTGGCCTTCAGGGACCTAGTGGAAGCTCTGGCTAGGGATGGCAAGATCAACCAATTCTTGCAGCATGCACCTCCACCACTTCGACACCCTCATATTAACAAAATCAGTGGAGGACCATCCATCTCTTTGCCTCTGACCTCTAACCGAGCAAAGAAGAACTTTCTTCGTGCCTCACAGAGCAACCACCAGATCTTCAACATTGAAGAAAGGCGAGCAAAGAAACCGACCAAGGTCGATTGGGAACCCATCACCTTCTCCGAGGAGGAAGAATGGGGAGTGGTCTACCCACATGACGACCCCATTGTCATCAGAGCCCAGATTGCTAACTTTGATGTCGGTTGGATCATGGTGGACACCGGCAGCTCTGTCAACTTAATATTCATGGAGGCATACAGACAGCTAGGCATCCTGGACTCTGACCTAGACCGATCTCCTACACCATTAGAAGGCTTCACTGGGGACTCTGCAGTACCGGTTGACACCATCACTTTTCCATTGTCCATTGGGGCCATCCCTAAACGAGCCACCGTCATTGCCCCCTTCTTGGTAGTCGACTGGCCAACGGTCTACAACATCATTTTGGGCATAAAGCTAATCAACCAACTCAAGGCAGTGGTATCTACCCACTTGAGACCAAATGGCCACAAGAACATGCAACTCCACGATTCTTACTGGAAAACCACTACCTAGACCAAAGAAATAATGGCGGTAACCGAGTTCGCTTTTGAGGCCGACACTGTCGATCCCCAGACTACTCAACACATCAAGGATGGACCGATCGAGGACCCTAAGGACCACTCGGCCACACCTCACCCTTATCCCATTGAGGAAGTTCAAGAGTTCATCCTCTCCCACAACTATGCCAACCGAAAGGTCAAAATTGGTACCACTCTCATCCCTAATTTATGCTTAGAACTAATCACATTCTTACTGGGCAATTCTGAGGTCTTTGCATGGTCATATGCCGAGATGCATGGCATATCGACCGACTTAATTTGTCATCGCCTCAACATCAACCAGTCGTTCAAGCCAGTCAAATAGAAATGTCGCATATATGACGCTGAACAGACCGAGGCAATGAAGGCAGAGATTATCAAACTCAACACTATATACTTTGTGCGAAAGGAAATCTATGTGGCCTGGGTAGCCAACGTTGTTCTGGTCAAGAAACCTTCTGGTGCCTGGCGAATGTGCATCGACTTCACCGACCTGAACAAAGCATGCCCCAAGGACAGTTTTCATCTGCGCAAAATTGACCAACTGGTCGATGCCACAGCTGGGCACGAGCTCTTGAGCTTCATGGATGCCTACTCTGGATACAATCAGACATCATGAATCCAGCCGACCAGATCCACACCACTTTCCGCACCGACCAGGGCCTCTACTGCTACAATGTAATGCCCTTCGGTCTCAAAAATGCAAGTGCCACTTACCAACTCCTAGTGAACTTCATGTTCGCCGACCATATTGGCAAGACCATGGAAGTGTACGTGGATGACATGCTGGTCAAAAGAAATACCACCGACCGGCACATTCCCAACCTCACACGAATGTTCGAAGTCCTCAAGAAATACAAGATGTGCTTGAACCCAGCCAAATGTGTCTTCGGAGTGGGTTCAGGCAATTTCTTGGGCTTCATGATCAGTCAGAGGGGGATAGAGGCCAACCCAGAGAAAATCAAAGTACTAGTGGACATGGAACCCCCATGCACACAAAAGACATTTAGAGCCTCACTGGAAGAGTAGTAGCTCCGACTCGGTTCATCTCCAAGGCCACCGACAAATGTTTCCCATTCTTCAAGGCCCTAAAAGGCAAGTCCAAACACATTATCTGGAAGAAAGAATGTACGATAGCATTCACCGAGCTGAAGGCATACACGAGCAAGGCACCTCTACTTGCCAGACAAGAAACAGGAGAACCACTAATCATGTACCTGTCTGTCTCCACATTTGCGGTCAGCTCGGTACTCATCAAGAGCAAAGACGGAGCAGAGCACCCGGTCTACTATGTGAGCAAGGCACTTCAGGACACCGAAACAAGGTACATTTACTTGGAAAAACTTGCCTTTGCCTTAATAATCTCATCCAGGCAGCTCAAGCCTTACTTCCAAACCCATTCCATCATAGTACTGACCAACAAACCACTCCGCCAAGTACTCCAAAAGCCTGAGACATCAGGACGGCTCCTCAAATGGGCAATCGAGCTTAGCGAGTTCAACATCACCTTCGCGCCCAGATCGACCGAGAAGGGACAGGTCGTCGCTGATTTTATTTCTGAGTTCACATACTAACCAGCTAAGCCATAAGGGGAGACCGCCACCAAGACCACTAAAGACTCCAAAACACCTACCTTGGACATCGACCAGCCCACCTGGGTCTTACATGTAGATGGCTCTGCCTGCCACAGTGTCTCTGGTGCAAGACTAGTCCTCACAACTCCAGACAAGCTCCGAATGGAATACTCTCTTCGCTTCATGTTCAAAGCCTCCAACAACGAAGCAGAGTACGAAGCACTGCTTATAGGTCTCTGCTTAGCAAAACACATGGATGCCAAGCAAATCCAAATATACAGTGACTCCCAGCTTGTCGTCAACCAGATCAACGATGAGTTTGAAACCAAAGACTCTTACATGGCTCTATACAGAACATTGGCCAAGTCATTCTTGGACGGTTTCGAAGCACATACCTTCACTAGAATACCAAGGTCTGAGAACAGCCATGTCGATGCTCTTGCATGACTGGCATCCTCACTAGATGAAAAAATAAGCCGAAACAACCCAGTGGAAATCCTCTGGCAGCCGAGCACCAAATGCTCTTCCATTAATGTAATCAACACCACCTAAACCTGGATGGACCCTTTGATTAGCTTCCTCACCAACGGAACCCTTCCAACCGACAAAGTTATGGCAAAAAAGATATGTAAGGACCCTTCCCGAATTACCCCCCGAAACAAGGAAATAACCCTTATCCCGTCTGACAGCTCTTTACCTCAAAATTTAAATACCAGGAATACCCTTTATCCTTAAATAATTTTTAGTAAACCTTACAGGGTTCCCGACAGAACCTCTGTACTTACTGACCACTCCTACCTGTCAGACGTAGGATAGCATACAGGTCAAAGCCAAGACCTCGGAATAGTGGTGGTCCAAATAGGAATACCCTCTGACACCAAATGTTAGTAGGTCAGACACTGCTGACACCTCTACTGGAATACCACATGACAACCGACTAGTCAGATACTTGTGAACCAACACTAATTCGTCACTATGGGTCACCGCCCATACCAACCCACAAACCCGGATGACGAAGTATTTTCATAGGCTGATTAAGCACATGACAATCGTTGTCAAACCATAATAGAGCTGGAAATATCCTTGGCTATCATATCATATAAGTCAGCAAGTATCCTCGACTATCATATCATATCATCAGCCGGTATAACATTCGGCTATCATATCACATCAGTCGGCATATCCCTCGACTATCATATCATATCATCAACCGGTATAACCTTCGGTTGTCATATCACATCAGTCGGCATATCACTCGACTATCATATCATATCATCAGCTAGTATAACCTTCGGCTATCATATCACATCAGTCGGCAAGTATCCTCGATTATCATATCGTATCATCAGCTGGTATAACATTCGGCTATCATATCACATCAGTCGGCATATCCCTCGACTATCATATCATATCATCAGCCGGTATAACCTTCGGCTATCATATCACATCAGTCGGCATATCCCTCGACTACCATATCATCATCCGATATAACCTTCGGCTATCATATCACATCAATCGGCAAGTATCCTCGACTA
This sequence comes from Oemleria cerasiformis, assembly GCA_037349345.1. NCBI lineage: Eukaryota > Viridiplantae > Streptophyta > Magnoliopsida > Rosales > Rosaceae > Oemleria > Oemleria cerasiformis. Next base: position 8,362,134 of record JAZGTL010000003.1, on the reverse strand, counting down.
TCATATCGTATCATCAGCCGGTATAACATTCGGCTATCATATCACATCAGTCGGTAAGTAGCCTCGACTATCATATCATATCATCAGCCGGTATAACCTTCGGCTATTATATCACATCAGTCGGCATATCCCTCGACTATCATATCATATCATCAGCCGGTATAACCTTCGACTATCATATCACATCAGTCGGCAAGTATCCTCGACTATCATATCATATCATCAGCCGGTATAACATTCGGCTATCATATTACATCAGTCGGCATATCCCTCGACTGGCATATCCCTAGCCACCAGGGTATCCCTTGGGGTGTGCTAGTCCTGTATCACAACTCTCTGTACTGTGCATAGACAGCCTCGCGACCCGGCGGAGCCAAAACTCCACGATGCCAGAGTCGGAGCACTCAACGAACCAGCGGAGCAAAACTCTCCACGCTAGTCGGAGAAACAGTAATCAATTATATTGGAGGTTCACCGGGTTCACCGCCAACAGCGGATCCTAGTCCCATATCCTTGTCCTCCTCAAATATATTTATCTTGGAGGTTCACCGGGTTCACCGCTAATAACGGATCCTAGTCCCAGGTCCTGGCCTCTCTCAAATCAATGTTTCTCTTGGAGGTTCACCGGATTCACAGCTAATAACGGATCCTAGTCCCGGTCCTGGCCTCTCTCAAATCAATGTTTATCTTGGAGGTTCACCGGGTTCACCGCTAATAACGGATCCTAGTCCCGGGTCCTGGCCTCCCTCAATCAATGTTAATCTTGGAGGTTCACCGGGTTCACCGCTAATAACGGATCCTAGTCTCGGTTCCTAGCCTCCCTCAAATATAACCAAATCCGATAAACTCATACATCCGAGTCAAAACCCAAATCATGGACTTAATAATTTCCCCATCAAAACGATATCAAAACCGAGTCCAAAAACCATTATATTTCTCAAATCACACTTCAACCATTGCCGCTGGGATTGCCCAGTCGGGCCCTAAACGAACTCCTATGGCCTCGAAACCAACAAAATCTAGTCCGGAACGTCCCAAAACTCTAGTCACGCATCGCCGTGACTTCGGGAACAGTCCCACGCACCGCCACACGCCACCGGAAGGTCAAAACACGCGCCCTATCGCTCCGGTCACGCGTCTGCTACAGTGTTCACGCGCCTGGACTAGTCCAACCCGGCCCGGCTCGACCTGACTCGGTCCAACTCTACCAGACCGGTTCACTCAACCTGATCGGTTCAATTCAACCCGATCGGTTCAACTCCACTAGATCGATTCACTCAACCCGACCGGTTCAACTCGACTCGACCGGTTCACTCAACCCGACTAGTTCACTCAACCCGACCCGGTCTGACCCGACTCGACCAGTCGCCGGTGACTCGACGGAGAAGATGATCGGCTGCCGGCACCGTCGCCGAAGTCTGGCCGGAGAAGATGACCGGCCACTGCCGTCGCCGCCGTCTGGTTTCGCCGGAATCCCCCATTTCCGGCCGAAACTTCAAGCTTTTATAACTTCTTCAAAACTCAACCATTTTCCACAAATTTTATGTCTAAATCTATCTACTCAAACCCAAGAATCCAAATATGACCTCAAAACCATAAACACGTACCTGTGTAAGCCGGAAAATCAATCCGAAGATCCAAAACTTCCTATACTCGGTTCGGCTTCCCCTGTGGTCCTCTCCTTCGATGGTTGGTACGGTTGTGATCGTGGGAAGGAGTAGAATACGATTAGTGGATCAAATATGGAAGTTAAAGCCTTGAATCAAAAGTTGACTTTGTGGGTTTTTGGGGTGTTTTCTCACGGGTTCGGGGTGTGTGTTTGTTTTACAGAGAGAGCTGATGATGAGATGAAGATGAAAAATGAAGTGAAGATGTAAATGAAGATGTAAAATGATTGGGGTTAAAATATCTTCTCCCAAACCAAAATTACCAAAATGCCCTTGCACATCTAGACCCATAACTTTCGTACACGAACTCCGTTTTCTGCGTGCCGCCTGCCTACGAACTCGTGAGTTCGAGACCTACGCAACAGCCTAAGAAAAATTCCCAAAAGTACTGCCAGTCAAAAAGGGACTCTTGAACCCGTCCAAAATCGAGGGTTAAATCATCCAATTCTCAAAATAATTTAATTTCTGGTCCAGGTCATTACAAGATACGCCGGTAGGCCTCTCGGTATACCGTCATTAGTGGCCAACTCTATAAGCGAGGATTCACCCTTCCTCTTCTAAAATGCCTCGACCCAGACACTGGCAAGGCCATCTTGGAAGAAGTCCACGCAGGGGTATGTGGCAACCACTCTGGCCCACACTCTCTAGCACACAAGGTCTTCCGCCAAGGATTCTATTGGCCCAACATGCATGCCGATGCAGCCGACTTCACTTGGCATTGTGACAAGTGCCAGCGCTTTGCTCTTTTCCTGCTTCTCCCACCAGATAACCTCACACATATGCTCAGTCCATGGCCATTCTCTCAATGAAGGCTCGACTTGATTGGCAAGATTCCAACTGGAAGACCGAGTACGCTGTAGTCGATGTGGACTACTTCACCAAGTGGGTCGAGGCCAAAGCTCTAGCCACCATTACAATAGCTCAGATTGAGACTTTCATCTTCCAGAACATCATCTGCCGTTTCAGCGTTGCACACACCATAGTCACCGACAATGTAAAGCAATTCGACAACCACTGCTTCAGAGCATTCTGCGAAAGGTACAAGATCCACTTATGATTTGCCTCTCATGCACACCCACAATCAAATGGGCAAGTTGATGTTGTCAACAAAATAATCAAGCACACTCTGAAAACCCAACTTGGGGAAACAAAGGGCAAATGGGCAGACATTCTACCTAATGTGCTTTGGTCATACATAACATCATACCGAACGGCCACCAATGAGACATCATTCTCAATGGCCTTCGGTACTGAAGCGGTCATCCCAGCAGAGGTCCATGAAACCTCATATCGAGTGCTGACCTATGATGCCAACCATAATGATTACAAATTAGCTCTCAGCCTAGTCCTCATTGAAAGGCACCAAGAGCAGGCCAACCTACGCAACATTGCTTACAAACAAAGACTACCAGTACCATGATGCCAAGGTCAGACCACGAAGTTTTCAGATCGGTGACTGGGTCTTGCGAAAAGTCAGCTTGAACCGAACTGGGAAGGTCCCTACAAAATCACAAGAGTATGCCGACTGGGGACTTACGACCTCTCAGACTCTAAAGGTCGTCCACTCGGTCACCCATGGAATGCAGACCACCTCAAGAAATACTATATCTAGACCGGTCAGCCAAACTCGTGAGGCAGACACCAACAACACATTTTGTAAAGCCACACTTGGGATCCCATTGTAATAGGTTCTACTTGACCTAACACTTATCAATGGCAAAAACAACTTCATACAACTTACATTTTCATTACGCTCAACACTCACCGAGCTTGTTACGCAGTTTCATACTTATATGTCTACTTAGATGACACATTGATTAAACAACTCAAGACTAACCAAGTTAAAACAACACCAACCACATTACACGACTAACATCAACTGATGTATCAAAATTGTGACCAATCGCACTTCAAGGTCAAACAATTTGTAAAAATACTCCAAGTACCAACACATACTATGGTACATGGGCTCAGACACCAATTGCAATAAACATTAAACAATAGTCGATGTGCTCAGACAACATATGTTTTTCCATAAGAACAGACTACAACTCAATCGGTCGAACACTAACTTAGACCGACCAATTTCCACTGTTCAACACCAATGGTATACTACATACTTGGAATAAAGACAAACTTGTCTTGACACTCTCAGACTGACAAAAAAATGGCTCGGTCAAACCACATCTAACCACAAGGCATGCAGAGCAAACATCAGCTCAACCAATGCCCAACACAAAACAGACAGAGCGAACTTTAGCTCAGACAATGGCAAAAACATAAAACATGCCAAACAAGTTTACAAGTCTACACTTACAAACTTCAAGTCAGTTCTCCGCTCAGCATCCAACCTCGACCAAGCACTTGAGTGACTGAGGACAGTATACAGAGCCGAGCAGCTCACTCGATCAACAACACTTTATTATAAGTCCTCCACCGAGGCATACTGCCCCTTAGCCAAGAACTTGGTAAACACATACCTTACTACATTTCTCTAAGGCTGAACTCAAAACACACCGAGCTTAAAATTTGCTCAACATATATCGAGCATACATTTACTCAGTCTACCTGAGTATACATTTATTCAATACATGCAAACATACATAGACCTACCAAACCTTTGGTCAATTCAACACCATGAAAAAATTCATCTTCATTAAGATAAAAGGCAAAGACCCCACGGTCTGCCAAAATTGTTCACAAAACAAATACACTACAGACCGACTCATGGTCGGCCACATCAAAGATAGAAAAATAAAAATCTACAAACTAGGCAGGTGGAGGGTCAGCACGGCTGGTGTCTTCTTTAGCGGGACGAGGCTCTTGAAGGTCTGTTGTACCAGTCTACTCCTCATTAATAGGAGGAGGGACAACATTGAGGGGCTGCTCTCCACCGACTAGAGCAGGAACGACTTCACTGGTCTGCCCTTGGCCATCAGGAGCAGTTGACTCAACTTCCTGCTCATCCTCCCCCTCATCTTCGTCCTCCGCAACCATTGACCGAGGTACTTGCATGTTCAACCATGACGTGGTATCAAATAAAATACCTTCATTATACTTGTAGATATTTCGGTAGATGGTATACTCGCAGTCGGAGGTGAAGTCGTCCAACCTTCTCTAGTACTCCGTGGACTCCAGAAACTGAGCCACACCAGCCGACTTGGCAAACACAACCTTCACCTTCAGCTTCTCCACCTCATCTCGGTCTGCCTCCCTAACAGCCCTCAGCCACTCCAGCTCTACCTCCAGATAGTCCCTATGGGCCTCCACTCTGGTCAACTCCAACTTCAGCTGCTCGACCTCTCCTTCAGCCGCCCTAGCCACCTCAGCCTCATGTCGGCACAAATCTAACTGAACAACCTGCTCCTCCACTTTCTTCTGCTTGGCCGAAAGCTTCCTCTCTAGATTGCCCTTGGCCTTCAAAGCCAGCTCGGCCTCCTGAGCCTTTCGGCTTATGGTTGCCTGATCTTCTTTGAGCTTGGCCCTCTCCTTGTCAGCAGCCGCCACACGCCTCTGAGCATGGATGTAGTTGATGAACATCTCACCAAAGGACTACACACCGAGCAGACATGTCAGTACAAAACAAAACTATACCAAAAAACAACAAGTGTTAAGTAAACCGACAACACTTACATGGGCAGCAATTAAGAGAGACTTCTCCATCCGCTCGGCCATTGTCCTCCTGGATAAGCCCTCCAGCTCCGAAAGCTCTATGGACGGCCCGATGGTGACACCATTGATGATAGACACCATCCTATCCTTCATACAGACCGAGATATCCGGCCATGTGATAGGATCAGTGAACCGACCCATGTCAATACCATCAAGGTCGATCAGCTCAGCAGATCTCCGACTAGGGAAACGAGGTGGAGAGGGAGGTCTGTCAAACCTCAGCTCGAGGAACGTAGGCCCAGACACCCCCCCCCCCCCCCCCCCCCCCCCCCCCCCCCACCCCAGCAGGGATTGAGCCTGCTTCACGCTCTCAGTAGCTTTCTGAATGGCCTAATGCCTTAGGTCGGCCTCACTCCTTGGCTCCAGCTGCTAGTTGGCATCAATCAGCCTCCGATCGGCCTCCTCCATCGGCCCCACATCTGACTGAACCTCATCGGAGTTAAGCCTCACACATTTCTGGCACGGCCTAACAACACTCTGGACCTCGTCAGAGTTGATAATCCGCTATGAGGTCTTCTTTGGGGACTTTACACCCTTCTTGGTGGGCCCAACAAGCTCTGCCTCATCAGCCACATCACCAAGGAACGACCACAGTTTTTGCACCGACCGGAGCCTTCTTCAATTTCCTCTTCTTCTCAGCCAAGAGGGCTATCCTCTGCTGAGCCCTCGGGTCAAGACCAGCAATCCTCTGGTTTGACCTAGAGGATGACCGACTAGCAGTCGGTGGCTCCATCCTTTTCTGGCCAGAGACTGACCCACTAAGACAAGAAGTCGCCCCACCAATATTTGGCACCGACCCTTCAGGACCAGAGGCCATCCCACCATCTTCTGGCACCGACTCACTAGCATTAGGGATTGGGACCCTCTGATTGATGGTTTTCCTCACCTCATCAGCATTCTTCAGAATACGCTTCTCTGCATCCTTAGGCATGACTACGAAAACAAAAAATACATACATCAGTAATGGACCAGTCGGCCTACAAAATTACACCAAGCTATAAGAACTCACCTGTTGAGGAGATCAAGCCGACCTATTTGAGAATGGAATGCAATCGAAGAATGAACCGATCACGTTCGATCAGATTCAACCTCTTCCTCACTTCGCGACAGACCTGCTTGCCCTTCCCAGTACACACTACAGTAGGGAGAGCAGCTGCAAGACAAGCCACTAGTTAGACAACAACAATGAGCAAAAAAATTGAACAAAGCAATAAACACGAAGACCGACCGGTGCTGTCAAGCTTCTGGAACTTTGAATGAATACCCTCCCCACCCCAAGCCCCACCGACAAAGGTAAACTTAGACTTATATGTCCTCTGGGAGGAAGGCATACAAAGAATAAATTCACCCCTCTACTTCTTATCACGACATCGAACGTGCACCCACCCCTGCTTTGCTGCTGCTAGCCCAACTTGTACAGGTACATGTCCTGCCCATAGGTCGGCTCAGGCTTCCCTATCCTCTTGAACGCAGCATACAAACTGATCAACACAATCCACACATTGGGATTGAGTTGACCGAGCGTCACCCCCATCTCCTTCACCATCATCCTTAACGAAGGATAGAGAGGGAACCTCAGACCGTGCATATACAGCTTTGGGTAAAAGAGCGCATAGCCCGGTGGAGGATTACTCGACGTCTCACCAGCTTGGACCACCCTGAACTTCACTTCCTTGGGCACATTCCAGTTGGCATGCCATTTTTCCAACCCTGCTTGAGTCTCCTTGCTCAACAGCTCATCTACCGTGAACTCGGCCTCCTCGAGCGGCACGACCCACACCACATCTCCAGGAAGAACCTTTCCACTCGACTTCTTCCGAACAGGAACCTTACTACTATGCCAACCGTGCTTAATCTTCAAAGCATGGACGGACAAAGCCTCATCTTCTTCCTCTACATCTGCTTCAAACACCCTACCACTGGGCCCAACTTCACGCTGGTCAGTCCTACCCTCGAATCGAGCCCTCATCTGCCTCTCCTCCTCAGTCTCCCCTTCAAGCGGATCATGCACTTGAGCGGCCTTTCCCCATTTCCAACCTTAGAAACCTTGATGCTAGGTCTACTCATCCTCATCAAACTCTGTCCAACCACTTGACTGTGCCGACTCAACTTCTGGCTCGACATTCTCATCATAGTCTTGCACTTCATTCGATTGACTATCTGCATCTGATATAATGACAATCTAGGGAAAGAAAAGGGAAAAAAAAAAACAACTATGATCGATCGAACACTATGCCTACATGGATCTAACCACCATCCGACCACTAGTTCTTCACCAGTTCATCAAAAACCACAACTTTGATTCAAATCAACAAAGGCAAAAACAACATACCTTGTTTTTACATGGCGAACTCGGCTCACCGAAAATCGTACCACCGCACTATACACCGCAAACCTCTTCTCGGAAATTTCCTTTTCACTTTGACAGTAGCTCCGCAAAAGTGAAAAGTGAAGTTGGGAGCAAAAACCTCAACTATTTTCATAGATCCACGTCGGAGAGACGAAACGTCGCCTTGGTAAAATGAAAGTGCATCACCAGGTAACACGTGTCCAACATGCAGTGGCCACATGCGTTCCTACGCTCCCTACTTGAAGTCCAACGGACACCTCACCAGGTCATATGACCAGAAAATCATGCACCGACCGGTCTCTCAAAGGACGACCTGTCCACAAGCAACATAGGCTAAGCACGATAATGCATCAGTCGGACATCTATTCAACTAGGCCAGTCGACAAACAAAGCACACAGACCGGTCGGCCATCATACCACAAGCCATATTGGACCAAACTCAATGGGCCACATACCACAAGCCCAAAATCCAACAAACAAGACCCAATGCCTACTCTACAAGCTCAAAATACCACATGGGCCTAAGCCCACACAACCAATCAACCCTAACAAGGGACAACCACTGACTTACACGTGGACACATCTCCACCATCCATCTAGATGCCACGTGTCAGCACCACATCATAAGTGCAATTGTCCCATATCGAAACTATTCATCATACCTCCCTCAAACATCAATACAAAAGGAGGCACGTTTCCCAAAAAAGTAACCAAGATTCACTGTTTACCGTTACTATATCAAAACCACTATATACCACTTACCTCTTACATACACAGACCTACATACTAACTTGGGCGTCGGAGAGCCTTTAGGCTGGCACCATACTGGTGCTCACTCCTGACCAACGACCAATCTACTCTCTTTTACAGGTCTCCCAAAGAGCACTTGGCATGCACAGAGTGGACAGAGTATCACCTCTAAGTTGGTACATTTTGTGCATCAACAAATGTAAAACTAGTTACTGTGCCAAAATTTACACTTACATGGCTTGTACAAGGTAAAATTATCTGAATGTCTCAGGGCTCATTGATAACCATTTAGTTATTGGTTCTTTTATCTCTACCCTTATCAACTTAAAACGGTCATTGGTGAAAAACTTTGTCCATCGTAACGCGCATTGCTTCATCACCATCGATCTGTAAAAACACATATAGGGTTTTTGTCCATGATGGAAGTAAAAAACATTTGGAGAAGCCAACTACAACAAGTAACTGCAGTCTCATCACTAATAAGTGCACAACCAATTAATTAATGTGGTCGCATAATTGTTCACATCAACCAACACTACTAAAGGCCTGTCATACTCATATGTACTTGCTATCAAATATCAACCAATTAGGAGTCTGTACAAACAAAATTTGCTAACTTGTTCTCCTCATCTATACTAAACATGCAAAAAAATTATGGGTCTCCTGCCTACTGCCTTTCCATTCATGTAGCGTATGTATCACCCTTCAATACATGCTTGGGTGAACCACGTACATGCTTGCGTTCTTCATTGTGCCCTTACAGCACCAGCGACAACAATCTTTTGTTTAGGACAGTCATCGATGGCCATCCTTGTGCCCTTACAGCGCCTAAAAGTCCAGCAACTCATGTTGTACCCTTAACGACATCAATAAACATTCTATAGGTATTTGTGGAAGCAAAATTTACCGTATTGATGCAGGCGATTATCGTGTTTATAATTTCTCCAAATTCATGACCACAAATGCACAATGGGTTGTGTTTTAGTACCAAAAACAACCATGACTTCAATGTCTTGCAAACTATTTCAATCTAATGGAATCCCTTGTTGTCATATATTTTTTGTTATGAAATGTGAGAAGATGAGGTGGATGTGAGTGTGGGGTGGTGGTGCCAACGGTAATTGGTTGTGATGGTGGTGATGATCGTGGTGGAGGTTGATGTAGGGAGGTGATTTACGACAACGATTGCAGTGGTTTTGGGGTGATGATGGCGACATTGATGGTGACAATGAGGGTCACAAATATAATGGTGAAGGTGATGTTGATGATAATATTGGAGGAGCTAACGGTGGAGGGTGACATTGGTGGAGATGATGCTAGCAATGTTAGTAATGGCGGTTGCAATGACGGACTCAGGAATCTATATAACCCTGGGCTAATTTAAACTCATCAGGTTATATTCAAGAAGAAAAATAGTTAGAATTAGAAGTGTTGATGAACAAAATGTACCAACTTAGGGATGATACTCCGTCCACTCTGTACGTGCCACGTGCTCTTCGAGAGACCTGTAAAAAGAAGAGTGATTGGTCATCGGTTAGGGATAGGAACCGATGTGGTGCCGGCCTGAAGAGTCTCTGATGCCCAATCATTCTTCCTTTTACAGGTCTCCCGAAGAGCACGTGGTACGTACATAATGGACGGATTATCATCCGTAAGTTGGTACAGTTTGTGCATCAACAGTTTGGCGCCATTTGTGGGAATTCTGACTAATTCTACCCATCACTCTACCAAGCCGAGCACTAACCCCGACCTTCACACATTAAACATGCAAGGTGACAAGGGGGACGGTGAAGTAACACCCGCACATGGATCAAGAACATCGAGGGACAACTCTCCCAATGTGATGCAATTACTAGAAAAACTCCAACAAGACATGGCCGAGGTCAAGGCCAGTGGTACTAAGGCCGAGTACAGAAATCAGGTGCTCAACAAGCAATACGCCGACATAGTGGCTCAGCTCACAATCACTCAGACCGAGGTAGAGGTTCACCAAGCCAAGGCCACAATGGCTGAGACCGAGCATGTCGTGGTGATCTGCGCTGAACAGGCCTAGCGTGTCTGCCAAGGCACAGAGAAGGACAAGGGGAAAGCACAGGCTAAACCCACTAATCAGACCGCTCGGCTATTTATTATCCTTGGTAAGGGCTGAGTCGGGACAAGAGTATACCGAGACGCTAGGGAAGCCCTGAGTGAAGGATCAAACAGAGACTGATATCCTCTCACACCAACTAGGATGGCATTCCCTAGTAATGAGGGGTCGATCGGTCGACTGACACATGAACAGGCCGATCGACCTAGAAACGACACCGAGCCACATCACGCCTAACGTACTGAGCTACCCATTCCTATCGAAGTTTCGGAGGGCGCTGGATCTTCCTAGGAAGCTCTGAGTACGAGGAATGCTGACCAACCTCCTCACACCAATCGTCGAGAGGGACATCATGGGTCTCCCATCGAACGTGAGGCCGACCGGCCTATGCGTAGTGAACACCATGGGGCACACCGTGGGTCTCCCACCCAACTAATGGATGACTGGCCTACCCACAACACTAATTGCGTTGATAGAGACAAGCCACATGTGGCTGACCCACTCGTCCAACAATTCCTTGACCAAGTCAAGAGCCTCGAAGCCGAGAAGGCACAAACACGAACACCGACCTGGGGAAAGACGAGATGTGGACCCTTCACAAAGAGGATCAGCCAGTTCAGGCATAACCATGAGATTAAACCCCTCAAAATCCGACTCTATGCCGGTCAGGGAGACCTCATTACTCACCTAAACAATTATCAGTCGACCATGGCCTTCAAGAACCTCTCGGATGAAGCACGTTGTCTCATCTTCAGCTCAACCTTGACCGAGTTAGCCATCAACTGGTTCTACAGACTGGTGTCTGAGACCATAAACTCCTTCGAACAATTGCAAACGGTCTTCCTCAACCAGTTCATGATACAAACCAACCAGTTGTTCTCTGCAGAAGACCTATTCCTCCTAGAACAGGGAGAAAATGAACCTCTACAGAAATATGCAGCTCAATTCAGCCATGAATACTCTCGGTGCATAGTGACAGACGACAAGGCAGCCTTTACAGCTTTCAAGGGTGGCCTCAGGTAATCCCCCTTCAGGTATGCTGCACACACACAAGGTTGGTCCAGCTACAATGAGATCATAAAACAAGCTGCCATACATGCCAAGGCAGAGTTGTTGAACCACAAGGGGGGCACTACACAGGCTAACACTTACTAGCCTAACACAAACGACTCGGTCAACACATACCGACCGAGAAACCCCAACCCTTAGCATTCTACTCAGCAACACCACTATAACCAGAATCAAACTAGCAATCCCAAGGAGGGAAAAGAAAGGACTACTCCCACAACTCATATAGCCTAGACAAGAAGGGAAAAAATCCAAATTACGCCAAACTGTTGATGCACAAAATGTACCAACTTAGAGATGATACTCCGTCCACTATGTACGTGCCACGTGCTCTTCGAGAGACCTGTAAAAGGAAGAGTGATTGGTCTTCGGTTAGGGAAAGGCACCGGTGTGTTGCCGGCCTAAAGAGCCTCTGACGCTCAAGTAAGTATGTAGGTATGTGTGTATAAGAGGTATGTGGTGAATAGTGGTTTTGACAGAGTAACAGTGAATAATGAATCTTAATTACCTTTTTGGGAAATGTGCCTCCCTTTTGTATTGGTGATTGAGGGAGGCTTGATGAATAGTTTCGATGTGGGATAAATGCACTTCTACTATGGTGCTGACACGTGGCACCCAAATGGATGATGGAGATGTGTCCACGTGTTGGTGTGCCATTGGTCTCTGTTGGACTCAATTGCATTGTGGGATTGGGCTCACTTAGTGCTTGGGCCTGTTTGTTGGGATTTGGACTTGAGTTATGTGGCCCAATGAGTCTAGTCCAATATGGTGTCAACAAGAAGAAAATTGAGAAGGATGAGATTGAGATAATATTAACAATTCAATATAGAAAACTTTAACAGCAAAAAATTGAAACAAAAAAAAATTATTGAGTGGAGAAATTCAAGATTGATCAACTTCTTGAACAAAAACAATTGATAGAATTTGAAGAGTGATGAGTCAATTATATACTTGTATTTTCCCATATATTTAATTAGTTATTATTATTATTTTGGGAAGAATTGATACTTGAATTGATTATATTGACAGGTTTATTCTAGAATGAGTGTTTGGAGCAAAAGAAGGAAGTATATCAATAAAATCCCAATTCAAGAAGGAGAAGGCATATGCTCTCCTATTTATGTTCAAACTAGGAATTAGATTTGATTATTTTTATTTTACTCCTTTTCAGAATAGGATTAGGAATATTTCCTTATAAATACCCAAGCTTGGCTTAGATTTGAAGACACCAGAATTCAGAATACAATTCTTCATCTAAGAGCACGGCAAGCTGGGATTTTCGGCTACCTTTGTTCTACAAACTGTTTGTTCTCTTAACTTCAATTTTAATGAGATTATTTCTATTCATTATGAGCATGAGTAGCTAATTTTCTCACTAGGGTTAGACCTAAGCCTTAACATGATTATGTGATTTATCTTTTTCCTATGTTTTCGTATATGCATGCTTTGAATCTTTAATCACTGTTTAAAACTATCTTTATGTCTTAATGCTTGATCACCCTTAGGATATTTAGACAAGTAATTTGATGCAATTTTATAGGAATGCCCACCTAAAAATTGGGATTAGCTTCTTGTGATTAAGGATTGTAATACATCTAGGTTAAATGCCATAACTAAGAGATTGCATGGTTATAAAAGATTTTCATGAACTTAATGAATCTTGCATGTTAGAATTAGATCTAAATACCTAGTACTTGTTTACATACTTTTACTTAATTTTTATTCAGTCACCAAAATTATTGCGATTATTTTATTATTAATTAAAAGTGAATTCTAAAAATAAGAATTATCCATATCAGTCCCTGAGGAAATCGACCCTGCATTCAGTGCTATACTACAACAGCCCTGTACTCTTGCAGGTATTATTTGTGTGATTTTAACCCTTGTTTTACAGGTGGGAAAAATCCTATCAAGAAATTGGCGCCGCTGCCGGGGACTGTGCAGATTACTCTTATTTTAATTTACTTTTAGTTAATTATTTATTTTCATTTTTTTTTTCTATACTTCACCAAATCAACATTTACGCACAGGTCTCTACTCTTGCAGGACTATCTAATTGTGCATGGTTATTGCTACACGATCTACGAACCCGATTCTAGCACAATTCGATCCTGAACCTGAAAGAACAGCAAGAAGAAGAAGACAACTACAAGCAACTAACGTAAGGTTCACACTCAGAGGAACTTTCCTTGCAGCTTTGTTCACGGAGATAGACAACACAGTGCCAGCACCAATGGCATTAACAATACCAGAAGTCGGCGCACCGCTTAGCAAAAGCCTTGCAGCACGTGGGAATGGAACCCCACAATGCATCGTGTACCCCGAGGTACAAGACGGAGTCACTTTTGAGATCAGGCATCACATGCTTGAGCTTCTACCCACTTTTCATGGACTCCCAAATAGTGATCCAAACATGCACATATCTGAATTCTTGTCAGGGTGTGACAACATCATTGTTCGGGGAATTTCAAATGAGGCAATTAAATTGAGGCTTTTTCCTTACACCTTGAAGGATAAAGCTCGGGCTTGGCTACATTCATTACCTCCAGGGAGCATAACAGCATGGGAACAGTTACAAACAAGGTTTCTAAACAAATTCTACCCATCATCCAAGACTCTTGCCTTGAAAAAAGAAATACTGGCCTTTGCCCAGAAATCTAATGAGTCGTTTCATGATACTTGGGAGAGGTACAATGACCTGTACATGCGTTGTCCCCACCATGGTTTGGATTCAGACATGCAGATGAACATCTTTTATGATGGACTCAACCACATCACCAAAAGTTACGTAAACGCATCTGCAGGTGGTTCTCTCATATCCAAAACAGCCCGTGAAGCATTTGAAATATTTGAGCTAATGGCTAACGAATCTCAACAATGGACGGATGATGGCTCTCATACGAGGGGACACATCTATGATGTAGCACAAGGACATGGTACCCCTAATATTGCAGCACAAATCACCCAATTGGAAAAGAAGATCAACAGTTTGATGCTCACCACAGCTGCCCCAAAGACAACACAGGTTTGCGCCATATGTGAGGACCCTACACATAATGTCCTCCAATGTCCTCAGAAGGATGGGTATCCCGACCTTGTCCAAGAACAAGTAAATGGCATGAATTCCTTCCCAAGACCCCGTAATGATGCCTACCCCAATACATATAATTCTGGATGGAAAAATAATACAAATTCTGGGTGGAATGGACAACACCAGGTCCGATCCAATTATCAGCAGAATTATCAACAGCCACTCAACAATCAGACCCAACCGGCCGCACCACGCCAATTGAGTGTAGAAGAGCAGCTTATCAGGTTTATTGAGATATCTACCCAGAATCAACAAAACACCCAAGCATCAATTAAAAACTTGGAGCAGCAAGTTAGCCAACTGGCCCAAGAAATTTCTGAAAGGGGTAAAGGGGTTTTTCCTAGTCAACCTATACCAAACCCAAGAGGAGCCGAGCACTGCAATATGGTAAGGACCTTACGAAGGGGAAAGAGTTATGACAATCGGGAGGCAGCAAAGTTAACCCCTTCAGAAACTGATACTGCCGAGTCAAATATTGAACCTGAACCTCAGGTTGAACTATTCACCCCACAAATTCAATTTGCTCCATCCAACGTTCCTGCCTACACTCCGCCACTGCCATTCCCACAAAGGCAGCAGCGCCGCTCAAACAAAGACCAACGGACCATTGACTTCATGCAGACATTAGCCAAGGTCCATATCAATCTACCTCTACTAGATGCTATAAAGCACATCCCTTCCTATGCAAAATTTTTGAAGGAGGTATGCGCCAATAAGAAAAAAATTTCAGACCTGGAAAAAGTGGTTTTGACAGAACAGTGTAGTGCCGCCCTTCTACACAAACTGCCACCAAAGAAAAAAGACCCGGGCAGCTTTACTATTTCCTGCACAATAGGGAATTCCGAATTTCAGCAATCTCTAATAGATCTCGGATCAAGCATCAACCTTATGCCCTACTCAATATTTAAGCGATTAGGAGCAGGACAGCTCAGGCCTACACCAATGGTTCTCCAGTTGGCTGATCGATCCCTCACTTACCCCAAGGGCATCATTGAAGATCTCATCATCAAGGTGGATAAAGTATATCTACCCATCGATTTTGTGGTACTCGACATGGTGGAAGACAAAGAGACGCCCCTAATCCTTGGCCGACCCTTCATGGCCACAGCCCGCACACTGATAGACGTAGAAGCCGGCACTCTTACATTCAGTGTGCAAGACCAAACTGTGGTATTAAACCTGTTTGACATGGCCAAAAGACCCGCTGAAATTTCAAAATGCTCACGAATTGAAGTATTGGAGGATGTGAACTGTATGGAACAAAGACAATTGCTCTACGATGACCCTATAGAGGCAGCCCTCAAAGACTCCATCCTTAGCCAAACTGAGGACGATATTGCTGACATAATGGCAGCACTAGCTAGCAACCGGCCACCATATCCACGGTGGCGTTTTGTTCACTTGGACCACCATAAATGCGACGACGCCGTTTTTGTCCACAACTGTGCACGACACCGTTTCTTGGCTGCTCCTCCTTGCTGTCGTTTTAAGAGCAGGGGGCACAACTCAGGTCTCTGTTTCGATCTCAGGTGCTATTCTTTCTTTCTATTTTATTTTCCTTTTATTTTTGTGTTACTTCTTTATTTTGTTTTGTTTTTCTTTCTTCTTTTCTTTCATCTTTCTTTGTCTTTTCTTCTTTTGCACCCTGGGGACATGTTGCATGATAAGTTTGGGGGTAGGAAACTATCATTTTGTTTGTCTGTTTTATAAAAAACATTTAGTAAAAATACAAAACAAAAAAAAAATAAATAAATAACAAAGATTTTTGTTTAGATTTAATTTGATTTTTCCTTCCTAAATTATTTTTAATGCACTCTATTTGCTATGATCGAAATTTGAAACTTCATAAGTGAGATTAAATATTAGAGCATGGCCACCAAGAACATATAGTTGATTTTTGCACACAATTCGTACCATATTCAATTTCGCACATGCACATCAACTTAGTTGTGGAAATTAAATTTGTTTCAAGCATGCTAATTTTTCTTACCCTAAGATTGTGGGTTATTTAATTTGTTACCGTCCAAGGTTCGAAAAAGTGAAAGCCATAAATAAATCTGAGGTAAGTCCGAGCCCTAAAATAAGGGTGTGCGTTTACCCATCAATTACATGCTAGCCTTTCCAATCCGAGTAAATAAATCCTTTGGGACATTTGTTGTCTGGTGCCCTAAAGTCATCTGATTTGGGAGTCATCGATCTAAAGCTCGTTACATGGGTTGGATAGAAAGCTTGCTTAATGTTAAAAAAAATTCCATCCTTCGTTATAAAAAAAAAAAATTATAATAATAATAAATAAATAAAAATAAAAATAAAATTTCAAGCAAGAATGCTTTGGATGGTGATAGGTTAAGTGATTTTACAGTTGGTGGGTACATATGTAATGCAAGTGAGGGACTGGTTTAACTCTTACAATTTTGTTGAGATTCACATTACACGAATATGGTTTATGGATTGCTCACCAGAATCTGGTAATCTTCTGTTTTGAAAGTGTGGATTTGCTCTCTCTTTTAGACTTTCTTATGACTTGAGAATTTTGATTTTGCTTTTATGAGTGTTGCTTTATATTCAATAGAAGGAAGGTTAAATTAAGTTTAACAAATTTTGAAGGTGTTTGTGGGTATCACAACTGGTAAACCCTCAGGAGACACAACTCCTCCTACTAGGGACACCTAGGGGTTTAAAGGCGTGTAGTGTTTGCTCAGCACTATCGAGTTCCCTGCGAAAGTGGCATCTTATTTTTCTCAATGTTTTCTTAGTTTTGTTTTATTTACTTGAGGACAAGTAACAATTCAAGTTTGGGGGTATTTGATGAGTCAATTATATACTTGTATTTTCCCATATATTTAATTAGTTATTATTATTATTTTGGGAAGAATTGATACTTGAATTGATTATATTGACAGGTTTATTCTAGAAGGAGTGTTTGGAGCAAAAGAAGGAAGTATATCAATAAAATCCCAATTCAAGAAGGAGAAGGCATATGCTCTCCTATTTATGTTCAAACTAGGAATTAGATTTGATTATTTTTATTTTACTCCTTTTCAGAATAGGATTAGGAATATTTCCTTATAAATACCCAAGCTTGGCTTAGATTTGAAGACACCAGAATTCAGAATACAATTCTTCATCTAAGAGCACGGCAAGCTGGGATTTTCGGCTACCTTTGTTCTACAAACTGTTTGTTCTCTTAACTTCAATTTTAATGAAATTATTTCTATTCATTATGAGCATGAGTAGCTAATTTTCTCACTAGGGTTAGACCTAAGCCTTAACATGATTATGTGATTTATCTTTTTCCTATGTTTTCGTATATGCATGCTTTGAATCTTTAATCATTGTTTAAAACTATCTTTATGTCTTAATGCTTGATCACCCTTAGGATATTTAGACAAGTAATTTGATGCAATTTTATAGGAATGCCCACCTAAAAATTGGGATTAGCTTCTTGTGATTAAGGATTGTAATACATCTAGGTTAAATACCATAACTAAGAGATTGCATGGTTATAAAAGATTTTCATGAACGTAATGAATCTTGCATGAAGAATTAGATCTAAATGCCATAGACTAATCGCATGTTAGGTATACGTTTTCACTTGAATGCCCACGAGGAAAATATGCTTTCGAAAAATCTAACCTTCAAAGTTGCATGTATTGATTCATAGATTCTTTTCTAAGTCACATATGATTGTTAATGGTGAAGGTTGAGCCCTAGTACTTGTTTACATTGTTTACTTAATTTTCATTCAGTTACCAAAATTATTGCGATTATTTTATTATTAATTAAAAGTGAATTCTAAAAATAAGAATTATCCATATCAGTCCCTGAGGAAATCGACCCTGCATTCAGTGCTATACTACAACAGCCCTGTACTCTTGCAGGTATTATTTGTGTGATTTTAACCCTTGTTTTACAGGTGGGAAAAATCCTATCAAAGAGCATCAACTATCAAGAGTGAGCTGTGTGATTTATGCCTTGATATTTTGAATGTACATGAAAACAAATATCTTGTTATCTTGGGAAAGAAATCAGGATAGATTATGACTCTTAATAATTTTTTATTTTTTTTATCATAGCTCTTAGCATTTCAAATTGAACTAAATTCCTGTTTCTAATAATTTTATATAAAAAAATATCTTGTGATCTTGGGAAAGAAATCGGAGTAGATTATGACTCTTAATATATATATATATATATATATATATATATATATATATATATATATATATATATTATCAGAGATCTTAGTATTTTGAATTGGGCTAAATTCCCTTTTCTATTAATTTTGTATAAAAGAAAAAACCTATTTTTTAACCATAAAAAACTACACTGTGTTGTAGCACAATGTAGCCCATATAGGGCTCCGCCCTTGGGCGGTTGTGGTGGTGGTGATGGTGGTTGAGGTGACGACCATGGTAATATTACGGTGACCTATTTTTAGAACTCTGACTTAATTTTGTATGTATTTTGTTTCTTTATTTTTTTGGTTGTATATGTGAAAACTCAAAAAATATCAATTTGATGTTTTATGAAATGTAGGCAAATTTATATCATCTGATTTCATATTCTAAATTTGTAACGACCTGGAAATTTAATTATTCAATTTTCGTAAATTATTTTTTTTAAAAGATGAAATTACCCTAGGTTGTTAAGGGGCGTGAAAGTTAATTTTTGTTTCGAGACACTTTTTGCTGTGTTTCGGGTACAGTTGCGTAGGTCTCTAACTCACGAGTTCGTAGACAGGCGGCACGCGGAATGCGGAAAACGGAGTTTGTGTGAGAGAGTTACGGGTCTAGAATGTTCATAGGCATTTTGGTAATTTGGTCCAAGTAGTTATTTTAACCCCAAATCAGACCAGATCTTCAACATTTCACTCTCTCTCTCTTCGCGAACTCACACCCAACCCGTGTACATTGAACCCAAAAACCCTAAATTTGAACTTCAGTTCGAGGCAAGAACCTCCATTCTAATTCCACTAATCGAATTCTCCTCCTTCCCGTGATCACATATGTACCAACCATCGAAAGAGACAGTTGCGGCAGACACTAAACCGAGGAAAGGAAAATCGAGACCTCTCGGTCGATTTTTCAACAAACACATGTATGGGTTTCGTGTGTAGAGGTCATTTCTGAGTTCCTGGGTACGAGTAGATAGATTTAGACGTAAAATTTGTGAAAAACGGTTGAGTTTTAAGAAAGTTAGGAAAACTTCAAGGTCAGCCGGAAATGGAGTTTTTTGGTGACGGCAGACGGCGGTGGACGGCGGCGCGATCGTCATCTCCAGTGAGACTCTGACGACGCCGGAAGGTAATATGGTCATCTTCTCTGGCGAGACTCCGGCGATTGGATCGGTCAAACGGGGCTGACGTGGCATGCCACATGGTAGCGACGTGGATGCCACCTAGCAGGCACGTGGGTGCCACCTGGCGGCCGAGTCAGCACTGAGTCAGCACCGAGTCAGGCCGAGTCAGCGTCGAGTCAGACCGAGTTGGCGCGTGGACACTGTAACAAGCGCGTGGTGGCATGTGGCTCGTGGACTGACCTTCCACCTGCGCATGGCGGCGCGTGGGACCGGTTCTTGGGTCACGACAAAGCGTGTTAGCAAGCTTTTGACGTTACGGATCTGTTGGCGCAGGTTTCGGGTTGATCGGACGTCGTTTAGGGGTAGTTTTGGGCGTCCGAAGTTGCTGCATTTTTGGTGAGACATAAGCGGACGTCCCGGGGTTTAGGGAGTCTAAATGTAGGGTTTTTAATATTAGTTGGTAATCCCAATTGTTAATATTCATAGGCAATACTGCTCCGGGAGCTTTGGAGGAGCGTACGGCTCGGGATTGAGCTTTCTTGGACGTGGTGAGTGGACTTTGGTTTATAAATTATAATGCATGCATAAAGGTATATTTGAATTAAATATTGTTATATATTGTTTTGGTACATTTCTGGAAATTAGAATTGTGCTATTAAATGATGACTGGACACATGTTTTCAATATTTAAGTGAAAGTGATGTTTTGGGATTTGCCTGGTTTTTGGACTCTATTTTTATGTCGTTTTGACGTGATGGATATTGAGTCCATGTTTTTGGGTTTAGACCCGTACTTGTAATTTTAATGAATTTGGCCATAAACCCAGTTTTTCAATGAATTTGGCCTATGCCAAGAAACAAGGATTTTGGTTTTCACTGATTTACTGTCCTCGAAGATCAAGGTTTTCTCTATCTGGCGTCGAGGGGTTTTTCTCCATCAGATCATTGACGGTTCTCCGACGTTGGTGTCGAGGGGTAATTTCTCGACCGAGTCGTTGAGGTTGTCTATGCATAGTGCATGGTTCTGCACAACTCGAGGTATATCGGGGGTGTGGAAGGTTTTGAGCTACGGCTCAGGATTTTATTAGGAAACAGTAAGTTATGTTTTGATATATTTTGTGTCCAGGTCAGTTTCCATGATTTAAACTCCTTTAAGGAGGGTTTTCAAAGCAGAATTGTGGACCACGGTATGATTTTTATTACTACGGATTTTTGTGGGTCCAACCAAGTGTTTTAACAACAGATAAAAATTCTGGTGGTTTTCGAATAACCTATATATATTATTTTATGTACAAAAGGGATTTTATGTTATGCATCCATGTTTTTCTTCGTGGAGGGGGAAAATGTAAGATTTCCTCGGAAAACGATTTCTAAATGATTATTTTTGTCCACTCACAACTTTCGTGTTTTAAATCCCCTCCATGTTGTTGAGTTGACGTGGGCATAATCCAGAGGCGGAGGCATTAGAAATTCAGCTGCGCATTTTACCTAGACTTTCGAGTAGGATATTTAATTTTGTAATTATTTATCCTACCTAGATGCTCTGATAAAACATTTGGACTGATTGTAATTTTCGATTACATAGTTGGATGGTTGATGTTTGTTGGAATTTGGAGTGCTATATGATCTCTTGTCTGACAGGTGAAAGACGGTTAACTAGTCCTTAGGGGAGATTCTGCCGAAATTTCGACAGAATTCTTATGGTTACTTTTAAGGACTTAAGGGTGTTTTGGGAATTTCTTTAGGTTGTCAGACAGGAGTAGTGTTCTTTCCAGGTTTCGAGGGGAAATTCGGGAAGGGTCCTATCAGTTTGGTATCAGAGCACTAAGTAAAATTCTTGTAGACCATACACCTAGTGTACAACTGATTTTGGTATTGATGATTTATGGTTCTTTTCAGCGTAATGCCTCCGAGACGCGAGCCCCGTCAATGGTATGGAAACGGTGAGGATACACATGAACCCGTAGTAGAGCCTGATTTGAGGCTGACCCTGGATCAATTGGGTCAGACTTTGACTACTGTGCTTCAGGGTAAGGCTACTACTGAGGTGTTTGACATTGAGCGAGCCCAAAGGTTGGGGGACAGTATTTACGGGCGAGTTAGGCCTAGAGAATGCGGATGAGTGGATTACTTGTTTGGAACAAGTGTTTTCTGTTATGAGGTGTCCTTCAGAGGATAGGGTGCGGTTAGCCACATTCCTTCTAGGTGGTCTTGCATACCATTAGTGGCATACTTTGTAGCTGTCAGGCTAGGATATCGTGCATTTACCTAGGAAACTTTTCGGGAGCGTTTCCTTGAGCAGTTTTACCCTCACTCATACCGGGATTCCAATGAGGCTGAGTTCTTACATCTACAGCATGGGAGATGACGGTGGCCCAATATGAGGATAAATTTCTTGAGTTGGCACGCTTTGTACCGGTTCTGGTGGCAACAGAGAGGGATAAGTGTCGTAGATTCGATTATGAGTTGAGAGGTGAGGTTCAGGCAACAGTAATTGTTGTGGCACATACTTTGTTGAGAGCTTTGTCAGATGCTGCAGCCAGGGTTGAGTTGAGTTTGCCAGTTCAGCAGCAGTTCAATGGTTCTAGGAGACACCTGGATCGCTGGAATTTCGGGGCCTCTAGTCAAGGACCATCCAAGAGAGGCAGTTTTAGTTCTGGATCTTCTAGGGGTGCGAGATCTGCATCAGGCAGTGGCAGTACCGGTTAGGGACATCAATCATCCGCTCAGTATAGCGGGGCTTCATTGCAATCGACCGGGAGACAGAGTGGCAGACCTGGTGAGACCGGTTGCTACTTCTATGGGGAGACTGGTCATTTCAAGAGGGACTATCCACATCGTCGTCCTGGCAGTAGTTCCTTGGGTCAAGATGCCGCTGAACCTGGTTAGAGAGCAGCGCAGACATCTAGTACTGCATCAGGGAACCATACCCAAGCCAACGGGGCCAGCAGGGCCAGAGGGAGACATGGGGGTCGGGGTTGATCTTCGGGCACACATGCCCGAGTTTTTGCCATGATTCAGCAAGAGGCTCGAGCAGCACCAGAGGTGGTCACTGGTATGTTATCTATTTTTAATCATGATGCTCGTATTTTGATAGATCCCGGGGCTACACATTCTTTTTTTTCTAGGGGTTTCACACTTTTTGCTAATAGAGAGTTGTCCCCTATTGGTTGGGACATGGGTATTAGCACTCCTATCGGAGATATATTAGTGGCGAATCTTGTGATACGTAGTTATCTGGTAGTAGTGGGAGGTCATGAGTTAGAGGCAGATTTAATCCCCTTGGACATTTATGATTTTGATGTGATTCTGGGGATAGATTGGTTAATCATGCATCATGCCTCTATAGACTATTTCGACAAGAGGGTAGTTTTTTGGAGTCCAGGCTTACCGAAACTTACGTTTCTGGGTAATCGTAGGGTACTTCCCTTGGGAGTGATATCGGCTTTAACGGCTGAGAAATTATTGAGGAAAGGTTGTGAGGGCTATTTAGCTCATGTGTTTGATTATCGGGATACTCCGGTGAGAGTAGAGAATATTCCTGTGATGAATGAGTTTCTCGATGTATATTTCTAGAGGATCTTCCGGGGTTGCCACCTCATCGGGAGATTGAGTTCACCATAGAGCTTCTTCCGGGTACCCAACCTATATCCCAGGCACCGTACATAATGGCACCGGAAGAATTGAGGGAATTGAAGACTCAATTGCAGGACTTGGTGGATATGGGGTTTATTCAACCAAGTGTATCACCTTAGGGTGCACCGTTGTTATTTGTAAGAAAGAAATATGGTGGTTTGAGGCTCTGTATCTACTACCAGCAGTTAAACAGAGTTACAGTGCGGAATATGTATCCTTTGCCACAAATTGATGATATGTTTGACCAGTTAAAAGGGGCAAGGTATTTCTTAAAGATTGACCTTCGATCCGGGTACCATCAGTTGAGGATCAGGGAAGGGGATGTCCCTAAAACAGCTTTTAGGACATGCTATGGGCACTATCAGTTCTTAGTGATGCCCTTCGGGTTAACTAATGCCCCGACATCACTTATCGATTTGATGAACATGGTGTCATGAAAGTATTTGGATCGATTTGTGATTGTGTTCATCGATGATATCTTGGTATATTCGAAGAGTGCTAATGCACAATATAAGCACTTGAGGTTGGTGCTGAATATGCTGAGGAAAAGGCAATTGTTCGACAAGTTCAGTAAATGTGAATTTTGGTTGACCAATGTGGGATTCTGAGGTCATGTAATTTCTGCTGAGGGTATCATCATGGATTCCCAAAAAGTTGAGGCAATGGCAAATTAGGAGCAACCAAAGACAGTGACAGAGGTGAGAAGTTTCATGGGTTTAGTGGGATATTATCAGCGATTCGTAGAACGATTCTCTACGATAGCTACCCCGTTAACTCGATTGACAAGGAAAGGAGTCAAGTTTGACTGGGATGATGGGTGTGAATAGAGCTTTCAAGAGCTAAAGAAGAGGTTGACTTCTGCCCCAGTGTTAACCCTTCCAGATGATAACGGAGGATTTGAGGTGTATAGTGATGCATCATTGCGGGGTATAGGCTGCGTGCGAATGCAGCATGGGAAGGTGATAGCTTATGCTACCAGGCAACTTAAATCCCATGAGTTGAATTTCCCCACACATGATTTGGAGTTAGCTGCAGTGGTGTATGCACTGAAGATTTGGAGACACTACTTGTTTGGAGAAACGTGTCGGATCTTTACTGACCATCAGAGTTTGAAATACTTCTTTACCCAGAAAGATCTGAATTTGAGACAGAGAAGGTGGCTTGAGCTGATAAAGGATTATGATTGTACCAAAGATTATCACCCAGGAAAAGCCAATGTAGTGGCGGATGCCTTGAGCAGGAAGTCCATGGGTTCCTTAGCCCATTTGCATACTGTTTACCTACCGTTGCTGGTGGAATTCCGTAGAGCGGGAATTATACTTGACATGCATAGCCAGGGGGCTTTGTTGGCTAGCTTCCATGTGAGGCCTGTCTTGATTGACACAATTATTGAGGCTCAACTCCAGGATCCTACTTTGTGTGTTATTAGGATGGAGTTGGAGGCTGGGAACAGGCAAGATTATGTGATTAGGGATGATGGAGCCCTAGTTAAGGATGGCTGGTTATGCGTACCAAATGAGCTAGAGTTGAAAAGAGAAATTCTTGAGGAGGCTCATAGTTCTACTTATACTATGCATCCAGGAGGTACCAAGATGTATCGTAGTTTAAAGGAACATTATTGGTGGACTAGGATGAAAAGGGAAATAGCAGAGTTTGTGAGTAGATGCCTGACTTGTCAGCAAGTAAAAGCAGAGAGGCAGAAACCATACGGGGCACTACAACCCATACCTATTCCGGAATGGAAGTGGAATCACATTACGATGGATTTTGTGTATAAACTTCCTAGGACTCAAAAAGGACATGATGGAATCTGGGTAATTGTTGATAGACTCACGAAGTCAGCACATTTCTTGCCAGTACGGGAAGATTACCAGATGGGCCAGTACGCCAAATTGTTTGTGGATGAGATCATACAGTTACATGGGACTCCAGAGTCGATTATTTCAGACAAGGATCCTAGGTTTACTTCGAGGTTTTGGCGGAGTTTACAGAAAGCCTTTGGCACTACATTGCATTTTAGTATAGCTTTTCATCCTCAGAATGACGGTCAGTTTGAGAGGACAATTCATATTTTGGAGGATATGATGAGAGCTTGTGTACTGCAGTTTAAAGGAAACTGGGATTCACACATGTCCTTGATGGAGTTTGCATATAACAACAGCTATCAGTCTAGTATTGGGATGTCTCCTTTTGAGGCACTATATGGGAGACAGTGCAGGGCATCGATATGTTGGACTGAGGTAGGTGAGAGGAGACTGTTGACACCGGAGATTGTGGAAATGACAGAGGAAAAATTAGAATCATCAGGGAAAGGTTGAAGACAGCTCAGGACCTCCAGAAAAACTATACGAAATCAGAGATCTTGAGTTTGAGGTCGGAGACTGGGTTTTCTTGAAATTATCCCCCTGGAAATGAGTGGTACATTTTGGTAGACGAGGAAAACTGAGTCCTTGCTACATTGGCCCTTATGAGATTGTTGAGAGGATAGGGCCTGATGAGTCAAATATATACTTGTATTTCCCATATATTTAATTAGTTATTATTATTATTTTGGGAGGAATTGATACTCGAATTGATTATATTGACAGGTTTATTCTAGAAGGAGTGTTTGGAGCAAAAGAAGGAAGTATATCAATAAAATCCCAATTCAAGGAGGAGAAGGCATATGCTTTCCTATTTATGTTCAAACTAGGAATTAGATTTGATTATTTTTATTTTACTCCTTTTCAAAGTAGGATTAGGAATATTTCCTTATAAATACCCAAGCTTGGCTTAGATTTGAGGACACCAAAAAATTCAGAATACAATTCTTCATCGGCAAGCTGGGATTTTCGGCTACCCTTGTTCTACAAACTGTTTGTTCTCTTAACTTCAATTTTAATGAAATTATTTCTATTCATTATGAGCATGAGTAACTAATTTTCTCACTAGGGTTAGACCTAAGCCTTAATATGATTATGTGATTTATCTTTTTCCTATGTTTTCGTATATGCATGCTTTGAATCTTTAATCACTGTTTAAAACTATCTTTATGTCTTAATGCTTGATCACCCTTAGGATATTTAGACAAGTAATTTGATGCAATTTTATAGGAATGCCCACCTAAAAATTGGGATTAGCTTCTTGTGATTAAGGATTGTAATACATCTAGGTTAAATGCCATAACTAAGATATTGCATGGTTATAAAAGATTTTCATGACCTTAATGAATCTTGCATGTAGAATTAGATCTAAATGCCATAGACTAATCGCATGTTAGGTATACGTTTTCACTCGAATGCCCACGAGGAAAATATGCTTTCGAAAAATCTAACCTTCAAAGTTGCATGTATTGATTCATAGATTCTTTTCTAAGTCACATATGATTGTTAATGGTGAAGGTTGAGCCCTAGTACTTGTTTACATTATTTACTTAATTTTTAATCCGTTACCAAACTTTAAGCAATTTACTCTATTATTAATTAAGAGTAAATACTAAAATAAGAAATATCAATATCAGTCCCTGAGGAAATCGACCCTGCTTCCAGTGCTATACTACAACAGCCCTGTACTCTTGCAGGTATTATTTGTGTGATTTTAACCCTTGTTTTGCAGGTGGGAAAAATCCTATCAAGAAATTGGCGCCGTTGCCGGGGACTGTGCCGATTACTCTTATTTTAATTTACTTTTAGATAATTATTTGTTTTCAATTTTTTTCTCTACTTCTCCAAATCAACATTTACGCACAGGTCTCTACTCTTGCAGGACTATCTAATTGTGCATGGTTATTGCTACACGATCTACGAACCCGATTCTAGCACAATTCGATCCTGAACCTGAAAGAACAGCAAGAAGAAGAAGACAACTACAAGCAATTAACGCAAGGTTCACACTCCAAGGCACTTTCCTTGCAGATTTGTTCACGAAGATAGACAACACACTGCCCACACCAATGGCATTAACAATACCTGAAGTCGGCGCACCGCTTAGCAAAAGCCTTGCAGCACGTGGGAATGGAACCCCACAATGCATCGTGTACCCCGAGGTACAAGACGGAGTCACTTTTGAGATCAGGCATCACATGCTTGAGCTTCTACCCACTTTTCATGGACTCCCAAATAGTGATCCAAACATGCACATATCTGAATTCTTGTCAGGTTGTGACAACATTATTATTCGGGGGATTTCAAATGAGGCAATTAAGTTAAGGCTTTTTCCTTACACCTTGAAGGATAAAGCTCGGGCTTGGCTACATTCATTACCTCCAGGGAGCATAACAGCATGGGAACAGTTACAAACAAGGTTTCTAAACAAATTCTACCCATCATCCAAGACTCTTGCCTTGAAGAAAGAAATACTGGCCTTTGCCCAGAAATCGAATGAGTCGTTTCATGATACTTGGGAGAGGTACAATGACTTGTATATGCGTTGTCCCCACCATGGTTTGGATTCAGACATGCAGATGAACATCTTTTATGATGGACTCAACCACATCACCAAAAGTTACGTCAACGCATCCGCAGGTGGTTCTCTCATATCCAAAACAGCCCGTGAAGCATTTGAAATATTTGAGCTAATGGCTAACGAATCTCAACAATGGACGGATGACGGCTCTCATACGAGGGGACACATCTATGACGTAGCACAAGGACATGGTACCCCTAATATTGCAGCACAAATCACCCAATTGGAAAAGAAGATCAACAGTTTGATGCTCACCACAGCTGCCCCAAAGACAACACAGGTTTGCGCCATATGTGAGGACCCAACACATAATGTCCTCCAATGTCCTCAGAAGGATGGATATCCCGACCTTGTCCAAGAACAAGTAAATGGCATGAGTTCCTTCCCAAGACCACGTAATGATGCCTACCCCAATACATATAATTCTGGCTGGAAAAATAATACAAATTTTGGGTGGAATGGACAACACCAGGTCCGGCCCAATTACCAGCAGAATTATCAACAGCCACTCAACCATCAGGCCCAACCGGCCGCACCACGGCAATTGAGTGTAGAAGAGCAGCTAACCAGGTTTATTGAGATCTCTACCCAGAATCAACAAAATACTCAAGCATCAATTAAAAACTTGGAACAGCAAGTTAGCCAACTGGCCCAAGAAATTTCTGAAAGGGATAAAGGGGTTTTTCCCAGTCAACCTATACCAAACCCGAGAGGAGCAGAGCACTGTAAGATGGTAAGGACTTTACGAGGGGGAAAAAGTTATGACAATCGGGAGGCATCAAAGTCATCTCAGTCAGAAAAAAATACCACCGAATCACATATTGAACCTGAACCTCAGGTTGAACTATTCACCCCACAAATTAAATTTGCTCCATCCAACATCCCTGCCTACACTCCGCCACTGCCATTCCCAGAAAGGCAGCAGCGCCTCTCAAACAAAGACCAACAGACCATTGACTTCATGCAGACATTAGCCAAGGTACATATCAATCTACCTCTACTAGATGCTATAAAGCACATCCCTTCCTATGCAAAATTTTTGAAGGAGGTATGCGCCAATAAGAAAAAAATTTCAGACCTGGAAAAAGTGGTTTTGACAGAACAGTGTAGTGCAGCCCTTCTACACAAACTGCCACCAAAGAAAAAAGATCCGGGCAGCTTTACTATTTCCTGCACAATAGGGAATTCCGAATTTCAGCAATCTCTAATAGATATGGGGTCAAGCATCAACCTTATGCCCTACTCAATATTTAAGCGATTAGGAGCAGGACAACTCAGACCTACACCAATGGTTCTCCAATTGGCTGACCGATCCCTCACTTACCCTAAGGGCATCATTGAAGATCTCATCATCAAAGTGGATAAAGTCTATCTACCCATCGATTTTGTGGTACTCGATATGGTGGAAGACAAAGAGACGCCCCTAATCCTTGGCCGACCCTTCATGGCCACAGCCCGCACACTGATAGACGTCGAAGCTGGCACTCTTACATTCCGTGTGCAAGATGAAACTGTGGTATTAAACCTGTTTGAGATGGCTAAAAGACCCCCTGAAATTTCAGAGTGTAGCAGAATTGGCGTTTTGGAGGAGGTAACCTGCATGACACAAAGACAATTGCTCTTTACCGACCCTCTTGAGGCAGCACTCATTGACCCCATCCTCCGCCAAAATGAGGAAGATATTGCAGAAATTATGGCGGCACTAGATAGCAACCGACCACCCTATCCACGGTGGCGACCTCAGATTGAAGCACTTGGGCCCCCAAAGACGCCACAACCGCCTTCCATTGAGATAGCCCCTCAGCTGGAAAAGAAGCCTCTTCCAGCCCATCTCAAATATGCACACCTTGGTGACCAAGAAACTCTGCCCGTGATCATTGCAGCGGACCTCACCAACCTAGAGGAAGACAAGCTACTCAGAATCCTACGCAAGTACAAAGAGGCCATTGGGTGGACAATAGCCGACATAAAAGGCCTTAGTCCATCAATCTGCATGCATCGTATCTTACTGGAAAAAGACAGCAAGCCTACTGTTGATGCTCAAAGGCGATTGAACCCAATCATGAAAGACGTTGTTCGGAGTGAGGTCCTAAAACTTCTAGACGCAGGCATTATCTACCCAATTTCAGACAGCACATGGATAAGCCCAACACAAGTTGTTCCTAAAAAATCAAGAAATCGACGCCGTTTTACTGGCTGGGAGCACAGCTCAGGTCTCGGGTTCGACCCCAGGTGCTCTTCTTTCCCTTTTTTTTTCTTGTCCTTTTTAATTTTCTGCTTAATTCTTTATTTTGTTTTCATTTTCTTTCTTCTTTTCTCTTTTGCACCATGGGGACATGTTGCATGATAAGTTTGGGGGTAGAAAACTATTATTTTGTTTGTGTCTAATAAAAAAATTGTTAAATACAAAAAAAAAAGAATATATAAAATAAACATTTTAAACAAAAAAAAATAAACATAAAATAACAAAGATTTTTGTTTAGATTTAATTTGATTTTTCCTTCCTAAATTATTTTTAATGCACTCTATTTGCTATGATCGAAATTTGAAACTTCATAAGTGAGATTAAATATTAGAGCATGACCACCAAGAACATATAGTTGATTTTTGCACACAATTCGTACCATATTCAATTTCGCACATGCACATCAACTTATTTGTGGAAATTAAATTTGTTCAAGCATGCTAATTTTTCTTATCCTAAGATTGTGGGTTATTTAATTTGTTACCGTCCAAGGTTCGAAAAAGTGAAAGCCATAAGTAAATCGGAGGTGAGTCCGAGCCCTAAAATAAGGGTGTGCATTTACCCATCAATTACATGCTAGCCTTTCCAATTCGAGTAAATAAATCTTTTGGGACATTTGTTGTCTGGTGCCCTAAAGTCATCTGATTTGGGAGTCATCGATCTAAAGCTCGTTACATGGGTTGGATAGAAAGCTTGCTTAATGTTAAATAAAATTCCATCCTTTGTTAAAAAAAAAAAAATTATATATATATATATATATATGTATATATTATAATAATAATAAATAACAAAACATAAATAAATAAATATAAATAAAAATTTCAGGCAAGAATGCTTTGGATGGTGATAAGTTAAGTGATTTTACAGTTGGTGGGTACAGATGTAATGCAAGTGAGGGACTGGTTTAACTCTTACAATTTTGTTGAGATTCACATTACACGAATATGGTTTATGGATTGCTCACCAGAATCTGGTAATCTTCTGTTTTGAAAGTGTGGATTTGCTCTCTCTTTTAGACTTGCTTATGACTTGAGAATTTTGATTTTGCTTTTATGAGTGTTGCTTTATATTCAATAGAAGGAAGGTTAAATTAAGTTTAACAAATTTTGAAAGTGTTTGTGGGTATCATAACTGGTAAACCCTCAGGAGACACAACTCCTCCTACTAGGGACACCTAGGGGTTTAAAGGCATGTAGTGTTTGCTCAGCACTATCGAGTTCCCTGCGAAAGTGGCATTTTATTTTTCTCAATGTTTTCTTAGTTTTGTTTTATTTACTTGAGGACAAGTAACAATTCAAGTTTGGGGGTATTTGATGAGTCAAATATATACTTGTATTTCCCATATATTTAATTAGTTATTATTATTATTTTGGGAGGAATTGATACTCGAATTGATTATATTGACAGGTTTATTCTAGAAGGAGTGTTTGGAGCAAAAGAAGGAAGTATATCAATAAAATCCCAATTCAAGGAGGAGAAGGCATATGCTTTCCTATTTATGTTCAAACTAGGAATTAGATTTGATTATTTTTATTTTACTCCTTTTCAAAGTAGGATTAGGAATATTTCCTTATAAATACCCAAGCTTGGCTTAGATTTGAGGACACCAAAAAATTCAGAATACAATTCTTCATCGGCAAGCTGGGATTTTCGGCTACCCTTGTTCTACAAACTGTTTGTTCTCTTAACTTCAATTTTAATGAAATTATTTCTATTCATTATGAGCATGAGTAACTAATTTTCTCACTAGGGTTAGACCTAAGCCTTAATATGATTATGTGATTTATCTTTTTCCTATGTTTTCGTATATGCATGCTTTGAATCTTTAATCACTGTTTAAAACTATCTTTATGTCTTAATGCTTGATCACCCTTAGGATATTTAGACAAGTAATTTGATGCAATTTTATAGGAATGCCCACCTAAAAATTGGGATTAGCTTCTTGTGATTAAGGATTGTAATACATCTAGGTTAAATGCCATAACTAAGATATTGCATGGTTATAAAAGATTTTCATGACCTTAATGAATCTTGCATGTAGAATTAGATCTAAATGCCATAGACTAATCGCATGTTAGGTATACGTTTTCACTCGAATGCCCACGAGGAAAATATGCTTTCGAAAAATCTAACCTTCAAAGTTGCATGTATTGATTCATAGATTCTTTTCTAAGTCACATATGATTGTTAATGGTGAAGGTTGAGCCCTAGTACTTGTTTACATTATTTACTTAATTTTTAATCCGTTACCAAACTTTAAGCAATTTACTCTATTATTAATTAAGAGTAAATACTAAAATAAGAAATATCAATATCAGTCCCTGAGGAAATCGACCCTGCTTCCAGTGCTATACTACAACAGCCCTGTACTCTTGCAGGTATTATTTGTGTGATTTTAACCCTTGTTTTGCAGGTGGGAAAAATCCTATCAGGGCCAGTGGCGTACAGACTTGCTTTACCCCCGGAACTGTCAAGGGTTCATAATGTTTTCCATGTATCCATGCTTCGGAAGTACCTATTCGATGAATCTCATGTACTGGAGGAGCAACCAGTTGAGCTGAGAGAAGATTTGACTTTTGAGGAGCAACCAATGCAAATTCTAGATTGGAAGGAAAAAGTATTGCGCAGAAAGCCTATTCCTCTGGTTAAAGTGTTGTGGAGGAATCATAACGTGGAGGAAGCCACGTGGGAAAACCGAGGTACTGATGCGGGCTCAACATCCACACTTGTTCCAGTGACAGGTATGAATTTCGAGGACGAAATTTCTTTAAGGGTGGGGGGTGTAGGGAATTGTAAAAACCTGGAAAGTTAAATATTGAATTTTCTTATATTATTTTGCAAAAAATATGAAATTACCCTTGGTTGTTAAAGGGCGTGAAAGTTAATTTTTATTTCGGGACACTTTTGGCTGTGTTTCTGGTACCATTGCGTAGGTCTCAAACTCACGAGTTCGTAGAAAGACGGCACGCGGAAAATGGAGTTCGTGTGAGAGAATTGCGGGTCTAGAATGTTTAGGGGCATTTTGGTAATTTGGTATGTGTAGTTATTTTAACCCCCAATCAGACCAGATCTTTATCATTTCACTCTCTCTTTTCGCGAACTCACACCCAACCCGTGTACATTGAACTCAAAATTCGAACTTCAATTCGAGGCAACCTCCATTCTAGTTCTATTAATCGAATTCTCCTCCTTCCCGTGATCACAGATGTACTAACCATCGAATGAGGCAATCGCGGGAGACACCAAACTGAGGAAACGAAAATTGAGACCTTTCGATCGATTTTTCGACCAACATAAGTATGGGTTTCGTATTTAGAGGTCATTTATGAGTTCCTAGGTTCGAGTAGATAGATTTGGACGTAAAATTTGTGAAAAATGGTTTAGTTTTGACAAATTTAGGAAACTTCAAGGTCGGTCGGAAGTGGGGTTTTCTAGTGATGGCAGACGGCGGTGGACGGCGGCGTAGTCGTCTTCTCCCGTAAGACTCTGGCGACAGTGGACGGCGGCGCGATCGTCTTCTTCGGTGAGACTCCGGCGACTAGGTCGGTCAAACGGGGCTGACGTGGCATGCCACGTGGAGGCCACCTGGCAGCCATATGGGCGCCACCTGGCGACGGAGTCAGCATTGAGTTAGCACCGAGTCAGGCCGAGTCAGTGCCTAGTCAGACCGAGTTGGCGCGTCGACACTGTAGCAGGCGCGTGGCCGGCGCGTGGTGGCATGTGGCTAGTCGACCGACCTTTCACCTACTCGTGGCGGCGCGTGGGACCTATTCTTGGGTCACAGCAGCGCGTGTTAGCAAGCTTTCCACGTTACGGATCTGTTGGCGCAGGTTTCGGGTTGATCGGGCCTCGTTTAGGGGTAGTTTTGGCGTCTGAAGTTGCTGCATTTTTAGTGGGACGTAAGCGGACCTCCTGGGGTTTAGGAAGTCTAAATGTAGGGTTTTTAATGTTAGTCAGCAATCTCGATTGTTAATATTGACAGGCGATACTGCTCCGGGAACTTCGGAGGAGCGTACGGCTCGGGATTGAGCTTGCTTGGACGTGTGGTGAGTGGACTTTGGTTTATAAATTATAATGCATGCATAAAGGTATATTTGAATTAAATATTGTTATATATTGTTTTGGTACATTTCTGGAAATTAGAATTGTGATATTAAATGATGACTGGACACGTGTTTTCAATATTTAAGTGAAAGTGATGTTTTGGGATGTGGCCTGATTTATAGACTCTATTTTTATGTCTTTTTGACGTGATGGATATTGAGTCCATGATTTTGGGTTTAGACCCGTACTTGTAATTTTAATGGATTTGGCCATAAACCCGGGTTTTCAATGAATTTGGCATATGCTAAGAAACAAGGATTTCAAAACATTGATTTTGGTTATTGTCCCCGAGGATCAAGATTTTCTCTGACTGGCGTCGAGAGGTTTTTCTCTATCAAATCGTTAAGGGTTCTCCGATGCTGGTGTCCAGGGGTTCTGCACAACTCGAGGTATGTCGGGGGTGTGAAAGGTTTTGAGCTACGGCTCGGGATTTTATTCGGAAACAGTAAGATATGTTTTGATATATTTTGTGTCGAGATCGGTTTCCATGATTTAAACTCCTTTGAGGAGGGTTTTCAAAACAGAATTATGGACCACGGTATGATTTTTATTACTACAGATTTTTGTGGGTCCAACCAAGTGTTTTAACAACAGATAAAAATTTCGGTGGTTTTCGAATAACCTATATATATTATTTTATATACAAAAAGGATTTTATGTTATGCTTGCATGGTTTTCTTCGTGGAGGGGGAAAATGTAAGATTTACACGGAAAACGATTTCTAAATGATTATATTTGTCCACTCACAACTTTCGTGTTTTAAATCCCCTCCAGGCTGTTGAGTTGACGTGGGCATAATCCAGAGGTGGATGCATTAGAAATGCAGCTACGCATTTTACCTAGATTTTCGAGTAGGATATTTAATTCTGTAATTATTTATCCTACTTAGATGCTCTGATAAAACTTTTGGACTGATTGTAATTTTCGATTACATCGTTGGATGGTTGATGTTTGTTGGAATTTAGAATGCTATATGATCTCTTGCCTGACAGGTGGAAGACGGTTAACCAGTTCTTATGGGAGATTCTGCCGAAGTTTCGGCAGAATTCTCATGGTTACTTGTAAGGACTTAAGGGTGTTTTGGGAATTTCTTTAGGTTATCAGACGGGACCAGTGTTCTTTCAGAATTTCGAGGGGAAATTCGGGAAGGGTCCTGTCAAAATTCATTCTTAAAAAATAAGTTACTAAAAGCGTTTTACACCTGTTATTTATCTTAAAAGTAAAAAATTATTTTACAAAACGCTACCAAACAGATCCTAAATTTCTATATTCATGAATCCAAATAAAGAAATAACAGCCGTAGAATTTGAAAGGTTGACTTTTTGTCAAATTTATGCGAGTTCTTACTTGGCAACATACAAATATAATACAATTTAAATACAAAATTTAGAACAAACTACATAAAATCCACCAAATTATAAAGGTCATTACAAGTTCATACCTAAATTATGAAAAAATTCATCTAGGTATCCAAATTATATGATCTTCAACAAATCGCTATCTCCGTTACGTTTTTCATCTAATAAGCCGTTAAAAGGACACGTGGCAAAGTAATTGTTCTAGTCAATTAGTGAAGTGGCAAAAAATTAAAGGGCATTTTCGGCATTACAAAATGCTGAGTCAAACCGAAACCCTAAATCCCAAATTGAAACCACTCCCACCCACCCAACCGCGAAACCCACCCACCCAGTCGCGAAACCCACCACCCTCTCCCTCACTTTAAACCCAGAAATCATGAATTTTAATTTAAAACCAAGAATTGAATTTTTTTCATTTCAATCAAACCATACTTTGAATCAAAAATTGCAATCCATCATTAAAACCAATAAAACCCTTTCCAAAATCAATCGTATAAAATTCCACATCAACCCATAAAAAAAACCAACATCAATCTCATGGATTAACCAACACCACCCCCTAATCGTCGTTCTCGATCGGTCACCATCTTAGACCAAATCAGCCTTCTCCATTAAGGAGATACACAATTTTGCTCTCAAAATTATTTACTCGAAGATTGACAGCTAATCGAGGGAATTCGAAAATATTCGCAAATGGGTTTTGTATTGGCCACCAATCCCTCCAAACCCAATGCAAATATTCCTCCAAACCCAATGCAAATATTAAGTTCAAGAGCTTAAGAAGGAGAAAGAGCAAGAAGATGCTTCAAAGAGTTGGATGAGAGAGAAACAGAGGTCATGTGAGTGCCGGCCACAGTTGAATCGGGAAGCATCCGGCGGTCGCGGAATTGCCAGAGGCATACACCACCATCAGATCTTGTTGAGAAGAAGAACAAGGAAGCTATCGGCCCAATTTGACCTCAAGGAAGACACCGACAATTCTCGCCGCCAACCTCCTCCCATTGCTTGATAACCTTCCTTAACTTTCTTTTCCCTTCCAAATATTGAATTAAGACGCTGGATTTGGCAGGGGTGTTCGTGAATTGGAGTTTTCGTGGATGGATCATGATGTTAATGCAAGTTTTAGTTCATGGGCAGATTTTCTGGGTTTTTTGCTTATGAAATTGATAGGTGTGGGTTAGAGAGAGAGGGAGATGGAGATGGAGATGGAGATAGAGAGGAAGGGAGAGAAGATAAGAAGAAGAGGCCGAAGAGGGTTCAAGGTTTGGAAGAAGAGGGATTTTAGGGTTTTATTAAGGATTTTGATTAATTCAAAATTTATGACGAAAAAGTCCTTCTAATTTTTAGCCACATCACGAGTTAATTGGATTAATTACTTATCACATGTCATTTTAACGATTTATTGGATAGAAAACACAACAGAATTAGTGATTTGTTAATGACAATATAATTTTGATACTTAAATTAAATTTTTTATAATTTAAATAAAAATTTAAAATAATTGCTATAATTTAGAAGATTTGATGTATTTTGTCTTAGGATGAATATCAATATGGAAATTGTAGATAATACTATCACTATGGACCTAAAAACTTGTGAACGAGTTCAAACAAAGAAATTTGTGCACGAGTTTTCTTTCTCTTATATAAACATATCCTAAAAAGATCAGAGGCGGCTAGGCCTAACCCTAACATGTCTAAAAGGGAAATAAGAATGATCCTTGGCCCTTCCCTAACGAGGTGCATGTGTGTGTTTGTTATTATTTAAAACTGACCCAATACTAATAATTGCAATAATAAATGATAATTTAATGAGAACAAACAAGTAACGATCATGAGCCAAATAGAGATTGTGCAGTTTGGGTCCAACTTGGAGACTGCTGGATCTGATTCAGAGATTACCCAATAATATCCCAAATCCCCAATTGGCCATCGGCCTCGGCAAATTGCGATTTGGGTCGTCTTCTTGTGTTGTTTTCATTGCCTGTCGACAGTAAAGGAAAAACAGAGAATATGGTATATTAGCGCTGGTGCTTTTAGTAACCCTCCTTCCTCTGTATATATAATAAGAGCGAGGCCCATCTGAGAAATCGACCCACCATTGTTCTTGTTTGATCCTATCTCTTGAAAATTGAAGCAGACGATTCATCTTCTTCCAATCTAAGATTTTCGAATTGAGGTTGGGAGTGGCGAGAGTGAGCATATGTGACATGATAAATGTCATGAGCTGGTTTGAGAAGCTGCGAGTTTCTTCATCTTCTTCCAATCTCAGCCGCATCATTGCCGGCCTTCTCATCTTCATTCTCTACAATTCTTTCCAATTGGTCTCCAAGATTCCTATACACCATTCTCTTTCAAAATAAATTCAAACCAAATTCTTTCGCTATTCCATTTCATTTCATTGATTCATTCAATTTCCATTTCATGCACATCCCAATGGACCCAAAAGATTCGTTCTCTTCTGATTTCTTTGATGGTATGTTTGGTGTATTCTCCACTAATCTCTTTCTGTCTTAATTCAAATTTGCTTTTCACATTTTGGGTTGTTGTTATTTTTGACAAGTTTGTTCCTTCTAGTCTGAAAATTTTATATTTTTGTGGGATAGGCTCTTTTTCGTCTCACAATGGGAGGCAACACAATGCATGTCCTTCTGTTATTGTTGTTGGTGGTGGTATATCAGGAATTGCAGCTGCACGTATTCTCCAAGATGCATCTTTTAAGGTGAGTGAATTTCAAGAATTAATAAAAGATATGTCTGAATCTGCGAAAAATTGCATTTTGTTTGATTTGAATAATGGCTTAGCTTTATTGTCATCAATTTTTCAGGTGACTTTGCTTGAATCACGAGACAGACTTGGCGGCCGGATTCATACAGACTACTCATTTGGTTGTCCAGTAGATATGGGAGCATCATGGTAACTTCATTCTCTTAAATATTGGGGAGTTAAAGAC
The DNA here is from genome assembly GCA_037349345.1 of Oemleria cerasiformis. Classification (NCBI taxonomy): domain Eukaryota; kingdom Viridiplantae; phylum Streptophyta; class Magnoliopsida; order Rosales; family Rosaceae; genus Oemleria; species Oemleria cerasiformis. Next base: position 8,323,409 of record JAZGTL010000003.1, on the reverse strand, counting down.
CCTTTTATTCTTACAATTTTTAATCTGCTTGTTACCACATTTATTGGGTGTATATAGTTGTTTATGCCAATGAACAAATTGGTCATAGGTAGTGCTTTGGTTCCTGTGGCACTAATTATGTTTTATTTTGGATTTGTATGCTCTATCTTCTTTATTTTCAATTCTCTATGCTTGATTAAGATTGTCCACTTTTGCAAGGCAGAGAATTCTGTAAACATGAAAATACTGAAGAAAAACACTTTTCACTTAGTTTGGATTCTCCATAGGTGTTCGTACCCTTGATGGGTTTAGGCTTTTGTTACCGTCGGAATTTCCTTCCTCATCATGCCTGTGTTTCTCGTAGTAGTTCTTTTGTCCTTACATATTTTTTTCGGTTCATTGTACTAATATAACCTAGAATTGGTCATTACCTCAAGCCATGATATTTTTTTTTTTGAGCTTATAAGCGCCTTTCCTGCTCTAGCAGCATAAGATTAAAGTATGTAAAAAATTCAGAGTTGTTTGCTGAGCCACCTATTGGATAGGATTCTATGGTGTGTTCACCAGAATGAATCCATTGTTTTTCATAGTTTATAGAATTTTCCATGCAAATGCATGCACAAATCTGTATTCACGTACAAACAATCACAAAAGCAAGAAATAAATAAATTTTTAGTTTTGTTACAGAAAAGAATATTGCATTGATGATAGCTGGGGTCTTGTTTAGTTAGCAGGTTATATATTTCTGCTCTGGTCCTCACTAGATGTCATTTGTTGGAAGTTGGAGACACTATAACTTAATAAATGAAAAAAAAAATCTGGCAGCATGGAATTCATTTACCTGCATCCCTCTCTCTCCATCACCCTGAACTGTGCATCTTGTTTATAAATAGGCTGTTGGAGTACCTAGGAAAGATTCCCTTAATGCTAACAGAAATTCGTTTTTAAGTTATAATTGAAGGTTTTAAAGACCCAGTCAATTGTAGTTGTGCATTGGATTTAAAGAACTGAAGAAAAATCAACTTAGATTGAGTGCTTATTAACCACTGGTCTAATTCTGTTTTTAATTTTATTTCAGGCTACATGGTGTTTGCAATGAGAATCCCTTGGCTCCATTGATACGCCGTCTTGGACTTACTTTATACCGTACAAGTGGTGACGACTCGGTGTTGTATGACCATGATTTGGAAAGGTAATTATATCGTTGTTTATTTACTGTACTAAATTCACTTGAGATAAATGTGCTGAGCACAATTTCTTAGATGTAAAACTTAAAAGTGTGTTTTTCTTTTCGGTTAACCAGTTAATTATGTAATTGATAATATATATATATAGATACATATATTTTGGAATTTTAAACCCTTGGGACAATTCCATTTAATGTCATTAGAAGGGAGATTGGTACGTTGACTACCTCCACATAAGCTCTTGAAGTCGTTTTTTCATTTTTTATGTCAATGTAAAATGTTTTGTAAATAAATTGAATCTATACCTTACCTTTTTTTATACTTCAAACTTTTATCTTCCAGCAGATGGAGCAATGGATTTTCATTTATGATCACAGTTTCTTGTTTATTCAGTGAACTATTGTCTTCAATATCTGGATTTCCTTTCAGCTATGCCCTTTTTGATATGGATGGCCGCCAAGTTCCTCAAAAAATGGTCATTGAAGTTGGCGATACATTCAAGAAAATTCTTCAAGAGGTAGAATCTTTAAATTAACTACATTCTGATTGTTTTTTTTTGGGGGATAATTATGAATCGGTTGCTACTGATATCTGCAAATTACTTATTTTTTTTTTTATGCATCTCTAGACTGGGAAAGTAAGGAATGAGCATACCGATGACATGTCTGTCCTAGATGGAATTTCTATTGTGATGGATAGGCATCCTGAATTAAGGTATTGGAAACAAAGTAATTTGGTTGCACTATTCTTGGTTGTTTGATCTGTTAGTCTTACTTATTTAACTAACACCATCTATAGACAAGAAGGACTTGCTCAGGAAGTTTTACAGTGGTACATATGTCGAATGGAAGCATGGTTTGCTGCAGATGCAGATGTGATATCACTAAAAAACTGGGATCAGGTTAGTTATATATCTAATCTTTTGTAATTACTCTTTGTGGGCTAGCCTCCTCTGATTCCTATATATTATCGATATGGTTATAAAGTGCAGTTTTAGTAGAACCTTGGGAAAGCGTTCTATAATGGTATTTTTGGATGAGAAACTTCAAAGTACCAAGGAATTTAGGGTATATTACTAAGAAATGAGCTACAAAAAATCAAATAGAGGGATTTATAACTAGTTGAGCAACTACGAAGGGAACACATGTTCCACATGACCATAACAAAACCACTAAACAAGGGATTTCCAAAATAACACCTATCAAGGTGTTATCATAGGTGTTACATACAAATGCCTCTAAATGCATTGCATCTAGGTGTTCAGTTCCTCATTTTTAACTTAGCCAAAATCCCTTGGTACTTTGAAGTTCCTCAGCCAAACATGGCCTAAGGGGAATGATCACCCCTCACCTAGCCAGTCATCTTTTGGAAATTATACTCAATATTTTTATGTTGTTATCAGCTCTTATATTCCCTACCATTCAGGATAAGAACATGGTTTCCAAGAGCCTATTCTTGATCTTCTTAGATTGATTTCCTTGGTAATTGAATCTCTATAACAATTCACTTGTTACCAACTTGGCATAGGGTGGCTTTGCCCCAGAATTACCTAAATAGTTCAATGAATCCAACTAAAATGAAAACTTTTTTTGTACAGTTTTTTCTTTTCTTTTCTTTGTTTGAATCTTACAAAACCAGGGTGCGGTGGGAATGTTCAAATAATAAACGGTATATACCCAGGAAGCTGAACTAGTTCCATCGTTAGCAAAGTGCCTCAAATATGGGAGAGGATCCTACACAAATAATCAATTGAAAATTTTGAGTTGATCTTCAGAAATATCAACCCTTTCAACACACCGAAGTCATTAAACTGCAATGAAAATTTGGTTGCTTCTTTATACTTCATTTTGGAAATTGATTATCTGTTTTGTTCTCCGAAAACTTCTGGATTTTGATGTCAAACTATGATACCTTTTGGTATTTCCATTCACATTGAGAAACATGTATTTGATTGCAATTTATAAATCCTGTATTGGTCTGGTTTGGATGGTTTGAACATTTTTACCAAGGAGTCCCTACCAAAATCTCTCCTGGCCTATTCAGTCTTTTACTGTCAACATTATCTTCTGGTGTGTTGTGTGTTTGATGGATCTATAGTTGTGTGTCTTTGGCTCATTAAGAAGATAAAGATTCTTTTGGATGTTATCTTGATATAGAGTTGTACTTCTGTTGGAACTTTTCTGTTTGGGCCAGGTAAATACTGGTGGGATGCATTTTTTTTTTCTAGCTACCATTGACTTATCTATTAGCGAAAGCTTACTCAGTTGAGGATACTTATTGTTGGGCAGGAGCATGTTCTTTCTGGTGGTCATGGGCTTATGGTGCAAGGCTATGACCCAATAATAAAGGCTCTTGCAAAGGATATTAATGTACGGCTGAATCACAGGTATGTGTGAGTGTGCCATAATTGACAAATGCGCTCACTCAGCTGGTGTGGATTTATTGTGAGTTATGCAAATAAAAATTGACATATTCCGTTGCGGTAGAGATATGTGTGACTTTTGATAAGGTTAAATCTATTTTAAATTGGAACTTACATTTTTTTGCTATGAATTTCCTAGTTATGTTTCTTAATTCCTAGACCTTCCTGCCACCTTTTGTTCTCAAATTCTAAAATTAGTTTCTTCAGTCCTTGACTAGCTTTGCATAGATTTGGGTAGTAATAGTGAATATGTTTGTATGCATGCATATTCTTATGTATGTGTGTAATAATGTGGGGTAAGCTTACTGAGTATTCATATTAGATTTTGATTTTTCAATTACTGAGTGATAACTAGAATGATGGCACCTTGCTGGTAGACCCATAAAAAAAAACCTTCACTCTCTAATAATAGAGTATTATTTCCCAACATGCACTATATATATAATATTATATAACAATCCGTGTATGCTAGGATACGAAAGAAGAAAATGGATTTCAAATGACATTGTCCATATACTTATTTCAATTCCCTTTCAAAAGACTACATCAGTTATTTCAAATACTTTCAATCTAGTGTTTTCTAGTTTTTGTCTTGTGAAATTCAAAACCTTTCTTTCAGAACTCTCCATCCAAATGAGGCCTTAAGGTAGGGGATGTGATTTGGTTCTCGCTTTAAACTATTTACTCTTTCAAGAGATATTTGAGATTAGATTGCACTATACATTTTGAGCTTACATATTTCTTCACACTACATAATTTTAAATTTTATCTTCTCTAATTTGACAATGCTTTTATTGTTGCAACCCTTGGTTATTAAAGACATTCATTCAGCTTTGTACTGCGTAGTCAGTATTCCCATTCATTTCGTGAACTATCCTTTTTGAGGTTCATGGGTGCAATTCCTATAAAAGAATATCCTTTTGGGATTCATAAAAGCAACTTAAGAAGTACACACATTTTGAAGGAAGAAGAAATTTTAATTTTTTTATTCTATTCTTGATGAGCAGGGTTACAAAGATACTAAATGGACATAACAAGGTGATGGTGACAATTGAAGACGGAAGAAACTTCATGGCTGACGCTGCTATAATAACAGTACCCCACGGGATTCTTAAAGCCAAGTTGATTGAGTTTGAACCAAAGTTGCCTGAGTGGAAGATTGCTGCAATTTCTGATCTGGGGGTGGGCAACGAAAACAAAGTTGCCTTACGATTTGAAAAAGTTTTCTGGCCAAATGTAGAGCTCTTAGGCGTCGTTGCACCAACTTCTTATGCATGTGGTTATTTTCTCAATCTTCACAAGACCACAGGGCATCCGGTGCTCGTCTATATGGCTGCTGGAAGGTTCGCATTTGGCCTTGAAGAACTAACTGATGATGCTGCTGTTAATTTTGTGATGGTGCAGCTTAAGAAGATGTTACCTGATGCAACTCAGCCAGTAAGTTCATTATTTTCGTATTCTCAGTTTCGGTCAATCTCTTTGCTTTCTCAACCTTGAACCATCAACTCCATGTCAATACTAAATGTTCTTTCTGTAACAGATTCAATATCTTGTATCCCGTTGGGGAACGGACCTGAATTCTCTTGGATGTTACTCGTTGGATTTGGTTGGGAAGCCTGGAGATATATATGACAGACTTCGTGCACCGTTGGGGAATCTCTTTTTTGGAGGGGAAGCTGTAAGTATGGACCACCAAGGATCTGTTCATGGAGCTTACTCTGCAGGAGTTATGGCTGCTGAGAACTGCCAAGAGCATCTCATAAAGAAACTTGGTAGGTTGGAAGAACTGCAGCATGTGGATCAAGTCCTTGAAGCAACAGTTCCCCTGCAAATCTCAAGGATGTGAACCATTTTTCATACAACAATAAAGTAGAAAAGGGTTTACAATCCTAAGATTAAGTTGGCCTAATTTTCTCTTTGGGATTAATCAAGGAACCCTTTTGTCATTCATAATTGTTTAAAATGTTTAAATTTCATAACAAATTGTTGAACATTTTTATTTGTTCATAAAGAACAGAAGGAGAAAATTGATGCAGAATTAGATCATGGGTTTTATGACACTAACCCCATTTTCTATTAGTTCGGTTTTACCATAGTAAGGTTGATGTGAACTATAACAAATAAAATAAGATTGAGATTTCCAAGTTAAATTTTCTCAATTTTTTTTCCTTCAAAATTTGGAGTTTGGATCTTGGAATTATGAGTTTTATTTGAACTCTAGTGTTTGAAATTGTGAATTGAAGAATAAATTTTGAATTCTTTCAATTTGTTTGGTTTTTCAATAGTAAGGTTGATGTGAGCTCTCACAATATAAGATTGGGTTTCGAAGTCCAATTTTCTCTTCTTAAAAATTTCGAGTTTTGATTTTGGAGTTATATGTTTTGTATCAACGGTAGCAATTGATATTACGGGTTGGAGAAAGAATTTGAATTTTTCCATTTTGAGTTTAATTTTTCTATGGTAAGGATGATGTCAGCTCTCACAACATGAGATTAGGGTTTCGAAGTTCAATTTTTTTTTCTACAAAATGTTGAAGTTTGAATTGAGAATTATAATGTTCATATGAACTCTAGCTTTTGATATTACGGATTGGACAAAATAATTTTAAATTTTCTCTGTTTTGTGTTTGGTTTTTCTATGGTAAGGTTGAAGTGAACACTCACAATATGAGATTGGGGGTTTTGAAGTTCATTTTTTTCTTTCAAAATTTCGAGTTTGGATTTTGGAGTTATAAGGTTCATAAGAACACTATTGTTTGATATTATGTGTTAGAGAAAGAATTTTGAATATTCTTTTATCTGATTTTCATTTTTCTACATTAAGATTGATTTGAACTCTCACAATTTGAGAATAAAGGTTCGAAATTCAATTTGTTTCTTCAAAATTCTGAGTTTTAATTGGTTTTGGAATTATAAGGTTTAAAGGAACTCTAGCATTTGCCATTATGTCCATATACTTTGAGTGCTTGCCGGTGGAAGGCTTGGATGCTTCCTAATGGAAAGCTTAGAGCGCTTCTCGGAGGAAGGTTTAGAGTGCTTCTTGGAGAGAGGCTTAGTTCCTTACCGGAGGAAGGCTTTGAGTGCTTCCTAGAGAAAAGCTTAGTTGCTTCTCAGAGAAGGCTTTGAGTCTCCAATGCTATGCTATCTAAGTAAAATCTCAAGTTGCTTGATAATTTTTTTGAAGACAATAATACGTACAATGGAGACAACAGTGGCACGGGGCCTTATTCGGCGAAGATGGTATTGATGCGGATCACCTTCGAAGCAGGCTCCTTAGGGCTATCGTTGTTGAGATGCTTTGTAACTTCTTATGTGAGGTAATCGGTGGTAATTCGATTAAATAATATACATAGCGAGTAAATATATTATCTAATTTGTGGACGTTTGAACGTTATCAATGTAATTACCAGGGGTAATTTGAACATTGTACAAATTATGTGCCACATAGCAGCTCCTTAATTTTTGAGTAATTTTTTGTTCTACGAGGATTACATTATACATATTGGATATTGACATCACTCTTTATGAGAATTGAACACGAAATTCTTTATATAACGAGTGAAAAAAATATCACTAAATTGTACTTAGTATTAAATGAGATGAAAATCCTTTTCAAAATGATCTTGTTTAGGCCATAGGATTTAGCATTTATCTTTTGGTTTTTCAAGACTAAAACCTAACCCTCTCAATTCTCAAGGTCAAAACACACCACACCTGATGCGACATGAAAGTACTTTTCTAGATGATCTTGTTTAGGCCATGGCAATATTTAGCATTTATCTTGGGGACTTAAGGCTAAAGCCTAACCCTATGAGTTCCCAAAGTCAAAACACACCACACTCTATCACTCTATGCTAATAAGTACAATAAAAATCATTCCAAACCTTGAGAGAGCACTCAACCTTGGTCGATCAGTACATATAACTTTCACAACATTTTTACTTTAATCAATATAATGATTTTTCTTTTTTTTTTAAATTTTAAAATATATGAGGCTTTGGTTGACGTTATTAATTTTTTATTTTTTTATTTATTTTAAACAGAAGCCTCTACAAAGTAAAGGAAAATGATATCATCCAGATCCTATAAATAAAATACACTTATTGCCAGCCACACTCCACATTCATTTTAATTTTGAATTCAGTCTTCACGTTTTAAACGTGCATGGCATTCTATAACGACATTAACACTGGTAATGTACGTGGTGATGTCAATAATTATATTTATTTTTGTATGAAAAAAAATAATAACGTTATGCAGGCTTTATCGAGGGTTCTTGGAATAGAAAAATATGCTTTGATTCCTAAAAATGACTCCAATCTAGGATTATTTTTGTTTTGTCAAATATTATTTGTTGTTTTTTATTTAAACATGATATGTATTTCAGATCTTAAATTTAGACAACTAATCATTTTAATGCCCTATTAAAGAAAACCACATTATTACGAAGCGCGGCTTCATTCCTTTATTTTCACAAAATAGAAAAAAAAAACGTGCTTATTTCAATGAACAAAGTCTTTTATATAATGTATTGTTTAAAGTTAAATGGTTAACCATCTTTAATTTTGCTTGTTTTAACTTCAAATTGACTTACTTTTTACTTTGTTTGACTCTATTATAGGATATTCTTAATCGGAGACTCAAAATTAAATTAGTTTTTCAGTAACTTTATAGTTTAGTGGCATTTTTACTCTCGTTAGTCAAAATATCAGTTACAATTTTTATGAATAGCGAGAATATATATATATGTTTTCATACAATTTTTATGAATGACGAGAATAAAAGAATAAATTTGAACTTCGTAATGTGACTTTTTTTTAATAGAGCATTAAATGATTAGTTGCCTAATTTTAAGATTCGATATACACATTATGTTTAAATAAAAAATAAAAAATAATATGTGACAAAACAAAAATAAACCTCCATAGGAGTAATTTCTAGGAATCAAAGTAATATTTTTCTATTCCAAAAAACGTGGATCTACATAATGTTATTAACTTTTCATACAAAAATAAATATTATTATTTTCATGCAAAAATAAATATTATTATTTTCATGCAAAAATAAATATTATTATTTTCATGCAAAAATAAATATTATTATTTTCATGCAAAAATAAATATTAATATTTTCATACAAAAATAAATATTATTATTTTCATACAAAAATAAATATTATTATTTTCATAGTGCAGAAACGTGGAAGGTGGAAAAATGGTTGCACAGTAGCATGATATGATAATATATATTAATATGCTGATTGAGAATATATATATATATATATATATATATATATTCTCATACCAATCCTAAACGGATATACATCTGAATTTTTAATAAATTTTAATAGATTTCACGGTTACTTTAATTTGCCTTAGAAACAAAGAACAAACCCTAAAACGTAAGAGAAAGACACATTGATGCCTTTACCAATTGTCCACACCGCATCCTAAAAATTTCAATGAATTTCTATAAAAATAAAAAAAAAACTTCACCAGAACTTGTTTCCGTGGTTCACCTCAACCCAACCTCCTCCAGTACCTAGAGCCACATCCTACCTTTCATCTTCGTCAAAGCCCACCTCCACTGAACCTCCTTCAGTACCAATTGCCCTCATTCGGTCATCCCCACCTTTCATCTTCATCAAAATTCACCTCCACCATATCTCCTCTAGTACCTAGATTCACATGATCCCCACCCTTCAAACCCAGACCCCCACCCTCGATCACCTTAGTTTCATCTTCATCAAAATGCATTGAAATTGTTAGAATCGGAGGCCCTTAAAATGGTTATTAAAATAGTTTTTTTTTTTTTTTTTACAGGACAAGTAAAAATAGAATTGGGTTCTTTTCAAAAAACGACAAAAATAGAATTGGTTTATATTTGGTAATGACCATTAAATAAAACACCAAGAAATATGTAGGAATCCATACAAATTTTAAAATATATGACATTCACATATTTAGGTAGGAACAGGAAACGCGATCACATTCACATGGAGCATTAATAAAAGTGTTAACAAAAAACAAACGTTATAATGATTTCCTTAGCATTCATACTCATCCCATGTTAGTTGAGAAAATTAACCATTAATTAACCACCGAGGGTGGTCCAAGTGGTAAGGACATAAGTTTGGGATGTTTTAAGTTTAGGGTTCGATTCCTCTTAGCCTATTTATGTGTGCTTGGCCTCTAAAAGTGTAGAGGAGTTGGTTTGAAAAGAGGCTTGGAACATGTAACTGTAAACGCAAGTATAGTAAGTTATTCGATCTCTCGGATGCTTCACGAGCTCCTAATTCATCAATCCCCTATTCTCTAGTGAGACCAAGACACATGGCGAGACTTTCATATTTGAGGCGCATCCAATGAATAAAAAGCATATACCTTAATTAGTTAAAAAAAGAAGAAATGAATCGTTAATATTCATAGGTTTCTTTCCATACACGTCACACAAGAAAAGAGTATAAAAATGCCGAATGTAAACGCATGTTAAGCAAGCTTCCTACTTTAATGAAAGCATATAATTAAACCTAATCTAGGAATTGATCATATAGTTCAACAATTTAAGCGTAAAACAGCTGGTAATTTTAAGAATAAATTATATGAAACGTACCAATCAAAAATTTTATCTAATGGGAGAAAAGTAACTGGCCTTTATCCACGACATGTCCTTTATCTATATCATGAACAAGTAGCCAGTCCACGGCCTTTATCTACGACATGGATGCCCTAAAATTTGATAAAATGTATGCTAGTTTTAAATTTATAAAAGTTGGAAGGTAGAAGATGTAACAGTTATGAAATTAACGTGCATTTCTTACTTTAACATTGTGTAAAATTAGTGAATTATCCAATCCAAAATACTAACACACCATCTTAGAGAATTTTCGCCTCGTAGTGGTCTTAGTTTGTCTCTTTATTTTTGCAGTGTCTTAATTTGCTAGAAAAAAAAATAAAAAGAGCTAGTCGATCTTGTGATGTACGTTGGCTACTAGGGTAATGGTATTTGTTTGACAAATTTTTGTTTTATGTATTTTTGTAAATTTAGTTTTCGCCGTAAAAAGCGAGTGATATTTCTTTTTTTGGGACCATCAAATAAAATGTTTAACATACTTGTTTTGGTTAAAAAAAAATACCATATTAAGCACCATATATTATGTCTAGCTTGGAAGCCATTGGTCACTAAAATGTTGGTGGAATGCAATATCTCTTTTCTCCTTTTTAAATTGTGGGAGTGGAGTGTGGAGGTTGCCACCATGACAGTGATCGATGAAAGTGACGACCGATCGAGATGAATATAAGGTCTGGCCTAAAAGAGCAAAGATATTTCAATTAAGTTAGGGAAAAAAGTTCATGATTTCTTCTGGAAACTAGATAAGTTGTTTTTGTTATTGTTTAATAAGCTAGATAAGTTCATCATTACTTATATTATTGCCAAATTGGTGGTGAGCAAGCAAACAATGAACTCATTCTTGCATGATGAAAGAGTAAAGATCAGTTGATGATCGAGTAGAGACTAGTAGCGCACTCTCTTTCTTTTATTTATTAAGATTTTATACTTTAAACAGTCCTTTAATTATAGTTCTTAAATTTAATTATTAATTATGTGTTTTAATTCTCAATCTCTACCAGATAGATGTGCCAAATCTTCTTTATCGGTCAGTGAATCGGAAATATATAACGATTTTACATCTAATATTTGAGTGATTAAATGATCAATTTTGGTTTTCAAAAAAAAATTAAGGAAACAAAAAAACACCAAAAAGAAAACACCTCCCCACACCCATCAAGTTAACACCTAAATTATATATAATTTAAGAGAGGCAAGTTGATCATTTATAGGAAGATGCACACAGTGGTGTGGGACATGTTCTTCACCTAGTTTTTATATTTTAAAATTTTCATTCTATTAAACTTTTCTTCTTTGCAAAATTACATAATTTTCTTCTTACATAATTCAAATAGAGGGTACTTGGCCAAAATAACATTAATTTTGTTCTTCCTATTTTATCCGAAACTGATCGATCTAGGCATGAGCAGGTTTTTTTTTGGGAGCAGGTTTTTCTTACATCAATTTTATTTATTAATTAGAAGTATTTCACAGTATTCATTCACGTAACGAAAGAAATTACGAATCTCATAGTTTGATATCGTTAATCTATATATAAAGCCAGAACTATATGCCTCCTTCTTTTCTTAGTTAAATTTTTAAGAACACAAATATATATACCCTTTGTTAGTAAAATTTTAAAAGGAAAATAATTTAATGATTAAGGAAGAAATAGTAAAATAATTAGCAGATTTTAAATTGAAAATCAAATCAAAATTAAGAACAAATGTAATAGAAAAGAAGGGGTAGTTTACTCCATTCTTATTTTTTTTTTCTTTACATTTATAGATTTATTTTTATTTTCTATTTTCAAAACAAAAATAAATAAAGTTAATTTGGCACACTCATAAGCAGGTGCCAAGAGGCTAATTTATATATACAGTACTTAAATCCCTATAAATTAATAGTTTTGGTATCAAGAAATTCTATTAATTTAGCGAGATATTAATTAATGGAAATGATCAAGATGATAGTTGTACTATCAAACTTGTTTTGAGAAAAGAAGCTTTCAAAATGATGATAAATTGAATAATCTTTTACTGCAATATGAAAAAATCACACAAGAACTTCTTATCGTGTTAACAAAAGTTAGAGATCGATGTTCTAAGGTACCATCAATTTCAAGAAGAAACAAACAATGATTGAGTCTTATTTTAGAAAGGCCTAAGAGTTGAATCATAAACACTATATATTAAGAAATTTTTAATTTATTTATTACATGAGACCTATGCAAATTTTTTATAATGAATTATCTTATAAATTTAGCGAATTATTAATTTAGCTCGTTAACCCAAGTCGGGCCAGCCAAAAATATTATTTAGTCAAAATTATTAATTTATCGACTATTAAATTATCAAGATTCTATAATATAAAGAGAAAACACGAAAAAAAGAAAGCCTTTTTATTAATAAAAAAAAAAATCCTTAACCTAATCAAGCATGGGTTTTTTTTTTTGAGGACATATTTGTTTACTAACTAACTTTTGCTTTTCAATGAATATTATTGAACTTTTACTTCTCCCCATGTTTATGAATTATGTTTATCATTTGTCTCGAATATGATACACATACGTACATGCATTATTATATATAATTGAATAGCGCGGTTGAAACTTGAAAATCCTCAAATAAAAATTTATAACTTTAAACATATACATGTGTCAAAATGTAATTTGTCCATGAGTCTTTGCATATATGGAGGAAGCTAGATTTCCTATATATAGTAGTTGATTCGAGAAATCCCACATCGACAATGTAAATCCTTAAATCAAACTTTCTTAAATCCAAATCCTTCACTGTCTTTTTTTTTAGGCAAGACAAATTACATTTTTGACAGATGTATAATGTATTTTTGACACATGTATAATGTAAATCCCAAATCCTTCAACGTCAATATATTTCTGACACATGTATAATGTATTTCTTTAACGCGTGGGACCAGTAAAATGTATGAGACCGTGTATAGGACCCATGTACGGCACATTCATGGGATGTTAGATCTATCTCCGGCCAATCTTTGTTTTTATTTAGTAGATATATAATTATTTATGTATAGAAAAATGTCATTAATTATAACGAGAAATAAAATAAGTTGTGATATAACTAAGCATGAAAATATTGTTTTTAATAGAAATATTGACAGTCAAATTTATAGAAAAGTTGACGGATATTTTAATATTGATATCGTTCACGCTTAACAAAAAAATGTTAAAAATTTAGTCCAAAATTTGAAATTCTAAATGAAATTTTATGAAAAACTTAAGTACTCAAGAATACTTATATAAGACTAATACATATATCATGAAAATTGGGAGAAATTTTTTTATGCCGAGACTCTTAAATACGGAAATATCGTGGATATTTCTTCACCCCCTATTTTTATATCGAAACCCTAAAATACAGATATATCTACAAAAATATCTTGGATTGCATATATTTTCATCAATGGATATAACCTAAGAAGCATCAACTAGAAGGACTACACAGAGATTGTTGTTGATGGGGACTCTAAGTTAATCATTGATTCCATTTTGAAGAAATATGCTACTCCTAGGAAGCTCACCACAATCCTATCAGATATTGAAGATCCTATTTCTCAATTTTCCTTCATTTATTTCAAGCATATTTATTGTGAAACAAACTTCGTGGCGAATGCTTTAGCTGCTTTGGGACACACGAAGAATTCAGCACATGTTTGGATCTAATTCCTCTGATTTGACAATGTGAATCTTAGTTGCACAAGGAGCTTTCAACTTTAACTTTTATTTTCTTGTGTATCAAAAAAAAAATCAACTAGGAGGCAAAATAAGAAAAGAAAAAGAAATTAAAAAAAGAAGCTCATCATTTAAATTCATAAACTCACTGTACATAATTTTATTCTTCTTTTCCTTAATTATAATATCGCACTCAAATTATTAAAACAAAAATACTCATAATAAACAAAGACTCAAAGACGCGACAAAGCCATAATCTGCTGACCGTCGTACTGGGAATCAACGACGGGTTGTTTAGATTCCGATACCACAAAGCCCTTTGCCCGATCCCTGAGCTCGTTTTTTAGAACCTTGCCCGTCGGATTCCTCGGCAATTGCGGCATAAACACCACCTTTTTGGGCACCATAAAATGAGGCAAGTTTTTCCGACAATAAGCTAGGATGTCGGACTCGGCGATTTCGTCGGCGTTGCTCTTAAGAGCCACGAAAGCACATGGGCTCTCACCCCATCGAGGGTGAGGCATTGCCACAACTGCTGCCTCCAACACCTTTGGATGCCCATGTAACATACTCTCAACTTCCACGCTACTAATATTCTCTCCTCCCGAGATGATCACGTCTTTCGACCTGTCTTTGATCTCCAGGTAGCCGTCCGGGTGTACAACCCCGACGTCTCCCGTCCAGAACCATCCGTTCTTGAACGCCTTCGAGGTTTCCTCGCGATCCTTGAAGTACCCTTTCATGATGCTACTACCACGCAAAACAATCTCCCCCATGCTCTTCCCATCATGGGGGACACTCTCCATTGTGTCCTCGTTCTTGACGTCCACGTCATCTAGTGTCAATATGCTTATGCCTTGCCTTGCCTTGAGCTTTGACTGCTCCTCCTGCGGCAGCTTGTTCCACTTAGCCTGCCACTCGCACACCAGCGCGGGTCCTGTAGCTTCCGTCAGCCCATATGCGTGGGTCACCTTGAACCCCAGCGGCTCGATTTTTTCGAGCAGTGGGGCTGGCGGAGGGGCCCCACCAGTGAGGATGTGCACGGGCGCCTCGAGATCACAGCGCTCATGCGGTTTGGCCTCGAGGAGGATGTTGAAGATGATGGGGGCGCAGCACATGTGGGTCACCTTGTGGCGGTAGAGGTTGCGGTAGATGTCGTAGGCGGTGGTGTTGCGGAGGCAGACGTTGGTCCCACCACGTGCGGCTATGCCCCAGGTGAAGGTCCAGCCGTTGCAGTGGAACATTGGCAGTGTCCATAAATAGGCAGGCTCACTTCCCATTTCCCAACCAAGGACAAGGCTGAGGGTACTCAAATAAGCACCTCTATGGCTGTACACAACGCCTTTCGGCTCCGACGTCGTTCCGGAGGTATAATTCAACGCAACCGGGTCCCACTCGTCCGCTACTGCAACCGACGCGAACCTAGGATTGCCCTTTTTGATGAGCTGCTCGTACTCCAGCTGGCCGAGTCGAATGCCGGTGGGGGAGTCGATGTCGTCGATGACGATGACCAAAGGCATGGATGGCTCATGAGTAGTCCCCGAGACGAGGATCCTCAGGGCCTCACGCGCCAGGGGGACAAACTGGTAGTCCACGAAGAATATTTTGGCTCCCGAGTGGCGGAGAATGGAGGCGATGTTTTTTGCATCAAGGCGGGTGTTAATGGTGTTGAGCACCGCCCCGGCCATGGGCACGGCGAAATGCATTTCGTACATTGCTGGAATATTGGGGGCAAGCACTGAAACCTGAAATTCATTAACCGCCAAATTAATTAACTGTAACCTTATGTACTTTGAAATTTTTTACTATTCTAGGGTGATGAAATTAATTTTGTAATGAAATTAATTAAGATTAATAAATTTGGAATTTGGAAATGAAGGGCGATGACTTACAACGTCGTGCTTGTCGATGTTGAGGGATAGGAGGGAGGAAGCGAGGCGGCGGCAGCGGTTGTAGGTTTGGCCCCAAGTGAAGCGAGTACCTTCGTAGACGACGGAGGTACGGTTGGTGTAAAAGGCAGCAGCTCTCTTGAGAAAAGTTGTGGGGGTGAGAGCTGTATAATTGGCATCGCATTTAGGAAGCATGTTGATGGAATCAAAGGAGGCCATTATGGAGATGGATGGATTGATAATGGTTCAATTAATTTTTTGTATATTTAGCAGAGAGAGAGAGAGAGAGAGAGTGGTGGTGATGATTTGAAGATTTGAATTTGAGTGAGGGAGAGAGAGAGAAAGATGGGAGGAATTTATAGGGAAATTGTCCTGTTGTGAGGGTCCATGTGAGTCGCATTGTTTTAGGGTGGGTGAAGGTGGAGGGAGGGATCAGCGGTGGAAAATGATGGTGGATGCTGCGTTATGCTTGTGTGGAAGTTGCTATGATATTACAATTTTATTTTTATTTTTATTTTTTTGTTTTCATGACTATGATATTAGAATTGACTTGAATTTTGAATGCAAGAAAACTATTATTGACCCTCCCTATCTTTCTTTAAGTTCTAATTTTATTATTAAGTTCTAATGGGTTTTCACACACAACACACCACACACCACACACCACACACACACCGTAACACACCACCCCGGCCCTACTGGGCTGCTTGACTTCTCCACTACCATCTCTCTATCGTCTATACACACAGCGCAACCACAAAACTTAAACCACGTATATGTACGTCTCGCAGGATATGTTAATTGGTAATTTCGCCTTTGTTATTAATTTGTGATCGCAATTCAAATGTGAAATTAGAGTATGGATATAGAAAATATTTATGTTAATAAAAGTTTTATTCCAGACCACGGGAAAAATTCTCGACGAAGAAGTCAATTTTTTTCTAATAATAATATGACTACTATATATTTATTAGTCACCTTACTAATTAATACTCTTTTTTCGTAGAGTTTGCCCCCACATACAATTTATGTAGGATACTACTTGTATCACACTCTGCTGGTACCTTCTTGTACGACCTTTTCGATTTATCGAATTGTTTTTTATATGTATCATGATCGGAACCCCCCATTCTCTAAATCATCATTGCATGATCATCTCCATAAAAAAAATTTAATAAGATTGGGGGTCGTTTCGTCATTCGTATGTATCTAATAAATCAATGGTTTTTGTAACAATTAAGATTTAGTTTATACATATGAATGGCTAAATGATCTCCAATATATCTTTCGTTGATTTTTTATGTAAATGATTTTGAAATGATGATTTATGAGTTAAACAGTTTCTATTATGATATATGTGTAACGACAATTAGAAAATTTGAAAGAGTGGCATACGGACATATATATATTTATACTATCAGGATGCGATACAAATATTATTCATTTATGTAGGATCTATCCATCTACGTTAGAAAGGATTTAGTAATTTATGTCCAAATAGTAACACTTATGGTTTTTAAAAAGAGGAGGTATACCATTTTAATTAGTGACTAGGTACATACATACGGATAGGTAAGTTTCAAAGAAATTGAAAGGTGGTCCGATTTTAATTAAAAGGAGTGTCAATTTAAGGTGATTAATACAAGTGTATGAGAAATGATGCCACATTGCATTTGTGTATGCATGTCAATTAATAAATTGATCAGACTATTTATTGTGCTTGCATGTTCATGACTAATTGTACCTCGGTATACGTTGGTTGCATTTCAATTTTGATATAAAATTGTCCTCATCACCCCAGCATTACTAGCTAGCTAGCTAGCAATAACAATTTTTTTTTATTTTTTGCCAACCTAGCTACCAATAATATCAATAACTCATGTGAACCTTTTTATATAACTCTTGAGATACACATGGTTTCGCCAATGAGGTGGGATTTGGGAAATTAATTTTGGGATAATACTTTTAATTATCCCACTTGATTTGGTGGTATCTCTTTTCGTATGTCATAATCAAAATCGTTAATTTATGTTAAAAAATCAATCAAATTAGAGATCATTTAGCGCGTCATTCATATGCATAAACTAAATGAACGGTTCACCATAAAGATTTTAATTGTTACTAATACCGTTGATTAGTTTGATGCATATAAATGATTAAACGACCTCCAATATTGTTGAGTTGCTTGTGGAGATGATCTTGAAATGATGATTTAGGAGTTGAACGATTCCGATTATAATATATGTATAAGAATTAATCGATAAATCGAAAATGTGATATAAAGAGGTACACAAAAAGATAAAATGTAATTATTATCCTGAATTTTATGAGTTGAACCTGTACGTTTTTTTTTATATATAAAAATCGAAGTTGAAGTTTCTTTTGGTCTTAATTTGCGAATAGAAGAGGATATCTTTGATCATACAGAAAAGATATAGTTTGAGTGTAACATAGTATATAAATAAAAGTCTATAATTATAAAGATTGACTATATATATATATATATATATATATATATTTGTGTGTTGTTTAATATAAACTCATTCCCTGTAAGCTCCCACATGCCCTGGGACAAGCACATAACATGCTCATTATGTTCATTGTTTAATGCTAGCTTTGTCGGTTAATTATAAATTAATTCCAGTTGGCGAACTTAGATTCAAAGGCGTGAACAGCAAGAAAATGAGATATCTCGAAATTCTAATCTTTTTTTTGAAGAAGGAAAATAAAACTAAAACAAAGAGGAGCGCTTAGGACATCTATTATTATATTTGGTGAGAATTCTCTTAGTTTATTAATTGATATATAACAATAGGGAGGTTATATATACAGAGCCTAGAAATGTAATTATGGGCCTATAATCTTGCCGAATCACATAGTGGACTGAGACTAATTAGGAATGTACAGCTCATTGATACTCCCCCTCAAGTTGGAGCATGTATGTCGTCAATGCCCAATTTGCTCAGTGAGCTGTGAAATCCTCTGTCTGTGACTGCTTTAGTGAGGACATCTACAAGTTGATCTTCAGATTAACAAATGAATACTTAAATGGTTTGGTTATGATTATTAACCATTTAACCAATGCATAAACCATTTAATTACTATTTATCACATAATTATTTAACCATTTAAACATTTATTACATAACCATATAACATTTTTTAGTGATATTTATTTAACCATTTATATAGTATTTTTTAGTTAAAATTATTTGAAAAAACAAATTTGACAAAACTCTAAAAAAAAATAAAAAATAAAAGGGGTTCTTAGACCCGTGGGTGACCAGCGACGCCGACAGGTTGACCTGAATTTTTCGGCCATTTTCGGCCACTTCAGGCGGCGATCTTGGTAAGGATGTGTTCATCTCTTTGAGCTTAACAAATCTATGTCCTTAGATTTCTTATAACTTAGTCCATTTTTGTGGATCTAACTTGAAAAGTTTCGTAATTTCAGAGTGTTTTTCACATTTTTCGACCACCTTTGGCCCTTTTGGCCGTCAACCCAAATATTAAAGTTGTTCTACTCTTCAAGCTCTACGTGGTGATATAAACTTTTTTTTTATATCAGAGATGGTTGATTATCCCTTGCAATTTTACTTATTTTTATTATTTTTTGTTTTTTTATTATTTTGTTAAATATTAATTTAAGTTATTTTAGCCTTTTCAAAAAAATAAAAATAATAAAAATAGAAAATTAAAATTATTTCCACGGTGCATCGCGGTTAACCATATATTAATATTTATGGTTATAGTTAATAATCATTTAGCTAAATAGCCAATAGTTATAAATAACCGCGGTTATAATTCTAAATGGTTATGGCCAAAAAAATCGTGGTTAATAACCATTTAACCATTTGCCCATTCTTAGGAGCAACCATATAGGAAATTTTCAGTTTACAAAATAATCCAAAATTTCTAAATATTTCAAAATTTACCCTATTTTAATTATATACTTATAAAATCGGCCGTGTTTTTTTCTTCATATGAGAATACTTATATTTTAGACGAATTTCGTATCAGTATCGATTTTATGAAAGATGAGACTTAAACAAATTAGAATCTTAAACAAATTAGAATTTCGGTGCTTCATATATACAGCGCCATAGGCAATGTCAATAAATAAAAACCAAAAAACAATAGTAATACATCCAAAAAAATAAGAATAATACTTGCATCTCAACCCAGTGCATGATACCTCATTGTACCACGATTTCAATATATGGAATAATTCTTCTACATATATCATAATCGGAGTTGTTCAATTCCTAAGTAATCATTTCAATATCATCTCCACAAAAATTAAACAAAGTTTGAGATCCTTTAATCATTCATATGTTTCAAACAAATCAACGGTATTGATAATAATGAAGATTCTCATGGGGAACCGTTCATTTAATTTAGACATATGAATGGCCAAATGATCTCAAATTTGGTTAATTATTTGTATAAATGTAACAACCCGGAATTTCAATTATTGGATTTAAGTAAATTATTTATGTAAAATGACGATTTTACCCTTGGTTGGTAAAGGGCATGGAAGTCAAATTTTGTTTCGAGACACTTTTGGTGGTGTTTTGGATACCGTTGCATAGGTCTCGAACTCACGAGTTCGTAGACAGGCGGCACGCGGAAAACGGAGTTTGTGGACGAAAGTTATGGGTCTAGATGTGCAAGGGCATTTTGGTAATTTTGTTTTGGGAGAAGATATTTTAACCCAATCATTGTCTCATCTTCATTTCACTTTCATCTTCATCTCATTATCATTTCATTCGCATCTCTCTCTGAAACATACACAAACCATCGAACCCGTGTGCGACTTTCACACCGAAAACCCATAAATTCCAAGTTTGATTCAAGGCTCCAACTTCCAGTTTTGATCAACTAATCATATTCTACTCCTTCCCACGAACACAACCGTACCAACCATCGAAGGAGAGGACCACGGAGGAAGCCGAACCGAGGATAGGAAGTTTCGAACCTTCCGATCGATTTTTCGGCTAGCACAGGTACGTGTTTGTGGTTTTGAGGTCATATTTGGATTTTTGGGTTCGAGTAGATAGATTTAGACATAAAATTTGTGAAAAATGATTGAATTTTGAGGAAGTTAGGAAAGCTTGAAGTTTCGGCCGGAAATGGAGGATTCCGGCGGAAACCAGACGGCGGCGCCGGCAGCCGGTCGTCTTCTCCGACGAGTCACCGGTGACCGGTCGGGTCGAGTAAACCGGTCGGATCGGGTGACCGGTCGGGTCGAGTTAAACCGGTCGAGTCGAGTTGGACCGGGTCAGGCCGAGTTGGACCGGTCCAGGCGCGTGGGTACTGTAGCAGGCGCGTGACCGGCGCGTGAGGGTGCGTGGCGGCGCGTGGGCGAGTGTTCCGACCTTCCGTCGGCGCGTGGCGGCGCGTGGGGCCGAGTCTGAGGTCACGGTGACGCGTGACAAGTAGTTTTTGACTTTTCAGACTTGTTGGCGCAGGTTTTGAGTCGATCAGACGTCGTTTAGGGGTTGTTTTGGACGTTTTAAAGTTGCTGCGTTTTCTAGGCCAGCATAGTTAGACTCCCGGGGTTTAGGGGGTTTATATTTAAGGTTCTTAATATTAGCTGGTAATCCTGATTATTAATTTGGACAGGCGATACTGCTCCAGGAACTTCAGGGGAGCGTACAGTTCGGGATTGAGCTTGCTTGAACAGGTTTGTGAGTGGACTTTTGGTTTATAGACTATAATGCATGCATAAATGTATCTTTGATTTTAATCCTGTTATGTATGGGTGCAATGAATTTCTGGATTTTAGAAATGATGCTGGACACATGTTTTCCAATATTTCAGTGAAAGTGTGTTTTGAGAAATGGCCTGGTTTTTGTACTTGATTTTGATATCGTTTTGAAGTGGTAACTATTTGAGTATGTGATTTGGGTTGAGACCCGTAATTATGATTTTATTGATTTTGGCCATAAAATGATATTGAAAAGAATTTGGCTTAGGCCGAGAAACAAAGATTTCGAAGTATGGATTTGGTTCACTGGTTCCTGTCCCGATGGTTACTATTGCTCTGACCGGTGTTGAGGGGTCTTGCTCCGCTGGTTGTTGAGGGTTCGGACCTTGGTGTTGAGGGGCCTTGCTCCGCCGGGTTGCGAAGCTGTCTATGCATAGTACAGATAGTACAGATAGTACAGATAGTACAGAGAGTTGTACAGATTTTAACACATCTCAAGGGATACCCTGGTGTGTTGTGGATATGTCGGGAAAAGTGAATTTGAGATATTATGCGTCCAGATGGAATTAAATGAATTTGAGATATTATGTGTCCAGATTGATTTAAATGATTTTAAACTCTTTTGAAGAGAGTTTTCAAACCAAACTTTGGATCACGAGGTATTTTCATTATGCAGATTTCATGTGAGTCCAACTAAGTGGTTTTAAAGAGAAATGGAAATTTTGGTGATTTACATATAATGTTTTAGTATCATAAATTGTTTTATGTTATGCATGCATGATTTTATAAATGGAGGGGAAGAAAGTTATTTCTTGGAAAACAATTTATAAATGATTATTTTTGTCCACTCACAACTTTTGTGTTTAAACCCCCTTCAGGCAGTTGAGTAGAGTTGACGCGAACACTGATCTCGAGGCAGAGGCATTAGTACTTCGACTGCGCTGTGTAATTATATTTGAGTAGGATATTTAAATTTTACCTTTGATCCTACTTAGACGCTCTGATATTATATTGTATTTGATTGGTCATTAATTACGGGAATTATTGAGTGCTTGAATCCCTTGTCTGACAAGTGGAAGTATTTATTGTTATTATATTTTGTAAGGATTGAAGGGTATTTTGGGAACCTTTTCTTAGGTTGTCAGACGGGATCAGGGTTCTTCCCGGGTTTCGAGGGGAAATTCGGGACGGGTCCTGACAATAAATTATCTTGCAGTGATAAATTAGGTGTTAAACGGTCCCGATTATAATACATGTGTACAAATTATTCGATAAATCTAAATGGTGATACGATGAAGTACTACCAACGGTTAGATATAAGTATTATCGAAACAATAAAAACGATAACTGTCTACATGTAATTTTTTCAAAGGTTCCACTTATATTAATATTGCTAGCTGCAGCATTTTCTCATGTAATCACGTCTACCATTTTGGCAGAGATTTTAAGACATCTCAGAACATCAAAAATGGCCAAACCTCATCTTTCACTTTCACGTACTTCCACTACGGTGAAATGGGTTTCACGTACACTCCACTATATATTGTGATATATATATATATATATATATATATATATATATATATATATATATATATATGGGGTATTTACAGACGGTTTCAAATATCTTTTTTTAGGTTTATGTCGTTCACAATTTTAATGGACCACCAACGGTACCTGTTGATAGTACAATAATTTGTGCTGATCATTTCATAGACATGATCCATATAAGAAGGGTCTAGGGTGCGCTCTAGCCCACCCGAAATTAATAACACAAAGGAAAAATTTATATAATGTTATCTTATATAACTCAACTTATTAATTTATTCTATACTTAAACAAAAGGGAAAATGATTTTTTTGGAGATCATATCATATATTGTCTAAGGATGGGCAAATGGTTAAATGATTATTAACCGCGGTTTTTTTGGCCATAACCATTGGTTATTTAGCTAAATGGTTATTAACCATTACCATAACCATTAATATATGGTTAATCACGGTGCATCACGAAAATAATTTTAATTTTCAAATTTTATTATTTCTATTTTTTTAAAAGACTAAAATAACTAAAATTAATATTTAATAAAAAAATAAAAAAACCAAAAATAATAAAATAGGTAAAATTGCAAGGGATAATCAACCATCTCGGATATCAACAAATTTTATATCACCGCGTAAAGCTCAACGAGTAAAACAACTTTAATACTTGGGTGGATGGCCAAAAGTGGCTAAAGGTGGTCGGAAAATGTGAAAAATACTCTGAAATTACGAAACTATGAAACTTTTCAAGTTATATCCATAAAAATGGACTAAGATATGAGAAATCTAAGGACATAGGCTTGTAAGATTCAAAGAGAGGAACAAATCCTTACCAAGATCGCCACCTGAGGTGGCCGAAAATGGCCAGAAAAAACAGGTTGACCCGTTGGAGTCGTGGATCGCCCATAGATGACAGAGGGGTTTGTGTTGAGTTTTCTTTTTTTCTTTCTATTTTGTCAATAATTTTTTCAAATTCTTTTTTTTTTCAAATGACTTTAATTAAACAATAGTATATAAATTGATAGATAAATATGACCAAAATTGTTTTATAAGGTTATGTAATAAATGGTTAAATAAATATAACCAAAAAAACTTTATATGGTTATGTAATAAATGGTGTTGATGCACAAAATGTACCAACTTAGAGGTGATACTATGTCTACTCTATGCGTGCCACGTGCTCTTCGGGAGACTTGTAAAAGAGAGTAGATTGATCGTCAGTTAGGGATGAGCACCGGTGTGGTGCCGGCCTAAAGGCTATCCGACGCCCAAGTCAGTATGTAGTCTTTGTGTATAAGAGGTATGTGGTAAATAGTAGTTTTAACAGAATAACAGTAAATAGTGAATCTTGGTTACTTTTTTGGGAAATGTGCCTTATTTTGTATTGATGTTTGAGGGAGGCTTGATGAATAGTTTCGATGTGAGATAACTGCACTTATGATGTGGTGCTGACACGTGGCATCTAGATGGACGGTGGAGATGTGTCCACGTGTCAGTGAGTTGTTGACCCTTGTTAGGGTTATTTGTTGTGTGGGCTTGGGCTCATATGGTATTTGAGCTTGTAGAGTTGGCTTTGGGCTTTAGGTATGTGGCCCATTGAGTCTGGTCTAATATGGTGTCAACAGAAGTCCCCCAAGTTATTTACCGAGGTGGAATTTCTCGGTTAGGGACTTGTCATGTTTTCCAGACTCGGTGGGGAGATATACCTCTAGTCCCCTAGGCTAGGGAGAGCACCGAGGAGTGGTCGGTGTGTCCTGTATGGATTAATATGGTTGCTCCACTTGGTGGTGTTGCGGACCATTGTTGAAGAGTTGAGTCGGAGTGATTGGGCCTTAGCTGGGTCGGTCTTCAGATGATGGCCGACCAGTCTGTGTGTTTTGTTTATCGACCGGCGTTGTTGAGTAGGTGTCCAACTTATGTCTGATCGTGTTGAGCCTGTATTGCTTGTGGACAGGTCGTCCTTTGAGAGACCGGTCGGTATATGAATGTCTGGTAGGTCATATGGCTGGGTGAGGTGTCCGTTGGACTTTAGATAGGGCGCGTAGGAGCGCGTGTGGCCACTGCATGTTGGACACGTGTCGCTTGGTGGTGCATTTGAATTTTACCGAGATGACTTATCATCTCCCCGACCTGGACTTCTATAAATAGTTGAGGTGTTTGCTCCCAACTTTCACTTTTCACTTTTCACTTTTTGCGGAGCTGCTGTCAAAGTGAAAAGGGGATTTCCGGCTAGATACTTGCGGCGTATAGTGCGATTTCCGATGAACTAATTTCGCCGTGTAAAAACAAGGTATGTTGTTTTTTCCTTTGTTAATTTGAATCAAAGTTGTGTTTATTGATGAACTGGAGAAGAGCTGGTGGTTGGATCCGTGTAGGCATAGTGCTCGGTCGATCATAATTGTTTTTCCTTTTTCTTTCCTAGATTGTAATCATGTTAGACTCGGATAGTCAAAATAATGAAGTGCAAGACTATGATGAGAATGCTGAGCTAGAGGTTGAGTCGGCGTACTCGAGCGGCTGGCAGAGTTTGATGAGGGTGAGCCGTCTCAGTAAAAAGGCTTCTCAAGTGGGAAAGGGGGAAATACCGCTCATGTGCTTGACTCGCTTAAAGTGGAGATCGAAGCAGAGGGGCAGATGAGGGCTCGGTTCGAGGGTAGGACCGACTAGACTGAAGTTGGTCCCAGTGATAAGGATTTTGAGGAAGTGGATAATCAGTCAGAGGGGGAGAATGAGGCTTTATCCGCCCGTGCCTTGAAGATCAAGTGCAGTCGGTATAGTAGTAAGGTTACTATTGTGGGTAAGCCGAGTGGTAAAGTTCTCCCTGGAGATGTGGTGAAGGCCGTGCCGTTGAAGGAGGCTGAGTTTACAGTGGATGAGCTGGTTAGTAGGGAGACGTAGGCAGGGATGGACAAGTGGCATGCCAGCTAGAATGTGCCCAAGGAGGTGAAGTTTAGGGTAGTCCGAGCTGGTGAGATGCCTAGTGTTCCTCCATCGGGCTATGCGCTCTTCTATCCAGAGTTGTACATGCATGGTTTGAGGTTTCTTCTCCATCCTTGGTTGAGGATGATGGTGAAGAAGATAGGGGTGGCACTCAGTCAACTCAATCTTGATTTTGTTGATAAGTCTCTATGCTGCTTTTATGAGGGTAGGGAAGCCTGAGTGACCTATGGCCAGGTCATGTACCTGTACGAGTTTGGTCAGCAGCAGCAGAGCCGGGGCTAGGTGCAAGTTTGATGCCGTGATTAAAAGGAGAGGGGTGAGTTTATTCACAGTGTGCCCTCCTCCCAGAAGACATACAAGGCTAAGTTTGCCTTTGTTGGTGGGGCATAGGGTGGGGAGGGTATTCCCTCAAAGTTCCAGAAGCTCGACTGCGCCAGTCGGTCATCGTGTTTGGTGTTTTGTTTTGTTTGTTTTTGTATTTTGCTGTTTGTTGTTGTCTGACTAGTGGTCTGTCTTGCAGTTGTTCTCCATGCATTGGTAAATGGTGAGAAGGGTAAGCAGATTTGCCGCGAAGTGAGGAAGAAATTAAATCCGACCGAGCGGGATTGGTTTATTCTTCGATTGCCTTCCATACTCCAAAAAGTCGGCTTGATCTCTTCGACATGTGAGACTCTATAGCTAAGTGTAATTATGTAGGCTGACCGGTCCGTTACTGATGTGTGTATTTTTTACTTTGTAGTCATGCCTAAGGACGTATAGAAGCGTATCTTTAAGAACGCTGAGGAGGTAAGGCAAGCCATCAATCAGAGGGTCCCAATCCCTAATACCAGTGAGTCGATGCTAAAAGATGGTGGGTTGGCCTCTGGTGCCGAGGGGTCAGTCTCTGGCCAGAAAAGGAAAGAACCACCAACCGCTGGTGGTTCATCCTCTAGGCCAAAACGGAGGATTGAGGGTCTTGACCCAAGGGCTCCGTAGAGGATAGCCCTTTTGGCTGAGAAGAAGGGGAAATTGAAGAAGGCTCCAGCCGGTGTAAAAACTGTGGTCTCCGACCTTGGTGAAGAGCCTGATGAGGAAGAAGCTGTTAGGCCAACCAAGAAGGGTGTGAAGCCCCCAAAGAAGACATCGGAGCATATTATCAAATTCGATGAGGTTCAAAGTGTTGTTAGGCCGAGTAGAAGGGTGGCTTCATTGAGGTTCAATTTGTTGTTAGGCCGACGGAGAAGGCTGACTGGAGGCTGATTGATGCTAATTGGCAGCTGGAGCCAAGGCATGTGGTCGACCTGAGGTTCCAGGTCGCTCAGAAGGCTACTGAGAGCGTGAAGCATGCTTAATTCCTGTTGGATGGGGAGGTCTGGGCCCATGTTCCCTGAGCTAAGATTTGACAGACCACCATCTCCACCTCGTCTCCCTGGTCGGAGGTCTGCTGAGTTGACCGACCACGATGGTATTGATATGGGTCGGTTTACTGATCCTGTCACATGACCGGACGTGTCGGTCAGTATGAAGGAGAAGATGTTGCCCATCATCAACAGTGTCACAGTTGGGTCGTCCATGGAGTTGTCGAAGCTGGATGGCCTGTCTAAGCGGACGATGGCCGAACGAATGGAGAAGTCTCTCCTGATTGCTGCCCCCGTAAGTATGGTCATCTTGTTTACACTTAGTCTTTTTGTAGTTTTGTTTTGTACTAACATATATGCTCGGTATGCAGTCCGTTGGTGAGATGTTGGCGGCTGCTGATAAGGAGAGGGCTAAGCTCAAAGAACAGTAGCCAACCATAGGCCGAAAAGCTCAAGAGGATGACCTGGTTCTGAAGGCCAAGGGCGATCTGGAGAGGAAATAGTCGGCCGAGCAAAGGAAAGTGGAGGAGCAGGATGCTCAGTTGTATCTGTGCCGACATGAGGCTGAGGTTGCTAAGGCGGCTGAAGCAGAGGCCGAGCAGTTGAAGGTGGATCTGTACAAAGTGGAGGCCCAGAAGGATGGCTTGGAGGCAGAGCTAGAGCGGCTGAAGATAGCTGGGGAGGCAGACCGAGCTGAGAAGGGGAAGTTGAAGGCGGAAGTTGTGTCTGCCAGGTCAGCTGGTGTGGCCGAGTTGCTGAAGTCCAAGGAGTACCAGAAAAGGCTGGACGACTTCTCCTCTACTTGTGAGTGGACCATCTACCGCAACCTCTACAAGTACAACAAAGGTATTTCATTTGATACTACTCCCTGGCTCGGTATTCAAGTGACTCCATCAATGGTTGAGGAGGAAGAAGGGGAAGAGGAGGAAGTTGCTAAGCAAGAGGTTGAGTCGGCCGCTCCTGGTGATGAAGGGCAAACTAGTATGGTTGATCCCCCTCCAGTGGATGAAAAGCAGCCCAGCAAAGTCGACCCTCCTCCGGTCAATGAGGAACAGACTGGTGCAGTAGATTCGACTTCAGTAATTGAAGAGGCTAGCCAAGCCGAGCCCCGTCCTGAGGATGTTAGCCATATTGATCCTTCAGCTACTTAGTCTGTAGGATATTTTTTCTATTTTTGATGTGGTCGACCTGAGTGTCGGTCGGTAATGTATTTTGTTTTTCTGAACAAGTAATTTTGGCAGACCGTGGGGTCTTTGCCTTTAACAATATGATGAATATTTTTCGAAGTGTTGAATTGACCAAAGATCGGTCTGTCTATTTATGTTTGCATGTATTGCATGAATGTATGCTTAATTAGACTAAGTAAACGTACACTCGGTATGTGTTGAGCGAGTTTAAGCTCGGTATGTTTTGGGCTAATGCCTTAGAAATTTGTAGTAAGGTGTTTGCTTACCAAGTTCTTGGCGAAGGCGGTCTACCTTGGTTGAGGACTTGTAAAGAGGTACTAATACCTCAGTCTGCTAGGTGTATCACTGTTAGTCCCCTAAGTCCTCGGTCAAGGTAGGATGTCGAGAGGAGAACTGACTTGAAGTTTGTAAGTGTATACTTGTTTGGCATGTTTATTGTGTTTGCCAGGGGCTGAGATGAGGTTCGCTCTGTCTGTTTTGTCTTGGGCATTGTTTGAGCTGATGTTTGCTCTGCATGCCTTATATTTGGTTGTGGTTTGACCGAGCCATTGTCGGTCTGAGTAGGTCAAGACAAGTTTGTCTTTATTCCAAGTATGGAGTATACAGTTGGGGTTGAACCATGGAAAGTGGTCAGTCAAAGTTGGTAGTATACCGACTGAGTTGTAGTCTATTCTTGTGGAAGAACATGTGTTGTCTGAGCACACTGACTATTGTTTAATGTTTTATTGCAGTACGTGTCTGTGCTCTATACCATAGTATGTGTTGGTACTTAGAGTTATTTATAAATTGTTTGACCTTGAAGTGCGGTCGGTCACAATTTGATACATCAGTTGATGTTGTCAGCCGTGTAATGTGGTTAAACTTTGTTAGTTTTGAGTTTGTTTAAACAATGTGTCGTTTGAGTAGACAGTGTAAGTATGAGACAGTGTGATTGCTCGGTGAGTGTTAAGTGTAATGAAAATGCAAGTTGGTGAGAAGTAGTTTTTTGCCATTGATAAGTGTTAGGCCAAATAAGACCTATTACAATGGGAGCCCAAGTTTGGCTTTTCAAAATGTGTTGTTGGGGTTTGTCTCATGAATTAGGCCAACCGATCTAGATGTAGTATCGCTTGAGGCGGTCTGCATTCCATGGGTGACAGAGTGGGCGGCCTTCAGCGTCTGAGAGGTCATAAGTCCCCAGTTGGCATACTCTTGTGATCTTGTAGGGACTTTCCCAGTTCGGTCCAAGTGTTTCGGCCGACCGGTCTCTTGTTGCCATACTGACTTTCCGTAAGACCCAGTCACTGACCTGAAAGTTTCGTGGTCTGACTTTGGCGGCATGGTACTAGTACAGTCTTTGCTTGTAAGCGATGTTGCGTAGGTTGGCCTGCTCTTGGTGTTCTTCAATGAGGTCTAGGCTGAGAGCCAATTGGTCATCATTCTGGTCAGAATCGTAGGTCAGCACTCGGTATGAGGTTTCATTGACCTCTGCTAGGACGACCGCTTCAGTTCCAAAGGCCATGGAGAATGGTGTCTCATTGGTGGCCATTTGATACGATGTTCTGTATGACCAGAGCACATTAGGTAAAATGTCTGCCCACTTTCCCTTTGCTTCATCGAGCTGGGTCTTCAGAGTGTGCTTGATTATTTTGCTGACAGCTTCAACTTGGCCGTTTGATTGTGGGAGTGTAGGAGAGGCAAAGCATAAGTGGATCTTGTGCCTTTCGCAGAATACTCTGTTGTCTGTGACTATGGTGTGTTGTAGGCTGAAACGACAGATGATGTTTTGGAAGACGAAAGTCCCAATCTGAGCTATTGTGATGGTGGCTAAAGCTTTGGCCTTGACCAACTTTGTGAAGTAATCCACATCAACTATAGCATACTCGGTATGTCCCTTTCCGGTCGGTATCTTGCCAATCAGTTCTAGTCCCCATTGAGAGAATGGCCACGGACTGAGAATTGGTGTGAGGTTCTCCCGTGGGAGAAGTATGAAAGGGGCAAAGCGCTGGCATTTGTTAGATCGCCGAGTGAAATCAGCTGCGTCGGCGTGCATGCTCGACCAGTAGAAGCCTTGGCGGAAGGCCTTGTGTGCTAAGGAGTGTGGGCCAGAGTGGTTGCCACAGATTCCTGTGTATATTTCTTCCAGGATTGCCTTTCTAGCCTCTGGGTCGAGGCAGTTGAGAAGAGGAAGAGTGAATCCTCGCTTATAGAGTGGGCCATGGATAATGGTGTACTGAGCCACTTGTCGGCGTATCTTCTTTGCCATAACCTTGTCGGCTAGAAGAGTTCCATCGGTGAGGAAGCTGATAAGAGGAGCCATCCAGGTCGAGTTGGTGTTGATTACATTGATGGAAGAACACTTGGTGCTTGGCTGCTGCAGGATCTCCACAGGGACGTTTCGACTTGTCTTTTCATCAAGGGAGGATGCCAGTTGTACAAGGGCGTTGGCGTGGCTGTTCTCTAACCTTGGTATTCTAGTAATGGTACGTGCTTTGAAACCGTCCAAGGGTGACTTAGCCAATGTTCTGTACAGAGCCATGGAAGAGTCTTTGGCCTCAAATTCATTGTTGATCTGGTTGACGACGAGCTGAGAGTCACTGTATATCTGGATTTGCTTAGCATCCATGTGTTTGGCCAAGCGGAGTCCTGCAAGCATTGCTTCGTACTCTGCTTCGTTGTTGGAGGCTTTGAACATGAAGCGAAGAGCATATTCCAGTCGGAGCTTGTCCGGAGTTGTGAGGACGAGTCCTGCACCAGAGCCATTGTGGCAGGCAGAGCCATCTACATGTAAGACCCAGGTGGGCTGGTCGGTGACAAAGGTAGGTGTTTTGGAGTATGTAGTGGTCTCTGTGGCGGTTTTCCCTTCTGGCTCAACTGGTAAGTATGTGAACTCAGAAATGAAGTCAGCGATTGTGTGCCCCTTCTCGGCTGGCATGGCGCGAAAGTGATATCGAACTCGCTGCGTTCAATTGGCCATTTGAGATGGCGTCCTAATGTCTCAGGCTTTTGAAGTACTTGGCAGAGTGGCTTGTTGGTCAGCACTATGATGGAATGAGCTTGGAAGTAAGGTCTGAGCTTCCTTGATGATATTCTCAAGGCAAAGGGAAGTTTTTTCTTGGTCGGTGTACCTTGTTTTGGTGTCTTGAAGAGCTTTGGTCACATAATAGACCGGATGCTCTGCCCCGTCCTATCTCCTGATGTGTATTGAGCTGACTGCTGATGTAGATATAGACAAGTACATGGTCAGTGGTTCACCTGTTTCTAGTCTGGCAAGTAGGGGTGCCATGCTCATGTACTTCTTCAGCTCAGTGAATGATTTCTTACACTCTTCTGTCCAGGTAATGTGTTTGGACTTGCCCTTTAGGGCTTTGAAGAATAAGACACACTTGTCGATGCCCTTGGAGATGAACTGAGTTAGAGCTGCTACCTTTCCAGTGAGGCTCTGGATGTCTTTTTGTGTGTGTGGGGGTTCCATGTCCACAAGTGCCTTGATTTTCTCTAGGTTGACCTCTATGCCCCTCTGACTGGTCATGAAGCCTAAGAACTTGCCTGAACCCACTCCGAAGACACATTTGGCTGGGTTGAAGCGCATCTTCTATTTCTTGAGAACTTCAAACATTTGTGTGAGGTTGGGAATGTGTTGGTCAGTGGTCTTGCTCTTGACCAACATGTCATCCACATACACCTCCATGGTCTTACCGATCTGGTCGGCGAACATGGAGTTCAATAGGCACTGGTAGGTGGCGCCGGAATTTTTTAGGCCGAAGGGCACTACGTTGTAGCAGTAGAGGCCCTGGTCGATCCGGAAAGTGGTGTTGATCTGGTCGGCTGGATGCATGAAGATATGATTGTATCCAGAGTAGGCATCCATGAAGCTCAAGAGCTCGTGCCCAACCATAGCATCGACCAGTTGGTCTAACTTGGGTAGAGGGAAACTGTCCTTCGGGCATGCCTTGTTCAGGTCGGTGAAGTCGATGCACATTCACCAAGCACCAGGAGGTTTCTTGACCAGAACCACGTTGGCCACCCAGACTGCGTAGACCACATTTTTCACAAAGTGTATAGTGCTAAGTTTGACAATCTCTGCCTTTATTGCCTCGGTCTATTGAGCGTCATATATGCGATGTTTCTGTTCAACTGGTTTGAAGGATGGGTTGATGCTGAGGCGATGACAAATGACGTCGGTCGATATGCCAGGCATGTTGGCGTATGACCATGTGAAGACGTCAAAGTTGTCCTATATGAATTTAATTAGGTCTGAGAGCAAAGTAGGGCTGAGAGTGGTACCAATTTTGACTTTCCGGTCGGCGTGGGTGTATGAGAGGATGACCTCTTCCACTTCTTCAATGGGTTGTGGATTAGGAGTGGCTGAGTGGCCCCTAGGGTCCTCGATCGGTCCATCCTTGATGTGTTGGGAAACTTGAGGGTCGACCGGGTTGCCCTCAAATGCGGACTCTGCGACTGCCATAGTTTCTTTAGTCTGTGAGGTGGTCTTCCCAGTAGGAATTGTGGAATTGCATGTTCTCGCGGCCATATGGTCTCCGCGGACCTATCCTATGCCCATGGGGGTATGGAACTTGATTAGGAGTAGGTGGGTGGATACCATCGCCTTGAGTTGATTGATTAGCCCTCTACCCAAGATGATATTGTAGACCGTTGGACAGTCGACTACCAAGAAAGGGGCAAGGACGGTGGCACGCTTGGGGATGGCCCCAATGGAGAGTGGTAAAGTGATAGTGCCGACTGGAACTACAAGTCCCCAATGAAGCCAAATAGTGGTGTAGGAGACCGATCCAGGTCAGAGCCTGGAATATCGAGTTGTTTGTATGCCTCACTGAATATCACGTTTATGGAGCTACCCGTGTCGACTATGATCCGACCAACATCAAAGTTAGCAATCTACGCTCTGATGACAATTGGGTTGTCGTGTGGGTAGACCACTGCCCACTCTTCCTCTTCTGTGAAGGTGATGGGTTCCCAACCGACCTTGGTCATCTTTTTTGCTCGCCCTTCTTCAATGTTGAAGATCTGGTGGTTGCTCTGTGAGGTGCAAAGGAAGTTCTTCTTAGCTCGATTAGAGGTCAGAGGCGAAGATATGGATAGTCATCCACTGATTGTGATAATTGAGGGTGCCGAAGTGGTGGAGGTGCATGTTGTAAGAATTGATTGATCTTTCCATCCCAAGTCAGAGCTTCCACTAGGTCCCTAAAAACCACACACTGGTCAATGTTATGACCGTTGTACTTGTGGTATTGGCAATAGGTGCCATTGTTTTTGGAAAGCTTTCCAGTGGTTGGTGCCCAGTTTGACTTGGGGATCATGTGTTCCACATTCATGAGGACATTCTCGTATGAAGTGTTCAGGATCATGTATTTCTCGTACTTCGACCGAGGAGGTGGTCGGTCAGCGTTGTTATTGGGTCGGTGATCCTGACGATTTTGGCCTTGGTGGGAGTTGTTGGTATAGTTGGGATTTTTGCCTGGGCTGTACGAGTTGTGAGAATAGTCCTTTCTCTTCCCTTCATGGGATTGTTGGTTTTGATTCTGGTTCGAGTGATGTTCCTGAGCCGAGTACTAAGGGTTGGGGTTCCTCAGTCGGTCTGTGTCGACCGAGTTGGTGGTGCTAGGTTGGTAAGTGTTAGCCTATGTAGCATCCCCCTTGTGGTTCAGCAGCTCTGCCTTGACATGTATGGTAGCTTGTTTCATAATCTCGTTGTAGCTGGACCAACCCTGAGTGTGTGCAGCGTATCTGAAGGGGGAGTCCCTCAAGCCACACTTGAAGGCTGTGAAAGTTTCCTTGTCGTCTGTTTTACCGCACTGAGAGTACTCGTGGCTGAACCGAGCTGCATACTTCTATAGAGGTTCATTTTCTCCTTGCTTCAGGAGGAAGAGGTCTTCAGCCGAGAATAACCGATCGGTCTGTATCATGAATTGATTAAGGAAGACCGTTTGCAATTGCTCGAAGGAGTCTATACTTCCAGACCCCAGTCTGTAGAACTAGTTGATGGCTACCTCGGTCAAGGTTGAGCTATAAATGAGGCAACGTGCTTCATCTGAGAGGTTCTTGAAGTCCACGGTCGACTGATAATATTTCAGGTGTATGATGGGGTCTCCCTAACTGGTGTAAAGTGGGATCTTGAGCGGTTTGATCTCATGGTCATGCATGAACTGGTTGATCCTCTCTGCAAAAAGTCTGCAACTAGTCTTTCCCCAGATCGGTGTTCGTGTTTGTACTTTCTCGGTTTCAAGGTTCCTGACTCGGTCAAGGAGCTGTTGGATAAGTGGGTCGACCGCAGGCAGTTTGTCTTGGGTAGGTCGGTCGGCTATTCGTCGGGTGGGCGGCCCATGATGTGCCTCCAGGCGATTGTCACATGGAGGTCGGTCGGCCCTCCACGTGCTCATAGCCTCTTGAGAGGATCATGCACCTTCCGAAACTAGGATTGGCACTGGGAGCTCAGTCCGTGGGGCGCATTGTGGCTCAATATCTTTCTTAGGCCGATCAACCTGTTCGTGTGTCGGCCAACCGGTTGCTCCCAAAATTTCAGGGAATGGCAGCCTAGTTGGTGCGAGGGCAAAACGATCCCAGTTCGATCCTTCACTGAGGGCTTCCCTAGCATTTCGGTATACCCTTGTCCCGGCTTGGCCCTTGCTAGGGATAATCAGTAGTCGAGAGGCTTGATTAGTTGGTTCAGCGTGTGTTGTCCCCTTGTCTTTCTCGGTGGCCTGGCGGACACGCTCTACCCACCCAGTGCATTCCGCCACAACTTTCTCATTTTCGGCCATTGCAGCCTTGGTTCGATTAATTTCTAGCTCGGTGTGAGCGATTTTGAGCTGGGCCACTACGTCGGTGTATTGCTCGTTAAGCACCTGGTTTCTATATTCGACCTGAGTGCTGCTGGCCTTGACCTCAGCCATGTCTTGTTGGAGTTTTTCCAGTAATTGCATTACGTTGGGAGAGTTTTCCCTCGATGTTCTTGTTCCCTGTCCTTGCATTATTTCGCCGTCCACCTGGTAACCTCGCATGTTTAGTGTGTGAAGGTTGGGGGGTTGTGCTCGGCTCGGTAGAGTGATGGGCAGACTTAGTCAGAATTCCCATAGACGGCGCCAAACTGTTGATGCACAAAATGTGCCAACTTAGAGGTGATTCTCTGTCCACTCTATGTGTGCCATGTGCTCTTCGGGAGACCTATAAATAAGAGTAGATTGGTTGTCGGTCAAGGATGAGCACCGGTGTGGTGCCGGCCTAAAGGTTCTTCGACTCCCAAGTTAGTATGTAGGTCTGTGTGTATAAGAGATATGTGGTAAATAGTGGTTTTGACAGAGTAACAGTAAATAGTGAATCTTAGTTGCCTTTTTGGGAAATGTGCCTTCTTTTGCATTGATGCTTGAGGGAGGTTTGATGAATAGTTTCGATGTGGGATAAATGAACTTCTACTGTGGTGCTGACACGTGGCATCTAGATGGACGGTGGAGATGTGTTCACGTGTTAGTGAGTTGTTGACCCTTATTAGGGTTATTTGTTGTGGGGGCTTGAGCCCATATGGTATTTGCGCTTGTAGAGTTGGCTTTGAGCTTTGTTTGTTAGGCTTTGGGCTTGAGGTTTGTGGTCCATTGAGTCTGGTCTAATATGATGTCAACAAATGGTTAAATAGTTTGTCCAATGGTTGAGTGGTTAATAACCATAACCATACCATTTAATTATGGATTTAAATGGTTATAACTATAATCATACCATTTAGATACATGGTTAAACCTTAACCACCACAGTTAATATAAATAGTTATGAAAACCGCTGTTAACCATAACTGCGATTTTTTTACCCATCCCTAATCTTGTCCACGTAAAAGTGTAGTTTGTTGCAATTTAAGTGTTTTATATTGTATTTTATTACATGATTATTTGTTGTTTCTTTGCCTAAGGTATGTATTTTTACTAGGTGTATTTTTTTAATTAATGAAATTCACTTGATACCGTCAAAAGTTTATAGAAAAAATTCACGTTAAAATTTAGTTCACCTCATTTTTAATTCCTAGATTCGTGCTTGTTCACATATGTCTCTCACCAAAGGGTTTTTTTTTTTTTTGAATCAACTCACCAAAGGGTTTCTAATAATACTTAAACAATTTTTCTAATGATTTCATACCCACGATCCATATATAACCACTCTATTTAATATAAATTATTATGGAAACCGCGGTTATGGTTTTGGGAACCGCGATTATGGTTATGGAAATCATTTAATATAAATGATTATGGAAATCGTGGTTTTTTGCCCACCCTAAATAAGACCCTCCTATGTTGATATGTCGTATGTAGTTAATCATAACCGCGGTTTTGATTATGAAAACCACGATTATGATTATAAAAATTATTTAATATAAATGATTATGAAAATCGTGTAGTTTCAAATCTTGTCGTTTGGTCTAAATCAATAAATTTAATTCTTAGAGAAAATGTAATTTGGATAATAAAAAAATAAGAGAGAATTTTTAAGTCTGCATCGATCTCGTTACATGTAAATCTCAATTTTAATGAAGAAAATGAGAGCGAACTTTTTCACACATAACAACCGGCCCTTTGATGTTACACACTAGTGGCATATATTGCAAATATTTTATATAACACAGAATATTCCATATAAAAATGTCAACCATCTCATCCTTTCGAAGGATCCAATTAAAATATTTCAACAACCAATATATCAGATTTGATAAAAATAAAAAAATAAAAAATAAACAACCAATATATAAGAAGGGAGAACCATGGTTTGGTTAAATTTTCCCTAATTCCAAAATGCCCTTTCAAAACTAATTTATTTAAGAATGAATGATTTAATAAGTGAGGGCAAAATAGTAAAAATAGGTTAAATTTCTCATAATCCCCAAAATATCCTTACTTAACAAATTTATTCAAAAATGAATCATTTAATAAGTGAGGTCAAATAGTAAAAATAAAAATATATTAATTAAAGAATAAAAATCTATATATATAAAGCCAAAACTTGATTTTGGTTAAATTTTCAATGAACCCAAAAAAATCCTTGGTTGAAGAAAATATTAAAGAAAATATAATCTAATATATTAAAGGTAAAAGGGTCAAATGGATAATGAAATAATAAAAATATAAATATTTAATTATTGTAATATTTTTGAATTTTTAAAGTAATCAACATTATTTGATTCTTTGTTTTTGGTTATTACAAGAAGGTGTAGGCACGGTTTGGATCGATGCGGATATCATCCGACTCCAAATCCAAACCGTTAAATCTTAATAGTTTGATACGGTTTGATTTTTCAAAAAATAGAATTGAAACCATTCTAGTGCAAATCGTTATCAACGGTTTGATTTGGATGGTTTAGGCATAAATTTTTCATGTAATGTTCACTAAAAAGACTCCTCTAAAAATATATATTTTTTTTTCCAAAACTTCACCATTCTCATCAAGATTTCATTTATTCGCATGAATATTTCATTCATACATATCAACAAATTAAAATTTTCAACATTTTGAACTTCGAAATATGACGGGTGATGTTTAAATCTAATTTAAATTCGAACGTTGCACAAAATGAGTAAAGATTAAGCGAGGTACGGTATGTAATGAACACTTATATTAATATATTATAGAATAAAAAATGTTAATTAACAGATATAAATAAATATATAAGAACCTTAATATATGGTTCGGTTTCGAATTCAACGGTTTTCGAAATGAAAATCCAAAACCAAACCGCTACTAATGGAACAATTTGGATTTTAAACAGTTTGACTATTATCCGGTCAAATCCAAACCGAAGTGCCAATAACGGTTTGAATCGAATTTGTTTCTGATTTCAACGGATTTATGTTCACCCCTAATCATAAGGACATTTTTTGGTTGTATTTTCTTCCACACACCCTTAATTGCACTGCCAACATCTATTTACATTGATTTTTATTTTCATTTGTCTTTAAAATTTAAAATTGTAATCACATTTTATATATTAAAAACAATGCAAATTGACACACGTGTATACAATAAATTTAAATGCGTTTAAAATGGTAATATGAAAATGTCTCGCGCACGCATGTGCCAATTTACTATTCAATTGTGAAATCGTGCGTAGCGCGATAAAATGCCTCTTGCAGT
Organism: Oemleria cerasiformis; assembly: GCA_037349345.1. Classification (NCBI taxonomy): domain Eukaryota; kingdom Viridiplantae; phylum Streptophyta; class Magnoliopsida; order Rosales; family Rosaceae; genus Oemleria; species Oemleria cerasiformis. The sequence continues at coordinate 8,284,792 of JAZGTL010000003.1, read as the reverse complement.
CACAGAGCGCCTGTTAAGAGGCTAGTATAAATAATAATAATGAGGCACATTATTCTTTTGAAAGGGTAATTCTCATTGTGCCAAGAGAACTACGTACAACATGGTGCATAATGTGGACTCGTTAAAATCTTATCGGGGATTTTAACCGACTAAGAAAAAAGAGTATCATACACCATAATCACAATTCCAACACCAAAACTGATGCAAAAACAGGGCTACAACCAGATAAAAATTAATCAGCTACTAAATCTACATGAAACATACTACTAAATCTACATGAAACAAACTACTTAGGGCAGAGCTTACATAAGTCTGTGCTGTAGCACCGTGTAGTTTTTTAGGGTTAAGAAAAAATAGGCATTTCTTATATATAATTAATAGAAAAAGGAATTTAATTCAGTCTAAAATACTAAGAATTATGATATAAAAAAAAAAAATATTAAGAGTCATAATCTACTCAGATTTCTTTCCTAAGGTAATAAGATATTTTTTTTCACATACGTTCAAAATTTTTCTTTCCTAAGCTCCTCATGTGATGTTATCTCATGCTTTGATAGTTGATGTTCTCCATATTTGATCAACTTTTTTTTCGTTCAAGAAATTGCTGCTCAATCTTGAATTTCTCCACTCAATATATATATTTTTTTTAATATAAACTTGCTATTTTAATTTGTTAATATTATCTCAATCTGAGAATTCTCAATCTTCTTCTAATTTGAACTATTCTTTCAAACTTCTCAATCTCAGAACCCAGCAGAGGCAAAGTAGCAGCTGCCAGCAAGCCTCCCTCGCTGTCACGGCAAATCAGACCCACGTTGAAATCTAATTATGCATGTCTCTAAAGTGTTAATTTATATTTCAAAGTATATTATACATAATACACGAAACCACACTACTAGCAGGTAGCAAGGCACTTACTGACTTTGGGTATTATTTTTGCTTAATGATAATACATGCCTCCCACCGTGATGGTACCTTCTCGTACAATCTTTTTTATTTATATAATTCTTGTTATACATATATTATAGTCGAAACTGTTCAATTCCTAAATCTTCATTTTAAGATTATTTACTCAAAAAATCAATGAAATTAGAGATAATTAGTTATCCATCTATATCAACTAAATGAACGATTCGCCCTGAGGATCTTAATTGTTACCAAAACCGATCATAAATTTGATACATATGAATGACTAAACCGTTGCTGACTAAGCTGTTCAGCTAGGAGTCTACAAAGCAAGTGAGGTGTCAAATGAGTGTTGAGGCAAGCTGTGAAGGTGCAACAAATTTCAGAGGTGCCTAGTGCGTGTGTGATGCTTTGCTTAAGCAGCAAGGAGGTTGTGAAACGCCTAGACTATGTGGCATTGTGTAATTAGTCAATATGACATCATAGTGTCATAAGCCTAATCGAATTGAGTGTGAGAGTGCGTGTATATGCATCCAATTCAATTCAATATGAATCTAATGAAAAAAATCTCAGTCACAACTGAGTATTCATCCAGAAAAAATTCAATTGTGCATTTTATCAAACAGTTCATAGGCAAAAATCATCATATTGATTATCAACGTATCAAACTTATCAATATTCGTCCAAAATACAGAACCAAGTAAAATTAGTCCTAATCTAGTCCTAACCCAATCGATTCAGCTAGGAGGTTTGGATTAGAGTGAAGTACTTGAGCTGCCACCATTGTTGCACTACTCTGCAACTCGAAGGCTTGAAAGGTCTCTGAATACCAACATGGTATCAGAGCTTCGTCTTTGATCATCATCTGGGGGTTGTTCTGTGCTGGGTAGCATTATAGTGTTGATGAGGTATTAGACAATCTGAAATGACATAAACACACGGAGGAGGTGAGCTGAGGACTCCGATCTTCATAGGCTCCAACTATGACTTTTGGAGCATCAAAATGAAAATCGTGTTGAAAGCCTATGATCTATGGAAATATGTAGATGAAGGATTACTTGAAACTGTGACCAGAGAATGAGATGCTGGAGCAGTCTTGAACCAGCCAACGCATGCTGATTTGGTGAAGGATGCTAAGACACTTAGCGTGATCCAATATGTTGTGGCAAATGACAGCTTCCCCAGGATCCAGAATGAAGAACGTGCCAAAGATGCCTGGGATATTCTGAGTCAAGAATATAGGGGAGATTCAAAGGTGAGAGCAGTTAAAATTTAATCACTTAGACATGACTTTGAATATACAAGAATGAAAGAAGATGAGTCATTATCTGTGTATATGTCTAGATTATATGGTGTTGTGAACCAAATAAAAACCTATGGAGAAGAAATCTCAGAGAAAAGATTAGCTCAAAAGATCCTAATTAGCTTGACTAAACCTTATGATCCCATCGTGTCAATTATAGAAGGAACAAGAGATATGGACACTGTGAATGTTGAAAGTGTGGTTGCATCAATTAGGGCCTTTGACCAAAGAATAGAAATGCATAATGATAGAGGTGTTGATAAGGCTTTTGCTAGTCTATCTGTCAATCCTAAGGGATAGTAGGGAAACTTTCAAAGCAAGTTTAAGAAATCATATAAGGGAAATAAGAATTAGAATAAAAAATCCAATGCTACTGGCAAAGTCAATCGCGATCAAAATGCAAGTTCTAACAAGGCTGAAAGCAGTGGTGCAAAGTGCAAGGTGTGTTATAAGCTGCATTATGGTGACTGTTGGTTCAAAGGGAAGACTAATTGCTATAGTTGCAACAAGTTTGGCCACATGGCCAAAGATTGTGAAACAAAATCTATCCATATGGTCAGAGAAATGACAAAAACCACTGGAAATCTGTTCTATGCATGTAATGCAACTTCCGTGAAGGATGACAGTGTGTGGTGTGTGGATAATGCATGTAGTAATCACATGACTGCACAAGAGTCACTAATGGTTGATATTGACAGAAGTATTAAGGCAAAAGTGAAAATGGGGAATGGTGAGCTAGTGCAAGCTGAAGCAAAATGGACTCTAATCATTCACACCAAGCAAGGAGAACGGCACATCAAGGATGTCATGCCCTTGCCCGGTTTAGATGAGAATTTACTGAGAGTGGGTCAGATGCTTGAGCATGGTGTAGACATATTTGAAGATAAAGAGCTAAATCACATAGTAGCTAAGGTGCCTATAACAAGGAATAGATGTTTTCCTATGTCACTAGAGTGTGTGAATCCTGTTGCAATGAGGTCAACTATTGCTGAAGACTCAGAACTATGTCATAAGAGGTATGGCCATTTGAAGTCACTAGCTTGAAGTCACTACAACAGAAGGAGATGGTTATTGGCTTGCCTAAACTCCAAGGTGGGGGTGAAGTTTGTGAAAGTTGTGTAGCTGGAAACCAGCATGTGGAGCAATTGGATAAGGAACCAACATGGAGGGCAACCACACCTCTTGAGCTCATTCACTCAGACGTCTGTGGACCAATGCAAGTTGAAACTGTAGGAGGTAACAAGTATTTCCTAACCTTTATTGATGACTATACTAGGATGTGTTGGTTGTACTTTCTTAAGCATAAGTCTGGTGTCCTAAATGTTTTCAAGAAATTTAGAATTATCGTTGGGTTACAGAGTGGATACAGAGTTAAGAAGCTCAGAAGTGATAGGGGAAGTGAATATCTCTCAAAAGACTGTGAGAAGTTCTATGATGAAACTGGAATTGAAAGACAACTCACAATGGCCTATTCTCCTCAACAGAACGAGGTAGCTGAGAGGAAAAACAGGAAAATTATTGAGATGGTCAAAGTTAGGATGCATGAGAAAGGGGTGCCATACAAGTTCTGGGGTGAGGTAGTAAACACAACCGTTTTCTTGCAAAATAGGTGTCCTACGAAAGCTGTGAATGGTAAGACACCATTTGAGCAATTCAGTGGTAGAAGACCAGGGGTCAAACATCTAAGGGGTTTTGGCTCAATTTTGAATTCTCACATCCCTAATCAGCTAAGGCAAAAGTTAGATGTGAAAGAAATAAAAGGTGTGTTTATGGGATATGGGAGCTGTGAAAAGGGCTACAGGTTATACAATCTGCAAACTGGCAAGATTGTGATATCCAGGAGTGTAATCTTTGTTGAACGTGCAAAGTGGGATTGGAATGATGCAAAGACAGAAATTGGTGGCTCTATTACTTTGAACTATGGTTTTGAAATCAGAAGTGATCAAGCTAATTCTCAAGCTGAGAATACAGTTGTTGTTCCACAACAAACTGAGCATCAGAGTGATTCTCAGATTGTAGTAGTTCAACCTGAAGATGAATCCTCTAGTGGAACACCTGTCAAGCTCAGAAGCTTGAGTGACATCTATGCCATATGCCCCATGTGTATCATTGAACTAGAAAACTATTAGTAGGCTTCTCAAGATCAAGCTTGGACGAAAGCAATGCAAGTTGAGATTGACATGAACCAGAAAAATGGAACATGGGAGCTTGCAGACAGACCTATAGATAATCCAGTAATTGGAGTTAAGTGAGTCTACAAGACAAAACCAAACCTAGATGGGTCAATCCAGAAGCACAAGGCAAGGTTGGTGGCCAAAGGGTATGCTCAGAAACCTGGAGTTGATTTCAATGAAACCTTTGCCCCTGTGGCAAGGTTAGACACCATTAGAACTCTAATTGCTCTTGCAGCTAAGAAGAATTAGAAGTTCTACCAATTGGATGTGAAGTCTACATTTTTGAATGGTGTCCTAGAGGAAGAAGTCTACATTGATCAACCTGAAGGATTTGAAGACCAAGTAGAAGATGGAAAATTGTACAAGTTAAAGAAGGCACTTTATGGCTTAAAACAAGCACCAAGGTCTTGGTGTGGTGAAATAGACTCATACTTACTTAGCTGTGATTTCAAAAGGAGTCCTAGTGAAGCCATACTATACATGAAGTCTAATGGAGATGTTGAGATTATCATTGTGTCTATCTATGTGGATGACATTGTGTATACTAGGAATTCACAAGCCATGATCAAGGAGTTCAAGCATGTGATGATGAGCAAGTATGAAATGACAGACTTGGGCTTACTACATCATTTCTTAGAGATGGGAGTACAACAATCTAACAGAAGCATCTTCATTCACCAGAGGAAGTATGCATCTACCCTACTTGAGAAGTTTGGTCTCAAGGACTGTAAACCAGTAAGCACACCACTGATTCCAGGTGACAAGTTAAGAAAAGAGGATGGTAGTGAAGATGCAGATGAGCAACTCTATAGAAAGATTGTGGGAAGCTTACTTTACTTGACAGCAACAAGACCTGACATCATGTATGCTGCAAGCCTTCTATCTAGATTCATGCATGTTCCTACAGGCAAACACTATGGGACATCAAAGAGAGTTCTGAGATACATTCAAGGGACACTATCCTATGGGATTGAGTATGTTAAGGGTAAGACCTCTACTCTGATTGGATTTTGTGGCAGTGATTGGGGTGGAACATAAGATGACATGAAAAGCACCTCGAGTTATGCTTTTACACTAGGAAGTGGAGTATTTTCATGGGCCTCAGTGAAGCAAAGCAGTATTGCTTTGCTACTGCAGAAGCAGAATATGTAAGTGCTGCAGAAGCAACCACTCAAGCAATTTGGTTGAGGTTTGTGCTCAAGGATTTTGGTGAGGAACAAGGTGAACCTACACCATTGCTACGTGACAACATGTCAGCAATAGCAATGGCTAAAAATCCGGTTTTCCACTAGAAATAAACATACCAATAGAAGATATCACTTTATTAGGGAAGCCCTACAGCATAACAAGATCACTCTGATGTATTTCTGATCAGAGGACCAGCTAGTTGACATTTTTACAAAGGCTCTACATAAATAGAGGTTGAGACACTTAAGGACTTTACTTGGGGTTTAACCAGCTAACAGCTTAGAGGGGAGTGTTGCTGACTAAGTTGTCCATCTGGGAGTCTACAAAGCAAGTGAGGTGTCAAATGAGAGCTGAGGCAAGATGTGAAAGTGCAACAGATTTCAGAGGTGCCGAGTGCGTGTGTGATGCTTTGCTTAAGCAGCAAGGAGGTTGTGAAACGCCTAGACTAGGTGACATTGTGTAATTGGTCAATATGACATCATAGTGTCATAAGCATAACCGAATTGAGTGTGAGAGTGCGTGTATATGCATCCAACTCAATTCAATAGGAATCAAATGAAAAAAATCTCAGTCATAGCTGAGTATTCATCGAGAAAATTCAATTGTGCATTTTATCAAACAGTTCATAGGCAACAGTCATCATATTGATTATCAACACATCAAACTTATCAATATTCATCCAAAATACATAACCAAGTAAAATTAGTCCTAATCTAGTCCTAATCCGATCGATTTAACTAGGAGGTTTGGATTAGAGTGAAGTACCTAAGCTGCCGCCATTGTTGCACTGCTCTGCAACTTGAAGGCTTGAAAGCTCTCTGAATACCAACATAAACGACCTCCAATCTTGTTGATTTTTAACGGAGATGATCTTGAAATAATGATTTTGAGAATGAATGGTTCAGATCATGATATATGTACCAAACCAATTAAAAAAATCGAAAGGTTGGTACAAGGAGGTACTGCCAGGGGTGTGATGTAAGTATTATCTTTAAATATATGGATAATACTTGCATCACACCACTGGTTAAGGATAATATTTGCATTCGACCCCTGGTGGTACCTCCTTGTACTTCCCTTTCGAATTATCTAATAATCTGTATATATATATATATATATATATATATATATATATATATATCATAATCGGAACCGTTCAATTCCTAAATAATCATTTCAAGATTATCTCCGCAAAAAATCAACAGCTTTGAAGGTTCTTTAGTCATTCATATGTATAAAACAAATCAATTGTATTATTAATAACAATGAAAATCCTCATAGTGAACCTTCAATTTAATTTACACATATAAATAATATTATCAAATGGAAATTTCTACATTCCTAGTTAGTACGAAGAGACGTTTAATTTATTAGATATATATTAGTTAGTCTAATATTCCAATTAACTAAGTATTATCATGTGATGACCTGAGATAAGGTAATTATTAGGGTCGTTGTCTGGTAAGGCCCTCTACAATTTCCAAAATGGAATTGACCCTTGAATCAAAGTCGTGTAGAAAACTTAGAGCCAGAAAGGTCATGTAGAATTTACTTGTAGGACTAAATCAAATCACATGCTAGGAATATTTAGGTCCCATAATTGCTTTTCTCTTTCTGACTCGATAACATGAACTGAAGGAAAAAAAAAAAAGAGCTTGATGGGCTTTCCACAAAATGTAGGTTTGGTTTGGTTCGTGGAAAGCGATTTATGAGAAAAATATCAATTCTTATAGTTTACACGACATTATTGTGTGATATTGTATAATGATCACACGATTCATTTAGTTCATACTTATAATCAAGCACGAACTTAAGAATCCAAAATGGGATGAGGTAAATTTTAACGTGAAATTTTTTTATCAAACTTCGACAATATATATATATCGGTGAATTTCATTGATTAAAAAAATATATACCTAGTCAATATGTGTACTTTATACATAGAAACAACATATAATCATGAAATACAATGCAATATCAAACAATTAAATTATACTTACGAGTCTTCAAGGTACCAAATTCGTCAATTATCGAATCTATGTTGATATGATCAACAAACTACCCTTTTATGTGGTCTATCATACAATCTTCAAAAAATTCATCATCCATCTTATTTAAATGTTGAATAAATTAATTGGGTGCTCTATATGCTCACATTACATAAAATTTTTCTTTGGGTCATCAAATTTGGGTGGACTGAAGCCCGCCCTTGAATTTGGGGCTCGTCCTTGGTTATAACACAAGTGGATATTTATTGCTATTACACAATAAAATGAAGAATATCAATTATGGCGTCCACTCGTATCATAACATATGAAGTGGATGAGTCATATGACTATGATGCAGTACCATTTAATAATAATTTTTGACATTTTAGAAGATGGAAAATGAAAGAGTATGTGCATGAAAAGTTGAAAATGATTTCAATGTTCAGCTAAAATTATAGCTAATTTTCCTTAATTATATAATGAGATTGTTTTCTTTCTCTACACACCATGAAAAGTATAATATATATATATATATATATTGAATTTTCTCTACTTAAATAGACTAAAATTCCTTCTTCCACTAAAACAACTTTTGGTGAACTATCCAAGAAAAAACTCTTAGTCAAGTATGTGGTGGTCGATCTACAAGAAAATTACTTTTAATTGAAGTTTCCAAACTAAGTTGGAACTAGAGTGCAATGTCCAACAACTTAATTCTAATTTTATGAGAATTTCCAAGAACTTTGTTGGAGGGAGAATTCTAACTGCGTCTCCTTTTGAAAAAAAAAAAAAGGGTAGTCTTTCTAAATAATTAGGACGATATAGAGAAGAAGGACTTGCTTAGTTTTGTGTCTTTTCCTTCTTCTCTTCTGTCCCTACAAGGCTATGTCACTGGGTGGTACCTAAAGGCACTGAAAGAAACACAAATCGACAACACAAAGAATATATCTACTACACAATGATGAAAACTAGCTATAATATAATATGTCCTCCTTAATTTGGAGTTTAATTTCCAAGGTAAGAAACAACCCAAATTGCTTATATGTCAATCATATCATATCATGAAACTAGTTCAAATAATTATTTTCATTAAATTGTTTATTAATTGTATACAATTAAAATACTAGGGAAGTTGATTTCTATTGTTATTGTTCTAAACTCTTATAAATCAAAATAAAAACTAATTTAATTACTAATTTTTTCCTGGTACACAAATATACTGTATTTTCTTTATTTTTTTCTTTTATTGGGCTAGCTAGCTCTTATATAGAACTATAAATAATACCAACTTAAAAATGTTGTATATATTCTTCCTAGTGGTTCACTAATAATAAAATTTGAAAAAGTATACATGACTTTGCGTTCATTACTTTTTACAAAAATAAAATTTTTAATATGTAAGAAAGTATACATGACTCTACATGATCTATAGTGTTCTAAATTCTAATAAGCATTTCCACGAAAAAATAAATCTTATAGTCAAAGAACAATTGGGCACATAAATTTTTATTTTTATGTTGTGGTGGGTACTTTATAATTATTATAAAGTTATAGGCCCCGTTTGGAGGGCGGAAATTGGATTGGATTAGATAACTCAACAAATCCAATGTATCATGTATGCATTTTCATTATAGGAGGATTAGATAAGATTAATTTGATATATAGAAGGAAATTTACCTTTGCTTTATACACTTATACAAGGGAGAGGATTACATTATACACATTCGGTATAGACCTCGCCCTTTTACGATAGTCGATTCCGACAGATAACATATGGAGATGAATACCCCTACAACATAGTACTAAGTGGTAAAATTAAACTTACCTTCTCTAATCCTACTATTTTTAGGAAATTGAATTGGATATAAGTTTTGCTCTATGTCTACCCAATGTTAATCCTTTTAGAATGAAAATACATACATTTTTACATTCAAAATAAATTGAATTTGATGAGTTATCAAATCCGTCAAATTCAATTCTACTCACCAAACGAGACCTATAGATATTTTGTTAGATGCAAGATAAGAGAGGGGGGAAAATTCATCAACACCTTCTCAAATTAATCTCAATACGCCAAAATCAAAAGGTATAATGAGTTTACCGATTTTAAAAGGAATCTACATATTTAACGATTTTATATTTACAAATAGGGTAATTTACTCATAGATTCTTCACAAGTTCAAAATTTATTCAAAAGTCCTTAATATCTACTTTTGAAATCTCTGATCCCTCATTCAATATTCAACTTATAGAGCATGTTGAACTTAATAATGATATTGCCATCAATACAACACATAACTTTTTTTTCCCTTTTGTGATTATACATTTAATTTACTTTTTTTAACTTGCAGTTGCAAAACAAGCAAATAATGAAGGTGGAAAAGATATCGTGTTGGAAAGATTTAAGAAGCATCATGATATGCTCATTATCATTAACGTGGTTGGTCTTGCAAATCGATAGTGGGGATGAGGATTACATTATACATGTTGCGTATCGATCTCCTCCTTTACAAAAGTCGAACGCAAGATCCCTCATATAACATGTGGAGAGAAATACCACTAAGTTATAGCACTAAATAGCAGGGTTTCTCACTTCTCACATTTTTTTGAAATGTATTTATAGGGGAGGGGGGATTTCTACCACACAATATGTTATCGGGATTCAAACTTGAGACCATTAGTTTGCAAATCAAGACTCTTACCAACAGAGCTGGACGCTTCTCACTTTTAAACTCATGCTTCACAATTTTTTAGTATAAAAAACAAAAGGCTGTTAAGGAGCCCCTAATAAGTTATCAGATAAGTATGAGAATCATTACTTCTTTGTATTTATTCGGATTACATATAGATATATAAGCTTGCTCTTAAATTTATGAAAGAGGTTAATTAGATTAATGGCCTTTTACTGATTGATTTAGCACCGATAATTTCTCACAACTTGACTCTGAGTGCGATTTCATATATAGCAGTGAAATTAAATCATTCACTTATCCATTGTGTACTTTATTTAGTCAAGCTTCCGGAAGTGGTATATTATTAACATTCTTCAACCGACATTTTTGTTTTGATATAAATGTTCTTCAACCAACATTATGTTTGAGATAATGATGATTGATGAACAATAAATTGATTCATTGATGAAAATAAACATTTTGAAGCTTGTGATCAGTTTTTCTGATGAGTCGGAGGAGGTAAGAAAGATTTTGTTATTCTGGTTAATAGTATTTTTTTTTATTGTGAGGTGTTTTATATATGTTGGACTCTTTGCTAAAATAATAGGATTACAAACTGTAAATTCTTTTCATTTATATGTAGCCTTTGAAAATGAAAAATTATTCGTTTATAGTTTCAAAATATCTTAAATTTTATGAATTATCCAATTAAATTCAATCACAAGATCATATTTGATTACGATATAGCTTGAGATAACCTCTACCGAACTTATAATATATATTTTGGTTGGTTAAGTTTGTTATGTGCAGATGTAAGTGTCAGTTGGCGGCTTCTGCATGGCGCTCATGCCTTCCGGTTCCACGCCTGCGTTGAGGCTAGTATCTATATATATAAAGGGAGAACTTTGATTTGGCTAAATTTTCCCTAACCCCAAAATGCCCTTGCAAAACTAATTTATTTAAAGATGAATGATTTAATAAGTGAGGGTAAAATAGTAAATATAGGTTAAATTTCTCATAATCCCCAAAATATCCTTACTTAACAAATTTATTCAAAAATGAATAATTTAATTAGTGAGGTCAAAATAGTAAAAATAAAAAAAATTAAATTAAAGAGTAAAAAAAATATATATATATAAAGTAAAAACTTGATTATGGTTAAATTTTCAATAAACCCAAAAAAGTCCTTTGTTGAAGAAAATATTAAAAAAAAGACAATATAATATATTAAAGGTAAAGGATCAAATGGATAATGAAATAAAAAAATATAAATATTTAATTATTGTAACATTTTTGGATTTTTAAAGCAATCAACATTATTTGATTATTTGTTTTTAGTTATCATAAGTAGGTGTGGGCACGGTTTGGATCGCTGCGAATATCATCCAATTCCAAATCCAAACTGTTAAAATCTTAACAGTTCGATACGGTTTGAATTTTCAATAAATATAATTGAAACCATTCCAATCCAAATCGTTGTCCACAGTTTGATTTGGATCGGTTTGGATGGTTTATGCATAAAATTTTCATGTAATTTGTTCACTAAAAAGACTCCAAATTTTTTTTTTTCCACAATTCCACCGTTCTCATGAATATTTCATTTATTCACATCAAGATTTTATTTATTCGCATGAATATTTCATTCATACATATCAACAAATTAAATTTTTCAACATTTTGAACTTCGAAATATGACGGGCTATGTTTAATTCTAATTTAAATTTGGAAGTAGCAAAAAATGAATAAGGATTAAGTGAAGTACAGTATGTAATGAGCACTTACATTAACATATTATAGAATAAAAATGTTAACTAACAAATATAAATAAATAAGAACCTTAATATATGGTTCGGTTTCGAATTCAACGGTTTTCAAAATAAAATCCAAAACCAAATCGTTACTAATGGAACAGTTTGAATTTTTAAACAGTTTGACTAATATCCGGTCAAATCCAAACCGAAGTGCCAATAACAGTTGAATCGAATCGGTTTCTGATTTCAACGGATTAATGTCCACCCCTAATCATAAGGGCATTCTTTGGTTGTATTTTCTTCCACACACCCCTAATTGCACTACCAGCATCTATTTACATTATTTTTATTTTCATTTATTTAAAAATTTAAAAATTTAATATTGTAATCACATTTTATATATTAAAAAAAATACAAATTGACACACGCGTATACAATAAATTTAAGTATGTTTTAAAGTGGTAATATGAAAATGTTTCGAGCAAGCATTTACCGATTTATTATTCAATTTTGAAGTCGCGCGTAGCGCATCGAAATGCCTCTTGCAAGCGCGAAGTGCCTGCAATGATGCTAGTATATATAAAGGGAGAAGTTGATTTTGGTTAAATTTCTCATAATTCCCAAAATACCCTCGCAAAACAAATTTATTCAAAAATGAATAATTTAATAAGTGAGGTCAAAAATAGTAAAAATAGGATAAATTTCTCATAATCCCCAAAATATCCTTACTTAACAAATTTATTCAAAAATAAATAATTTAATAAGTGAGGTCAAAATAATAAAAATAAAAATATAATAATTAAAGAGAAAATCTATATATATAAAGTTAAAACTTGATTTTGATTAAATTTTCAATAAACTCAAAAAAGTCCTTGGTTGAAAAAATATTAAAGAAAAGATAATATAATATATTAAGAATAAAATAATCAAACGGATAATGATATAAAAAATATATAAATATTTAATTGTTGTAATATTTTTGGATTTTTAAAGCAATCAACAATATATAATTCTTTATTTTTTGTTATCATAATTCAGAAGGGCATTCTTTGATTGTATTTTCTTCTATATATCCACCTTCACTTTTTTTTTTGTTTTTAGTTACCAAAGTAAACTAAACTCCACGTACATGGAATTACCATCATTCATTTATATTGGTTTTTTTTTCATTTGTTTTAAAATAAAAAAAATAAAAATTATAATCACATTTTATATATTAAAAAAATGTATTTGGGATGTACGTATACAATAAATTATGTGTATTTAAAATCACACGTAGCACAATGTAATATGAAAATATTTCGCGTACACATGTGTTAATTTATTAGCTAAGTAAGTAGGTTTAGAAAAAACCCCACCAAACAAGACATGCTATTGGTTGTTAACACTTGAGACGGGTGCTTTCCCTGGTCGAAAAAGAGAATGACTTTATAATTAATTAAAGACTCATTGAGTTGGACTCGGATTTCGTTCCATTCAGATTTCATACAAGTGACACAGTGGTTGAAGAATAAAGACCAAGAAAAAAAAAATGAGCTGATTTTGTCAATCAATAAATTACTTGTTACACTATATTTTCTTATTTTAATATTTTCTTATGTTTTTATGAGTTAAACTTCCAAATTTATCCCTATTCTTTTTAAATTTAATATATTTTAATGAGAGTATTTTTGCTCACCACCTGTGAACAAAAAAATACTCACCAATCCACTTAATTTTGCCCCATATCCTTTAACCTAACTATAGTTTAGATTAACATTTATTAATTATTAAAACTTTAAGAAAGAAAGAGAGAGAAAATAACTAAAATAATAAAAAGTAAATTTAAACTCAGCAACTTTCATCTTATTCTCAAAGATGGATTTCTCCATGGCTGATTCTCTTTATCTTCTTCATCGCCAGATTTCTCACTGGTAGCAAAGCATAAATCTTTTTCATACATTAAGGTAATTTTTCAATATAAAAGAACCCAATTTCATCCTTAAAGATTCTGCCTTAAATTGCCATTACATGTGAATTTGCCAATTCAAAATTGTTCTCAGTGGGTATGGCGGCTCCCAACAAGGGAAAAAGAGTAATAATGGGTTGGTGTTGGAGAAGGAGAAACAAGAACATGGTAGTGAGGAGCAGGGAAACAATACCCAATTGCAAAGTAATAATGACAATGGTAAGAGTTCTTCTGATGGAAAACAGAAGGCAACAATTAATGGAAGTCTTTGGAGAAAACTAAGGAAGAACAAAGAAAATGTACGAAAGAGATTTATGGTTTGACACCAGTTAGAAAGCTGATGATGAAGAAGATGAAGAGAACCGGCCATTGAGAAATCCATCTTCGAGAAAAAGATGAACGGCGGCTGGGTTTAAATTAATTTTTTATTATTTTAGTTATTTTCTCTCTCTTTCTTAAAATTTTAATAATTAATATATGTTAATCTAAACTATAGTTAGGTTAAAGGATATGTGACAAAAATGCTCCGATTAAAATATATTAAATTCAAAAGGAAGTTTGATTCATAAAAACATATGAAAACATTAAAATAAGAAAGTGGAGTGCATAAAGTAATTTGTGGAGTGCCAAAATCAACTAAAAAAAGAAACTCCATGGTGACCAATGGTTTGCTCGTAATAACCTCTCTTCCGAAGATTTTATGAGCAAACCATTGGTGACCATTAAACGGTATACAAATAATGTCATTGTTAATGTTAAATTATTATCCAATAATTGACATGCGGGCATTTGTTTAATCAATGTAAATTTTTTCATCACCATAGTCATCTAGTTTGAATTATACACTTGGTCTTGGTTTGTTTCAGAAGAGATTTAAATTTAAATTTTGAATTGATAGTAAAGACTGAATGTGCTATAAAAGTTAGAAAACATTAGATTGGATGGATTGAAATAACTAATGCAGTACTAATTATGAAAGATATTTGAAATTCTGATATGAACAAAGGCATTTGAAATCATTTTCTTTCTTCATTTCTCTTCTTGTTTAAATCCTAGGCTACATGCATTGTATTAGTCTAACCAACAAATTTAACTATTATGAAATCCAAATCCACATTCAAATTCCT
The DNA here is from genome assembly GCA_037349345.1 of Oemleria cerasiformis. NCBI lineage: Eukaryota > Viridiplantae > Streptophyta > Magnoliopsida > Rosales > Rosaceae > Oemleria > Oemleria cerasiformis. The sequence continues at coordinate 8,269,735 of JAZGTL010000003.1, read as the reverse complement.
TCTAAAACAAATGGAGTCTCACATTTTAGCATTTTCGCCAAGGGTATGTTTGGATGATGAATTTCAAAGTACAAAGGAATTTATACTATATTACAAAGAAATACACTATTAACAATTGAATAGAGTTGTTGTAACTAGGTAGGTGCACAACTAGCAAAGGAGTACATGCACTAAATGAGTATAATAAAACCACTAAACATAGGATTTTCAAAGTAACACCTATCAATTTGTTACTTACAAATCCATCAAAATGCATTGAATCTAACCATTTGAAATCTCTTGGTACTTTGAAATTACTCATTATTGACTAATCTAACTCAAATTCTTAGTATTTTTAATTTTCTCATCCAAACATAACCTAATTATCAAAGAATTTCAAATAATTAGATGCAAGACATTTAGATGTGATTTGTAAGTAACACATTGATAGATGTTTGGAAATTCCTTATTTTTTTTTTTTTTGCTATACTCATTTATAATCCCTTATACTTTGAAGTTTCTCATTTTAACTAATTTAGCCTAAATTTCTTGGAATTTTGAATTTTCTCGTCCAAACATACCCTAATGGAATCTATTTTTGAGGAATTAATACTAATTTTTCTTTTTTTAAGAGGAACGTTTTCCAACATACATTGATGTCAGACTGATTCTCCGATCCAAATAATGAGATACAAAATAAATTTTATAGGATAATAGTCAACTAAGAACCTACCAAATGATGTCTCAAATTGGAACCACAAATTCAGATACTAAACTCATAAGAGAATCGAATCTTATTAGAAACACAACCTTTACGAGATGACATGCGCGCGTGCCTTCTGGTTATCTATCTTGCTGGTGGTTCCAGCAAATACATCAGGAAAAGCAAAACCACGTGACGACGAAGGTCTTGATATTGAGCATTTCATGAAGGAAGAGCTAAATTACAAAAGGGTCACTAAACAGGGATCCTCATATTATTGAATGAGAATACTACCATAGTACTATGCGTGGTACCGGCAAATCCCCGTCAAAAGACCAACCTAAAAGTAACGAAAACGGAAGTAGTGAGGCATCTCCGTCAAATCCCGCTAGTACCAGTGAGGCAACCACATACCCCCTAAACCTGAGAAGCAACACCATTAATCCCATGATTAGCTAACAGATCGGCAACCTGTCTGTCTCATATGAGGTTTCAAAATATAATCAGACCAGCTCGTCAGTTTATTTCATTTAAAGTGGGATTTTTGTTTGTTTACCAACTTTTTTCATTTAAAAAGTTGTGTTATTTTATATTCTCACACGCCAATTCACGTCTTAATTTTTATAAGAGCAAATTACACTTAAATATTCTATATTTTACACTAAATTTTAAAGGTATATCAGAATTTTCAAAATTTTTCTTTAAGAACCCTGAACTATTTACAACGTTTCACTCTAATCCATCCGTTACAATTTTCGTCATAAATCTCGTTAATTGACGACATGTCTCATGCGGGACCCAATCAAAAACAACTTTGAAGCTGCTAATATATAGGGACACAGTAACCATATTGCGTCACTTTTTCGCTCATATTGCGTCATTTTGCCTCTAAATTCAGTTTTCAGAGTAGCTTTGCATAAGACACATAATGAATTAACGTGATTTATGACGAATATTGTAACAGATAGTTCAGAGTACTTAGATGCAAAATTTAAAAACTAAAATATAACTCCAAAATTTGGTGTAAAACTTTGTCCTTTTTACTATGCAGATAAATAGAAGCAAAGTAAGATTTGTACATGAACTAACTTAATTGGTTTGGTGGCCTGCAGCACTTTGATAAAAGAGATGGATGAAATTGAGCAGCCATTCCAGTCAATTACGTTTAAGTAGTGTGATGGCTCCTTTTAGGGTTTGGGTTTTCTTTTAGCCTTTAGCCTTTGGCCTTTAGGTTATTGGTTTTATTGACCACTACTCAAACGTTATGGAAGCAACTTTTGTTATCGTGATTTTGTTTAACTTTTGATGCATGATTCATATTCGTGGATGACGATGATCGTGAATCATGATGGTGGGGTTTGTGTTTTCCCATCTAACTCGATCACTGCTCCAGATTCCCAGGCGGCAGGCCCCCATACGGTTAGCTTTGTTATTGGCATGGCACGTCTCCATATCCCAAGTGAAGAGTCCCCATTACATACTTTTCAACAAAGCATTGGAGACGTATCACTGTCATTGAAAATTTCATAAAAATATTCAATGTCCATTGAAAATTTCATAAAAATATATATGTGGGTATTTTGAAGTCGAATTCGTCGGTTAACAATTTACACATGAAGTTATTAACATGCTGTGCACCTCATGTTTTATATATTAAGCGAAAATTGGATGAATATATGATATATATATATATATATATATATATATATATATATATATATATATACTTGCATTTCACTCTAACAAAACTTGCTCATTTTATATTGGTGATAATTGAAGTCGATCATCTCTCATAACATCCTTTTAACATTATTTCTGTTAAAATAAATTAACCAAAAAGAAAAGGATAATACTTGTTTCCCACTCTAGTGGTACCTCCTTGTATTACGCAAAAAATAATCGAAAATTGAGATCATTGAGCCTAGCCCTTCATGCAACCACCATTGTTTGTCACTTTATCATATATGTAGGAGTGTAGAGAGAAACACATGGAGATGGATTGAATAATTGATTTTTCCACCAAGTATAAACGGAAATTTGAATCAAATAAGACATGATATTGGTTGTTAAAAAAGTTTGGCGTGTTTATTCTTTTTGTTGTTGCTGAATGCTGAGTGAGAAAGAAGGTTGATGGAAACGGTTGTTAACAAGGATCGAAGAAAACAAAAAATTCCAGAGTCGATGGGAAAAGGAAAAGTGATCAACCAATTTCATATTTTGTAGTTTCTAGCCTCCTTGGATTTTACAGCCCATTTCCAGCTGTAACTGAAACGGGAAGTGTCAAAAAAATGAGAATCCCAGATTTTAGGTAACAACTTTTGACCCATGGTCGTGGCAAAAGCCAATTTGAGGTAACAACATAAACACAAAATTTGAAATTAGGAATTGGAATCATGGATCTGAAGCTTAACTTTTTATTGGGCCATAGGTAGACCTCGACTAGTCTCTACTGCTCTCAAATGGGGGACGTGGCCTAAACTAAAGCATTTGTATCGGCCCAGTATAGCCCCTTTGATTGAAATATAGGGCTGCTCTCGTCCTACTTTGCATTAAGGCTTGAAAAGCCCTAATTGTTTACCTATGCTCTGGGCCCCCCCCCCCCCCCGGAAAGAAAATTGTCGACAACGTTTTGTTTCGTTTTTTAAAGTTTTTAATGTATTGATATATCCTCGTTATTTGGAGAAGTCTAATATGCGATCCTTTATATCCGAGTGAAAATGAATATCAATTGTAAGATACTCAATTGATAAAGAGTGATACAAAGCAATTACAAGTTAAACCTCAATAGCCAAAGATGATCATGCGTAAATTAATTACATAGAATGACTAGTTAACTAGGTTCATCAATTACCAAATTGAGCTGAAAATGATAACGTAAAAGTAAAAGTCGGAATTTTTTTTTTTGCCGAAGTAAATGTCGGAATTAAGAATACATGATATACGTAATAAATTAAGATTGTATTAAATTTCACTAGTATTAAGGTCTAATTCTATTCTCCTCTTTCGTATAATAAATTGTTTTGAATTCAACTTTCATAAAAGGGCGTTTTTGACATCCAATAGATAGTATCACTCTCCTTCACTACCTAGTTGCTTAGCTCATGTCAAACAAACAAAGAACTGAAAACTAATGCAACAAAATTCTCAATTTGTCAGATTTCTGGCCCATGATTACATAGAAAAACTAAGCTCCGCACGCACACATATAGAGATGCGAGTACTTTAGGAACTAACAAATATATTGCAAAGAGTTCTAAAGGGATTCTAAGGGTACAAGCTTTATTTTAGGTATGGATTTTAGCTTTGAAGTAAAGTGTAGTAGGACCACTTTGGGAATATAAGGAAAGCCAATAAGCCATAAAGGCAACAAATCCAATGCCAACAAGGACAATAAAACCGAATATTCCCAATCATCTTTATTCGCAAAGTAAATAAAATCTAATATGAAAAACTAATCCAAATTAAACAATACTTCCCAACAGCTCAAGCCCCCATTTCCACCGTAATTAACTAATAACTATGGCTTATTACTTAAAATGCACAAAAAATACGTCAGTCAGTCTCAAAATGTACCAAGAACGAAAATATGACTCACTTTGCACTAGGAACAGTAGCAACGTAAAAAACGTTGCACCATTTAACTAATGCCGTTACTGACACCGTTAAAAAAGTTGTTAAATTCCTTAAATGCCCCTCTATAAATCCCTTAAAACTATTACCCAACCCACCCCAACTCTCCCGATTCCCATCTCAAAATTTTCAGTTGAGAGAGAAAGAGACTGAGCCGAGATCGACCCACCGACCTCTTCTGCCATAGACCATGCCACCTGCCACCACCAAAGCCGATCTGTCAACCTTCATCCTCTTCCTCTCTCCTTTCTTCGCTGCCTAAACCCAAACCCCAAAATTCCTCTCTCTTTTCTACACTACCCAAACCCCAAACTTCATCTTTCTTCCAATCCCCCAAACAAACCCACACAAAACCATCAAAGCTTGATGATGAAGAAGAAGACGACCAAATTAATTCAAAACCCACCTCCAAACCCTCTGTTTTCTCCTCGCTTCATCCGCCCAAATCCCAAAATCTAAACCAACCCATTACCAATTTCTCATCCTCAAATCAAAACCCTAAAAGGGTCGTCTAATTCAAGCCTCCCATGACCTCAATAAAGTCCTCCCAACTCAATGACGAAGATTATGGTGATGACTTCTCCCAAAACCACCGGAAATGGTCATACCCAATAGTCTATCCTAACCCATTGGCGACGGCAGCTCCCATCAACCCTCGATGCACCACCACCAAACCATCGTCGTCATGCGCCACATCGATCGCAACGACAACTTCGAGCTCCACTGGATGGCACATGCACCAAGGCCGTGGGACCCGTCCCTGATTAAGGAGGGCAAGGTTCGGGCCTTCTGCACGGGTGCGAAGCTCCGATCGGATCTCGGCTTCAGAATCCACAATGGACTTTTCTAAAATGACCAAACTACCCCTGAAGCTTCTAGACCCACAACGATCCCACCGGGCCTCCGTTTTCCGCGTGCCGCCTGTTTACGAACTCGTGAGGTCGAGACCTACGCAACAACCTAAGAAAAATTTCCAAAGCCACTGTCAGTCGAACAGTGACTTCCAAACCTTTCCGAACCAGAGGGTTTAATCGTCGTTTTCTTAATTAAATTCTCAAATTCCTTAAATTTCTGGTCCGGGTCGTTACATACATGACAAGAACTAATGTGATTCAGATTCATCATCCTCATCACACATAGTGCAAATATTCTCAACTAGGACCCTTCGACGCACAAGGTTTTGCCGTACTGCAAGAAAGCCACGACAGTAATGCCAAATAAATTGACATATCTTATTTGGTACCTTCATCTTCCAAATCTGCTTCCAAAGGTTGTTGGGCCCCTTATTACTTGAATCCCCATTTCCCTTGCTTGTCAATTCCCCATTGCGGTGCATCTTCGTCGCCAACATATAACCTGAGTGAACATTATATGAGCCAGTATTTGAGAAATGCCAAACTAACCTGTCAGGTCTTCCAAATTTGGTCAGAGGGATTATTAAGATTGCACTGGCTTCCTCAAGATTGAAACTTTGATCCACTAGGTCCTTCCTCCATTCACCTCATGTCTGGGACACCAAATCTGCAACCAGGGTCGGAGTTTGAGACCTAAAATTCCTCACTTTGAATGGTCTCACAGTAGGCAACCAAGGGTCATTTAAGACATGGATCTTTTCGCTATTTCCCACATGCAATCTAACACTTGCCTTTAATATTTTTTGCCCTTGAAGCATCCCCTTCCATCCCCAAGAAGATACGACCTTGTCCTTTGCATTAAAAAATGTCTCATTTGGATCGTACTTCGTTCTTAGCGCAACCTTGCCAGTAGAGACGAAGGAGCAAAGATGATTCTCCACCTAATTTTCGCAAGCATTGCCAGGTTAAAGCACCTTAAATCATGAAAGCCTAAACCACCCTTGTACTTTGGCGTGGTTACTTTATCCCACGAGGCGCAATGAATGCAACACTGCATGTGTTGCTTTCCCCACTAGTACCTAGCTAAAATGCGCTCCACATCCCGACATACACCCACTTGAATTTGGAAACACGACATTGCATAGTTGGGCAATGCAAGAGCAATAGCTTTCACCATTACTTCCTCTCCTACTATTGAGAAAAAAATTTCGGACCATCCCTGGACCTTTGCTTCCACCCTATTCCGAATCTCCTCGAACACAACCCTCTTTGTTGCCCCAAAATCAACTCTGAGCCCCAAGTATTTACCAAAATCTTCCCTTCTGCTGACCCCCAACGTAGCAACAATTTGATCCTGAATATGCACCGGGTAATCAGTGCTAAATAGAACCGAGCTTTTATCAATGTTAATCATTTGACCAGAGCTTGTTACGTAGGTCTGCAGGACGCCCTTAATACATACAGCATCCACCTCTGACGCTTTTGAGAATAAAACCGAATCGTCAGCAAAGAACATGTGCATTACAGTAAATGCTCTTGTGGCTACGTGGATTCCATGTAACGTTCCCATTGATAGGACCCCTCCCGAATTTCCCCTCGGAATCCGTGAGAAGCCCTGCTCCTGTTTGACAAAACCTGAAATAACCCAATAAACCCTGAAATACCCCTACCATTTCAGGAAAGACTTTATGAGAGTTCTCCCGAAATTCGGTAGAATCTCCCTTGCAACCCGCCAACTTGTCTTTTACCTGTCAGACGAAGGATACAAAAGCAAGTACAAAACTGAAAAGGCCAGCTACGACCCCAAACTACCAAACCCTCGAAAAGTTTACAATACCCAAAAGAAGATAAGAGCAACTAGGTAACCTTAATTACAAAAACTAATGAAAGTCCTACGTTGGACGTAGCGCCGCGAAATGCGATGCCTACTCCTAGTCTTGTCGCCTCGTTTTGCTATAGCCGGGAGAGCACCAAAAGCAAAAACAACTGTGAGTGGACTAAACCATTGCGAAGCATACCCACACTAATAAAGTAATGATAACAATATTATAAATAAAAATAAGGGTAATCCGGACAACCCACCTCATGGTGTATCAAATTACGTTAAGGCTCTGCATATATATATATATATATATATATATTTCTATAACTTACCGGTGTACCATTCAATTACCTAGGTGGAACCCTCGCCAAATCCAACAATACCTGCCATCTTAATAACTGTGCCAAAATTACGTATAATTGTTTTCACAAGTTATGAGGAAAACATACCATTTCCTCTCCATAAGTAAAACCGTGCATGCATAACGTATAATCCTGTTAAAATAGTTGAGTAAATAAAGATAGTTACAAATAGAAAATCCATTTATAGAATAACAACCCGACGGAACCCACGAAAACACGAAAATTGAAATCATTTCGTGGATCACATTCTTGCATTGAAAACCGTCCTCAAAGGAGCTCAAAATCAAAAGAAAGACTGGATACAAAATGTTGTAAAAAAAATATATCCCACCATCCCCCAAATGAAATACCGAGCCGTAACTCGATATCCGGGGCCGTCCAACACATGCCGCCCCTGATTGAGGAGGGCAAGGTTCGGGCCTTCTGCACGGGTACGAAGCTCCGATCGGATCTCGACTTCAGAATCCACCGTGTCTTCGTATCGCCATTCGTACGATGCGTCGAGACTGCTTTCGAAGTCGTCAAAGCTCTCTCCACCACCGAAGACCCTTCCGTTGAAATTGCTTATTGAAATTGCTTGCATCATAAAGCTCTCTCCATTCCTCTAAACTTATTGAAATTGCTTGCATCCTAAATTCCACCTGCGTTGGATTTCTTGGATTTCATGGAATGGGAGGTGTGGGGAAGACGACTCTGCATGTGAGTTGGATTTCTGTTACTTTTTGTGTTTTGTTCGTTTTTTCACTAACAATGGCAGTCATGCCGGAGGAAGGGGAAGGTCGAGTGGGAGGCAAATCGAGCCAGGGTGTGTTTTAGGAAGGCCAGGAAAATTGGTGTGTTTGGGAAAGACAAAAATACCCTTGCCCTAAATGGCGTCTAAGACTGCATAAGTTAAATGGTGGAATGTTTTTGACGTTGCTACTACTCCTAGTGCAAAGTAAATCAAATTTCCGTTCTTGGTGCATTTTGAGACTGACTAGCGTGTTCCTGGTGCATTTTAAGTAATAAGCCAATAACTACCATTGTTTACAAAAGAAAAATTAAAAAACATAAATCTACGATTTAAATATTAAATGGACGTAGTCATATTGAATAGAGTAGGGATCGATGCTCTATTGATCGTGCACTTTGAATTATTGTTGTTTAATAGACTGGCTAAATAAAAGGCTTATTCCATACTCGACCGTATGTGGTACGCAAACACATGAAGGGACGTGTATGCATGTATGACAATAATATTGACGGAGATTTTTATTGTGTTGTGAGTGGTGAAAGAAACAACGACGACAAGCTGAAGCTAGCCGCATTTATATTATATATTATTGATTTTTCTTACCCACCGGTTGAGTCATTTGAGACCAACATGTGCTAACCCCCATCCCAGCATATATACAATCCATCAACCACCATACAACAACCCCTAATTAATCTCATCCAAAAAATAATTCATATCTGATACTAACTTATATTGGCAGTTCATAAATTCAAATTTCGACTAAGCTAAATTTACATGCAAAAATTTTAAAAAAAATTCGACGATATAGGTAAATTTCATTAATAAACATTAAAATATACACTCAGTTAGGGAGATGTACTGAGCTTTAATCTTGAATGCATTTCTATACACAAATAAAAACTTAATAGAAAGAAAAAAAAAATTACACCATGAACCATAAGGGCACGTTTACTTATTAGGAATGAGAATCGTGGATAATAGGAGAAGTAGGCAATCGGAAAAGTGGGCAATCAGAGAAGGAGGTAATCATTCTCATTGAGTTGTTTACTAACTATATAGAATTAAAACAGTAATGAGTTTGGTTTTCATTGTTATTGTTTACTAATCGTTATGAATCAGAATAAAAATTAATTGATTACTAAAATACCCTTTCTTTTTCTCAACTTTTTCAGCATCTCGTTCTCTTTCTGATCATTCTCTAAACACACACCAATCCCAGCAGCCACAAAAGAATATACCGACAATATTTTAAATACAAAAAAAAATTAACCTCAACCGTTGTGAGATGTGGAGGAGAGTAGAAGAAAAATAAAAATAACGCACTTACCTACTTTGGACTAAAAAAAGAGTCTGGAGCAAGAAGAGCATATCGAGAATTAAAGGGTTAAGCAGTAGAAGTATTGAAGCATTCAGAAGGAAATTAAGATATGTGTAAATTTATTATGAATAAAAGCTGTAATTACTATAAAAGTTGTAGGACAATTTTGGTACATAAAAAAATTAAAATAGGTAATGGGAACCATTAACACCTCACCCCTACTTAATCTCATTAATTACCCATTTTGGGATAATATCATTAATGATTTCAAGTGGGGTATGCCTGTTAAAAAAATCTAATTGTGTAAGTAAACGTAGGAGTACTTAATGGAAATGATTGCCTTTGATTTGATTCTCTTTACTCTTAAATAAACACGCCCTATGTAAATATGCAATATAAATACAAGTATCACTATTTAAGAGTTCGTTATATTAGTTTTACTTAGGATGTTAGATTCGGATGAAACGTATACGTGTTCATAGTCATAGTGAATCCAATTTTATGACTACTACTTCCAACGCACGTGGCAAGTAGCAACCCCCATGATGGGATGGTAGTGATCCCCCTGCATGCGTTGAATTCATGTTTTGCCGGTGAAGAAGGACTTTATTCGTCTTTTCCCCGACCAATAAGTGGTTGTCTTCTACGATCAAAAATAAAAAATATATATATATATATATATATATATATATATATAGAAGCTGAGTCTTGATGAATTCGCAGAAGGAAGTAGCTGAAGAATTGTGAGAGAGGTATCAAGAAATTGAATCATTGATTAACATATAATTAAAGATCGATGGTTGTCAAAGTGTATGGTCCACTACAAGCAGCGTGTCCCCAAAGGGTGATGCTTTGTCTTTTGGAGAAACAAGTCGACTTCCAAGTTGTGCATGTTGATCTTCAGGCTGGAGAACATAAGCGACCTCACTTCCTCACCCGTCAGGTAATTTATGTTCGCAGTATTCGCAATTTGATAATATAAATATTTTACATATACACAGTCATTATACAAGCTGGAAACTATACAACATTTCTATGCACATATGCTTGATTATATGAAAAACTGGGAAGCGCATGTCAAATGTATAAGATTGAGTAAATCCAAACGGAAACAGGATGATCGAAGAGTACGTATTCGGGAGATGGAAAAACTGGAAGTGTAAAAGTTGACTTTTTAAATCAAATTTTGACCACCATTCATATATATATATATATATATATATATATATATATATATTGATCATGCTTAATTGTTTTGCAGCCATTTGGTCAAGTTCCAGCAGTAGAAGATGGCGAGTTCAGGCTCTTTGGTAAGAACTACGTACTGAAAACCATATAAACACATGCGATGCTATGCTTCCTTAAATTCGTACCCTCTTGTCAATTTCTTCTTTAAAATTTTTCTCAATTATTGTCCTTCTAGAACTATATTAATGGCTAATTTTCCCCCCTCTGATCTAAAATTTTGTTAAATTCGTAACATTTTAAGCAAGTAAATATGTCACATAATATAAATAAAGCAAAAATTAAAAATGTATCATATTTGATGACTAAAATATGAATTTTTTTGACACACAATTGGATAGTGTGAGTAAATATGATGACTGAGGGAAATTAATTGGGGAGGAAATTTGCTGAATAAAAATTCAAGAGGTAAATTGATAGATAGGTACAAATTCAGGGGTCAAATTGACAAATTACTCATTTATTTATGATTTATATGTGTATTAATTTTCTTCTTCAATATCTAGAATCGAGAGCTATCATAAGGTACTACGCTGCCAAGTACGCTGACCGTGGACCAAACCTATTGGGGACAACTCTAGAGGAGAAGGCTCTTGTGGATCAATGGCTTGAAGTGGAAGCTCACAATTTCAATGACTCGGTTTACACTCTGGTGCTTCAACTTATTGTGCTCCCTAGCATGGGCCAGCCCGGTGACATCGCGTTGGTCCACGCAAGTGAGGAAAAGTTGGAGAAGGTGTTCGATATTTACGAGGAGAGGCTATCGAACAGCCGGTATCTTGCCGGAGATGCTTTCACTTTGGCTGATCTGAGTCATCTTCCGGGGATTAGGTATTTGATGAATGAAGCTAAGTTGGGGCATTTGGTGAGTGAGAGGAAGAATGTGAATACATGGTGGGAAGACATATCCAAAAGGCCGGCTTGGAAGAAGCTAATGAAGCTTGCTAATGATGGCTATTATTAGAAAGTCTTAAGGAATTGGGGATTAATATGAGAGACCCTTTTCCTATTAAGTTTAACCTATCTTATATGGGGTAGAATATTGAAACAGAAAAACAAAAGAAAGGTTGAATAGTTTTCCTACTTTGTATGCGTGTGGCAAATTATTTGTGTCAATAAAAGAGATTGAATGTATGGTTTTCCTCATTCACTCCCGAAGAATGGTTTACTTTTACTCCCAACAATTTGCGAAAATTCTATCGTCTCACCAGTGAAGTAGCTAGGCTTTCATTGGGGGACCTCTTTTCGCAATAATGTTCCCAAAAAAAAAACATTAACTTATAATGTTTAGTTTTACAAAATATTCTTAATCGATAATATTTTAATCATAGTTATTACAATAATGGTAATCTAAAATTAATTATTTGATATGTTTTTAAGAGCATTTCTTAGAGTTTTTTATTTAAAAAAATTTTAAACGTTTCATCGTTTTTTATTATTCTCTTTATTTTTTATTGTTTTATTTTATTGGAAAACTTCTCTTTATTAATGAACAATGAATAAAAACACTAACATACATGGCAAGAACATTGAAGAGCCACTCTGGTTCCAAATCTAACCAGCTATGGCCTCCACCCAAACGCTAAACATGGTCAACAACTGCATGGGTCGCCGTGTTACAACCCCGTGTGGCTAAAGTAAATGAAACTAATTAAAAGAACTCATAAGAAACTGAATATCATGCAGAACATTATCAATGGACTCCTTGCTGCCCTGGTTGATCAGCAGCGACATAAGACGTTGAGAATATGTTTCCACAATGACCCTTTGATGCCCAGACTCCCTCCGTGATTCTAACCCTGCAGTGACCGCTAAGGCCTATGCTTGAAGAGCAGATTGGCAGCGCAAATCACCCACTCCTCCTGCCCCCTCAAAACCGCCCAACCAAGACCGCAGGACCCAACCAAATGCCCTTTCCGCGACTGCGCAAACCTTGCTCCATCGCAATTCACTTTATTGACCCCCACATCAGGCCTTTGCCAAACCACATGAGGTAGACACAACCCATCTAAGGGCAGCACGCCCACCATGTTTACGGGTTCAGATGCAGCTTCCCAGGCTGAGATATATTCAGCTACCTACTGATTTAATAACTTAATGGCCTCCCCCAGTGTCTGGACCTCATCCTTGAAGCAACGCACGTTCCGAGCCTTCCAAATTCTTCAACAGCCATAGGAAAGGAGCTAGAACACGGCATCAACGTCCTCCACCTTCTTGTATATATCTATTAAAAGAACCCAAAAGTCTCGAAAAGATAGACCCAAAAAATAATTTTTGCCCTTGAAGTATCCCCTTCCATCCCCAAGAAGATCCGACCTTGTCCTTTGCACTAAAAAATGTCTCATTTGGATGGTACTTCGTTCTTTGCAACCTTGCCAGCAGAGACGAAGGATCAGAGATGATTCTCCACCCAATTTTTGCAAGCATTTCCAGGTTAAAGCACCTTAAATCCTGAAAGCCCAAACCACCCTTGCACTTTGGCGTGGTTACTTTATCCCACCAGGCCCAATGAATGCAACGCTGCATGTTTTACTTTCCCCACTAGTAGTTGGATAAAATGCGCTCCACATCCCGACATACACCCACTAGAATTTGGAAACACGACATTGCATAGTTGGACAATGCAAGAGCAATAGCTTTCACCATTACTTCCTTTCCTGCCATTGACAATAAAATTTCGGACCATCCTTGGACCTTTGCTTCCACCCTATTCGGAATCTCCTCAAACACATCTCTCTTTGACGCCCCAAAATCAGCTCTGAGCGCCAAGTATTTACCAAATTCTTCCCTTCTGCTGACGCCCAACACAACAACAATTTGATCCTGGATATGCATCGGGTAATTAGTGCTAAATAGAACCGAGCTTTTATCAATGTTAATAATTTGATATGAGCTTGTTTCGTAGGTATGCAGGACATCCTTAATACATATAGCATCCACCTCTGACGCTTTTGAGAATAAAACCGAATCATCAACAAAGAACAGGTGCGTTAAACTAAAAGCTCATATGGCTGCATGGATTCCATGTAACACTCCCAATGACAGGACCCCTCCCGAATTTCCCCTCGAAATCCGTGAGAAGCCCTGCTCCTGTCTGACAAAATCTGAACTAATGCAATAAACCCTGAAATACCCCTACCATTTCAGGAAAGACTTTATGAGAGTTCTCCCGAAATTCGGCAGAATCTCCCCTGCAACCCGTCAACCCGTGTTTTACCTGTCAGAGGAAGGATACAAAAGCAAGTACAAAACTGAAAAAGGCTGCTACAATAATACAGAAAACCGCTTTTATGAGAGTTCTCGCGATTGCAGATTCCAATAAATTTTATTGTCTAAACCAGCTTTTTTAAAATCTGCTTCCATCCTTCGGACTTGTTGCCCATCATAAACCTTTGCTTGGTAGGAACTCCGAAGATCAGCTTTTAACTTGTCAATGATTTGTTGCGCATTAACTCCCGCCTTCCTTCTCCAAACCATTAAATCTCTCCTTACCCCCTTCAATTTTTTCGTAACCCTATAGCACGGAAAGCCCATCTCCTCCCTGCTCCACTCCTTTTTAAAAACCTCCACACACAAAACCTCCTTATTCCATCTTGGGTCTTATGTAAAGCGGTGATATTTTCTCCCCTCACTTGGGGTGGTCTCCAAAACCAGCATTGAATGGTCAGACCCCAAGAGTAGCAAATGAGACATTGTGGCATGAGGGTATGTTTGGACCCATGATTCCGTCGTCAAACCCTTATCATGCCGTTCCTGAACAAACCCTTTTTCTTGGTTCCTCCATGTAAAAGGATGTCCGTAAACCCCAAGTCAAGGTGCTTCATATCTGCCACAAAAGACATGAACGTTCTCATGCTCGTGGCAGTTCGAACATGACCCCCTCCTTCTCATTTGCTTTACGGATATCATTGAAATTCCCCAATAAAAGACATGAATCATCCTTCCTACTCAGTTGATCTCTCAGAATATCCCACTTCCTAGCTCTCTTCCCATCATCATTACTCGCGTAAATAGAGAACAAATTCTATTTCTTTCCACCGTCCTCATCAGTGACTAGGACCTCAATCACAAACCCCTCATACTTTATTAATTCAACGTGGTCTGCTACCCTCCAAAATACACAGAGACTACCACTCAAACCCCTTGGCTCCAATGCTTGCATAAACTCCGTATTTAATATTTTCTTCAAAAACTGGTACCTACTACTTTTGTTTTTTTATCTCAAGAATCACAATGATGTCTGGTCGAATAAGCCAATTTTGCTCCTCCAAATTGTGAATTGTCAGGTCACCGCCGATGCCGTGTCAATTCCAGCAAATGATCCTCATGGCGACTATAGCTCTTGGGGAGAGGCGGAACCGTCTACGCTCAAGACACCGATTATGGGAGGTCCCGACCACCAATAAAGAAGTACCACTTGACGCTACCTGCCTACACTTCGCCACTCTACTGCCAATAGAGTTAATGCTATTGGAGATCTCCAAGTCCCTGTCCCCTACTGTGCCTCCGAAACCACCTCTGGACTCCTCAACTCCTTCCTCTTACATTTTGTTTGTGCTTTAGACATCCTGTCAATAATTGGGGCAAGCTAAAAAGGGTCAAAATTCGATATCTCTTCCCCCAGATTCACCTCATATACTTCCCCCAGTCTTCTTTCTTGTGTTCGTAGTTCTTCCCTAACAAACTATTGTACCGCCTCCTCCCTGGCTTGCATTGTTGCCTCGCTATTACCTTGCCCTTCCGAGTTTTACCCCACTAGCACCCCCCATATTGAGATTAGACCTGCATGCATTAAACGACCTGGCTAGACGTTGTCTTTGCCGTTCATCCTCCTCCTTCTCGGCTAGAGGCCACGCCGTCACCTGGCATGGCTCTTTGACGCAAGGTGTCACGCCGCCCACATCTCAACCGAATTTTCAACAAATTCCCCAACAAATTGAGTCTAAGCTTCCAAGTTTTTGAACGCTAGCTGAGTGTCACTATTTTCAATCCTACCCTCACCCTAACCACTTCCTCTTTCTCCCACGTATATGCGTGTTGAGAGACCAATCATCCCACATACAAAGTAATACAATGGCAGAAACTCATACTTGAATCCTATCCAGGTCTCCCCCACCCCTGGAAATTCCACCCTAGCACCCCTCATCAGTGGTTCACGGACGTTCAGTCTTATTCTTACCCTCACATAACATCGAATGTTGTCCCGTAATCTAGACTTGTCCACTTCTAAAATAGTCCTAACTAGGCTCCCTATCTTCTCCACCACTCTTACTGTCATGCTCAGAATGGGAATGTCATGCATATGGACCCAGAAGTTTCACCACTATAACCTCAAGTTATTTGGGTTACATTCTCTCGAAGCCTTCTCCACCAGAACCAAAGCCTCGTAAAAAACCCAAGGCTGCATATCCATGACCAGTCTCATATAAAGAAGAATCGTAAACCGTGCCAAAAATTTCTTCTCTCCAATCGCACTGATGGTCGTCCCCTCCTATAGCCTTTTGAACAAAGATGCAAATGCCTCTGGGTTCACAGCCTTATGCGATAGAATCTCAGCCACCACACAAATTTGAAACCCTAGAGGGATATCATGCGCCTTATCAAGATCCACGCGGATCCCCTCCTTTCCTTATCCTAGAGGCAAAGAACAGTCCCAAATCGCTGCCCAAGCTCGTCAAGATCCATGTCTTTTACCATGATAGCGTAGTAGCCAAACAAGAAAACCAAGAACCCTACGCAGCACCGTCAAAGAAGGAATATTGTAAGGTGCCAATAAGAAAACTTTAAACCCTAGCAGACCCTTACTCTCCTTGCGAGAGACGTGTTATTCTCTTTATTTTTATAGATGTTGTACACTTTCAAAATCGTAAATGCATAATATCAATTTTTAAATAAATAATATGTAACAACCCGTCCCGAATCCTCGGCAAACGGCGTTGCTATGGCCGTCGGAATCATCCAGCCCAGCCCCTGGTGACATCCTTGCGCACGTACACCAGCCCAAAGGTATTGTTAGCGAGGCCCCTGTCCAAATCCTCTAGCTGCAGCCTTTGAGGATCGAACCCAGGCCAAGCCTTTTTATTCCACTCAATTGGTGAAAGGTGTCCTCCTTGAGTGGAATAAAAACCCTTGGTCCATGGTTCGAGTCCCTAGAAGGCTGCAGCTAGGGGATTTTCGGATGGGGGCCTTGGGAACAATACCTTTGTGCTGGCGGGGAGCCAGGGGCTGCGTTGGGGGGGACCTGACGGCCATAACAATTCGTGCCGGGGGGACCGGGACGGGTTGTTACATAATAAATAAATAAAATTCACAAAATCCACATGTACACATTTCATCTTTTTTTCCTTTAATATGTACATATTCCATTTCAGAAATGAAAAACGTGTAGGGAAATAAAATCTTAAAAGGAAAGGAAAAATTGAGTAAATACATTTTAGGAATATTTGTAGAAAGAAAAAAAAAAGGAAGAAAATTGTCAAAAAGGAGAATACAACGGATGCAAAGGGGGCCTCGTTAAAACCTTGCCGGAGCTTTCAACCCAGGTAAGGAAAAAAAGTGCCCAGCATCAAAACAAACACAATCAAGCTGGGAGTAAATCAGCAGATACAAAATCATTTAGCCCTAAAAAGTGTGATGGACCAGATTATTACTATCAATCAATCAGCAATTGTGGCGAGGAGGCAAATTCAGGATAATATTCTTGTTGTGCATGAGATCTTACATTCCATGAAGATCAAAAGTAGATAGGAGGATACAGAATTGGCGTTGAAGTTGGACATGGCCAAGGCCTATCACCGGGTGAAGTGGAGCTTTGTGACTGATATGCTTAAAGCCTTAGGGTTGTCAGAAAGATTATGTGGCTTAATTTTTGAATGCATGGCTTATGTATCGTATAGTGTTTTGGTTAATGGGGAGGAGACTGGGTACAATAAACCAAGTCGGGGTCTTCATCAGGGGGATCCTATGTCACCATTCCTATTCCTGGTGTGTGATGAGGGTCTTACTTTCCTATTCAGGTGTCGGGAGGAGGAGGGTGTGATCCATGGGTTCCGCCTTGTGGATTCTAGTGCTCTAAGAATTTCTCATCTGTTTTTCGATGATGATGCGGTTATTTTCTGCCATGCCAAGAAAGAGGAGATTGATGCTATTCTTGGTGCTCTTGATTGCTATACGGAGGCATTCGGCCAACTAGTCAACTTAGAAAAGAGCTCTTTGTTTTTTGGAGCAAATTGCTCTAAACGATTACGGCGAAGATTGGCCAGGAGGTGTAGAATCAAAGCAAGAGATGGTTTTGGAAAGTATTTAGGCATTCAGGAAGATTTTGGTATGTCTAAGTGGGTAGTCTTTGATGAAGTGAGGGACAGAATTGCAGGGAAGGTGCAAGGATGGGCTGAACAGTTTTTATCAGCTGTTGGGAAGGAGATTTTGATTAAAGCAGTGGCAATGGCAATGACAATACCGAATTATGGTATGTCTTGTTTTAAACTTCCCATTGGTGTGTGGGGACATTGAGCGTTTGATTACTAATTATTGGTGGGGCAAGCAGAATAAGTATCGTGGGGTGCACTAGGTGGCTTGGAAGAAATTGTCTAAGGTGAAGAAAGTGGGCGATTTGGGATTCAGAAACCTTGAATGTTTCAACCTGGCGATGTTGGGAAAGGTTGGATGGCAGACTTTACAGAACCCGTCTGTGCTACTTGCCCAGGTGCTTCAAGCTAAGTACTATCTTACAGGGACGTTCCTAGAAGCAACAGTGGGGCAGAAGTCTTCGTGGGGGTGGAAGGGCTTGATTCAGGGTAAAGTCACATGCTTCCATCCTGAAATCACGGACATTGTGGAGGATCTAATTGACCAAGGTTCCCATACCTGGCGGGAGGAATTGATAAGTCACTATTTTCGCACTTAGGAAGCTCATGAAATTCTTAAGCTACCACTTAGTTGGAGGGGAATGGCTGACTAGATGATTTGGCACTTCTCAGGGAATGGGTGTTATTCCGTTAGGTATGCATATGGTGTTGCTTTGTTTCTCCATAAAAATGGAGAGTTGGGAAAATGAGGTTAAGGCGAGTCAAGCTCCTCGTAAAACCAGGGGATAAATGGAGTCATATCTGGTCCATGAAGGTCCCTCTGAAGCTGAAAATGTTTGTGTGGAGAGGTTGTAGAAATACCCTAGCTGTCAGGGGTAATTTGGTTCAAAGATGACTCTCTATTGTGCCAGTTTGCCTTATGTGTGGACATGAGGAGGAGACGGAGTTTCATCTTTTCTTCCAATGCCATTTTGCTTGGTATTTTTGGTATGGGAGTTTGCTGATGATTGACGTCAGTGCCCTGACATGTGTCGATTTTGCTAGTGTTTGGCAGGAGCTGGTGGATAAATTCCAGCATTTATTACATAAGGATGAGCTGTTATAGACTCTTATCTTTGGGCTTTGGAGCATTTGGAAGTGCCAAAATCAAATGGTGTTTGAGGCAAATGCAATGAGACCGGAAGAGGCTATTAAGATTTTAACTGACCAAGTGAGCGAATTCTGGGAACTAGGACTAGTAGCTTTACTGGGTCCAAACGAGCACCCTAGATCGCTGGATGTCAGTGATACAAGGCCGGAGATTCGCTGGAAAAAACCAGCCCATGGGGTGATTAAAGTAAATTGTGATGGTGCTTGGAATGCGCAGTCTGCACGCGGTGGAGTAAGGTGGGTGGTTTGGGACTCCTATGGTTTCCTTGTTGTAGCTGGTGGGCAGGGTGACATGTGGATCAAATAAAGCATGCTGGCAGAAGCGGAAGCAGTCTGGGGATCCCTATTGCACTGCGTCTCTGCTGGGTACCGCCGTGTGGAAATTGAGTCAGATGCTTTGGGTATTGTCAGCATCTTGAATGGTAAGAACTCAGGGGACTCGGATTTAGCAACCATTTTATTTGATGTCACTGAAATAGTGAAGGAGATAGGTCATTTTCGATTTGTGTATGCTCCTAGATAGGTCAACAAGGCAGCGCATCTTGTGGCTGCCCATGTTACTAGTGTAGGTGGGTCTCATTGTTGGGATGAACTGGGGACTGACTGGTTGTTTGATGCTGTAGCTTTGGATGTCGATGTTTCTGTTCGTTATTAATAAAATTTGGAGCGTTGGGTAAAAAATAAAGGTCCCTCATCTACCCAAAACTGCGATTCCATTAGAGACAAGGTATGGCACGCCAGCTGGTGAGCCACCCAGTTACATTGTCTAGGTTTGAACTGACATGATGCACATGCATAGAATCCTGCCAAGTATCGAATTTCTACCACTAGGAGACCCTCCACACCTATAAAAGAATCTTCACCATTTACCGCATGTACAATGGCTATACAATCTGATTCAATAATGACTACCGTGAAACCCATATCAGCAGCTAGTTGAAGTCCTTGGCTGATTGCAGTGAGCTCAATCTCAGTGAGAGAGAAGTTTCCAGTCAGGGGAATTGCAGCAGCAGCCAACAGCTCTCCCTTGCCGTTGCGACCGATGATCCCAATATCGCTGGAGCCCTTTGTCGGTCATTTTGTGCCATCCAGATTAATTTTTTTTGTTGGTTCATCAAGACATTCCCAGTGATGATGCGCAGGGTTCGTGACAGAAGGAGGAGTGGTGGAGGCATTGACCTGAAGGAACTCTCAGCAGATGTAGGAGAAATGACAAAGTTCCACTTCCTTGAAAACAGCTACAGTATAACACCACAAATCCAAGAAACTACCTGTTGTCCAGTAAATCCATAGGTGCCGATGTGGGGATGACTTCCATGTTTTCCTGGCAAAAGTGCAACTCTGACAGCACCCCTCCCGAAATTCCCCTCGAAATCCGAGAGAAGACCTGCTCCCGTCTGACAACACCAGAACTAAAATAATAATCCCTGAATTACCCTCATTATTTCAAGAACGACTTTACAAGATTTCGACCGAATCATTCGGCAGAATCTCCCGTGCAACCCGCCAAACCATCTATTACCTGTCAGACAAGGGATAAACCAACAAAATACAAAACCTGAAAAGACCAGCTACAACCCCAACCTACCAAACCATCAAATAATTTACAATACCGAAAAGAGGATCGGTGGAACTAGGTAACCTTTAACTACCAAAACTAATGAAAGTCTACGTGGATGTAGCGCATCGAAAGATGTTGCCTCCTCCTTATCTCGTCTCCTCGTTCCGCTACGGCCTAGAGAGCATCAAAACCAAAACAAATGTGAATGGACAGTAAACCATATCGATGCGTACCTATGCTAATAAAGTAATGATAACAATAATATAAATAAAGTAAGGGTAATCAGGACAACCCACCTCATGGTCAATCAAATCACATTAAGGCTCTCCATACATATACACATTTTCTACAACTTACCGGAGTACTATTTAATTTCATAGGCTGAACTCTCGCCAAATCAATTGTACCTGCCAACTTAACAACCTGGCCAAAACTAATAATAATTTAACCACAAGTTCCGAGGAAAACATACATTTTCCCCTCCACAAATAAAACCATGCATGCATACGTAAAATCCTTTTATATAATAATAAAAATTATACGTGACCGACGAAAACACAAAAGATGAAATCATCTCGTAGACCACAATCTGGCTTTGAAAACTCTCCGTAAAGGAGCTCGAAATCACAAGAAATACTGGATACAAAATAATGTAAAATATCCCACCATCCCCCAAATGGAATCCCGAGCCATAGCTCGATATCCGAGGCCCTCCAAAATGGGAACAAGCCCTCCTAACCCCCGTCGATAATACCTCAAGCGATAGTTAGAACCCAAGAGGTCCAACCCGGGCACCTACTCTCCACACATCCGAAAATACCTCAAGATATGCAGATGTAACCCTGTGCTACGCGTAGACAGCCTCAACGAGCACACGACTGATAATACCTCAAGTCATGTGTCGGAAAAATAACTCTCAATGAACACACGACCGATAATTCCTCAAGTCATGTTTCGAAAAAATAACCCTCAATGAACACACGACCGATAATACCTCAAGTCATGTGTCGGAAAAATAATCATGATACCCGGGGACAGTGTACAAGTGAAAACCAAAACGTAAAACCAAGACCCATTTTTAACTCATTATTACCTAGTATTAATAGAAATCATAGAAAACCCGGGCCAAGAGCCCAAAATTCAAATAAAACTGAAACCCCAGGCCCAAAACCTCATTTTAAAATCCATTTCTGAAAATCCACATCTAAAATCACTACCTTTAGTCAAAACTAAACCAAGTAACCCAATTAACTTAGTTCCCGATTTCCATAATTATAATAAGTCCTTCTCTAATAATTCCTCTTCACATATAACAATTCATAATCCATAACATAAGATTCAAACATAAATAATACGCATGCCTTGCAACCTAGGCAGCCAAGTCCACTCACCTCAAAGTCCGTTTGAATCCAACTCCGAGCTATTTGGTCCGTCGTGACACTCGGAGCTACCATGCATGTCAAAAACACTACTTGGAATTACTAAATGACAATTATTAACTTGAAATCCGGCCCCCCAAACCCTGGGAGTTCACACGCGCCCTAAACGCATACCAAGTAACTTAAAACACCCAAAACAACCCCTAAACGGACTCCGATTGATCGAAACCTGCGCCAACAGGTCCGAAACATCAAAAACAAGTCGACACGCTCCGCCGTGGGCCAAGGACCAGTCCCACGCACCATCACACTCCAAAGGGAAAACCGGCGGCCACTTCACGCGCTGGCCATGCACGGTCACGCGCCCCCACGTGCCTGCACAGTAACGGCGGAATATTCCGTCGCTCGAACGGAATATTTTGTCAACTCTAACAGAATATTTCATCACTCTAACAGAATATTCTGACGGAATTGAAATATTTCGTCTAGTTTATAACGTCAAGGCTTCATTATAAAGGCGTTAACCTTTTGCGGAATATGCTAATGCCGTTAGTATATGCCGTCAAATATCGACGGCGTCAGTTGACTTAACGATTGACTGATTACTTACTGTGCTGCTGACTGGACTTCCACGTGGCTGCAAGGTGGCACCACGTGGCTGTCAGGTGGCACCACGTCAGTACCTTGTCGAACCAGTCCGTCCAGGACTGGCCGAAGAAGATGACCAGAAACCGCCGTCTCCGACGAGCTCCAACTCCTTCAATTCCTCACCAAAAATCATGATCCACGCATCCAAATTCAACTCCTCACTTCCAGGAACACAAAAAAGAGGTCAAAAGCTCGAGATCATACATGTGGTGGTCAGAAATCGATCAAGAAGTTCAAAAACTTCTATTCCTTAGTTCTCCGTCCATGGTGGCTGTCTCCCTTGGGGGTTTGTACGGTTAGGGTCGTGGTGAGGTGAGGAAGACGATGGTGGTCGTGGTAAAGGCGATTGGGTTGAAATCAAAGATGATGATGGTGATGGTTTTTCGGTTCGTGTCGAGAGAGAGAGAGAGAGAGAGAGAGAGATTGAGAGATGAGAGAGAATTCCAGATTGTTCCAGAAAAAATAAAGGAGATAAGGGACTTTTAAAATATCTAACTCTAAAATTACTTAAATACCTCAAAAGGTTCTAGACCCGTGTCTCACTCATACGGACTCCATTTTTTGTTTGCCGCCTGTCTACGAGCTCGTGCGTTCGAGACCTACGCAATGATCCAAGAAAAACTTCCAAAAGTAACTCTGAATAAAAAGTGGCCCTTGAGACCCTCCTAACCCGAGGGTAAAATTTCCCTTCTCTAACTAATTTTATAAATTTACTTTAAATTAAAATCTGGGGAAACTCCAGACAATATGAAAAATGGACTCCATACGTTGATGGCAGTGATCACAAATCGGGTTTCGGAAAATCTTGCGTTGATAAAACTTGGCTTTGCACGCCACAATGTCGTGCATACATCTCGAAAGGAAAAGCTTCACTTTTGGGTCCACTTTCAAGCTCCATAGGGGTGACTAGAGATTGGCACCACCTAGAGTTGACGTCCCAGGGTGGCCATTTACTTAATCACGGATGGTGTTGGCCAGCTAGTACCCACTGCGCACATTGTAGCGGCCGTTCATCTCAAAATGCCACATTAGTGAGTCAGGTGTTGGAAGAAACGTATGACAAGTAAATGCAACACAATTCTTAACAATAATATCCTAGCAAGTGCACTAATCAATAGACAATACAGTGGTACAAGCAAGGATCGAATCCCACAAGGACTTGACTCAAAATTGTAATCAAAGCAATAAATTGTTTAGTTCACAAGTAGGTACTCAAACAGAAAAAAATACTAATTAGATATGCTTGACTCTCAACAAAAGACTAAAAAGAAAGACACTAAAATAGGACACGGACAAAGGGGGGTTTTAGTTTAAAAGGTTCTACCAAAGCAAATAACTTGGAATGCAAGAAACAAGTAAATAACAAAGGATTGTAATCAAATTAAAGGGCAAGTTAAGGCAGTCCCTATCCATACCTAACCACAACATTTTCTAACTTGGCTTGCAAGGTTCAATTATCATGTTTACTTCTTGGCCTAATGCCCATGCAAGAGCCTTGTTAAGCCTACTCCTACACATTCATCCCTTCTTACTTTTCATGTTTAGGTCTCTTAAGCACTCTAAACTTCTAGTCAATTATGTCAAAAATCTCTTAAGCTATTACAACACAAAAGAAAGCATTAAGTTCAAAAGTGATTTAATGACACTACACTAACCCTAGGGATTACACGGTAACCCTAGGAATGTCATGAGTAAAAATACAAGGTTATTGCTTAATGTAACCTCTTGACGCAAGTCATCTATAGCTTTTGTAATTAAAATGGTCTGTTTCAATAACACACGAAAATAGCAGTTTAAATTGTAATTCAACACACCAAGGCAAACACAACAATCAAACCAAGCGCCAAAACCAAATTAAGAAGTTGTCATGGTTAGGGCTTTAAGATCAGCCCTAACTTAAAGAGAACTACTCACTACACATAGAGACAAGCATACACATGAATTGTATTATAGAAGTCAAAGATTAAATCCAATTATACTTACAAAGGCAAGCTCCAAGTACAGCTTCAAGTAATCCTCCAAGAACACATTGTGGTCTTCGTGAACAAGCTTCACGTTAATAGCTCAAAAAAATAAGTAAAGTGTCTTAAAATTGGTGTAAAATATGGTCTCCAAAACTCTGAACATTGGCTTCCTTATATAGACAAGGGAAGACCTTGTCCTACAAGGATTATAATTAGTAACCTAACCTAGAGTATTCTAGAATGCTTAGTACACTTGTAAGTTATTACAAAGTCCCTAAAATCTATGGGAACTAATCCAACATGGCCTGGAGTGTGGATGCAAGTTGGCAGGAGGAAACACAGGCTGGCCGCTTGAAAACAAGCTGGAATCTAGGCAATGTCTAGAACAGGCTAGAATCTGGGCAGTGTCTAGGGCAGGCGCTGAAAGCTTGTATCTTGGCCCTAAGGACGTCATCGTCGCGCCAAGGCGCGGCTTAACACTTGAATAGCTTCTAAACAAGTCAAGGAGTCTGAAAATGCATCGAGTCTCGATCAAATGGTCATAGGCACAAAGATGGCCTCATTGGAACCTATCGAGTTATGTCCAGGACCTGGCCAGAACCTGTCGAGATATCTCGACACTGTTAAGGTCCAGTTCTTGGACTTGAATTAGGGCGTAGTTGCGCCTTGTCTCTGCGGCCGGGGCTTGACTCTTTAACGTGTCAGGGAGACGGGCTGGGACTCATTTAGGCGTGGCGAAGGCACGTCTTGACTGGAACTTTGGCTTCATGGAGGACACGCCTTGGCATCCTCTTTGGCACTCGAGGGCACGCCTTTGTACAGCTATGGAACTTAATCTTGGCGCATCTCCAGGTATGTCAAGGATATGATCTGGACTCGATCTTGGGTGTCTTTTGGACATTGTCAGGGATATGTCCTGGCTCCGATAATGGCATGACAAGGGATTGTCATTGCCTTAGTCTGAAGGTTCTCTGACATAGCTTTGGGACCCGGATGTCTTGATCTGAGGTTCTTGACTTGCGCCCTAATTAGTGCGCACTGACACGTCCTAGGGCTTGGTTTAGGACCCGATATTGAATTGAGGACATCTCCTTCATTTGAACTCCAATTTGGGCCATTCTTTTTCCTGTATTCTTAGAATTAGGTTACCTGTCTAAATCCTGCACATGTCTCACAAAAGCAACAGTTCCTACTATGGATGACATGATTTGAAACAAAAGACAAGTAAAGGCGCATAATATGACATGAAATGTATTTTGGAATTATGGCTTAAAAAATACCCCAAAACCTAGATTTTGCTTGTCCTCGAGCAAAACAAAGAATAAAAACAAAAACAAAAACTAAAAGACTCAACATGTTAAGGATAGAACATTTGAACCCCTAGGTTCACCTAGTAGGAGGAGTTTTTTCTCCTTTTACTTAACAACGAAAACACTAAATAAAATACTTAGCAGGTTAATAAGGAATACAACAAATCACTCATGTCATGCCAAACTAAAGATATGCCAATTTCAAGTAAGTGCCTTGTGTTAAGTGTGAATGCCCTATACTTCAAGAATTCAAGTTCAAAAACAACAAAGTTTAAATGCCCTAGAAAGATTTCGTCTTGACTCTAACCTCACTAGGCAACTCTCAAATTCTCTCATGAACCCTAGGGTTGCACTCTTTGCATGTAACGACCCATACATGTAATTAGTAAATTTCGTAATTTAATTTTGGGAAAAGGCGATCTTGCCCTTGAGTATTAGGGGGTCCGGGAGGCAATTTTCGTTTGAAATTACTTTTGAAAGTTTTTTTTTGGACAATTGCGTAGATTTCGAACTCAAGAGTTTGTAGATAGACGGCACGTGAAAATTAGAGTTCGTACGGAAAATTTACGGGTCGAGAATAACTAGGCATTTTGATAATTTTCAATTTGGGATATTTTGGTCCATTCCCAAGGGTGGTGACTCACCATTTACTTACCCATATTGATGTATGACATGTGTCACTCATTAAAACGGATTATTAAGGACAACACCATTAATTCAGCTTCATTATTTGAGGTTGCAGCACCGCCATGGTTTTGAGAAAAAAAGAAAAGGGGAAAAAAAAAAAAAAAGTACAGGCTGCTTGCTAAGTTGCTTCTCGAGGCAGCATTGGACGATGAGGAATCAGAGGATGAGGAGATAGTGGCGAAGGAGAAGGAACAAAAGACGTTGTCGGTGGGAATTGGTGCTCCGAATGCCGGCAAGTATGCACTGACTAATTATATGGTTTGTTCTTTGGCTTTATGGTTTGAAGCTGTTTAATTTAATGGGGTTTTTGATGAATTATTTAATATGGTATTGGTTTAGTTGATGATTGTGTTAAGTGATGAGTGTGGTACAGTGGTTCATTGGCTTTTGTAGTTGTTTTCGTGAAGTTGGTTTATGGATTTGGTATTATAGCTATTAAGTAGTATTTCATTTGATGAACAATTTCTTGATGATTTGGTGATGGGGCTTTCAGTTGGGTATAGACAAGTTCTTTAGGGTGAATATAATGTAGTGTTGGAGGCTTTTGGTAAATTCGGTGTTATGTATTCTTTCGTTTGCTTATTTTTGAATATATTATGGGAAAATAAAATCGAATGGCCTATTTGGTCTGTTGTATAATGCATATATTGCATGCCATGAAATGAATAACATGGGTACTGTAATCTGCTTAATTTCCCCAAAGATGAATATGTGTTCCATGATCACTGGACTTGTTCTCTAACAGTAATGCCTATATATATATATATGTATGTTGTAAATGATTTCCTATAAATTACGGCCTTCGGGAATCAAGGGTAATTAGTATAAAATATCTTATTATCCATTATGAGGTTCAGGAACTAATTATAATCGTTTTAATTGATTGTTTGTGGATTTGTTATTGGTTATTGATTTCGATAATGTTCTGAATTTGGTTTAGGGCTTGTCTCGGATACCAATATTGGGCCTCGGCCCGGGGTCATAAAAATTGGGCTTAGGCCCGGGATGGTAATTTAATGGATTTTGGTTTCCTGAATTCCGGTTTATAGATTTTGGGGGCTTCGACCCGGGGTTATGGATTTGGAGGTTAGGCCAGGATTGTGGTTTGGGGCTTCGGCAAATGGTGAGGTATGTTATGGAGGATTCCATCATATGCTTGGGATGATATGAGGTATGTTATGGAGGATTCCATCATACTCTCGGGATGATATGAGGTATGTTATGGAGGATTCTATCATACGCTCGGTATGGTATGAACTATGTCATGGAGGATTCCATCATAGGCTTGACGAGACATCGAGTTACGGCTCGGGATGAGCCGGGATATCGAGTTACCGCTCGGGATGAGCCGGGATGTTGAGCTACGACTTGGGATGATGGCTATGGCCAGGAAGTGGGGCTACGGTCCGGGATAACGGCTTTGGCCGGGTTATTAATAGGACAAGTACAAGTGGATATGGCGTGGGTTCCACCTAGGGACTGAAGGGTACTCCGGTAAGTTGTATAAGTATATATATTCGAAATGGAGGGTCTTAATGTAAGTATGAATTATCACGAGGTGGGATTGTCATGGTTGTTTTGGTATTATTAATTTATTGCGTGATTATGTGTCATCATGATCCTAATGTTCACTCACGGTTATTTTGTTTGTTGTGCCCTCCAAGTAGTAGTGGGACGAGGCGTCAATATTAGGTGGAGGCATCAACTTCTGCTGCGCTACCACTTTGTAGGACTTTCGTTAAATTTTGTAATTGTAAACGTAAATCTAATTTGCTCTGATTACCTTGTGAGTTAGTTTTGAGATGTTGTGTGGTTGGATTTAATATTCTTTGGACTCTTGGGTTAGTGGTTTGGTATCGCATCTTTTCGATGACAGGTGGAAGACGGTTTGACCTGGTCACATGGGAGATTCTGCCGATTTTTCGGTAGAAGTCTTGTTAGGATTTTGTTGGTATAGTGAGGTTGGGTATTTTTTTTGGGGTTTCAGTTGTTGTCAAACGGGAGCAGGGCTTCTCATGAATTTCGAGGCGAAATTCGGGATGAGTCCTGTCATTGCAAGCATATGTGATGAGTTTATGTAATGGAATCAAATATAAAAACATATGAAATAGCATGAAAGGAAGGCAATTTCTGAACATAGATATCTTGAAGGAATTGAACGTTAAGAACGTAGAGACATACCTTGACTCCAAGCAAGACTCCCCATAAGATCAGTTAGGTCTTCATTCAAGGGTTCTAATGGGGCTAGGCTCAAAGGGTTTAGAAGAACGGGATTGGATTTCATAAGCCTAAGCTGAGACGAGGCATGAAGGAGTATGGCTTGGAACTTGATCTTTTCTTCTTACTTGTCCTTGGCCCATGACCAGACTTGGCATTCTGCTTGCAATGATTTCCCATGTTGAGGTTTGATTTTCTTGAATGATGGTTTGTGACTTCTGATCAGTCATTATTTATGCATCATTTTGATGTCTTTATATGCTCTCTTACATGTCTTTTGAATGATTTCGTGCCATCAATAGTAGAAAATGATCAATCTTGTGAGACTTGTGCAGAGTTAGAAAGATAGGTAAAATCTGGAAAGAACGCAAAAAGAATAACTGAAATCGGAGTCCAGATGAAGGAGATATCCTCATTTCAATATCAGGTCCTGAGCGGAGTCCTGAGTGCGCCAGTGCGCCTATTTTGGGCCACTGGCCAAGTACCTCATATCAGGCCCTCCGGGTCCCGAACTTGTGTTTCATGACATCAAGGTCAAGTCCTAGAAGTGCCAAGGTCGCGCCAAGGCAGGTCGAGGACATGTCCCAAGAACTCCCATCCGAGCCCAGCCGAAGCCGGGGTCCCTGTTCCGCCAGCGGTGGATCAGAGGTTCTCCCTCTGCGCCAAGCCTGACAACATTTGCGCCAAGCCTGAACGACGATGCGCTTCTATTATACTCCTAACGTACTTCAAAAGCGCGGTCCCAGATCCTGATTACGAAGACAGTCAAAAATCCAAGTTTGGCCAGCTTGCGTTCCCACTTGCCAGCCTGCATTCACACTTCCGGCCATGCTCTGATTGGTTCGAATAGATTTTAAAGACTTTATAATTAATTAAAAGAAAAATAACTTTCCCTATTCCTATAGGACAAGGTTATACCAATCCTTATAGAACAAGGTTTTCTCTTTGTCTATAAAAGGGAGCCTTTGTTCAGTGTTTTAGGGGGGAGATAATTAGCTAGGGACGTTTTGGTTTCTGGGAAAACAGAGACCTGAGCCACAGAGTTCCGTTTTGGTTTTCTAGAGAATTAGGGACCATATATTTTCGGAGATAATCTTTCACTTAGATTATTGGACGTGGAGCTTGGAGAAGAAGGCCCTGCCGTGTCTTCTACTGCATCTGTTCTTAACAATCTCTTCTGTACCCTTATTTTCATTATTGCAATTTACTTATGGATTCAATTATACTTGTGTTTATTTCAGTTATGTGTGAGTAGTCATTAGGATTAGGGCTGCTTGAAGCCCTAGCCATGTTAGCTTATTGATTGGATTTCTGGCTCTTGATTATGATTGCTATGCATGCTGAATAAGTTGGATTTATATGCTTAATGAACTTAATTTATGCCTATAAGATTAGCTACCTTGTTTGCATATAATTATAGATGTAATTGCTTGAGTGACCGTCATATCATCTTGTGATTTGGAGCATCGAAAGTATTCATACTTGTAATCTTAACTCATGACGACCTAGGATTGCATGCCACTTTGCTAGGCTAATGTGGTGTCATTAAATTCTCTTTAAACTTCATGCATCATCTTAAAAGGTAGGTGATAGACGTTTTAGGCATATGCCCTGTTTAGAACATGCTAAGTAAGAGGGAATAAGATGTGTCTAGTGAACCAATGCCAGGTCCTAGGCACGGGCACCTAATTCAGAAAATGCATAGTAATTAGGTCAAGGAAATTTGGTTAAGAGCTATAATTGGTTAGAGTGGATAGTAAGCCTTAATTCGCCTTAGTTAACAACCTTTCATTCTTGCATTGTTAATTTCTGTACTTTGATTTACTTGTCTTTAAATTTCAGTTATCACATCATAAACCCCCAACCCCCCCCCCCCCCCCCCCCCCTGTGTGTGTGTGTGTGTTTTTATTTAAGTTAACAAATCTGAACTAAATTGGTCATAACGTTGATACAAGTCCTCGAGGGATCGACTCTTGCTGTGCTACTATACTATACTTATCGATTTGTGCACTTGCAAGGATTTTATAACTGTTAGGATTGAATTGCATATTTCTTGCTCTTTAAATCTACCAACAACTTCTATTCTCATTGGCTCACTTGGCTTAGTTCATTGTTTTCATTCTTTTATTTTTCACAATCTTTTTCATATTTTTTTTTTCTTTCTGACTAAGGTTTGATCATGCAATGGTTTACACTGTTTTTGTGTCTGTCCAAGTTAGGACTTTTGGGTTATTTGGGATGTCCAAGGCATTCCCCTTTTCATCGATTTTACATTTTTTTTTTTGCCTCTTTTACCATGAGTTGGCCTCAAGGGACTCCACGGCTTGCCTTTTGGTTTTGAACACGTGAACTTTGTCTTTCCTTTCCATGTCATGAACTCCATTTGATGCTGCCTTATCACAAACTAGACTATAGGGTATGGCCAATATTGAGAGCTTCTATCTAGGGCTTAGGTTATGCTTTGGGTGATGAAGGAAAGGTTTGAAGTGTTTGGCTTCAAAGTGGGTTAATGGAGCATGCAAAGGGGCATATATGGCTTTTAGAGGGCTTAACATGCATAGCCTACATCAATTCCTATGAGTTATCAAGCTGAGAACCAAGAGCCTATACATAAGATGTTAGTTCTTTAAAATCCAATGCAATGTTTTAATGAGATCAATCAATGTAGAATGAATTGAATAGTGTTTAGGAGTAGAACAAAGAAATCTCTCAAAAAGAAAGGCATTAGGCGTAAAATCTCACTTATGGTAGTCTTCACTAATTTTCTAAAGTTCAAACAAACAAAGTCATCTTTTAGCTCAATTTCTTGAAGTTAGGCATTAAGTGAAAAGATATGCACACCTTAAGCATGGCATGGATCTAGTAAGACATTAATGAGTAATTTTAACAATGTAGCTTATTAACAAGTGAAGTATTAAGTTCCTAGTCGTGTACCCCCAAATCTAAATGTTGCAAACTTTTGATTCACACCCCAAAACCTAAACTAAACATTGTCCTCAATGTTAACAAGTTAATACCTTAAAAGCAACTAAGTAAAGAATGAAAGGAGGCAGGTACAACAGAAAACATAAAGAAGAGGGAAAGAGACACGAACCAGGGCTAGGTTGGCTCCTAGGAGCGCTTCATTTAACGTCTAGGAAAGACATGTCCTGCAAGTTAGGCATGAGGAGGCACGGCCAGGTCTACTTCATTAAAAGCAGGTGCTGGAACAACTTCTAAGTACGGTTTCGGGCGATGGTCATTGACTTTCAATTCAAAACCATTGCAGTCTGACTTGATCTCCACGGCACCATGAGGTAGGACCTTAAGGACAGTATAGGGTCATGACCATCTTGATCTTAGCTTGCCTGGGAAGAACTTGAGACGTGAATTGAACAAGAGGACATTTTCTACGGACCAGGTGTTTGTCATGATAAGCCTTGGAATTTTCTGTGTAGATTCTAGAGCTCTCATAGGCTTCATTTCTTAACTCGTCAAGTTCATGCAATTGAAGTTTCCTATGGTGTCCTGCCTCATCTATGTCCATGTTGACACGCTTGATGGCCCAAAAGGCCTTGTGTTCCAACTCCACGGGTAAGTGGCAACCATAGCCAAAGACAAGCCTCAATGGGGACATGCCTATTGGTGTCTTGAAAGCAGTCTTATGTGCCCATAGGGCATCATTAATCCTATTGTACCAATCCTTTCTTGATGGTCCCACGGTTTTCTCAAGGATGGCCTTGACTTCTCTATTTGAAATTTCAGCTTGTCCACTAGTTTGAGGATGATATGGAGTTGAGATTTTGTGTGTGACTCCATATTTCCTCATGAGGGCCTCAAATGTTCTATTGAAAAAGTGTGAGCCACCATCACTAATGATGGCCCGTGGTGTTCCAAACCTTGACAAGATATGAGATTGAATGAAGCTACACACTACTTTAGAATCATTAGTGTTGGTTGGAATTGCTCCCACCCATTTAGAAACATAATCAACAACAAATAGAATCTAAAGAAACCCAAATGAGCTAGGGAAAGGTCCCATGAAGTCAGTGCCCCAAACATCAAAGATTTCAACAACTAAAATAGGGTTTAGGGGCATTTGATCTCTTGGGCCAATATTACCTTGTCTTTGGCACTTGTCACACGTGAGGACGTGGTCATGGGCATCCTTGAAGATAGTGGGGCAATATAATCCACATTGAAGGACTTTGAGGGCTGTCTTCTTGGCACCAAAGTGTCCTCCACACGCCTTGTTGTGGCAGAAGTCCAGGATGGAGTTGACTTCATTTTCAGGGATGCATCTTCTTATGAGCTGATCAGGGCAGTGCTTCCATATATAGGGCTCATCTCAAATGTAATATTTGGTTTGCTTGACAAGCTTGTCCCTTTGAAACCTAGACAGATGAGAAGGAATCAAAGTAGTAGCAAGGTAATTGATAATGTCAGCATACCAGGGGTCAAAGGCTATGAGATGGAAGAGCTGCTCATTAGGAAAGCTCTCTTGGACAGGTAGCTGGTCCACTTCTTCAGTGGACCCATGGACAAGTTTGCTCAAGTGGTCATCTACCATCTAATGAAGCAATAGCATCCACTTAATGAGCCCAGGCTTGGCATCCTTCTTGTTAAGCAAGTACTTAAGATCTGCATGGTCAGTATAAATAATAACTTTTGTTTGAAGCAAATAAGACTGATTTGAAAGAAATCAAAGGAATTACCAAAAACAGAAAAATCATCCATGAATACCTCAATGATGT
This sequence comes from Oemleria cerasiformis, assembly GCA_037349345.1. NCBI lineage: Eukaryota > Viridiplantae > Streptophyta > Magnoliopsida > Rosales > Rosaceae > Oemleria > Oemleria cerasiformis. The sequence goes on along the minus strand of JAZGTL010000003.1, from coordinate 8,236,131 downwards.
CTTCCATCATGTCTGAGAATATGCTCATCATGCATCTTTGAAAGGAAGCAGGGGCGTTGGAAAGGCCAAAGGGCATCCTCCTATAGGCAAAAGTACCATAGGGACAAGTGAATGTTGTCTTCTCTTGATCCTTAGGTGCTATGGCAATTTGGTTGTAACCTGAATAGCCTCTAAGAAACAAAAGTGAGAATGTCCTGCAAGTCTTTCAAGCATTTGACCAATAAAAGGTAATGTAAAGTGATCTTTGCAAGTAGTAGAATTAAGCTTCCTATAATCTATCCATACTCTCCATCCAGTTTGGACCCTTTGAGTAACAAACTCATCTTGTTCATTCTTGATAACTGTGATGCCACTCTTCTTTGGCACCACTTGGATTGGACTTACCCACTTAGGATCTGAGATAGGGTAAATGATTCTCACATCTAAAAGCTTAAGGAACTCCTTCTTGACTACCTCCTTCATAGGACGATTGAGATGTCTTTGTGCCTCCCTTTTGGGCTTAGCATCCTCCTGAAGGATGATCCTGTGCATGCATTTTGAAGGACTTATCCCCTTGATATCAACAATGCTCCATCTAATGGCTTGCATGTTGTCCCTTAGAACTGTACTAATTGACATTCTTGAGCATGGGTTCGATTAGAAGCAATAATGATATGCAATGTATCATCCTTATACGCATGATACTTACAGAGGCTCTTGTGTCACAAAGACAATGCTCAAACCTTTTAGATTTGATTACTCACGGCAGGTAGGAGGGCTTGGGTCACTTGCCTTGCGTGGCAAGCCTTGGAACTCATTCAAGGTGGCAGCACTTATGTCCAAGACATTGTTGGAGTCAAAGCTACGTTTTCCAGACACTAGGTCCTTAAGAAGCTTGGCAAATATTGGCATTGTCCTCACAAGCTTGGAAAATGGCAGTTTGATTTGAAGCTTGTGAAGCATATTTGTGGGTTCTTGCTCAAATTGAGCATTCTTGTCCTTCTTTTGGAACCTACGAGGAAAAGGTAAGTCAATATCATTAATAATCAGTGGATTACTAAAACTAACTTTAGACTTAGAAGTTAAAGGCAAAATAGGGCTAGAAGGCTCATTGGTTTGGCCATTTAAGGCTATTTTGGAAACTAGCTCGCGAACAAGCTCTCGGGTAGGCCTTTCAGTGGAACTGCGCCCTAAATCAAGCTCTCGGCTGCCCCTAAAGTGCGCCCTAAATCAAGCTCCTGGACAGGTTTTACGGGTGGGGCCATGACATGGTTTTCAGGATCTGCTGAAGCACTTTTGGTTTTGGTTGAACTTTGGAGCTCTTTTCCACTCCTAAGCTGAATGGCATTGGTAGTGAAATTGGGATATGGGTTCTTAGGATTGACTTGGACTTGGCCAGGCAATTGGGGCCCAGGGTCCAGCTTGTTGAGTTGGCTTGCCATCTGACCTACCTGAGTTTCCAAGGCTGTAATGGCACGATCTGTCTTCTACATGAAATTTGTGGTGTGTTGAAGCAGATTTTGTTGGAATGTGGCATTACTTTGAATAAGATCAGCTATCAAGTCTTCCAAGGATCTTTTTGCTGAGGTGGGATTGCCTTGAGGATGTTGAAAGACTTGAGTAGGAACATGAGGGGCCACGACATGGCCTTGGAATCCAGGGGGTGCCGTGGGGTTTTGAACATTCTGATTGTTGTTCCACTTGAAGTTTGGATGGTTCCTCCATCCAGGATTTTAGGTGTTTTCATCCTCTACCATCATTGTACCTTCCAATGTAGTTTTCATCCTCTACTATAGGACATGTCTGAGAGTATGGCCTTGAACTGAACACACGTCACAAGTCATAGTAGGCTTGGCCTTGGCATCACATAGTTGTTTCACCATAGCCGTGAGTTGGGCTATGGTATCATCCTTATGCCTGCTCACACTATTAAGGGTCCTTGATTGTTTTCCCCTGTGGCTAAACTTCTTTTCTCTCTGAGCAATGCTCTCAAATGCTGCCCTTGCTTCCTCAGTCGTGCTATCCAAGACTCCCTTGGATTGAGAATTGACCATCACCCTATCACTAGTCTTTAAACCACCATAGAAGTATAACATTAAATGGCAGTCATCAATGTTATGGTGAGGGCACTCTTGGATCATTCCATTGAAACTCTCCCAAAACTCATAAAAAGACTCATCCTCAGCTTGTTGAGGTGCCATGATATGTGCCTTGAGTTTATTGGTTTTGGACACGGGGTAGTATTGAGTGAGGAACTTAGAGGAAAAGTCCTTCCATGATGTAATAGATGCGGGTGCTAGTGAATGGAACCATGCTTTAGCCTTGTCCTTAAGGCTATATTGGAACAATCTCATTCTAATCTCAGCCTCAGTCATGCCATTGATCCTAAGAGTGGAACAGACTTCCACAAACTCCTTGATGTGCAAATGGGGGTCCTTACCCGAGAGGCCATGGTACTTGGGGAGCATGTGAATTGTCCCTGACTTGAGCTCAAAGTTTTCCACCATGGATGGTGGACAGATTATGGAGAATTGGTCCTCACTGACAAGAGATGTGGCATAATCCTTGATCAGCCGTGGGGTGGGTTGGCTAAGACACGTTCTTCAGCCATTATTCTACGACTTGGTGGTGGACTTGGATAAGGAGAACCTTTGACAGATGATGAAACGGATGATGGAATTGAAGAGCCGTGAACAGATCCCCTAGCAGAACCTTGTGATGAAAAAAAAAACTAAGTACCTAAAACAAACAAAAGAAACTAAGTTAACACAATTTACACAATGAACACCATTGAGGGACAAGTTCCCGGAAACGGTGCCAAAAACTTGTTGGAAGAAAAGTATGACAAGTAAATACAACACAATTCTTAACAATAATATCCAAGCAAGTGCACTAATCAATAGACAGTATAGTGGTACAAGCAAGGGTCGAATCCCACAAGGACTTGACTCAACAATGTAACCAAATCAATAGATTGTTTTGTCACAAGTAGGTATTCAAACAGAAACTAAACACTATTTAGATATGTTAGACTCTCAACAAAAGACTCAAAACAAAGACACTAAAATAGGACACGAACAATGGGGGGTTTTAGTTTAAAAGATGTTAACAAAGTAAATAACTTGGAATGCAAGAAAAAGGTAAATAACAAAGGATTGTAATCAAATTAAAAGGAAAGTTAAGGCAGTCCCTATCCACACCTAACCACAACATTTTCTAACTTAGTTTGAAAGGTTCAATTATCATGTTTACTTCTTGGCCTAGTGCCCGTGCAAGAGCCCTGTTAAGCCTACTCCTACACATTCATCCCTTCTTACTTTGCATGTTTAGGTCTCTTAAGCGCTCTAAACTTCTAGTCAATTATGTCATAAGTCTCTTAAGCTATTACAACACAAAAGAAAGCATTAAGTTCGAAAGTGATTTAATGACACTGCACTAACCTTAGGGATTACACGGTGACCCTAGGAATGTCATGAATCAAATTACAAGGTTATTGCTTAATGTAACCTCTAGATGCAAGTCATCTATAGCTTATGTAATTAAAATGTCCAGTTTCAATAACACACGAAAATAGAAGTTTAAAAAGTAATTCAACACACCAAGGCAAACATAACAATCAAACCAAGTGCAAAAACCAATTTAAGAAGCTGTCAGGGTTAGGGCTTCAAGATCAGCCCTAAATGAAAGAGCACTACTCACGAAACATTTTGAAAAGCATAAACATTAATGGTATTGAAAGATTAAACCCAATTATACTCTCCAAGGCAAGCTCCAAGCATGGCTTCAAGCAATCCTCCAAGAACACAATGTGGTCTTTGTGAACAAGCTTCACGTTAATAGCTAAAAACAATAAGTAAAGTGCCTTAAAATTGGCGCAAAAAGTGGTCCCTAAAACTCTTAACAATGGATTCCTTATATAAGCAAGGGAAGATCTTATCCTACCAGGATTAGAATTAGTAACCTAACCTAGAGTATTCTAGAATTCTTAGTACACTTGTAAGTTATTACAAAGTCCCTAAAATTTATGAGAACCAATAAAACACGGCCTGGAGTGTGAATGCAAGCTAGCAGGTGGAAACACAAGATGGTCGCTGAAAACATGCTGGAATCTAGGTAGTGTCTAGGGCAGGCGCTGAAAGCTTGTGTCTTGGCCCTAAGGATGTCATCGTCGAGCCAAGGTGCGCCTTAACACTTGAATAGCTTCTAAACATGTCAAGGAGTCTGAAAATGCACCGTGTCCTGATCAAGTGTCATAGGCACAAAGATGGCCTCATTGGAACCTACCGGGTCAAGTCTAGGACCTGACCAGAATCTATCAAGATATCTCGACACTTTTAAGGTGCAGTTCTTGGACTTGAATTTGGGCGTAGTTGCTCCTTGTCTCTGCGGCTAGGGCTTGACTCTAAAACATGTCAGGGGCACCGGCTGGGACTCATTAGGCATGGCGAAGGTATGCCTTGACTGGAACTTTAGCTTCACGGAGGACATGCTTAGGCATCCTCTTTGGCACTTGAGGGCATGCCTTGGCACGACCCTGGAACTTAATCTTTGTGCATCTCCAGACATGTCAAGGACTTGATCTAGACTCGGTCTTGCGTGACTATGGGACAATGCTAGGGACATGTCCTGGCTCCGATTGCGGCATGACAAGGGCATGTCATGGCTTTAGTCTGAAGGTCCTCAGACACAGCTTTGGGACTCAGATGGTTTGATATGAGGTTCTTGATTGCACCCTATCTAGGGCGCATTGACAAGTCCTAGGGCTCGGTTTAGGACCCGATGTTGAATTGAGGACATCTCCTTCATTTGAACTCCGATTCGGGGCATTCTTTTTCCGGTATTAGGATTAGGTTACCTGTCTAATTCCTGCACATGTCTCATAAAAGTATCACTTCCTACTATGGATGACATGATTTCAAACAAAAGACAAGTCAATGAGCATAATCTGACATGAAATGTATGTAGGAATTATGGCTTAACATCGGGAGACGCACCTTGGGTTCTTAGAGGTATGCTTAGCATTGCAACACCTTCCTGGGGCCAGAAACATTGTTCAATCAGTGGCTTGTTCCAACTCTTTTCTTCAGTTATTAGGTCAATAACATAGCAGCTTCTAGGTAACATAGGAGGGCACTGGATGCGAAATGAGTATGGGATAGGGATCCATCCATCCTTGAAAAGCTAATTATGTGACCCATCACCTACGCGCCACCTGAGTCCTTATAACAGTAGTTCCTTCCCCCAAAGCAAGGTGCGCCATGTAAATGAAGGATTCAGTCTCAAAGTTGCATCTTGGACAGTGCCTTGAGGATGATAACAAGCCTTAAGCAGACAGGCTACTAAAGACTCCGGATTGCAGCATAATTTCCAAACCTGTTTTGCAAGCATAGCTTGGTTGAAATCCTCAACATTTCTAAATCACAATCCTCCGTGTTTTTTTTATAGACATAACGAACTCCATTGCTTCCAATGAATACCATGACCGCCCCTCTGCTTACCCCACCAAAACATGGCAAAAATATTGTGAAGCTCATTAATCGTACCCTTCAGTAGACGGAAACAGCTCATGGAATATGTAGTAACAGCCTGAGCAACTGACTTCAAAAGAACTTCTTTACCTGCGGTTGAAAGAAACTGCTTCTTCCACCCTGTTGTCAAATTTTTAGCACTCTCAATATCCAAAGTAAAGAGGGATTTTTGGCTCTGGCCAACCATAGTCAGCAGTCCCAAGTATTTTCCATGAAACAAGTAAATTAAAGATGCAAGTAATGAAAATACAATAAAGATGATGATTTGATTGATTAATTAACTAAGGCATATTAAGGCATACTATCCACTCTAACCAATTATAGTTATTAACCAGATTTCGTTGATTCAATTACTATGAACTCTCTGAATTAGGTGCCCATGCCTAGGTCTTGGCGTTGGTTCACTAGACTTATATTATTCTCTCTTACTTAGCATGTTTTAAGCAGGGCATATGCCTAGAACGTCTATCACCTACCGTTTAAGATGATGCATGAAGTACGAAGAGAATTTAATGACACTACACTAGCCTAGAAAAGTGGCATGAAATTCTAGGTCATCATGAGTTTAGATTACGAATAGGTGTCCCTCCACCTACCCATGAGGCTACAAATCATAAGCTGATATGATGGTCAGTCAAACAATTACATCAATAATTATATGCAAACAAGGTGATCAATCTTATAGGCATAAATTAAGGTCATTAAGCAAAGTAATCCAACAAATTCAACATTCAAAGCAATTAAAATCAAGTTTCAGAAATCCAATTAAATAACTAACATGGCTAGGGCTTCAAGCAGCCCTAATTCTATAAAGACTACTCACGAATAATTGAAAAACTAAACATAATTGAAATCCTAATAAAAACAATAATGAATAAAGTAATGGAAGAACAAGTGCAACATAAGAACTTGAAGGGACGTGCCAAGATGAACTCCAAGGGACCTCCACGCTTTGTTCTGCTCCAAACTAAAAACTAAAAGTGTTTACAACTAAAAAATTACAAAAATTACGGCTAAGTCTAAAAGTAGGGTCTAAAGTTGGGACCCCCAGCTCGTGTGTCTTCTGCTCCCATTTATAGGAGATCCAAGCCTTTACAATGTAGGAAATTACTTAGAAACCCCAGTCAAATAATGACTACAAGATTCTATCCTAGTTTGACAAGAAGAAGGACATAAAAAGTGAATCCTTTTAGAACAAGGACTATGACCATGCGGCAACCCCTTAGGATTTGTCTTCTGAGCTTTCTTGTGTGGCAAGGCTGCATCTGGGAACCTTCTAGGGTTTCTTGGACGTCAAGCAATGGGATGGGCCAAGCATCGGACATTCAGAGCACCTCTGGACCTCAATTAGGAACTTTTAGGCCTTTTTAAAGACTTCTTGAAACTTGGCATGTCCTAAACTAAGCAGCTGGCCCAAACCATGTCTTGGGCTGGTTTACAATTTAACTTGATGGTTTATGGCCCAGGGCTAACTCAAAAGCTGGTCGAGTCACCGGATCACAAAAATGCGCCCTAATTAGGGGCAGACATGTCCTGGAGCACGTTCTGGACACGATCTGGACACGCTCCAATCCTTACTCTGGTAATGCGCTTCTGAGGCACATCACTTGCTGATCACATGCACATAAGGTCTGAGGTAGGAGCACTTGGCATGTCGTAGGCGCATAGGGTCTGAGGTAGGCGCACTTGGAACATCGCGGAACATGATAGGTACTTGGTTTTTAACTTGAGATAACTTCTTCGTTATAACTCCAATTTGAGCCATTCTTTTTGCGTTCTTCTCAGAATTCACATATCCTTCCAAATCTGCACAAGTCTCACACAATTTGTCATTTTCTACTATTGATGGCACGAAATAATTCAAAAGATATGTAAGAGAGGTACTTAGTGACATCCAAATGATGCTTAAATAATGACTGAACAAATACCCCCGAACCTATCTTTTGCTAGTCCCTGAGCAAAACAAACTTAAATAAAATGAAAAGACACAATCTTAGTTAAGATAGAACATTTAAACCCCTAGGTTCACCGAACAACACGATACCCTCAAACGTTTTACTTAAACAACTACAATGCTAGAATTAGTACTTTTAATAAGCTAATAGGAATCAAAGTAAGTAGACATGCTTTGCAGAACTAAAAGGGATGCCATTGCCGTGAGTGTCAAGTGCAGGTGTATTGTTTAAGTGCCAATATTTCAAGTGATCATGTTTAAAAACAACTTCATCTAAGTGCCTCAGAAAGATTTCGCTTCGACTCTAATCCTCACTAGGCAACTCTCAATTCGCACAAGAATCCTAGGCTTTCACTCTTTTCAAGCATATGTGATGAGTTTATGTTATAGAATTCAAGTTTAATCACATACGATTAGCAATAAAGAACAACACTTTATGGAAAATAAAGATCTCATGAAAGGAATTGAACTTTAAGAACATAGATACGTACCTTAATCCTCAGCATGATTTTCCATAAGATCAGTTAGGTCTTCCATTTTGGGTTGTAATGGGGCTAAGCTTAGGGGTTTACAAAGGAAGGATAAGATTCATAGAACCTGAGCTTTGCCAAGGCATGAGAAGTCATGTCTTGAACTTAGAATTTTGGAACTGAATCCTTGCTTAGGGCCCATGACATTGTAACTTCTTGCTTGCTTATTTTGAGGTCTTTGGCTCACATGGCTCAATTCACTTTGTTTTTCACTCTTTTTTTCTTTTTTCTCTTTTCTTTTTTTAATTTTCAACATTTCCTTTTGTTTTTTTTCTTTTTTTTTTCTTTCTTTTGAATTGAATTGAACCAAGATCATCCAATCACTTCCTCATTCTTGTTATGCAGCTTACCACTTGTAAAGCTAGAACTTTTCAAAACTTTGAACTTTGAACTTTTATCCTATGATAAAAACGCCAATGTCTTTGGAATTAGACAACACTTTCTTTCACTCCTCATTCTCACCATGAATCTCATTTAGGGCAACCTTAGTACAAACTTAGGTTATAGGGTATGGCTTTAATGAATGGATATGTATTTTGGATATGTTATACTTTGGGTGATGAAAGAAAAGGCTGAGTGTTTGGGTTCAAAATTGGCTTAGGGAGCATGCAATTGGGTAGGATCAGGCCTTTAGAGGTTAAGCACACCTAGCCTGCATCACTTCTTATGGCAAACCACACATCAAATCTAGAGTATCTATATGATGTTAGTTCTTTAAAATCCAATGCAAGTATGATGTAATTAGATTAGCAATTAAGAACAAAAGAGATGAGTGTTTAAGAGTAGAAACAAGTAAATCCCTCATAAAGAATGGCAATTAGGCTCAAAGATCTCACAGGGAAGTCTCCACTAATTTTCTGAAGTTCCCTTAATTTCAGTTGTTTCGTTCACTTAATCACTTAATCATGGCATTGACTATGGCATGACTCTTAGCAAAACAAAGATAGCTAACTTAGCATGTGCATCCTTATTAACAAGGTATAATACTAACACTAGCATAACTTAACTAATTAACACTTGAAATTTTTTGAACTTTCATGGTCGTGTACCACCCCCAAAAAATTTTTTGAATTTTTTGAACTAATTAACTAATTAACAGAATGAAGGTTCATAGAGTGCAATAGGGCAGAAACAATAGAATGATAGGAAACACAAATCAGTGTTAGGTTGCCTTCTAGGAGTGCTTTATTTAACGTATGGGCAAGCCATGGCATGGCTTGCTAGGAATTTGGTGGTGTGCCCAGGATTTCAACGTCAACATGGAACCAATTATGAGCCACTTGCTGTAGAATCTACGCTGCATCATGGAGAAAAAGGTTAGAAACACACAAAGGAATCCACCAAAGAGAACGTAA